>JAMJFZ010000107.1:45967500-47380000 GCA_026225945.1 Cricetomys ansorgei | reverse complement strand
TCTTTATACTGTACCTCTCAGGCCCTGCCCTACTGCCCTGTATTTCAAGGATGGTCACAATTGGGACAGCGAAGAATGAAGAAAAGACAGGCATAGGCAGAAATATCTGGGGTTGAGTGGACTGGACCCTCTGCGGGAGAAGCCCCGGCACCCTGGAAGCTCAGCCCGTGTATTAGATAGAGTTGAGCAGAGAGGCAGGGTTATAGCATACAGCTGAACAAGGAGGTGGGGTTATTACAGACGGATAAACAAGGAGCCAGGGCTTGTGGTATACAGCTGGATCAAGAGGACTGGTTTAGCTCATCTCTGTAGGGGAGCTGTCTTTAGGTGGTAAACATCCCCGAGTGGAAGAAAGCTAGGTAGACATTTCCTACATACGCTGTTACTGCTCTCTTTGTCCCCGGAGGAAGGCTTTGGCAACCTTTGAGCCTGAAGCTAATGGAATCCTTAACACGGCTGTGCCCGTGTCAGCAGCACACATTCACTCAGGGCTTCTTCGCTCTCCACACCCCACAACAGCTGTGAAGAAGAAGAGGTGGCCGGACAGTGGTGGCACATGACTTTAGTCCCAGCGCTCAGAAGGCAGAGGCAGGTGGATCTCTGTGAGTTCGAGGCCAGCCTGGTCTACAGAGTGAGTTCCAGGACAGCCAGAGTTACAACAGAGAAACCCCGTCTCGGAAACAAAACGAAGCAAACAAACAGAAAAGAGAAGTGAAAACTTCAAATAACTTCAAACATATCAGATATCTCTGCCCATTTCCACCACTTCAGACATGTTCCTTCTGTGAAGTAAGACAATGTTAGCTCTAACTGAATCGCACTAATTTATCTCCAGGCCCAGAAACCCTTTTGGCAACAGAAGGAGGAAGTTCCTGATTTTATCAATTGATAAAATTCAGTTGCTCCTGAGATCAATTGAAGTAAAATTGAAACGTAGCAAAATAAAAAAAAAAATGTGATGTGGAGGGCCAAGACCCTTTGCTCTGAAATAGCTTTGAATTCAGAAATATGTGAAGACTTGAGAATATTAGATATTTGAGAAGCCAAAAGTTAGATTAGGAATGTGATAGGTAAATCGTGAACTGTGCAGTGTTTTACAAAGGACATTGCGATTGCACAAAAATGTGCAGCTTTCTGTTGCAAATAGCCTTATATTAAGTCATTGCAGGATTTTATAGACGGAAGAAATAGACTTTTAATATATGGTAGCATTCTTGCCATGGTGCTAGATATTTTTCTTTATTTTTAAAGATTGATTTACCATACTGCTTGACTGATAACTATTGCATTTTCTGAGTTCGGGCACTAGTGGCTTTGAACATTGTGACATTGAAAAGTTAAAATCTAGTGTAGCTGAAGTTTTAAAATTCCAAGGATTTTCAGATATATTTTCAGTAACATCTTGATGACCTTCAAATGTCCTTTTATCGTCTGAGTGTTAGGTGGGCTGCCAAGAGCCTGGGAACAGGAAGAACTCTGCATTTTCCTGTTGGCTTCTAGGTTATTTGGAGCAGAGCAAACAGCACAAGCTTACCAGCCATATATACCTCAAATCCAAATGTCTGTGTGTTTGAGCACACTGTTTTTGTTTTTGTTTTTTTGAAGACAGGGTTTCTCTCTTGTAACTCTGGCTGTCCTGGAACTCCCTCTGTAGACCAGGCTGGCCTCGAACTCACAAAGATCCACCTGCCTCTGCCTCCGAGTGCTGGGATTAAAGGCGTGTGCCACCACTTCCCAGCTGAACACATTGTTTAATAGTGCTGAGCTTGAGTTTCATCATCTGAAGATGTGCAGAAGATTCAGTAACATAACACATGTCAGGAGTGTCCACTATTTCAGTTATATCCCAAGTCTGATGTAGGATAGCCTTGCTTAAATATAGAATTCCCTTTGAACTACTTTTTTTTCTCCCCATAGGATAGTTTTTAGATATTTATTCCCCTCCTTCCCTTCCCTTCCCTTCCCTTCCCTTCCCTTCCCTTCCCTTCCCTCCCCTCCCCTCCCCTCCCCTCCCCCCCCTCCCCTCCCCTCCCCTCCCCTCCCCTCCCCTCCCCTCCCCTCCCCTCCCCTCCCCTCCCCTCCCCTTTCTCTTCCACCTCCTGCCTCATCCCCATGTGCCAGAACTAAGGAAAACAGGATACCAGGTGGGCTCCACTGTGGACTTGGAGTTTCCCTTCTGCTGCTATACTGAGTTGGATGATGTAACATTAGCTACTGTTGGCCTCTCACCAAGCTATGGCGACAAGTTTCTCTCCTGAAGGCATGCTCTGGGTAGTGTTTCATCTCAGTTTAGAAGGCATACTTCATAACAGGACTATTTATTCGTAGAGAACTGCCTGTGCTTTGCTTTCTGGGCTGTGGTAATTAACACTTTGGTCATCCCGAGCGCTCACTTTCTGTCCTCAAGCCAGTACCCATCATGGGAAACTGAGCTCTGAAAGAAGTTCAGTCCTTGAGCTTGTGTCTTCAGATGGTGCAGAGCACCCCCAAAACTTCACCCACTGCAGCAAAATACAAGGGTAGCTGAAAAAAGGAGGGGGGAGGGATTGTAGTCACTGTTGACTCCTCTTGGTTGTTTCTGAAGTGCTAATGCGTTGTAGCCTATTGTAGACAGTCAGACAGATGTGATTTGGTGTCCTAACTTCTTACGTCCTATGATCTTTGTCTGTTCAAGTGGCCATAATGAAGAACCATAATTTGGGGAGCTTAAACCATGGACATCAATTTTGTATAATTCTGGAAGCTGATAGTTCTGAGAGCCAGTAAGGTGGGGCTCTGGTGTGGGCTCTCTTGGCTTTCAGATGCTTCCTACTGTGCCTTTACATAGAGAAAGAGTGCCAGCTCCAGGCTCTTATTAAAGACACACTTGCCTTATGGGCGATGAAGGGAATTCACCCACATGACTTCACCTAGCCCTTATTACCTCTGGAAGTGTCTACCTCGAATATAATCAAACTGAGGTTTGAACTTAAGTGAATTTTGGAGCGATGCAGTCCATCCATAACACTTAGCTGCCAATTAGTCTCTCTGGGCTTTGATTTACTCCCCTGTAAACTAGAGTTAACAATGGCATCTACAGCATAGAGTAGCTGATGTATTGTCCTTAGGGTCCCCAAGCTCAGTGCTCCTTGATGAAGGTTATTCTCATAGCCACACTAATGTATCGGTGTATATTTATAAACCTGTCTCATTCCAGGAGAGTACCAGAATTCTTCAATTTTAAAGTGATGGCTAAATTCTCTGTAACCTTATCAAAGTCTCTCTTCTGTATTCCTGCCCACTTCCTCCCATCTCTGTCTGTCTTGGTCAGTCTTCACCCCAGGTAAGGGATGGTTGACAAAGGCCCTGCTATGATCCTCGCTTTACACCCCTGTTTCACTGCGTCTTTGCTGCTCCATCTTGTCTCACTCATTCACTTCAAGATGATGTGTGTTTTTAAAATTGGAAAAGAGTTTCTTTAGGTCTTTGGCACCAAGACACGCAGCTTTCTATGCCAAACATACCTGACTGGCTTAGCTTGATTATCCCATGCAATCTCTTCCCCATAAAGCCTTCCAGAATGATTGAAGAAGAGCACCTTGACTCTTCCATGAACCCTGGTAATGGGTTCATTTTCTGCCAGAAGGGCATGTGATGAGTTGAAACATCTGTCCCCTCACCATGAGCTTAGAGAGAATACAGTTTTCTTTTTTAAGGAATTTGTGATTATCAGCATGAGTACATTAAAATCATATTATACTTAATTTTGAATGTTATTTTGGTACCGCTGGCTACTATCTCCTCAGAGCACCAAGAAAGCTTCATGGAGAAATTAGGATTTGAGAAATATTTAGAGGAAAAATAAAGGGGATAGCTATAAGTAGGAATGAGTACTGACTGACTCAGTCCTAGAGAGATTAAGCCCTGACATACAGAATAGAATGGAGTCTCTGAATGCTGGAACAGGTTTATGTGTGGGCAGTCCGCAAGGTGTCTGAATCACATCAATGAACAACTGAATGCTCAGGAGCCCAGGGCAAACTCTAGATTGAAGGACTGCAGCGTCAGAGGTAACCGTGAACAGGAGTAGTGTTATTTTCCTATGTGAAAATTGCTATGTCTTTAAGAAAAAAAAGGATATATATTTAGAAAGGAATAGTTTGTTTGCTGCTCTATTGTTGATCTGTGGACACAGAACTACTGTATACAATTCTTGAAGTATCTGAAAAAGCCAGTCCTTCCTGCGGTCTGCTCTAAGGTTATTTAACTTGTTGTTACAGAGCTGAAAACTGAAATATTTGAGGCTGAAATGACCTTTTGTAAATCTGTGCTGGACTGAGCATTTTTTTTTTTTTTTAGATTTGATTTTGAAAACACATAGCACCATAATGATATTTACTCTTTCGGATTTGTTGATATTATTGATTAGGCTAACATACGCAAGGTAACTATAATTCCTTTACTAATTCTGTTCTCTTTTCTTCTTTTCCCCTTGAGCTTTTATAGGATACTTGCCTTTTAGAAAGATATAAAGAAATACACTTAAAATATGAAATTGTATATTTTGATAGAACGAGGACAAAGAAGTATTTATATTTCAGAAAAAAATGGTGGGAAATACTTGCAGCGGTTAGGCAATGTTTAGTGTACTTTGTGTTTTTCCCGAATAGGAAAAAAAAGGTGGGGGGGGGAGGCTTGTAAATGACCTGTGTTTGTTCTTTGTGATAGATGGTAAGGGAACAGAGTGTGTGGCTGTAAGAATGTGCATCAGATTAATTTGGCAGGATGCTGATAGCTCCTTTAGGCAGTTTCTAGCTGGTAGTTTGATTGAATCTCCTCTGTAAAGATCTAATTGGTAGAATCTGCTCTCCCACCCTCATTCGTCCCTGTCTGCCATCATTTAGTGCCCAGAAACTTTCCTGGTCAGAGCAGGCAGTGACTACAGCCATACTTGGCTCAGAGTGAGCCAGTAGCCCCAGAGGGGGGCTCTTCAATTCTTCTCAGGAAGGAGACGTGGCTCTGGGCTCTGGCCTCTTCTGAGCTTTCTGGCAGTGACTCTCTCATTAGCATGGGGTGCTGGGATACACTTGGCTCAGGAGGAAAACTCAAGAGAAGCCTTGTAGAAAACCCAGCTCTTGTGTCCATGCCCAGAATGATGTGTTACTGGCACACAGCTAGTCGTACAAGGAAGAAATCAAACCCAAATGTGGAGGCAGGCCGCTTTCATTTTCCTGTTTAAAGTGTTCTGTCCAGCACCTCTCAGAGCTAAGTGTTGCCCAAAGGCCAGGCATAAGGAATTGTGTTTGGAATGGTTTTTAAACTGAGACTACCGGGGCCAGTGAGGCAGCTCAGCGGGTAAAGGCAGTTGCTGAAGAGACTCAGCCGGAGTTTAGTCCACTTGGTAAAAGAAGAGAGCCTGCTCCTGCCAGTTCTCCTCCCATGTGCCATGGTGTATGCAAATACAACCGATCAGCCCATCCATCCATTGTATTTAAATTGAGATTACAAAGCCTTTCAAATCCATAGAAATACCTCAGTGACTACGGTGGCTTCACAAACTCAACTTTAGACAGGGAAGGAAATTATCCGGACTATACCCAGGGCCTTAAATCTTTACAGTGATTCTCAATCTTCCTAATGCTGTGATCCTTTAATACAGTTCCTCATGTTGTGGTGACCCCCAACCATAAAATTATTTTCATTGCTACTTTATAACTGTAACGTTGCTACTGTTATGAATCGTAATGTAAATATGGGATATGCAGGTGGTCTTTGGCGATCCCTGTGAAAGGGTGGTCCCACCCCTACCTGCCAAGGGGGTTGAGACCCACAGGTTGAAAACCACTAGTTTTAAAGCTTTCAGACACAGAAGAGAGTAGTATAGGTGGCTTGGAGCTTTTGAGTATCATGCATCTTTGTCTGTACTTCCCAGGTAAGTGGCTGAGAAGAGAGATTGAGCAGAATATTTGTTATAATTTACCATGTTACCTTGAGTGATGTATTAGAAAGTTCTGCATGTCCCCAGTGTCTGCTTCCCAGTTGTAACCCAGGGCGTCTCCATGAACACCCAAAGTATAGAACATAGTAGTCTTAATGCCCTCTGAAGGGTGCTGTGGCTAGTGGACTAATTTTAGCTAATGTAAGGTACAGGAGCCTTCGTGACTTTTCACCCCTTTCCATGTCAAACTGATGGGAATGCAGATACAGGGGCTGGGAGTCTGTGGACCTCAGGCAGATGGCCCCTGGGCCTGCCTAGCATGACAGCGAAATAAGCCCCTAGTTCAAACCGCTGCTTTCTGGGGTTTTCTGTCACTGATGTTGGAACATAATCATAACACAGGACTTTGTGGTAGAAATGAAGGCAGACAGAAGAGGTTTACGGTTTCAATATATAGTGAACAATGTTAAGACCAGAATGTACGGGCAAGCTCTTGGATGAAGGTATTAAAACAGTCAGAACAATGTTTCTAGGAGTTTATATTGAGTTCTTTTTTGCACAAAAGCAGAACACTGGAAAGTTTGGAGGATTTTATTTTATTTTATTTGCAGACCTGAAATTCTACAAAAGCTATGAGTTATATTCTGAATCTCTTGAGTGTCATAAGCTTCCAAATGTTTGGGTCTTAAAGTAAATTTGTAAACAATGTAACTAATTGGCTGTTGATCATTGATCATTGCCAGAGTTGTGTGATAAATGATTTTTCTTGGAAATTCCCTTCCCAGTTTAAAAATCATGTAAATTTTTACATGTTCATCCTGGCCTTGAGATGTATGTGGATTCATAATTCTGGGTGAGACTTCTATGTGTGAGAGCAACGTCTTGATTTGTACATTTGTTTATCGTTTGTGCCCACGCTTGGATTTCGTTTCCATGAGGGTAAGAACTTGGCTCTGTCCACTGTCAAAGCTATGCCCATCATGGGTCCTACTCACTGGTTTGTGTGTGTTAGGAATTTTTAACTTTTTATGTATAATCACATCAGTAACTGAAGAAGGCAAGTTGTCATTATGGACACACATTTTCCAGTTTGCCTCTGTAGTTCTTTGTTTTTCTTCGTGGATTTTGAGGCTAATTGTACTAGTGCTTTTTGTTAAATCTGGCTCCTCAGTGTGGGGTCGTGTGTTGGAGCGGGCCCTCAATGTGGTAAAGTTGAGCAGTTATAGGACATTTAAGGGGTGGTGCCAGGGTGGAGTTGGGTGTGTCACTGGAGTCATGTGACTCTTGGGAGGGGTTAAGGTAGTCCTTGTCAGTCCTAAACTAGTTCACACATGAGGGTTGATCTAAAAAATGTTGAGTGTGGCCTCTTCTTTCATCGTGGCTTATTTTGCCATGAGATCGCTCCCTCTGCTCATGATGCCATCCTCAATGAATGATGATGCTCCTGGATCTCCTGTGAACTAAGTAAACCTCTTCATTTGGAAAGTACCCAGCATATATATATATATATATATGTATATATATATATATATACATATATATATATATATATTTTAAGAATAATTTCTCCCTAAAAAACTGAGTTTATTCTATTATATAATGAGTCTAATTAGGCTTTTAGCTTTAGCATTTATTATGTCTCAAAATCTACCTTTGTTTTCATTATGGTTTTTCTATATGAATTATTGAATTATTATAATATGAATTATTGGCATGCGCCTGGTTGTTTTTACTTTATTTGTTATGGTTATAAGATTGACTGATCTTTTTCCACCTACCTCTAAAGTTTCCATGTTCTTTTGATTTAATGGATCAGTATAATGACATATATAACTGAAAAGTTAAAAATACAGAGGATACTCTGATATTAATGAGAATTTCAAAAATCATGTTTAGAATGATTTTTGGTAACTAGTGATTTTCATGTGTCCTGTTTCTGACATCTCTTTGATCCTTGTATTAATGGAAATTTATTTCTTATTCCATTTCTTTCCTCTAACTGTGTAAGCGACTTGTACTGTGTTTCTTTTCTTTTGGTGCGGAGAGCTGAGATTTACCATGCACACTATCCTGTATAATATACAACATTCATTATATATTTTAATACAGTGTACTGAATAATAAAGAGCACGGGCTCATGAACTCAGACGTCTTTCTTTAGACTCACTTCTGATTACTGTTCCAATTTTCTTCAAAGGCTCTTTGCTGTATCTAATATTCTCCTTAACCCACTTGTTGAGTTTCTAATTTTTCTGATTATATTTTTCAAGAGGCCTGTTTGGTTCCTTTTTTTTTTTTTGTTGCTGCCATTTAATCTACCTAGTTAGCTTTTTGCCTTGATTCATTAAAAAACAAACGATAGTTTCATCTCTTACATTCTAAGCCTTTTCAAATACACGCCCCTCACATGCTCATCTGCAACTTCTGCTACCTGAGGCTTTATGAGGGCTGCATAGTTACTTGTATATGTAGTAGTTTATTTTATCATGTCCTGGTTTATTTTGTTTTGAGCTTGGAGAATTTTGATCGTGAGCCCATGGTTTGCTTAATTCGATCTGTGGGAATGCTGAAGCCCTAAATCGAGTGGGCTTCCCTCCCGAGAGGATTTGCATTCATGCAGAATACATGCTAAGAGTCTGTCTTATTGGATACACAAAAGTGCTACTGACCTTGGCCGCCCGGGTCCTGTCTTCATGCTGGGGTCCCTGCCCTCTTGGCTTGCACTCCACAGAGATCTGACTCCTAATTAACTGTGTGTCCACCATTCACGTCCACCTCATTCATTCTATCTGCCCCCCTCTTCTGCCTCCCTCCCTTCCTCCACAATACCCCCTCCTCCTTCCTTCTCTCTTTTCCTCCTTTGTTCCCTCCCTTCTTTATGGACCTCTGCTTTCATTTACTCAGAACTCTGTTGCTGTTTGTAGGCAGTCTCCTAGCATCCAGTCCACTCTACCCCTAGAACCTGGGTTGCCTGCGAGGTTGTCAAGCATTAGTAGTTTGTGTACTTCCACGTAGGCACTTGTGACCTACAAATGGTAGCATTTAACCTAGGACATTTAACAGCGACAAATGCTTGTAAGACTCAACCTCTGAGCTCTCCAAGTCCCTTGACATTTGAAAAACAGGTTGAGTGGTCTTAATCCCAAACTCTGAAATCTCAAATCCTCTCAATCCAAAATTTCTTGAGCTCAAAAAGTTTCAGATTTCATACCAAAGATGTGAAAGTTAGTAAATATTCCAAAACTCCCAAATCTTTCTAGTCTGAGACACTTCTAGTATCAGGCATTTCAGGTAAGTGATACTTAGCCTGGTACTAAGTTACCTTGCCCACAGAAGGCGCTAATACAGCAGTTCTCAACCTGTGGGTCTCGGCCCTATTGGGGATCAAAACACCCTTCCACAGGGGTTGCCTAACATCTGCACATCAGATATTTACATGGTTCATCACAGTATTGTGGGGTGTTCACCAGAGAAGACTGCTCAGACATGGGTTCAAGTCAATAGAAAGTCTTTATCAGCCAGCCAGCAACTATACTGGGTGTTCAGGATCCCAGTATAGCCCTGAGCCTTTCTTGGGGTAAACTCTTTAGCACAAAACCATATTCTGGGTTGACATACATCAGTTAACAAGAATCATTAGCCAAAAGCATAACTAGAGAAGCTAAAAAGCAAGGTTAGTACATTTTGAGACTTTCCCAGAACTGTATGGTCTTTGATGGATTAGGCGTCTGTTGTAGTTTTGGCGGGTGGTGCTGTCTACATGCTGAGTCTTACAGACTAAATGGAGCTTCCATCATGGAGCCTGTTGTGCTAAGGTCTCAGGTCCTACAAAGGTCTGGGGCCTTGTTACTATAGTAGCAAAATTATAGTTATGAAGTAGCAAAATGACAATAATCTTATGGTTGGGGGTTAGCACAACATGAGGAACTGTATTAGAGGTCGCAGCGTTGAGACAGTTGAGAACTGCTGCTCTGATGCCCTTCAGCTTGATTAAAGGGATCTCAGGGAGGGTAGCAGAGGTCTCGGGGAGGGAAGCAGAGGTGGGCCAGAGGAAAGCACTGTGTCCTTTTGCTGTCACGCCAGTTCCCCTGGAACACCTTTGGGAGTGACTCAGAAGTGCTCAGATAGAAGTAGACATGGAAGAGTGGCTCCTGACCTGTCTCACCAGCTGTCTTGGGGGAGGGGAGAGGAGTGGGAGTGGGGGTGTGGTGGGAATCCTTGACCTTAGTTTTCTCCTTTAAGGGTTGTCAGCACTCTATCTCATCCAAGATCCTAATGTCTGCATCTCTACCCTCTTTCTAAATAAAAGTAGGCAGTGTATATAAATGGAGTAATTTTGGTGTTCCAGGATAAAAACTTTCAAGCATCTTTGGCATATATTAGAGAAATAAGTTAATAATAGTCCTTGTCCCCCAACCACCACCATCCATGGGGTGCTTGGTCTGCAGTGGGCACTTTACATGTGTGTCTCATGTGAGTTTTACAGCAGCCTGATAAAAACTCCATTCCCTTTGGCCAGTCGAAAAATGCAGGTCTGAGCCCTGAAAATCTATCTCATGTAAAATCCTGTGCTGCCTCCAGAGGGGCATTGCTTTAGGGGGCTGCTGCGGTCCCTTGTTGGATGGGACGAGAATGCCTCCTGGTTATCATTAGCTTTTAAAATGTTTAATTTCCCACGAGTGCGCTCATAAGGTCCCATTAGACGAAAGGTTTTGTTATTGTTAACTCTGTAAAGGGTCAAAGCAAAACACTCTGTCCACTCCACCTCCTCTTTCCCCTCTCACCTTTCAGAAGTGAGGAAATTACCAAAAGATATTGATTGGGAAAACATTCAAGGGTGACACAGAGCTCAGCCCCGTCCCCTTCGTGCAGATAAGGCTGTGTGTGGAATGATGTCCTTCCTGTGTTCTCTGTATTTGGGTCATTAAAAGTATTCTTCCAGCCCGTCAGGTTTGCCTTGACTTTTTAAGGTGAGTGGTGTCCCTCTGCCCGTTTCTTCCATGTGCTAGGATGTTCGTCTACATCACTAGAAGGGAGATTTATTCATTGTGGATATTTGTGTATTTGGAGAAAAACAAATTGCAAAGGACTTCTTTCTTCAGAGGTAACCGATTGGGCGGGTCTATTAATTTGATTAACCATAGCAACCAAAGCAACCATTTCAGCCTGACGAAATATAGCTAAACACCAGGTTGTTCACCTGAAATGTGTACAATAAAAACAAGTAAAAATAGCCAAGCCCCAAAATGTAATATTAAAAAATGTCCAGAAGTCTTAGTTGTGATTATTGGTGTTTGTCGTATTTGTTTCTTGTCTCTTCATGAATGGTATGTGCACTCACAGAAAGACGACTTGACAAAGGGACACTTCAGATAACAGTGTGGGTGCATGAACAAAAGGACAGGCGAGTCCTGAGGGAGGCCCAGGTGATAATCCGGAAAGGATTTCTTTGCTTGTGGCTTAGTTTTGACAGTCATCTGTTTACTTTTGAATGATCACGGTAGAGCCTTGCTTGTCTCGTTAGCGATGGGCTATGCATGGATACCCACTCAGGGGACATTAAGCAACTGGAAGGTTCTAGATCTGCAGATGTTGAAATACTGTTTTGCTGCTCACTAACAAGGACATTCCTGTGGGCAGGACTATTTTTTTAAAGCCTCCTATGAAAGATTCTCAAACAAACGTGCTCTTTGTTGACACGAGATAAAAGAAATAGAGCTAACCAGTGAGAGTCTGGGAACTGTAGTTGGCCGTAAATACTCTTTTTGGTAATAGTCATAAAATGTATCTGGGTGACAGGGAAATACTTTACTCGTTCCCGAGAACATTCTCTAATGACCAGCCAGCATGCTTAGTCTGTACCCCAAAAATCTGTTTAAAACAGATTACTAAGTTACTCAGAGAAATTATGGTTATGACTCGGTAGATTGTAGTCTTAAGTGGCAATGATGTCTGAGACAAAGAAAGAAAAAAATACTGCAAGAATGCTGTCAGACAATGAATACTCAGCTAAATGGGAAGAAGAAGAGTAGGTAGATACCAGAAACACTTTAACTGTGGCTGCCTTGGGAATTCATCTGAGGGGATTAACTTTAAAATAAGCAAGGATAAAGTGAGCTGCGTGAACTTGTGGAAAAATAGCCACAAAATATTAGAATTGAAGTTTTCTGAAACAATTCACCAGAGAGGTGGCCCAAAAGGGAATGGCTGGAATGGGAGCAGGAGGTGACGGAGAGAAGGCAACCACTGACATGTGGGGGTTGAGGGAGTCTGTGCAAAAACGAAGTCTGATTAGAGTAGAACACATAGCCCTGGGGGAAACCAGAGCCCAGGGTGGAGAGGGAGGGAGGACATAGCCACTTTAACCTGGTTCATGATTTCAGGACCAGGTGAATTACAGCTTGTGTTGTTAAAAAGAACCTGTAGAAATGTGTACCAAGCGACACTCTGTAACCTCCGCACCATGAAACGGAAGGAAGCTGCGAAGGGAAAAGCAGTTACCCTTATGTTCAGACTGAGACCCCTGGGAACCACAGGCAGATGGACACTGTTCACCAGTGAAAGTCCAGACATGTCTAGTATGTGCTCGGAAAAAGACCATATCTCCAGAAGGCATGGTAAGTTCACCATGAACAAGTTATACCTCACAAACTCCACAACTTCTTTTTTATGTGGTTATTAGAACAGCGGATTTGGGAAGTTTAGACGTGAAATATACTGTCTGCAGTGGTGCATACCTGTAATTCCAGCATTCACAAGGTTGAGATTGGAGGGTCAGAAGTTCTAGGCTAGCTTGGGATATACAGATAGAGTGAGACCTTATCTCAATAAAAAGCAGAAAACAGAAAACAAACAAACAAAAAATAATACCAGGATTTTACAAAGCATATAACTCCTTGGTTGGATGGGCCAAGGGAGAGGCTGGAGAGAAGTGTAGGCTAATAGTTAGCAGTATGATATACCCAGAGTTTTCTCAGCAGGCTGGTTCCATGTTAGAGGGACATCTTTGGTGATATGACAGGGTACCATGCTCTTGCTTCTGCCAGATCAAACATTTTTAATACAATTTACTTTAAGATGGAAAACACACTTACGGAAATTGCATAAAAAAATAGGCAGGATACTTAATGCATTGATTGATGGACCTGTATTACAACAGTCTCAAATATAACACTTAAAATGCCAAGTTTTGACGTAGTGTGGTAAAATACTGTGGAATTAAGTCCCCCACTTGCATAGGTGTCTTTAATAAAAGCAGGAATGTGTGTTTGGGTTGACGGCAAACCAGGTATGAATCAGTCACGTATTCACTGAGCAGATGGATGTCTATCTTCCTTTCAAAAGTTGTGAGGGCACAGGGAAGGCAAAAGTTAAATAAAATATAGACTGTTGTTTCAAGAAACTTAACAGCCTAAAGGAATATGTTGATTTCTAGGGCTTGCTGTACAAAAGCACCATAAACCAGGTGGCTTAACAGAAATGAACCGTGTCATCATTCTGAAGTTACAAGTCCCAAATCTGAACATCAGCTGGGGCATAGGTCCCTCCTTCTTATCCCTGTCGCCTTATGGTGGGTGGCTCTCAACCTTTGGTGTTCGTTAGCTAAAAGATACATCACCAGTTTCCCGCCTCTGTTATTACATGGCGTTTCTCCGTGTGTCATGTGGCAGTTTTCTTCTTACATGAGCATGAGTCACATTCTGCTAGTGCTCACCCTAATGATCTTAATGTCTAAAAAGCCCCTACAGCCACATAATGTCACTAAGCAGGGTACTGGGGTCTAGGACTTCACAGCTGTTTGAGAAACACAACTCAGCCTGCATGTAAAAAGGAGTAAAGAATGTCCATTCAAGTGGTTGCCTATAAGTATTATGAAGACAGAAATGACTAAAAGAAATGCAGAGTAGGCTACGGGGAGAAGTATGGATATTTTCTACACTGTGTGAGGTTGTAGGTTGCATCCCAACACCAAGAAAGAAAAAGCAAAAGCGAACCAGTAACCGGGAGAACAGGAGTGACCTAATTAAACACAGAGGGAGCTGTCCAGGCAAAAAGGAAATGATAGCTTTCCTAGAAGAGACACCAAGCCAAAACTCTATGTTCTGAGGAAGTTAAAAGGAAACCTTGAGTTGCTCTAGGTGGCGAGGAGGAAGCAGAAGATGGGCAAAGGAGATAGGGAGGAGCAGATCCAATGCCTGTATGCCGTGTCTGTCAGGTCAGGGTGGTTATTAAAAGCAGCAAATTGATAGATGTATGTAAGGTGGAAGATGGCTGTAAGTACATGAGACTCTATGTGCTCAGCCGCATCTGGAACTCTCTGCCTTGTGGGGCATGTCATGCCTTATGTCAAAGGTTCTCGATGCATTTGTTGGACTGGAATGGATATGTGTGTACCTGAAGGAGTCTTTGGGTGGTAGCCAATTGAAATTATTTGAACGAGTTTTATCTGTATTTGGTGTTAGAACAGAGTTGACCCCAGGTGCAGAAGCTAGGAAACACTTCCAGAAGATAAAAAGTTGTCTAGCAGCAGGGCCTGCCACATGCTTGGGTGCTGGTAGAGAAGAAAGGGAAATGTCTTGTTGACTCTTGTGGCTCAGACGCCCTAGGGTGAGGACAGAAGCAGAGGTCCAGGGGACAAGCCAGGAGCAGCTGGGAACACACAGGTCAATATCTCCTTTCACATGTGTGGGCGAGAAAGCAAATGTTCCAAGGATAGTTGGTGGGCAGATCAGACCACAGTATTCATATGTAGAACAGCAGAATTCAAGGCTAGAAAAGCAAGCTAGAGACAGAGACAGAGGGTTAACTTGGAAGCCCAGACCGGAGGCAGATGAGAGTCCAGGGTGAAAAAGATTCAAAGCATTGAAATTAAAATTTTATTAGTTATATTTCATAATTCTCTTACCTGTGTTCTTACATGCTTATGGTTAGGAATTAGATATCCAAGGATACTTAAGATTGTGGAGACTAAATTCTGTTTTCTTAAAGTAATTCATTTATTGTACGGCAAGGTCTCAAGTGTTCGCTGCTTCTCCCAAACATCATGTAACGTGAGAACTGGGGGAGCATTGTTGGTTTTCTGGACACAGCCAGGACTCAGAACATAAAGTGATGCTCTCTTCTCTCTAAGCACATTAGTGCTAAAGACCTTAAAGGTCAAATCAAATAGCACTTTATAAAGCAGCAGCAGGAATTTGGAGCAGAAGAGAGTTTTTA
This sequence comes from Cricetomys ansorgei, assembly GCA_026225945.1. Classification (NCBI taxonomy): domain Eukaryota; kingdom Metazoa; phylum Chordata; class Mammalia; order Rodentia; family Nesomyidae; genus Cricetomys; species Cricetomys ansorgei. Next base: position 47,364,867 of record JAMJFZ010000107.1, on the reverse strand, counting down.
TCTTTCTTCTTCTTACATTCTTATTAACGGCGCACTATAAATGTGCGTCTATAATGTAAATTGCTGACTTCAAAACACGTTATGTTGGGTGTTGAATACTTTTTTGTACTTTTGTGTGGGTATGTGGTTTGAGTGTACGATCATGTGTGTGTGTGTGTGTGTGTGTGTGTTGCACACTCGGGTGCACACAGGTGGAGATTGATAGCTAGATAGCAGGTATCTTCCTCTGTCACTGTGTCTTATGGCCTTAAGAGTGGTTTTCTTGGTGAGTTGGGAGCTCTCTGTTCTGGCTGTTCTATCAAGCCAGAAAGCTTGGGGATCCACCTGTCTCCTCCCCCTAGTGCTGGGTTAGAGGCCTACACAGTGTACTCAATTTTGTGCTGGTTGATTCAAATTCGGGTTCCCAAACTTGCACAGCGAGTGTGCTTACCCATTGAGCCATCTAGACAGCCCTTATTTTGTTTTTCTGACTTGTTTTGATACAACCTACTCTTCCCATTATGTAAATACCTTAAAACTTTTACTGATGAATTATTATCAGATTGTTTTTAGGTTATGAGGATATTTAAATTTTAAATCACATAGTAAACTGCTGCTATTTCAAATTAAAGTCATATCAAAATAGATGTTTGGAGGAACTTTTGGTAAAGGTTTTATATATTAATAATTGTTTTAAGGAATTTTTATTATTTATTATAGAAATGACTGTTAGTAATGACTATTATTTTGCCAAGTTTGGGTTCTTTTTTTCCAAAGGAATTGTTTTGAATTAAGAGACTATTTGAACTTCCAATTGATTTTTTGGAAGTAGTAGAGTATATGAGCCCATCAAAGTGTCAAAGTGAGTTTTGAAGATTGTAGATATCGTTTCATTGTTAGATCAATGCTAAGTGGGTTTTCTCATTTATATTTTTTACTTTCTAGACTGTCTACACAGTAGATATACACATAGCCCTTGCCTCATTTACTATTTATTTAGTTTTTGAGACAGAGTCTGCCTATATGACCCAAGCTGGCTTTGAACTGTTGCTCTTCTTCCTTCAGCCTTCAGATCGCTGGGACTATAGGAATGCATCGCCATACTTAGCCTCGTTTTCCTCCTCTGGAAAACCTCACTGCCTCCAGCTCCCGCTGGAATCTGAACAGTGCGCCCCCTGCTGTGCATTCTGATAGTGCAGGACTTCACTTAACAGAAGCCATAGTGGTGACCAGCCGTCTCTCTTCTGTCTCTGTGCTCCCTAGAATAGTTTTAAAGGAATTGGCTAAGAACTGTTGAAATTTCTAAGGCTTGACCTTTTAGAGAATTTGACGTTTTGTTGAGCAGTCGGTAGGTTAAATTTAGTCTTTACAATAATAATAAAGACAAATTTTGCTTAAAAACTTGTATGAGCATTTGTTGACAGCAACGGCATGTTAGTAATGTGTCAAGACTGCCAGGCTTAAGTTTTAAGAACTTTGTTGTTTCGAGTTGGGCTCATTTTAAAAAATTATCCTTCTTTTGCATATTCTAAATATAACTGTGGTTCTGCACCATGGGGATGAGCTGGCCTCGCTTTTCCTTGAGTACACAATAGGCATGTTTTATTCTCAATTAACTGAAGCCAAGTGAACTTACAAGGTTCCTTTAATCGCAGTGTTTCAAGGGTTTCCCAAGATTCTGGCGACAACAGTCTCTGCTCATACGTTATTCCTGGAATTTAAGAAGTGCCAAATCAGAGCCTTCTTTTCAAAAAATGAAAGCGTAGTGCCAAAACGGACCTTTTTTCTCTCCTTTCCAAGAAGTAACTTTGTAGCAAAACCGCGAAAGTAGGTATTCAGCTACATTTTTTTTGAGCTAAAAATGGGTGTGAATTCTTGTCAAATTCCTTTCCCACCACAGTTTGATGGAAGGAATTTTTGCCTAGCACTGAAACAAAAGTGGTAGAATTCTAACAGCCAGTTAGAATTAATTTTGGGGGAAGTTCAGGGTTGTGGATTGAAAGGGTTTTATTGTTTGTTTCACCTCTGGAAAGGGAGTGAGTAGGGGAAATCAGAGTATCCTAAAGGGTTTCTCAGTTCTTTGTCTTTGCCCCCTCCTAGTCCAGGCTCATTCTTCCAGCATCTGGAATCCAAAATTCGGTGGCTGACCCAGAGATAAAGTAAAACAGCTTGTCTCCCCGAGCACCGGCTGCTACGAAAGGTGCTAAGAACATAGGTTCCTTCCTGTCATCTGGATTTTCATGGCATCCTGGAATTGACAGGGCATTACAGGTAGATCTAAGGTGATATGAATTGTTTTTATAACAATCGTGTCCATTTTTAAAAGTTTCCCTATGAAGGACTACTAAATGAACTCCTTGCTTTACCTCGAGCTGTTCTGCTTTGCCTTGATTCTGTTTGGTTTGAGACAGCATCTCCCCACTTGGCTCAGGTTGGCCTAGAAGTCACTGTGTGGCTTTAAGCTGATGATTCCCGCCTAAGCCTCCTGCGTGCTGCTATGATAGGCATGTGCTACACACCCAGCCTGAACCTCCTTCTTGAGGAAAGGAGCGACTTGGATACCACAACAGCTGGCCAGCATAAAAGTACAGCTTTGCGTGGAAGATCACCAGACTGTGGCAAGAGTTAGTGGACAGCAGCCAAAGGTTTAGAGATCTGAGCTTCAGAAACCTAGAAAACCCATACCTGTGAAAGATGTTTTTCCTTAAAAACTCCACACCAAACACGAACTGATAGTGGGTGTTTATAAAGGGTAGGCCCAATGGGTGTTAAACTCCCTTGGAAAAATATGGAAGCACTCAAGTTATTCCAACTGGAAGCCTGGTGTTGGAAGGAAGAGGAATTAACAGGAAGGAAGCACAAATGGTAACCCCAGACCTTCATTGATTGATAGCCGTTAGTTATAATGACCAGACACAGCTCAGCACAGTTTACATCCACAAGGAGTTAGTTGGAACAAAGTAAAAGAAACGCAGTCTAACACTGGAAGTTCAGCAGGGCTGGAAGAAGGAGAGAAGGTAGCCAGTACCCTCTGACCATGTTTCCCGGCTGAGGGAGCACATTCAGTCACCTCTGCTCTGTGGGATTGCAGCCTAAACACTGTTGGAGTAGGTGCTCCAGTCATTGCGTTCTTTGGAGTTTGGGGGACGTCTGAGCATGCTCCTCTTGTCTGTCTGTCTCTGATCCAGCTACCTGTGGCTTAGGGGTAGGAGACAGTGCTGTAGTGATGGAGAAGCAGGGAGTAATGGAGGCTTCAGTAAAGTGGGCGTGCTGCACATTGGCTGTGACGAAAGGCTCCCGAGTCACTTGCAAGATGGTGCCATCTTATTTCCACCATAGGTGTACTGTGGTGTTGGCTAACTATACTGTAGAAAATCTAGTCTGTTATCTGTACAGTGAAATTAATAACAGACCTGGTCTTACAGGGGGGACATTGAGAAAGTCATGGGAAAATAAAAATAAAAGATGTCAAGAGTAAGCATCACAGAGCTTTGGCATTTTAACAGTAGCATGTGTGAGCAAGTGGCGGGTAGGATATAGTTTGGGGAAGGGCTTCTGATGTTTGCAGTAGTGTGTATATAGTGACTGGCGCTAGCAGCTTGGGAAAGGGGAACAGGTGCTATCCTGTGGCATTCAGAGTGATTTATTGGCCAGCCATCATCGCTAAAGACCTTATGAGAACCGGCACCTACTTGGCGCCCATGCCGCTACCAAGCCAGCCAGGGCAGAGTGCTGATTGGGCAGCTACTCTGGTTACCACGGCGCCAGAGGCTTGGATTTCATCCGTTCACTTTTTTTTTCTCTCTTTTCAACAAAGTTGCATGCTTCAGAAAAGAAAAAAAAAAATCATGCTCCATCTCTTTCAATGAAACCTTGTTTTCAGTTTTCCTGAGGTAAATGCATCCACGTGTTACAAACCACCCACCGTCTTTAGGAACTTTCCAGAATCCTGCATCAGCAGCTGTTCATTTGTTGTATAACCTGAGGAGAAATGCTTGCCCGTGGGAAATTTTGCGGTAGTACATTTTTGCCTTAATGTTCTGGCCATACTGACTGAATACTTTAAAAAGGAAGAAAATGTGCCATTGCTACTGTAGTTGTACGTTTTTGGTGACTTCAGCTGTGTCTTTAATTTTGATTTATCTCGACTTTGCCATTCGCCTATTTGGAGAATATTTTTGAGGAAGGAATTGTTCAGAAAATTTGATGAGAAGAAAAGATAGGTAAGCTGTTACGGGAAATATATTGTAGAAAAGTGTTGTTCAGAAAAACAATGATTTTTAGGCTTCAATGCAAAAGCTTGTTGTTGTTGTTGGCTGGTTCAGGTGCAAGAGTTACCATTTCTGATTGAATAATATTTTTTTTGAGAAATTCATCTCTCAAAGCTAAGTAAAGAATTACCACCGTTAATCCACGTCATGTTGTTTTCTCCTTTTATTGTCTTATTTAACCTGTAATATAATTGGAAACTTTGTATTGGAAATTTTAAATTCTAAGAATGTAATTGATGATGACTATGGGGGTTACAAAATCAAAATATCTAATCTGGGGAACAAAGGAAGGGCAGGAGAAGATCCCTCTACTATGTGGTTTGACTGCATTTGTCTCCATCGGTCCAGAAATGTAAAGTATATATTCCTCACATGAAACTGGTGGAGGGATGAGAAAGGAAAACCTGAGTTCTAACTGGGACAAGCTAATTGGTTGCAGGCTCTTGGGACCCCTGCCCCACTGGCACTCCTCGTGTTCCTCCTGTAATATTTTTGTTGTGAGGGCGTGTGACAGTGATTCCGGGACTAAGTTTGACATCTCAGCCTTTAGAGAGAGCAGAATGGAAGAATTTGTTTCTATATCACAATCCAGGATGGACATTTTTCAGTAACTAGCAAACTAGTAAATATCACTTATAGGGACTAAAGGAGGTATCCACCTCCTGGTGGTAAATCAGGTTTTACTAGACCCAGAATTCCGTGCTTCCAAATAATGACCTGGATTGAAGTTACAGCTCCAGCTTGGTGAAGGAGTTTGCTTTTTGGCAAGAATTAAGTAGTCCATCCAAGTATAGGTACTCAGAAACTGTAGTTGTACTATTCAGGCTGGGAGTGGACTGAGAACAATTCTCACAGAGACTAGCACATAGTGTTAATCCCCTCAGGTCTCTCTGATCTAATTATTTCCAGATCTCGACTAATGTGTATTTTTCTTCCTCAAACAAAGCCACTGTTTTATCAATTAACAAAAGGATCATTTACTGAAGAAGGAAATGTAACTGTTCTTGTTATCAGTAGAGCCCATGAATCCACAGGGATGTTAGAGTCCTGTATCCTTAGGCCAAGGACACGGAGAGTGTACCACATACAACCATAGGTTATCGATGATGAATATGGTGAAGTTGGAGGGAGCAGCACCTCACATCAGCAAATCATTGTGCAAGTGTTTAGCCCATGAAATACAAGCCAGCAGGACTCAGTATCTACAGTTGCATTGACTGATACAGAGCACACGATACCCCTCTTCCTCAGTTGCATTCAATATGCTGATTTACATGTTCTTGTAGACAAAGCCAAATAGACTTTTAAAATTACAATTTTTTTTTTTTTGCACACAGATTTTACATATTCCTTGGAACTAACCCGGAGATAGGTAATAACAATATGCATTGGATGAAATACATAGAAATTAAAAAAAAAAAACTCACCATCAAAATATGGTTAGATTAATATTTTGGTTCAGAACTATTTTGCATGTGTGTGTGTGTATGTACACTACTAAAACCCATACTTGTTTTATATAAAGCTATTTTTTAGGGTTGCTTAAGCCAATGGTGGCGAATAGGGCTCTGTCTCTTTATTCCTCCCAATTTGAAAAGAACGTAAGGTAGCACATGCTGAAGGCTTTGAACTGGTTTGTTTTAAAATCTCAAGAATAATAAGCACATGTAGTTTATAATCAATCCATACTTAAAGCATGGATGGACGGCACTTTTATTAAAAGCAATCTAAGCATGCTTTGGGAAGGAGATTTTTCTTCTAGTGAGTTCACATCTGCTCCATGTTCCCTGCTTGCGAGGAAAGTGAGCGGTTCTGACACATTCAGTAAAGCTTTAGAGAACATAATCGTTACCTTGTACCTACTGGTAGGCCACAGCTGGACTGTAAGCCTCTTAAGTGAGAGGCCGCATGCGCCTGACCATTCTACATATATTCCTAGTACAGCCCTTGCCAGTACAAGAAGGCGCAGACGTCGTGAATTAAATGAATGATCAAAGAAGAAAACAGTTTTGAAGGCAGAACCCAAGCCTTGCTTTCTAGTGAGGGTTAAATTAGCCATGGAAGGAAAAACACATTCCTTTCGATACACCTACAAAAATTACAATACTGGAACCAAATAGTGAGACTTTTGAGTGACCTTCTCCTTCTTCTGAAAAGCCACTTGTTGGAATCCCTTTAATTGGGTATGTGTGAGTGAACCCCAGAAAAGTGCAGATTTCTGTTTTTGAACCCTCCTGGTTGCTCAGAACCAAGTACCTAGGGAAAGAGGGGAGCCAGCTGTCTTTCTTTGTTCAGTGGGAGGGAAGATGGCTGCAGACCCCTCCCTGTAAGCCCTCCTCTCCTCTCTCCGATAGGTTGCTCTTTTCACCATGATTCCCTGCAGAGCAGTGTTAACTTTTGCGCGATGCCTGATCCGGAGAAAAATCGTCACACTGGATAGTCTAGAAGACTCCAAACTCTGCCGCTGCTTAACCACTATGGACCTCATCGCACTGGGGGTTGGAAGCACTCTGGGTGCCGGGGTCTACGTCCTTGCTGGGGAGGTTGCCAAAGCAGATTCCGGCCCTAGTATAGTGGTGTCCTTCCTCATCGCTGCCCTGGCCTCGGTGATGGCAGGCCTTTGTTATGCTGAATTTGGGGCCCGAGTTCCGAAGACTGGTTCTGCATATCTGTACACATACGTCACAGTCGGAGAGCTGTGGGCCTTCATCACTGGCTGGAATCTCATCCTGTCATATGTCATAGGTATGTTTCAAAAACAAATTATCAGTTGTGTGCAGGGTAAAAAACAGCATTCCGGAAGCCTCGGCACTGGGGGGTAAACCACTTCTCAGCTGTAGGGTGGTGTGGAGGGAATCGCGTATTCCCTTGTTTCTTCTGAGTTTTGCTTTATTATTTTTTTTTTCCATTTGTATTTCGAGAAAGGGTTTCTCTGTTGTAACTCCGGCTGTCCTGAAACTCACTTTGTAGACCAGGCTGGCCTCGAACTCAGAGAAATCCACCTGCCTGTGCCTACCGAGTGCTGGGACTAAAGGCATGAGCCACCACCACTTGGCTTCCCGTTTGAATTCATGATTCTTACTGAGTTTGAAAATTGAAGTTTTTTCAAATTTTTTTTTCTTCTCATGAGTTTGTGTGGCGTGTGTATGTGTGTGTATGTATGTGTGTGTGTGTGTGTGTGTGTGTGTGTGTTCATGTGTGCTGGTGCATGTGCTTCTAAGGGTTCATGGACAGGTCAGGTATAGTGTCAGGAATCTTCCTCAGTTGATCTCCTATCTTGCTCTTTGAGGCAAGATCTCTAAGTTAAGTCCAGTGCTTTAAAGTCCAACTAGTCTGGACCAGCTTGCTCTGAGATTTCCCATCTCTGCCTTCCAAGGCTAGACTTACAGACATGTTACCCAGTGGTATTTACCTAAGTTCTAAGGTTCTCAACTGACATCTTGCTTGTGCAGCAAGCTCCCTAAGCGCTCAGCCATCTCCCCAGACTCTAGGTAGTTCTTTATTGCAAATAAATTTGCCCGATATAAATATTTAATTGCCAGTGTAGCTAGAAATGGCGATGCATACCTCTATGAGGTCTGCCTGAGCTGCGTACCAAGACCCTGCCTCAGGAAGAAGAAAAAAAAAAAATATTTTTGTGATTCTTGGTTTTTTTTTTTTTTTATACTAGTAAATTGGTTTCTTAACCAATTAAAATTTTTCAGTTAAAATTTCAGGTTAAAATTTTCAGTTGGGGTGAACTAAGGCGGGTTTATCTATCAATCAACAATGTAGATGACGTCATCTTAATTTTCTATCGGTAACGTTTTAATCTCTGGACGTTCTGTTTTGGGAAGGTACATCCAGTGTCGCAAGAGCATGGAGTGGCACCTTTGATGAACTTCTTAACAAACAGATTGGTCAATTTTTCAAGACATACTTCAAAATGAATTACACCGGCCTGGCAGAGTATCCGGACTTCTTTGCCGTGTGCCTTATATTACTTCTGGCAGGTAAGAAAACCAGTCGTATGCTGTTCCCTGCAATGAACCACACTAATGGGCCTGGGAAAGTAGGTTGTGTGGACTTTGGAACCTGAGTACTCTGGATGAGGTCAGAGTATCATATCAATCCCCGTAGGGTCAGTGTTGGATCACAAATAAGATAAAATGCACGTGAAACGGTGAAACCTCAATTCTGAGGGAAAAGGCACCTGAACACGGTAAGTCATAGGATGAAGACATCAGTTTTCATTTGGAGAGCGTTCATTTTTGCATGCGAATCAGAGGTGTTGAAGAATGGGAATGTCATTTCAATAAGAAACAATGTAGTACTCCATGTTGTTACATGCAACCAGGGTCAGTAGCAAACATTCTATTTCTAGAAAAAAAAAGTGTTTTCCTAAGCTGTATCGATGGTAGACATCCATTTGGAAAGGAAGCATTCAGTTCACCTGACATTGTCTACAGACCAGCGGTTCTCAACCTGTGGGTCTCAACCACTTTGGGGGTCACTTTCACAGGGGTCACCAAAGACCCCCTGCATACCAGATATTTACATTAAAATTTGTAACAGTAGCAAAATTACAGCTATGAAATAGCAACAAAAATAATTTTATGGTTGGGGGTCACCACAGCAAGAAACTGTATTAAAGGGTTCCAGCATTAGGAAGGATGAGAAACACTGCCAAAGACAGACATACCTGGTATAGGATCTTCTACCTTTCATTGGTGTGGTAGCATAGCACTTTAAACAGGCTCAAGAACCACGGTAATGGCACCTAGGTTTTCTATCTTTCTCTGCTACTTACTACTTGTGGAATTTGAAAAATGTGCTCCATCTTTACCTCCCTCGGTGTGTTCATCCACAAAATAGGAATATCACAGTCTGCCTTGCACAACTCCTTGCTTGGTGTGCTGTGGATGGCACCAGTTTTATTTTGTGAGCCTAGCTCATCCCTGCTGTCCCTTGCCTTGATTACTTGAACATTTTCATGACTGTTCTTTCTATCTGCAGACCCTCTTAGAGCCAATCTTTTTGTTCGTGATTCTTACTTGATTTACCCTGAGCAGCTGGCTCCTTGCTCTCTCATCCAGCCTTGTCTGTTTTCTCCCTGGGCTGAAGAGTGTGACAGGACTAATCTTTCTGTTAGGAAATGTTGACCTGACAATCGTGCAGTTACAAAATAGCGTTACACTTTAAAAAGTGTGTTGTTAATTAAGCATGTCATAAAAATAAGGACACAAAGGTGGGCAAATTTCATAGGTCTAAAATATTGTGTGCTTTGCTTCAAGTGTTGGGAGAAATATATTCTGGGACAGTGTATGGCTAAATGAGTAAAGGTGAGTGCCATTAAGCCTGATAACCCAGGTTCAATCCCTGGACCCACAGTGGAGGGAGAAAATCAACTCACAGAAGTTGCCATTGTACCTCTGCACTACCTTACCCACCCATACAAATAATTTTAAATGTTTTTATCCATTATTTTTCATTATATGATATAACTTCATTGATTCAGTTTGGTTTCTAAGCAGTCTAGTTAATATTAACATGTTTTATTTAGGGATAGCTTCAAAAAACTTGAAATATTCAGCTTCAGTGACTTAATGATGAAAGGCCTATAGCTCTGAATATGTACGTAAGAACTGTTAAGTTCTTTAATGAGACTGGGCTTTAGCTCACTGACCTTCCGGACTTTTCTTTAAATGTATTCTAAACTTACATTCAAACTCTGTTCCTAGACTGACAACTAAACTCTCCCATTTTAAGCATTTACTCAAATTGCAGTGTCATCTGTGAGCTGAAATTTGCTTATTAAATCTACCAGGGAAGCATGTGTAGCATTCAGATGAGGTATCTATTGGGGTATAATCTGTCCGTGGGACATAGGAACTCGAATAGAGAGTACATTGGCATGTTTGGAACCTAATAGAAAATGTGTCTGTGGCTCTGTTCTTCTTGAAGGCGTTCACCAGAGGCACCTAACTCAATAGACCATTTCAGACTCCATATCTGTGCCAGCCCCACAGCGTTCCTTTGTGCCATTAACGCAGTTGTTATATCGTAGTGGGAGCCCTACATGCAGAAGGATGAAATTCAGCTGCTATCATCAATGCATGCCCAGTTCTGCTTCTGTGATAGCAGGTGCTGTGGGGCCAGGGGAGATGCAAGTGGGCCTGTGACATTCATAGAAACCACTGCCCTTGTAGTAAAAGTTGAAGTAAAATCCATAATTCGTATTTTATGTCAGATGGATAAAAGATACAGTTAAGAGATGCATAATAATCATTTAAAACCCAAAGGGAAACGAGTGAACATTTGAGGGTTGACGTTTGGGGAAATCTTGTTAAAAGTAGGTAGTCAAACAGGGACATGTGAGTTATCTAACAAATTTTCACATCTACAAGCAATGTGTTAAGGATTGAAAGCAGTCTGTAGGGCTAGGAGTGACGTTCATTGTGAGCATTTGCCTAATACACCAAAGCCCTGGAGATGGAAAGATGCCATGGCTGACAGGCAGAGAGCTGATGGTGTTAGTATATAAATAGTTCTTATAAATCAGTATGAATAAAACACCCTGATTTAAAATTTATGCAATGTAAATGGGACAAAATCTTAGATGCTTTGTATAAAAATGCATGCCCTGGGGTTGGGAAGCAAATTCAGTGGGTACAGTGCCTGTCATGCAGGCATGAGGCTGTGAGTCTGGGTCCCCAAAACTCACCTAAAAGCTAGGAATGGGATATGCATCTGTAAGCCCAGGACTGGGGTTGGGGATCCAAGTCAGGTGGATCCCTAGAGCCAATTGGAATCCACAACTCCAGGTACTGTGGGAGACTGTCTCAAAAATAAAGTGCAGAGCAATCAAGGAAGATACCTACATCAACCTCTGACCTCCACATGTGCCTTCATACACATACATACGGATATGCATATATATTACACACACACATTTCATGTGTGCACACACATACATACATGCACACACAGTGCATGCCCTTCTATACTCTCTTAATTTATAGAAGATTATTGAAAGAGAAATGTTAGAAGATGCTAAGAGATATTTATAAAATGACAATGATGTCAGTGCTGTTTATAAAATAAAACCGACGGTGACCCAATTGTCTATAAATAAGGGATTAAAGTATCTCCACATAGTATGTTACACAGCTGCTAATAGTAATGATGAATTTGTTGGTGTAGAAATACATGTGTGTGCATGTGTAGAATTCTTCAGTGATATCATAGCTGATATTTCTTCTTTATACTGTTCTGTCTCTTCAAATTACTTGGATACGATATTTACATTCCTAATATAAGTGGATCTAGTTGGATGAGAATAGATTTAACAGAAAATTTTTCTGGCACGGCACTTAAAAAAATTATTTTCTGGTGATATGGTCAGAAGGTTCATGGCAGACTTGTGATTGAACTTTTCCATTAACCCCAGAATAACTTTTAAGGACAGTCTCTCAAATTAATTGTTCTACCTGTGTCTACCATAGTAATCATAACCAGAATTACTAGGCTTACATAGACAGTGTGGAATCTCTTGAATGTGAGTACAGTCTGCTTCCAGAAATCAAAATCAAAGATGTCTCCAGAGGCATTGCTTCACGGTAAAGTGACTGAGCTAGCAATAGAATTGAATAAATAGAAGGTAAATATATGGAAGCTAATACAATAATATCCAACAATGTATGGGCACCGAGATAGCACTGTCTTTTCTATGGTTAAAGAGCCCACATTAATGCCTTCTCTCTTTCCATAGGTCTTTTATCTTTTGGAGTAAAAGAGTCTGCTTGGGTGAATAAATTCTTTACAGCTATTAATATCCTGGTCCTGCTCTTTGTAATGGTTGCTGGGTTTGTGAAAGGAAATATGGCTAACTGGAAGATCAGTGAAGAGTTTCTCAAAAACATATCAGCAAGCGCCAGGTAAAATGTTTGGTCTCATTCCCCCTCTCTCTCCTTCCCCTCTTCCCTTCCCCCTCCATCTCCTCTCCACACTCTCATTTTAAGAGAATATGCTTGCAAGATTTCTCTAGAGCAACAGTTCTCAGTCTTAGGGTACTGAGACCTTTCTGGGGGATGGTGCTAGGACGCAGCTCCTCTTCCCAGGCTCCCACCCCTAAGGTAGGGGTGTCCTTCCAGCTGAGCTATGGTGCAAAGCTCTGCAGCTACCGACTCCCAACCTCAGCCTCTAGAACAGGGCCTGCCCACTGGAAGAGCTTCACCTCTGCTCCCCACCAGTTCACCACGTCTAAATAACTAGAAAGAATTTTTTATTCTTGCATCCTGTAGTTTCATTGCATCAGTTTCATCGCATACATTTAGGCTTTTTAAGAATTTTGGAGCTCTTTGTAAAGTTGTTGTATTAGTTTTATAAGCAGAAATAAGATTATAGAGGCATCTATTACATGCTGTAAGGCGGACGTGCTCGGTGACAAGTGCTTTTACATACTGAGTCATCCCTTCAGCTCCTGAATGAATTTTAAAAATGTCTAGTCTGCCTTCCTTCTTGTGAGATCTCTGATGTCAAAAACCTGCTTGCCTGAGTGTTCCAGCCATCACAGGTCTACGCAGATCAGCAAAGTAGTGCACACAGGAGGCTGGGACGAGAGGACTGACACAAGTTCAAGTCTAGGCTGAGCTACATTGCAGGTTCCCGATCAACATGGGCTCATAATGAGTCAGTCTCTCTCTCTTTCTCTCTCCTTCCCTCCCTCTCCCCACCCCACACACGTTTGGACCTTGTATTTGCTGTTGATTAGCCTTTGGTTGGATGTCAGTGATGCAGAGGGTCATTGTGAAGGTGCCTACCGTATTCTCCAGAGCAAGATGGCAGAATAAGGTTTAGTGTTATATACATTAGCTTCAAAGAGCCAATGAGCAACAACGGTCTTCCAAGGATGTAGTTTGAGAGAAATCACTGGGAGGTGCAGCTTCCATGAAAGTGGCTAAATGTGTCTGTCCTTTTTCTTAGGGAACCACCTTCTGAAAACGGAACCAGCATCTATGGGGCTGGCGGCTTTATGCCCTATGGCTTTACAGGAACCTTGGCTGGTGCTGCAACTTGCTTTTATGCCTTTGTGGGCTTTGACTGCATTGCCACGACTGGTAAGAGCAGTGTCCCCTCGATCGAAGCAGAAGGCTCCACAGGGGTAGCCATGGGTACAGCAGAGGATCAAGGAAAGAGGATGGGATGTGGGGGGGGGAAGGATACTGACTCCAGATCCCCCTGCAACCCATGCTGCATATGACACAAAAGCCACTGGGTGACGCTCTCAGAGCCTCGGTTTCTGTACTGAGCAGCACCGACCCTGAGGGTTTGTGAAGATAGCACCTAAGACAACGCATCTGGCTGATCTGATGAGGAATCTGAACTGCTGCTCACAATTCTATTTTTAACCTTTTGTCTGAAAGTTCTGTCCCCTCCAGATGGTTATTGCTTTAAATTATCTTTTCATTTACCAGGCAAAATATTATACCAATTCTTCTCATTTTATCCCAAATGACGGATACTCGTCTTTCAATCTTTCCAGTTACGCTGCCTGACTATTGACTGTGTTTGGGAACTTCAGGTGTCAATCTTGTGAGAAGGGTATTCTGATTTTTTTTATGGAAACTAAAGTTTCATATGACTAGACGAAATAAGCTTATTTGAAGCCTTCCAGTTCAAAAGCTTACAGAATACCAGTGCAGCTGTTTTCCAACTGACATCCACTGACATTCTAGCCCTAAACACTAAGAGTGCTCATGGCTCTTTTTTTTTCTTTTTCTCCCCTTTCTGAAAGTGGGAAACTGACTTGTATGTTCCGTTCTCCTCTTCTCCCTCTGGATCGTTTTTGTTAATAGCAAAGTATCCTGACGAAGAGAAGGGGATTATATGTGACACAGAGAGAGAGCAGAAGGGATGAAAACAGAATGTTCGCACAGAGGAGAGGGAGGCTTTGACCAACAGGAAACTCCTAACCTGTTTAACTGCTTGTTAACCGTGCAAATCTTCTGATTCTGTTTCCTTAGGTGAGGAAGTCCGGAATCCCCAAAAAGCTATTCCCATTGGAATAGTGACTTCCTTGCTTGTTTGCTTCATGGCCTATTTTGGGGTCTCTGCAGCTTTAACGCTTATGATGCCTTATTATCTCCTGGACGAGAAGAGCCCACTTCCGGTAGCTTTTGAATATGTTGGATGGGGTCCTGCCAAATACGTCGTTGCTGCAGGCTCTCTCTGCGCCTTGTCAACAAGGTACATTGAACTGCCCCGGGGACTGGGGCTCTTAGGGGTCTTGCAAAGTGTAGTCAGTGTCTTAAAATGTGCTTCTGTGGGTTGTGAGGGTAACGCGTTGGTAGAATGCTTGAGTAGCATTCTGGAGACCCTGGGCCAGCGGCCTAGCCACTGCTACCACAGGATTGATTTTGTATATTCTAAAAATATCCTAACATGAGGAACACATTACACAACTATGCACTCAATGAATAATTTGCCCTGCCCAGAATGGCTGTCTAAAAAATTTGAGTGATTACAAAAAAATGACTAGCAACAGCTAAGTCAGGTGTTCTTTTTTTTTTTTTTCCCTTCAAGACATTGATGGTCTAAGCTTCAACAGTAACATGCATAGCACCGAGATACACAGGTATCTATGCCACATGTAATCACGAGTCATGTCAGACACCTTTGGGGTGGTCATGCTCCTGGTATCAGTATTGCTGGTATTGTGCAGTCAGCTGGAGCTGTATACAGACTCCCCACTTTGTTCAGTTCTCCAGGAAGCAACAGTGTGTCTGGGACTGAATGTCATATGCTGTGTCATTTTTAAACGTTAATGTGCTAACTCTGACACGCTGGGACCTTTTTCTCTTAACACTGATCAGAGTGAATGTATTCAAAAGACAGAAATTACCATTCTGAAATGACCGGTGGAAATTCTTTATTTGTGTGAAAAGGAAAGGGTGTTTGAATGTCAAATGTTCAGATTTTTAGTAGCGGCTTATTTAATATGTTACAGCTTAGCTCTCAGGTTCTGGAGCCTCTCACACGCTGGTTAACATATGATCCGAAGCAAAACTTTTAATTCCAGTTCACACCACACTTCCTAGGAGAGTATTCTCACGAAGAGAAAAGCTGTTTGCCTGAGCATTCCTTTTCTAAATTGAAAATCGTTTGCAGAATTCTGAAACTAGAAATTTTTTTTTTTGAAAAGAATCTATCAACGTGTCTTTATTTTTTCCTCTCTCAAAAGTATTTTTCATTTCTAATCCTGATAATACTAAGTGAGTTTAAGAATTACTCTTTGGGCTTCGTAGTCATCTGCTGTTGATGTGGTTCATTATTGAGAATTTCAAATAGTCTGAAGTCCAAACTATAAAGATACTGGGCCATCATGATCTTTAGAGGTGTGAAGAGGTTCCCCTGCGGCTACATCAACTATTGTTGCATAGCATATGGCTATGATTGGTCCTTACATATATTTAATTTGAAGTTTAGGAAGCTTTAGCTGTGCTGTTAACTTTGGGAAGAAGTTCCTCAGTTTACTGTGTTTAGTTGACACTGCACAGAGACCAACAGCCATATTGCTCTAGCAATGTTAATCTTGATTTTTTTTCCATTTGTGCAAGGATAACATATTTTATTAAATATATATGGTCTTCTCTCTGTAGATTTGATGACAGAAACTAATAAAATATTTTCTAAATAATGGAAAAAAATAAAGAAAATGGACTTTATTTTTTTTAGACAGGGTCTTGCTGTGTAGCCACAGTTGGCCCGGTACTCGCTTTGCAGCCCAGGCTAGCCTAAAATGTGCAGCGTCTTCTGCCTCAGCGTCTCAATTGCTAGGGTTTCGGCGTGAGCCGCCATGCCCGGCCACAACTGAAAAATAAAAAACAAAAAATAGACTTTTAAAATAAAACATTTTACCTATTTTCCTTAAATAGTTACTTTCACAACTGAATCATATGTGGAATGACACAAGCAATAAATATAAATAATCCAATTTATCTTAAGCAAAAATTGTACATTAAACCTTGCTGTTACTAACACTTCACTGTAGCTCCTTCTGTGTACTAAATCTACAACTTTTTAAGCCATTCCTTACCTTGATTATTTTATGATGCTAGAAAGTTTTACATCTATCAAAGACCAAGCTATAGGATGCAAAATCATGGTAATATGAAAATAGGTAACGACTGCACAAATTAGTGACTTACTGTGACATAAAATCGATTAATCTTTTTAATTACCTTTTAATTTGGGCGTTTTGTTTTCTGAATTATTAACACTAAAACATCTTAGTGGTTGATACTTTGTTTCGTTTTGCAAAGTCTAATTCATTTTTATTTCAGTAACAGTCATGGATCTAAACGAATGACTCTCAGTACTGTCTTTAGTCTTATAATTTGGTTGGGCAAATGTCTGCAAGAGTAATGAGTGAGTCAATGGCTGCGATTGGCAGCTGCGTTTAAATGCCTCCAAATAGTGCATCTTAAGACCACATGAGTCTTTGATCACGGCTGTCGCGCTGAGGGTTATACAGTCACTGTGTTTTAGCTCTGGGTGTGATCTTGCATGAATGCGTTTGCCATACTGCATGTCTTTGCTTTTTATTCAGTCTTCTTGGATCCATTTTCCCAATGCCTCGGGTAATCTATGCTATGGCGGAGGATGGGTTGCTTTTCAAATGTCTAGCTCAAATCAATTCCAAAACGAAGACACCAATAATTGCTACTTTGTCATCGGGTGCAGTGGCAGGTGAGAGAGTTGACTTTTACTAAGGAACGGGGGATCTTTTTTCATCAAGGACTCTGGAAAATGTGGACAATTAGGTTGATTTCTGTTTCGATTAACATGAAGTTCAAAAACCCTGTGACTTTCCTGTTTTGATTTCTTTGTGTACCTGTATGTGCCCATGTAGGATAATACTCAGCTCACGTTGGATTATGAATTTTTCTGTTCTAGTCTTCTGGGTTCTATGTTTCCCTTACCCCGCATTCTGTTTGCCATGGCCCGGGATGGCTTACTGTTTAGATTTCTTGCAAGAGTGAGTAAGAGGCAGTCACCCGTTGCTGCCACGATGACTGCGGGGGTCATTTCCGGTAAGCTTTACAAACATGAGCTTCTCCGTCACTGGACTAAAACGTGCTGTACTCATGCGTGGACTTAAAAAGGGTCTGCATGCTGTGCATGTAAGTTAAGGACAAAATCATGGATAAATTAATATATAAGTATTGGGATTAACATCAAAAATTAATGGTGATGGTGAAATACTGAAATTCATTGTTAACTAATCATTGGGGAATCCTGTTGTTTTACTATTTTAACCACTTGGGCATCTAACAAATGTGCAAAGAGTTGTTAATGATTCTCCACTAGGTATTAGATATCACTCTTCTAATTGATGAATATGTACATAAAATTATAGTTTGGGCACAGAAAATCATCTAAATTGAATAATTGCTTAATTTTGGAAGCACTATTTTTGTTTGTTTGTTTGTTTTGAGACAAGATTTCTCTGTTGTAACTCTGGCTGTCCTAGAACTCACTCTGTAGACCAGGCTGGCCTCGAACTCACAGAGATCTGCCTGCGTCTGCCTCCTGAGTGCTGGGATTAAAGGCATGCTCCACCACTGCCCCGCTGGAAGTACTAATTTAAAAAAAAACTATTGCAGGACTTTTGAAGCTAAACTTTACCAATTCTTAATCTAATGTAGAAAAAAAAATTACCAAAGATAATCTGATGTTGGTCATTGTCCTCACTACCCAGAATACAGTGGGTTGCCTGGCAGGCTTAGACTTGCACCCTCTCAGCCTTCATGAGGAACTGAATTGCCTTTCAACAGTTTAAACATATAGATTTTGCTCCTAGAATCCAGATTGGCGACATTTTGACATGCTATGATGTTCATGTAAACTACCTCTAGCCAGACTCTTAGAGCATGCAGAAATCTTCAGGCCTGGTATAGACTGAGAGAATGGTCTTGAGGGTACTGACACAGGAAGCAAGAGAAAGACTCTAGCAAGTTTTATAGCTATATACAATGAAAATGTCTCTGGAGAAGATGCTCAAAGACACCTTCTTGTCATGTTCAGACTCTAGCATTAGGGATTTGGGATCGAGGATGTTTTGTTATATCCCCAGTAGGTTTTTATTCCAGATTAGGAAGTATTTGTGTAAGTCAGCAGTTTTCATCCTGGTGGGTCATGACCCATTTGGGGATCAAACCTAAGACCATCTGTATATCAGATATGTTACGATTCATAAGAGTAGTAAAATTACAGTTATGAAGTGGCAATGGAAATAATTTTATGCTTGGGGGTCACCACAACATGAGGAACTGGATTAAAGGGTGGCAGCATTAGGAAGGTTGAGAACCACTGATCTAAGTAGTTTCACTTGGCTGATGTCTTCTAAATCTGACATTTGAAACGTATGTTGGAAGGCCAAAATCACTTATTTTCTCAGATTTAAATTTCTGCCCCCATAAAATGAAGATTTTTTTCCTAGGTGGTCTAGAGTCCATTTTATAATCAAACAGTTTGTCCTGGTGCTAAAGATAAGCATGTCATAAATACTTACCCACAGAGTAAGACTCTTGCCCATTAATAATTCTACTCTGAGTGTAGAATTTTAAAGATAATTTCACTTCTCCTTCATTCAGGAAGACTGGAATTTAGCAGTGTAATAAGACAGTGAAGTTAATTATTGAAAGTATCATTATAATAGTATAATGCTTTCTAATTCTCACACACCAATTTGTGCTTTTGAACTTAGATCAGAGCGTTTATATGAATAATTAATACTGGCTGTCTGTGATTACAAACATGCTAAAATTTTAATAATCTATTATATAAGTACGCTGTAATGAAGCACTTTCAGAGTAAGGCATGTGGTGTCTATCCAGAGAGAAAGCGAAATACTGAACAGCTGCAGAGACAGGAGAGCTCTGCCTCTAACCAACCTGTCTATATGACAGGGATAACTAATCCTATCAAGGCAGACCATGGGAAGTTGCTGGATTTGGTGAAATGAGCAAATAAATAAGTAAATAGATAAATAGTCACATACTGTCCCTTTTATGTGACTAAAACTAAACTAATTTCCTAGGATCATTGGTTGGAAGATAAAGTGAGCTCATAGAATATAAAGCTTGTAAAGAGGTTTAGGAGACTACATTCAATTTACATATTGGATGTGGTGTTATCCTATTACTAAGATGAGGAGTTTTATGTGGTGAATTCAGCGAAGACTAAGGTGATTTTACCTTTCAACATTTTGGGGATTTTGCGTGCAGGATCATGAGTTGTTCTTTCATATCTAATGTGTAGCTTTAATGTGAGTAGAGTTTACTCTATGTCCAAAATGTAACTTAATTGAAAATGATTATATTTTGTAAAGGCTATTTAAATTTTTTTGAGTGGTAGATGATTCACTACAGATGGAATTAAAGGGATTACATAACTTGTATACAGAAAACTGAGCTTTTTATAATTAGAAGGCAGTTTCTGCTATTTGCTACCAGTATTTGTTTGCCTTCCGAGATCTCAAAGGACAGTATTCTGTCACATACTGTTTTCACTCTTGCTCAAGCCAAGTATGTTTTAAAAAAAATCAAAGCAGATGTATGTAGTGTTTCCTAAAGTGCTGGGGCCTTTGAAGTCTTAGTGTTAGCAGTGTGTACGGCCCAGAGGACATCTTACACTGTCATGATGTTTACCTTTTATTGGTTCCAAAATAGACAAGTGTCAGGCACTTGTCCCTGTCTGAAGTGATCAACTGCAATACGTATCATGGGAGGCCTTTGGATTTACCATTTTTGTCTCTTTCCCAATAGCTGTGATGGCATTTCTTTTTGACCTGAAGGCTCTTGTGGACATGATGTCCATTGGCACCCTCATGGCCTACTCTCTGGTTGCAGCCTGTGTGCTCATCCTCAGGTGAGTGTCTGTTGGTTCTGAAATGTGTGTGCAGGTGAAAGGGTAGAGATGGTCAGGACTCCAAGCAGCCAGTAGTTTCACCAAAGTGGGAGGCTATGGCCATTAAAAGCAGTAATATAGAGTGTATGAAGCAGACTTGGCCTTTAGGGAAGAATCAAATACAGTTTGACCCTTACTGATAGCTTGACCAGTCTACAAGG
The DNA here is from genome assembly GCA_026225945.1 of Cricetomys ansorgei. Taxonomy (NCBI): domain Eukaryota; kingdom Metazoa; phylum Chordata; class Mammalia; order Rodentia; family Nesomyidae; genus Cricetomys; species Cricetomys ansorgei. Next base: position 47,344,505 of record JAMJFZ010000107.1, on the reverse strand, counting down.
TAGTTTATTAAAATGTGTGGAGATGCATAAACATACCGAATTTTTGGAATTGTAAATCCTATCAGACTGACAAATAGAGCTCTATTCTTGACTGATTACTACCTTTGTTATATTAGCAATATGTCCTGAACGTTCTTCCAAGACAATAAATGTATATGTACGTGTACTTAATAGTACCTTGAGTGTTAATAATTCACTGCTAAGGTTTACCCTAAAGATCTTCTCAAAGAGGCACCATGCCCAGAAATAGATGTAAGGGATGCTCATGGAAAAGAAAGATTGACAAATGTGAAAAAAAAACATGGCTGATTTGAGCATCAGTAGGGGATTGGTGAAATAAATGAAGGTGGTTTCATTTGGACCAATGAGAGTAAAGACACTGATATTTATTTGGGGATAGGTACCAACCTGGCTTGTGTTATGAGCAGCCCAAATACACCCCTGAGAAAGACATTCTGGAATCATGTACCAATGCGACTTCGAAAAGTGAGTCCCAGGTTACCATGCTGCAAGGACAGGGTTTCAGCCTACGAACCCTCTTCAACCCCTCTGCTCTGCCCACACGACAGTCGGCTTCCCTCGTGAGCTTTCTCGTGGGATTCCTGGGTAAGTCTTCACTGCAAATGTGGGATGGTCCAACAGCTATGGGTGTGTGGAACCAGCGTGTGTGGAAGGAAAGGGACAAGGCCTCCTTCACATTGCCCTGGGATATGTTAGCAACTAATCCGAGACCTAAAATTTGTACCTACAGAGATACTGGTAGTTGTTGTCATGTTTTATTATGCAGGAAGATTTATGAGCTGGAAAGACGGCTCTGTGGGTAAAGTACATGCTGCACAAATGTGAGACTGTGAGTTAGGATCTCCAAAACCAGTGGTCCTCAACTTCCCTAATGCTCTGACCGTTTAATACAGTTCCTCATGTTATAGTGACTCCAACCATAAAATTATTTTTGTTGCTACTTCATAACTAATTTTGCTACTGTAATGAATCCTAATGTAAATATCTGATATGCAGATGGTCTTAGGTGACCCCTGTGCAAGGGTCATTCAACCCCCAATGGGGTTGAAAAGCACTGTCCAAAACTCACATGAAACTTGATGAGGGAGTGCATGCCTGTGATACCAGTGCTTCTGTGGCAAGATGGGAGATAGAAAGAGAATGCCTCAGTAGCTTGCTCTACACAGTGACAAATAACAAACCCTGCCTCAAACAAGGTGCAAGATGATATGGCCAACATCCAAGGTTATCTTTTGACCTCCACATGCATGCTATGGCACACATGTTCCCACAATCACACACATGCACACAAAAGCAAAAAATCCCTACAGTGAGAAGTACAAACTGGTGCATTTCATTAGCTCGGGATGCTCTCTGCGTTAAAGAATCATGCCAAGTAACAGAACTGGAACCCAGTGGTATTGGGAAGCAGTATAGAAGAGATTTGTTTGCTCAGTTGAAGTTTCCTAGTCATCCATAAGTTCAGTGACATCTACTGGGCAGTATCTGTGTTTCTGTGTGCTGGGCACTTGGGATAGTGAGATGGACTGTCCTTGCTCTTGAGGATTTTACAGTAAGGTCATGACGAGCTAGGGAAGAACAGGCTTCTCTGAGCGTGAATAGGAGGGGCTTTTGTTGCATACCTGATGATCAGAAGAAACCTGACATCATTGCCTGGAATGTTGATGAAAGATTCAGATCATGTGATGTTATATTATTTGCATTAACAGATCGTGTTTATAACAGGTTAAAATAGACAAACTTGCCCAACATTTGAAAGTGTGAAAGTTGTCCACCACCAAAAACACCATATCCTTATAGTCTGAGAATAGCAAATAAGGAGCCCCGGTCTCATGGACACACAAAGCAAGATGTTAGTGCCAAATGAGGAGGTTGGCTTCTAAGAAGACATAAATGAGAACACACACATGATTCTTAGATGGCTGAAATGGACTTTCTCTTTTTCACAATGAAAAGGAAGTGAGGGGTCTGTGGGTCAGAGCAGATCATAAAGAACTCAATGTTGTACCAAGGTAGGTCACTAGAAAGGAAGAGCGTGTGCCAAGGGTGTGTGCTGACTCTGCCTTGTGTACTGACCACCACAGCCTTTCTCATCTTGGGCATGAGTATTCTAACCACGTATGGAGTCCAGGCCATCGCCAGACTGGAAGCCTGGAGCCTGGCTCTCCTCACCCTGTTTCTCGTCCTCTGCACTGCCGTCATTCTGACCATTTGGAGGCAGCCGCAGAATCAGCAAAAAGTGGCCTTCATGGTATGTGGAGTGATAGCTAGAAACCCTAATTGTTGTGTGCACTTCCTCCGTATGTTTTCTGTGTTTGTTTCATTTGTCTAAACAAAGCTGAGCAGTAAGCAGGAGTATCAGAGTTCTCTGATGAATTCCTTTTTTGTCACACTATATGCATTATCTTACTCCCCTTATCAAAAATGTGACTATACATACATTCATACATACATGCGTGCATATATGTACATATGATAAATAAATTTTGTATTGAGCAGCTTATACTATCATAAAAATAATTCATGAGATTCTGGGTTTAATCCCCAGCACTAAAAAAAAATTAAATTAAATTAAATAATAGAAATGAATGAAGGAAGATAATTTGAGTATTTTATTTTTAGAAATTTGAAGCCCTCTTGTGAGGATTTATTCCCATCAAGTGCCTTCCTCTGCAAGCTGAATTACCTTGCCCCACCGGAACTAGGAGTAGGCTTGGGGGTGAACGATGCTTCTTGGAAGGGTCTCACAGGATGTACCCAGTTCCAGAGACACTCTCTGTCGGTGGCTAGATGGGACCCGTAAACTGAGCTACCTGTTGCAGCTCTGCAGACTGCAGGTGTCACTGTGTTTCTCTCCCCATCAGCCAGTAATGTAAAATGCGATTTTCCTCTCAGTAGTTTCTATAGGAATGGCAATTATTCGGGTTGCCATTTTTATAAGAATATAAGCTTAGAGAAACAGTATGACTAGATGTCAGATATTGGCATGACCTTGAAATAACTTAGAAGAAATGGCTTCTGTAGAAGACTGTATTGAAAAGGATGTTTCTTCTTATAGGTCCCGTTGCTGCCATTTCTGCCAGCCTTCAGCATCCTGGTCAACATTTACTTGATGGTCCAGTTGAGTGGGGACACTTGGGTCAGATTCAGCATCTGGATGGCGCTTGGTAGGTTCTGTAATGCCTCACACTTCTGGACTTGGGTTCACCTTGTTTTGTGGGCTATGGTTACAAGAATGTGCTCTCTCCCTTCCTAAAACTAAAGACTGTTAATCTCCTTCCAGTCCATTTCATAGAATATCTCAATGTTCCACTCTTGCAGTATTTTCAGATACCTTTTCTTTACTTTCTCTTTTTTCTTTCTTTTGTGCTGAGCTCTCGGCGCAGGCCTCAGGCATGCTGCCCCAGCCCTCTACCACCGAGCCATATCACCAGCCCTTCAGACACTGCTTTTAATTCCAATCTCTAGCAACCCTGCAATTCACACAAATTCCATTTTTTCCAATTTGTGAATGAGAAAATGAAGCCCTCAGAAGTCATCATGACAATGCAAAACTCTTACCTGGCTTTCTAAACTGGAACTGAAGCACGGGGGAAATACATATTTGTAATTATCTTCTAAGGACATATAAAACATTTTCTCCTTTCTCCCACAGTTAGCATGGCTATTGACAGACATTCTGTGCTCAGGCCTTAAGCCTCCCATTAGACGGCAGCAGGCAGTAGGTATGTCCAGGTCCATTGTAAGCTCAGGGCATGTTTCTAGTCGACCTGGCCACGACTCTGGTGATCCACTGCTCGCGCTACGTGTGTAATGTGAGCCTCTGTCTCACCTGTCATTCTGCTCATGGTTATTCTGTTGAGTTTTGAGAAAATAAATAGAAAATTCCCACATAATTATTGACTGATAATACTTGTTGAGAGGAAATATATTGTATACTATTTATATAATATATAACCATATATTATATAGGGTTGGGTTGTTACAAATGGAGAGGTGCTTCCTACCTAGACAGGAGATCTGGGCAACATCTTATTTCAATTTCTATTTTTCTCTTCTAAGATTTTTTTAATTTAAATATGTTTTAATTTTTAAGAAATATATTACTTTTCCTCCTCCCTTTCTCCCTCTAGCCCCACCCAGGCCCCTCCCTCCAGCCCCACCCATGCCTGCCACACCCCCACACACACACTCTCTCAAGTTGGTACCCTCTAGAACTACAGGCAACAACTAATGTGCGCTGGGAGAGGGAGAATGCGCCTCTCCCAGGGATGAGCCCCTTATTGGACGTCCAATGCAGAGTGGTCGGCCCTAGAGCCATATCCACCTGGATAACAAAAGCAGACTCTGCAGATGCGTTTACAGTATATATGCACACATCCTGTTTTTCTAAGGTTGGACAGAAAGAGAGCAGGAAACTTACCTGCATCAAATCAACCACAGTAGAACGTCTCCTAACACACTGATACACTTTCTCTCCCCAAAGGCTTTCTGATTTACTTCGCTTACGGCATTAGACACAGCTTGGAGGGCAACCCGAGGGATGAAGAAGATGATGAAGATGTTTATTCAGACAGCGTCAATGCGGCAACTGAAGAAAAATCTACCATGCCAGCAAACAACCATCACCAAAGAAATCTCAGTTTACCTTTCATATTCCATGAAAAGACAAGCGAATGCTGATGCTGGCCCACGGTCTCACCACCCGTCTCCTGCAATGAGTAAACTATGGCAGGATGTCACCAGCGTGCTGGGTTGCCGTGGGTTGGCTACAGGACATGGCTCACCTGACTTAGACTCCCTCCTCCAGACGGCTTCTCTTGAGGTGGTGAATTGTGGGGAAACTGCCTGAATACATGCCTCAGCGATGAGAATCCCCAAAATAATGTGTCTGTGTGAGAATATGTATGTTTGGGAATGTGAGTGTTAAATGTGTTGGTTTTTATTACTACATGACGTTATTCCAGCGCTGTCATTGGTGACATATACTGCACATACTAATGTAGACTATATTGCTGAATAGAGATGTATTCTGTGTATGTCCTATGTGGTTGGGGACATAGTAGTGGCTTTTCTTATTAGGTCTATGACTGTCAATTTGGATGTACTGAAAATGCAGCCGCCTGTCATGATGCTCGGCCCAGGTCAGGAATGAGGAGGGGATAGGGAATGAACCTTTTCTGTAAATCCTAATGACAGCTGTAGAGTCATCACACATTTCTTTCTCCTACTCGCTAAGACAGTTTACTAAAACTTCAGCCAGGAAGGGCGTTTGTTTCTTCTGTATGGTGGGATGGAGAGAGAATCTGCGACATCAGATGGCCACTCCTGGTCCTTAAATGTGATGCTTCTACCTGCTGTAAGTAATATGTCCCCTCAGCCTCATCAAAGGCTCAGGAGAGGCAGTGCAGTCCACTTGGAGCCCTTTAATCCAGAGAATAAATGTGGTCCTTATGCAGGCAGATGCTTAGAGAGGCTTCCTGTTTTTTAAAGTGACTAAAACAGCATCAGCCTCCATATCTCACAATGGGTAGATGGCTTGGTCTATTTTCCATTACTTAACACTCACAGCTCAGCTCTTGTCATCTCGTCAAGCAAGAGCCCGTCCCTTTGTTTCTGATGTTTTCTCTGGTCTAGATGGAAATGGGTGTGGGAGCAAATTCTATCTTTACAGGGTACAAAAATGAAAAAGATGATACCCCTAGTCCAATATCACAGGACATTTGGGCCCAATGTAAGGATTTTAGGCCTAATTTACCTCTGACGTTTCTTTCAGAAGGATTTAGAGATTCCCCCATCCCACCATTTAGCACTTTTTATTTCATTTGCTTTTAAATGATCACACGAAACTTATTAACACCAGCTGTGATATTATATAATAAATCATCATTTACTTTCGGAACACAAATATTTAAAACTTCAAGCTACATAACCAAATTAAATTAAAAGTATATATTAAAAGTATATAAACACAGTGGCCTTTGTATATGATGAAATAAATTTTTAATGTAAGATTCTCTGATCACTACATTTTACTTTATATGTTTCTCTGATAGCAGATTATAAATCCCCCACCATTCTTATTCCTCATGAATTAATTTTGTGTAAATAATTAAATGGTTTATCAGATAATTCTAGAGGCTAGACACTTACACAGGTGTGGCACTCCCAGGAGACCACGTTTTTACCAAGCATGCTAGTTGCCCTGTGTAATCCAGAGATAAGGAAGACAGCCACTCTCTCGTAGTTCTTCTAAAGAGCATTTATTTTACTGATGGTGTTTAAAAGCAAGTTGCAGTCCTTTCTGTGTAAGCAAGTGTTTATTGTGATTAACTAGCAGACAAGCAGGCAAATGTTCCAGGTTCTTGGCTGTTAGGGACGCATCCCTGACCTGGACCTTAGTGCTGACATTCTGAAGTTTCCAGGGTGCATAGCATAAAATCTGCATCCCAGATGTTCTTTCCAGCTGCTTTACTACAGAGGAGGAGGAGCATAAGCAATAGATAAAATCGTTTTGGAAGCTCTGGAGGCATGACAAGTAATTCTTGTAATTAATGGCTACTCGGAGAGAGAGTCGGGGTGAGCCCCCAGTGGGTTATCTAATCTCAAATGGTCAGCATTAAACACTTGCTACACTTAATGGACTCAACAGCTCACAGACATATACATACACATATGTAAGCACATATATGTAATATAATAATGAAGAGGTCATGAATTTGATAGGGAGTAGGGGGAGTTTGGAGAGGGAAAAGGAGGGGTAGACATGATCAGAATACTGTACTTATGTATAGAATTCTCAAATTTTAACTTAAACAATAAAAAAATCCTTGCTGTTAAAGCAATGCCCTTCGCACAGGAAATGTGAGCGCTTTCATAATATGAACCCCTGAATGTCTTACTATACAGTTCGGATTGTGATTGGCAGCTAGAAGTATTGTGCCCACTGTGTTCAGTTGGGAGCAGAATTTAGCTCCAAATGTTCACACCAAAACACGTTGGAATCGTGGATGACTGAGAAGAGATGCTTTGGCAGTGACCATGCGCTCTTCTTTCTCTGTGAAGAGCCAAATGGACAGTCGTGTCTTTATGTGTACAATGTTTATAAACACATTGACATATGTATGTGTGATGTATATGTGTGTGTGTGTGTGTGTGTGTGTGTGTTGTTTGGGGGGTTGGGCTATTGGTGTGTAAGTAAGTTGGCTTTATGATGCGCTTCGGATATGATGTTGTTACATAGATAGAAACCCAGTTGATGTGGAGAAAGATTAATATTTTATATTGATAGATATTTTAGACTTTAAGCTATTTTTAAATATACAATTTTATATGCATGTTTTCTATAGATTGAGTCTTTAAGACATATTTATCATGTTTCTAATATGAAATCACTGAACTCTAGTCTGTTATGACAGGTGCTTTGGAATCTGGTTGGAGAAGGGGTAGGGACCTTGGGATGCTCTTGTTTATTTGCTTCTGTAGCCCTGTTTCTGATAAACCTGTCTCTGTGGTGTGCTTGCCGGTGAACACCAGCACCACCAACGCTTGGCCAACCTTCTGTTCTCCTGTACTTTATAACACGCTAAACAAAATGTCCTATTCAGATTTTTAGGTTCATCAAAATATTTTGTATAGATTTCACTAGCGAGCAAATGCTCCAGAATCGCAGATGCGTACACATTCTATTCGTCATGATGAGCAAAAGCAGCTTGTATTGCTTCTTTTCTTACACTAAAAGCTGCGTTGTTGGTATTTTCGTGAGATTGTCTGATAACAGCACCTTAACTTTATACTCTCTACAAAAGAGAATGATTTTGTGAATTAGCACAAAAAGGGCATGCCAACCATACATTTTAAAAGGTGGTTATGCAAACTCAATTCTAGAAACTCCTGAGAAAAACTTACTAGAACCTTTGTGTACTAAAATTTCACAAATTGTTTTCCCCGGTGATAAAAACGAGAAGAAAACTAACCAAAATATTATATACATACCAACATTAATATGTAAAACCAACATTGAAACTAATTTTGGTATGCTAACTTTAATAGTACTAACTGTAATTGATTTAAAATGAATACCAGCTTTCGAATCCTCTCCCCAAGGAATCAAAGTTTATCTACTTTTAATTTTTATAAAGTTTTTATTTTAGCCAAAATGTTTACCAGTTCCTGAATGTTTGCAGGTAGTTGTTTAAAATGTTTCTAATAAAACACTGTGAGTCAGAGTTGTTACTGAATTGTTTTCTAAGTTTGTTTGAACATTTAGGACAGGTAATGAACAGTAATTGGCCTACAGTGCTAAGGATTCAGAAGGAATACCTGCACCTTACCTTCTCCCTTCTTCTATCAGAAGTGTGTGAGCGCGTGTGAATGTGTGTGTGTGAGGGGGGTGTGGCTGTGTGAGAAAAATATCAGAGTGTATCCCAAAACTGTTGCCCAGCTGATGAAGTTGCACTATACAACCCGGCTCTCTGCAGCCTTGATTGGGATTTCTCCAGATACACTTCAAGCGATAGTCCCCCAAATGCAATTTCAAAAGCACTTTAAAAGATTGATTCTGGAGTGTTCATCACGGATGATTCACATTCACATAGTGTGCAGGGGTTGGTGAGGTGAGTGATGTTAACTGTCCTTTATGCGAGTGCCAAAATAGTGCCTTCTCTGTACATTTTCTATTTTATATATCAAAGAAAAGTACTGAAATGTGTGTAGTAAATAATGCCAGCAAAGGTCATTTTAGCTAGAGATGTGAAAACAAGGTTGCTAGGCTCTGCTGTTTAGGTGAGAATTTGTTGTTGTTGTATACTTATATTTAAAGTATTTGAAATAGCTTTATGGATGTTGAGAGCCTGATACTACTGTTGTATTGCTGGTTTAGGTGTTGGCTTTTGTAGTATTCGTGATTCGTTGCACAGTTTGGTTTTAATGATTTCAGACGTATTCTGTTATGGCACAGCCTGATTTTAACACTACTGGCCAGGAACTCTGTACTTGTCTGTTCTTACCCACAGCCAAAGCCACTGCCACAATCTCTGGACTCTCTGAGTAGCCTTTGTGACCGCTGACAACCCCATAGAGATTATAGCTAGGACCCCGGTTTGATGCCAGAGCCAGGCAGCCTGCAGTATGTGGGTGCCTGTTATTACACTCTGGCAGTGTCTTAGTGAAGTAGGGTGGGAGGTGAAGAACTTCTAATCAATATCATGTCATCTGGGATCTTTCATTTCAGTTCCAAATGTCTCATGAGCATGTTAAGATGAATAAGGACCAAGGAATATCTGTGACTTGTGGAAGGGGCGGCTGTGTCTTGGAACAGGCACAGTAGGGCCTAACCTGTGCATTTCCTGCAGGTCCTCAGCCTCAAGGTGAGAAGTGCATGGCCAAGACCCTACTGGAAAAAAATCTTGTACTGCCAGCAGGGTGGGCTTCCGTGCCCACACCTTATGGGTAGGCCCCTCATTTTTCATGTCCACTAGCAGTGCCAATTTATTTTGTTTTATTTTACTTTATTTTGTTATTGTTATATTTAATAACAGTTGTACATAGAGGTCTAAAGCCATCCAGAGCTTCTGTGTCTACAAAACCCTGAAAGTACCTTGTTGTAAGTATTTGTGCAAATGTAAAGATGTTTTGTTCAGTAGATAATTTTGATGTCTTTAATGATGATTGATGTTCCTTTTTACATATAAAGTTGGACTCTTTTTTAGAATTTGTAATGAAAAGTATTGCTGCTTTAACTGTTGTAATATATGCTTTATAATGTAACCATGCATTTTTAAATAAACTATAATATGACTTATAATTTTGGTATGCATGTGTATTACACACAACAAAAGCACACATTTCATATTCATTTAACTTAAATTTGGAGGCCTTTTGTTTGTCTTTGTTTTCTGAATTTAAGGACCTTGAAAGCTCAGAAATACAATACAGTCTACTTTTATTGTTTTTCTATTATTCTTAGAGGACCATCACTGTCACTACCAAGTCTTATGAAATAGAAGAGAAACATTCACACAAACTTTAGTCCTCATGATACATAATGAAAATAAACAGCTGTTTGTGAAGCATGCCACCCCAAGTTCCCATATGTGGGATTACCATTTCAATGGCTATTACATGGACCAGTCACTTTGACATTGATCTTCAGAAAGCTTCGCAGCATTCAACTCACCAAATCTTAGCTTCTTTGTTGGTTTTCCAATCACTAGCAAAATACAAGGGAATATGGCGATAGCTCGGTGGGTAAGAACACTTTTGTGAAAGCAAGAGAAACTAAGTTCTAATTTCCAGCACCCATGTGAAAGTTGGATGTGGCCAGATGTGCCTGTAATTTCAGAGCTGGTAGCGGCATTGTGGGTGAAGATAGGCAGATCCTGGGAAGTCACTGACCGAACATGAAGGGCAATCTTGGGGTTCCATTAGAGGCTATCTCAAAAACAAAGTGGGGAGAGAGACAGGAAAGCACCCAATGTGCTCCATCTGGCCTCCCAAATGCAAGCGCACAGGTATATGCACTTGTATACAATACATGCATGTACACTCAAAGAACATGCTAGGAAGAGAGTCATTTTGGTCCACGGTTTCTGAGGTTACAATCCATGGCCATTTGGCTAAGTTTCTGGGTCTGTACATCATGGAGAAAGCATGGCAGAGGGAAAAGTTGCCCAAGGCAGCAAGGGAACTGAGAGGCAGAACAAGGAACAGAGACAAGCTAGGCTTCAAAGTTACAGGCTCTGACCTACTTCCTGAACCAGGCTTTATCTCCTAATAGCCTGTTTGGCTATTAACTTCTCAATGGGTTAACCCATTGCTAAAGTTTGTACCCTGGTGATCCAGTCACTCTCAATAGTGCCAGTACTTAGAGAACAAGCCTTTAGTGCATAAGCAATCAAAGCCATTTAATACCCAAACAATAACAGCTTACAATAATTGGTGGTTAGTATGTAAGTGAAAAACTAACTAAACTATTTTTTTCAGCCTAGTAGATAAACATTTCCCAATGTCAATTCTACATATTGAGTGGAAAAGGGAGGATGAAGAGCTTCTTATTGAAATTCTAAGTCATTTAAATTATAGGTCTCTTGGATCATCTTGTTTAAATGTGAAGTTCTTTTGTGCATCTAACTAGTTCCTATTGAGTCTTCTCCAGGGAGGAGCACACCAATTGCTTATCAAATAGCCCTGAAAATATACAAGTAACATTATAAAAACTGAGCAAGTTACACACACACACACGTAACAATTAATGGTAGGCATGAAGTCTCTTCGGTGGGACTTTGTTTTGTTTCTGAAGGAGATTTCACTATGTTGCCCAGAGTGACATTGAACTTGGGTTCAAGACCCTATTATCCCCTGCCTCCTGAGTAGTCGGATCTGAGGGTGTATCTTTTAATATAGGTCAAAGTATAGGAGGTTCCAGTAACACTGGCTTGCTATGTGAAGATTTCTAGTGATAGATTGTAGACACCTTGTTAATATTTTTAGATAACTAAACATTTTGCAACACTTAAGACAGAAGCAGTCAACTGGATGAGAAAGACAAGATGGACCACACTGCCCAGGCATACCCAGGGCTGCCTCATGATCCAAGTCATGGAGGAATTGTCATGATCAGGATTCTATAATTCTCAAATTCCAAGATGTCAGAATCTTCCCTGACCTGCTCACATGTAAGGACCAAGACTTCTCTGCCCAAGAGATATCAGGCTTGAACAGCAAATGTTTCTAGAGCAGAGCCACTGGCTTAAACTAACACCAAAGTGTAAATGACTGGTAAGGGGCACTCTTCAGATAAACAGGAGAAAGCAAATGAAGGAGATTGTGGAGCTAAGGAAGGGGAAGCAGGCAATCTTAGATCAGAAGTGTCCTGCTTTCCGTTTTTTGCTTTCCCTTGCGTGGTAAGGCTCTTGCCACAAGTGCAGAGGTGGTGATCCATCTTTACAATGTGATACGTCCTGGAGGTAACAAGGTCATTTTTTTGCCTCAAGGAAATGATGTAGCTGTGATCCTTGTCTTACCCTCTGTTATCTTCAATGACTGGCTTTGGGAATGTCAAAAATGTCTGTTTTGCCAGGCATGGTAGCATACACCATTAGTTCCAGCACTTGGGAGGCAGAGGCAGGTGGATCTCTGAGTTTGAGGCCAGCCTGGTCTACATATTGAGTTCCAAGACAGCAAGAGCTATGTAGAAAGATACTGTCTCAAACAAACAAACACAAAATGCCTGGATTAAAAAAATAATTGTGTAATTTCCGTAAACCTTCGTCTTGATTCTATTTAGATGGAAGACTATTTAGAAAACTTAAAATGTTTTTATTTGGGGAACAGGGAAGGGATGCCCAAAGTTTAGACCAAAAAAAATTTTTTGTTTGCTCGCTATGCAAATTCTTAATGGTGTGAGCTACTTTGAAGGGATTGTTTAACAAGAAAAGCATTATAAGGGAAGGACTGAAATTTCACTATGACCTTTAATAACCTAGGTCTGTTGATAATGCCGCTTCTCCTCTATCAGGTACACATTCTCCGCCAATGCACTCTGTAGAGTTCTTAAAAGGACATGCCTTTCTAGACTTCAATTCACATTTACAGCTCCCTCTACCCCTGTACCATGCTCAGTTGTCTCCCCAGACAGTTTCTGGTGCTTGCTTATTCCTTCCTCCTCTCTCCTCTTTCCTCTCTAGCTCTCCATTTGTTAAGCCCATGCTGTTCTCCTGCTATTCTGAGAAAGGGGAACCAGTCAGGAATTGAGCAAATACCATGTCTCCTCAAGAGTATCAGTGGCTCCCTGGACATTTTCTAAAAGACACTTCTGTGTGTTTCACCTTCTGCTGTGCCCACACAAGGAAGGAGCTGATTCCTTAGAGGTGTGAGATGTGAGGTGTGGCTCCGGAGAAGTATGAGGTGTGGTCCCTGGTTGTTCATCTCACGGAGTTAGGAATCAGTGGAAAGGCAAGTGTGAGGCAGAAGGAACAAGCAGGCAGTAGTCAATAAAGAAAAAAACTGGTGTCAGTGGTAAGAATCACTTACCAAGAATTTGAAAACTAGAAAAATAACTTTACTTATATGAGCAGATAGAAGATATGCTGACAAAAATAAATCAGAACTTAGGGAACCAGGCTTCAAGCTGTGTTTGACTTAGGGCTAACATTACAGCAAGTATTGAAAAAATAATGGAAAAGATCAACACAGAGAAACTAATAGAAATCTCTTTTCTCCTGGTTCTGGAATATGGACGTCCAATACAAAAGTATCAGCAGACGTGATTTCCCCTGAGACCTGTCTTGAGTTTTTACATGCCCATTTTCTCCCTCTGTCTTCCCATGGCATGGTGGTCTGTAACTGTTTTCTGAAGCTGTCGCTGAGCTCTGAAGCCCTATTGGTTTGGAGCCAACTGTAACTGTTCTTTCCCACTCATAACTAAACTCAGCCTGGGTTCTTTTGCCTGGCTCTCCTCTGCTCCAGCTGCACAGAGACAGATTGTAACTTGTAACTTTTTTTAACCCTCTAGCTCTAAAAGGTTAGAAAGGGAAAGAAAGGAGGGAAGAAATCTTTAACCCCCTTCTGGCTGTCTTTATCTGTCTAAACCTGGAGAACTGGACCAACTTCTAAAATCTTCTATCCCATTAACTGTCCCATATTGTGCTTTCCCATCATCCTCTGCTGCTAACTCCCCTGTCCCTTGCCACCAACTGACAATTCCAACTGCCACTGCCTCTTTTATCCCTAAGCTGTTCCCAGGAATCCAAGCGGCATGTAACCATAAGGAAGGCTGCATGGGCCAAACTTCAAAATGTCCTACTACGTGCCTGTGTCAGAGTGCAAATTTACTCTTACGTTCTTATCAGAAATACTGGGTTGGGGCCCAACTAATGACCTCGTTTTAATTTAACCCCCTTGTTACAGACTCCCTCTCCAAACACAACCACATTCTGAGTTGCCGAGTAATTTCAACATAAAAATTTTATATAAATTTTGGGAGGGACACAATGTAGCCCATAACATATTAGAGGATGAGCATAAATATCTAAATTTAACTCGAGTGCATGTGAGCTAGAACAGACTTGGAGAGTAGAGTCCCATTATTGTTTTAAACAATTTGAAAGTGTAATGAGAGACAATGTATTGACAATAAAAAAGTAAACAAGCAAAATAAGAAACAAGCCCGGCAACATGTAAGACTTATAAGGGGGAAAACATGTAGCTATATACCTATATAAGAGTTTATATGCTTATGTGCCCTTATACATTCTCTCTCTGGAACACACACACACACACACACACACACACACACACACACACACTTAGCCAATCCAAATTTAGCTACTGTGTAAAATAATTTAGGAACTAAGAATTCCAAAATTATTTTCTAAGTATCAATCTTAACTAATCAGAAAATGCGATGGGGATGTAAAAGTGGACCTGAATAAATAGAAAGATACGTAACATTATAACATTCCTGGGTGGGAAGACTCAGCATTGTAAATATGCTCAGTTTCCTCTAGTATGTAGTTTAGTGCATTCATAATTAAAATACAATGATGTTTGTATGGAGATTGACAAGCTGATTCTGAATTTACCTGGAAGACAAAATGGACACAGATAATCAGCAGAGGAACAATGATGGGAGGCGTTCCTCATCCACGGGAGGAACAAATCTCTCATATATAAATAAAAAAAAATTCAGTGTGAGATCTCCATAGGCACAAATAAATAGAATGAAATAGAAAAGAAATAAAACCATCTCCATTCATCATAAACATTTCTAAGGGGAATTCAGAAAGATCAGAAAAGGTCCAAATGATATAGGTATTACCATCTCATTAGAAATACAGAAAATCAGATTTCTATACTGTCATACAGAAAGTTAATTGTGAGTAGCTTGAAAGATCAAATATAAACAACACAGTTTGAGAGGATTTAGATGCAAATAAGGAATAGAGGTTTGATAATTTGGGGAAGTGAAGCTCTTCTTAGACAGAAGCCATAAAGGATGTTATTGAAAAGTGGAATTCCTTAAATAATTGCTTGAATTGCCTGAAAAGTAAAAAGTATCGTTGTCAAAATGCACACAAGCAATGAAATAGGAGAAAGTGTCTGCAAAACCACAAAAGCCTTAGGGGCTGAAATAAGAGGACCAAAAGGGAATGCTGCTGCTGCTGCTGCTGCTGCTGCTGCTGCTGCTGCTGCTGCTGCTGCTGCTGCTGCTGCTGCTGCTGCTGCTGCTGATGGTGGTGGTGATGGGGGTGATGATAATGATGATGACGATGACGATGACGATGACGATGACGATGACGATGATGATGATTTGGGGCAGTATGTCTTACACACCTCCTAATAGTCATGTGCAGAGCAATGAGGCTTCTACATACAAGGTAAGGAAGCACACAGGAGCAAGATCTGGCCTGCTGTGAGCCCCTCTAAGGGTAGGCAGACAGCCCTGCAGCGCTGATGGTTCACCTGCAGCAAGATGCTCAGATTCATAAAGTCCAGGTGTAGGTGCTTATCTCATCTCTGATCAGAACTAAAGGGGCAGCCATAGCAACCAACATTTCTGAGTGCGGCAACAGACCCATTTTTTGAGTGCAAGTGAGAGAACTCCTGAGGACCAAGAAAAACTTAGGGCACACTTTTTTGCGGAGAAGCAAGACCCTACTAGAGTGGTTCCATCTTCAGGGTTATGCCAGACCTTCCCGAAGCGCGTAAATTTACAAAACATTGAATCTCTGGAGAAAAATCAAGGCATGGCATTCCTTTAGTCTTCTCCGTGCTTGGAAATAGCACTATCCTTCACCACTCCGCCAGGGGGCAGGAGAGATCATATTACGCAGAACTTTTTTTCTTTTCTTTCTTTCTTTCTTTCTTTCTTTTTTTTTTTTTAATTTTAAATCTCCTACTTTTCTCCCAATTTGTGTTCCCCCTGGTGAAACCGAATCCTCCAGCTGTGGTGTCCCAGGCGCCGCCTTTCTCTGGGCCTCTGCCCTGCCCTGAGCAGCCTGACGCACAGCCCTCAGTCCCTAACTATTCTGCAAGTCACCAGCCCTGAAGATGAAGGTTTGGCTGCTGCTTGGACTTGTGTTGGTACACGAAGTGCTGGAAGAAGGTGAGTGACTCTCGGCCGGGTAGGATCTGGCTTCTGACCGCCTTTGCCCAGGACCCAAAGTCCCCCGACATTCCTCCAGCAATTCCTCTAGCTTTTGGCCTTAGGGATCTGCTGTGGCGCTGGTCACCATTCGGTGCACCTGGCCCCCTCCTAGAAGGGTCCTCTTTCTTCCATCCCCCACCTCCCTGGAGAACCCTCTGGGAAGGTGGCTGTTACTTTGATCCTAAAGAGTTCATTAGGACTCTCTAGCCTCACCAGAAAGCCACAGGCGATCAGATCCAGCATCCCCAGCCGGCGCCTGGTCCAGCCTCCAGTGTCAACGTGTCTGTGATGGCGCGGGGCGCTGCTTCCACCTTCCTGCCGCGCCGCCCTGGGCTTCTGCTACCGATAGCTGGTGCCACCTAAGCAAAGCGATTCTTGTGTAAAACTCCCGGTGTCCTCTTTCCTCTTCGCAGTACTGTTTCCTTTGTTTTGGTTTGGGTTTTTGTATACCAACCTGAGCTAAAATCCTGCAAGATTAGCCTTAGATCTTTAGCAGCAACAACAGAAATTCTGCGTTACACAGCAAAAATAAAATAGAAGAGAAAATAACACCGCAGTTATATTTCCCGTATAAATGGGAGCATGGTAAAAAAACAAAAATCAAACAAACAAAAAAACTTCATTTTTTTTTTTTTTGTACCACATAGGAGGACATTGCCTTATTTAGTTTTTTTTTAAGTTACATTTATTATAAGTATGCTTGTATATGTTCGGGCATGAGCATGCTACAGCAGACATTTAGAGATCAAAAGACATCCTGCAGGAGTGGGCTCGCTCCTTGAACAGGTGAATTCCAGGACTGATCTCAAGCTGTCAGACTTGGAGGCGTTTTATTTTCACTCCGTGAGCAGTTTTACCAACCATTGCATCGCTTCTTTAAATGTTTCATGGGATGTGTCACTGGTTCATCTTGTTGTGTAGAGTAGGCCCACAGGGTCATACACAGGGTCAGGCTTTATTGTTACATATGTGTGTATGTGTACGTGTGTGTATTGTTTTTATACAAAAATGGCATATATGCATATTACTGCTGTTTATTTGCTCTATTATCCATTTAACTGTTGCTGTTTGCATAGTACATCTTTCATCCAGTGACATCCTGCTAACCTCAAAGCTTCCTTAAATTCCTCAGCTACTGCCACAAATTTGCTTAGGTTTCTTTGAAAAATGGCTTTTGCTGTTATGCAACCCCACACTGGAGCCAGCTCAACCTGGCTTACATTTGATCTGCTCTTCAATCCTGACCCATCCCTTTCCATCTTCTGAAACTGCAGTCATCTTCCCTAAAAATGCCAGACTCAAGTTTGGAGAAGTTCAAGATTGTGGTGGCCCGAGACACTGAGCACGAGGCTCCTTAAGGACAATGCACTACTTAGTAAAGTGTAAGCAGAGCATGGGGATGGGGGGGGGGGGCAGGCAGCAATATCCTCTTTGCCCAGAGAAATGCTGGCATGAACTCAGTTTGCACGATGCAGTATTAAAATTTTCCTGGCAGGTCCTTTCATCTGACTGCTAAAGTGGTGGAAATGCAGTATTTGGTATCGTTTTTGAATAGGGCAGAAGATGGCCAGACAAAATAACTTCAAATAGTCCATTCACTTTGTGAATACCCGTGATGCCAGTTGCAGAGACTCAAGAGGTAACTTCAGTCAACATGGACAAAAGTATGTGAAGGACAGCAAACATTTGGCTAAATGAATTAGCATGTGTTTAAATAAAGTGCAATTCATACAAACAGTAAACATTTATGAGACAGTCAGAGAAAGTAGAGTACAGGTCCAATATTTAGTAATTAACAATGAGTTAAAGTTTTGTCTTTAAACTTACATACATATATTGTTGTATAGGCCAGGGACAAAATGTTGAACATACCTATTGAAAGTGAATTTACTTCTTTGAGTTATTTAACTATTTTCCTAACTCTGTGAAGAATTTGTGTTTGTTTGCTTTGAGTCCTGGGGTGGTGATGGGGGAGGGGCTTGTTGGGGAAGGGTTGGGGGGGTGCAGGGATAACCAATGGCAGTGAATGTAGAGGAAGTTCTTCCGGTGCTGCTCTCTGATTGGCCGGTCAGGATCTGTTTCCACTGAGCCATCCCCTTGCACCAACTACAGTCGCAGGCTGTATGATTCTAATTGTCCCCGAACCTGTCCGTTTTGAGATCACGTTTGGGAGAGAACCTTCTCAGAGGAAGAGACTTTCCTGCAGAAATCATGGAGAGGACATCTTTCCTAACCCGTGGCACTTGCCTTGCCCAATGCTAATCACATTTTGAGAAAGAATGTCATTCTTCTCCATGATGAGAAGAAAAGGAAAGACCACATATTGTCTACCCATCTCATGGAACGAAGACTTGGAAACAGTGAATAAACAGGCGACCCCAGCTGGTGAGGCAACTCACAGTACCTGACCCCCAGCATTTCTAACATTATATAAAATCGCAGTCACCTACTGACTTCTTATCATCTACATAACGTACACTTAATGTCAGTCGCAAGTGCTGAGCTACACAAGCCCCTTCATCCAAAGCAGCCTTTACTTCAACGCAAGTTTACTTTGCACCTTACAAAAGAATTTTCTGAGAATACGAAAAAAGATTAGTCAAGACATGAGAGGAGAGAAACAGGTCTCCGAGAAGATAAGGAGAATAATGCAGTGACCGTGACCCTCAGAGAGGACCACGTGTCACTGTCTTGTGTCAGCTCTCTCCTTGGAAAAAGATAGTAGATCAGAAACCTGTATCTAAAAATATAAATGACCATAAAATACATCTTTGCTTGCAAGTGCAATTAACAGATGTTTCAAAGATTTAGGATCTTGCCCTGTGTGTTTGACAGAGGAAAAGTGCTATTCATACTTAGGGCCAATCAAGACATTAGTCTGAGGGAGACAGACAGAGTTAGGGGGGGAGAGAGAAGAAAGGATAAGAAGGAGGAGGAGGGAAGAGGAGGGGAGAAAAAGAGGAGGGAAGGGGAGAGGAGAAAGAGAGGAGAGGAGGGGGGGAGGGAGAGAGGGAGAGAGAGAGGGAGGGAGGGGGAGAGAGAGAGAGGGACAGGGAGAGAGAGAAAGAGAGAGAGAGATGGATTTCAGAGGAGTGAAAGAAGTCCAGCGGGAAGATTAGTTTTTGTGGGCAAGGCTCCCCTCCATCTGGTCATGAAGACAGGAAGAAGTTCTTTAGTTTTTTCTTCCTGGTCTTCATGACCAGATAGAGGGGATAGACAACAAATAACAAGTGAAGATGAAATTTCAAGAACTGACAAAGATCATGGATGTCAACAGTCAAAGCACGTCAGCTTCCTAGGGCTGCTCGGATAAAGCACAAGCTGACAACCTCTCGCAAAATTCTTCAGAACAGAAATGTTTTGGGCCAGAATTTTTTCAGATTTTTGGAATGTTGGCATAAGCATAATCATGTTTCTTGGATATGGGCCTGGAGCCTAAGCATGAAGTTCCCTTATGTTTCATGTATCTCCTATACATATATAATCTGAAAGTGACTTTAGACAATATTTTTGTGCACCCACATTCTGACTATGAGTATCACATGAGACTGGGTGTGGTATTTTCCATTTTTGGGGTTATGTCTGTACTCACAGTGTTTTGGATTTGGATTTGGATTTTATTTTTTCCAGATTAAGGATCCTCAACCTACACTAGGAATTAGATGGCTTAAAGCAAGGGGTCATTATGGCCTTGCTGCCTCAGAGACTCTTCCTGGGTTTTGGAAATGTCCAACAATCCTTGGCATGCTCTGGTATCCTGGATAGTTTTAATGTCAACTTGACACAAGCTAGTGTTATCTAAGAGGAGGGAACCTCACTTGAGAAAGTACGTCCATAAGATCCAGATGGGGGCATTTTCTTAATCAGTGATCGATGTAGAAGGGCTTAGCTCATTGTGGGTGTGGCTACTTCTGGCCTACTGGTCCTGGGTTCTATAAGAAAGCAGGCTGAGCCAGCCAGAGAGCAGCACTCCTCCGTGGTCTCTGTATTGGCTTTGCCCCCATGTTCCTGCCCTGCTTGAGTTCCTGCTCTGACTCCCTCAGTGATGGACAGTTACTTGGAAGAGTAAGTGAAATAAATCTTTTCCTCCGCAAGTTGCTTTCTGTTATGTTTCATCACAGCAATAGAAACCCTAACCAGACATAAATTGGTGCCAGGATTATAGGCTATTGATGTGGCAGACATGACAATGTTGGGTTTGAGGGGAGGAGAATCGTTTGTGGAAGGAGTTTGGAACTTTGGGCTAGAAAAGCCATTTGTTGAGTTTTGAGAGCTAGTTGGGTTGTTCTGTTGGATCTCGGAAGATGGTGCTGAAATCAGTGCAGGTGATGGAGGCCTGGCTTACAAAGTTCAAGGAGAAGTTTAAAGACTATCAGGTTCATTTGCTGTTTTCAATTAAGAATCTGTGGTTCGGGCCAGCTGGGTCTGAGGAATCAGCTGTGGTTTATAGGGGACCAGCATTTCTGAAGTAAAACCATTGCTTTGTTCATACAATTGATGCTGGTCAGCTGGAGCTGAGAAATCGTGATGATTAAAAAGACACCAACATCTTTGGTACCCATCATTGCGTTCCAGAGGCAGCCAAGGTTGTACTTCAAGCCGAACTTGACGGTGTAGGATTCACCCAGGTGGCACTAATTTTGAAGGCATGAAAGGGTCATGAAGAACAGCTGAGACTTGGCACTGTGAGGCAGAGCTGGAGTCCCTGAAGACAGCCCAGGTGATTGGTGAAAGTGCAGCAGGATACCTCACATTTTAGAGACAGCAGTATCGTGGGAAGACCACCAAGGATAGCAACAGCCATGGAGTAGAGCAGGCCTGAGCCTAGGAGACAAGCTGTGTGCTGTGGCAAGCCCTTTGGAGGGGCCTGGGTGATTGTGAGTGAATCCCAGACATTGGATACTGATTTATTTACACTGATGGAATTTGGTTTTGCTTTATTCAGATTGTGACTATACCCTGGTTCTTCCCTTTTGACATAAGAAAGCATCTAACTTATTTTTTATTTTACAGGAGCCCATAGTTGACAGACTTTAAATATTTGAAGAGATTTTGCAGTTTCACAGATATTTTAAGGGAGAGAAAAAGAGATATTGAACTTTTAAAGTGTTTGAATTTGTAAAAGGCTATGGTGGGACTTTTAAATCTGTAATATGTTTTATATTGTGATATTTACTAATATGAGATCTTGAGGATGAACAAAAATGGAAAGGTTATTTGTTGATAAATAATGTTGTATTGGTATGTCAACTTGACAAGGGGCCAATTGTCCTAGCTGGTTTTTATGCCAACTTGACACAAGCTAGTGTCATCTGAGGGGAGGGAGCCTCAACTGAGAAAACGCCTCTGAAAGAGGCGTTTCCTCCCCAAGTTGCTTTTGATCATGGTGTTTCATTGTAGCAACAGAAACCCTAGCTAGGACACTTGGCTCCAGTGGCAGGACTCCAGTCTCTGCTTTTGCTGCCACAGGTCTATCTTCTGTGTCTCTCTCCATACGGCATTTTCCTATATCTATAGGGCTCTTCTCCTGAGGACATCTGTCCTCATCTCAAAAGGGTTATATCTGTAAAGTCAGTGATTTACAGTTACCTGGGATAGGACTTGAGTGTGTCTCAAGGGACACAATTCATCAAATAGCCCGGGTTGGGACATGAGACAGGGATGAGGTGTTTGTTGGACAGGAGTTAGAAGCCTGCCCGAAATTAGGAGACGACACCTGCTTGTGTCACAAAAAATTGATAAGGTAGCTCAGGAGCTTTTCCCAGTGCTGAAGCACCCTAAAATGTGACACAGAAGACAACCCCTTGTAGAGCATGGGAAGGCAAGGCTTTCAAGTTATATGAAGATCACTGAATGGTTCTGGATAGAGAAGAACCTGTGATCTGACTTAGGTTTTTAAAGTTAAAGGACCGGAGTAGAAGCCAAGCATCTATTTAGGGAAACATTCTAAGTCTAGGTCAGCAGTTCTCAACCTGTGGGTCACGACCCCTTTGTGGGCTGAATGATCCTTTTGCAGGGGTCGCCTAAGACCATCTACATATCAGATGTCTACATTATGATTCGTAACAGTAGCAGAACTACAATTGTGAAATAGCAAAGAAAATAATTTTACGGCTGGGGGTCACCAGAACATGAGGAACTACATTAAAGGGTTGAAGCATGGGGAGGGTTGAGAACCACCGCTCTAGGTGGAAAGCAGGTTGACCGGGAGTAGTGGCAGTAAATGGAGAAAAAGAGACGTCCTCAAAATCTGCTGTGAAGATGAAACCAAACGGGTTTGGTTTGAAGCTGGAATAACCGTGGCCTAGGAGAGAAAGAAAAGGATGAAGCAGGACTGAGGTATTTGTCTTGAGCGACCAGGTGGAGGAAGTTCCTGCTCATGGATAAAGGGAACTCTGGGGAAGGAGTGGGACCAGGTGGCAGCCAGACCATTGGATTTAAAGATGCCTGCTAGTCTCACAAGTGACAGGGCTGAGTGATAAACAGAATATTCAGAGCAGGAATTTTGAGGTAAGGGCGGGGCGGGAGTGAGGCAGCTTTCAACACACAAATGTGGCTAGAGCCTCAGAACCTGCTAAGCCCTGGGGCTCAGATCAGGCCTGAAAAGAGGAAGAGCTCATGAGATTACAGAGTTGTTAGGGACTAAAAAAAAAGGCTCAAAACAGCACATGCTCTGGGTCAAGGTGAGGAGAATTAAGGTTTTTAAGAAACCATCAGCTATGCTAATCTCTAAGTGAAAGGAGTGGTCATGGTGTGGGCCAGAGAAAGCTCCGGATTCGGAGGCATAGAATCAAGCTGTTTCCCTATCTTCTTGATGACCTGGGGTAAGCTACATGGCATCTGGGAATTAATACAAATAGACTGCTTTGCCTCCACCACCAGGTCATATGGAGTACATGAGACAACCACACAGTAAGGGTCACTTAATGGACACTTAATGGGAGCCCAGACACTGTTCTCAGCACTTAGTATGTCAAATCAATTACCACAAAAATCCATGAGATGTGTACTGGGAAGACGGTTACGCAGCTAAGAGCACTTGGGGCTCTTGCAGAGGAGCTGAATTCAGTTCATAGCAGTCACATGGTGGCTAATGGCTTTTTATACCTCCAGTTCTAGGGATACAGTCCCCACTGCTAGCCTCCAGGCACCAGGCATGTGTGCAGTGCACTTACATACATGCAGACAAAGCATCTTGTACACGTGGAATAAACGTTTTATTTTTTAAGTTCAGGGATAGTTATTGCCATCATTTTCACACAACACGTAAGGAAGCTAAGACACGGGTGAGCGAATGACTTTCCAGAGCTGCTCCGCTAGAGAGTAGCAAACTGTGACCCGAAGTACATGATCTGAAATTTTTACCACCTATTTTTCAATAAAGTGTATTATACAAATACCTCCAAAAACACAATGGTACTGAATTCCACTTTACTTGCTTACACTATAAATTCTTACATCTTCAAGACATTTGGAATATACATTTACAGAGCTCATCAGAAGTCATATTCTTTTTGAGATTATAAGATAATTACACTTCTCCCATCCCTTCCCAAACTCCCAAATCTTCTGTATACTCCTTCTTCCTCTTTCAAATTCATGGCTTCTTCCCCACCCCCTCCCCGAAAGTCCTGGCCTACACCTATATCATGTAGAACATTGCCCATGCTTTCTTCTAGCGGGGTCGGTGTTTCAGGTTTCACATTTAGGGGTTAGATCCATTTGAAATTAATTTCTGTGCAAGGTGATAGATGTACTTAACGTGGATGTCCAGGTTTCCCAACACCATTGGTCAAAGATACTTCCTTTTTTTCTGGCATATATTTTTGGCATCTTTGTCAAACATTAAGTTGCTGAGATTATCCGTACTTACATCTGGGTATTTCATTGTGTTTCATTGGTCTATATGTCTGTTTTTTTGTGCCAGTAACATATTGTTTTTATTACTATCTACACTTTGTAATATATCTTAAGATCTGGAACTGTATTACCTCCAGCACTGATTGTTTTGTTTTGTTTTTGCTCTCCAGGGTCTTTTGCGGTTCCATGTGAATTTCACCATAAATATTTCTATTTCTGTGATGAATGAGATGGGGATTTTGATAGGGATTGCACTGAATCTATAAATATCTTTTAGTAAAATGACCATTTTCACCATGCTGAGTCTACCAATCTACAAGCGTGGGTGTCTTTCTATTTTCTAGTGTCTTTCTCTGTATCTTTCTGTTCGGGTTTAAAGTTCTCATTGTAGAAGTCCTTCGCTTCCTTGAGGTTTGTTCCTAACTGTTTTATTTTCTTCGAGACTACTGTGAATGGGCATGTGTCCATGATATCCTCTGTGTGTTTGTTGTTGGCATATAGAAAAGCTATTGATTTGTGCAAGTTGATTCTGCATCCTGATACGTTTATGAAGTTGTTTATTGTTTCTGGAAGACTTCTTGTAGAGTTTTTGTGATCTCTGATGTGGAGTATCATGTCATCTGCAAATAGGGATATCTTGACTTCTTTCACTACTTGTATCTGTCAATTTCCTTCTCTTCCCTTATTGCTCCAGCTAGTATTTCTAGCATGGAAAGGAGTGAGGGATAGTGGGCATCTGTTTCGTCCATGACTCCACTGGGATTGCGTCAAACTTTTCTCCACTTAGGGTTATGCTGGCTCTGGGTTTCTCGTATATAGCTTGCATTGTGTTGAATTATGTTCCCTCTAGCCCTACATTCTTAAGGCTTTTATCATGAAGGCATATTGGATTTTTGTCAAAAGCTTTTTCTGAATCTGTTGTCATAATCAGGTGATTTTTTTGTTGTCTTTAAGTCCATTTATGTAGCTATTACATTTATTGACTTATGTATGTTGAATCATCCCTGAAGTTCTGGGAGGGATAAAGCCAACTTGGTCATGGTGGATAATCTTTTTGAAGAATGTCTGTATTCTGTTTGTGAGTATTTTATTGAATATTTTTTAGTCTGTTGATCAGAGATGTTGGCCTGTGGTTTTCTGTTCCTGTTGTATTTACCTGGTTTGAATATTACAGTGATGCTGGCTTTGTAGAAGGAGTTTAGGAGTGCTCCTTTTGGTTCAGTTTTTTTTAACACAGGAGGATATGCTGTAGATCTTCAAATATCTGCTAAAATTCTGCTGCGAGCCCATTTGGCCCTAGACTTCTTTTATCTGGTAGGTTGGTTTTTTTTTTTTTTTTATAATGTTTTTGTAGACCTCTTCTTGGTTTAAGTTTGGTGTTTTGGCTGAATCTAGAAATTCTGTTTCTGTTAGGTTTTTCAGCTTAACAGAGTATTGGTTTTTAAAATATTCCAATATAATATTTTGAATTTCTTTGGAATCTATTGTAATGTTTCCTTGTTCATTTCTGATTCTGTTAACTTTGGTTCTCTGTTTCTTTTGCTTAGTAGGGCCAAAGATCTGTTGTTTATGTTCTCAGCGAACTAGCTCTTAAATTGTTGATTCTTTGTATTTTCTTGCTTCTATTTCATTGATTTATGCTCTGATTTTTATTATTTCTTGCCATCAACTGAGTTTTGATTTGGCTTGTTTTTGTTTTCTCCAGCTTTTTGAGTTGCATCATTAAGCCATTTATTTGTGCTCTTTCTGATTTTTTTAATGTTTATTTGTCATTGTATCCAGTTCTATAGCTTTTTTTTTTTTTTTTAATGTGCGAGTGCTCTGTCTGCATATACACCTGCACGCCAGAAGACGGCATCTAATCCCATTATATGTGGTTGTGAGCCACTGTGTGGTTGCTGAGAATTGAATTTAGGACTTCTGGAAGAGCAGCTAGTGCTCTTAACCACCAAGTCCATCTCTCCAGCTCCTCTTTCTAAATTTTTTTAACATAGACACTTAGAGCTATATGTTTCCCTCATAGGACTGCTTTCAATGTGTTCCAGAGGTTTTCTTGTATTATATTTTCATTTTCATTTAGTTCTGGGAAGTTTTTTTAATTTCTTTTGTGATTTATTTTTATCCACTCATCATTCACTTGTTCAATTCCACAAGTTTGTGTATTTACGAGAGATTTGTTCACTGTCAATTTTAAGTTCTATTTCATTGTGGTCAGATAGGATACAAAGTGTAATTTCAATTTTTTTGAATTTGTAAGGATTTGTTTTGTGTCCTAGGGTGTGACCTGTTTTAGAAAAGCTTCTATGTGCTACTAAGTAGAAAATATTTTTTGATGTTTGGGTGGAATATTCTGTAGGCATCTGTTAAATCCATTTGATATATTTTGTCAATTAAGTCTGATGTCTGTTTATGTTTTTGTCCAGATGACTTGTCTATTGTAGAAAGTCTATTGAAGAAATAAACTACTATTAGTGGATTGATGTTAATCCTTGTCTTTAAATCTGGTAGTTGGTTTTTTATAAAATTGAGCACCCCTGAGTTTGGTTCATATATGCTTAGGATAATAATAGACAGTAATGTATTCTTAGTTAACTGTTCCCTTGATTAAAATAAAGTGTCCTTTATCTCTTTTAAGTAGTTTTGGTTTGAAGCTTATTTTGTCAGATATTAGAATATTGATGCCTGCTTGCTTTCTGGTTCCATTTGATTGGAATGCTTTTGTCCAACCTTTGACCCTTAAGAGGTGCCATCTTTAAAAAATAAGATTATTTTATTGGAGGCAATGCATAAATTTATTTTTTTTATTGACCTATTCAGTCATCCAGTGTCTTTTAATTGGATAATTGAGGCCACTAATATTTAAAGGTATTATTGAAATGTTTGCATTAATTGTTATGTTGTTCAGTTTGTGTTCTCAGTGGGATTTTGTTTTAATACTTATGTCTTTATAGTTCTTTCTAGAGTCTCTTTGCTATGCTCATTCCTCTCTTCAACCTGAAATAATGCTCCTTGTATTTTATTTCAGTTTGGCATGTTGAGTTTAATTTTTTTAGGCCATTTATGCTGTACCAAGTTTTCTTCTCTCTTCGATTATGGCAGATAGTTTTGCTGGGTATATTAGTCTAGATTGGTAGTCATAATCTTTAGGACTTGGAATGCTTGCTCCAAGCTCTTCTGACTTTGAAAGTTTCCATTAAGAAATATGCTGCTAGTCTGATGAGTTTATATTTACATGTGACTTGCGTTTTTGCTCTTGTATCAATACACTTTCTTTGTTATGTATACTTAGTGTTTTAACCATGATACACAATGGGGATTTTCTTTTCTGGTCTTGTCTATTTAGTGCTCTGCTTTTTCTGTCTGTATTGACGTGTCTTTCTTAAGTTTGGAGGAGTTTTCTATGATCTTGTTGAAGATCTGATCTATGCCATTGACCTGGGATTCTTCTCCCTCATCTAGGCCTATAATTTGAAGGTTTTTGTTTTTTTCATGGTGTCCTTCCTATATGTGTGTTCCTTTCCCTGTGGGATTTTTAAATTTTTTTCATAATCCTTGCTTATTTGGTCTAGATCCTTTACCTTCTCTTCAAAACTTGATATTTTAACTTCTGCTTGATCCATTCTACTTGTAAGACTTTCCTTTTGAGTATATAGTTAAATTATTGGGGTTCACAACTCCATCCTCATTTCAGCTTGATTCCTCTCCAGTGTTTCTATCATTATTAAATTCTCTTTTCAAGTCCTGGATTGTCATTTCCATCACGTGTGTGTGTGTGTGTGTGTTTTGGTGAGGGGCATTACTTAGGTGTTTATTCTCCTAAGCTCTTTCTCCTTAATTTCATTAAGCTGTTTCTTTGTGTCTTCTTCAAATTCCTTGAATTATTTTAAGTCTATGATTGTTCTGTGTCCTGAAGTGCATCTAGATCTGGCAAACATTTCTACAGGACTGGTAG
This sequence comes from Cricetomys ansorgei, assembly GCA_026225945.1. Taxonomy (NCBI): domain Eukaryota; kingdom Metazoa; phylum Chordata; class Mammalia; order Rodentia; family Nesomyidae; genus Cricetomys; species Cricetomys ansorgei. Next base: position 47,316,525 of record JAMJFZ010000107.1, on the reverse strand, counting down.
GTTTTGTAGAGAAGACACTGGCTTGATCCTTCATATTGTTGGTATTTTTGCACTGAGATCTGGGGAGGGGTAGGAGTGGGCATGTGAACTTCTTTTGTTCTAAGTCTATTATGGACAGAACAGTTTGGATGTGTAAGCCAGTTGGGCCTAAAGATTAGAATGATGGAATGGAATTGGATGGAATGAAGTCAGGTGGACAGAGGGCACTAGGGTGGTACACAGGATGTACTTCCTGTATATCTAGAGTATGGATGTGGGGAGGTGGGAGGAGTAAATCTAGCTAGGTGAAAAGGTTGCATATAGCATGGGAGGGTCCTGAAAGTTGGGGAATAGGGAGGGATGATCTTGATCAAAGCTTAGAGCTTCTCTTCAGTGCAGGTAAGGAGGCCAGACTAGGTTGGTGCACTGGTTGTGGGACTGTCAGTTTTCAGGAGAAGGCTTGGGTGGGGATGTGAGAGAGACTGACTGGACTAGACCCTGAAAGAGGACCTGAGAAATCCCAGTAGGCAGTGTGGCAATTTGAGGCAGCTCAGAAGGAATATGTGGGATGTCGCCAGTAGAGCAACTTCTGCTGGAAACCTAGAGGTTGGCTGCAGTGCAGGCAGTGCAAGAAGTCATAGTCTTTTAGAACGTTAGACATGTGAATTAGGCATCATCCAATCACAGAACACCTGGTACCTGTGAGGCTACTAAAGGTGTCTTTTTGATAAATAACTTGCTGGGGGTTGAAACAGGAACCTCACACACACTAAGTATGTGCTCTATTACTGAGCTATACATGCAGCCCCTTGGTTTTCTTGAACTTTGTACTATTAAACTATGGATCATTTTCATTGCCAGCTAGACCAATAATACAGTTAGGGCAATGGGTGTATTTGGTCCAAAGGATGGAATTATTTTCCATGTAAAATAGCAAATGTTTAAATGGGTAATAACCGGAGTGAAGTGATGTTGGTGGGCAGTGGAGCCACACAGGACATGATAGCTCAGAGGTCAAATAGTACTGGTTGTGTAAACGCCATAGAATTTACAGAATGTTATGATATGGCGTGATTTAAAGTAGAAACACTGAATTAAGAACATCAGTCAAAAGGTCAGGCAGTCTCATGAGCATAGTGTGATTAAAATGCTTGTGGGGCACAGGACACTTAGACATCAGCATAGTAGACTTATTTTCCGTGTTTGGGGGAATATGACCCCTGACATAATGCAAAGTTGGCTTGTCCCTTAAACGTGGTGGTATTGAATCCGTGTACTTCTGCCCTACTGGCTACAGCTCTTCTCCTGACAAGAGGTTATGGAATGTGTTACTCATGTTCCTCACTATTATGGCAAAGTACCAAAAGAACAAAAGAAACTTAAGGTGGAGAGGACTTGTTTGGGGCTCATGGTGTGACGCTATGCAGTTCACCATGGCAGGAAGGCATAGCGGCAGAAGCGTGAAGCAGTTGGCCATGTGCAGAGTGATGGATGCTGTGTTCCATTTGATTTCTATTTCTAACTCAATCTGAAACTTTAGCCCATGGGAAGGAAATTCCATGCTTAGTTAAACCTCTCTGGAAGACAAACTGTGAAAAGGAGCCTGTGTATGAGAGCAACTGTGTCTAGCCTACCATTAGAATCAGGGGTGAATAAAGCAAATGTACCAGGTTGGCAGGGCTGGGCAGATAGCAGGAACTGGGGACTCTGCCTTGGGGCACACAGCTCAAGGACAGAACTCTACTCCTTGGAAAGATTAAGGATAGAAGGACGTGTGCCTTGTGGAAGTGGGTAGAAGAGAGAAGGAAATAAGAAGAGACTTGGGGAGACTCAGGACTAGGAATCTAATTAGAACTGGCTCTGAGGCCACAGAAACAAACACTGAGGATAGAGAACATGGTATACAGGCCAAAAGGCACTTGGCAGGACTGGGTGTGGACACTGAGCTGAGAACTCAAACAGCAAATTGCATCCAGGATCTGGGCCAGGCTGAGCTGAGAGTGAAGGCTAAATAGCTCCTGTCACAAAGCTCAAGGAACAGTACACAAAGTTCAGCTTTGACAATGTGTTTCTCCTGACATCGCATTTCCCCCCACATTTGATACAAGTATCTTGCAAGTCCTGCTACTGGCCAGGGATGGTAGTCACTTAATTAAAATAGATACAACATAGTAATGTCCATGCAATGAAATGAGCGTATTGCAATGGAGTAGGGAGACCTAGTATTTTGCTACTTATTCATTGAGTGATTTTGTGTAATGTATTTAAAAATCTTTCAGAGCATCCTTTATTATTATCATCTACAGTATGAGGACTTTACCTCAAAGACTTTTAAGGACTCTGTAATTCTGGGCACTTCTGCAATTCTCTGGCCATGTAGATGATACCCTCTGCTCTTATGCATATAGATAGTCCACCCAAAACTTAACTGTTTAACCACCCTTACAGGGCGGACACAATAGCACAGCTGAAAGGGACTTGGTTAAGATTTCTGGAGCCCACTGGCCTTCAGAAAGTCCAGAGAGTGGGAGCAACTTTCCCTGAGTGAAGGCAATAATGGATGCCTTGGAGAGAAGACAGAAAGTCAACTTAAAGCAGGCCAGCTTTGTATTATCACTGTTAGCTGGCAACTCTCAATAGCATTGGTGAAGACGTGCCTCCAAAATATCTCATTAGCTAAGATGGTTGTGGTGGCGGTGGTGGTGTATATGCATGAAAAGTCCAGAGGCCAGTGTTGGGTTTCTTTCCCTATTAACCTTCCTCAGTTTTTGAGGCAGTCCCTCACTGAAACGAGGTTGAACCTATTGGCTAGGCCGCATGGCCAGTGAGCTCCAGGCATCCACCTGTCTCCATGCCTCTCCTCATCCCTTTCTCAACCTCAGCACTAGAATTGCACACTAAGTTTAGTTGTACAGGGATAGATCACCATCCCTATGTGCTTTGTATTGCATGTCCCCAACAAATGTAGACTCCTATCTACATTTTCATTTTGAGAGAAATTTTAAGTCACCTGAATACATTTATCATGCTGTTTGCCTTTTGTCCTTGGAGACAGATTACACATCCTTGCATGTAAAGAGTTGGCTGAGTCTGAGCACCAGGCAGAGTGATTGTTGAGACCTAAGCCAGACTGAGTGTCCTCAGTGCTGTGCTCCTAGGTGACCACCTTTGCAAGATGGAGTGTTCTGGGGTCTTACAAGGGCAAATTTTAGTTTATATTTTGTTGATTTTGAATAGTATCTTCAAAACTGAAATATATGTTTTTATTTTAAAACTGAAGAGTGGGTGGAGAAAATGGATTACTTGATGGCTTATGATTATGGCTGAGAAGGATTTGGGCATAGACCAGGGGTAGGCATTGAAGTCTTGGCTGTGGGTTTCTTACCCTCTGGGAATGCCATCCATTGCTTCCCTTTCCTGTGTTTGCAGTTGCTGGTCAACACCTTCCTAAGAACAAGCGTCCAAAGGAGCAAGGCGAAAACAGGATCAAACCTACCAACAAAAAGGCCAAAGCCAAGATTCCTAAAATAAAAGACAGGGATTCAACTGAGTCAACATCAAAGAGCCAGTCCATTATGATGCAAGCGATAGGCAATGGTCGCTTCCAGAAGCCTGCTGCCACGATGAGTCTCACAGCAGGGCAAACTGTGGAGCTCCGATGTAAAGGAAGCAAAGTGGAGTGGAGTTACCCCACCTACTTGGACACCTTCAAGGACTCCCGCCTCAGGTAAGCATCACTGGCTTCATTTTCACTGTGCGGGCCAAGGGTTTGATTTTCCCCCCATTGTTTGATGCTGTCTTACCTCTGACATCCACCATAATACTCCAGATGATTATAAGATAGAATGAGTGTCTTCCCTGTTGCCAGTGACCACCGAGGAGGTGAGATAGAATATAGACAAAAGAATGATGTTCCTACTGGCTGGTGGTGGTGCATGCCTTTAATCCCAGCACTTGGGAGGCAGAGGCAGGTGGATCTCTTCGAGTTCAAGGCCAGTCTGGTCTACAGAGTAAATTCCAGGACAGCCAAAGTTACAATATAGAAATCCTGTCTTTGGGGGGAAACTTTTTTAAAAGAATTTTTTTTAATTGAAAATAGATTATTTTCTTACATAATATATCCTGATTATGGTTTCCCCTCCTTTTATCCCTCCATTCCCCCTACCTTCCCTCCAATCTGAGTCCACTCCTTTTCTATTTCTCATTAGAAAACAACAGGCTTCTTAGAGATGATAATAAAATATAGCAGGATAAAATAAAATAAACAAAAACTATCACATCAGAGTTGGACAAGACAAACCAAGAGAAGAGGAAAAGCCCAAGAGAAGGCACAAGAATCAGAGACCTAATTGTTTGAAAACTCAGGAATCCCATGAAAGCACTAAACTGGAAGCTGAAATACACACACTGTGGGCCTGGGACAGCCCTATGCAGGCCCTGTGCATGCTGCTTCAGCCTCTGAGTTCATATGAGCTTTCTCATGTTGATTTAGAGCTATGGTTCTCAACCTATGAGGTCTCCAGCCCTTGGAAGGCTCAAAAGACCCTTTCACAGGGGTCGCCTAAGACCATCTGCCTATCATATATTTACATTACAGTTCCTAACAGTAAAAAGTTACAGTTAAGGAGGAGCAATTCAAATAATTTTATGGTTGGGGGGTCACCACAACATAAGGAACAGTATTAAAGGGGCACAGCGTTAGGAAGGTTGAGAGCCACTGATTAAGAGGGCCTTGTTCTCCTGGTGTTCTTGAGCCCCTCTGGCTCTTACCCTCTTTCTCAGGGTTCCCCAACCTCCGAGAGATTTGATGGAGACATCCCAGTTAGAGCTGAGTGTTCCAAGGAGTCTATGTTCTGGTTTTATGAGGGCAAATTTGAGTTTATATCTTGCTGATTTTGAATAATATCTTTGAAGCTGAAATACATTTAAATTATTGTCTTAAAACTAAAGACTGGATTAAGAAAACATGATTGCTTTATGCCTATGGCTGAAATGAGTGAAATTCGTCCCTCAGTTAAAAAAAATCATTATACGTTCCACAACTTCCTTTAGAAAAAAAAGTTTTACAGGAAACCATACGACAAAAATGACTAGGAAACCAAACTTTTGTAGGAGAATGTAATACACAGAAATGAATAAAAATTCTTTTAGTGAAAAATAATGTATCTGATTTTTTATGATCTTTTAAGCAATCATCATAAGGAAAACCAAAATGACCTACTTGATTCCTATGAACAAACTGCCTAGAAACTACTTTTAATTACTTTCGAGCTTTTCTACTGCATCTGATTATTTTTACTTTTGTGAATATATGATTGGTACAAAAATCAAAGATTTCTTCTGTTTGAGTGACCATCTTCTGGGGGCGGAGCTTCTTCAGGAGTAGTGGTTTAGAGGACGGAAGGTAGGGCTGCTGCTCGGTGGTAGAGACCTTGGCTAGTGAGGGCAAGGTTCTGGGCCTAGAAAACAGAACTGTGGAAAGCAAGAATGAGGAGCCTACTTCACACAGTGCTGAGAAGAGCCCTAAGTACCAGCTGTAGTGTACAGAAATGTGTTTGGGGTTAAAACTCTATCTTGGAGGAGGTCACCTAAATTATTTGGATCTTGGTTTACTTGTGCACAGAATGAAAGGTGCAGGATGTCATGATTATAATAGTCTGGGTGATAGCTATTCTTGGTTGTCAACTTCAGTGCATCTGGAATGAACTAAAACCCACGTGGCTGGGTATATCTGTGAGGGTATGACCAGCCAGTGAATGGTGGCAGGCTGACTACATTGGACCAGTTACTTCATAGAAAGGACAATGCTGTGTCCTTAGTGGAGTAGATACTTATTCTAGTTATGGATTTACTTCTCCTGTATGTAATGCCTCTGCCCAAACCATACATGGACTTACAGAATCCCTTATCCGCCATCGTGCTGTTCCACACAGTATTGCGACTGACCAAGAAAGTCCACAGTATGTGACAGTGGGCCCATGATCATGGACTATACTGGTCTTATCATGATCCCCACCATCCTGAAGCATCTGGCCAGATAGAAAGACTGAGTGGCCTTTTGAAGACACAGTTATAGCACCAATTAGGTGGCAGCAGCATGCAGGGCTGGGGCAGGGTTCTCCAGAAGGTAGTATGCGCTTTGAATCAGTGTCCAATATATGGTTTCTCCCACAGCCAGGATCCATGGGTCCAGGAATCAAGAGGTGGAAAGGGAATTGTTCTACTCACTATTACCCTTAGTGACCCATGAGGAAAAAAATGTAATCCTGTTCCCATGACCTTAAGTTCTGCTGACCTAGAAGGTTTGGCTCCAGAAGGGGAGCTGTCCTGCCAAGAGACACAACAAACATTCCATTAAACTAGAAGCTCAGGCTTCCCCCTGGATACTTTGAGATTCTGATGCCCTTAAGCCAACAGGCTAAGGAAGGAATGGCAGTGTTAGGAGGGGTGATTGATCCAGATTACCATGGGGAAATTGGACTGCTTCTCCACCGTGGAGGTCAGAAAGGTTATATCTGGAGTACAGGAGATCCTTTAGGACAGTGTCTCAACCTTCCTAAGCTGCAACCCTTTAATATAGTTCACATTGTGGCAACCCCCAACCATAAAATTATTTTTGTCATTAATTCATAACTGCGATTTTGCTACAGTTAAAAACTGTAATGTAAGTATCTGATATGTAAGATGATCTAGGGGACCCCTGTGAAAGGGTCCTTCAACCCCCACAGGGTTCATGACCCACAGGTTGAGAACTGCTGCTTTAGGGCATTCTTGGTGCTGTGATGTCCTGTGATTAAAGTCAATGGGAAATTACAACAACCTAATCCAGGCAGAAATGATAACAGACCTGTCACTCCTCCAGGGGAAGAGCCAAGATCTGCTGATATACTTGCCGAAGGTGGAGGAAATGCAGAATAGGTAATCAAGGAAGGTAGTTATAAATAGCAGCTAGGGTCATGTGACCAGTTACAGAAATGAGGATTGCAATTGACATGAGTGTTTCTGTTTTGTTAAGAATGTGTTTGAACAGATGTTTGTGTTTTCTTTCCTCTGTTTATCATGTAATATAACATCAATTAAGAGAATGTCAGTGGTTATCATATTTAAGTTTGAGATGCTAGAAGAATGTCCTGAAGGGACATTGCCACCTATCCTAAATTTATAATGCATTTGTGGTTGAATGAGCTGTAGTTATATTATGTTATGAACTGGTTAAATTTATAATGTGTTTGTGATTGTACATGGGATAGTTATATCATGTTAGGAGTAATTATGACATGGTTATTGTTTTCATTTAGAAATTAATCATGACATAAGGTGGTATGATTCTGCATCAAGTTGACAAGGGGTGAACTCATGCTGGCTACTCTTGGTTGTCAACTTGACTACATCTGGAATTAACTAAAATCCAAGTGGCTGTGCATACCTGTGAAAAATTTTTTCTTTTCTTTATTTTTTCTTAATTAAATTATTTAAGGTGGGAATTATTTAAGGTGGGAAACCTACTTTTAATCTGAATTTTTTGAGGTGGGAAATTCACCTTTAATCAGGGCCATACCTTCTGCTGGCAACCTATATAAAGGAAATGGAAGAATGAAGCTTGCTCTCTTTGCCTGCTTGTTCTCGATGGCAAGTCCATTCCTCCATTGGCATTAGAGCCTACTTCTTCAGAATTCCAGTGTATATTAATGACCAGCTGAGACATCTAGCCTCGTGGATGGAACAACTACAGGGTTCTTGGACCTTCTGTTTGGTAGACAGCCATTGCTGAATTAGCTGGACCACAGCCTGTAAGCCATTTTAATAAATCCCATTTTATATATACATACACACATACATATATGTGTATATATATTATGGGATTTTATATGTATATATACATTATATTATAATATATATTATGGGATATGTATATGTATACATACATTTTTTCGTTATATATATTTGTTTATATATTCATTATATATACTCATTTATATATATTCATTTATATATATTCATTATATAAGTTCTATTCCTCTGTTGGGGTTGTTTCTCTCCCTCTCCCCTCCCATAGCAAATGGCCAGGCTATGGGCCATACAGCCTAACCACCAGTAGATCACTGGAAGGAGGCTCAGAGCCTGGCATTGAGTGGAACGGGTTTAGCAGGTTGGTCTCAGGTCGGGGAACTAAGAGTCAACAGAACAGGAGGTGCCCTCAGAAAAGCATTCTTAAGTTTAATGCAAAAGTCTTGGTATTTTATGGGGTTCAGGGAGAGGGTCTTTTGATACTCAAGGGTAATGCCATTAGTTAGGAGAGGGATGCTGGGATAGGTGCTTAGGTAAACAATTCTGCCAATCATAGCCTGCCCCTTGAATGGGGTGGAGCTTTGCTGTAGCTTGTGCTATCTGTGCAGAGATTACAAAGGGGAGGGGCCAGGGATTCTGCCAGCTCTTGTGTCAGGCTGGGGTTCCAAGCACTCTCGGACCCAGCTTTCACCAGGAGGCACCACATTCTTCTAGAGAACTGTGACTAATACAGTCTGTTAGGTCTTCTTCTCTATGGTTTTTGGCAAGGAAGCATAGGGTGCTTCCTCCTTGGGGTGACAGAATGGGAGGAGGAATGTGGGAGGCAAACATCTTAAACTCTGCATGTCTACCAGTAGATCCATATTTCCACACAAACTTCAACTTTGAAGAAATTCTCCTTTGGGAGGACCCACCAGCCTCTCAGTTGCTCAGAGAGAAAATTGAGCAGCACATCCTCCCCTCTCCCCCATCAACCAGCAGGTTATAAGAGCCACAGTCTGCAACAGCCACACCCTGGTTGGGCCTCCTCCAGTTTCCTTCTAGTAATGTTGAAGAGGGAGCTGTGTCTCTCCTTCCTTAAAATCTGGAAGATTTCCACTGTGAATAGAAGTCAACCTTCTCCCAGCACAGATGAGCTCCTCTCTGATCTGTGCCATCTCTCCAGAGGCCTCTGATGTCTACAGTAGCATCTCTATGCTAAGTGATGCACCCAGGAGAAGCACCAGCTTCCTGGGGCCCTAGAACGTGCTGGGTTCCTTTCCTGGAGTCTTCCTGGCCCCTCTGTCTCCTTCTCACTTAAGCCTCCTTAGGCATTTTCTCTGGGAAAACTATGGCAGGCCTCCCTGGGAGTGCATTCATGGTTCTTTCTGTTTCCTCTTTGTACCTCTCTAAATATTGGTGCATGCTTGCTTTTCTTTGAAATCTGCACTTTTCACCGAGACTTGGCTAAATCCTTGGCATCGTAATAATGCCCCATGCCCCCAGTATACCTGCCCTTCTGTGCAATACATGCATAGCTTAGAAAAGAAATAATTTAAAATGTGGGTGGAAAGAATTGTTAATCAATTGCCTTTCTTTTCACCTATTGTATTGTATTAAGGTATTTTTTGATGACTGTAATCCTTTGGCATCTCAAATACGATAGCAGGATAGCATAAAGTTCTTCTCGAGGCTGCATAGGACGGGAATGGGGTGTAGAGTGAGAATGAGTCAGTTTTCCCAGTTCTCTCCACGTGTGTGTGTGTGTGTGTGTGTGTGTGTGTGTGTGTGTGTATTAGAGAGGTGGGGAAGAGAGAGGAAGGGAGAGAGAAAGAGACTGGAAAGATCTGTGCTGGAGAGATGGTCTCAAGTGCAAGGGCCTGAGTCTGGATCCCCCAAACCCATGAGAAGCCCGATGTGGTAGCACTAGCCTGTGATCATGACGCCCCTATGGTGAGACAAGAGAATCCCCGGAAGCCCATGGACCGGCTAACTGGAACACGCAGCAGTGAACTACAGGAGACCTCATCTCAAGCTGGGCATCACGGACCAGTGCGCAGGGCTGACCCTGGCCTCCACGTGCCTGACTCACACATGAACACACATAAACACACACATACCATACACATGCCAGGTATTTTTTTAATCTAGGAAGGTTTAATATCATATATATATATTACAGATGTGTATATTTACCTGTGTTTAAAAATCAGAAAGTTACTCTCAGTTATTTAGTGTGCATGCGGTGATGGTGACTGAGCCAGGGGCTCACATATGCGAGGAAAGTGTTCCGTCAGAGAGCTACTACACCTCCATTCCCCACTTACCAAATATGCTAAACCTAGAGGGTCTGTGTATGAAAGATCTGGCATTTATAGCAGGATTTTCCAAGTTGTGGCTAAGAGACATGTTGGAATACGTTCTAAAACATTTTGAAAATTCAAAAATAAGTTGGCTTTGAGGCTAAATTAAAGAGGAACATGCAGAATCTGGACTGGGGGGCAGGGGAGACTTTTCACCATTAAAAAGCATTTGCTTCATAGACACCAGGGACATTATTAAAAAAAAAAAAACAGATGTGGCCCCAAAAGATCTATGAAACATGAAAAATGTGGAAACATCTAGTCAGAACTCTGTATCAAACAACTACAGCAACCTGTGGTTTATCTGACACCAAAGATTCAAGAAACAGATTATTGACATCTTTCTCAGAAGGCAGCATCTATTGTCAGAAGGTTCAGCCTCTGCTCTCTTTCCTATGGAATGAGTTCCCTCCAACCTTCCACAGCTATGGGGCTAAGCACCCTGACACACACACACACACCCCACCAAGTGTGCTTCCAATGGATCTGGGTGGTTTTAACCGATATCAGGACACAAAATTCAAGTGTTACTGCTTTTGTCTGTTTAATCTTCATTTCTTTCCACTGAATAGTGGGCTGTTCTTTGTCACTAATTGTAAACATGGGGAATTATGAAGAAAGGAGTCTGACCTGCAGAGTCCCAGCTCTGTGAAATAGACGCTATGCATGTTTGTTTCTCTTCACTTGCTGGGAATATCAAAGTCACTCATTAAATATGAAGTGATAGCTACCTCTGGCTCTATTCATTGAGGCACACCATTTTTGGCAAAAGAGAAAACATAATACCAACAAGGGGAAAATATCTACCCTGATATAATTTAGTCTCTCTTGAGGACTGGAGACTACAGAGTTCCTTGGTTTTTGCCCACTGGTTTTTCAGAAAGTGTTTTAGCATAGATGCTGCCCGGGTTTTAGTTCATAGAACAAAGTGGTCTGCAGGGACTGTCTCAGTGAGTCTGGGATTTGAGAAAGTTAGTTTTTTGTTTGTTTTGTTTTGATTTACTTTGTTGTTGTTGTTTTTGTTTTGCTTTGCTTTGTGTTTTTTGTTTTGGTTTTTTGAGACAGGATTTCTCTGTTGTGACTCTGGCTGTCCTAGAACTTACTCTGTAGACCAGGTTGTCCTAAAACTCACAAGATCTACCTGCCTCTGCCTCCTGAGTGCTGGGATTTAAGACATTTGCCACCACTGCCCAGCCAGAAAGTTAAATCAATGTTTCAATATATTATCACAGTGACTTTTAACCAGCAATGGTTCTACATTTACTTTTTATAGCCCACCTACTTATTGTTTTACTAGCAAAACAGTGTCTCACTGATGAAACGTAGCATTGCTTCTTACCTGGGCCCAGTTTATGGTGCTTTGCCAAGTTTCACTCTAAGTAATGTAACTACAAACATTTTACACCATTCATTATGATCACTTATTTATCACCACTGAGAGATGTATTCAACTTCTGCCAAGGCTTAAGTATAGGGCTTTTATCCACTATGTTTCCGCCATGAGGACAGTGGTGGAGAGTGTTGTGGAAAGGAACAGTGGGCCAGGCACAGCTGACCTGACACCTGGTTTAACCAGGGACCCGCAAAGTGATCTTCAATTAGCAATTTCCCTAGACCCAGTTCCTCCTCTGGGACCTGAAGACAGAGACAGTGTTATGAATGGGTGTTACTGATACAAGGCCTGGCCCAGGGTGGGTGTCTTGCAAAAAGAACAACAAACAAAAATCACTGTACTGTAATGAACTTACAAACCAAATCCTCAAACATCTAGATTAAGGTGGCCCCTCAAGCATTTGCCCAGTCCCAGACTCAATGCACCTTAGTGAACTTGTGTACAGTTACGTGACCATTCTGAAGCCACGGAGCTTCGTTTAGGGTTTTATACTTTCACCTTCAATTACATTTTTTTGCACTTAACTGCCACAGAAAAACTGAGAGTTGAAACTAGAAAAAACAGTCACTCAGTTGGGTGGTGGTGGCACACATCTTTAATCCCAGCACTCGGGAGGCAGAGGTAGTTCAATCTCTGAGTTCAAGGCCAGCCTGGTCTACAGAGCAAGTTCTAGGACAGCCAGGGCTACACAGAGAAACCTTGTCTTGAAAAACCAGAAGCAGAAAAAAGGATAAAAAGGTAAAGAAAAACAATTACTTTTATATCCCTTCTCATGACTCATGTCCTTTTGCCTGCATTCTGTCCTTTCTAATGGCTTAGTATGACCCTTTCTTGGTCTCCTTCCTAACTGTAATCTGTGCCCTCACATAGAGCTGTTCTCATATATGCATGTACACATTATAGACCAAGGTCCACGTATGAGGAAGACCATGCAAGGCTTTTTTCTTTCTTGAGTTTAGGTGACCTCATGTAATAGAATACATTCCAAGTCATCCATCTAATTGTAAATTTCATGATTTCATCTCTCTTTACAGCTAAATAATCCATTTTTTACATGTACTACATTTTCATAAACCATCTACCTATTGATGGACAGCTAGGTTGGTTCATTTCTTTGCTGTAGTTATAATAATGGCTATATTAATTTACACTCCCACCAGCAGTGAATCGGAGTTCTTCTCCACCCACAGGATAGCCATTTTAACTGGGGTAAGGTAGTATCTCAAAGTAGTTTTAATTTGCTTTTCCCTGATGGCTAAGGATGTTGAACATTTTTTTTTTTTTTTTTTTTTTTTTTTACTGGCCATTTGTGTTTCTTCTTTTGAAAACTGTTCATTAGCCCATTTGTTGATTTATGTCCTTGGTATTCGTTTTCTGCAATTCTTTTGTCAATTCTGGGGGATGTTTAGTAAATTTTATATTTCCCAAGCACCCAAATCTTTTGGGATAGTTGATTATGACACAGACTAAGTTGAGTGAGAGAACTTGACCCAGTTGATGATATAGAAGACCCAAGGATAAGGCTTCTCTTTCCTAGCAGTGTATGCAAGCTCATTTAACTGATTAATACTTCTGTAGTCTGGTGTTTGTACTCATCTTCTCTCACAAAGAGAGAGCTCAATCGTGGCAAACACCACAGCTGGTTGCCCATCAGATTCCTGGCACCTAGGGTGGTTTCTGTCACATGCCAGAAATGAGGAAATATCTTTGGTGTCCCTATAGTCTCAGGAATTAGTTCACAGTCACACACCCACTTCACACGGCATTGAAAGATAATTACACAGAGCCTTGCATGCATTGTATGTGTGCACTTTATGTACGCACTGCATGTATGCACGGCACGTATGTACTGCATGTAGCAAAAAGAGGGGAGGAGCGTCAGACAGCTCATCCACGCTACTTGGCAATGGTGAACACATGCCACTGCTGAGCTCATGTTTTCTCTCTTCTGTATTTTTCCTCTGTTTCCTTTCGGTTTTCCTTAGACAGGATCTTGAATTGTAGCCCAGGCTGACCTTGAACTCATGATTCTCTTGTCTCAGCCTCCGCAGTGCTGAGATTATAGGCATGCACCACCAAAGGGCAACTTTTTCTTAAACATCTAATCTCCATCTCTCTTTCAGCTAATGAGGCCAATACCTAATTCTTGGAGAAACTGAAGCCTCTTAACATCCCCTTTTCCCAGTGGTCCTCAACCTTCTTAACGCTGTGATCCTTTAATACAGTTCTTCACGCTGTGATGACCCCCAACCATAAAATTTTGATGTTACTTCATAGCTGTAATTTTGCTACTTTATGAATTGTATCTGATATGCAGATGGTCTTAGTGACCCCTGTGAAGGCTCATTTGACCCCCCACCAAAGGGGTCACGACTCACAGGTTGAGAACTGCTGCTTTATCCATTTCTTCCTACCCTACTCTTACACTACCAGCAGGAGGGCGTGACCTTGGAGGCTTGTCTCTTTCACATCCACATCCAATCAATGGTCTTGCCTCTTACCAGAGATGGAGGAGGCCTCTTCCCTGGTGTTCTCCCACACCCAGTACAGTGCCTCCTGGTGATGGTGGGGACAGGAGCTGAGAGTCAGTCTAAAGTTAGGTCACCATGATCAGTCTGACCTGTGATTCTTGGAACAAGGTCATTGAACTTCCATTTTGTTTTTTGTTTTTGTTTTAATTTTTAAAGACTTTGTGTGTGTGTGTGTGTGTGTCTGTGTGTCTGTGTGTCTGTGTGTCTGTGTCTCCACACAAAGGCCAGAGAAGCGCTTTCTATCCCTCAGTGCAGCAGCTATAGGTTTTTGTGCAAAGCCTGGCTTGTTATGTGGCACTAGGATTTGAACTCCAGTCCTCACGGTGGAGGAGCAAGCGCTCCTAACCATTGAGCCATCTCCTCAGCCCCATCATTGAACTGTCAAGCTGAAAAAAATCTTGATGATTTTACTTAATGTTCCCCCCCCTTTTTTTTTTTAAACTTGTTCTTTTGTGGGAGAAAGTTGATACGGGGCCCTTACTTTGTAACCCAAGCTGCCCTCACTCCCACTACAATCCTGCCTCAGTGTCCTAATTACCAAGGATAATAAGTATGGTCTGCCATGTTTGTTTTTTGTTGTTTTTAAAATCTGCTTGCTTTATTTTTGTTTTATTTTATGTGTGTGAGTATTTTTGCCTTCATGTGCACCATGTGCCTGCCTGGTGCCTGTAGAGGCGGGAAAGAGAGTGGCAGATCCTCCCTGAACTAGAGTGAGCGGCCATGTGGGTACTGGGAATAGAACCCCATTCCTCTGGAAGACACCCAGTGCTGTTAACTTTTAAGCCGTGTTGTTTCCTTTGACACATAACGATTGTACATGTTAGTGGAGGTGAAATGGAATGATTTAGACATGTACACAAAGTGTATTAATCAGATCGCACTATTTAGCATATTTATAACCTCATACATTCTTCATTTTGTGTGGAGGAAATTCAAAACGATCTCTTCTACCGATGGTAAAATACTCAATATAGTCTCATTAGCCACAGTCACCCTGCTGAGCAGTGAACACAGGGACCAAATCCCCCTGTCCAATGGGAACTTCGTACCCGCAGACCAATATTGCCCTTTCTCCCCGCCCTCCTAGCATCTAGTAATCGTTCCGATATGGAAAAGGACTCGCAGAGATGGCTGGTACTGCTGAAAGGCAAAATGAGTCCTAGAACTTGGGCTGGTCCCCTGGGTTACGCAACCCCTGGGGTTGCAACCGTCCCCCATCTCTGATAGGTCCAGTGGGATAAATTTATATCCAAGTCACTCCGGGCCTGAGGAAGACAGCTTCAGGAGAGATACACTTGCTGCACCCTAGGATAGACTTTATTAAATATGTCTAGTTTCAAGTTTAAGATTGAAAACAAGTACTTTTTGGGTTAGCCTTGAAGTGACTCATTTCGGAAACATGTCATAATCAGAATTCCCACTAGGTGGCAGGCTTTATCGGCTCTACAAGTGTCTTCAGTAAAAGATTTCAAAGGAGGACTAAGAGGCTAAAAAGAACATACATGGTCTGCTGCAGGGTATATATTTTCAGGTGCTGAGGTGGACCGGGGAATCACCTCGACACTGGAGACCAGAAAGAGGGATACTTTAAAAACGACCAGAGTTTGTTACTGTTTGTTACCGTTTATTGCATGCTCCATTTCCTGGTCTCTCTGCACCCAGACCTTCTCCCAGTACTTCCTAAAAGTTCCTACTAATGTGCAAGGTCCTGTGGAGGCTGTGGCCATGGGAATTATCATCTTAGAAGAAGATAGACTGTTAAATAAGCAGTTTAATACAGGTGGTGTGCGCAGTGCAGACGGAAATCGGGAGGTGAAAACTCAAGCCAATATCTGAAGGTTGAGTTAACCAGATATAGAAGGGTGAAAAAGCAGGTAAGGATGTTCTGGAAAGAGGGGGCAGCCTGCAGGAACCATCTAGAGGTAAGAAAGAGTATAGCACCTGTAATTGTGAGGGGATGGGAAGGTCAGAGGCAAGGGAGGTGGAAGGATTTACCCAGGAGAGGGTTATGCCAGGAAGCAAGCAGGAAGCATACCATGGTGGCCTTTCTCAGCCACTGGGGGCAATTTAGAGCAACATCTAAGG
Source organism: Cricetomys ansorgei (assembly GCA_026225945.1). NCBI lineage: Eukaryota > Metazoa > Chordata > Mammalia > Rodentia > Nesomyidae > Cricetomys > Cricetomys ansorgei. Next base: position 47,300,407 of record JAMJFZ010000107.1, on the reverse strand, counting down.
TGATTATGTGCCTATTTGTGTACATGTGATTATGAGCATGCATATATATATATATATATATATATATATATATATATATATATCCCATACCTTTAGGCAGAGGCAGGTAGAGTCCCATGAGTTCAAGGCCAGCTTAAATAGGAAGTTCCACACATAGTGAGATCCTGTCTCAAAAACAAAAACAGCTAGGTGATACATGCCTTTAATCTCACCAGGCAGGAGGCAGAGGCCACGCAAGAGGCAGGCGCGTTCAAGGCCTGTCTGGTCTGCAGGGCCAGGGCTACACAGAGAAACCCTGTCTCAGAAAAAAAAAAAGAAGGAAGAAAGGAAAGGAAAGGAAGGAAGGAAAGGGAAGGAAAGGGAAGGAAAGAAGGAAGGAAGGAAAGGGAAGGAAAGGGAAGGAAAGGGAAAGAAGGAAGGAAGGAAGGAAGGAAGGAAGGAAGGAAGGGGAAAACACAGAAATGCTGAGGGCAGATGTACAAGCCACAATGCTTCTTCCCGGCCTCTCTGTACCACCGTCTCTCCATGTATGCATGTCTCTCCATGCATGCACATTGCATGTTTATTTTTTGCAAACTGGCTGGAGACATTCTTGGATCTAGAGCTCCTTCATAGGACAGGAAGGAAAATTATTTAATTTTCGTTTGGTTGTAACAGTGAAACTTTCCAGTATAAGAATGTTCCAGATCATTGGCCAAACTCCCACTGGTGCATCAACCTGGTCCATTTCCATCCATTCTGGAAGCATTGCCTTTCTTCAGTCTTACCGTCACACACTGCAGGTGGGAACAGGGGAGTTCTCGGCACTGTGCCGAGTCCGAAAGCAAGAGTAGGAACACTGGAATGTGTGGCTCGGCCAAAGGGTTAAATAAACAAATCATTGCTTGGTGGGAGGAGACCTGAGCTGTTCAGCCTCACAGCAAGGAGACAGTTTTTAAACACCTTGGCTGATGGGGTGGTGTACCCTAAGCCTGCTCCATAGTGGGGGGAAAAGGATCCAAGCACTGTCTTTCAGGATGTGTTTGTGGTGTCTGGTGGGATGTTAACATTTTTCAGTCAAGGACTGGAAGCTGGGAGGAGTGGGTGGGGCTCAGCTTTCTTTGATGGCTGGTTCCTCTGAGAACAATAAATAGCTTCTAGGAGAAGAGAAGGCATCTGTATTTCCACTTGGCTGGGTTTTGCAACAGCTCACTCCACCCACAGGCTACACAAAGGAGGGTGGGCCAGAGAGGCAGACAGTGGGCTGCAGGCCAGTCTGCTGAGCAGGCTGTCTCCTCAGCGTACACAGGGAAAGGAATCCATCTGAAGGGCATTTTAAAAGAAAGGAAAGCGAAGGAGCATTTATGACCAGAAGAAGGACCTCTCTGTTGAGAGAGAAGAAACTGTACACTATGAACACCCGCTGGTGGTGTGAGGAGAGGGGGGCGTCTTTCTCCCCATCTAACTTATTTTGGTAAAATATACATAGCACAGCATTTATCATTTTAATCCTGTTTAAGCATGCACCAGTACACTTAATGTACATTTATATCATTAGGTGGAGTTATTTTAAGTTCAAACTCATTTTCCTTCAAAGCTCGATTTTCTTGGCAGAGCAAATAAAAATGGTGTGGCTTCCCTTCTCTTTCTCCTTATGTGGAGCTGCAGGTTGGGTCTGTGAACAGTGACTATCCTAGTTAGCAACTTGACATGGCCTAGAGTCACCTGAGAGGAGAGCCGCCATTAGGGAATTGCCTTGACCGGATAGGCTTGCGGGCATGTCTCCGGGAGACCGTCTCGACTGCTCATGGATGGAGGAGGCTCCGGCTCCCTGGAAGTGGTGCCCTGGAAGTGGTGTGAGAAAGCAGCTAAGCCTGGGAGTGAGCCAGCAAGAAGTATTCCTCCATGGTTCCCCCTTCAAGTCCCTGCCCTGGCTTCTCTCAATGAGAGACTGTAACTTGTAAGCTGAAATAAATCCTCCCCGCCTCCTCCAAAATTTGCTTTGGGTCAGAGTGTTTTATCACAGGAAACAAAAGGAAATTCGAGTGATAGCAAGTGGAACGTTTTCACAAGAGCTGGCCATGTCATTCTCATGTGCTTACGTCTTCAGCATGGCAAGAAAACAAAAGTGTGTGCTATAGCCAAATTCCAACCCCTCTCTTTAAATGAATTTCCACCCTGGAAATTAAAAATAAAGAACTCGCCCCACCCTGAAGGTAGAACATTCTATGGCACCAGAACAGGCCCCTACATGTCCCTAGGGATGGACTGGTGGGGAGGCAGGGTACAAGTCTTCTCTGGGAGTACTGAATGTCCTGACAGGGTTCGTGGTGCAGAAAAACTCAGCTATGTTCCATTCGGGGCATGGGTGGGGGAGGGTAATAATAGACAAGTCTCATCTCATGTTATCAGCATAGAATGAGGTCATGCGTGTAAAGCCTCTCAGTAGAGCTGAGCTATTTTTATCCGTTCTGTTGTATCCTGAAGAGGCAAAGCACAGGAAAATGGCAGTCTGTCAGGAATTTTGTTTTCAGGAAAAGGCTTCAGTCTCCTATCTCCTCAATCGCTCTCCAAAAGACTGGTGCCCATGCTGTAGTTCGGGTCTGGAGCAGCATCTAAAGCAACAGTTCTCAACCTATGGGTCACGACCCCTTTGGGGGGGGGGGTCAAACGACACTTTCACAGGGATCACCTAAAACCATCTGCATACCAGACATTTACATTACGATTCATAACAGTAGCAAAATTACAGTTATGAAGCAGCAACGAAAATTTTCTAGTTGGAGGTCTCTGCATGAGGAGTTCTATTAGAGGGTCGCAGCATTAGGAAGGTTGAGAACCAGTGACCTAAAAATAGTAGTACTATGTGGATCTTTAAAAGTGGGGGCTAGGGAAGGGAAATTTGGCCATTAGAGATGTGTCCTTGAAGAGCCTATTGAGAACTTGGTTCCTCTTCTCCCTACCCTACCTTCTGCTTCTTTGTGTTCTCGTTCTCTCCCTCTCTCTCTCTCTCTCCCTCTCTCTCTCTCTTTCTCTCTCATTTCCTAGATTCCAGGTTTTTTTTTTTTTTTGTTTTTTTTTTTTGCCAAGTTCCCACCATGGCATTCCTCATCGGGACCAAGCTACCATGGGCTGAAACACCCTAACCCTAAATTGTGAGCCAAAATAAACCTTTCCTCATTAAAAGTTGATCCTCACGGGTGTTTTGCTGCACTTAGGGAAGGCCGATTGGCACAGTCCACAGCATCACAGAGTGCTGAATGGTTCACACTAATGGCCCTGGGATACTGTGAGACCCAGCCTCCAGCCCTCCGCCTCCAACCTACTCTCGAAGGAAGGGGGACGTGCTTTATGCTAACTTTTATCTTTAAAACAATGTTAAACAAATCCTTTCATCCCTTGAACATTCTGGAAAGTCCGTATGTGATTATCCCAGATGTGCTGCACAGCACTAAAATGTAAAAAGACGATGGCGGTAAAGTCAAGTCCACGCGCCAAGTCAGGCACAGGCTAGGATCCCAAAACTCGCAGACAACAATCTCGGAGACTTGCTCCATGGGAACTAGTGGAGGGTGTCCCCGAGCGACTGTGAATACTTTCCTAATGCGATCCCGCTTTAACAAACATGTCTGCATGTGGGTCGGGTCTGGGGTTTTATTTGCAAAAAATGAAAATTGATGTTACTGTGGCGTGAACCTTTTTGCCAAGTATTTCAATATAGAAAGTCTATGTAAAATCATTTAAAAGGTTTGTCGGAAGAGGAAGGAAAGAAGAGGGGGATCAAGGATAAGTTATAAAGTGGAGAGCCTTATGTCCAGTGGTATATAAGTGTTCACACGGCGTGCTGTAACGGGAGCAAGCCAAGATGTCAAAGCTTTGCCTTCACTTCTGCCCTCAGCTTCTCTGACAGCTCTGTCCACCCACACTTCACCTGCTGTACTGCCTGCCCACAGCCTCCTATTTCACCTGTGCCCCTAACTTGTCTGCTCTGTCACATGGCCCCAAGATCCCTTCACCTGACTTTGTATGGCTCTTTCTTCTCAAATCCTTTAGTTGATTGCCTTTTAGACTTGATTTTGACGTCCCTATAGGTCAGTCCTGCAGCCATAGGCCATCTCTCATTCTCTCCCCTTCTCTTAGAACACAAGAGGATCCTGGTGTCTTATTTGCCTCGGAAAAGAGGTCAAGGTCATTGACAGCTCATGTTTCCTTGTAACATCAGTGATCCGCTTTATGTCCTGAGTCAGTAGCTGAGACAAGGCAAGGGGAACCAAGGCATGGAACCCTGTGTTACTGACCCAAACTGATAGGGAAAAATGGACCTTCCTATATCGATCTACCTCAGCGACTCATGGAATGGTATAACACATCTGGTTGGTAGGCATTTGGAAAAAGAAGTGCAGAGCAGAGCAATCCACGAGAGACCACACGGGGTGACCACCACGAGCTTGAGATTATTAGGTATGTATCTGAGTGGAGTGTGATAATCTATGTACATGTATAAGGACTCCCCTAAGTTAGACAGACAGACAGACAGACAGACAGACAGACACACACACACACAAAGAAAACCAGAACCGGCCCTAACCAGAAACAGTTTATGAACTAAATGACATAGAACACATACCAGACACAGGGTTCCGGAACCTCAGTCTGAGTCTGTGAGGCTGCTGGGGAATGTCTTCCCTAGTCACCTGCAGCGGGTAAAAGACTGATTCAGAGAGTGAAGGATTCCTGGACTGTAGGAGGTCAGGTCTTGAAGATAAGACAGAGAGGAAGAAAGAGAGGAGAAGAGATTGTGATATGCAGCCAGTCTGGAGATGGACTCATCTGGCCCGGACTCTACATTTTACAAATGAGTAGATTCTACTCACAGAGAGTTTACCGTCTGCCTCAAGTTTATAGCTGTTAACAAACTAGATTTTATTCATTTACAACTTGCCTATTTTGAGTAATGGCACAATAGACATGAGTGTGCAGCTATCTCTACTGGGAATGGCAGAATCACATGGCAGTTCTGTTCTGGTAAACATAGTTTATTGTCATAAACTATGGCATGCTACTCAGCTCTAAGGAAGGATGCGATGTTATAAGTTGTAGAAAAATAGTTGGAATGGGAGAGAACCATGTTAAGTGAAGAAAGCCAGACTCCGAAAGAAAGCCTAGGCCCTGTTTTCTCTCTCACGTGGAATCTAGATTTAAATACATAGAAAGAGATGGACGTAGAACCTACATTTGTGAGGAGGAAGGGCAAGAAAGAATAATGAGACAAGTGTGATCAAAATACAAGAAGCCTATTATTTTGTATAATTAATAAACCAATTGTTAAAAACACACCAGTTTCAAGCCCAGTTCTAAACACTCTTGTAGCCTCAGTGTCTTCACGTGTCTAGTGTTAGTTCAGGAGATTCACAAACAATGTGGCATTAGTGTAAGCGTGTCCCTGAAATGTTTTTAGGAGAGCTTGGGGAGGCCTGTTCCAAGGTGGGCTTTCTGTGTGGTATGCAAATGACCCCAGGCCCCCTGGCTTCTGCATTGACTCTTCTATCTTGACCATAATGCACCCACTGTGGCTGTGGCCTTGCGCACTAGAGGTCCTCAGCTTGTTTTTCTACCAAGGGTGGCAGAGGCTTGCTCCATTGTCCTCTGTCTCGCTCCTCTCCCGGAACTATTCTTTCTGGAATAATGAGCAGGACTTTGGCTTGTTTATCCAGATGCTGATGAGCTTATTCTCATGGTGAGACTAGAAAGCCCAGTGCCTAAGAAACTTGGGAGGAATCAGACTGAGGTCCACAGGAGCCCGGAACAATCTGAGAACAACTCAAGGATGCACTAACTACTTTTTTGCACACCGACAGGCATTGTTTTTATAACCAGCATAAATGATATCCTGGGTGTTTTATGCCTCTGAAGGAATTCCTGTTGGCCCTGCCTGTTGAAAACTGACATTCTAAAAGGGTGACATGAGGTCACCCCCAGATATTTAAAGTACACACACTCACCCCAGTGTCTGTAGAGTATGCCTGCTCAGCGGTTTTGTAACGTTTAACTTATTCTGCTTTTGTGATAGTTTCTATTATTGCACATCAGCACATGCTCATTTGATTTATGAAGTTACAAACTGGGATGTGTGGCTCAGTGGAGAGAGTGTTTGCCTGATGTACACGAACCCCTGGGCTCTGTCTCTAGCACTGCATGAAACTAGGCATGGTGGCCCATGCCGCAATGCTAGCACTCAAGAGGGAGAGGCAGGAAGATCTGAAATTCAGAGTCATTCTCAGTCCCATATTCAGTGGGAGGACAGACTGGGATACATGAGACTCCATCTCAAAGAAATAAACACCAACTTCAAAGCTACAGAAAAGCAAATTGAAGAGGCTGCCAAAAGTCCAAATATTTACCGTTTAACCCAGCAGTATGGAATCTTACCGGTCTCCTTTTACATGTATGAAAATGTTTACATACTTTAAAAAATTAACATGTATCCTGAACACCTTTTTGTGTTACAAGGTGATATCACAGAAGGTTTAGCTAACTTTCTCAGAACTCTCTATACCTTTTTTGACTATCAGAGTTGGAGGTAGCAATGACCACTTCCTACGGAGGGGAGGCAGTGTTTGATGACCTCTTCTATGGAGGCAGTGTTGAGCTACATGCATTCTTAAGACCTCCTTCTAGGAGGCCTGAGTTTGGTTTGTGTGCTGGATAGAGAGGCAAAGCCAACAGAGATAAAGCAGGACAGCAGAGCAGCAGGTGGACATCCTGGAGGATCTGGCCAGTGACATGGAGAGCAACTTGAGAAAGAGCCAGAGGAACAGAAAGGCTGCAGAACTGGAGAGAAGGCATGCACATTGTCCCCTAGTGTTAGTTCCCTCTGAGTAACTGAAAGACTCAGGCATAAGTTACTGTAGCAGAAAGCCTGATGTCACATTTCACAAACATTACCATAGGCCATTGTTGGAGCAGAAATATTGTAGTTACATAGCAAGAGTTTAGAATTGTTCATTGGACAGTACTCAGACATGGAGACAGATAGGACTGAGAGATAGACAATAGGTGATTATGGATATGGATTTGAAAATGATAGATTCAGCCTGATTCCATGTGTGTCAGAATGTGTGAGAGTGTGTGTGTGTGTGTGTGTGTGTGCATGCATGCATGCATGTGTGTGAGTGTGTGAGCATTAACAATATGCGTGTATGTGAGCGATTAGAGTATGAATGTGTGTGAGTGTGTGTATGTGCATGTGTATGAGTGTGCATGAGTGTGTGCATTGTGCTTGTGAGAGTGTGTGTGCATGTGAGTGTGTGAGTGTGAGTGCATGTGGGCGTGTATGTGAGTGTGTGTGTGAGTACATGTGCATATGCATGTGTATGTGTGAGTGTATGTGTGAATGTGTTTGTGTGAATGTGTGTGAATGTGTATGCAATTGTGTATGTGAGAGTGTGTGTGCAACTGTGCACGAGTGTATGAATTGTGTGTGTGTATATGTGTGAGTGTGAATGTGTGCGAGTGTGTATGTGAGTGTGAATTGTATGTGTCCACGCGTGTGTGCATGAATGCATCTGGAAGCCAGAGGACTACCTCAGGTGGTGGTGTCTTCAGGTGCCATCTACCCTCATCTTGATTTTTTTGAGAAAGAATCTTTTACTGGCTTAGACCTCATCAAAATGGGCCCCAGGTATCCTTCTTCCTTGCCTCTACTTTGCTGGATGATAAGCATCTGACACAGACACCACAGACAGCTTGTTTGGTTTGTTTTGTGAACATGTGTTCTAGGGATGGGTCCTGGAGCACTTTACCAGCCCTCTTCCAACCTGGTGTTAGAGCAGTATTTACTCTGAAGTTTCTTAGTTTGCATATTTGGTTCTCTGTGAGCTTTCATATACATAACTTCTAAATAAAATTTTTAAAAAACCCAAACAATGTAACTGCGGCAGACAGCTTCAACATGTTTTCCCCCCGCTGTCTGTTTCCAAGAATTTGAATTCTGTTCATATGACACCATTTCCAGCATTTCACAAAGTAATTCTTTTCTGACATATTCTTGAGACTTAGAGTAAACACAGGTCCCCTGCAAATGCTTGAAATGCAGACTAGGGAGCACGTAATCTTCATCTCCACTGATGCTTGCCACAGTTCCCTCCATGTGGTAGAAAGCAACCAATTAATTCTTGATGTGTTGAATGAGGATGTTCAGTTGCAACTTTTGATTTTGATTTTATGCCATCTTAAAATAGTATCCAAGGCTGAAGGTCTGCATTTGGATAGCTGAGCGGCCCTAGGAAAGTGATTTAAACTGAGCTTCCTATTATCCTGAGGCCCCAGCTCTTCTTGAATAACCTTCCAGTAATTTCCTAACCTCTCTGACCTTGAGCTGTTCACTTACAATGGATAACAAGAGCTTCTGTTTCGTGAAAGCTAAGTAGGGGTAGGGAGGACTTACCATAGTGCCAGCACATCAAACACTGCAAAGTTTTGTCCTTTTTGGTTTAATCACCACCATATCACGAGTTAGAGAAATGGAAACATGTACCTCAGGCACTATCATTTGTGTAGTAGATGTCTAACAACTGATAGTTTCCTATGGTTAGTTGCCTTCCTGTATAGTCTTATATGAATTTCAGTAGAATGAGGTGGGGAAGTTTCTACTAATAAGTTGATTTTATCAGATCATGTAAGTTTTTGTTTGCCATGTATGGGTTTGTGGAACGGGGTGGCCATATTTAGCAGGTTTTCCAGGTAAGTTAAAAGCAATATTTCTTGGTCAGATTTGCATCAGTTTGGTTTGTTTTAGTAGGATGAAATCCATTTTTTCTCACATATGAACATTTATAATTCAAATCTATGAGACACTAGGTTAGATGCTAAGGGCCACCTGGAGGATGGGGAGGGGCTGGTCCTCCAAGTTTCAGGGTTCTCATCAGTAAAAGGAAATATTCGCACCATCATGCTAATGTGGCTCTGAGGACTGGGAGGAGCCTGGAGCCTCACGGTAGAGCTTTCTAAAATGGACAGGGCTGTGCTCTGAGCTGAGACTTGTCTGCGACTTCTCTGAAGAGCATAGCGCAATGCCCAGCACATCATAAGTGTGAGTTATTAGTAACTGTCCTCACTACAGATCTGCAGGGGTGGCTGTAGACAGCATGTGGAAAAGGAGAACTCTTGCTCGGAAGTCCTAAGGTCACAGTGGGGTCAGAATTTGAGTCTGGACATTGAGACTCCATGGCTCATGATCTTAGTTTCTGAGGACATGGCCTCTTCATAAAGCAGTCATCTGTGTCCCAGTCATGCTTCTCAGTTGGGTACCCATCTTCCTTTTTTCTCCTTTGAGGACATCTCCCTCCTTTGAATGCCCTGCTTGGATGGGTTAGCACCCTTCCTTGCTCCTAAGACCCTCTGGTCTTGAGGCTTTTTCTAGATATCCTCCTCTAATCTCTCTTGGTCCTTTTGTACAGGAGAAGTTGAGTGAAGGATTTTTCTAGAATCCCTGCATCCCTCATCTCCACACAAGTGTCTCCAATTTAATTTATAGTCATAAGTACTTATGGAACCAATGGATAGTTATAAACCACAGCTCACTCCTAGCTTGTGACTCGTAGAGTCCAGGGAAAGGACTCACCATTGTTACCTGGTTACCACCTCTGGTGAAAGGCACCCTGTCTTTGGGAGGTGCTGGTTCCCTTCTTTGGGCCCATTTCCATGACTTGGGTCACTACAAAGAAGAGTAAACCAGACCAAATGCAGGAAGCTTCAGACCTCCACTAACAGGAACAGAAATGTGTGCGCGCGTGCGCACACACACACATACACACACACTCATGGAAGGAGGGCATACACATTGAATGAATGCTCCCTTAACAAGTTTTGAACATTGCACTAGTGCTCTTTGAAAATCCTGGCCTTTCCCATTATCCTCTAGGTCAGAAAGTCAGAAGTGTCAGGTTGAAAGGAAACGATCTGAAATAAGATGATGTGCTGGGATGTTCAGAGCTGTGTTCCGGACAAGTTTATTCTGACTCTCTTGTCCCACCTTTGTGTGGTACCTTCGTTGTGACAATTGTTTTTAACTCCCACCTTCCATCCCTCGCTCCTTACACTGGAGTTGTTCGGAGGTCACAACAGCAAAGAAGGGTCTTTGGATGTGGCATCTCCACTTAGTGGTTCTACAGGGCTCAGCATGTGCTTCTCCCCATCTCATGATGCTTGCTCAGCACCCTGAAGATCTGGACGTGTCCTACCTCTCTTGGCAAGCCCGATGCTTGGAGTATGCAAGACCATTAGTAGAAAGGGGCATTTTAAATCCAGGCATTTGAACTGTAATCCTTTTAAATAATTTGTTTCCTGTTTTATGAGGTTTGCATAGAAGAGGGGGTGGAAATATGCAGAAATGTTTCCCAGGGCGTTTCCTTCCTTCCACCCCCAGTCTGCTAAAGATACAGTACACTGATCATGGTGGCGGCCAGGTTATCCTCCAGTGTTAGGTTTTATGTACCGGCTTATCTCCCTGGTAGGAACTGCCTCTTACACTTTGTCACTACATTGCGAACACGTGCTGGCCCCAGGGAAGGTGCTTGGTGTTTTAGTGGTTCTGAGCTTTGCAGAGGTCATTTGTCCAAACGGCATGTGTCCATGTCTCCCGAGAAGACTTCGACCTCTTTTTTTTTCTCCTTTGCCATTTTTTTTTAATCCTCTGAAATTAACCTACTTCCCCCTGTTTTTAGCTTTACTTATTTTATGTGTACAAGTGTTTCACCTGCCTGTATGTATGTGTGTACTATGTGTGTGTCTGGTGCCTACAGAGGTCAGAAGGGGGCACCGGATACCCTGTAACTGGAGTACAGATGGTTGTGAGCTGCCGTGGGTGCTGGGAACTGAAGCTAGGTCTTCTGCAAGAGAAACAAGTACACTGATCACTAACCCATCTCTCCAGCCCCTGAAATTAATCTATATAGGTTGCCCAAGACTTTCATACAGCCAAATGAAATTGGGTGTTTATGCTTAGCAGTCTCTCTTAAAAGCATCGGACCCTGGTGAGCATCTATCCCTGAAGCTTTCTCTTAGGACCTCCATGATGAGTTGTTTCCCTATTTCTTATCCCCTGTGTGTGTGCGCACGCGTGTGTGCACGCACGCAAACGTGCATTCATATACCTGAGTATGTATGTAGACCAGAAGTCAACAGAGTACTTTCTCAATTGCTTCAATCACAAATTTAAATAGTCTACTCTTTCTAAGAAAAAGATTCAATTCATGAGGCCATTCCTGATATGTCTCATTCTGCTGCTGAGATTTAGTCAGTTGCAAATCCCTGCCTCTCTCATGGATTTCCATATCCCCCAGTGCCCAGGCCTAGGCACTTCATCAGTGTAGTAACAGCAGCAGTGTCTCAGATTTTCTCTTCTCTTTCTACCCTTCCCATTCTGGTTCTGTCCAATGCTCTTAACAATGGTGGTCCCATCACTTCCCACTGCCCAGAGTGAAGGTTGCTTCCCACCGGTTGGTAGATGAGCATGCACCATGTCACTGTTGTTGACCATGTGACTTCTGTCGCATTCTGCAAACAATGGATGAAATCTCCAAGATACTGCTTTTTTTTTTTTTTTTTACATTATATGTACATTGATGTTTTGCCTCCATGTATGTCTGTGTGGGGGTATTGGATCCCCTGGAACAGAAGGAGTAACAGACAGTTGTGAGCTGCCATGTGGATGCTGGGAATTGAACCTGGTTCCTTTGGAAGAGCAGCCAGTGCTCTTAACCTCTGAGCCATCTCTCCAGCCCGACATTGTTGCATTCTTTCCACCCACTGCACACTAGGGTCACCCCAGAGAATGCGGCAGAGTAAGTCCTAAGCAGTCCTGGCGTGGTGTGCAGTTCCCCGAGCAGACACACTTTGTCTGCTGTCCATCAGGTCCCTACTGCTCCTCCTCCTCCAGCTTTACAAGCCCAGTTTGTCCCAGCTCCTCTTCAACATTGCCTTCTACCCCTTCAACCCACCCTCTGAGAATTTCATTTTATCGTGAGAGCCTGGTTGGTTATTCCTGGGTCTCTTGAATCATCGTACAACTTCCTTAAAATCCACTAGCTTTTGTTTGCTGTGCTAACACTTCTACTGCTGGGTGTATGTTGTTCGTTGTTGCTGTAGCAGTATTCACAATAGCTAGTCTGAACCCACCATTATGTGCAATTAGAAATAATTAGAATAGCACACTGAACCAGGCATTGCATGAAAAGCTTTATACATGTTTTATTATCTAATTGCTACATGCTAAGTACACAAGTGACTTACAGTGACTCGTTTAGCTGGTCACCAGCTGTGTGTCTCCGGGATGTCACTTTTCTGTGTTCTCTGTGTTCTAATCTGCTCCTGAGTTTGTTACTCTAACAATACTAAAAAAAAAAAGAAAAACAGAATTGTTATTTTGGATCACAGTCCTTTAACTCTGAGCTCGTGACTGCTGACCCCACTACTGTGGTCACGTGGGGCCCACCATGGCGGCAGTACACAACGGCACAAAGCCACTTCCCCAGGTCTAGGAAGCCATAAAAATGACAAGGAAAGGGGTGAAGGCCTCGCTCTCCTAAGGCACCAGTGACCAGAAGAGAGAGTTCCCACTAGGCCTTACTGCTTAAGGATTCTATCATTCCCTGTAAATCTCATGAATGCTAGGCCTGTAATTCAGTGGTTCTCAACCTTCCTAATGTTTCATGTTGTGGTGACCCCCCCCAACCATAAAATTATTTTTGCTGCTACTTCATAGCTGTAATTTTGCTACAGTTATGAACCATAATGTAAATATCTGATATGCAGACAGTCTCATGCGATCCCTGTGAAAGGGTCATTCAACCCCCAGGCTGAGAACTGCTGCTGTAATACATGGGCCTTTGAAGACATTCTATATCTAAACCATCTGCAAAACAGGGAGCTGGGTGCCTGCTTCCAGGCTCTTTTCATGGCCGATGTTGTGTGTTGCTTCAGTTTCAATTCACTTGAATTTTGGGAATCTACACTGGGTACTGTGCACAGATTTTTTTTTTTTCTCTTAGAGAATATGGCCCTGTCCCTTTCCCTGTAGGCATCCAGTGTAAAAACAGGAAGCCAGGGGTAGCAGAGGGGCAAAAAACCAAGGGGCAACTGCCTCATTAGGAGGAAGTGGGGTAGATTCCTGACAGTCTATTGTGATTAGAAGCTTCCTGAGGGAGGAGAGATTTCCGTCCAGTTTAAAGGAGAGAGGTGAAGGAGTGGGAGTGTGCAACCCCCTCTTGGCAGGCCTGGTGGGCACAGTAAGCCACCCAGCAGGGAGCAAGAGCAGGCCTGCGCTCAGGACCCATCACTCAGATGTTTTGTATGCGCTATATTTAAAGTTGTGCTCATGCTGATAGTGCTGCAAGATGAACAGGAGGCCCTCCATTCTGTCACAAAGCTACGTGGATCCCAGAGGAGTGGAGCTTTTAGATATCTGAGAGGAGTGCTTGGATTAAAACCATTTATTTGGGCGCCACAGGGGAGCATCTCTGTGAAGATGAAGATGCTTCTGGGTTTTTGCCATGATATCAGGACAACAGGCTGGCTGTTGTTATACTGTGATGTTGTCATACTGCGTGATGATAATGTCTTTTATTTCAGGAAGAAATAGGGGGTTTTCAGACCCTCTTATCCGTCAACTAGATAAAAGCACAAGAGAAAAAAATAAAAACAGAAATAGCAGGATGAGGCCACAGCAAAAGCCTGAAAGCCCAAGGGCTCCATGAACCTCTTCAGAGGGTATCCCTGGAGCTCTCATCTTAGCGAGAAAATGGGGTTTTTCATACAGCAATACAATATCTCTAAGATTTTAAGCTTATACTTGGAAGTTATTACTAAGTGAGATCTAGGATATTGGCGGCTGCTGTGTGATCTCGTCCACATTGTTGTACGTTCAGCCCATTTTTTAAGAAAAGCAAGCACCTGTCAGAGGCTTCTTTGGCTGAATTGTTAAGGCCGCGTTCTAAGGCCCCCAATGGTCTTACTTCTGGAAACCCTAGCTCTGAGGCCAAAGAGAATTTCCTCTGATGGAAAACATGATTGTCACTTATTTCCTTTTAGGAAAAGCTTTTCTCTGTCCCTCCACCCACCAAACACTGATTATTTTTGCCACCCGAGAGGCCACATCAGGGCGGTGAGGTATTTACATCTGGAAGCAAGGAGGTGGAAACCCATGACTGGTAGACCCCTGGCTGGGCTCTGACCTGCCCTGACGCCCAACTCTCTTGAAATTACAGTGTGAAGCAGAATGAGCGTTATGGGCAACTGACTCTGGTCAACTCCACCGCGGCAGACACCGGTGAATTCAGCTGCTGGGGACAACTGTGCAATGGCTACATCTGCAGGAGGGATGAGGCCAGGACAGGCTCCACCTACATCTTCTTCGCAGGTACAAGTCTGAAGCATTGACAGAACTCGCCTCCAAACTGGGGCTCCCACTGCATGCAGAATGCCATGTAAAGTAAGAGGAAAAAAAAGCCTTAATTGTTCAAGCTCTGGTCTAAGTGCTTTTATGTAAGGTACTTCCTATAAGCATTATGACAGTCTTTCAGGGTAAATATATATATATCATTTCTGAGCTCCTTTTCCAGATGTGAAACTTGAGGGTTAGAGAGATTAAGAAAATTCTTAAAGTCCCATAGCTGGTAGGTGAGTCAAGGATTTGAACACAGAACCACCTGATTCAGAGTCTATGCCTACATTGCATTAAATGCATATTGAAATAACAATTTAAAACTAATTTCCTCAGTCACGCATGTCAATTGGAGTGCTCAACTGTGACATGTGGAATTGAAATGTTCTCATACTAAGTAGCGACAAGAGATCCAGTGGACAGACAGCTGTGGTTGGCCACTCATCGCTATCCTCAGACCTGTGATCAGCTCCTTCTGCAACCCCCATAGCAACAGGGTGGGCTCTAAAGACCTACGAATACACACATATGTGTGTGTGTGTTTTCTAAGAGCAGAGGCTTCAGACCAGGATTCCTGCAGTATCTAATATTTGTAGCTTCTGTCTCATCATCTGAGACTAAGAAGGGAGCCAGGAAGCATGTGGGTCACAGTGGAGAACCCCTCCTCCCCTGCAGTGCCAGAAATGAATTGGCAAGGCCAAGCCTGTGCTTGTTGTTGCAGACTGGATCCCAGCTCCACCACTGGGGGATGAGGTTCTTCAGCAAGGTTCAAAGGTCAGGGACAAATTTTAGGAATCTTGCAAACTCTTGTTTCCTGGTGCTATTATTGTAGTGTATCTCAGGAGAAGGAAGTCAGAACCCTAAAAAAGGGTCTGGGCAGAGGCTCTCATGAGATTGACTCAGGATTTAGGCAAATCTGCTAGGCAGGTCTGTACTGAACCGTGCCTATGATCCAGGCCATTAGTCAATGAATTAGCACAGCTCATATACTTTACCCTTCCTGTTCAAATAGCTCCTCGATGGCAAGACGACACATTAGCAGGGCCACTTCTTCTTACAGGTATCTCAGTGCTTTCCCATGACACCCCAAGGAAAGGATTTAAAGCTGTTTTATTGTCTTTGTTTTAGAAATAATATAAAAGGCAAGATGATTCTTCCAGTGTTCTGGGGCTGGTGGTAGCATATTAAGGAGTCAAACTCATTTTTTTTTCTGACCAAGTGTTATCATGCCTTGAGCACGTCCTAGGACAGAGTAGTAGTAGATGGATTGATTAATGGACAGACACACTAGCTAGCCTAGTTGCTGCTCAGAGATTTTCTAATAGGTATTCATGGGAAGTCCCATCAGATTTTCATTTTGGAATAGGCCACACAGAATTATCTGCGTGCCCATTGTCTTATGCCATACGGCAAAGTGTGAAAAGGGCAAACCATTGAGACAAATAACAGCTTGTTCTAGATAAGGATGGGTTTCATATTTCAGATCACAGGATGAAGATTCTTTGCCATGATTAGCACTGCTGTGCCTTCCCAAAGTACAAGGTTTTGCTTTGAAGACTTCACTGGAACTGTTGCAGGTCGAGAGGTTAGGGCCTATGGGTGCTTTTTGAGTTTTGTAGGTGGCTCATCTCTCTTTACTTCCTAAAGTCCTTTTGTGAACCCAAAGAATGCTGAAACACACCGGTTTCAACTCTGAGGAAACTTAAACCAGTGCTGGGGATATGGCGCAGTTGGTAGACTGTCGGCCTCGCACATGCAAGGGCCTGAGTGCTATCCCAGCATCCTTAGCTGCACAGTGGGTTTGAGGACCAGGCTGCACTTGCATAAGAACCTGTCAAAGAAAAGAGGGAGGGAACAAAGAGAGAAAGAATTTTGTGTTTTACTCGACACACCCAAAGTCCAGGTAGATTTTCAGCACAGGGTTTGGCGCTTTGTCTTTTTAAGCGTGGGCGGATTTGGAAAAGCAAATGGTCTCCTACAGAAGCTGAGGTTCCTGCTGCTGGCTCGGGATTCCTTCAGGGAACATATGCTTCTGAACTATCCACATGGAGCAGCGTCTGCCATTCGTTATGTTTGTGTTTCCCAGAGTTGGATGAAAAACACTGAAAAATTTTTTTTGGGGGGGGACACTGCCTGTTGTTAATCTGTGTAATGTTTGAGTAACTGCCACATTTATTTCCTCTTTCATCTTGCCAAGGAGGCAGATTCATTCTCTTTCCAACACTGAAGTATAACATACATAAAGAAAAATTCAGATCCTAAGCATCTATGTAGCTCAATAAACTGTCCTCAAAGGAGCAGACATGTGTAACCACCACCCAGACAGATCGAGGGGAAACACTGTATCAGTGGCAGGGCTTTCTCAATGGGAGATACTCGGGCAATGATTTTCATATGTGGGAAGATACTGAGTGTGCTGTAATTTGTACTTTGGTTTATAGGCTATCAGCTTTGACTTTAAAAAATATAAAGCCCCATGTGTTTAGTTTTTTAAAGCATTATGGTACAGGAGTAGATACCAGCACATCTGTATCGGAAATGTAATCTATAAAATTTTTGTTGTTTTATTTTTCAAGACAGGATTTTTCTGTGTAGCCCGGGCTGGCCTCTAACTCAGAGATCCATTTTGCCTCTGCCTACTGAGTGTCAGGATTAGAGGTGTGTGCCACCACTGCCAGCCCTGCTCGGAACCTATCATTTCTTAAAGAAACCCCGACACATTTCTTTTTGCAGCTTTTACTGTGTGGAGTGCGTGATACTGAGTATTAAACTGGGGGCCTTTCACACGTTAGACAAGTTCTCTACCATTGAGATATTAGAGCCCCTGCTTTGCAAAAGCACAAGATGAACATACCCAAGACTATGTAGATTTTCTCTGAACAGGGATATTGGACACGACATCAGAAAGGTACCCATCTGGCTAGCGTAGAGACTGGCAATGATGGACACCCTTTGAGCTCTGACACAGGACTTCCCACAGAAACACTTCCTTGTTCCTGAACTTGTCCTTGGAACCAAAGAACTCTTGCCCCTGAAGACCCTTTGGTGGTGTTTCCAGGAATCCTACCCCCAACCTAAATTATCATACAATTGTGACATGGAAGCCTGGTGGAAGAGAAATAATTGCTTGCTTCAGAACATTGCAAGGGAAACACAGGGAACAATTTACCAAGTGTTATGTGATTAGCCCCAAAGAGTTCTCTCAGCAATTACCATCGTATCCCTTGACAGAACAATCCAGAAAACAAAGGACTTAATGTGTCAAACCGAACACATGCCTCAAAAGCCCAACCCAAACCCTTTTGCTGTCCTAGAGATGTTGTGAGCAAACCAGTTCTCACCTGTTCCCTTTCTGCGAGAAAGAAATGCCACCTAGGGTTTAAAGAATCTGTCAGGGTGCATTGCAGAGGGTGTGTGTGAAGCCAAAGCTAGAAATGCCATGTAGGGTGCAAAGAATGTGGCAGGGTGTGTGTGTGTGATATTGGGTGAAAGTCACCAGCTTTGTGGCAGTTAAGTAGAAGGCAGCCCCGAGACCAGCAGTTTCTGTTCCTATTCCAACCCTCTCCATTAGCCTTGGCAAATACTCTATCTTCTGTGTTGGGTGTGAGGAGCAGTGATCTCCTTATGGGCCTTCCAGAGGACTGCCACTGTATAAGAAACGCCTCCTGAACAGCAGTTCCTGCCTCTTGGCGAGGCTCATTCTCCACACAGAAGCATAGAGTGTTTCAAGGTCTTACAATTGTTTCTCACAGGGCTGGGAAGCTGGCTCAGCAGTTAAGAACACTTGCTGTTCTTTCATAGGGCCCGAGTTTAAAGCCAAGCACCTGTATTAGACAGCTCACAACTGCTGGTAACTACAGCTCCAGGGGGATCTAACATTCGCTTCTGGCCTCCGCAGGCACTCACATGCAATATATACACACACCTACAAAAATAATAAAAGTGAGATTTTTTTAATTATTTGTAACTTAAGGAAATCTGTCTTCTTCCTTGCAATCCATGGTTCTTATTTGAGTTGAAATAGCATCTTTTTTGATTCCTTTAAGGAGACAGGGAAGTAGGTAAGCTCCCCTTGCAACACTATGATAAAATCCCTCAGACAATTAAGGGAAAAGTTCTAGAGGTTCATGTCCATGATTAACTGATTTCATGTCTTTGGTCCTATGTTGAGACAAGTATCATTGTCAGGAATCAGGGAGAGAGAGAAAAAGTACCTTCAAGAACACGTCTCTACTGACCCCAAACCCCCAGGAACTTCCTCAGTGGCCTCTAGGGGGCGGTCAACATCTAAATTATAGCAGGATGTAGACCAAGCCCCTACCCATTTTTTTTTTTTAAGCCAGCCTATCCTTAGAGACCCAGTGTGCTGAGTACATTGGCAGTATCTTTTCATTTCCGTGCTAGTTTTAAGAATCATTAAGGCACCCTTGCTGTGTTTCTTTGGAGTCACTAAGTCCATGTGCCTTCCCCTCTGCAGAGAAAGGAGAGCTGTTTGTACCTTCTCCCAGTTACTTTGATATTGTCTACCTGAACCCGGACAGACAGGCTGTGGTTCCTTGTCGAGTGACAGTGCTGTCCGCTAAAGTCACACTCCACAGAGAGTTTCCCGCCAAGGAGATCCCTGCCAATGGAACAGACATCATTTACGACATGAAGAGAGGCTTTGTGTACCTTCAGCCTCATTCTGATCACCAGGGTGTGGTCTACTGTAAGGCTGAAGCTGGGGGCAGGTCTCAGATCTCTGTCAAGTATCAGCTGCTCTACGTTGAGGGTAAGTCTGCCTTCTTCCCCCTACCTGGATCCGCACTGTCCACGGTTTGGGAGGGAAACACAAAGGCATGCTCTTCCAGAGCATTCTGCTTCCTTGACCTAACCCCTCTACCCCAACCCCCCACTCCAAATCCTCCCCCTCATTCTGCCTCTGTGTTTAATTGGCAAGTCCTGTATGTCCCCTCTGCAGACATTAACCGAATGTCTCCTAGCACCCTCGTCCACTTCCCACCTGGGGGCCGGCATACCGGATGTGCCAATTCCTACTCGAATCCCTTGTTTTGTCATCCTCTACTAAGGACCTCTGCTCACCACGATGCCAGCTGTGGTTCTGCTAGCTTTCTCATTTCCTGCCACTCATTTAACAGTTGTCTTTCTTGCTATTGCATTTTGCAAGGTGACTTCAGTGTCTACCTGGAATCCCCGGCGTGTTCACCTGCCACCTCCATTCTACCCTCTTATGTGTCAATGGCCACAGCTGGTTGGATGTAGGAATTACAAGTTTCCATCTCTAATCCCCACTTCCCTCACCCCCATTCCCCCCACAGGCTCTCCTCCTGCAGCCCACTACTCTCACCTTTGTCTCAAAGCTTTTCTGCCCTGGGCCAATAAACAGATCGTCTATAGAACCATTTAACAGTGTCCTTCCCTGACAAGATTCTCCCTCCCTCCCCTGACTTCCTGAAATTGAGGAAAGAACGTGATTCCTCTTGCACTGTAGCCCCTCCAATATAACTTTTGTGATTTCTGAGAACTCTCATACTGATGAGGGAAGGGGGCCCAGGTAGCAAACTTTATAGCAGTGGTGCTTCCTGTGGAGAGAGGTGTCTCCCTCAAGTTAGCTGCTCTCAAAAATCAGAATTTGGGTTTTGTAATTCCTTCTATTCTCTGCTGACAGACTTGTTCAGTAGGCCAGGGTTTCTAACTGCTGTTTCTAAATAACTCTTAGAACCCTGCTCTGACTCCTCCCAAGTCTCCTTTGAGGTGATCTCTCTTTCCCCACCATAGCCAATACTCTTAAAAGGAGTTGTTTTTATTTCCTAACTTGCCCTTACTTCCACTCATCCCAGTTTCATTGGCTGTTCCTTCTGTACTTATAGAAACAACCTTTGCCAGAGACCCCAGGAGTCCAGTGTCAACATTCAGCAGATAATGCCTGTCGTTCTACTAGACCCCATCTCTTTTTCATGAAATCCCTTTGATCCTGGCCACATTTTTCACTTGGCATTTCCAGCTCTTTTAAAGTTCATTAAGAGAAAAGTGCAAAATATATATATATATATATATATATATATATATATAGTGTACAGAGATCAAGCATGTACAGTTCCCAAAGAGGCCAGGAGAGGAGACTGGAGTCAGTTGTGAGATACCATGTGGGTGCTAGGAATCAAAGCACTGTCCTCCAGAAAAGCAGCACGTGCTCTTGACAGCTGACCCATCTCCACAGCCCCTCTTTTCACTTTCTTATTTTGGGGACAGAATTGGGGATTGAACCTGGAGCCTGATGAAAACTAAGAAAACACTCTACCATTTCCTTTAGATTTTAAATGTGGGAGCACCTAAGGTGCCCTTCTTTCTTATCCCCTAACTCTGTGGATTCGTTCATTCCTACCCATAGCTGTGTGCTAGTGATTTCCTAAATGTTCATCTGTGGCCCAGGTCTATGAGGCAAGGGCCATGTGTAGTGTCTGTATTCAGATGCTCGAGGACCCTCCCCCCAACGCCCCCACTGCCCCAGTCTCAAGCCCATTGGTGAACTCAGTATCACCTTGCCTGGCTCACCCATCATGCCCTCTACCTCAAGGATGGTTGCCCATTCACCTAGTGTGGGTGGCTACAACAGAAGTCCAGCTTGTCCTTCTAGCCTTTCAGAGTTCATACGTCACTTTCAGATCTTACTGTTTGTATTCCTGATCCAATGATTCAAGCTATTGTCATCTCTGGCTAGTACTGACGAGGATACCTTTCTCCCACATGCCCACCTCATTTTCCAATCCATTTTCTGTGTGGTTGGTGACTACAGTTCCAATCAATACATTTAGCAAGTCCGTACCTCTATAAACACAGTCTTGACAGGCCTCTCGTGGCTGGCTTCAGCTCTGGCCTTTCTGTCTCTGCTCAGGCATCCTCCTTCCGATGTCTTTGAAGCTCAGTGCTGTGACTTCAGTTCAGCTGCTTGCCTGATTCTCAGTCTGTGCTAACTTGAGCCTTACTCTGGGCTTCCCCTTCAAGGTTCAGATAAGGAATTACAATTGTCCGCTAAGTGGCTGCCCGCTCTGCTCTAAGACTCAACCCTCCGTCTGTCTGGCTTGCTCCTGGGGTCCTAGTTCCTAGACATCTCCCTGCTTAAGGCTGCTATCAAAAACTACTCATTGATTGGCTGGACTATAACAAAGAAATGTTTTCTCATTTGGATATTTGGACCTCTTCTGAGGATGGATGTCACA
This sequence comes from Cricetomys ansorgei, assembly GCA_026225945.1. Classification (NCBI taxonomy): domain Eukaryota; kingdom Metazoa; phylum Chordata; class Mammalia; order Rodentia; family Nesomyidae; genus Cricetomys; species Cricetomys ansorgei. Next base: position 47,278,768 of record JAMJFZ010000107.1, on the reverse strand, counting down.
TACCTTTACCTACTCTTCTGTCTGAATACCGCTTTCTCCCAACTACCAAGCCTTCCATGTCTTTCACATGACCCTGGTCAACTTGTCAGCTCCTCCCCTGGTCATGAGCATAGGGGCAGGGAGCTTGGATTCTGGATGACTACCCACTTCTGTACTACCAAAGTAGAGAGAAAGAGGCAGCTTCTAAGGCAGCAGTACTCAACCTGTGGGTCACAACCCCTTTGGGAGATCCAAAGACCATATCACGGAGGTTGCCTAAGACCATCTGCATATAACCAGTCAGAACAGTAGCAAAATTAGTTATGAAGTAGTAACAAAAATAATATGGTTGGGGATCACCACGATGTGATGATCACAGCCTTAGGAAGACTTAAGAACCACTGGTCTAAGTGGTGGCCTCATAAAGCTATGGAAAAGGCAGGTTTCTTCTCTCTCAAAAGAGAATGTCTTCAACATGTATGGATCTCATTATTCTGTCTCCTGCTTGCTTCCAGTCCCCAGTGGCCCTCCATCAACAACCATCATGGCCTCTTCCAACAAAGTCAAAGGTGGGGATGACATCAGTGTGCTCTGCACTGTCCTAGGGGAGCCTGATGTCGAGGTAGAATTCAGATGGATCTTTCCTGGACAGAAGGTAAGTGCCATGCGCCAACCTTGGTCAGCAATTTTAATTTTCATCAATTAGACCATACTTTAGGTGCAAGGTATATGACTGGGGAGGGGCCAGAGAATGCTTATCTAATATGTTTTAGCCTACTTCAAAATATACGGTTTTAAAGAAAGAAAAAGTGGATGGCTCTATTGGGTAATTCACTCAAGATGCCTTTTAGGTGTAATTCCCCACCCCCACCCTGCCCCTACTTAGGGATAGAGGCATGAAAGGAGCAGACTACTTACATCTGAACTTCAGCCTTCAGTCTCATCTTCTAGGTCCACTACAAGCTGCTCTTACCTCCTGCAGGAACCCTTTACGACACACAAAGCTTCAGAAACACATGGGTGGAAGAAAGGGAGGCAGCTACAGGTCATGAATCCCCACACAAGGCCCGTGAAAAGCTTTGAGCAGACAGGACATGCTCCAAGTGGGCACATAAACAGACCCTGTTCGTGAGGTCCTGTGAGGTCAACGTCCATTTAAAAATAGACTTCTATAAAAAAAAAAAGTGCAACATCCTTAGACAGCCACAGTGTGGATGTTCTGCTCACTGAAATAAACAGCTCTGATGACCAGCTTCGTTGCCAGAGGAGATGTGGTCTCCCAAGACATACTTGATAGCCTATGCTCTGGGTTAAGTCTGTGTTGGGTGGGAAATAATGATTCCTGAGAGGGCAGAACTTTCCAGCATCCTGATGCTAGTTTTTTTGCTGTTTTTTAAAGGCACTGTTCCACTTAGACATTCTTTCTTGTCAATAGGATGACTTTTTACATTGCTGTTCCTAGGAGAAAAAGCATTAAGTAGTATTATAATTACCTTTATTAAGTGAATTTAGAAAACACCGTTATCACTGAAACTGCATGAAATGGATCTTAAAAGTGAGCATCTTCTCTACAACAGGCGTTCAAGCTGTCGAGAGCATTATCTTATCCTTCCTCGGTACAGCCTGCCTCCCTCTGCAGTCTCCAGTCACATTAGCCGAGCCACTCTCCTACGTTGCCTAAATCCTAAATAAGCCGGAGGGAGCACTTATTTACTTACCCTGCCAGCTCTTTGGGCTTTTGACCTTAAATTTTGTGACTAAGAACCACTTGGGGGGTGAAAGTTGGCAATGTGAGGATGATACAGTGAAAAAATTCTGCCTATGTATTTATGCTCAAGACCAGTTCCCCTTAGAGGCCCAACATAGTCCATTTTACATATATAAAGATCAGAAAGAAATCACAAAACAGCATCCTGAAGTTGGGAAAAAATGCAGCTTTGAATGATTATGCAGTCAGGAAAAAAAAAAAAAAAAGCCTATGAGCTCAGCATACCAAATAGAGTGAGCAGCATGTGCTCTGTGTTTGAACATGGGTCTGGTGGATGGGAGCTGAGAACACAGCTTGTTTGTCATCTTTAAACAGGATGAAAGGCCCGTGACCATTCAAGACACTTGGAGACTGATCAACAGAGGACTGGGGCACACCACAAGAATCTCTCAGAGTGTCGTTACCATTGAAGACTTCGAGACCATTGATGCAGGATATTACATTTGCACTGCTCAGAATCTCAGAGGACAGACTACAGTAGCTACCACTGTCGAGTTTTCCTGACTTGGAAAGACAAGTATAGTGAACTGATGGGTAGCCCATCTGTACGCACAGCTTCAAGGTGCTTTTTCCTTTCGCCAGTGCCAAGGGCCAACCTTGGCCTGGGAGTCAGACAGACATCCAAATTAAAAGGAAGTCCTCAGTCTATTAATAGAAGTGTTAACTTTTCTAACAAGTGTGTATTTTGATTACTTTCTTCAGCCATGTTTCTAGTTTTTTATACCAAGAAAACATGTCAACAGCTTTGTATAATAATTTCTATTAAATGAGCAAGATTTTATATAAAAAAAAATAAAGATGAGCTAAGCATTTGTTGTCGTGTTTGTTTGTACACCCAGAAGGCCTTGACAACCATCTGTGTTAGTATTCTGTTTGATGTTTGAACCAAGTTCAACTGCTTACTCACAGGCGACAACTCAAGATTCAGATGCTTAGATACGTCACTTTATCTTATCAAAGCTAATGTGAGTTAATTTAGAAAGGTATCAAAAAATGACATTTTTACATTAAATTGCCACACTGAAAGTATTAATTTTAAATTCCTCTATTCAAAAGAACTGAATGTATATTACTAACAGTTTAGCCTTTAATATATAACAAACAGATTAAGATACAGTTTCAGAAACATTTAGCTTTGGCTAGACCTGTCTGCAAAAGTACTCAGGCCATAGCTGTTCCAATTTTCTTATGCCATGCAGTAGAAATTTAAACTAGCCAAAATTTTGTTCTCTAATACATGTATTTGAATTTTGAAAAGCTCATTGAGCCAATTTCAGCCCACAAGAAATTTTGGCATTGGCTTGGAAGTTCTGTAAAAATAATGTAGGGACCTGTTTTAAGTGATGACTGAGAAGGGGTGTACACAACCTAATGCTTTGAAGAGTGAAGTACGTCAGAGGCTGCCATTCTTCTATTGAATATTCCAGCATTATTTATTTGACCAAAGTGAAATACACTCTCCATCACTATAAACTACAGTTGTTCACACATCCACGTTTTTTATGATGTGTCAACAGTTTTGTATCCCACATAAAACATTTGGCTTTTTAAAAAAAAAAAAAAAAAACCTTAAAAGCTCTCTATTTTGTTTCCTGTCTGCTAACCACTGAAAGCATTTTCATTGCTGTAAGAGTGACTTCCCAGACACCTAAATGGTATGGAGGATGGCAGGGAATCACATGAATTTTACCATGACCAGGGCATGAATGATAAATCCAACTTTGGCTAATGTTACTGAGAACAACATAGGAGCAGAAGTATTCCAGGAGGTGGCGATGAGGCTCCATTCCTATTTATCAGAAGCAAACATGGAAGGTTACATACATCATAAGCTACTGGAGATTAGAGACTTCAAACACAACCACTAATTAAAAGAAAAAAAAAAGCATGCATCATGAATATCAATTAGCTATGCAGTGTTCAGGTACATGACTCAAATATGCACTTCTAGTGTCCCGAATCTGTCTGAACTATAGGGGTTATTTAACCAGCCATTGAATACACAGATAAGTAAATACTGACATCATAATGCTGAGACATACAGGGAATGGTGGGGTGGGTTGGGGGAGAGCCACAGCTAGCCTTCTTCCCATTCACAAAGTCTTAGAGTCTGGAGAGATGGTAAATGAAATTTTGGAACGAAATCTAAATGCAGCATTAAGGAGTTGCATAAGTCACATCTCTCACTCTTTGGCTGACCTTTCTGTTCCAATGACAGGAGGAATGCTCACAGGAGCCTAACGTCAGCATTACCCCCCAGGCTCTCGTTCCTATTAAACACGGAATTGCCGGCGTTTGAAGAAGGTGCATCGGTCCATCAGGCTATCTTTACTGATTTCCCTAAGGTTTTCCAAAATTTGTACTCTCAGATCTGGACCTTAGTTTTATCTGCAAAATAGGTTCAGCACCTCAGAGATGAGCTGGCTCTGGAGAAGCACATTCTGTAGTTAGGAGGAGGTAGGAGGTTTGCTGTTGTGGCTCTAGGTGGAGGAGGTAGGGAAGGCAGATGTTAGAAGATGAAGGTTTAACCTCTGGGAAGACAGCTTAGGTTCAAGGTGAAGATAAGGCAGAGACATCCATTAGTACTGCCCCCTTTATACAGATTTGTGTCTAGAAAAATTAGGGTACTACATTTGCTTATCGCCTGAGAAAATGGATCAGAGTATAGTAATTAGGCTCATAAAAATCTACAGGGGGTGGGGGGGAACTGGTATCAACTGACAGTTGGACACTGAAAACCTAACAAATGTATAGACATCAAACAAATCAAAACTCTTTTCCTGTCATACCTTAGCCTTGCTGTGTCGCGGTGCTCAGAGGGGTTGGTAGGAGTTCAAGCAGCTATTGCTGTCTCTTCTATGGCTTTCGTTGAAACATGTACACTGATTATGACTTGATTAATACAGACCCAGCTATATTCAGCTGTTGACTTTTAATACATAGCAGAGAGGGCTGTGATAGTCCCGTGACACACCAAAACATTTCATTCACACACACACACACACACCCGCCCACAGTCAGACCAAAATAAAAATCACAAGAAGGTGTCTCTGGGTGAAGAACATTATAAAGGTTATAAATCTTTATCTTAATAGACCCCTGAGAGTTTTCCCCTTATGCTTAGGTGAAGGAAGGCGAAGAACAAGGCTCCCTCGTTCCCTAAGTGCTTCTGTGCAACTACGTCCACATCAATTCCAAAATCTAGTTTTGGAGGAGGCTTTTGGACCACGTTAAAAGTTCTCCTCCGGAGCTCCTGACTCAGCAATAGCTGGATCCGGTTGTGACTGCATTCCAGTTATCTTGTGGAAGTTCCAGAAAGCTAGCGGAGCTCTTGTTCCCACGAGATGGTCAGTCCTGTGGAACCGCACCTCAGTGCCTTCAGAGAGTCCCCCCCGCATTAAGAAAGGGTCATCTGGGTGAGATGGTGGGGCTGGAGAAGGAGCTGGAATTCCTGGGTGACTGGAAAGGGATGGCCGAGGAGGTGGGGGATCTCTTGGGGCTGCATAGGTCCCCATTGTGCAGCTTCCACAGCAGCTCCTCATTCTCCATGGACAGTCTCTTGTTGACTTTTGACTCCTTCTCCAGGGACTCCTGCAGTGCTGCCTGTTCCGTGGAAAGTTGCCTTGAAAATAAAACCCAGAAATCATGTGGGATCCAAGTCAACAACAACAACAAAAAAATAACTGTTTAAACATGAAGGTGCAAGAAGCTTGCTCTGGGGAAATAAATGGGCTCTCGCCCAGGATCGGAGATTCTTTTTTAAGCTCAGATACTACAGGGAGGCAAATAGCTAGGTGGCAAAGGGCCTGCCTGACATGTGCGGGGCCCCTGGCTCAGGTCTGTATGGTACAGAAAGAAAAACAAAACCAACAAATATCAGAAGTGTAAGCCTGACCCAATCAAATAATCCGATTAGTAATAATTGGCAGCTCTGGTTTTGGGGAAATTTCCCAGTAGGCAGTGGGGCATCTGCACAAGGCTTTAGCTTGTTTTACTTCTGTCTTAACTCGGGGGCTGTTTTCTGTTCACATTTGTGATCGCTCCTGAACTTTCGGATGGACACTGGTGCCTCTTCATCTGCTTCACTCACAAGCTCAGGAGGTACCCAGTGCTGTGTGGCCAGAAGGGGACAGTTCTTGTTCAAGGCTGAGAGAAACTCAGGGAAAACATACCTCGAAATCGCCATGTGTTTATCCATGCGAGCTTTTAACTCCTCATTCTCCTGCTGGAATCGCTTCAGTTTGTCAACCAGCGCTGTGTTGTTGTCAACCTTGGTGAGAACAAGGTTTACGGTCATAAACAAATGAGTGGATATATTCTCACACTTCCTAAGGCACACTCCTGTCACAAAATGCTGTCGAAAGACCAAGTGAGGGTCTTTCAATAGTGGGACTTGGATGAGTTTACACCCAGACACGGGTCAAAAGGAAAATATGGCGGTAAGCGGAGCATCCAGGGATTTGTAGTTTTAGAAAAACGCCCATCAGGCCACGTGAAAAAGTAAGATACCCAGGTGGTAATGTTTTTCTCCCAAGGGACATGTTCAGAATGTCCCTCTGGGAGCTGGTGTCCTGCATAGGTGACTGTGGGTGCTGGGTCTCTTTTCAAGGTGATGAAGCACGCACAGCAGGCCAACAGTCCCAGTGAATAACATCTCTTGTATCTTACAGTATCTGTGTGCACTCAAAAAAGGAAGGGGGGAAGGTAAAAGGGGGAAGTTAGGGAATGGAGGGGAAAAGAATGAGAAGGAAGAAGGATGGATGGGAGGAAGGGAGGCAGCCTGCAGACCTTGGCCATATTGAAGACAGTCTTAACCTTACTCCGGGGTCAGCTTCCACATTTACCCCACCTGGCCATGTGGCAACAGAGCGAGGTGCTGTGCACATCAGGAAAAGCAACTACAGACAGCCTCCCTGCTCAGCTCAGGGTCAAGGGACACTTCTGTTGTCCTGCTGGTTTTCCCAGCCTTGACTTTAGCAAATTGATGGGTGGAGAGATTAAAGGACAAGATCTGCAAAGGCATTTAACCACTGAACATGGCAGTGAGCTGATTCCACTCCAGCTCACATTTTGTTTTGTTCTTTGAGATAAGGTCTCTATGTTGTAACTCTGGCTGTCCCGGAACTCGCTCTGTAGACCAGGCTGCCCTTGAACTCAGAGATCCGCCTGCCTCTGCCTCCCAGGCGAATTACTTGGGAAGAAAGCTTCGATGAAGTACTGTCTGTATCAGGCTAGCCTGTGGGCGTGTCTCTGGCGGATCGGCTTGATTACCTAAATGTGAGCGGACCCATCTGGTAGTGGCTCAGACACGAAGAAGCTTTTCATACTTTGTTTTTTGCTTGCTTGGCCCTCATTCTCACTGGGGAGCTGTTGCTGATGCTGACTCCGTTTCTGATATTAGAACCAGCTCTGTCAGGCTTCCAATGCGGACTGACGATCAGAGGACTCCTGTATGCCTTTGGCACCAGATTGGGACCACAGAGGCATGCACCCTTGTGGACTGAACTCTTACCAGGTTCTCAGCCTGTCTAGTGTGAGGCAGCCATTGCTGCACTACTCTGAGCTTATCATGTAAGCCAGTCTAGCAAATCCTCTTCCAATAAATATGTCACCATGTCAGCTCTGTTCCTTTAAGGAACCCTAATATACTAAGGGCTCAAACTTATTTAAAGGTCTAAAACTTCTAAATACATAATGCGGGCGTGGCACTGAGTGTTCCCATTGTCACAGCAACCTCTCCTCCTGTATAAATAACAATGAGATGACTGACATCAGTGTGTCTCTGGGTTGGGGTCATAAAACAGAAATACCATGGGGCTCAATAGAAATTAAAATGCCTCCACTTTTATAGCGGAGACTTTTGTCACCTGAGATCTTCTGGTAAGTTCAGACGCACGAACGGAAGAGGGAGCCACAAATTATTAACAAGGTTCTCTGAGTCATCGCTGTCTGCCTGCAGAGCATAGGTGCCTCAGGATGACCTTAGCCAGGACGTGCTACATGTTCTGAGTCGGGCATGTTAATGACTACGAGTTGCTTGTATTCGGGAAAAACATGACAACAAATTACTTCCCGTACTTCTGGTTCCTCCAAGTTGGGCAGAGGTGAGGAGTCCCAGCTGCACCTATCTGCAACCACTGTGGCCCCTACACGATGCATGGGCTGCATTCTCTCAATCTGGACCTGGGCTGGACTGAAATGTCAGATGGGAGGACTCCTTCATGGCTTGGGAGACTTTATGCTTCATGGTGGGCAAGAGAGCAACTATGAACTCTACAGAATCCTGAATACCAGAAACCATGAAGATGAACTCCAGCTGAGTGATGCACTGGTTCCACTCAGAGACAACGGTGGCTAAGTTGCCATAAGGCCCGATCTACACTCATGTCACCGTCTTGAGGCAGCTGAACCATGAGGGCCTTTATTGTGACTGCATTCCAATCAACCTACAGTGAGCCCCAGCTCACACATCTGTCCACAGTGTGTCAGGACCAGCTGGCATCCAGACATTTGTCTCAGGGGACTTTAGCATTGACAGGGCATTGCTGGTGTTCAAGTCCTGAACAGTAGTAACTTTTGTGTCAGATTTGCCTTCGTGTGCCACACATGCCTCCGTGAGGGTGAATGCTCACAAGGAGAAACCCTGATCATCCCTGTGAAGTCACTTATTCCAGGCCGGGCCCCTGAGCCCACCACAGCCAAGCATCAGGGTGTGAGTGAGGCCTGTTATGACCATCCAGTGCGAGCTGAGCCACGAGCGGACCACAGTAATGCGCCACGCAGCCCCGAACAGCTGGACTAAATGACCAACCTAATCATGATCCTGTTGCACAGTGAAATCAAAGAATCTAAGAAACAGCCACACCTGACTGCTAAAAATAGATAGTTCTGCAATTTTCATCTTTGGGCGCTATTATATATTTCCTGAAAAAATTATTAGCACCTATTCACTGGACACAGTGATGAATTTCACAATGGCATTTTTGTTCAAGTGCATCATGTACTTTGACCATACTTACCCTCCATTATTCATGCCTATCCCCCTACCCCCACCCTTCTAATCCCATCCATTTCCTATATGGCTCCCCCAGCCTAATGTCATATATGTTACACGTTCACCATCTAGGCTCCCTATATGAGAGAAAATGATATTTGTCCTTCTGGATCTGGCTTATTTCACTTAATATGATAATCTCCAATTCCATCAATTATTTCTGCAAATGACATAATTTCATTCTTCATTATGACCAGTTAAAACTCCGTTGTGTATTAAAGAGAAAAAACAAAAGGTGACCTCCCCCCCCCCAACTCCCACATTTGTTCTCAAAGAGCAGTTGGTCATCTCCAGGAAGGAAGCAAAACCCCAAACTCTATAAACACACAAAAGGTCAAACAGATAAGAGCGACCTCTATGATACCTTCGGTCCCAGACTGGTCTAGGTTTGAACGAGATGTTTCTTTAAGGAGCAGTGAGTCACCCTCGACTGGGTGGAGGAGAGGCAAGCAGCACCAGGTGGCCAGTGGTTGGGAGCAAAATACAGCAGCCACTTAAGCTGCTCTGAAGAACGCTGCCAGCTTGGTTAGTGTCCCAGCTAGATCCTAGCAGATCCTGCGTTTCAGGGCTAGCCCAGGGCTAACAGTATGCACAGGGCACGCCCGTCAAGCACAGCATGGAATAGGTTCCATCGTGGTTTCTCACAATGCTTTCTGTTTTCCAACCCTCATCAATACACAGTTCTTTTATCATATCCTAATTCTTAAAAAGAAAGACAAAATATTCTACTAGGTTATATTGTGAGATGAATTAATTGATACATCCAACTGCACTCCTGTCCAGAGCGGGTGATACATTAAAATGTTGCTCTTAAGAGTAATTAAAATTTTTTGTTAGGCAAGTGAAGATTCACAGACTATTGAAATGTGAGCCTGCTCTGTTTGTTATAGTTTTTCCAAAACTAAATGCTTCCTTATGCAGTGCATAAAAACTAAATGTTCTAGAAGGCAGCAATGAATCAGCTTTTAATAGATCTGGAAAAGAAAACACAACTCTGACCCTTTGTGTTCTTCCGAACATCCTTAACTACAAGTTAGTTCAAAAGCTCTGAGCTCTGTGTCCCCATTTCCCAGGCACACCCGGCCCCGACATGGGAGGTGCTCCGACCCCATCCCTGGAGACATACCAGCTTTTCCATCTTCATTAGCTTCACATCCTGCTGATGTAGCTTCTCATTCTTGATCTCTAATACAGCTTTCAGGCTTTCTAGTTCTTGCTCCAGATACATGACCTGAGGGTTTTTCTGGAAAGAAACACATCAGGCTAATTGTTCTGATTTATTTCTCTTACAGCCAACCTTTTGATATATTTAATCTTTGTTTAGACTTAATCAGTAAGTGACTTCCTTCCTTTTGCCTTGTTTTTATTTTTTTAATTTTTCCACACAGACAGGGTCATGCTTTGAAACCTAGACCGACTTGGCATTCACAGTAATCCTCCTGCCAAGCTTCCCATTGCATACAGTGTCACAGGCAACTAAATGTATCTTTCTTTTCCTTTTTGCTTTTTTGTTTTTTGAGACAAGGTCTCATGCTATAGTCCCGGCTGACCTGGGACTCATGTAGCTCAGTCCGGCCTTTAATTTGTAGCCGTCCTTCTGTCTCCACCTCCCAAGTGCCAGAATTATAGGTGTGAGTCACCATGCCTGGCTTAACTTCTCACAGCAGTTTCAAAGAAGCAAAAGAGAAGAAGTTAAGATCATTTTAACCTCAAAGGCTTTTGGTCATAATATTGAAAACAAACATTTTACCTTTGTCCTTAGTTATTTAATATGGATACTGCTCTCATCAAATTTCTTATTAGAAGCAAGGAAACAATTGCTTACAACATAAAAACAGAGCTCTAGATAGAGACTGGGCTCTCTCCAGCCCTAAAATGGTATCTGGAGGGAGAAAAGGGAACAGTAGTTTTCTCTCAGTCTCAGAGAAGAAACGTACATAGGGCTTTGGAAAGTAATGTACAGCAATAATGTTCTGAGCCTCTGGGCTTTCCTTATGGTTATCTTGGCTTGGCCTCACCTCTAGGACAGCCATAACACTACCACAGAACATATACAATCAGTTTCTCAAATGGAAACTCGTGATACCGCCAGTGCAGGGCACTCCTAGACCCCCAAGTGAACCATCTGAAAAGTTTAAACAAATCAACTATATAGGACCTATTGCCCAGCTGTTAAGTGAAAGTTTCTCAGACAGGATTCAGTGGTTTAGAGGATCAAAACTACCTTCTGGAAGAATCCCAAGGGATCAGGGGCTTGGATTCACTTTCTCCCATGCTCCAAATTCTTTATTTCAAAGAAGGAGGAAACGTGTTCTGTGGCTCAAATAATCTGCCTTATAGGGGCCAGGAGATCTGGATCTGCCAGATCAGAATGGTGAAAACAGAGACCACACATGTATCTTTAATTCCAGGCTCTTCAAAAATAAAATCCCATGTGGTCCTTTTATAAATAGGGCTTTTGGAGACCTTAAAATAAACCTCTACATATTAATTTGAGGAAAATGGCCTGATTCCCTGTCAACTTCTAAAAATTACTTTTATGCTTGCCTACATGGATGTACGTATGTACTCCATATGTGTGCCTGGTGCCCACAGAAGCCAGAGGAGGGCATCGGATCTCTGGAATAGAATCACAGTTATGAGACGGCACATGGGTGCTGGGAACTACACCCTGGGCTTCTGAAAGAGAGACAAGGGCTCTTACCCACCAAGCCATCTCTCCGGCCTCTCTCCTGTCAGCTTTGAAGTGAGCTTTTACAGTTGGAACCCTGTCTCTCTCCCTTGCTGGGCTTCCTGGCTACTCAGGAGGCTCTGCTTTCCCCCCACCTCTGATGTGGAGAGAGGGAAGACTGGAAGAGCACCGATACACTCAAAGAAAATGATCGTATGTGAGGCAGATGCGGTCAGAAAACAGATGTTTTCCTCTAAACAAGGCAACTGAGAAAGGATAAGGACACACATTGCAGGAGGAGGGAGACATCTGTTCTTCAGAAATGACTTTCAGGGGCTCAGTGGGACAGAGCTTGCCCGGCACATGAAAGGCTCTAGACTGAAGCCCTCGCACTTTGGGGCCATGATATTTGTCTATTTAAAAAATACTAACCGTCTGTAAGAAGAAATAATGAGTAGCCACATCCTGCCACGGGGTTGGCCTGACAGCATCAGGCTGAATGAAGAAGATAATTATGACAAGGTTATACGGAATGCTCAGGACAAGCAAATCCACGGAAATGGAAGTAGACTGGCCGTTTGCTTAGGGTAGGAGTCTTTTGGGAAATGGAGTGATGGCTGACGAGTATGGGTCTTTCTCGGAGAGATAAAAAGCATTCTGGAGTTAGGTACTAGTGACCAACACGCAATGTCATGAACGTAAAGTTCATGGTTAGATAATCACATCACGGTAAGGCAGGGCTTTTTTTTTGTTGTTGTAAAAAATGTTCCTACTTGTGGGTTTTTCTCAGTTTCTTCATAGATATTTGCTTAGACCTCCGGATTTATATCATTTTGAGGGGATATATAAAAAAATAACCAACCCATCAGTGAACAAAATTGTTTTATACAACTAAAATAAAACATTGTAAGGCGTGAAGAGGATTCTGAACCACCATCATTTCTCTAGCGGCTGAAGAACTAATTGACTCGAAATGTCAACAGAACAGAAGAAAAATCTAGAAGCCACAGAAGAACACACAACTTACTGAATTCGCCTTCTCTCTTGATATTCGCTTTTGTTCCTCTGATTTCAACTTTTCATTTAAAGCATCGTTTTCACTCTTCAGATCATTGATTTGTTTCTAAGACACAAACAGTATCACATGGAGCGTCAGAAACCAAAAAAGGTACACTGAGGGACAGTCCACACCATCAGACAGTGCCAGGGGGGAGCAACTCACCTCTAGTGATTCTTGCTTCTCGTTAAGTAGATTCTCGAGTGATTTCTTTTCCATTTCATGGCTTTTCTTGATTTCTGGAAAGAAGGGAGTTTTGGTTTTTGCGGGTTGTTTTTTTCTTTTAAGGTGATAACACCCTGTGAGATTACAATTCCACAACCCGACATATGCAGATTCAGGAGCTGATGAAGTACAACATACATTACTTCTCATCACAACACAGCAATCTCTTTCAGGACAACTTTATGAGGTAGGGCAGAGATTTCTGGTTTAATGGCAGAAACTGATGCTCAAAGTCCAAGAAAACCTTCAAAATCTCAGAATGAAGGGTAGGGTCTCCAAAGACAGGTTTCTGATTTCTAGTCTGGGGGACCCCGTCTTCCTTTCAATTTGTTCTTCCAGAAGAAAATAGAAGTGTAGAGGAATAATAATTGATCCTTTAATTCAGCAGCATTTCTGCTTTAGGGTAGAAAGAATGTTGATATACACCTCTAATCCCAGAATTCAGAAATCAGTGGTGTCACACACCTTTAATCCCAGTACTCAGAAGGCAGTGGTGGTGCACACCTCTAATCCCATCATTTTGGAGACAGGAAGCAGAGCTCAGGTGTCAGTGTCAGATAGTGATTTCTGAAATGATTCAGAGTCAAGAGCAGTCAAAGTGATGAATCAACAGTTAAGAGTTAGCAGAGTGAGGACACGCCCAACTCTCACAATATAGAAGCAGGCTCTTAGCTCAGACAGAGTTCAGAGAGGAAGAGAGGACAAGACACAGAGACAATGAAGTGAGTCTGAGGATAAGGCAGAGAGGCAGTGAGGGCAGTCTGAGGCAGAGAGGCAGAGACACAGAAGAAGTTCAGCAGAAGGCAAAATATCTGAACTGTGTGAGATGAGGTCATTTGCAAAGGGATTGTAGCTAAAGATAATCTAGGAAGAAGGCCTTGGCCTCCCAGAATTTATGGAAGGTATGGTAAAGGCCAACATTGGACTAATGAATTCAGACCAACAAGAGATATATGAGATAATCCCTTACCGACAGGAAACTTCCTAAGACAGCAGGGATCTCTGCCCTAGATTTAGCCAAAGACAAAAAGGGGGAATAAGAATAAGGACTCCCAGAGATAGATTGCATGAAATCTTTGAATGCTAATGAGGCAGGAACAACAGCTGCCAAGAGACAGTGGACTGTGGGGGAAAAAAAAATTGCTGAATTAAATCAGTCTGTATACTCTAAGAGTGAGTTTGGGAGAAAGAGTCAGCTAACAGAATCAGTTCGAAGCCAAGCAGGGCGGTTCAGTCAAAGAAGTTGCAGGAGTCAGCCGGAGTCTGCCAAAGTCAGAAGAGTTCAGTCAAAACCAGTCAACTTGGAGCAGAGTTTGAGCTAGGGCAACGAGTGAGTTGAGTTGAACCAGAAGAGTGAGCTGATCAGTACAGCTCTGAGTTCAGAAGGAGCTAGTCAGAGTGGCTCGGTCAGTAGTAAGCCTCGGAGGTTTACAATTGAAACGTAAAATCTAGAATGTTCAGATGTTCTAGATTGTTCAGAGGCTGAGACTGAAGCCTTCCAGTTCTAGACTGAAATGTTTTAGATTGTACGGAGGCTGAAATGCTCCAGGGCTCTAGGATTAAGAACCGGTGATTGAATTAGACACAAGAATAAACACCTTGCCCAGAATCAATGTCTACATAGAATTCTAAAATTAAGCCCATTCCTAGCAGGATGAAGTTGTTTGCTAAATGTGTGTAAGCCAGCCACCATCTGATTCCGCATAGCTCAGTCTCTTACAAGAAGTCCTTCCTCAAGGTTGCACAACCAGTTCAACCACACCATTTCCCTGCTACTCTGTGAGCTGAGGCTGGCTAGTGGTGGCCACCCCACTGCACTGCTGACTCTGTCCTGGAAGAAGTGGCTTCTCGTTCCTTCCTTTTGACTTCAAGCTTTCCACCGATGGGGAGATCACAACAGCATAGTCTGTCCTTGTCTGTCAGATGCCACCCGACCTCATCACAGCCATGATGTGCAAGAGTTAGCGTGGATTCTTTACAGCATGGATTTTTTTCACAGCACCAAACTAGAAGCTAACACAATGACCTTCCCGGGACCTAAAGTAGCAACTACCACCGACCACCACCAAAAATGCCTTTAGAATCTTTGGAAGTTCATCCTGTTTCCTAAAGGCCTGGCATGAGTAACTAACCATTATTTGTATATCCTTAAGGGAAAAGGGCATCCACTAACATCGGACAATGCACAAAGAAACCAGGAGGACTGCCAAGTGAATGCCACGGGGTATTCTGTGCAAGGGAGAGTTATGAGTCATTTCCGTCTTTAGTAAATAGCATGCATTTCCATTACATCTCTACCGAAGTAGCAAAAGGCAATCACTCTTGCCTGAAAGGGAGGTTTCATAGTTCTTCTTCAGCAATTCCACTTTCTCTGAGTGGCTAGCTTCGATTTCCAGCTTAGTGGTTTCATGGGCAGCGTTTAAGTTGTCAAACTGTAAGGAATAAGCAGAACAAAAATATACCAGCAGGAACAAAAGTGCCAAGATGAATAAAGGAGCATACACCAGGGACTTCATTCACGGGCTTGCACCCATCTAGTGAGTGTCTAACATGTGTGAAGAGCCCAGTCTAGCTTCGCCCTGCCCATAGCTCCACTCCGTCTTCACCAGGAACAAAGATGTTCCAAGCTCTGCAGGGATCACTAGTGATGATGGCTAAGTCTATCACAAGGAGTGGGGCTGACCTCACAGGTCCACCTCAGGCCCCACACCTGTCACACGGCTACTCTCAGCCCCTAGCACATGCCTGGCATATAGTAGCAACTGCGGATACGAAATGAAAAAGCAAGCTAAACTGAGAACAGGAAAATTCAAAGTTTATGATACTAATGGGAAAAATGGGTTATTAAAAAGGCATTTTAAAAAAACTACAGTCAGGCGATGGTGGTGCACACTCTTAATCCCAGCACTTGTAAGGCAGAGGCAGGAGGATCTTTGTGAGTTCAAGGCCAGTCTAGTCTACAGAGTAAGTTCCAAGACAGCCAGAGTTACAACAGAGAAAGCCTTTTTAAAAATTTTTCCCTTTATTTCCTTTTGTATTACTAGGGGTTGACCAGAGCCTTGGACAGTTTGCAAGCTCTCCCTTTGCCTCTGAGCTATAGCTCTGGATTTCTTTTTACTTTTTACTGTGAGACAGAGTCTTACTAAAATGCCTCAGCCTCCCCAAGCAGCTAGCTGGTGGGATTACAGACTTTTTTTCTTTTTCTTTTTGCACTGGGTATTGAGTCTAGGTATTCATAAACCTCTGTTATCACTGAGGATGGGCATACTAGGCCTTGTTTTTAGTTTTTATTCTGAGCCAGAAATTTACTGAGTTACCCACACTGGCTTTGAACTTCCTCTATAGCCAAGGCAGGCCTTGTGCCCATGATACTTCTACCACAGCTTTCCAACGGTTGGGATTGTGATATGAACCACTGTGCCAGGCTACTTCCCCCTTCCTTAACTCAATATTGCTTCATCAGAAGAAAAAGACACCAAGTCCCAAAGCTTTCCCCAGTCAAATGAAAACGCAGGCTAGCTCATTAAGAATGCCAACAGCATCGAGAATTCAAGCCAGCAGTCACGCCCAGAAGCCCAGAACACTTGGGTCAGGCACAGACCTGCTCTTGCAGTTGGGTTTTGTACTTCTCTGCTTCCTCAATGTAAATGTTCTGAAGCTTTTCACACTCCGCCGTGTAGAATTCCTTCAGCCGAGCCTCCAGTTCAGTTCGGTCCGTCTGGTGTTGCTGGTTTAGTTTCTGGACAAATCCTTCATACGCTGTTTGTAAGTCATTCCTGGCCTTTTCTAGCTTCTCACAGGTGCTTGAAGCAGCAACTAAAAAGGACGTAGACAAAAGGGAATAGCCTTTAAAGTCGCTCGGTGTCTGAAACCTGCAACATTAACACACCGCCCGTCCTGTGACCAGCTCATCGAAGGCCCACGTGCTAGAGGCCTCCAGTGCCGTCCGGGCACACCCCTGAGGGGGACAGTGGGAAGCACCCCTCCTCACTTTTGTTCCCAAGTCTTGAGGCAAAGAGTTTCTTCAACCTTGTGCTGCCTGTGCAGCCCTGCCATGATATGTACCTTCCTGCTGGCACAAAGGAATGGGGGTCAAGAGATCCTGGGCTGAGACCTCCAAAACTGAAAACCAAGATAAATCTTTTCTCTGTAGTTTCACACAGAGATTCTGATTATTGCCACTATATCTCCCACATCTGTAAGCCCTCTTCTTCCATGCAGTGCTTGTCCTTTTACTTGGCTTACTTCACTAAGCATGATGTTGTCAAGGTTCATTCACACTGTAGCATGTATAGAAATTTATTATTATTTTGGGGTTTTTGAGACAGGGTTTCTCTGTTGTAACTTGACTGTCTTGGAACTCACTCTGTAGATCCAGCTGGCCTTGAACTCACAGAGATCCGCCTGCCTCTGCCTTCCGAGTTCTGTCATTAAAGGTATGCGCCCCACCACCGCCTGGCCTGTGTAGGACATTTAAACTTATTCTCAGATATTATAAAGCTACATGCACATCTATGCAGTAATATGAACTTTGAACAGCTGCTGTGTCTGTCAGCAGAAACTGCTGGCCAGAAGGTCACCTTCCTTACCTGTTGGAACCAGGATTTGGGGTGCGGATGGGCTGCAGCTTTCTTGAAGGCAGAGAGAACGCCAGTTTGTAGCACCACTGACTGTCTACTCAATCACCCACTCAACCACCCAAGGGTGGGGCAATTGTTCAGATTTGACTTGGCCCACTGAGCTCTTTCTGTTGAAAGCATTTGATTGTATTATTGCTGATGGAGGAGCCTCCCATGGTCTCCTCCTCTAGCCTAAGCACTAGACAGGGAATACCCTGCCCAGGGTCTTGAATTCGCCTGTAAAATGGCATGAAGTCAGCCAGCTAAAGTTAGGGGTTGTTGTACTGTGGAAGTTCTATGCATTAAGCAGTTAAAACCTTTGTGTTGGTCAGGGGTGCTTTTCCTTGATAAATTACCTGGAGGCCATGCGCTCTGGGTCAGCCCATCAGAGGCAAGGCCATTTTGCCCAGGGCGTTCAGGCTTGCATAGCAGGGAATTCTCTTCTTTATTGAAACCTACCAGAGATAGTGATATTTCCATCTACAAGCATGTGCTAGGACTGCCTTCCCTTTAAGGTTGACTAAGACTCCACTGTGTGCACACATCATACACTGATCCACTGGCGGCACTTAAGTTGTTTCTGCCACCTCACTGCACTGATCAATGCTGCCATGAACATAGGTTTCCAATAGCTGCTTGATCCCTGCTTTCAATTTTTTGTGTGTGTGTATGTGTGTATCTGGAAGAAGAATTGCTATTTCATATGGCAATTCCACTTTTAGTTAAGTGGCTTTACAGTGTAATAGGCAAGATTTTATTTCTCCTCATCCACACCGAAACATCTTTATTAAAAAACAAACAAACAAAAATGATATAAAGAGGGGTATATAGGAAAGTTTGGAGGGATGAAAGGGAAGGGGGAAATGATTCAATTATATTAATCTCAATTTTTTAATTTTAAAGAAATACACACAATATCCATGATGATAAATCATGATTTTGATTTGCACAATGGATTTTTAAGTAGAGTCACTTACAAATCCATTAATAAAACTGGTGTAAATAAAGTTGTAGAATGAAGACCGACAACTTAATTCCCACACATCAGTATACAATCACTACAAACTGTAACTTGGAAACTAAAAGCTTCACAGAGAAGAACCAAGTGTATGGGGTGGACTGCGTTGCAGGCACTTAGTCCCAGTACTCAGGAGGCTGAAGGAGGAGGATCTTTGAGTTTGAGGCCAGCCTGGGCTACATTAGCATGACTATTTCAAAGTAAACAGAACCACTGAGAGACAAAAATCACAAACTAGTTCACAGAGCAGAAATGTCAGAGGGTAGAGCCAAAATGGGAGGTGAGAGCCAGTGACAAGGGCCATCACAAACATTTTGGGATTAAATACTGGAAGTTTTTTTTTTTCCCCTTAAAAGAATTTAATAAAAGATAACGGCTTTCTTAATTGCTAACAAACATCACATTTATGTATCTTTTTATTACACTGTTTATCAAGGAAGAAAAAGGAATTCAAGCCATCGGATGTTACTCTACCTAGCGAACATACCATTAGCTTCTGCCAACTGACTTTCCAACATATAAAAAGGAGAATGATGGTCGCCTTCCCATAAGGTCCCTCGTGTGCCTCAAATTAGGCCTTTATAGGGGAAAAGTCTAAAATGCTTTGCAGCTAATCAATGGGGGATTGCTACTGAGGGAAATCCTGGTTTTAGAATTTCACACATCAGCAAATAAGACAAACACACATAACTGAACTCAACCAAAAACTCAAATCAGACACCAACATCTCGGTACAGAGGCATCTCATAGAACCCCATCCCTCAGGAATAAACTAAGAGAGCCTGTGGCTACTATGGGCAACCAAGGGCTTCCAAGTGGAGGCTAACGGCACGCAGCACCCGCCAGAGTGTCACACGTCTGCTTATACTCAAGCCACTGTCGGTTTGAATATACCATTGCAGTATGTCAGCGTTTAAAATCTAATAGGATACGCAGAAATCCTCTGCCATTAACCACAGGATAGGGCTGTTTGTTCTGTTTAAAAACACAAGAGCCAGTAGCCCAAACACTGTACAGCTTTGCTGGCTACTGTGAGCTCACTGAAGAGGGGACAGATGGGAAGAGAGAACCGGAAAAGAGAAAGGGAGTGGAGGGTCAGATGGGAAGCGGATGGCTTACTGCTGTTACTTCCAACAACCAAAGGGCAGGCCGGGTCCCAGAAGGTGACATCAGCCTGCAGCTGTGCAGGGACCTTCTGCTGTTTACAGTGCTGTGTCCAACAGCTGGCCTAGCTGCGCTTCTCATTCACACGAATGGCTTTAGTTTGGATCAACTGGCCTGGGCTCTTAAGGAAGCAATGATTTGGTGGTGGCAAAGACTCCTGAATTCTTTTTTAGAAGGATGCACATGTAAACATTGTATTAAGGGGTCTCAGAATGCCCCTTCCCTATCTGCTGGGACATGCTACATGTTTGTGGTGGGGGAATAAGGAATTTTACCCCACAGTCTTAGGTTACAGATTTTCCCCGGTTTCTCATAGCATGGAGGGAAAAGAGGGCCACCTGTGCTGGCTCTTGCCTTTCCTTAGTCTGCCTTCTTGCTTCTTTGCCAGAAGTCCACTGATTTCAGTTCGTTTGACAACCAAAAGCCAAAACAAAACAGGTCATCCAGGATTAAGAATAAGTGAACGTGGAGTTTCCCCCAAGCTGCTAGAAGAGAGTAATTGGTTTAAAGAAGTTAGGACATGAATAGAAAAACCTACCAGTTTTACTTTTTTTCCTGAGAGGGTCTCACTATGTAGCTTTGGCTTATCCTCAAACTCACAGAGTTCTGGGATTAAAGGCGTGCATCACTATGCCTAGTTTAGAAAACTCCACTTAAGTCCTTGTTTTTAAACAATTCATTAGCTGAGTTTTAAACACTTGTGCATGGCTAAGCAAATATAGAAGTGATGATTGCTTACTGTAATTAATGTGTGTGTGTGTGTGTGTGTGTGTGTGTGTGTACTTGTGAACTTTAAAAGCTATATCTAGCAATCTTAAGAAATAAAGCTAGATGTGATAATGGACACATTATATCGAAGCACTCAGCTGTGGTAGGATAGGGAGGTTCAAGACCAGCCTGGCTAAATGGGGAATCAAAACTAGCCTGGGCTATACAACAAGAACTTCTCCCCCAAAAACCATGTGCTACAGATGTAGCTTAATGGTGGAGTATATTTGTAGCATCCACAAGGGCCTGGGTTCAACCCTTACTATCAAAAAAAACAAAAAAATCAACCAGCCTTTAAGACTTAAAAAAAAAAAAGGGGCTCATTCACAAAATTAACTAAGTCCATGTTAAAGACAGAAATTGACACTTTCACCCAGGGATGCCCCAGCCCTGATAATATTAGGCCAAGACCAGGCCAGGAAAGCTAGGAAGCCCATCCCTGCCTGTCTAAATCACAGCTATTTGGGCAAGGAAAAGTGACTGCACGGGAAGTAGAGAAAGGCTGGTTTTGTTTTTCAGTCCTTTGGATGGCATCTAGAAAAGGCACCGCTGTACTGTCAAAACTGACCTTGGGAAAACGGAAACATGTTAATCTCAGGTCCTTTAGCAGTTACTCCTACCAGGGAGGAAGTGAAGCCATTACTTAATTATTCCCCAGGGATTTTTGTAAAGGGAGGGGACAATTAGACTGCTTATTTCCATCTCATAGAGACAAATTCCCCTTTGCCGACTAATGAATGTTCTATTATGAAGGAAGACATTATACAGCCGTGGTCTGAAAAATGTCAATATTCTTGGAAATGATACAGATGCCCCCCCCCTTTTTTTTTTACATGAGCAGCATGCTTCATGGGGAACAACCAGAGATAGTGTCAATGCTTGAGAACACAAGCATCTTCATAGAATAAAGCCAGAGTACCGGTTCCAACCTCAGCACTCCAGTGTGATTTGCAAAGGTTGCTCGTGTCTCCTCGTC
Source organism: Cricetomys ansorgei (assembly GCA_026225945.1). Classification (NCBI taxonomy): domain Eukaryota; kingdom Metazoa; phylum Chordata; class Mammalia; order Rodentia; family Nesomyidae; genus Cricetomys; species Cricetomys ansorgei. Next base: position 47,257,469 of record JAMJFZ010000107.1, on the reverse strand, counting down.
CCTTAAAACAGAGACAACACTGGTACTTTCCCAATGAATGAAATATAACACATAGGAAGCGCCTGGCCCTGTGCTCAACCATTTAAATGTGTGACATGTTACTGTCGTTATTACCAGGAGTCAAACTTGACTGTAAATTCCTTGGAGACATGCTTGAAGTTCAAGATAGAATATAACACGTATTAAGTGTGACCGCCAGCACCCACCGTTCCCAAACACTGTCTGTACACACACACACACACACGTTTAAAAAGCATGTTTGTCTAGGATTAAAAATGGTAATTATGTACACACACAGAGTGCTCCTGTAGTCTCTTTGTCAAATCTACCACTACTATTGTTCTTTATATCCTAGAAAACAATTTCCCCTGACTTTCAGGAGATTTCTTTTTCTTCTATAAACAGACTTAAAAGACAGTAAGAACAAGAGAGACTGGGGGAGGTAGGGTCACAAGGAAAGCCAGGCAGATTGTGTACCATGTAAGAGACAGTGACAGAAAGGGGCGAATAGGAAGGGGGGGGCGGGGCGGGGATGGGACGGGACACGGGACATGACTCCATCATCCAACTGTGTGAGTCACCTTCCGGCCACGTTTCTAGGGAGACAGTTGTGTGAAGCAACCTTCCGGGTCCTCCCCTGCATTCCTTGCGTCCAACTTACCTTGTCTGCTTTGGGTCGTCTGCCCAGTCTGGGCTTCTGCTGCCGAGCTCTGCGGTGTCTCACTGCTCCATCCTGCCCTGTAACTGCTTCAACTAGATCTGTCAACTGCTCCTCAACTCCCTCTGTAACTGACTCCTTCAGCTCACTCAACTGACTTCTTACTGATCCTTCAACCAACTCTTCAGCCTGTTTCTCAACTGACTCTTCAACTGACTTCTCTTACTTTCCTAACTCCTATATAACTCTCTTACTGAGCCGTGAACCTGCCTTTTCTCATGGAGCTGGACATATCTTTACTCTGCTAACTCTTCTGATTAGTCACTTTGTCTGCCATTCACTGACTCATCTTAGACACGACTTCTTGTGTTGACACTGATTCCTGAGTTCTGCTTCCTGTGTCTGCTTCCACTTTTTATCCCCCTAGGGATTAAAGGCATGGACCACCACTGCCTTCTGAATAATGGATTAAAGGTGTGTCTACATTCCATCCAGACCACACAGGCCTCTGAATGTAGCCCTGGAATGTAGAGCCTGGCTTTCACACAGAGCTATTCCTCTATATCTACTTGTGTGCCGCAGAGACAGGGCCTCACCCACGATCATTGCGTAATATTACCATGAGGTCCTATCACAATACATTTCCAGGGCAAGTGTGGGTCTAATATGTTTTAAAATTGAAGGTGCCATTGAAAAATCTAACAAAGAAAGGTGGGGCCCAGACTGTCTGACCAACAGGCATTTCCGACTTTCTGGGTGTAAGAAAACACACTCTGCTCTGCTAGCCTTTCAGTTTTGAGACAATAAAGGCAAATATGGAGTTGTTATATTTTGTGAGCCTAAGGATGCAGCAGAGGAATGAGGGTGAGTGGGGTGCGGGAGGGGAGTGATCCCCCAGCATTAAGACCTTCAGATTGTGTGTCTCCAAAGGTAACTTCACAGAGCCAAGTGACATGGGAGACACATGGTAGACAAGGGTCTCCTCTAAATTTCAAAATTAGCTATAGATGGCTTTCAGATTATTCTTGTGCATGGTGTCCATAAATCTATATAAGCAGTGTCAAAATCTCCCACGAATCATAGCTTTTGGAGAACTGACTTTGTATAAAACTCCCCATTAAATCAACTTTCCCATAAATAATACCACTCTACCTTTACAACTTACTTCAGACCTTTTGCAAAAGGCTCTCAAGTTCATTCTTTCATGCAGGCCTCTGAGTTGGTAAGTAGGCACCACCACAAGCCTCATTTTACCATATGGGACTTAGAGGGCAGACCTGAACTGAGACCCTGAAACCCTAGTGCTCCAATCACAGAACTCCACACTGGATCTGACTAGCCACTTCCCCAGTCGGGGATTCAAAGAGAGAAGTTAGGTCAGGCACACAGTGGGCATCGAGAAAGGCTATATATAATAGCTCAGTTGTCCTCTGGAGCCACAGGCGACTACCAGATAGGTGAAGGACAATGCTTCCGTGGCCTCTCTTTCCTCCAAAGTCTCCCTGGTGGGTAGCTTGTCACCTGGCCCCATCAGCCTATCTTCTGCCTTCTGACAGAGGAGCTCAGCTAGGCTTCCACGGAGCTGCCAGGTTCCCTCTGCTAATGTCCTTCCTCCTACTTGAGGACAGGTCTGAAAAGGCTTTTTTTTAGATGGGGAGGGGCTGTTTTCATCACACGTACTAGCCAACAAAGGGCTGCAGAAACAGGTACTCACGTTATCATAGCAGCACATGCTCCAAACATACATGAACAAAACGTAGGGCTGAAAGTGGACCAGAGATGAAAGTGTGGCTGCGTAACTGACCGTGTGTGCCAATAGGAGGCCCAGTGCAAAGTACCGTGTTTCAATCAAAACACTGCAGTGACTTCTAGTCAGGTGCTAACTATTCTGTCTTGTTTCCTTCCAGATCATTTGTTTTTGTTTTTTGTTTTTTGTTTGTTTGTTTGTTTTTTAGGGCAGATCAAAAATCACTGGTAAAAGTCCTCCGGCATGCATAAACTTTCAGCATATAGGAATGGACTCAAGTCACTTGAAGCTATTTGGCATTAGCATGCTTAATTAGTTTTTATGTAGTCTTTCACATAAAAGGCACATTCTAGGTAGTGTGGTATCAGGGTGTAGTCCCGGGTGCTGTGGTGTGGTGTTCAGAATCACCTGGGTGATATTAAAAGTGCAGATTCCTGGACTCCATCCCAAGCTAAATGAGTCAGAATTGGTGGGTGTGAGAACTGAGAATCTGTTTCATCTCACAGTGGTGTTTGTAAACCACTGTCCTAGACAAGTGACCCAGAGTTAAGAATGCGTGAGATTTTAGAAGGAAGTCTCGCGGACTTTCAGAACCAAGTGCTGTTGGCAGTGTTTTGTATATCTGTAGTGAAAGAACATCAACAAAGCCAGCCACAGTCCAAATTTAGGATAGAAAAAGATAACAAGAGAGCGACCCCAGTCTGAAGTGGCTATCAACTCCTCCTTCAAACACCTCATTGAGATAAAGAATTCTAGGTGGGGTTTCCTCGTGCTATTTTATTACATTCTACTTTAAAAAAAAAAATCCCTCTTGAAATCAACTGTAGACACACAGCCTTGTTACACCAGAATTATAGCCAGACCTGGGTTGTTGAAAGTGTTAACACATTCCACGAGGTGTGAGGCAGTCAGAGGTTCACTGGGTAAGTGTTGATCAGATGATTTATATTCTGCTTTTGACAACTTGCTTTTTTTTTTTCTTAGTAGGCAAGAAGATATTCCGATCTAGCAATAGTGTATTTTTTATACCCTTGATTGGAAAAGGATCCCAAAATTCGTTAGTTATCGATGCACACTAGTAGTGATTTCAAATGATTTTCCAGTGTTTCACCCAGTTACACGAAGCACTTTCTGTTGAGACCGACAGAAATCTGGTAGTCTGGTCACCTTAGGCTCTTACCTAAACCCGTCAGCTTCTGAGCTGGTCAGCACTAGGAAAGCAAAGTAGTGTCTAAGCCTCAATACCTTCCTTTTATATGATATAAACTACTCAGGGTTGAATATTTCTTTTTAAGGAATGAATAGAACCCAGAAAACATCCCCAATATCTGTCCTAATTTTTACATGCAGACAGAAAGAAATGAGGTATTTAAGTACTTATCAGGGATTCTAGCAATATTTAGTGTATTAAGGGTTAAAATATTATTTGGTTCAAGAAATACAAAGAATTGGGACTAATTAATAAAAAGATGTGGGAGTTATCTCTAACTTCTTACAGTAAAAAATATACATGTATCTTTCTTGGGGGTAGGGGTTTGACCCATCAGCAGAGGACTTGTCTAGCATATGTAAAGCCCTGGGTTCGATACCTAGCACCACAACAAATAAATCTTTTTTTTTTTAAGACTAGGTTTCTCTGTTGTAACTGTTTATCCTGGAACTCATTCTACAGCAGTGCAGGGTATGTGGGTCACTGGAGCCTCATAGAAGAGGCCTCATGATTTTGCTCTGTGTAGACAGAGAGGTCTCTCTTGAAGAAGTGTGCCAAAGCAGATATTTTATTCCATGAAGAGACCTGGGCCAATAGGAGAGGCATGCTGGCTGCACGTCAGGTGAAAGGCTGAACCAAGGAAGAGACTATTTGAGTTACAGTGTTTGAGTTGTCTTTCACTCTTCTTGGTTCTTAGTAGTTCGAGAATCTTGTCTCAATTTTCAAGGAGAAGGTAAGGAAAGATTAGCCAGTTGACCAGTGACACTGACAGCCATGGATTATTCCCGAGGGACAAGGTGGGTACTTTGATGGTAAATCGGAAGACAGCAGCTCTCTTTGAAGTCTCTGTACAGTGTCAGGTACTAGACCACCACTTCATGTATTTTACTACTCTATTCAAACTCCACAGCAATCCAGCAAAAATTATACAGACTTTGTATCCCCAGAGGGAAAACTCTGTACTCACAAATGTCAAGTAACCTCTGACTGGGAGCGTATGAATAAAAACCTACATGACTAACCCAAAGTTAAATGCCAATATGGCGACAGAGGACTTGCCGGTCTCACCTGTAGGTGAGTGTGATGAACTGGTCCTGAGGGATTTCTAAGTAGTTCATGTACTTACTATTCACTCCCATGGTATGGTTCATGCTTTCACAAAAAAGGTAATGTGGCTAGTCACTACATAACTGTAAACCGAATCTTTGGGGTGGGGGGTGTGTTTGAGGCAGGGTCTCACTATGTAGCTCAGGCTGGCCTTTCGCTCACTACCCCGGCCTATTTCCGTAGCAATCCTCTGGTTGTGGCCTGCTGAGTACTGGGATTACAGGTGCACACCATGATAGTAATTTAAAACTGATCCATCTGGGTATGTATGTTTAAGCAGTTAAGATACGACAGGGGTGCTTCAAAATGTTTTACCTCGTGGGATCCTCATGATCACCCTTGGGGCACACATGTATACTTTAAAGAGAATAAAACTGGGGCACAAGAGATGTGACCTGTCCAGCTCAGGGCCACCTGGCTCCCGACATAAGGACTCGAAACTCCATAGGGCGATGACACAATCCTACACGTTTTCTTGCCTCAAATTGGAAATCTGAGGTTGAAGCTTTGATGTATAGACCTTTATCTTTTTCCGTTCTGGCCCACTACACAAATCCAGCAGAAATCTTCAAGAACTTTCTTTCTAGACAGCTCCATTACATTTGTTTAAAGGGTTCTCTTCTATTTGCTGGCCGAACTGAACCTTCCCCTAAATGCCTTTGCTGGTACTTGAGCAAGCCTGTTTGATTCAGTTAGGAGAAATGACACCATTTCCCCCAGCCCAGCCTAGGTGGCAGAACAGTATGGACAGGCCACACACTGACAGTGGCAGGAAAGGCATGCCAGGCCACACTCTCCTTATCTCTGACAGAGAGGTGCAAGTACAAAAGAGGCTGTTTCCTGACAGGCTGTGTGACTAACTGGAAGAGCAGAGGGCCCAGCTCCAACTTAAATTGCTTCATTGTGAGAAGAGGATCACCATTCACACAGAGTCAATGAGCTCCGTGTCCCCTTCAGTCTTGGCCCTGCCTTCTCTCAGAGAGCAGAAACTTGAATCGTGAGGAAGGCTCATCTCCACCTCTCCTGTGTTCTGATGGACTCTGAAAGTCACCAAATAAAACCCCTTCCTTTCTCAGCTCCTAACTCCGTATCCATTACAGTACTCAAGGCACTGACAAACAAATCTAGCCGGTTGCTGGGTCAACAAGAAGGAAGCAGCTAGATCAAATCAGACAGCAGAAGGCCTTCATGGCATCTGGGATCAGGGATGCCCGTGGTGTGGCCTCTGTCCTGGTTCGAAAGAGCTCACCCATCATTGGGCTTCTACGCTTGCAGCTGTGTTAAAACTACTTTCCCACAAGGGTCCTTCCTTTCTATAACCTGATGCCAGCATGGATGGCATGTATCTACTGTTGTGAACCTCAAGGGTTAGCTGGAATTGGCCTCAACTCCCACTGGGAGGTACAAGGAATAGGGAAAGGCACAATCTTGACCCCAAATGCACTGGTCCTTGACCTTTGCCTCAGTTGGGCTAGTGTTGCTTTTGAAGAAAAACAAACAGTCCAGCAAATTAGATCGGCAGTAATTAAACAATTATGGTCTGGTTCAGAGAAAAGCAGGATTTTTTTTTTTTTGAGAACTAAATAAACAAAAATTTGCTTTATCTCCAGCTTTTCCCTTTGAAGAACTTATGCTATGAACACTTTCAATACAGCCTATCAGCCAGTAAAAACAAGGATAAGGCAAGTGACCTTTCTGCTAAACAACTCCAGAACTAGTTGACGCTAAGTCAGGAAGCCAGTTCTTAGGCTGAAGGGTCCCCACAGACAGAAGGGTCTACAGAGCAGTTAGCTCTCTGCTACACAGTAGCTCAGGTGGAAAGGGCGACAATATTATCTTTGCCCTTCAGATCTAGGGATCTTCAGGAGAGCCAAGAACTCAAACAGCAAATGGCAGGACTTACTAAAGAGTTATATGTGCAGGATTCCTGGAGTTGGTTGGTATTCCTCCCTAGCTTATCCTGAAGATCTGAATAGCCAAGGATGTGCCTTGTTCAGATGGGTAGTCCTAACAAGCATCATCCTTTTCCTGTATACTCACTGCACACACACCACCCTGGGACATGTAATGCAATCACTCTTAATCACAGGAGAGTGACCTTTTTCGACACTCAACATAAAAAATCAGTTCCGAAAAAAAAAAAAAAAAGAAAGAAAAACATGACATAGTTATTCAACGGGAATCTACTCAATTACAAAAATCATTCTGTCTCTGTCTACCCGGTATGAAGCATGCTTTGGACATCAGAAAGCTGTTAGCTTACTCAGATCAGTGCCAGGAATTCTGTGAACTTGAGGTCAGCTGCCAAGAGTCAAAAGCAATGTCGATAGTATTTGCACAGATACCAGAGAGAGGGAGAAATAATAGTTGCCGAGTGTGCAACTCCAGCCACAGAGCAGGAGGGAAGGGCACATTTGCCAGTATCATCAGTAAACTTCACCGAGGGCAGGGGGAGAAGAAAAGCTCTTACCTAGTTCTCCCCGGAGGTTGACAAGTTCTTGAGAGAGGGTTTTGTGTTGCTTCAGCGCTTCCTCCCTCTGCGGAAAACACACATCAAGTTACTCATGTTTTGAAGAGGGTCCCTTTTCAGTAAGGTAGGCATTTGTCATTCTTAGGAAAATGAGACCCAGAATCCAGAAGCCAAGATACGAATAGCTTAAGCTAACAGTTTGTGATGTTAAAAACAAAGCAAAACACAGATGTCTTTTTGCCTGTGAAGGAATTTTGTGTTCCAAAAAATCTGTGTTTTCCCAGGTCCTGGTGAAACTATCCTTTGAGGAACTAAATGGCTCATTTAAAAATATTTGCTTTGAGCCTGGTGTTCACTGCAGATCATAGACACTTTCAGCTAATGCATACTGTACTTAAGACGTAATGCATTCTCCCCCTCCAAGGGCAATGAAGGCCTAATCAGTTTAAGATAAATATTTAATGTTCTAAACATAGGTAGGCACTTACATGGACTTTGTCCCATATCCGCAAATTAAAAAAAAAAAAAAAAGTTTTGTAACAAGGCCGATCCTGTATTTCTAAACAAGAGAAAAAAAAGTTTGTTTTTAAGCTAGGACAAAAAAAAAATCTCTTAAAGATGAAATTAAATTGATTTTACCCAGCTACACACCAGTTTCCGAGGATTATTACATCATGGAGCAACTATAATCCTAAATAGATTTGACAGAAGTGAAGTAAAGGAAATCAGGAGGCTGTTTTCAGTGTTTAAAAAAAAAAGCAAATATCCATCTTGCGATAAAGAGTAATTTTCAAGTTACCTGCAGGGCTGTAGCAATCATACATCCACACATACAAACACAGTCATTAGACACAGTTCCTCAAGGGGGAGATTCCCTGGCACTGGGGTGAGAATGAGGAAGTCAGAGGGTTTCCAAGCTCTCTGAATATGCCCTTGCTGGGATCACCTCGGAAGTGGGGCTCCGGCATCCAGATCACAGTACTGCAGAGCTCATGAGACTAGAGTGGCTTCTCATTCAAAGCGCTCCCCCTGGTTCCAGACTGGGTCTGCAGTAGTCCCTGACACGCTTCCAGAAAAGCACTGTAAACAGATACTAATTACCCTTGTTGCTGTACATGGAGGAGAGAGGCACATTTTGCTGCTGGGGCAGCCCATTTTCCAGCTTCTGTCTCCAACTCCCCCAACCCCTGCACTGTCGAGAAGTGCACAGGTGGCCACGCCTCCCACCAGTCGGGTCTGCCTACATTCAGATCTCAGCCTGGGAGGAGCGCCATTGGCCCTGGTAGCCTTCCCTCCAGTCCTGCGGGTTACTGCCTCAGACTCCTCTCTCTCCCTACACAAGCTGATACTGCAGCTTCTGCCTCTGGCACAAGCAGCCTACAATTACTTAAAGCCACAGCCCATCATTTATGAGAAAAGAGAGCCAGACATTACCCTGATCGATTGCCACTTACTTAATATTAGCAAGGGCGGAGGAACAGAAACGGGACCCTCTCTGCACAGATAATGGAGTTATTTTTAGATGCGTGAGCCTTTTTACTCCCCTCTCTAATTGAGGTCATTAGATTATCACACTTACTAATAGAAAAGGGGAAACTTGCTCTTCAAAACCCATATACTACGGTCATGATGAACTGGGTGAAGGGCAATCAGAGGGCCCTGTTGCGATTTAGAATTTTAAATGACATTACAATAGGGGGTACATTCATTGGTGTTTTAAAAACCGGAAGTGCTGAGTTGGGTGTTGGAGATCACATACATGTGATCACTTTTATTGTACTACTCTCAGTATCTTTACATATGGATGGGTAACAGTGACTCAAATTTTTAAAGTATATTTTTCACCTAGTATATTTTTTTCACACTAATGCTTAATGGAATCCTAAAAGTTTGATTAAAAAGAACTGTGCTGAAATCACCAATCAGGAACTCCAATTTCAAAAATAATAAATTGCTTTTCTAATGCAAAAATTAAAGTTTGAGGACAATAAAAAAAAAAAAAACCAAACAACCCACAAATACAATGTTCTTCTCTTTCTTCCCAGCCTCCCGAGTTCTGGGATTATAGGAATGCATCACCACAGCCTGACTTTTCCAGTGCTTTCAAGTCAAGCCTTAATTTTATTCACACACTTGGGATAAACGGTAGGTTTTGCCACTGGAGTGGAAGAAAACCAGAGGGCGTTAGACAGGCACAGTTGATGGGAAACTGTAATCTTGTTTCAAAGTCCCCTTTCCTACAGCAGCCAAGTTGCAAACAGAAAGGCACGAAAGGCAAGAAAACCTTGTCACTTCTCAAATACACGAAAACTGAACAGAAGATGGCAAAAGCCAGTGCTATCTTCAGAACTTCAGGAAAGCCACACACACCTCCACATACACAAGGGGCCGTTAGCTTATTAAAGGAGTTTAGAGGACAATGGATTTTGGTTTGAGTGCAGACATCTCTCCTGAGTCCACTTCCCTTAACCATCCTCAGATCTGCCAGTCCTAAACAGCAAGAAGATATCCAGGTCATTTGTCACTGTTTCAATGGCCAAGGGTGAGGAGAAGAACGACCAGTCCACTCTCAGTGGGGTTCTAACCCTCTGAATTTTGCTCTTGGTGTCACTTCTGATCTAGTCCTGGTTCTTTAGAGCCCAGGACTGAGCCATGGAAGGGATTTCTTTACCCTGTAGAGGGCTATTATTACATATTCTTTATGCATATAAATTCCCTTGCTCAAAGGAGGTGGAATTCAGGTAAATGGAGTTTGTACATGAGGCTGAGTACTTCCCCCACTAACCACAGTGTTTGTGTGTGTGTGTGAGTGTGTATGTGTATGTGTGTGTGTGTGTGTGTGTGTGTGTGTGTGTGTGTGTGAATGGACTGGAATTGCCCCGCTCCTGCCCAGCATCTCAAGCTCTTCTCTGCCAAGTAAAAAAAAAGACTATCCTTCCTCCAACATCTCTGCAGTGCTACCGTCTTTGGATGCCTGGCTTTCTTAACCCCACTCATTTTACATGCTTTCTGGAATGCTAAATGTCATAGACACCATCCCCTCCCCAAAGACCCAGAAGAGACATTGATCTTTCTGAATTATGAGTTACTACTCAGTACCGACTAAGTACATTTCATATCCTATACTGTGACAACGCATAAGAAAATTATGACATAGCCCCTGCCTTCAAGGAGCTTGGAACTGAGGGGGGAAATGTCTAGGACCAATTCTTTGGTCATCGATCAAAGCAGATGACATCATCTGAAGGGAAGAAGCACAGGACCATGGGATTTAAATTTGATCTATTAAAAATGCAGACTATAGAGACCATATTATAACAGACATACTGTTAGTTTCTGCATGACTGTCTGGGTCACTTGCCCTTTTAAATGTACTTAGTATTTATTCCCAGATGATAAAATACATTCTGTCAGTTGGAGACTGAATTTTTTCCTCCTGCTGCTTAGGTTAGTATCTCTGTCACAGATGATAAACATTTAGAAGCCAGAGAAGAGATTTATTTGATTACCTTTGTACTATAACATGCAGCCCCCTCCCTCCCAAACACATACAATGAAACAGAGATAAAGGTGGGAATCCATACAAAGCCGCGTTCATACTCAGCATTAAGTATATAAAGTGCTCGAAGAAGAAAAACAAATGGGATTCTCCCTAATTTAATTAGGGTCTCTGAGATGCAAGCACTTAGGAGCTGGCTGTCGTCCCATCAGCGTGCCTGGTGTGCCTGAGTTCTGCTGGCTACTGAGTAGCATCAACAACACAGGGAATCTTACAGGAAAGAGCTGCACCAGACAGTTCGAGGTGGCTACTTCTGATTTCCCCCTCATCATCCACACGGTGCTTTTATCACTGTGGACACCTTTTTCTGTGCTGGCCTAGGTTAGGGTCTATCTGCAAAAAAACTAGTCTTATTTTACCATACCAAGAAATATGCTTCCCTTTTATGAAGACTCTGGGGCTATTAGCACCAATGCTGGGTAACAGTGCCCAAATGTTTCAATGATGGGCATGCACAAAAGAAGTAAGGGTTAAGGAAATTTAATTGCTTAACTTTCCCCATCAGCAGCTTTCCCTTCCAGCTGTTTCATAACAGTGCCTTGTACACACTGGGCAACCGGCGGACATTCACTGATTACAAAACAGAGGTGGAGCGAAGGGCGATTGTGTGTGCATCCTGTAAGATGAACCTCGGCTTCCGGCCTCTCCCTTCACTTGTCCACTCGGGTACGCTCTGTCTACTACAATTCTTGGGATAGTTTTACAAGCAGACCCTGCTCGCAATGAACCTCTATCTTAAAAAGCAAAAACAGGGGCTGGAGAAATTGACTCTGAGCACTGGCTGCTCTTCCAGAGGACCTGGGTTCAATTCTCAGCAGCCACAGAGCAGCTCACGACTGTCTGTAATTCCCACAGGTGAATGGCAGAGTCCTGCTTCCTCCTCAAGTACATTCCTGGACCTTTGCCCACAGAGTAGCGGTGAAGGCAGGACTGCCTCCTTTACTCAGCTAGCATTTGATTCTCAGGGTCTGTGAAATAGGTCTGTGTACAAAGGGTGCAGGTCGTGATGCAAGGTGCTTACTTATGAAGGTCTGAACATGCAGGGATAGATCAGGATCCACACTGCTTGCTGTCTGGAGGCACTGTACTCTGTGCCTTAATTTTCTTATTTGTAAAGTCACATTCAATATCGTTTTGGTGAGCATTTTAGATGATAAGTAAGTACTTACTAAATGCCAGGTATTATTAACAAATGTTAACTCCCTCTTGCTTTTCCTTCATCTCCTTAAAACACAGCTAGGCATTTGGCCAAGTGATGGTTACACTGAAAAGGCCACCACTGTCAAATTATGAAATCCTATAGTCCAAGTTAATAAATCAGAATCATTCCTAACAAATACACATAATTTAATAATTTCCTAGTAGGCATATTTTTTAAAGTTTATTTTAATAGTTTTTTAAACTCAGATCAAATATATATATAATCCCATCTCAATCTGATCAATAAAACTATCAATAATATATTCATACAATCTTTTCTATCCTAAGCCTTTAAATGCCATGTGTACTTCACACCTATTGCTCAATTTATACTATCTCACAGATGTTCAATAACTCTTCTAAGAGTCCTGGCTACCACATTGGATCATCTGTGAACAGAGGAGAGCCACTAGAGGATTTGTTCAGCAGGATGGAATGCTCTGCAGAGGTTCGGTTGTGAGTTAGCAGTACTTGGGACAGACTGCGGAGAGGAGGTTAGATGGATAGAGGTGCTGCTATCAGAACCCAGTGGTCAGCCAGGTCTGAACAGGATGACCTGGGAAGAGCAACCTCATATTTCCAAGAATTAATTAAATGGGAAAGCAGTATATAATTAGATAAGTGTGTGTGTGTGTGTGTGTATACACAAAAAAAATTAGGTGCAATGAAACTTTAATGCTATTGTAAATCTGGAGTTTTATAAAAGTATCCCAGGAAATTATCTTTTCACTACTGTCTTGCCAATGAAGAGACTCTTGAGGAAAAGGGAGTACTAAGAAAACGTTTGCAGGCTCAGGAGATGGCTCAGTGGTTAGGAGTGCTTGCTGTAAAAGCAAGGGGACCTGAGTTCAAATCCCCAGTACCCACGTAAAAAGCAAGGCATGGTAGTGTGTGCCTGTAACTTCAGCCTTGGGAGATGAATGACAGGTGGATCCAGCCTAGTTGAAATTTCCAGTATCAAGTTCAGTAAGAGACCCTGTCTCAAAAAGGTGGAGAACAATCAAAAACCAACCATCTCCTCTAACTTCTGCATGGCATGGACGGCTGCACCCCACATACACATGCTTATATACTACAGAGAAGAAGGGAGGGGAAAGAGGAAGGGACAATAATAGCCAGCATGGCCAACTTGGCAAGTTTTATGCCAGTGAGAAAGCTTCTTTCAAAATTAAGGTAGATGGCTCCTGGGGAGCAGCGAGGTCGTTTTCTAGTCTCTACCTGCATGCACATATCATAAACACACATTCTCACACATGTGTACACACACACACACACACACACACACACACCAAGGCGGGGGGGAGGTAGTGCCTGGTCTTCCAAACATTAACTTAAACATGTTTGTATGACAAATGTGAGCATACCCTCCACCCCCACCCCTGCCAGGGGGTTTACATCCTTACCTCAGACAAGAGGTGTTGGATCACAACTGTTAATGCTTCAAACTTGGTATTACCACAGACAAGAAGCTGCTTGAGGTGCAGGATAAATCCACTTTGGCTTTCACATTTTGTTTTGTACCGGGCCAACTCAAGGGTTCTTTCAGAGGACAGCACATCTGGTGCTGTCTGGGTCTGGATGCACAGGCTTCTGGGACTCTTCTGCCTGCCTTTTTCAACTGCAAGAGGAAGGAAGGAAAGCACAAAGATGTGTGAGGTTAACTTTTATAATCACCACCGCATGGGTAACAAACAGCTAACTCCGCCCCATGAAAGCATTTCACCATGTTTACATTGGGAAATGTACATGGAGGCAGACTGTAATTGATCAGGATGGTTGGAATTCATAAACATAGCCAAAGGCTGTAGTTCTGACTGGGAAGATTCATGTGGAGCTAAGAATTATGCATATGAACCAAACAGATTCAAGGACTCAGAAACAAACAAAAAAAATGAGAGCAAAATAATGATCTCATGGCTTTTATTTTTATCATTACCATGTGTGTTTATGATGTAATGTGCACAGGAGTGCAGATACCCGAGTACCACTGTGTTCCTATGACAGTCAAAGGATAACTTCTCAGAGTGGGTCTCAGGATCAAACTCGGGTCACCAGGCTTGCATGGCAAGAACCTGCTAAGCCATCTTTCCAACTCAACTTAGTTTTTAATTTTCCAGTTAAATTGACACACACACACACAAAAAAAAATCTGACAGTCAAAGGCTTTTTCTGTGTCTATTGGGGTGATCCTGTGATTTCTGTCTTTGGCTCCATTTGTGTGATGAATTATATTTATTGATTATCTATGTTGAGCCACCCCTAAATCTCTGGAGTGAAGTCAACTTGATCAGGTTAAATTATCTTTTGATATGATACTGAATTCAGTTTGCCAGTATTTTATTGGGATTTTCTGCATCTATGTTCATCAGAGATATTAGTTTGTGATGTGTGTGTGAAAGAGAGAAAGAGAAAGAGAAGAGAGAATATATCAGAGAATACAGTAAATTATCCTGGGAGACTGAAAAATAAGACTGGTATAGGATTTATGAGACAGGGTGAACAAAGTATAAGACAATTTTACAGTAGGCAGAGCTAATACACAGCATTCAACTGGTTTTGTATTTTGGAGAAGTAGCAAATTACTAAAGCTAGACAGTAGTACATTTCAAATCAAGGATGTAGTTTTAAATCCCCTGTTTTTAAACAAAATGTGAAAAGGCAGAATTTAAAGATTTTTAAAAAGAAATCTGATGGTGACCACAGCTCTGATATGATAAGTGCCAAGGAAAAACTCAAATTATTGAACTTGAAATGCTTTTCTTTTCTCTTACATTTTCCTTTTTAAATAATTGTTAGACTAGACATGGCGGCACATGCTTTTAATCCCAGCTCCTGGGAGGCAGAGGAGGGTCTCTGTTGAGTTCCAGGACAGCCTGGTCTACACAGGTGTTCTAGGCCAACTGGAGATACACAGCTTGACACTGTCTCCAAATAAATGTAAAAGTAAACTTGTTTGTTATTAGCACGCACAGTAATCGGCTTCATTATAGTATTTTCATTGATAATTTGTTTCATTTTCAAAATTTCTCAACAGTTTGTTTCTTGTTGACCCCCTCCCCTCCACCCCCATCCCAAAATCCTCCCACTTCCCAGTAGCCCCCTTCCACGTTCCCATCACAGGCCCCTTGTGCACTTCCCTCAAGAGCCTTATGTGTTGCCTTCCTTGCTGTCTGTCTGGTCATCGCCACGGTCTATGCTGCAGACCCACCATTCCGAATCTAATAAACCAGGGGCTACACTGAAGATCTCACACTTTGTCCCTCGGAGGTCACTGTAAAGAGAACTATATGCCTGCATACATTGCTTCGCTTTTTATTAAGTGCAAACTTTGTTCCCAAAGTAGTAACAGTGAAAGAAATTTTTCTTTTTCAAACACACGCTACTGTTACTGATTCATCTGAGACACTGCACGAAGCAATGGCTCGCTTCCCATGCTGTGCACTGGGAATAACTCATTTTAAGTAAAAATCTTTTTTTTTTTTTTTTTCAGTTTTGGAAGCATTCCAAACGTCAAGTTGTTTTGGATAAAACAGGAAACGGACCTCTTAGTGTCCGGAAATAAACAGATCCAACAATCAAAACAAATCTAAATATGAAAAAAAAAAAAAAGAAAACGGCAAACAAAACTGAAGAAAGTAAAATAAATATTTCCTTATTGTGACAAGCAGTCCCTATGGCGCCATCCATGTTCTGTGGTGACAAACAAATTTGACAGGATTTTTTAAGCAGCAAATTTTTCCTCTCAGTTTTCAGGGAGCCATAAACTCTCATCCAGGCGTGCTGGAAGGAAAGTAAAGAAGCATCTGGATTGTGTCCCAAGAGTCAATGGTTCTTGTTTACACTCAAAATGATATTTAAATATCAAGTTTCATTCAAAGTAGTATTATTAAGTACCAGTCAGATAAAAGTGCTCTTGCTTTCTGCGGTGAAACAATCCCTGAGATTTGATAATCCTCAGTTCGGAATTGACAAAAATTCCCATTGTGTCTTACAGCACTCGGGGATAGGGAAAGTTATCTGTCATTCTTTGGACTTTTCTAAAAAAAAAAATGTGTTTTGTGTGTGTGCATATGCGTGCGTATTCGTGTGCTTGAAGGTATGTGTACCGAGCATACCCTTATGGAGGCCAGAGCGGGAAATCAAGTGTCTTTCTCTATCCCTCTCCACTGTATTTCCTGGAGACTATATCTCACTGAACCCAATGCTTGTGGACTCAGCTGACGAGCTGGCCCTGGAGCTCCTAGGATTTGCCTCCTGTCGACGCCCCACTGATGGGCGCTACAGGCATGCGCAGCTATGCCAGATTCTTGTATAAGTGCTCAGGGATCAAAATGTAGCTCTCCTACTTGAATAGGAATATTCTTACCCTCAGTGCCATCCCCCCAGTCCCCTTTTTTATACTTAGAAGAATGACAGGGTAGCTTGTTATCTATACAAATTTTAATATAAAATAAGAAAATTATTTTCAAAATGGTTAAAATGAATTTTGAGCACTTAAATCCTTACTCAACACTTAACCAGCAAGAAAATACAATCTCTTCCGAATCTTCCCTAGAGCAATCTAGACAAGAATTTAAACATGGGGTTTATTAAGGACTTGAACGAAATCAACAACCAAAGAGGAACTGACACATTGACATATTTCTCTGGAGTACACACCTTCCATTGTGCAGGGCGCCCTCTACCTGGAGCTGGACAAGTACACGGTGACCTCAATCTTCGCTCCACATACTATCCTCCCTTAGGACAAACATTGACATGGCAGCTGATGACCCAATTCACACATCCTTCCCTGTCCCCATTCTAGATTCGGCTGAGGATCAGAAAGGTACAGAAATCTCCAGTGGTGCTCAAATCCCTGTGGGTTACGTTGTAACATGAAGCCAAGGGTTTCCCCTGAACCCTGTGGGATGTGTTGTTTACGTGGAATTATCATAATATGTTAAACGTAACATAATATGAAGCAAACTTTGGCCGTCTATCTTTACATTCCCTTACATGTTTGTCAGGATGAGGATGCTACTGTTTTGATAATGTGGCTGTATTTAAAGAGATAAACTATTTGGCTTATTATAGCTATGTATCTATTAACAGAACATGATCTGATTTCAATGAATCAATTTAATCTGAAACCTTAAAATTATCAATAAAGTAACTACCACCGCCACTTCTGATTGATATGCACCATGGATTCAGTATGGTAAAACACAAACTGGGAAACAAAACTGCTTGTGCACAGACTTGTACAAGATGTGGGTCCTAGGAATTGAACCCAGGTCTTCAGGCTTGGTGGCAGGTACCTCTACCTGCTGAGCCACCTGGGAGACCAAATGCTTGAATCAAAAATATCTGCCCACAATTCCATTAAGATCAGGGACAAGACAAGGTTGTTCATTTTCTCCATACCTATTCAATATAGTACTTGAAGTCTTAGCTAGAGCAGCAAAAGAACTGAAGGAGACCAAGACGATACAAATTGGAAAGGAAGAAATCAAAGTATCTTTATTTGCAGATGCTATGATAGTATATATAAGTGACCATAAAGATTCTATCAGGAAACTCCTACAGCTGATAAACACTTTCAGAAAAGTAGCTGGATACAAGATTAATTCAAAAACATCAGTAGCTCTCCTATATACAAATGGCGAATGAACTAAGAAAGATATCAGAGAAACAAAACCTTTCATAATAGCCTCATATAATATAAAATATCTTGGGATAACTCTAACCATGCAAGTGAAACACTTGTATGATAAAAACGTTGTCTTTGAGGAAAGAAATTGAAGTAGATATCAGAAGATGGAAAGATCTCCATTTTCATGGGTCAGTAGGATTGCCATAGTAAAAATGGCCATCCTACCAAAAGCAATCCACAGATTCAGTGCAATTCCCATCAAAATTCCAACATGATTCTTTACAGACCTTGAAAGGACAATTCTCAACTTCATATGGAAAAAAAAAAACCTAGGACAGCTAAAACAATCCTGAACAATGAGAGAACTGCTGGAGATACCACCATCCCTGATTTCAAGTTGTACCACAGAGTAATAATAAATAATAATAATAATAATAATAATAATAATAATAATAATAATAATGATGCATGGTATTGGCATAAAACAGACACATTAATCAACAGAATCAAACTGAAGACCCAGACAAATATACACACACATATGGACACCTGATTTTTGATAAAGAACCAGAAATACACACTGAAAAAGAGACAGTATCTTCAACAAATGGTGCTGGTCAAGTTGGATGTCTGACTGTAAACAGATCCCCACTTATTACCCTGCACAAAACTCAAGAATAAGTAAATCAAAGACCTCAACACAGAACCAGATACACTGAACCTGATAGAAGAGATAGTGGGGAATAGCCTTGAACTCATTGACCCAGTAAACAACTTTCTGAACAGAACACCAATAATGCAGATACAAAAATCAATTAATAAATGGGACCTCATGAAACTGAAAAGCTTCTGTAAGGAAAAGGACTCCATAATTCAGAGGAAATGATTTGTACCAACCCCATATCCAATAGAGGACTAATATCCAAAATATATAAAGAATTCAAGAAACTAGATATCAACAAACCAAATAATCCAAGTAAAAATGGGGTACAGGTTTAAACAGAATTCTCAATAGAGGAAGCTCAAATAGCTGAGAAACACTTAAAGGGATGTTCAACATCCTTTGCTATCAGGGAAATGCAAATCAAAACTACTCTGCCAGAATGGCCAAGCTCAATAACACAAATGACAGCTCATTCTGGTGAGGATATGGAGCAAGGGTGCTGGTGTGAGTGCAAACTTGTACAGGTACTATGGAAAACAATATGGTAGACTCTCAATGTTGGGAAACAACCTACCTCAAGACCTAGCTATACCACTCTTTGGCATACACCCAAAAGATGCTCCATCCTACCACACGGACACTTGCTCAGCCATGTTCACTGTGACTTTATTCATAATAGCCAGAAACTGGAAACAACCTAGGTGTCCCTCAACAGAAGAATCGATAAAGAAAATCTGGTACGTCAACACGATGAAGTATTATTCAGCTATAGAAAAAAAAAATCATCTCATGAAATTTGCAGCTAATGGATGAAGTAGAAAAAAATCATCCTGAGTGAGGTAAGCCAGACCCAGGAAGATAAATATGGTATATATTTGTTTATAAGTGGGTACTAGCTGTTAAGTAAATGATAACCAAACTATAACCAGAGAGGTTAAAGAGGAGAGGCCTAGGGGATATGCATGGATCTCCCTGGGAGGGGGAAGTAAATAGATTTTAAGAGCAGACTGGGGGCGGGTAGTGATGGGAGCAGTGGGGTCAGATGAGGGATGGAGATGGGTGAAGAGAGGAAGGAAGGGAGACGGTTGGAATTGGGGCACATTTGTGGGGCAGTGTAGAAACCTAGTGCAGTGGAACTTCCTGGACTGTACAACAACGAATCTCATGAGGACTCAAGTAATGGGGAACATGGAGTCTCAACAGGCGATCTCCTGTCACCAGGCAAGGCTTCCAGTGCTGGGACTGGATTACATATAATTGAGCTGTTGGTTAAGGGGGCCCATGGAAATTCCCAAACAACCCAGGCTGTTGCTAAGACAAAGGGTTGCTGTCTGCAAATCAACAGCAGGGCCCCATTGCTGAAGACAACATCCATACAACTCACTGAACATGAAGAAGTTACATGTAGCTTTAGTATCTTTAGTATAGGAAGGTACTCTGCAGGCTACTGAAAGAGAAACATGGACACCAACTCAGCCACAAAACCTTTGACCTACAATCTGTCCTGTTTGCAAAATATGCTAGAGCAATGGTGGCATAGGACCCATGGGAGCAGCCAACCAACGTGTGGTTTGACCTAAGGCCCGGTCCTTGAGAAGGAACCCACACCTAATACTGCTTGGGTACCAAGAACCCAGAGACTAGATAGTCCAGAGACAGGATAAACCCAAATGACTGGTCTTTAAAAAAGTTTCAATACAATGGCTCCTAATGCTATTCTGGTATACTCAGGTCAGTGCTTCATCCAGTCATCATCAGATGGGAAAAGATGCAGACACCCACAGGCAGACATTACACAGAGACAGAGTCTAGATGGGAAGTCTTCATCAGAGATCAGAGCTCCCCTCAGAGCTAACGGAAGACCAAGAAAGAGGAAGCAGAAAGACTGTTAAGAGTCAGAGTGGGTGGAGGACACCAGGAAAACAAGACTCTCTGAATCAACTAAGCAAGGAGCATATGATCTCTCAGGGACCGAAGCAGCAAGCACAGGGCCTACATGGGTCTGCACTAGGTTCTCTGTGTATGTAGTATAGCTATTTAGTGTTTTGTTTTGTTTTTTGTTTTTGTTTTTCCCATGGGTACTGGTTAAGGGTGTTAAATCCTCTGGTACTAAAGGAGCTGTCATGTGGGTGCTGGGAATCGAACCTGGGTCCCCTGGAAGACCAGACAGTGCTCTTAACTTCTGAGCCACCTCTCCAGCCCTAGCTTAGTATTTTTATGAGACTCCTGACTGCAAGAACGAGTGGGTTTCTGATTCTTGTGCCTGCTCTTGGGGCTCTCTTCTTCCTGTTGGGTTTCTGTGTCCAACTAGGTGTGGGGGCAGAGTCTTGACTGAAGTTGCTCATGTGGCAGACAGGTAAGTGGAGCAGGGAGCCAGGAACTGAAGACAGAGCCAGAAAACACAAAGACGAGACTCAAAGCCTGTGCATCTCAGCACAATCACCGATCCTAAAGTAAAATGAAGCCATTGGGAACATGATCAGGAGCAAGGGCGTGTGCACCGTGCAAAGTTTTCTCTTGTAGGAAACAGAACAGTGATGAGTGGGGTCCTGGGAAGGGAAGGGAGATCCAAACGGGCAAAACCAGAGGGGAAGAGGCCGGGAGGGACAACAAATATGGGGTCCACAACAGTGAAGAGGGGCAGGAAAGAGTGTGTTTATGAGTCAGAACAGGAGGCCCTCACAGTCAGTCAGATCAAGAGACACTGGGTGAGGCCCATTTCCAGCTGGGAACTATCAGGCTGACAGACAGAATGAGGGCAAGTCAGAGGGAGAAGAGGGGTTTGGTGTGGCATGTGAGGTAAGTGTTGGGGCCTTCTCTCACACTCCGCTCCCCAATGTCCAGAAATAGCCCATTCTAAACTCACCTGCTCCTCAGATACATCAATTGCCATGGAATTTTTCTCAAGGTGCAAGGAAGCCTTTATTTCCCATGGTCCTAAAGACCTCCCCAAAACACAGGAGCATGGACGCACACATTCTATCAGTTTAACAATGATGGTAATCTATACAATCTTATCAAAAGCTTTCAAAATTATTACTTGTGACAGCAAACATTAGCTTAGATATAGAGCACTCTGTGTATATTCAAGGATGAGCTTGAGCTTGTAATCCTCCTGCCTCCACTTCCAGAACACTTGGATGGCAGGCATGTGCCACCATGCATGGTTTGTATAGTGCTGGGGATTGAACCCAGCACTTCATGCATGCTAGGCTAGCATGCAACCAACTGAGAGACATCTCTACATAACCCATAGCCTCAGGTTTGATCCCCAGCTCGGCAAAAGAAAAATGGAAAGGAAAGGAAAGTTGGGCATGGTGCTTTAATCCCAGCACTCGGGAGCAAATTCAGACAGATCTCTGTGAGTTTGAGGCCAGTCTGTCTGTTTATATAGGGAGTTCTAAGGTCAGCCAGGGCTACATGGAGGAAAAAAACAAAACAAAACAAAAAAAAAACACCACCAACAAAAAAAATTAAGTATTTAAAGTAAGGGGACTTTCTGGGCATTGGTGGCACATGCCTTTGATCTCAGCAGAGGCAAGCGTATCTGCCTGGTCTATGTATGGAATTCTAGATCAGCCAGGGCTACACAGAGAAACTTTGTCTCAAAACAGACAATCTAACAAAAACCAAAAAGAGAAATGAATTAACTGTGTATTTACAGCAAGCTGACTTAATAGAAGGCTCATGTGTGATCACAGAACTGCTGGGAGAAATTCAACAGCTGGGAGAGTATCTCTCTCGGCTGGGTCATTTAGCTCGGCTGTTTCTACCTTGTCCAGGCAGCATGGCTGATCTGAGTCTCCTCTAGGCAGCTCTGCTTGTCTGAGAGTGTCTCCGAGGAGACTTTACCGCTTACAAACTTGAGGAGAAAAGAGCCTTAGTGCATCTGGTGGGTTTCAAGGACTTCCTGAGTCTTAAAGAGCTTCCTCTCTGGATGGAATGTTTTATCTGAGAGGAAATTGCTATACAGCACTAGAGCAGTCCCTTTCAATTTCACTAGCCCAGCAGAAATAATTTACAATTCCTAGTATAATTGACTGCCCTCGCTCGCATCAAAGAGAACATTGAGTATTTGAGGATCAAGAGATACAATCTTCAATGATTAATCTGGGCTTATTTCCAGCTTGGGAGGAAAACTGAACTGAGAGGCAAGGAATATTTATACTTAGAACTGCATTTCCCTTATACTGAGCCCTCATAAAATTGAGACCAGTGTATTGTGATTAAAAACCCAAAATACACTTAACTTAGCTTAATTATTTGTCAAGAAATACTCGTGACAATCTGTGAGGTCATTCCAGGCTTTCGGGGTTCCTCCCTGATCCCGAGTCTTCATCCGTATCTGACATCCTCTTCCAGCAATTCATACAAGATCCCTGCCAGAGTGGCTTTCTTTCTCTTCTAGCCCTTATTTACAGAAAAAAGGTTACATTCCTATTTCAGTGACGCATTTTGTCAATACTAATTTACCACAACTCACAACACCCTGTCACTTGTCCCGGTGTCCCAGGCTTCGACCAGGGTCTGTCCCCAGCCTCTTGCCACACTGTCTCCTCAGAAATAATATAATTCTTTTCTTCCTCTGAAGGAACCACCTGCTTCTTCGGCTCTCTGGGCTTTCATATTATGTTCTCTATCTGGAACACTCTATTTCTCAGCTAATGCCACTTATCCTAAGGACCTGGCTTAAAAGGCACTTCTCCTTCTGGAACACCTGGATAAAGGTAGCACCACCTGCCAAGAACTGCGTAAGGACCCAGACCACACCCTGACACGATTACCTGTCTCCTGTCCTATTATGGGTTTGAGGAAGACAAGGGTTGTATGGGACCTAGTCCTGGCTATTCTCTCAGCACCAAGCTTTGTGCCGGGCATATGGCACGGGCCCAATAGATACTTTATGTGTGATGTGAATGAATTCATCTTGCAATGTGAGAAGCAAGTTAGAATCAGAGGAAAAGCTGGTGGCACGGAGCAAATGTGAAGCCCTCCAGAAAGCTCTCAGCAGTTGTTAGCTGCACTGACAGGACGCTGTCAGTGTTTTGTTACTGTCTCACTAATAAGAGCAGGCCCAGGGATGTGGCTTAATGGTGAAGCACCTGCCTTGGATGGATGGATGGATGGATGGATGGATGGACGGGGTCCTGGGAACAATCCTCACCTTGCCCCATCCCATCCCAGAAAAGAGCAAGCTTTATCCTAAGTGCCTGAGGGAGGGCAGCCAGAGTGAAAACAAGGAATGACTCCAAGGGTGGAGACTTGTGTTTTTATAACCAATTGTTGTGGACAACTGAGAATGAGCAATAAGATGACTCAAGTTTGATGGCCAGATAAGAAACATGTCATAAAAAGAAAATCAGCCAAGAGGATTAATTGGGTTTAGGAGATAGCTACCTAAGGTTAATTTCCAAGTGTGGTAGTACGTTCAGAGTTTCAAAGCCCAAAGCTAGGAAGTTCATGGCATTTAGGGTTCCGAGACTTTGGAAAACATAACAATGTGGCTCCCACAGTTTGCAGCCCTGTGAAGTGAAGACAGTCACACACTTAGTTACTAGGAGAGCCAACACCATCTACCTCAGGACTCTTGGAATCCGGGTCAGTAGCCCCATCACTAAGGCAACCAATAGTAGTTTCTTTATTAAGAATATAAACATGTCAGTGCTTAAACCAATGGTGCTTTCTTTATTAAGAATGTAAACAAGTCAGTGCTTACAAATCTAGTTAAATAAAACCAAACACAATGATGTCAACAATCAATTTTTAGGAATTTTCTCTGACCTTGAATCTGGCATGATTTAGATGCACTCATCAAGAGTCTTACTAGGGATAACTAGAATTATTAGAATTAGATCTTTTAAGAAATCTTTTTTAAAATACCAACTATTATTTTATAATACCTCATTCTTTTCATGTGCACTTGTGAGTTCTCGGGTGTGGGTGCCAGGGGTTGACCACTGAAGTCTTTCTTAATAGCTCTATGCCTTATTTTCTGAAACTGGGTCTCTCCCTGAGCTTGGTGCTCACCGATTTGGTGAGACTGGGTGACCAGAGAACTCCTGGGATCCTCTTGCATCTGCCTCCCCAGCACCGGGATTACAAGCCATCCACTACATCCGACTTTTTTCGAGAGTCCTAGGAAACACTTTGTGGACTGGGTCCACTCCTTAGCCTCAGGTTCTCTATTAACATGCTTCCTTCACATGAGACACTCTGCTTCACTGCTAGTCCCTGGTGCTAAGAGTTATAGCAACATTTACAGCTAGAAAAACAATCTTTAAGATAAAGAAATCTACACGGAGCTCACAGGTGTTGGTCCCACCTCCACTACTTCCTGGGTGCCCTTGGGAGAGTTAGTTCATGTGTCTGGGCCTCTGACTTCCTAGTATAAAATAAGGTGGACTTATTCACTGTGTGCATCCCAGCTCTAAGAATTAGGAGTCTCAGCAAATGAATTTTAAAATATTTGTAAAATTTCAGAATATAATTCACAACTAAAACACCACTATTAACTGAACTGTTCATTAAGGCCTTGTGTCTTTTGCTCAAGCTGCCAGCTTCACAAAAACACTACAAACAAACCTAAAACACCAACTAGTAGAATAAACAAACCATTGTTCACTCAGCAAGTGGGATATTTCAGTACCATGAAAAGTGAAATAAAGGCTGGGTGTGGGGCTCAGGGGTAGAGTGCAGCTAGGCATGTATGAGACCCAGTACCAGCCCCAGCGCTGCCCCACACGCAGAAGGATGAAGTAAGTAACCACGAAACTCTAAGACATACAAAGCCAGCAACAGAACGCATCCCGTGCTTCCAGTTCTACACAACTGTGACCTATTTTCATAGGTCTTAGACGTCATAGGTCATAAGATGTCCACACATTTGTGTGTGGTTAGACTACTGTAGAAAAGATAAGCAAGAAACCACAACAGTGGGTGGTCTTCGGGGAGGGCAGGAAGTTGGGGTTAGAAAGAGGCACAGGAGGATGCTATATACAGAACCCTAAAGACCTTCTTTTTCTGATTCTATTATGAAAATTTACTCTTTAGTAATTCCATACACGTATGATGTATTTAGAGTATATCCACCTCCTGCTCCCTGTCTGTCTAACTTAGAACAGGGTCCACATTGCTTTTAAAAATTAACACAAAAAGCTCCTTGAGGCTGTTTTAGACATTATTAACATAAAGTACCACTTGTGTGTGTGGGTAGGGAAGTAGGGAGAACCTGGGAAGAGCTGGGTGAGGAGAAAGAATAAGATGAAAATATGATATATGAAAAAAATGAATAACTACTACTAATAATAATTATAACAAAGCACGCCTGAATTTTTCACCTTTTTATATGGCAGGCAATTAAACCCAAGGCCTCAGTGGACACTGAGCTCCACTCGTAGCTCCCGCCTCTTTTAAGTTTTTTAGGGCTGGAAGTATCACAATTGGCATTTGGTCTGGAAGAAAGGCCACTGTTGGCCCCAGCTCCCTTCATGTATCTTCAGCTGTCAGATCTAGAAGGAAAAGGCCAGCCAACTCAAATGCCAGGCCAAGGGGTGCTATGAAACGAGGAAGGCATGCCAGTGGGGGAAAAAAAAAAATCAAGATTCTCCCACAGGGAAGGCAGATGCCTCTGGGAAAAGTAAAAGCAATCATCAGCAGCAGAAAATCACCAGGGACAGAGATGAGCCGACTGGAAAACAAGAGGTACGCAGGCAACACACACAACACTGAAAATTCATGTGTCCACATGCCCACGAAGCAAGCGCATGAAAGCCCCGTCCAAGTAGAAAGACACTTAAGGTTGTCACGGAATGAAACCAACTTAATTTACCACCATTGTAATCATTAGCAAAACTGAGTGGCAGCACCACCAGGCAGTGAGATCTGAATGTAAAGAGACAGGTCCACATATGCCTGAAGGATGGACGGAGGAGGTTTCCATCTTGGCCACAGAAAAATGAAAAGCAGCTGCAAACGTGAACATCAGGGGGGCAATATTCTATGTCCACAGTGGATTTTAGCAGAAGACTGGAAAACTAAATCTGTGGTCCACATACCGACCCTTCACACGCATCAGACGATTTTATGAGTGTTTACAATGTGATCTTTTGGTATATACTCCAATAGCCTATCCATCTCCCTGAAAACTGGGAAACAAAACCATAGACACCATCTCCTTTCTCAGTGGCAAGAGCAATAGTCTGAATTTGAGCACATACTATTTCCAAAATAGTATGTGAATTGACAGGTGTTGGTTTTTACAGATTTGGTGGCAGGGAAGAGCGCCAGAAAGTTCCAAGGCAAGAACCCTGCATCTGAAAACACAGACAAGCCCTCAGCTGCCTGCATACAACAGAAGTGCCCTCCCGCTCAAACACAAGAGAAAGCTGCTTATTGTCACCAGTTAAGCTTCCCGTTAAAGAGAGCTTTATTTCCCAATTATCTGTCTCCATGGAAATCTGATACGCATTTGCAAGTTCATCAACACGCCCCTCCCTCCGTGCAGCACTGAGCAGAGATCTATCCATGACCAACCTGTGTGGAAAATGACAGTGCTTTTCCTGAGCCCCGAAGGAAGCCGGAGGTTTCGGAGCAGTCCCTTGGCGGTTAGGCGGACGTGGATGGTGGATAAGGAGAATTTGGGAGACAACAGCATGTCTTCAGAGCAAGCGGGAGGACTTTGCAGGGGAAGCAGCTTCCAGGGACCATCACATGCTGTCTTCTTTCAACTCAAGTACTCGTCCAGGCCAAGAGATGCAGCCAGAGGAAAAACAAGCCTACACAGCTAATGTCAGGCCACCCAGAGGAAAAAGAATGCGATAGCTAGCTATCCTGGGGCTGCAGGCTTCCGTTTGCACTCCCAGATGTTGCTAAAAGCAATGCCCTCTGCCTGAGCAAGAGCTATGAGGTGCAGGTCCGGAAGCGAGCAGCCTCTGAGTTACATCACATTGTACATGCCATGGGTTGTTGTGGTTCCCATCACAAATGGGAAAGGGGAGGAGAAAGTGGGTGGTCTCAGGAGCTTTATGTAACAGCCAATGATGTCGCAGATCCTGTCACTACTTGGAACAGGGTTAGGGAAATTAACTACTTCATACACCTAATGTCTACTTATTAACTAGGCAAAAAATAAGATTTTATTAAAGCAGTCTGTAAATTGATTGCATTGTTTTTAATTGCACAGGCTCACAGTATTACCACTGAGCATTTTCCAGGTATTTTACCTATAAAGTTGCATGTAAACCTGATTGCTTGGATTAAAAATAAGCAAACAACCAGAAAGAACCTTCAAGCAACAGATGCTTCCAATCAAACACCTATTTTACTACGCTCGTAACAAAATCTCAGCTTGAATTCTCACATGTTAAGGACCTCACTAAAAATCAAAGTTCAGTGCAGTTCCTGTACCAGGTCTGCTTCTAAATGTAAAAAGTGTAAGACAAGAAACTTTAAACCATAAACAATTTCTAAGCGTTGTGAAAACTGGCAAAAAAAACCCAATTATCCTTTCATAAGTCCTACAGAGAGTTGAAGAGGACAGAGGAAGGAGGGAAGGGAAACTGGGGTAACTCCTCCTCCTCACCTGCATCCCACACCCTGTCCTGTCAGAGGATGTCAACAAAACCAGTAGCCCACGGAGGGTCACTGTGGGAACGAACGCACACACCCACACCCAACGAATCTCCTAAACCAACCTCATCCATGGCAACAGAGCACCGAGAGTCAAAGGACAGACCTTTAGGCATGGTTTTCCTGTGCTATATCCCAGGTTGTCATTGTTAAAAATTCTAAACATCTTTTCCCAAATGCTGAACATTAAAAAACTGGCAATTTTCTCCCATGCTATTAAAAAAAAAAAAATGTTTTTTTTTTTTTTTTAAAAAGGTATCAGTGAGCATCAAAATTAAACTGAATGGTAAATAAAATATTGTAACAAGTAGAAACACCACTGTTAATACAGTCAGCGGTGTGTTTATTTTTGGGTGGATTTTGTGGGGATGGGGGCTGTCTTGTTAAAGTAAACTCTAAATTATCCTGTCAAAGGGAACTCTGTTAGCTTACACTACCAAAGAAGAAGTAACCAACCTACTCACTAATCAGTGATATTTATTTAAAAGTTTTATTTCAAGGGGCTGAGCAGAGGGTTCAGCAGTTAATGGCTACTCTTCCAGTGGAACCATATTCACTTCCCAGCACCCACACGTCAGCTCACAAATGTCTGCACTAACTCCAGTCTCAGAGGATTTGATGTCTTCTTCTGGCCTTTTAAGGCACCAGGCATGCATGTGGTGCACAGACATGCATGCAAGCAAAACACCCATACGCATAAAAATAAATTTAAAATAAGAAAAATGTATTTGGACTACATTATCATTAAGCAATCCCTATGTACATTAAAAATTAGCCCCCACCACACACACACTGAAAGCAGCCAAGAAGCTGAAAGAATAAAAAAAAAAATAATGTCAATGGAAAGAGAAACCCAAGCCAAATGTAGCTCTTGTTTGTAAAATGTCCACACAGGAAAGTCCAAGTAGATGCAAGCCTCAAACTGCTTAGTTTCCATTCTTTCGCCAAACACTGTCTGCCCCCTGGTGGTCACCTAGTATAAGTGCAACATATCCCACTGTACGGACATGCCACATTTTCTCTATCTACAAAGAAAAAAGGGTCAGGTGTTACTTTCTCAAGTCGTACAGGATGAGGATAAAGCTCGCAGAAGATGACAGAGGAAAATAAGTGAAGGAAAGCTTGGCACATGAAACACTGCGTAAGGATTAGACTTCAGTTGGCTTCTTGGTGGTGGTGAGTTTTTGATTTCTTCTCCCTTTTTTTGGGGGGGAGGGGAAAGGGGGTAGATAGGAAAACTCTTAACTGCTGAGCCATCTCTCTAGCCTCCATTTCCCCTGACTTTAAAGAATTCTGCAAAGTCATAAACATGACAGTCTCTTTCTAGGCTCATAATCGTTCATGCCCTGGGAGGAAGGCTACATCCTATGCCATGGCTCCTAAACTTACACTTCTCTGTAGTGCATAACCTGTTCCTTATTCATCCTCCACCAGGTCCTTGCATGAAGGGAGGAAGGAAAAAACAGCAAAAATAGGGCAAATGGGGGAGTGCGCAGTTTTAAGTCAGTTTACATCTCTTTATTGTTTCTTAGTCATACGGATTTCTTTTCAGTCCAGTTTTGTGTGTGTGTGTGTGTGTGTGTGTGTGTGTCCATCTCTCCATTATTGTAGCAAGAATACAAAATCCACAACTCATCAGTTTTTAAGCTGTTAACTGTTAGCTGCTGTTAACTATGCCATAACTACCTGTATTGCAACAATGTTGTACAGTGTCTTCATCTTTCATAACTAAGTCTAGGAGCAACTTCCCATTTCTTGGCAGGCAGCTGCCAGTGCCCAGAAGCCAGTCCACATTCTGTGTCTGTGGTCCTCACTACTTTAGACACTGAACATTAAGTGAAGTAAGCAAGGTTCCCCCTCTCTTCCGTGCATTGCATGCCTGTGCCTCAGTCCTTGTGACACACGGGCAGCCGTGTGCATGGAGGACAGAACGACCTTCAGGTGTCAGCCTTTGACATCCTTCGGAGGATACAGGTTTCTTGTTGGTTTTCCTGCAGTATATGCCAGGCTACCCAGGACACGTGTTTGCAGATCCTTCTGTCTCACTTCTCATCTCCCCATAAGAGTACTCAGGTGACAGATGCTCACATTACGGGTCCTTATGCTCGCATGGCACGTACCTTTGCCCACTGAGCCATCTCCTCGCCCATTCCCTTTATTTGTATCATGAGTAATATCCTACTGTATGGACATGCCACATTCTATCTACACAGACATTTGAGCTGTTCTTACATCTGGTTACCAGGGACAATGCTGCAAAGAACATGGAGATGGAATCTCTCTTCCACACCCCGATTTCACCTTGGTAAATCAGCCTGTATTGGGTATACGGCTTGCAGGCCCCCTGCCATGCTACTGACTGTCTTCTCTCCCCTGCTTGCAGGAGAGTGGGAGTTCGGCATAGTCTCACCTGTCCAGTTCTGCTTGTCGCATGCTTCTGGTATCAAACCGAGAAATCACGACCAATGGCAAAGCCATGAAGCTTCCTGTTTCCTTCTAGGTTTTTCAGTTTCAAGTTGTTATTTTAATTCTTTTTCTGAGTTGTTTTCTGCATCTGAGGTGAGACGGAGGTCCAATTCCACTTCGGCTGTAGACATCCAGCTCTCCTCACTATTTGTTGAAGAGATGGTGGTTTCTCTACTGGGTACTGGTCAAATCTCAGTGGACCATACGCCCATGGGTTTATTTCTGGACTGTGCTATTGCATCGGTCTCTGTATCAACCTTTGTGCCAGCACCACACCATTTTAATTACAAACTGAGAAGACTTGAAAGCAAGAATTACGATGCCTCCAACTTTATTTGGCTATTTCGGGCTCTTAGGTGGTTCCACGTGAATTTTAAGTACTGACTTTTATTTTTCCAATTAAAAAAAAAAATCCCATCAGGATTCTGATAGACATCTTGAACAATAGGCCCATTAATCATCTACTGTGGGCTGCATCTTGTTTTGTTAGTTTTCAAGGGTGCCACACAGGGCAAGTGTGGTGGCGGCGTTGAGCTTTGTTCTTATCGATGCTGTTTGTAATGATATGACAAAAATCATGTGCTGTCATAATTATTAATCTCTATTACACCCATGCTCCTGAAAAGGCCTGCTCTACTCTGGTCTATACTTACAATGCTTTTATTCATTTTTGCATTTATTCATTTTGCATAAAACCCTTCTATCTGGTATCCATTTGTACGCCCTGTGTAAAGACATCTATCTCCCACCCAGAAAGGTAGCCACTGTCAGAGTGGGAGTCCCTAAATGATCTATTCTTCCTTCTCCCTAATGTGAAGCATCTGCCCTCCCAGCATGAGGGCGAGTTGAGATCATCGCCATGCAATAAGGAAAAACAGCAAACACACAGTATGGCAGTGTCACATTGCCTCCCCAGAGAAGGTCTGCAGCCCTTAACCACCTCTCAATATTGGAGAAGGAGGTGCAGAAAGCCACACTACCCCAGGCTATATTTATGAAATGGCACAGAAGGAGCAAGCATTTCTACTTCCAGGGCAGACACCATGGCACCTGACAGGGGTGATGTATAAAAACAGTCAGGGTACTGGATAAACACAACTTGGATGCCCACAGCATCCCAAACAGCTTCCCTGAGTATAGGAACCACAGTAATAATAGTATGCTGTGGTGTGTGACTGACATCTTCCTCATAAACAGCAGGCACATTTTATTTAGAGCCAATGTTGCCTAGAATTTCATAGCATCATAACCTTTAAATAGATCACAGTGGCGAGACCCCAGGAAGGTGGTTCATAGATTTCAGTGGGTTTTCCCATTTACTTTGAGGATTTCACAAGACCCTGGGGCATGGGGGAAGTCAACTCAAAAATAAATCCGTGAGAAGTGTAACAACCAGAAGGACGTGTATCCTTGCCAGCCCTAGCTACAGGAGTAGCCACCATTTGAGAGCCTCAGATGACAATATTCTACACAGTCGAAATGATTCCCACACTGGGATACCTGATAAGCATTTCCGTGCTGCCAAACGAGAAACTCAAGACCCGGGGGAGCTTAGCAAGTATTCAAAGGGCAGGACACAAATAGAAACTAGGAGAACCAAGATTTGCACCAATGTCCAAGCCTCACAAGGTCATTCTCCTCTGTTCTTCATTGTCTTCTGAGGTAGCAAAATTTCTTTAAACTGCTAAACTTTTAAATAAACTGCTACTAGAGTAGTGAAGGAACATTTCAAACATCATTTCACTAAAATAAATAAATAAAAAATAGAGGCTGGAGAGACAGCTCAGAGGTGTGGTGCGCTACTACTCTTCCGAAGGACAGGGTTCAGTTCCTAGAACCCACGCAGCAGCTCATGACTGCTTGTAAGTCCAATTCCAGGGAACCCAACGCCCTCCTCTGGTCTCCCAGGGAACTGCATGCATATGGTGCAATGACACACTCAGGCAAAATACTCTCAAAAAATCCTTACAAAACTGAATAATATCCGAGGTTGACCAGAGTGTGGCCAGTGCTTCCGTGTCATAGTTCATACCAGATGGTACTGTGAAGCTCTCGGAGAATAGTTTGTTTATCCAACTATGAAAGGCATGTGCTTGAGTTGATTAATACTATTTTAAAGACTCCATCACAAAAAAATCCTCCAAACTTTTGACAGAGCTGACTGTAAAACAGATCATGATGATATCATTATGAATGTGATGCAGAACCACCCCAAACATCCAAGAGGTTAGTTGTTACTGCACTTACAGCACGTGACTCACTGTAACTGATTGCTTTGCGGTATGTGACAAAATGTGATTTCAATATTTACAAGTTTTTGGTTTTTTTTTCCCTCTAAAAGTCAACCCATGGTGATGTTTCCTCATTAGGCTCAAGCTAATTCCAGGTCAGCCTTGAGCTGTGAAAGTGACTAACCGCCATGCTCATGACTGGGGAAAACACACAGCTCACAATCACATCCTGCGCTGACACCAAGAGAGCATGGATGACAGCCACTTTGCACACTGCAACATGGCCTTTTTTTGGCTTTCTGCTTTGATATGCAATGGCTTAGAGGCCACGTGACTGTACTATCGCTGTAATACTAAACAAGATCATGGAGACAGTACATGGCTGACTGCAAAGTCCTGCATACCAGACATAGGAATTTCAATGAATACACTGTACAAAATCTATAGCTTCTCAAAAGAAGTATGAGATTCTCAATGTAGTTAAATGGGTTTAAGTTATAGGCTGCCTTAGAAACATTATCCAACCAAGAGTTTGGGGCAGGGGGGAAGACAGGAAAATAAAAAGCTGCTAAGCTAATACCAGAGGTTAAAAATTATAACTTTTTTTGTTTTGTTTTGTTTTCCAAGACACATTTTCTGTTGTAAATCTGGCTGTCCTGGCACTCACTCTGTAGACCAGGCTAGCTTCGAACTCAGATATCCACCTGCCTCCTGAGGGATTAAAGGGATTAAAGGCATGTGCCATCACTGCCCAGCTTAAAAACAACATCTTAACACAATTTTACAATTACAGATAATCCGATTTAAAATAACATTTATATTTGAAGAAGTGTCCTTTTTTATTTCATGTGAGCCGTATTAAGAAAGTCATTTCAAGCTAAATGTATCTATATAGTAAAGTGCCCTCTTCTTTGTTAGGTGGCTTGTCAATCATCCCCAAATGCCCGTGTCATAAGCAGTTATTTACACATTAAAGCCTGAATGTTGACTTAAAAGGACATGAGTGAATTATTATTCATTATTAATACATCTCAATATGTTTAAGCATTACTTTTCAAATGGAATGATTGCTGTCTATTCATGTTTCAATTGATTACTTGCCTGAATTAAAAGCTGTAAACAGACTCTTTCGTGAAGGACCTAGGATGTGAAAGAAACATAAAATACACATTTTACTTGGAAATAATGTGCAAAAGTCAGGCCATCTTGTAAGTAAAAGTGAGTTCGTTTTTCAAAAGCCCTCCATTAACCTCTAAATTTTAGGTTCCAGCTAACCACTGAGAAGAATCCCAAGGCACGAACAACTTTATCAAGTATACTTTTTTCAGATATAGATGATATTGCAAATATTTGTTAGTAATTAGAGTGATATGAATTAATCACCAATAATAAATATTAATTTTAAAAGGACAAGGCATGGTACATTTTGCAGTCAAGGACAATTCAAGTTCATTTACGTGTTAATCAATTTATTATTTACTCTAGTGTCTGAATCCGGGCCCCCCGCAGTTTAGGAGAGCACTCCAGCGCTGAGCTACACACAGGCCAGGAGGTGCATCTTCTAGCAGTACTGAACTCCAGCTGTTCTACTGCACATACGAAACAGGCTACACTTTGTGAAAGAGGGCCGCTGGTGTGTGCCTTCCCAAGCGGCTGACTTCTATTCAGCCATGAAGAAAAAGTACACTGGAGCCTTTTCTCCAGACTCGTGAAATATAAAATGCAGCTAGGAACCAAACAGGTGGATGCTTGGAGAGCTACAGGCACCTGTACTCGACATCAAACAGCCATCAACAGTCTACATAACCGTCTGCAGACAACTGCTTAGAACTGCCATAGTCTGTCTGTGGAACTTTAGAGAGATGAGACTCTTTTTAAAAAGTATGTTACCATCATAAATGGAAAGCACTGATTTTCTCTCAAATAAAACCTCTGTAAGACACTTGCAGATTGAATGGTAGGGCTTTCAGAACACTGGCATGCCCTGTTTTGCAGCTACCAGTGGGGTCTCTAGTTCTCTTCTGAAAGTCTCTTCAGGATTAAAGATCCATGCATAGGGCTTATTTTTCGTCACTGTTGGGAGTAGTAAGGGGCTTAAAAAATCATGATTAAAAACCACAGTTTCAGATATTAATACCATCTTAGCAGGCGGCCATCTGATGCCTCAGAGCTGTATTTAAGACAAATAAGACCCCGATGGCACACTGAATAATCGCCTCCCACCAAGGCTCCCCCTGCCCCTACACCCCATATTTTTGTTCATTTCTTCTACCCAGTAGAAAGAAAAAAAGCATTGCATAAATGTAGACTTGGTCAGCAACATCAAGCATGTGCACATGGTCGCTTACATATACGCCAACATGCATACACTCAAAGTTGAAGCAAACTCTGCTCACTTTCCTTGAAACAAAACCCAAAACACGTTTATATGTAGGGAATGCTGTGGTGCCTGGTGGCTGTTTATCCAATTTTCTGATATAAATATGGGTCCCAATTATTCTTCCAGATAAGCAGGCTTTCGAGGACCCTGGCAAAAGCAGAGCTTTGCCAGGCTGTGACAAGGCTACCCAGAAACACTGCATGTTCTGTATTCACTGCACACTGCATGAACGGCACAGAAGATCAGACACAGAGCTGGGAGAAGAGAGGAACAAGGACAGCCATGGTCTTGAACAACAAAGGAGGTTAACAGACATGAGCCAAAGGCACAGACGGGAAACAAGCCACGCTTCTTGTCCCTGCCTCTCATCTAGAGGGTCATTGTGTTAGCTTCCCCTGGCATCTTCATTCCACCCACTGAGTTCTGAGATTTATTTTATGTGATGGGTGTTCTGTTTGCATGCATGTCTGTGTACTGTGTGTGTGCAGTGCCTGTAGAAGCCGGAAGACAGAGCACAAGATCCCCTGGAAATGGAGGTACAGATGGTTGTTAGCCACAATATGGGTATTGGGACTTGAACCTGCGTCCTCTGTAAAACCAGTCAGTGCTCTTAAACACTGAGCCACCTCTCTAGCTGCTTACCTTACCTGCTGATTTTTATTATTGGGCTCTTGGAACAAGAACATCTCATTGTCAAAATTTTGTTATTTTCTCACTCAACAGGTGTTTCAACATATAAATAATTGTTAAATGTACAATAAACCTATTTGTCAACAAAATTTAACTTCCTAAAAGCCAAGGAGTTTACAATTATTTTACTTTATTTTTCTAATCACAATGAAGGCAATACCTTTTGAAGGAGTTTTGAGCAAGTGTGCATGCGCTCTGGGTACCAAAGGCTTCAGATGTAAGGATCCTGATCCATTTTGAAATGCTTGCTTGGGAGGTTTCTCTTCATACTTAATGACAGTGGCATTGCCAGCTATAACAAAACACAAAAGTACATCTTATTTAATCCAAAAATACCAGTCCCCCAGGTTTATTCCAAAGAGACAACATGACAACCACCCAACAACATTCACAACAATCACTGTCAGGAATGCGTCAGCAATTTCTGTCCTCGGTATGCTGTTCCCAGAACGAAAGGCATACATTTTGTTCCCTGGCATAGTTCAAGGTTATGCACATTTACAGCTTGGCTTTATCCCAGATAGAAGGTGGAAGATAAATGGTCACCCATGCTGTGTAACAAATACACCCAATGGACACAGAGGAAAGAATCCCTCTCCTGGAAGACAATACAGACTACAAACGGCTGATGGTAATGAAGTAAAAAATGATAGCAGACAAAATACTCAGTGGCTTCAAGGATAAGATCTGGTCTCTGCAGAAGCTGCAGCATCTGCCCCGTTACAAAGGTGCTCAAAGTGAAAATTTATATATGTAAAGAGACTCACCTAAGTAGTGAAAAATCTAAGTGAAAACACAAAATTTCCCCTCCACTAACAGACTGGATCTTTTATTGTCTCTAAGAAATTGTCTACACGTAATTTTAGGTATCCAGTTTTAGTCTACCATTCAATACATAAGTCACAATATTTTTTCTACTATAGAATGCCTACGCATGAATTTGTGTGTCGTCCTGGTGCAGGAGCTGTGCTGGCATCGCTGCATCATTTCAATTTTAGTATGTGCACTGTGAAGCAAGGCTATATAAATGACTTCATGACTGACTTTGACCCCTGTCCTCATACTCTGGCAAAGGGTGAATACATTTCTCTGGTTCACAAACAAATTGTCAATATGATCACAACAAGAAGTTTTCACTTGGCTAAACTACCCACAATACCTACACACATCACGTGCTGTCCTCCTGGTCCTCACCCAGTATCTGTGCACTGAGCCATCTGTTAACTCTCCTTACACAAATAACATTCCTAATATGAGAGTATCACAAACCTACCCTCCCACTGGCAAGCTTCTGCCTAGTTTCTGTCCTGCTTTCCAATTCTCATCTTGCCCAAAACCTAGGGGTTGGGGCTTTCCAAACTTGGCAGGAAGCTAATGGCGGTATAGCATTCTATGTAATATTCTAAAGGACATTCACATGAAGCAGGCATTGGATTTCAGTACGTGCTTTATGGACTCAAATACTATCAAAGAAGTCCCTTCTGTTGGATTTCAAGACTTGCTTTCCTTGGAGTAACTTTGGTTCCACTCGGTAGCAAGTAAGTTACTTGCTTCGATTTTGAAAAATGAAATTCAGTTCAATTTATGGACAGGATATAAAATTGTCCATGACTCTGAATGCATGCTTCCCTTTTCTAAGCTGTTGACACAGAGATCTCCCTCTTACAAAGAACTTAGGGAAAGAGAGTCTCACTGAAGCAAAGGATACATTTCTTACGAGGTCTGAGACCTATGGCTACTGGTTTCCACCATCCTGGAATTAAACTACCTTGATGCAACTCTTGAAGGCTCACTATGACAACAGATCAATTCAGTCAACTTGGGAACACACCAGAGTCAAAATCCACTATCTCAAGGATAAAAATACACTTGTCTAAGATAAATGTATTTACATACTTACATGTTTATAAGAAATATGTGTGTGTGGGGGTGTGTGTGCACCCACTTTGCTAATGATGGGCACCAGATGTAATAAACTGAATATACTTTTATGACCTAACACTAACTATTCTCTCAATTTCCCAAGTACTCAACTCTTGGCTGGCACATGCTTTTCCAATAAATTCCAACTTGAAGGTTGGAGGGCTACTATAAGGCAGGAGGCCCTCCTTCCTAGTGTGGTGGTGGACCCAACATCCTTTCAATTTCTAATTGTTTCCTCATCCAGAGCTGTCCTATTATCATGTCCTCCTTAGTTCTGTTTCATTATGTCTGAACAACAGATTCTCGAATCCATACTCTGATCACCACAGCCTAGGGTGTCTGGACACAGAATAAGAAGTGGAGATGACAGAACCTAATGAGGGAACACAGTGACTGTTTCAGAAAAATCCAAGCAGAAGAAGCAACTTTCCTGCTAGCAAAGAGCTTCTTGTTGGGTCCAATGCTGACTTGCAAACTAGCATTTCTCACTATGTCTGCCCATCTAGTCAAAGTGAGTTTTTGTTTTATTAAACTACACGTATCTGCAGAGTCAACACTCGGCTCATTTCTGGGATTTTTTTGTAAATCATATCAACACTCTCCACTGTGCCAGGTCATCTGTCTACCTGGCTTAAAATCCAATCAACAGTGAAGTTTAAGCTTCTAAAATTCAAAAGCAAAATTATTCAACTTTGTAATTATGAGGATGTCTCATATACACCACAGAAAGATATTAAGAGAACAAACACCATTAGCAGTTGTTTGAGTATTTCCATTTGACACTAGCATGTTTTGTAACATGGAGCCAGGACTATACACTGCCCCTGTCTCATCTATTCTTTGTCTGTGCCAGACATCACTAGTCGAACACAAACCTTTTTTCCTGAACCTGGAGGCAACCTGAGAAAGCAGCGCTACTAATTCATATCAACTGCCCAGAGTCAACAAGTAGAACCATACTCACTAACCATTCTTGACATAGGAGAAATAAAACTGAGGACAGGGAAGATTCATCCTTCTGCCCACTTAGTCAATTGGGCCAAAGTGCTTTCCTTCCAAATGATGAGGCATACATGGTATTGCAACAAAAGGGACCAGAGGCATGCTGCTGAAGGATGCTGAGGAGGGTCCAGTTCTGCCTTCCCATCCACCACAATCAAAGACTGACGCTAAGAGATGGCTGTCCAACTCTCCGTGACTTAATAGAAACCAGAACAAGTCCCAGGTGAGTGCCCTACCCTACAGATCATTCCTATCAGCCAGGCTGCCTCCGAGGTAAAGGAGGGGGTAGCGTAGCCCATTTATTTAGTCCTTCTGATCTCCTCTTGCTGAAAGAGTGCAAATAGCTTTGGTTTGCATCTCTGCCATTGCCCCACACCATCTGTCCCTCAAAAATAAACATGCTTTTGTGGCCAAAGGGAAAGAGGAAGGAAATCTCTAGTCTTCATAATCCTGCTAACGTGGCAAAACTACTTTCTCAAGACCCATTTCCAAATTGCACAATGATCAATCTCATTTGGTATAGAAAACTACTGAGCAATCTTTGTACTAATATTCAAAGGAAGTTATTATTTTATCTTTTTTATGCTTAAAAGGGCACACATTTTAAAAGAGCTAAACTCCCAGATGCAAAGGGAAAAAAGAAAAAAAAATTCTGTATATATTTTCATTTCACCTGCTTGGTAACATTGTTTCTATGGATTCCTGAGTACCAAGGACCAGGTGCTAATTTCCCAACAGCACTATGCTATCTGTGAAGTTCTTAACTGATGCCACTTAACAAAACAACATCACAAAGAAAGGAGCAGGCAAAGGAATCGAGCACCATCCTTCAAAGAGGCTCCAATGTTGAAGCTGGTCAGAGTCATGACATCCAGCAAAAGATTTATTTCCTAATGTGACCCCTCCATACCAGCTGCAAGAAATTTCTGGCTCAAAATGATTTTTCATATTTTAAGATGGTCTAAAAAATACACACTTAACTACTTTTATATGAATCATATTAATTATAATTGAAGAAGACAATCAAAAAATCTGATGCTTTCATTTAAATTCTAAGAGTAATTTTCTACATTTGCACAGCAGCAAGTCACACACTCACAACCTACTATTTAATCAGAAATTAAACCATCAAATAGTCTTTGGTAATAAAAGAATATCATACCAAGAACATTGATGTGCTTAATTATAATTTGTTTAAGTTCCCAAAGAATCACACAATAAAATTGGTTCCCGACAGATCCATTCACATCTTAACTATATACAAATACAATCAAGAAACACTACAGTCAACATAAATTACAAGTAGCAAAGCTAACAACCAAGAGGTCCTAAAATCAATTTATTTAATAAAAATTTAAGCATGCTTACAAAGCAAAGAATCAAACGAGAAACCGTCGACCTACTTCTTTTCCTAGTAAGCGTGGCTAACAAAGGAACTATACAAAGGCTGTAGGATCCCACGACCAGCAGTGCCAATAAGGTAGCATCATAGTGCTTTTCTGAGCCAGCTGGGGGAGTGAGTGTAGAATTGATAAAGATCTTTGAAGAAATATCAGTTTCTGTACAACTGCGAAATCCTCCTGGTATAGTCATTTAAAAGGATCCAAGCGATCTCAGGCAGGAAAAACTGCAGCCATGTTCACGCTCACATCCCTCATGCTTGCTCTCGGTGAATTAGAGTGGGGAGGGGGAGAACTGTAAGCCACAGGGCGCTGCACGGAACAGATTAAGCCAGCTAGCAAATCAGACTAAGAAAGAGACTCACTGATGTGAATGCTCAATCTGCAAGAGGGACACACCGCCACTAGACAGTCTCTGTGGGTACAGCAGGGTCAACCCCTTTGTTAACAGACAAAAAGGACAAGGACAAAAGCATTTCGCAACCTCCTTGGGAGGGTCAGTCAGGCTAGACCGACAGAGGGCCACGTCAACACAGCTGTTTGTAGGAAATGCTGGGTGCTCTATGGAACGCGTCTGCTCCAAGCATCACAGATTCCATCAAGCCCAGGATTTCGGGGCTTGGTAGTGATTCTGTCTGGGTCGTTTGTTTTTTACAATTTACCCTGTAGGACAAAGAAGGCTGCACGGGAGACTATGTTAGAATAATGCATACGTGAGTCATCTTTTCACATTCACAGAGAATCCTGTTAGGTGCAAGCCGTCTGGGGTTTTCCCCATCATTTCCATCATTTTAAATTCCAAACAGCAGGCAGACAATAGCCATGTGTAGTGTTAAGTAACGTGTTCTAGTGTTGGTCAGCACCACCGTGCAGCTACCGTGTGCCTCGGAGACCAGCTGCTGCACGAAGCAACCTGTTTGAACCGCGTTCTTGTCATTAACTCGGTGTCTATTCTCCATAAACCATGCTGCCACATACTTGCTGTGTGACTTTGGATCTGTAGTGGAGTCTCTGGGGCCTCAGTTATGCCTCCTGAAACACTAAGAGTAATAACAGAAGGCACTAGGGGGAGTGGGAGTGAAATAATGAATAGTGTACAGTAGTCCTGAGATGCCTCCACACCAAAAATGGTTCGATGACTTTGGCCTCATCTCCTTATCAAAAAAAAAAAAAAAAATATGTAGACTTGCGGTTAAAGCAAAGCGCTTACATCTCCAACTCTTCCTCACGAATGTTCAACCTGCATCTTTCTCATCTGTTTGTTTTTTAAGAATAAGGACTTATCTCTGTGCCCTGTATCCCTCATTCTACCTCTTATGATCCTGGGCATAGCAGGCCCTCCAAAATTATTTGTATTAGCTGATTCATGAATTATCTTGTGAGGAAATTTAAGGAGGAGGGAAAAAAAAAAGGTACTTTTTTTTTCTGAGTAATTTTTTGAATGAAAGGGAGAGAGCTTAGCTTGTTTGCACATTTTACATGCAGAAAACACAATTCACAAACACGTTCAACAGAGTGTTCTCCTGAGTTTAAAGTATTCATGATTACGCTTAAAGCTGTACGGTTTGTACTGCACTGCATCCAGAATCTGAAGTAAAAGATTACAGAGTACTTCTGCGAGACCGTCTTTGGCAAACTAAACAAAACTGCAGTGATTTTTCTGATTTCAAGAGCCCCAACTACCAGTTTTTTTGTAAACAGTCCCCAAACACATCAATTCAAATTATACCCTTTTAAGCTCCTTCATACAACAGGGCCCATCGACACGTAACTATTCCAGTGTCTCCTGGAGGTTCGTCCAAGAAAACCCATTCCTAAAGAAAACTTTCTGAGCAATTACAAAGAAGCACTGTGCAAAATCCCCACCAAATGAATTATCTGTAGGCCATTAGCTTTGCCTGTGTCTATCCTCTCAAAAAACCCACAAGGTGTGACATCAGTCTGACTTACAATTGCTGCTGTAGGCACTCAGATCGCTGTGGGTGCTGGCCACTGACTGGGTGCTTCCTGCCCTGCGCCTCAAAGGTGCTTTGGATATACGAAGTGGTCTAGGCGAATTCACCCAAGAAAGTTGTGCAGCTTTCAAGCATGAAGACGTTCCTTAGGATAAAAAAAAAAAAAAAAAAAAAAAGCAAACAAAACAAACAAAAATAAAAAACTAGTTTTTGCAGCGATCCATTGTGAAGACTGGTATTTTAAGCTTGCACACTCAAACTTCTGTGCCGACTATGGAGTCACCGTGCAAAATGGACGCTCAACACAATGGTGCTTCAGATGAGCCATGAAAGCTTCACACATACTTACTTTCTTTGAATAATTCAGAAGCAGAAGAGCAGAAAAGGTGAAGCAACTAGGCTACGAGAAGTGTGGCTATAACACTCAGGTTGGAAATAATTAACTCACATCTCTCTAAAGTGGAAGAGAGATCAGAAGAATCATTTGAGAGGAAAGCTTTTGGTAAAAAAAAAAAAAAAAAAATTGGGATCAAAGCAGAAACAAAAAGATATGATACCCCCTCCGTCTATCATTAAAGTGCTCAAACTGCTCCATGCACACACGAGGGAGCCGAATTAAAAAAATAAATAAATGGAAAATTTAAAAGCACCCAAAACAGAAACAAAAATGCTGTTGGAGAAAAATTTTCATTTTATGATGAACAGCAGGGGGCGCTGTGATC
Organism: Cricetomys ansorgei; assembly: GCA_026225945.1. Classification (NCBI taxonomy): domain Eukaryota; kingdom Metazoa; phylum Chordata; class Mammalia; order Rodentia; family Nesomyidae; genus Cricetomys; species Cricetomys ansorgei. The sequence continues at coordinate 47,214,823 of JAMJFZ010000107.1, read as the reverse complement.
AGCTTGTTTTTTTGGTTTGTTTTTTTTTTTCCTTCTCATCTTTATGCCACAGTTTATTTGCTGTCTCACAGTTTATTAATGTGAGAAATGTTCTTCAAATTTCTAATTCTGTGCCACTGGAAAAAAAAGACTTCCAGCTATCCACGTTGTGTATATGCTTCTAATCCTCTGATGTTTTAGAAACGCTTTGGGATGCTCACACTTATGAAACCCACCCTCGCTCTCTTGGAAAGTCTATTGCATGTACTTTATTCTCTACTCCAGGAAATACATGAGAGTGAATCTCAAACTCTCAAACTCTGCCCCCGCCCTCCTCTGAATCCCAGCCCCATTCACACTGAATTCCTTACTGTGTTTCCACTTGGACACTCTCTCCAATTACTAATGCTAGTTATATTTCCATTTCCCTTTCCCTACACAATCTTCAAAATGCTGAAATCGTGTTTTCTCCATGTATTCTGGCACTGAATCTCCCCATGCTATCCATGCTGCTATCGCAGACCTAAAGAACACTGTTGATGAAAATGATAGTGCCAATCTTTTATCAATAGCGTAAAAATAAGGTGGCGACGTGAGGATGTTAACAATGCTCTTTGCCTTGTCCCGGTGACAGAGCCTTTGCCTAGCATGCTTCATAGGACTCACACTATGCTCACTCCAACCTGCAGCCTGCCCAGAAGCCCACTCGCCTGGTTCTGCACCATTTCCCTGACCTCTGCAGCCCGGGGTCCTCAGGAAGGTTCCAAGGGAACCCTCGATACATCCACCAAGCCCTACCCCTTCCACTTATCTCACCCGAAGTTTAACTTTGAAAGGCAGAGTCTTGCTATATTGCCCAGGTTCCTGGACCCAAGCAATCCTCCTGCTGCAGCCTTCGGAGCATTTGGACAACAGACATGTGCCTCTGCACCTGGCTTCCAGGTATGTGTTCGTGTGGACGCACCTGTGTGAGCAGCTGCGTAGGAAGATTTACATGCACATGGAGGCTAGAGGTCAACAATGGCTGCCATTCTTCAGGACTAGCCACCTTGAGTTCTTGAGAGCGGCTCTCTCATTGGCCTGGAGTTTGTCAATCAGGGGAGGAGGGCTGGTCAACGAGCCCCAGAGGTGCCCCTGTCTCTGCCTCCAGACCCTGGCTTATTTCTGTGGATGGTAGGGATTGATCACAGGTCCTCATACTTGCACGGCAAATACTTTACCAACTGAGCTACCTCTCCAGCCGCCCCCCCCCCCCTGCCGCCCGGGTCATACTTTTAACTCTGGGACTAATCCTAGTAATGCATTATTGCTATGCTAGCTCTTTATTAAAAACAGCCACCAGCACATGTCTGACTGGTGGCAGTGGGTCTGATGCCCAACCACCGTCCCTCTGCTGTACCAGGGGAAGCAGCTTCATATTAGAGGAAGATCTAAGCCCAAGCTACTACATGAAAGCACCCGCACAGCAACAGTGAGTGTCTAACAGATACTGTTTCACCAACATTCCTAGTGTTTCACTTGGTGCTATGGGGAACCTGAGGTGGTTATGTAAGTGAATCCCATATAAAGAAACAAAGCATATATATCCTGGGCACTACAGAAAGGCGCTTGGTAACATTGAGTTAAACTGGAGATCCACTGCCTTAAGCACCAAATTTTTCAGAATTTTGTATCAAAATCACTTTATTCTATTTAACTCACAAAAAATAGCACACAGCTGGTTTGAGGTAGCCATTCAAACGCTTGCCCAGTCCTGAACGCTATACTTCCCAGTGAACTTCCATAGAGTCAGAACAGCCATTCTGAATCAATGGTGCTTCACTCTTCTTACACTTTCACTATCAATTACTTTTTTAAATTTTTATTTTTTATTGTTTTTTGGGTTTTTTTGGGACAGGGTTTCTCTGTTGTAACTCTGGCTGTCCTGGAACTCGCTCTGTAGAACAGGTTGGCCTCGAACTCACAGAGATCTGCCTGCCTCTGCCTCCTGAGTGCTGGGATTAAAAGCGTGTGCCACCCACCACCAGACTCAATTACATTTTTATGGACATATCCACCATGAAAAGATGTAGAAAAATAAAACTGGAAAAAATAGCTTTATGTTCTCTGATAACTCGTGTGTCCTTTTGCCTGTGTTATGATTTTCCTCATCACCTAAGATGCCTCTCTTGGTCTCCCTTCTAAATGCTACACTATACACATTACCCTGTTTACATGCATACATGAAATCACTAGAGGCTAGGATCTGCATATGAGGAAAGACATGTGATTCTTTCTGACTTTGGGTGACTTCAATACGTTTAGCAACTCCCATCTGTTTTCCTGGAAATTTCATGATTTCACTTTTCTTTACAGCTGAGTAACAATTCTATTTTTTGTATGTACCACATTTTCGTCATCCATTGATCTATCCATGCGCATCGAGGCTGGTTCGTGTCCTTGCTATAAAGAATAGAGCAGCAATAAAACATGAACGCTTCGGCAGAGTATAGAATTCTCCAGGTACACGCCCAGGAGTGGAATAGTGGGTTATAGGGTCATAGGATAGTTCTACTTTCATTTTTAGGAAGTTAAACTAATTTCCAAAGAATGTATTGATCTGTGCTCCCATCAGAGGAAAGGATCCACCCTTCCCCGCATTTCCACAAATACTTGTCATACTTTCTTCTTAAGGAAAGCCATTCTGACTGGGGTAAGGTTGTATCTCAAAGTGGTTTTAATTTCCATTTCTCTGATGAATAGGGACAATGAACAACTAACAAAACAGTTATTAGCCTTCTGTGTGTCTTACTGAGAAGTGCCCATCCCATTGGACCGTTTTATCGACTGGCAGCTTTATTTTGTCAGTGTTTAATTCTCGCAGTTCTTTGATATAAGTACAGTAGTAAAGATTTTCTCCCGTTTGTGAGCTCCGTGCCCGGATGATAGCTTCGTTTGCTGTGCACAAACTTTTTCAAGTAATGGTTGGGGCTAGTTCCTGTGTTTCTGAAATTCTGTTTAGAAATGTGCTGCCTACCCCTACGCCTCCAGGAATATTTGCTGTTTCTGTCTTACAGTTTCAGGTTTTAAATTGCGATCTTTGATCTACTTTGAGTTGATTTTTATAAAGGCTGAATGATACAGATCTAATTTCATTCTTCTGCAGGTGGCTATCCCAGACTTGTCAGCACCATTTGTTGAAAAGACTTTTTTCCATTGCATTTTTTTTTTTTGCCTCCTTTGTCAAAAATTAGGATTCTACCCTCTGTGTTTATTTACAGATCCCCTATTCTGTCCCATTGGTCTAAATGCATGTTTTTATACCAGGCTGTCTTTGTCACTCTAGCTCTGTAGTATAATTTAAGGTTGGATGTTGTGATACCTCCAGCTGTGTTCCTTACTCCTTTGCTTTGAATTAGGACTGTTTTATTCTTAATCTGTGAAATACGACATTATGATCGATATCGTAAAAAATATGTAGATTAATTTTTGTAATATAGCCATTTTCATAATATTAATCCTTCCAATTCAGGAGCATAAAAGAAGAAAAAAATCATATATAAAGTTTAAACTATATAATGAAACAATTGAAAATACACTGCACTATTATGGGATTATCATGGGGTGTATTGGAATGAAGAAAGGCAAGGGTGAGAAAATTTCCCTTCATTCATCATTAGCATTTAAACATTTATTGGTATGAATCGCCTTTGGATGGTGAGCGCAGTTACAATAAAAACTAATGAACACTGAAGTCAACAGGGCCACATTCAAACATACGACACCCACCATAAAGCAGACCCAGAAACCAAGAAAGGACAAACTAGATGGACAAGGTAGATTCTGGTAACCATATAACTCTAGTCCATCTGCCGGCAGTAGCTGGTCGTCAGTTTGTTTTATTTCACTAAAGAAAGAAACTAGTCAATGTCTTCATTCATAACTTTTATATGGTTATTGCGAAGAGAGTCACTTTACTACTGGAAAATTCGTGATTTCATAATGGTTATGTTTCCTAGGGCTGGAAATGAAAGCCAAAGAATGAACTCCTGAATGGTCCTCCTTTGTCCTGCCCTTTCTATTAAATATTTTATTCTCCAAGAGAAAGCCTGAAGGCCTTCCACAGGTGCACTGCCAATCTACCAGTGCCGATCCAGCCTAATCCAAGGAAAGGCCTGGGAAAGGTCGGTGAGTCCACTCTGCAGGACAAATACCTTCAAAGGAATGACAGGATTTCCAAAGCCACAAAACCACCTACCAGTCAAGGTAATTTCCCATCTCTGAACTATCTGTCAACTAGACATGAACAAACACAGAATTAACACATCTTTGAGAGACTATTCAGCATTGAAAAACATGACTCACTGTTCATAACTGATAAAAAAAATGTATGCAAAATGTATGGTTTTTGTAGGCAAGATTCAGGTAAGTCACACACACACACACACACACACACACACACACACACACACAGATGGAGAAGAGGGAGAAAGATCACACATCTAACTATAGTGTTACCTACAGTAGGCAACACAGGTGGTCTTTTTAAAGATCTGGAAATCAATTAACATGGGAGAGTGTTTTACTCAAGTATTTGCATGCTTAGCTGGGAAGATGACAACACGTAATCACAAAGCACGTGTGTGTGTGTGTGTGTGTGTGTGTGTGTTTGCTCGCGCAGGGACACATGCCGGAATCATCTGACACCTCACCACAGAAATCAAAAGTCTGCAAAGAAAAGAAGTCACTGCACTCCACTGTATAACACATGGCACTCTGCAGTGTCCAGTCTTAGTAGGAACACAGGTGTTGTGACTAAAGAAAGAGACAGTGAGGCGGGAGAGGCAGGTACTTTACAGTTGGGAGAGAGTGGCTCTAAACGCCAAGACAGGAACTTTAAACCTGAATTTTCAGTAGTTAATATAGTGGGAAGATGGAGAGAGACACATGGAAGGGTCTCAGAATTGGAGGCAGAATTTGATCACGTGGTGAAGGGTAGAACAAAGTGAAGAATAGAAATACAGGCCACAAATTAGAAGGCTGGCACACCCGTCAGAGCAAAAGGCATGGGAATTTTAACTAGACCAGGAAGAGATGACTGAGATCACCTGGTAACACATAAACGTTAATAAGACATGCAATCAGCAGAGTCATTCTTTCCTGGAGTTAGGAAGATAAAGTGCTAAATTAATGCAGGATTAAAACATGAAAGATAACCTCTTTATAGCTATGGTTATAATTTCAACTCTTTACATGCAACTACATAAAAAGGCCTTTGTAGTAATTATCTACAGTAACTAAGAATTAGAAAATTAAAAGTAAAAACCAAAGCAATAACAAGTTATAGTAGAAAGCAATTACATGTTCTCAAAGAGTATACTTGCAGTTAACTCTAACGGGCCAAATGCTTCCACTAACAATGTATATCTAATACTAATAAGTTAGCTTCACCAGAAAGTACTGTCATAAGTATTCTTCATATAAAACAGGATGCTTATGAAATATACACTAAACAGCTTATGTGAATTTCAGGGGGGAAAAAGATCTTTTAGCAACAAAAGTTATACACATGAACAGATATATACACATACATCCTGCCCTTTCAGGAAAATATATCAAAAGACAGATTTGAATGTGAATACGTGTTAGCTTTTCCTTGAGTTAACATTACAGTCTAATGCTATTTTAATCTTAACCCATGTCATACATTTTAAAGGCAGAATTGAGAAAATTCTTTTAAGATTTAAATAATTAAGATCCAAATACCTTAAAAATTCTAGAAGAAAATGAGAAGTCCACAGCTCAACTATAAAATCATCCCAACATTTAAATTTGGAAATGGGCGAAGGACTTAAACACAGATGCCTCTAAATAAGACGCACAAATGGTCAACAGGACCATGCCAAGATGAAACTGCTCAATACCCAAATGCAAATCCAAACTATGAGATACCTCACACAGTCTATGATGATCAAAAAAAAAAAAAATGACCAAGCACTGGTGAGCATGTAGAGCTAGGAGAAACTTGTGCATTACTTTTGCTAATGCAAACTAGTATAGCCACTATGAAAAACAGCATGAGAGTTCCTCAAAAAAAATTGTAATTATATTTACCACATTATCCAGAAATGCCATGTCTACATATATACCCAGAAGAGGTAAAAATAGGGAGTTTAGCAGGCGCAAACACCCATGTTAATAGCACCAATAGTCATAGTACCCTGGATGTGGAAGCCATCAAAGTGTTCACAGGCAGATAAAGCACAGTACAGATAGATAAATGATGGGTTATTATCCAGCTTTAGAAGGGAAGGAAATGTTGACATGGTCACAAAATGAATTAAGTTTAAGACACAATGCTAAGTCATGTAAGTCACCCACAAAGGAAAATCATTGCATGATGTCTTCTATGAGTGTCACAGAGCATATACGTTCATAGACACAGGATTGGGATGGTTGCCAAGGAAGGAAGAAAAGGAGACTTAGGGATTAAGGCTTAAATTTTTAATGGATTAATTAGGGTGGATAAATGCAAGAATTGAGAATGAGAAGGCTGGCTTTACAACAATGCAAATGTCCTTATGCTGCGAACCCTGTACAGGTAACGATGGTGAGAACGGCATATTCTATGTACGTAAGGCATTTATTTTTATTATGATTCTTAACGGTTGAAAAAGCTTTCTATTTTAACTCACAGCTGCATAGACACATTAATAAACTCATATACAAATCTCAGAAAGAAAATTCAGGATAGGATAAGAGGGGATTTTATTCCCCCCCAAAAAAAACTTACTTGTATTGAGATATTTATACAAATTAAAGTTGAACAGTACTAAGGAGTAGGGGGCTTAAGAGATACAATCTAGAGACTTACAGCTAAGTTCAAGTCCAGTTGTACCACACACTGGCTGGGGCAGGTTACTTAGCCTCTCTTGGCTTCTGCTTCCTCTGTTTAAAGAGGGTGATTAGAGTTGCATTACCTCATGGGTCCTCATAAGAAGTAGGCTTAGAACTGTAGCTGGCAAACAGTGACATGTGAATATCAGCCCCCTGCTCTGATTGGTCACCAACATACATTGCATTAAAAAGCAAAATATTTTAAATGGAACTATAAAAATGATAGAGTGATATATGTCACTCTCCTGTGTAAGGTGGTCTTGTTATATATAGAAATAGCAAAAGGAAAAGGAAATTTTTGACAGTGTAAGAAAAAAATTTTTAAATTGGCAGTCACGGAGCCGAAATGGGACAAATGGCAGTGCCAACTCGGTACACATCATTTGCTCCAAAACACAAGTAAGCAAAAGTTCTGATGGGTAAATAAAGTCAGCATAACATTTTAAAGGCCACACCTGTCTCTACTCCTTTCCTGGCTACTCAACAACCATTTTTACTCTCTATCCCCGTGCTCCCATAGAGAAAAACTTTAAAGCTGAATACTTGCTTCCTGACCTCTTGTGAGACAAGGAGTGACCATCATCTCTGGTTGGGGCCCAGAAGACCTGTGAAGAGTACTGTGGAGAAAGGCTTCCTTCCTGACAAACACCAGCAGGCATGTGAAGACAAGGCCTCTACCCTGGGACACTGCCCTCGGCTTCCAGCCTTGAGAGCAGTAAGCAAGAGCTTGTGGTACATGGAACTTTCGGCGACCATGTTCTAACTGATTTTGGTCATTAAGACAATATGCTGAGCAGGATGGGCGGAAGGACAGGAAAGTAGAGATGACATTACTTAATTAGCAAGCCTGGAATGGCCCTCCTCGGGCTTCCTGTTAAAGAGATGCACAGCCTTGTGCTTTAAGCCAATTGTCACTCGCTTCAAAACTGCTCTCACCTGCCCTATTTGCCAGCAGTATTTGCTACAGGTAACGGACTCTTCTGTTGCCACTCTTAGCTGGCGTCCCTCCTCCTTCCCTAGCTGTCCCTTCTGGACTCTCATGATTTCTCCTCATTCTTCTACTGCTTTCAGCCTAGAAGGACCAGACAGGTACCCTTGACCTGATCAGTTTCTACACGTTCTGTCTTGGGTGTCCTCATCCACTTTGGTGCCTTCACATATTATCCACAGGTTGCTGAGTTCCAAATTTGTATCCCTCGACCAAACTCGTTCAGACTACACATTTAGAGTCACTACTCCATCCCTGCCGTATGTCTGTTATCGCCTCAATATCTCTATAACTTGAGTTCCTGATCTCCATCATCCTTTCTACCTCAGTTAGAAGGCACCATCCATCCATCCATCCATCCATCTCTCATTTATCCCTCATTTAACCCCATCAGCTTTCCTTCTAATATCCACGTAACAGCACATTTCCAGAACCTGCCACAATCCTGGTCCTAGAGGACATCTTCTTCTGCAGTTACAGCAACACCACTTCCTCCCCAGTTCCCAAACTCACTCGCATACAGTCTATTCTCAACACAGTGATCTGTAAAAGTGTAAGCCACTCAGGCTCAAAGCCAAAGTCCTACGAATTTTAAGACCGCACAGAACCTGGCTCTGCGGGCCCAACCTTGTTTCTACTTGTGCCCTCCGTTCTTTGAGTAATTCTCATGTGCCTCCTGCTCTTCACTCAGATTTCCTCTGCTCTTTCGGCCTTAACTCACAGCTCCCTTCTCTACTACATTAAAAATTCACACACACACACACACACACACACACACACACACACACACACACGCACATGCGCTCACACTCATGTGCGTTTCATATCTCCCCTCCTCTTTTAACAGTTTTTCTGTCTTCTCAGTTTATCAGTACCAAACATACACACACTTTATTCATAGACAGCTCATTTCATGCGACATGACAGAATGCCCAGGGCCTGTTTTGATCCTGTATTCACTGTTGTTCTCTAGCACATAAGTGAATCTACACAGTCAATAAGTATTTGAGTACCGAGTTATTGGCCAGTTGAAATATCGTTTAACACCCTTCCTAAACAGGAATTTTCTGTCATCAGAGATGGTGCATGGACTTGCATATGGCTTCTGAATGGCGTCAATGAAGTGTACATATGCAAAGCATTAAAAACATCCACATCCTTTGAGTCCATCTAGAGGAATGTATCCAGGAATTTGATCAGCTTACGTATGTGTGTACAAGGGTCTTCTGTGTAGAACTGGTTAATATAGTGGGGTGAGAGAGATCTGGAAACCTCCCTGGGTCAAAAACAATCTAAAGAAGCAAAACACAGCTGTCAAGGCTTGAACGAGTGCCTCCAGAATACATTAGCCACCAGTACAGTAGTGTTGGGAGGCGGGGCCTTATAAGACCTGTGAGACTGTGAGAATGGACCAATGCTGTTTGCAAGTGCTTGGTTACTGGAAGAGCAGGCTCCTTATGCAGGCACGTTTGATCCCCTCTTCCATGTTTATTCTCCCACACTCCCTTGCCCTGTGTCTTTTACATGGGATGATATCAGCACCATATTTGTGGGCTTCCCAATCTTTAGACCACATGCCAAATTAATTTCTATTCTTTGCAATTTATACATCCTGTGGTTTTCTGTTGTAGTATCAACTACAAATAGACAAACAGGACATGCAAAAAATAAAATAATTGAAAACCATGCTACTAACAACATTTAAAAATCTTAAACAGGGGCTGGCAAGATGAAGGCTCAGCAGTTAGGAGCACTGACTGCTCTCCCAGAGGTCCTGAGTTCAATTTCCAGCAACCACATGGTAGCTCACAGCCATCTATAATGGGATCCGATGCCCTCTTCTGGCAGGTGGGTGTACATGCAGTTAGAATATTCAAATACTTAAAATAGGAAAATACCATGCACTTGTAAACAAAAAGTGCCATCAACTAATTAGGTGACTGCTGATCATGCAGAATGGGATTTCTACAAGTAAGTACTGGCCCAGTAAATATGTCTATATAATACATGGGAGTCGTAGTCACACATTCTGACACTAGAAGTTATTGGTGGAAGTAAGATGAAAGGAGGTTTTGTTTTTTTTTTCTTCTGACCTTTCACTTAAAATGCCACCCGCCTTTAAAATAACTTACTATGATGAGAAGATCAGAAAACTGAAAGTCTACCTAAATCAACTGCTTAAAATTCAAAGCATTAGAGAAGTCAAATAATACTGGTTAGCTTTGCTTGAAAGCTGCCCCTCTGTTCTTTATTGTAATAAATAGATCTGTAATAAATCTGGTTTCTGGGTGTCCCGACTTCTCTGGCTGGCTGCCAGAACACCAGGCTGCTGTGTGCTCATTGGCCATCCACCTTCCTCTGTGTTTCTAGCCTCTGTCCTGACCTGGTCCTCAATCTTTGTATCATCCTCTGTCAAGGCTTCAATCCATGTGTACCCTTATTTTTATTTCTGGGTTTTGTTTGTCTGTCAGGTTTGTTTTTTGAGGACAGGGTTTCTGTAGCTAAAACTTAGGGGCAATCTTCCTGCCTCCCCCTACCAGAGGCTGCAATTATAGGTCTAAGTCACCACATCTACCCTATTGAGGTTCTTAAACATCAGAAAGTATCAACGTCTATTAAAACTGGTCTTTAACCCAAGTAAGGGAACAAGGGTACATACAAGGGGTCAGAGCTCCCAGGTTTTGTTTGTAGAAGTGCTGCTAGTTATCTTTTTTACTGTTAGAACAACAAATGAAACAAGAGTAGCCCACCACCTCCCCCATTTGGCTGTTAAGACTCATGATCTGGGACTGGAGAGATGGTTCAGTGGTTAAAAGCACTGGCTGCTCTTCCAGAGGACCTGGAGGAACCACCACCGCGTGCTTAAGTTCCAGGGTAGGCGGACAATATGAAGCCGCAGCAGCACAGGTGACTCACAACCCAAACATTCCCAGTTCTGAGAGGGGTAATTTGACAGAGAAACAAGAACATCCCACAAAGCAAGGTTCCCACGACGCCTTGAATCGCACAGAAGCTGGTGTTGATGGCAGCACTGTCGGTACCTGTCTCCACGAGTACTTCCACAAAGTTTCGGCTGTCTTAGAGTGGGGATTAAGCAAAAAATAGCTTCCTTAGTCACAAGCCTGGGAACCCAAGAGAACATTTACGATTCAGAATGTAATAAACCAAGTCTAGGAGGTGTACCGAGACTGCATCCTTCCCCAGCTTTCCAGAAAAAAAGATGAATGGGGTCTTACATCCAGCCGGGGATTGGTTTTGTATCTGGCACTTATAGTGAGAATCCCAAAAGGAATGGAGGAAGAGCCTGTGGGGTGTGGCTCAGTGGGAAAGCCATTCCATTAGCACACGTAAGGTTCAGGGAATAACCTCAGCACCAAAACCATCACCACCACAAAAGACAGCTTCTAGGCTCATTGGAAGCCAACTTCATAGGCAGAACTCCTTTCAGCTGGGAGGAGCTTACTGAGACTTCAATACTGATCACTGTCTTAAGTGTATTTCCTTGCCTAGGGTTATAAAAATGAATGGGTCCATTAACATCTCTGGAAACTCTAGGGGTGCATCATCTCTTCCCATAAAATTGAGATAGAAAACATGGATCAATGCTGCCCCTCACTTCACTTTTTCAACCTCTATTTGCCCTCACTAATCTACACACTTCTTCATTCCTTTTATTTCAGACATAAACTCTTCTGCATGCTGCTCCACTGCGATTTTTTTTCGTTGCCTGGCTGTGGTGACTATCGCGCTGCTCTGATCCTCATCGGCTCTTTCCCCACAGGCCTGCTCGACTGTATCATCTTCGGTGGGGAAGCACACATCCACCCTCTGGAAGTACTTCGTAGGCATTTACCTCCTGGATACCTTTCTTTACTCTCTTTTCCCCGATTTTAACTTACGACCTCTCCCCTAATATACCCAACCATCTAAAAAGCAAGCCGTAGGCATACCCTTGAGACCATTCTCCACCAAGCAAACAGATCAGGAAGTCCTCGATATTTTAAACACATGCTCTATTTTCTATTCCCTGAACCATGCAGGACCCTTGGGATTTGCATGTAGACGGCTGGAACTCGTCTGACTCCAGTTCCCTTGAAATAGAGCTCAGCTCTCACGATCTCAACACATGTTCTAGTCCAGAACCTGGCCATACCATTCCCCAGACACACCACAGCCTTTCAGAAGCTGTGGTGATGCCAGCAACCCTGTCTACTGATACACTTCTATGGACATAACACAAACATTATCTCAAATGTCCGAGTTCTTCTCTAGGCTGAATTGGTTTCCTCCCTGTATGGGAGACACTCAGTGCTTTGTCTAAGTCCCCAGTTGAATCAAGCTAAGGGACATTTTTAATGCCTTTTATATAACAGCTACATTGTGCTGAGCACTAGAACATATAAAAATAACTCATTCCTGGACTCTGTCCTATGGATGTCAATTTGGCAGGAGACATAAGAAAATCACCACACACCACACAGTCTCAGTGGCCAGGACATTCAGTTGAGCATGCTCTGCTTAGACTGTCCCCACCACCCAATTCTTAAAGGTACTGACTTATTCACATTCGTAGCCTCAGAATCTACTGAACTACCCAATGTAAAAGCATATACTCTTAATGGCTAAGAGATTTCACAGTGACATTTCATGAGTCACTCTATAAAGCAATCTTCTCTAGAATTACTACTGAGAACTATGGAAAACGTCAAGAAGGGCTAACTTCACAGTGATGATATTGGGGAGGAGAAAGATGGATGCCTTCCACATGTCTGCAAACGCTACTTGCTCCAGTTTCATCTTCTCCCATCCATGCTCCAGCCACCACTATGAAATGGCAGTCAGTGCATGGCTCCCCAGGACCTACACACAAGCTTCTTAGGTTCTCTGCACTGGCTGCTCACTGTCTAGAAAACCCATCATCCTGACACTCACAAGCTTCCCTCCTCCATCTCTTCCTCCTCCTCCTCCTTCTTCTCCTCCTCCACCTTCATCTCCACCTTCATCTCCACCTTCATCTCTCCACCTTCATATCTCCACCTTCATCTCTCCACCTTCATATCTCCACCTTCATATCTCCACCTTCATATCTCCACCTTCATATCTCCACCTTCATATCTCCACCTTCATATCTCCACCTTCATATCTCCACCTTCATCTCCACCTCCTCCTCCCTCTCCCCCCCTTCTCCTCCCTCTCCATCTCCTCCTCCATCTTTAAGTGTTTGCTCAACTCTCTCAAGTGAGGACTTTCTTGACCATCCAATTTACAATCAAACTCGACACCGCTTTTCCTCCTAAGCACTTAATCACTCACTGCCTTACAAACTGAACGTTTCATTCACTTATTTCATTTTCTACTTTCCCTCATTAGTCTAAGAACCACCAGGGCAGGAGTTGCCTGTCTCTTTTGTATGCAGATACAGCAAAGGGGGGAGTGGGACTTGGGACTGGGTGTCACAGGATAGCCCAGGCTGGCCTAGAACTAATAATATTCCTGCCGCTAGCCCCGGAGCCCCAAGATTATGGGTGTGTTCCACTCCGCCTGCCTTCAAGGATTGCTTTTCTTTTGCCCTTTTTATCACTAACATGGTGGTTCTCAACCTTCCTAATGCTGCGACCTTTTAATACAGTTCCTCATGTTGTGAACCCCAACCATAAAATTATTTTTGTTGCATCATCATAACTATAATTTTGCTACTGTTATGAATCGTGATGTAAGTGTGTGACATACAGATGGTCTTAGACAACCCTGTAAAAGGGTTGTTTGACCCCCAAAAGGTTTGCCACCTAAAGTAGAGAACCACTGCCCTAACACTAAGCACAGTTGCCTACGCAAATAAGCGCTACTGGATCACTGTCAGATCTATACACCCCTTAACGCACTCACGTCTATTAACGAGCAAGTCAAACAAGACCTAACAACAAACTTGTAGGTGATCAGCATGGCCCATTCCCAGGCTCCATTCATTATCAGCTGTGTGATTTTGGTAGTCGCTTGAGTTTGCAAACCCTCAAATGCCTTATGTGGAAACTGAGGATAATCATTGTACTTACCCTTCATGAGCTGTGAGATTACCCACACAAAGCTCAGGATAGTGGCTGCCACATCGTAACACCCTCAAGCCTGTCAGCTACGATTACTGTTGCAATAGAAGTCCTGAGACACACTCTTGTGTGTTGTAGTTAGTTACAAATATAAGAATATCTATTGGTAACTCCTGAAAAGACTTTATGATAATATAGTGATAGTTTCCAGTTTTTAATAACTAATGGACACAAATGAGAAAAATTCTACTTTTACTACCTCTCTCAAACTTAGAAAAACACTATGAAATTTTTAAAGATTTTAAATTATTTTAAATGCCAAGTGAAAAAAATATGTTTATTTAAACCAAGAAGCTGCACAACTGTATGAGAAAGAAGAAAACCAACAACAGACAAGTTGTTACAAGTTCTGGATATACTACTATCTTAAGAGGGCTGTATTAACTCACACTGAGCAGAATAAAAGCAAAGGCTTACTCTCCTCAACTGCTACTCCTCTTCCTAGAGTAGAACTAAAAGCCATCTCTTGTGTCACTTCAAGGTCTCACGCACCTTACACAGCCCTTTGGGGAGTTTTTTGGTTGGGGCAGGGCAGTGGATCAGGCTTTCCCAGCTCAGACAAAGGATGCCAGGATAGACAGGGTATTCTGTCCTGCTTCTGTGATCCCGCCTGCTTTCGGGCTGGTCTCTGAGGTGACAGTTTACACTATACAGAGAAGCACACCCTTAACAGACCAAATCTGTCCAAACTGAAATGGACTAGCGAGAGACTCTCTGGAGAAGTCAGAAGAACTGAGCACAGCGCAGTGAGGTTCCTGGCTGAGCACTTATTCTGGGGCATTAGTCTTGAAGTCTTGTAAAAGTATTTACATCATGGGAAATTGAGAAGACAGCTTTAAGTTCAGGACCTAAAAAAGACACAGTCTATAAGCTATTTAGCTGGGGACAAAATGAGTTAATTTCTTCAGAAAGGATGGTCCAAAGGTGCATCTTTAGAGTAACAACACTAAGCTGAGAGCTTGAAGTCGGGCCCTACTGCCTGGTTTGAGTCTCACCTCTGCCCTTCCTGGCAGCAACACCTCAGCAGGTCATTTAGCTGTCAGTTTCCTAGCTTGTGGGTTGGAAATATGCCTCCGAAAATCATTGTAAGGATGAAGTAAACTCCGAGGCGGAATGATTAAATTTGAGCCTAGAAATTGGCATATATTTAATTGAGTGAGCTGATATAATCTGCGTTATAATAATAGCTAGGAAAATTTCCATCATTATCTAGTCGTATTTAATTGACTTCGTTAACAAAACAGAGCTGAGGGATCTAGTAAAGCGCTAAAGCACTTGCCTAGCATGCTCAAGACCCTGGGTTCCTGGGTTCAATCCTTAGCAGCACCATCAACAACAAAACCCACATTCTGAAGAAGCAAAAGTATTCTAGGTTTGGCTTGTCCTATTATTTTATACTCAGACGTCATAAATGCCCACATTTTGGACAAATGAAACGGAAGCGCCGCAATAGTTTAAATGTATTTTTTCCTGTATTCATTCTAAAGCAGCAGTTCTCTGTGGGCCGTGATCCATCTGGGGTCAAACAACCCTTTCCCAGGCATTACCTAAGACCACCTGCATATCAGATATTTACGTTACAATCCTAACAGGAGCAAAATTACAGTTATGAAGAAGCCATGAAAATAATTTTAAGGCAACATGAGGAACTGTATTTAAGGGTCACAACATTAGGACGGTTGCAAACCACAGGTATGGTATTTTTAAAAAATGCTATCTTGACTCTGAGTCTGACTTTCTGCTCAGTTTCCGACAGGAGTTATAGCAAACCCTACATCCATCGCCTGGACGGCTGGACGGCTGGACGGCTGGACGGCTGGAAGACTACTGTTGCTTACCTTCCTGTCAGCAACTGTGGGAGACCACAGTGGCATCCATTTGGTTTCAGTTTGTGAATTCACAAACACTTCATTGTACAGCAAAGGGCAAAGGCTCCCAGGGATCTAAAGGCACATTGTTCTTGCTCCTGGGGGCTCTGTTCTACCTTTAACTCGGCGGTATTATGTTTCCTATCCTCCACAGCAAACACCTCTCAATTTATGGTGACTCTACAAATCCCAGTTAGTAATTTTTAAACATCATGCTGTACAACTGAGTTAGTCTTCTGTCATACCTCAGCTAGCCAGAACAGCTAGCCACAGACTGGATGGCCCAGGCAACAGGAATTTATTTTCTCTCATTTCTAGAGGCTGAGGTAGTCCAAGACCAAGGCCTCAGCTAATAGCTTCCTAGCAAGAGCCTCTTCCTGGTTTCAAGATGGCTTCTGAAATACAGCTCTAGTATCTCTTCCTCTTTCCATAAATTGGTTTGGACTAGGGTCTCATTTTTAGGACTTTGCTATAACTTGCTCATGGGCCCTAGCTCCAAAGTTAGGGCTTTCACATTTAAATTCAGGGTAACACAAACATTCAGCCCACAGAAGTCTTCTAACCTTATAAAAATTAAAACTAAAAAAATCAAACTCACGATCGTCATTACATTCCATCTTCTCCTATTCGTACACAGAAAACTGCAAAGGAGCTGGGCGTGTTGCCACACACTTGTATCCTAAGCATTCAGAAAGCAGAGGCAGGAGGATTGCTGCAAATTCAGGGACAGCCTGGGATACAGCAAGTTCCAGATCAGCCATGGAAAGAGTGAAACCTTATCTCCAAAAACAAAGTAAAATATAATTTAGTTATTTTAGTAGTAGGTTTCCAAGCTCGCCTGGCTTGATTGGCCAGCACCCACATAAAATAAAAATAAAGAAATATTTAGACTAACAGATCCACATTTCTCTTAAGACACAATATATATAACACATGGTAAAGGGATTTTTAAAAAGGACTGATCACCTCCATAAAGAATTCCATCTGTTTAATAGATCCTGAACAGGGACCTAACTTCTAAAAAGCATGTGTGCGCAGGTATGCAAGCATGACATTGCTCAGATAGTCATGCCAGAGGCAGTCATTTCTCAGAAAACTAGGTGAGTTCCATATCATCCCTAGAAAACAAGACTCCAAAAGCTATTGGAGCCTAAGATTCTGAAACCCTTACACTTGACAAGCGTCCATGACAAGGGAGGAGAAATGCTTGCCAGGCCTGGCAGCTCCACGGTGCCAAAATGAAACCAAAACACAGGGCCTCTAACTACAGGCCAGGGTGCCAGAGACCACAACTCCACATGGCACCAAGTCCCAGGTGCTCTAGACATCAAAGCAGGAGGAGAGATCTCCAGCCCCTGGCAAGAGCCAAGAGCCCCATCAGGCAGCAGCAATGAGGACCAGGACTGTGTCCTCCCTCCTGCTTGACTCCCAACAGTGGCAATATAGAACATTTCAGCTTCCCTTCTACATTTTTCCCAAACCACGGGGACACATGGTTCTCTGTCTATTCAACTCCCCTGGATGGAAGTAAGCTGCAAAGCCCTTCTTCCACATCATCTGGGATTTCTTCTTCACCCTCGTGACCTTGGCATCAACCAAGAATCTAAACTGCACAAGTTTAGGCACACGGCAGGCTTCTCACACCAGCAGACCTGAGTCAAACCTAAAAATGCTAAGTTGTAGTGAGTCAAAAGGTCCTCCAGGACCCAGCTGGTTTTATAGGCTCTGGAAAGTGCTCCCACACGCAAGGACACATCACTTTAGAGGCACATTCTTTAACGTTCAATAGTAGTCACTATTTTTATAAGGATCTATCTGACATGCCTTTAATTTGCTCAAGGCTATACCTGCAGAATAAGAGGTGTTCCCCAAGAAATGTCCACAGGAGTGACTAAGCAGGCTTTTCGTCTTAGTCTATGGCACGGAAGAATTTCTCACTTGCGGTTCCGGCTCATAACACAAAGCAGTCTGCACATCTGCCAAGCTGAGTGAGTATGACTCTTCGCAGCCGTTCTTGGCACTATCAAATTGCAGCCCAACTAGACTTTAAAACCAGAAATTTCTAAAATCCAAACCAAGATACATCAAAGTTCATATTAGAAAAGTTTAACTCTTCAGTTACTGTCCTGTCTTTAAGTAAAATTCAAAAGAAAAGTCATGAGATGGTGGCACACACCTTTAATCCCAGAACTTGGGAGGCAGAGGCAGGTGGATCTCTGAGTTCAAGGCCAGCCTGGTCTACAGAGAAACCTTGTGTAAAAAACAAAACAAAAATCAAAGGAGGGGCTAGAGAAATGGCTCACTGGTTAAGAGCACTGGCTGCTCTTCCAGAGGACCCAAGTTCAAATACCAGCACCCACATGGCAGCTCACAACAGTCCGTAACCCCAGTTCCTGGGAATCTGACCCCTCACACCAATGCACATAAAACTATCTTTAAAAATCTCTTCATGTGTATGTGATGGGGGCACATTATAAACCTTCAAGAAAAACACTATAGTATGTTAAACACTTAACCATTTGTTAAAGTTTTATTACGTTCATTTATTATGTGAGAGAGAGAGAAAGCATACATGCCATATGTGTGGAGGTCAGAGAACAACTTATGAGAATTGGTTCTCTCTTTATACTCTGTGGGACCCTCAAACTCAGGCCATCAGGCTTGGCAGTCATCAACCTGAGTCATCTTGCCTGCCCCAATGTGTGTGTGTGTATATGTGTGAATTTTTTTTTTTTTTTGAGAAAGGGTATTTCTATACATATCCCAGGCTGGCTTCAACTTGCAATCCTCCTGCCTCAGTCTTCCAGGCAATAGGATTATACAGGTGTACCGACACATTCAGTTTGCTTTTTAAAAAATGTCAACAAAATAATTCATGTCTTCCGCTTCCTTCCTGTTGCTGTGATTAAAAACCACGACTAAAAGGAACTTGAGGAGGAAAGGATGTATTTCCTCTTAAATTTCTAGGTCACAGTCTGCAACTGAGAACTCAAGGTAGGAACTGAAGCAAGACCAGGGAGGTCACTTACTGGTGTGCTCCCGGGTTCACATCCAGCTGCCTTTCTGCCGGCCCAGGCCCACCTGCCCCAGTGTAGCACTCACTGCCCACAAGGTACAGTCCCTCCCACATCAATTAGCAACCAAGAAAATGCTCCACAGTCATGCCCTCAAGTCAATCTGGTGAAATCAATTCCTTAATTGAGGTTCCTTCTTCCCAGGTGTGTCAAACTGACAACCAGGATTATCACAATGTTTACAACAGCTAGCCAACTGCACAGTTGCTTCTGAATAGCCTGGAAGTTTATGCGTATCAGCCACTCCCAAAAGAAGCGTGGTAATATTCAAAGATCTGTGTTGTCTCTTCCAACTACCCTTCCATCCTGAGCAGGCTGTTGAACCACAAAAAGCTAAATGCTTTAGTGACATAGCACATTAGCTTTAAAACCAGATGGTCTTTCTGCTTTCTGCCAAGGCTAATTTTACATGCAAATAATTCATAAAGTGCTGCACAAGGAATACCGTTACTTCGCTCTTACCAGGGCTGGACACGCGTCTGATCCTCTGAGGCGATAGGGCCCTGTCGGAGCCTAGGTTTCCTCTGTCGTTCTTCCTCCTTAGGCAGGAAACAGTAGGCCCCACTTTGGCTTTTAGACCTGGTGCTTTCCTCAGGCTGCAGGAGTCTGACTTGGAACTATTCCTTCCTAGTGTGGTGGCAGCTTTTGGTGCAGAACCCTGTGAGAAAACCAGTTAACATTTCAGTCCTACTGTGCTTTCCCCACGCCACCCTTGTGCTGTCAGCTCTGTGAGAAACCCTGTCTATGTGGCTGTGCCAACGTAGTATTTAATACCATTTTTACTGTGAAGCAATTAAGACTCTTCACAGCCGACTTCAATTTGTTCCACTCTCTGCAGGCACAGTAGTGGAACTGCTCTCCAGTGACCAAGTTGACTTCAGCAACACTGTTCATTCCTCTGTGGAGCAGATACTCAGCTAGTGCCCCCACTGGCTGTCTGGTTATTCCTTCTCTGGCTTCTACTCTGTGATACCTTTCTCAAGGCTAGTCTTCACCAGGGCTTCAGCTAGTTCTTGTTCTCTTCCCTAATCACAAACACCCTACTTTGCTTGTCTACTGTCTCAGTGATAACCGACACCCTCAAAATCCGCATTTCTAAGCCAACACTCTCCCCTTCTGCTGCCCCTCTATTTAATTTATGTCTGCTCCTCCCCACTGAGATCCTTCTCCTCAATAAGAACAACAATCCTATTATTGGCATGCACTAACAGCTCTCACATTATGCAAAATACCATTCTAAGTTAATTTGTAGCCTGCATACAAAATAATGGCAGTTTTACATCATATAAAATATGGTGATCTTACACATATTGATATGTTTATATTCATGTTTATATTCAACCCCTCACCACCCCATCCATACTCCCAACCCTTTCCTCCTCTCCCCAAATTGTTCTACTTTCATGCCACATGTATGTGTGCATTTGTGTACATATACCCACACACGCTTAATCTAAAACACACGAGAGATAAAATGTGTGATTTGTCTTCTGTCACTCTTCTTGGTTCCCAATTTTCTCTTTTCTTTAGGCCTCTTTTCTGACATAGTTCTACTTTCAAGGTACACACATATGTATTTTATATATATACTACATAGAAAGACAGATTTGATTCTGTGTCTGAAAGAAACCATGCATGTGTTTCTGAATCTGACATATTTCATTCAACATAATGATTTCTAGTTCCATCATTTTCTGGTAATGACAGTGTTTCATCATTATGAATCATTGTGAATGTGTACCACTATTTCAATCTGCTCCTCTGCAGACAGACATCTAGGCTTGTTGCATATGTGGATACTGTGAATAGTGGAACAGTAAACATAGATGCTTGGGTATCTCCATAGTAAGGCTGGCGTAGATTCCGTCAAGTATAACTCTGGGAGAAGTATAGACAGTTCTATGGTGATTCTCCACCCTACATTCTAAATGCATGTATCAACTAATTTCAATCTGTTTAATAACCCAGTAATATTATCTGTCATACCCCATGTTAAGGAATAATATGAAACACTTTCAAAACTTCCACCAGGTTTATCTATCTGTCTCACAATTTACCTCACCTCCTATTAACACGCCCAGGTCCCCATCTCACACGATAAAAGCTATGTGTTTTGCTCCCTTCTCACCTCTCAAGCCCACTTTTCAACCTGCTTTCATATAAAAGCCAGCCTTCTTTCTCTCAAGAGGATTAGTGGAATCATGTCCCCAGGACCTGTCTGGTCTCACTGGTCTCTGCTGCTTCTTCTACTCCCCAAAACCTTCCTCCAATTCAACCCTCTGAAAGTCACATCAAACCCTTTAGCATATGGTCTTCCTTGCATTCCCTGTTCCCATCCCCACCTGTACCTTTGCCTGGCATCCCCTACGGAACATATCCTATGCCTCTTCACTTTATATTTGGCTTTTCTCTGACGGGACTGCAAGCTCTATAAATTACGACCAAGTGACTAAGTGGCATTTTCATCAGAAACTTCCCTTGATAACCCTCTCCACTGCTACCACCCCTTTTCCTCTCCGGTAACACAGCAACCTGTTCACACTAATAACTCGGTACTCAGCATGCCCTCATGGCTTTTCTTCTGCAGTCCTACAGCACTAGGTTAAACATCTGGATCAAAGCTGTCTTTCCTTATACTCTAACAAGTATATCATATGTGTCCCACACAATAGGTACCCAACAAATGTATCACTGTATAGATAAGGAAACAGGAGCCTAAGTCTTATTCCAAGTACAATTCTAACCCTATAAACTACAATTTCCTTCTACCTTTACATTTAAAAACAAAAACAAAACTGAGCCTTGTAGAGAGGTCACTTTGCAAATTTGAAGTTATCCAAAAATTAAGCTCATGCTTGCATATTCCCTACCATGGCCCCCCTCTGTTTAATCACAGATGATGGTTTCTAATAGACATATGTCAAGTATAAAGTAAAGTGAACCTCCAGCAGCAGTTGTTGACTCCACATAGTGGATGAAACCAATACTAATCTAACAGCTAGTGTCCCAAGAGAACTGCTGCAGGTCACTTTGACACAAGAAAGCAACACAGAATCTTCTACTTAGTGAAACTTTCTTTTAAAAAGTAAACCAAACTTCCCTTCAACTTATCGAAGTCAATCTCCCACGAATCCCTGACTTTACCTTCAGAGCCCACATTCTGAAAATCTTGAAGTCTATGAGACATACGGGACCTGGGTGTGAGTATCTGTTTCCTTAACAGCTGCGGATTTTAAACTCTCTGAAGCATTACCACGCGGATAACAATTGCCCAGCTGTTGCTGAAAACAAGGTATGTAAGCCCTGAGCACCACAGGGAGCAATTAAACAGCAGCCTATAGGAAGGCTCCTGGGCCATCTTTCCTTTACGTAGTAGCTACTTTTATCTAACACGCTGTTTCCTTTACGTAATAGCTACTTTTATCTAACGTGCTATCTTGAACACAGAACCCCTGCAATGGCAGCTACTTTTCAACCTTCGGTAGCAGTCTAAATCAAATCACTTCTCCCAGATAAAAACCCTCCTAAAGTTCCAGATAAATTTGGACCACTAAAAAGCCATGAGGTGGTAGGCAGCCTTGAATAAATTAATTTAGCTGAAGACTAAGACCAAAAGAGTACAAAAAAAAAAAAAACATCGTCCTTCTCTGGCCGATAGATAGCCTTGGGTATTACTGAAGTGACTCACAAAAATGCAGTGTGAGTTCACCTACGTAGCATTCTACAATAAGCCACAGCCTGTGGCTACGCTGGTCGGTCTAGCCTCTTCACTACCCTCCCTTCCTACGACTAGAAGTGTGTGAGAGTTGAACTGGACAAATGAGAGGACACAACTGTATTCAACACATGCTCACAGAAGCACAGTTCTTCCTTCTTGAAGGAATTAATGTGCCAGCGATGAGATCGTGGGCAGCCTCACTGCCAAACACGGCATACCTAACTCTGAGGTCTTACGTTGCTAAGGTGCAAACTGCTGGAATCCATCTCACCTGATGATTCCATGGCCTTACTTCAGTATCATGAGACCACAGCTATGAAATTGGAAATAAAGGCTAAGACCAAATGCACAAATCAATCAGTCAAACAAACCAAAAAAACCCCAGACTCTGTTTTCAAAATTACTCACCAATGCTTGAGAAACTTTGTGTTAGTTTTTTGGGTACTTGGGAATTGACAGCCAGTAAAAGTCTCTCATTAAGCTAGCTATGGTGTTGCATAACTAGTCTCAGCACTTAGGGCGCTAAGCAAGAAGCAGCTCAAATTCAAGGCCAGCCTTGCCTACTGTGTGTTGAATTCAAATCCACTCTGACTGTATGTTGATACCTCATCTCGTGGCAAAAACAAAATCTCCGTAAATAAGGAAAAAATACCTTCGTTCTGTATATATACACACACCCCAAACTGAGACTAAAAATTAAGAGTTTATTATAATTTTAAAGTTCTAAATGATCAGAGGTTCCTCAGACAAAAAGAACTTGAAGGATTTGTGTCCTGAAACAATATACAAGCCATTAGTTTAGAAATCTCTTTGGCATTCCATCCTTACCAATAGGGTTATTGATAAAGCCAAAATACCTGTAAACTGACCCAGGTCAAGAGTATGTCTGGTGTTTCTTAGCATCTTCAAGTTCCCTGTGTGAAGTGTTATGTAACCTGAAAACAACACAACCTCGTGTACTTGACCACTCGATGTGTTTCATTCCTCCTACACAAGAGTCCCCAAAGGACAGGCTGTCTGTGTCTGTCTTCCTCCTCTGCAGTCAGCTCCATGCCCAGACATGAGGACAAGCACTCAAGGACGGTCTGTGTGGGGCTGAAAATACACCTAAGTCTCCATTGCCAAAAATAGAGCTGAGGAGACACATGGAGTTCCAACAGTAGCCTGGCAAGTCTTTTTGAAAACTTGCTTTGCCATACCATTGTCAAAAGACATGTGCATGTCTATAAAGAAAAACAATCTTTGAACTACATGTGATGCTTCTATCTTTTTAAGTGACTCCATTTCCCCCCTCAGGATTTGACCGGTGCTATTGAAGACATACTGCTTTATTTAGTTTATTGGGCTTTTGTTTCTTTCATGCATTAGGAATCACTGCAAATGAGCTGCAGGTGACCCTGCACACCCACTACTCAGATCCTTTCCCTCTGCTGTAGCAAAGGTATCTGACCCATGTAACAGAGCTGATCTGAAGTAGACTCACAAGTCTGTGAGAAGAAGCTCGGCTTCCCAGGGCTGCTTCCTCAACAAGACACCAGGAGCGATTTTTATGTTGATATGTTTACCAGCACTCCCTAGCCATTTCCTAAATGTGGTACAATATCTTTGATGCTTATAGCCCCTTCTGTTATATCAGAAAAATAAAACATAACCTGATTGTGTCAGCAATTTCACTTCAAATATCTAAATATATTAAAATGTTAACTTATTCATTGTAAATGCTATCAAAGAAACACCTTTATTCAAGAAGATACTGAAACTGAGTTTTTCAATATGCAAGTTATTTTTTTAACTTATTAACACTCTATACTGGCTTGACAGGACAAAGAATACCTAAACACAAATTGCAAACTAAGTTTAGTGATGTTATTAGTGATTAATAGGTAACTCATTGCTGATATACCAGGTTTCTTCATTATTCCTACAAGCAGAAAGCAGCTTTCACTTACCACAAACAGAGAACTGGATTCACAGGTCTCCTTCATGTCTTGCTCCCCCAGCTCCTGCTTTTCCACTGTAGCCCCGATGTTCTTTTCACTCTCTCCAGGGCTAATCTGATCGATGTGGGAAACATACGTTACTTCCAAACACTCTGAACTTTTCATTTTAACTGGGAGAATGCCTTTGATCTTCTGGAAAAACGCAGCTACAGACCCAGACTCCCCCGCTGAATGAGAAGAACCTGTCTTGTCAACATCCTCCTGATTCGATTTCATGGCAGATGTTGTTCTTGGAACCCTGAGCGAAGCATTTTTAGAATGAGTTGTAACATGCACAGCCTGGCTGGTAATGAGTTTATTAAACTGTTGCTTGTGTGTCTTGTTAATTAGGATTTCTGCCTTTTTGTCTGCGTTGAAGTCAGATTTTGGTGTTTTATTCACAACTGTCAATTGTTTAGAAGGCACTGATGATGAGGGCAAGGAGGCCCCAGGAATCTGAGGTTTGGGTGTGGCC
The DNA here is from genome assembly GCA_026225945.1 of Cricetomys ansorgei. Lineage (NCBI taxonomy): Eukaryota > Metazoa > Chordata > Mammalia > Rodentia > Nesomyidae > Cricetomys > Cricetomys ansorgei. The sequence continues at coordinate 47,189,762 of JAMJFZ010000107.1, read as the reverse complement.
TTCATGGTGGAAGCATCTTTGGGTTGCAACACTGATCTAGATATAACTTTGGCTTTAATGTTCTTGAAGTTTGGTGTTGGATAACTTATAATTTCCGTTTTCCGAACTTTACTGCCTGTGGTAGCATTCGCTTTGGTAGTCAATTTTCCCAGATTAGGCTTTGACGCGTTTATGGGCATCCCTTTCGAGTTCGGTGTATTTTTGGCATCTCTCAGACCACTCTCTACCTTACTGTACTTCTCTGTCGCTTCAACAGGTGAAAGTGTAAAGCTTACATTGTGGGGTTGCAGAACTGGTGTTGACATGCAAACTGTAGCATTCGTACTGTAGGCGCTACCACTTTGATCCCAAGCCATTTCGTACAATGACGCCCTCTGCCCTGGGATCCTTCTTAGAGTCAGCTCTTCTGGACTACTTCCCATTTCTGAGTCGTCTTCATGAGGAGTGATGTGTGGGTCTTCAGTCACAGTGACTTTACACTCAGAGTCCAGGACTTCGGTTTTGCTTTCATCAAAAGCTGGCACCAGTAAAGGGCATTCATCAGCAACGTGACAGTTGGACAGTGTTTCTCTTAGATCTTGGCCCATTTCCTGTTGGCCATATGAGCCGTGTGAATGTGTCTCACTGTTTGGTTCATCTTCAGATACACAATAGAAGTCCTGTAACACAGACCCATTGGGGAGCTCCATGCCATCAGAGACTGGTGTCACAGCTTGTATCTCTTTTTCTCCAGCTAGTTCTTGCTCTGTCCCATCTATGTACTCTTTGGTGACGTTTCCTAAAGAAGACTGACACTGAATTCCAATGCCTGGACTTTCAGTTTGCATCAGCACATCAGGACATACTGTGTAGGTTGCATTTAAGGCCTCTGATGGTGTATCTTGAAGGTTTGAAAAGTTCTCTCTGTTATAATTAACTCCTCTCACACACATCTTAGAGGAATGCGGTGATGTCCAAGAAGAGCAGGGCAACAATGTCTTTCCACTTCTCACACTCGCTGGCTGCAGACTTCCGGGAGCCTGTAAAAGCTGACCCTGTTCAATAGCATGATGCTTTATAAAGGTACAGTTAGTTGTGTCTACATGCATTTCAAATGTTTGGTTTAGTTCCAATGCTGCAGGGGAGTCTGCACAGTTGAAATCATCATCGGACTTCCGCACACAGGGCAGAGAGGGACCAAACCTCTCATCCTGGAGAACCTCTAAAGAATCCAAATTACTATACAGGTTTGGAGGCTTCTCTGTATTCACAAGTGCAGACAACTGACAGGTACAATCATTATGCATTGCAAAATCAGGCTTACTAATGAAATCACTTGAAGGCTCCAGGTGATCGAGTGTTCCAACACACTGACAGCTTAAAGAAACATTTTCATTATTGTCCACAGCAGGATTCATTTCATAATCGACCACCATGTCATCTGAGTTTGCAGAGTTCCAGTCCCTGTGACTCATTGAAGGGTGCTGTGTAGGTGGTGATCTTTTGTTGTTTTCAGATGTATTCCCATTTTTATCACTGATAGAAACATAATGCAATTCATCTTCTGTCTTATCTGGATTATCATCATTCATCCTGAATATTAACTCTAAACCTCTGCCATTGTATTTCCTCTTCGAATCCTTTTAAATGAGAGTGAAGGAAAGAATGGCCTAGCTCCCCTCCTGATAGCTTCCAGCCCAGGTTCCAGGATTGTAGTCTTAAATGCTTTGAAGTTGAAATGATTTCTTGTTCCCTGGAAGAAATAAAACATTTAATTCAAATAAGTATTAGAAAAATGTACATATCACCCCTTAATTTGGATCACTATTTTCACACTAACAACCCACAACTCTGAGTGCGGGGATTTACAGTATCATTGGCTAATCTAGTACTTTCTTTCAAGACACTTTTTTTGTATGTGTGAATGAATGAAGCACAACAATATGGGAATACACATAAAGTTCCTGTGACTGATGTCACAGCTGACATGACTCCCAGATACTCTTCAGAGGGAGAAGGGAACTGAGTCTGGTGACAGTCTTTCCTTGTTGGTCAACAGTGAAACCATTCATCCTGATTTCCCTTGGCAGTCCCAATTTACATCCACTATCCAGCATAGTTTGTGAGTGTTCCTTCCGTTTCAGAAGGGCCCCTACTCTGCATAAAGACTGTGATTAGCAGAGAGACCATCCAGGCCCCTCAACTGAGTTAATGCTTTCTCTTTCCCATTTCATTTCTAGCTTAACCATGTGCCTTTCCAAAATGGGGGGAAGGGGGACAGAGAGGAGTGATATTAAGAGTTGAAATAGACTCTGTTAGAGGGTCCTCAAAATGTGAACAAAGTCACTATAAGGCAGCTCTATAACTCTTCCAAATTAACCGATACATTGAAGCCATTCCTGGTCCTTATGTTTGGCTATACTGGAGACTGGGTCTGGAGACAGGGATGTTAAGGCATGAAAAGGGTAAATGATAGACAAGGTGGGAGGACCTACCCACCAGAACTGTTACCCTTCTGAGAAGAAACACATGAACCCCCACCCCTTTAGGACAAAGTGAAAACAAATGCACTTGATCTTAACAGGAACATTATTTACAACAGCTGAAGAGTAGGGAGGGAGGAACCCATGTCCATCAATTGGTAAGCAGATAAAAACTTGTGCCTGTATACTCTGCGTGCCTGTATACTCCGCATACCGATCACAATACTCTTGAGCACAAACAAGAATGCAACATTGTTTCATTAGAAACATGGATACAGTGTTGCAATAAGAAAACATTACTCTAAGAGAAAGAAGTCAAAGACTATCTATTAAGATACTATTTATACAAATGTCCAGAACAGGCAAAACTATAAACACAGGAAATACATTAGGGATTTGTATGGGAAAGGATGCAGGGAACTGCTACCTGGAATGTTTCAGAGGATAATAAAATGATATAAACTGATTTTGATCATAGCTTCACATTGCTATAAACTCAAAGTAACTGAATTGCGTTATTAATAGCAAACCTTTAAAATGTCCAGAAATGCAACCAATCCCTAGAGTCCATGTTAATGTTTCAGAAGGAGAGAATTGACTCCACAAAGTTGTTCTCAGACCTCCACACCAATGCCATGGCACATTCTCTACCCCACCCTGCACCCACTTTTAAAAATTAAAAGATTTTAAATCCAAGGACTTTTACAAATTTGACTAAAATCCCGCTAAAGTTTTAGCTGTGTTTAAGAAAGGTCCAGATGTTCAAGGTGGAACTACAAGTCACTCAATAAAGACATACATTCACTTCATTGCCTTTACCCCCTTAATATTCAGTGTCAGTCATGTGCCATGGTGCTGTTCTGAGTAAAATACCTGGTGGGGATGATGACATTGGATGTGTGATCTATACAATTCTGAATTAAGAGATGATTGTATTTTCCCACTTTGTAATCTTTACTACTCCATATTGAAATTCCAATGACCACTGGTGGTGTCCCACGCCTTTAATCCTAGCATTTGAGAGGCAGAGGCAGGTGGATCTCCGTGAGTTCACCCCATCCCCACCCCAAAGTGACATACTATCTCCAGCAGACTCTACCTCCTAACGGCTCAGTAACTTCCTCCAAATAGTGTCAAAATCTGCAGACCAAGTGTTTAAATATTTGAGCCTTAAGGCAGACATTTCTCTTTCAAACCTTCAGAGATTAAAGAGAATGAAGAGGGAGTGGGGTGAAGGTAGGTAATAGAAGGGACAAATAACAAAATATGATACAGATAAATGAAAATGCCACAATAAAACCCATTGTTTTGTATGCTAACTTACAAAAAAAGAAAGAAAGAAATGAAAATAAGTGTCTGGGCAGGGGTTAGAAGGTGGGGAGGACATATGGAGGGAATGGAGAGAATCTGTAACAAGCCAATGTAAACAAAACACTCTGCATAGGCCTTATTAGCATGATTATAAAAGTTATGTGCCTTCAGAAACAGGGTCATTAAATTCAATTAAGAGAATTTTTATTACCTACTCTCTTTTCCAAAGTACACAAAAGATGATTTCATAAAAATATTTTGAAAGATACATACTTAATCAATGGTTCAAATGGCAAAATTAAGGGTTTTTTTTTTTTTTTTAAAGATATATAATCAAAGAAATTATGGCACCAGGCCCATGTTGCAAATTACTTAAGCTGCTGCCCGTTTTTCTCTTTGAAAATGGTACCGAATCAAATGTCTTTGCAATCAACTCCTCTGGAAATAACAAGTATTAAATCAAAGAACTCGGCTACAGTGTAAGACTTGACATGGTTTGTTAACTTTCAGGAGGTGTGCGCGTTAGTATCCTTTATGATACATACAGTCACACGTGTTAATACCGGCATGTGATCTGACTTGTTCGTGTTGTTTAATGCCGTCTCACAAGAACTCCTCCAAGTCAAAAGAGTGGAGGCACATTTCCAAAGGTTGTAAAACTCCCCTGAGAGGAAAGTCTAAGTTTACAGAAGAAACAGTAAAATAAGCCCTTCAGCCATTTAAGTTTCGCTTGACTGCCCAGTACACATGGGTTTATGATATTTTCATTCAAAGAAAATTCCAAAAGTGGTAAGCCAAATTCACCAAGATAGACAGTAGAAGCATTTGACAGGACGTTAATGCACTCGGGTCTTTTCTACCTCTGTCTGTAAGAATAAAGGATTTCTGGTGGAGAAATATGGATCCCTGAAAGGGTTAAATAAGCTTTTTGGCTCTGAGATTAGCTAGATCAACTTCACTATTCGCTATAGGACACAATGTGTCCTGTGAAGTACCATTACTGCGAAAATAAAGCCACGAAAGGAAAAGGTTAATCATCCCTTCTCTAAGGAGGTTGTTAAAAGTGAGGGCAGCTCATAAAGTGCTTGCCTTGTAAGCACAGGGGCCTAAATTCAATCCCTAGAGGCCATTAAAATAAATAAATAAGGCATTGTGGTGACCACCTTTCAAGAATTCTACCTAAAGGTCACCCACTACGTACAACTCCCATTCTGTGATGTCATCTCACCGGAGTCAATAAGCAAAGTCTTCATATTCCTGCAGCTGCTTGATAGAACGACAGGAAGAACTTGAGAAAGTTCCTCTGAGGATGACAATGGTTTGATTCAAAGCTTTTTTTCCCCTCTGTTTTAGCTCTCTGCCTTGTTTTAATAAATAAAAAAGTTTCCAAGACAGTACTGTTGAGGCTTCTTAAAAGTGAGGTAAATTGTATTGCAACCATAGGGGAGGAACGAAATTGACCCGACTTGGGACAGGACAGAACACATTCCTCACTCATTACGATTTGGGGGTACAATAGGCCGTCCATCCTGAATGAAAAAGCAATCAAAATACATATTCTCGAGATTTGTACAGTCAAGAGTTTGAAAATCAGCCAGCCACAAAAGCACCAGGCAGGGTTACTGTGTGTTCAAGGCCAGCCTTGACTGCATCCTGTGGTCTTGCCTTACAAACAACAAAATCAAGAACTGGAAAATAGTAATAGTTACATTCTAAATCTCAGCTTTAAAATGGTTACTCAGCTGAGGTAACGGCCTAACAGTAGGTAAAGTGCTTGCTCCACAAGTGTGAACACACGTCCAGATCCCCAGAACCCATATAAAACCAGACACAGTAGCATACGTGTATAATCCCAGTGCTTCTAAAGCATAGGGGAGGCCCAGCTGGGAGAATCCCTGGATGCTCATGGGCCAGCTAGTCTGATATACACATTGGAGGACAAGAGGCCCTGTCTCAAACAATTGTCCTCTGACCTCCAATGTGCAACACTGTGGCACAGGTGTTTCTAAACTCACACACAGGAACATGCATGTATGTATCCTACACAAGGATTTAACACATTTTTTAAAAAAATCATTATTTGTGCCTCAAAGATAAAGATGACATTATTTCTTAGAGTAAATGTGCCCCAAAACTTGAACCATCATCATATAATTGAATTAATGACTACTGACAAGTTAGTCCTGGAAGGAATTTTCAACTAAAATGTGTTCATTTCACAAACGCAGAGATGACCTTTGAGAAATACCCAGCGTGCCTATGCTGTTGAATCGGCTGTGAGCAGACCTCCATCAAATCATAAAACACTTGGTTGTGTGCTCTGTTTCACCAACTAAATTACAAGCCCCCAGCAGAGGCTTCTGTATCAGTTCATACTTTGTTTCCCACCAAGTCTAGTCTTATCATTCAAATTTCACATGTACTAATAATGAAATGTGTTTCCTTAAGTCAAACAAAGGCTAGCTTCATTATTTTATGACCACGCACTTCTTAATTTGATGCCTATTTAGGTATGAGATGCTATCTTTCAATATACAAACAAAAATACAGTTATGAGTTATAGCTTATAAATCACAAAACCAGACTCCTTAAAAGCTTTTGAACACACAATTCACAGGAGTAGTTCAACTTCCCAAAATACACACTCACTGGTAAAGCAGTAGCCTAGGTATGACACAGGCCACCCTGCTCACATCTCACCAGAGGGAACAGGCTGAGAACTGGAAACAATCGTCTGAAGAATTAAGTCAGTAAGGGAAGATCTAAGAATTATGTCAATCTTCAGTACACAGCACACGATAGCAAATTAAGATGTATAGCAATACTTAAGTGACACTGCCCCTCTTCTGCCTAAATGATAGCCTTCCAGCCAATGTCCTTCATCAGTGATTCAGAGAGTAAAAGAAAAAATAAAAAAACAGATGGGAAGGGAGGGTGAGCTCCTGCTTGTCACTCAAAAATGACAGGGTTTTTATGGTTAATTGGGCTAGGTGGCTAGCTACTTTGCCCCTTTCCTCTTCATTATTTTCCTACATTTCTCACAGTGAATGCTGTTCATTCCAGACAAGAACGAAGAGGACATTACATACGCCAGCCCTGGAGGCATGCACCTTAAAACTCACAACCCTCCACCCTTCTTTCTCCCTACAGGATTTAGATGAACAAACAAGGCAAGTATCAATATGTTATGATGCTGGACCATAGATGGAAGGGGTTCAGGTCGCCACTTCATTGATTGATCACTGGCCAATCACAAATCATCTCTTTACCTCAGTAAGCGAACAATCAATTATTTCTATGTTTGAAAATGACTATCTGTGTGTGTGTGTGTGTGTGTGTTGCTAGTGTTTTACCAGTACAACTACCATAGATTACATTTTCAGATAATACTATTGCTTTGGAAATAGAGACTAATTACCAAGTCATTTTTGTGAATACAGGAGATGTTCAGACATCCAAGCAAACAGCTTCTAGGGTAGCCCACAAATATATTTGCATTATGAAGTAAGAAATTAGTTCCCACCAGACAGCAGTTTATCACAACGAGTCTGGTATACTAAACAACCTGCCTGCTCCCTTTATGTTAGTTTCCATGGTTTGCTTCTGTCAAGAAGCCTCCACACGTTAACCTAGTTCAGAGTTTGGCAAACAAGTTCTATAAAGACAAATTGTGAATTATCTTAAGTTTTATAGAATATGCAATCTGGACTGCATTTACTCAACTCTGCTCTTGTAGACTAAAAGTAGATTTAGATAATAAGATAATATCCAAGTAAATAAGCATGAGTGTCCCTAATTAAACAACTTTTTTAAAAAAGAGAGTTGGCATATGGGCACCAGGAGTAGTTCCATAATGCTGGACCAGCCTAATAGCTCCTGCATCAGCACCAGCCACCAGTTACAACATCAAAATGTAGATTTCATTTGATTTCATTTTTATGTCTTAACCCCCTTTCCTTTTCCTTTTCTTTTCTTCTTTCCTTTTTTAAATTTTTTCCTTTCCTTTTCTTTTCGATACAGGGCTTTTCTGTGTGGCCATAGCTGTCTTGGAACTTACTCTGTAGACAGGCTGGCCTTGGACTCATAGATCCGCCTGTCTCTGCCTTTGGAGTGCTAGGATTAAAGGCATGCATCACCATCATCCAGCAATTTTTTTACTCTATCATAGTATATCTCAGCATGAAGTCAGTTCTCTTCTGATTATTATCTACATAAAATAAATATCCCCTCAACCTATCTGACACAGTAGATAAAAAAAGCAAAAACTGCAAATTTGTAAATATCATACTCAAAATATATACTGTGAGATCTTTGTAAAGAATAAAATTCCTAATGAATTGAGACTGTGGAGACATTTTAAGCCTAGATTAGAACCAAGATCATGTTTACTGAGGTTGTGTTGACAAATTCAAGTTTGGCATAGATAAGACCATAAATTGAAATCACATTCAATAAACTAGAAAACAAAAACAAAAACTCATCAATATCCATGCAGATTTAAGGATAAGAACATAACCTATGGGGGGAGGGGAAGCAAGCTGGCAGTGGTGGCACACACCTGTAATCCCAGCACTCAGAAGGCAGAGGTAGGCAAATCTCTGTGTTGAAGGCCAGCCTGGTCTACAGAGTGTGTTCCAGAACAGCAAGGTCTACACAGAAAAATCCTGTCTCCAAAAACAAAAACTATACAGTAACAACCAGTATGCGACTTGATTACACACAAAGCACCATTCTAAGTGCTTTCTGTAAAATTCTTCATAATTCACAAACAACTCTTCAAAATTATAAACAACAATGGTCTTGCTGGAAAGTGGTAATCCATACCTGTAATCTCAGTACTCAGGAGACTGGAGTGAGTGAATTTCCATGAATGTGAAAATAGCAATTTTGAGGCTAACTGGAGCTAAGTAGTAAGGATACAATGTTTCAAGAAAAGAGGGAGGGAAGAAGGAAGAGAGGAAGGGAGGGAGGGTTACACATGTGAGCCAAGTTCACAGAGTGTTAAACAATAATTTTCCAGAGCTGTCCAGGCTGGAGGGAGCAAAGCTAAGTACTCTGTTTTGTGCTCGTGTATTAACTGTTGAGCTAGATAAATTCCACCAACAAAGGACAAGGAATCAGTATCACAGAAAGAGACTTCTTTAAGGCTAAAATCTAGAAGATAATGAAGCAAAGCCTTCAGATTTCAGAAGTGAGCATGGTCAGGCAAGTGCTTGTTGTCCAGGCTATGGGGGAGAGTAGGGCATTAGTTGAGTCCAGAAGTTCAAGGCTATTGAGGTAGAGGCCCAAGTCTGACCTTGTTGCACCTTGATATGCCCGGTTCAGAGTGGTAACTCTGGGAAGCCTTCTCTGTTCTGAGGGGAAGCAGTGTGGGGGATGGATTTGGGGGAGAGCTGGGAGGAGTAGAGGGAGGGGATGATTGGCCTGAGATGTATTATACAAGAGAAAAAATAAATTTAATAAAAATATTTTAAGTTCAAGGCTAGCCTGAAAAACACAGAAGACCTATCTCAAAATGACAGATGGATGTGTGGGTGGGTGGGTCGGTGGGTGGGTGGATGAATGAAAGATGTGGATAGTATGAATGAAGACATTGTTAGACAAATCAATGTCACACTTACTCCACTTTCCACATACTCAGAAAACTGAGAAACAGAAAGAGAATCGACTCACCAAAGTGAGGTAATTCAGGTTAGACGTGCCATCAGAAACACAAGGAACCCAAAGAAATCAAATGCCCGAGTCACTGCCAAGCCCCACAGTAGCCCACAGGCAATGAGAAGAAAGGGCCTCCAGGGGAAAAAATATACAGAAAGTTGTAATAAATTGGGAAAATTGAACAGAAATCATGAAGAACCTTTGAAGAATGTGGAATTATTTCTGCAGGATATGTAAACAAACCAAAATACACAACAGAGGGGAAGAGCAGGCATTAGTCTTAAGAAAAGCAAGTCTCTGTGGAAGAAAGAATACAGATTTCATACACCATCTGATCCACTAACGTTAGCTTCATCAGATTAAAGCAAACAGTGAGATTTCAAAGTGTTCCCTAAGTCCTTACCTAGACTGGACAGATGGCTCAGCAGGTAAAGTGCTTGCTTAGCAAGCATGAAGACCTCAGTTTGGATCCCTAGAACCCACACAAAAAGTCCAGGCATGATGATGGACACCTATAACCCCATGGCTAGGAGCCAAAACAGGTGGATCACAGGGACTTGGGTCAGCCAGTTTAGCCGAAAACAGTGAATGCCAAGTTCAGTAAGAAACCTTGTTTCAAAAAAGTATGATGGAGAGGCGATTGAGGAAGATATTCAACACCAACTTCTGACCTCCATACATATATGCATGTGCTAGAACACATATAAAGTGCTTACCTGTACACTACTAGCACTAGGGAAGCTGAGGCAGGAGCACTGTTAGGTTAAGGCCAGCCTGGGCTACACTGTGAGACAGTGTCACAGAGAAAAGTTCACAAATAACAAGAAATTAAAACATGATACATTAATGATGCATGGTGGTGTTAATGGATAGAGATAAATGCACAATTTCTGCAACACAGGGGAAACACAATAAGCAATAGAGAACGGAAAGAAAAGTAGCAAGCTTTCTTGAATAAAATTCTCTTAGAAACAAGGTGATCTTTCTTTCCTTATCTGTGGTTTCAGTTTCATGGTTTCAATTACCCCTGGTCAGCCTTGATCAAGAAAGCCTACATGGAAAATCCCAGAAATGTACAATGTATAAGTCTTAGATAACTTTATTCACAGTAAGTGGTTATAAATGTTCTATTCTTACTGTGAAGCTCTTACTACTCCCACCTGACACAGTAAACTTTATCATAAGTTTATGCATAGAAAATAAACAACTTCTAGACAGCTAAGAACCACTTGCAAGCTTCAGTTATGTTCCAGAAGTCCTGGAACGCAACACCGACATACAAAGCAACAACTATGCTTATCTTCCTAAATTCTGTACTTACGATAAAAAAGTTATATAAAATGACACTGAAACTTTATTCATTCCTACTTTCTCTATTTAGAATTCTTACCAAATGAGGCTTCTAACCATTTTCTTTCCTTTAAAATTTTTATTTTAGGGGCGTGTGTGTGTGTGTGTGCATGCGTGCATGTGTGTATGTGTGTATGTATGTGTTTGTGAGGAGACCAAATCCAGGATTTCATGCATGCTTGGTGGGCACTTCACTACTGAACTATACTCCTAGACAAGAAATGACTTCTAAAAATCAACCATTGATTGAAATATAGTTCAGTATTTCAAGGCCACCAATTCTGGAGATTAGAAAAGAATTTTAAAATGATCTATGAAATGGTAACATCAATCAAATACATTAATGCTCTTTTAGTGCACAATCAAACCTCTGCCCAACCCAGAGAATTTATGATGTTCTAGACATTTTTTCTGTCTAGACACTCCCTTGTCCAGAGTCAGAAAACATACTACTGAAATCCGTATGTAAATTCCAGTTAGAGTCAAATACAGAAAACTGTCAAATAGGTGATGAAAGACATTTGCATAGGTTAGCCAGGATTGCCTAGGTTTGCATAGGTAACCCAATCGGCCGGAGCCAGGCTCCACCTCTCATTCCTCCATCACGCAGGACTGTGGAGCTGCAGCCCAAAGTAGCATTATCTGTGTTTCACTGGACAGGGTGAAACAGACATGAAAACTGCTTTCTAGCAGCTGCTCCTAACAGCAGTAGCTACACTTGCCTAGAGGGCAAACTGGGAAGTAGCTGGCAATACCTAGCAGGAAATTCTATAGAACCACAGAGGAGAAAATGGAAACTTAGGCACCAACAGCCATCTCTTGATGTTGCCTCAGTCCCAGGGCTCTACCCAAGACAGCACTACTCTTCTCTCGTAAGACAAGCACTTGTACTCAAAACCTTCTTAAGCTTTGTGTCTGGCATTGCCTGACAGGTTCAATTTCGCACAGTTGGTCTCCAGCATATGACACTACTTTGGGAAGCTGGACTCTTCGGTCCGTTGGATCTTGGACTAAAATCTGCATTCAGTCAAAAACGTAAAGCGATAGTATGAGTACTATTGTACCAAAATGAATACAATTAGGAACACTAAAGCATGCATTTGATATCTGCCACGTGCTGGTCATGACTGAGCTTCAGAGAGGCTACACACTGGATTGGCAATCAATGAGGCACAGCAACAACTGGCTAAGTTGCTTTGGAGAGAAACATCCACATACCACAGGAATAATTAACAGACCTCACCCAAGGGGATGCTGATCTCTCCGAAGCAATCAGGGGAAAATACAGAGGACTTTGTCCAAAGGAGAGCCACACAATGCGGCAGATAATCACACAGGATAGGAGTGTAGGAGAGACTGGAAAGTCATAGAAAGAAGCTTCATGAGGCAGGGGCAGGGAAGGGGATAGCAGCAGGGTCGGCTCAGAGTTCAGGTTCTATTTATGTGCTCTGGAGTCTGCCAGAGCTGGGAAGATGGATGCGGACACTTGGCTGTCGTGTGGACCACATTCTATTGGAGACAAGCTGGAAGCAGAAAACTGTTAGGATGGGGGTGAGCTGGCAAAGTAGTGGAGAAGGAATGCAGACAGAAACGCAGGCCAGCTCACAAGGCTCAGCACTGTGTACTCTGCACCATGCAGGAGAGAGCACAGCGCACAAGTGCCCCATAAGTGTCTGTTCAATTAAACATCACTTTAAAGGATTACTTCACTTATATTAATATTTAAAGAAGGAAGCCACAGAAGATAGGGTGGGAAATCTTGAATAAATAATCTACCATGTTCTGGGTTAGTAAAGAAAGGATTTATAACTGTAGTGTAAATTAGAAGATACATAATGTTCCCTTCTCTTTATATAAACTAATATACAAGTTTGGGGCCTGACTGTGTAACATTGAGGGCTGAAAGGTTTATCACCCATTTTAGACAAGTACAAAGGTTGAAGAGTGCCAGAAAGATCTGGGTTAAAATGAATGTATTAAAACAGAGACTGATACGATCTAGTTTAATTACCCAAAGGAAAACAATCTGCTTCTTTTTAAAACACAAATTTAAGAATTTTTAAGTAGAAGGTACAGCAAAGAATATCAGAGAAACTGTTGATGCCATGGTGAAAAAAAAAAAGGAAATTAAAACTACCTCAAAAAATATATCCATCTTTTAGTCATTCTCAAAAACTGCATAATAAGGCTTATACTTAAGATGCATTTAAGGCCGGACATGGTGAGCATGAGTCTTCTAGTACTCAGAAGGCAGAGGCAGGCAGATCTGAGTCGGAGCCCAGCCTGGTCTACAAAGTGCGTTACAGGACATCCAGGGCTACATAGTAAGACCGTGTCTCAAATAAATTCACACACACACATACACACGTATACACACATACATACATATGTGTGTAAATCTTTAATATATATAAAATATCTTCTAAGGTTCTAAACTTCATCAGTTAAAATACTTTATAAGAAAGAATAAGAAAATGTTACCAAGAATCTAAGAAACAGTTACATACTAATCACCTCCAAAAAAGATTCACTGAATGCCCAGCAGAAAACACTAGTGATGCAGTGAACCAGAGCTCTCCAAGGCAGCCGCCACACCCCAGGAGACCAAAAGTCAGCAACCAAAGAAAAGTAATCATTTCACTCTGATAAACAGAGAGGAAACGTATTACTCAGTGTTCTGTTTACACCTCATGAATAAAAGATTTGGGGGGGTACCTTTGATTTTTTTTGTAGGTCCTGGAGATAGAACCTACAGCCTTATGCATGCAGGTGGGCACTCTACCAATAAGCTATTGCACCAGTCCTATTTTAAATGTTATTTATTTGTTAATTAGGACAAGGTCTGACTTAGTTTCCAGGCTGGTCTTGAACTTCTTTTGTAGTCCAGGTCTTGAACTTGTGATCCTCCCTCCAGTCTCTACCTCCAAAGTAGCTGAGATTACAGGACTGAGATACCAGGCCTGGCTCTTATGGAAAAATGTAAATGAATATTTGTACTAGGAACTGACTTCCTCTGTTAAAATCTCAGTATAGTCAGTAGATCTTAGACAATTCATGGTATACAATCAAAAGACTTGGGGTACTGGACAAGGTGGTACATACTTTAATGCCATCACTCTGGAGATGGAGGCACATGGATCTATGTGAATTTGAGGACAACCTAAGTCAAAGAGTTCTAGGACAAGCAAGGCTACATAGGAAATCTGTCTCAAATAACAAAAGCCTTGGAGGGTGTGGGTGGAGCTAGGAAGACTGGAGCCCTGGATGATTATGCTGAGGATGCCATCACTGAGAAAATTTCAGCAAAAGCCTGCTGGAAGTATAAAGAGTCACCACACAGCCAACTAGCTGGCCAACTGAGGCTCAAAAATTTTGAATCCTGTAGCTTGTTCAAAAATAGAGTTTCAGTCCAAAATTTTCTGGCTCAGGAACTTCCAGAAACCCCAATCCAGTATGTGGAGGCCCCATACTTACTCTTCAAACCACATTCCTGCGGAGCTTTTGTCTTACAATGTTTTAATATGGGCCTTTTACAATAACAATACTTCAAAATACTATATATTCTTTAAATATACCTGTTATTATTCAGGGTTCTCTATAAGAACAGAACTGATAGAATGAGTTTTATCATATTACCTCATATGACAACTAACCTTCTCAACAAGTAAGTATCATTTGTTCATAGTAATCTGAGTCAGGCACAATGGCTCACACTGTAATTCCAGCCCTTAGGAGCCCAAAGGAGGAGGATTGCCATGGGTTTGAGACCAGCCAGGGATATATAGTGAGTTCTAGGTTAGCCTGAACCACAGAGTAAGACACTGTCTCAAAAACCAAAACCAATAGTCTCTGTATTTTCTCACATTCTAGAATTTATTCTGAAGCAGAGGTACTTCATCATAATAAATGCTACAGACAGAAAATAAGTTTAACCTGCAAGGCTTTCAGTATCATCTAATAGTTAATTAACTCTAGTGTTTTTACTCAGTTCAACTACCCGAAATCAACTATATCCAACTTCCCATGTCTAAATTCCTCAGAATGTCAAAGTCAGCAGCTATCAAATCTAGCATGAGATGTCTTATTAAAGTTATTTGTCAAAAAAAAAAAAAAGACATAACTTTCTGACTGTACCTTCAGCAGTCTTTTTTCATATAGCAAGGCGGAAACTACAACCAGATCACAAGAAATCCAAGCATCAGTCCATACAATGACTCCTCCACATAGACCATGGTTATTCAAAGGCCAGCACAGCCTCCCAATAGTAACAGACCTGAGAGTAATAAACCATCCACCTAAACTAAGGCATTTCCTTCGACTCTCTGCCAACTAAATATTGTAACTTCTCTGAGGGTTAGCAGGCAGAAAGCAATGTGCTGAGGTTTCTTGGTAACACTGTAACACATCGACGACAGCAAACGTCACCACAAAGCAAAAGTGATGAAGTTCTCCACGATAAGCAACTTCGGCTTTTTCTTGTCAGATTAACTCAGCATTTACTGGTGCTGGGTGACTGCTTCACGACCGAAGAAATTGAATTATTTCATAAAGATTTGAAGGAAAGATGTTCAATATGTCCCCACAGACAAGCTGCCCACATGGTAGCTTGTGTCTGTCTATAAGTTCAGTTCCAGGAGCCTGACACCCTCACTCAGACACGCAGGCAGAGCACCAATGCACATAAAATAAAAATGAAAATAAAGAAAATAAAAACATTAAAAAAAGACAACAAATAGCTCACTCTCAGGCAGGGAGAGTTAACAGAGTTCTTTCACATTATATGTTTGCTTTATATACTTTCATTTTCTTTGAAAATTTAAACTTTGAAATACTAAAGATAGATTTATGTACCAACAAAATAAAACACACTGTGTAGGTTGTATTTCTTTATCAACATGTCTCTTGTAGAAACCAAAGTTAAAAGATCTAGAACTCATTGGTTCAGGACCACCAGCCAGCATACCTGTTCTTTCTTTGCTACATGAATAACTAGTGTCTTCAAAGCTGTTTGTTATTTTACAAAATAGAAAATGCAGCCCTTTAAAAAAAAAAAAAAAAGTCTTCCAAATTCTAACAACAAATTCTGTGACTCAGACACCTAAAATGCACGCCAAGGAGTTTTGCAGGCAGATGATATAAATACGAAAACAGACACTACTACAGAGGAATATTTCCTGAAAGAAAATAGTGTCCTCACTAGTAGCCAACAGGACCCACTCATGGAGAGAGGCAGACTTACTGAGGAGTCATCTTCCTGGGCTACAGTGTGAGTTCATTTAATCCAGTCAACTTCTTTTGCAGTGAGAAAACAAATCTGCAGGGTGTGAAGTAAAGTTTTCAGTAGTGCTTCATCCACTGCTTATCACTGAAAGACACACACACACACACACACACACTCCAGAGTCTACAGGACAGATCTGCCAGGAGTGGCATTTGGCTTTAAGCACAGTGTCAAGGCTGGCAGCCCTGAAGACCTTCAAGGCTTCACAATTATCTGGAGTAAAAACCAGAATTAGAATCAGTCTCCTCCTTGACCCGTCCTGCCTCATGAAGGTATGAACAATAAAATTTCATGGTACATTTAGAATAAAATACTAACTCTTATCTTGTTCAACTGTGTACATAGAACTACATTAGGTGAAATAGCATGAGTCCATACATTAATACTGTATGAAGAATATCATATACATTAAGAGGAAAGCCAGATGCTAAAGGCAAGGCTGCAAAACAAAACAATTCTGAAAGACAGACAGGCATGTTGATGCATACCTATAATCATTCAGAAGACTGAAGCAGAAGGATCATGAGTTCAAGGCCTGTCTGAGTTACAAATTAAGATTTTTTGTCTCATAAAAAAACCAAAATGAACAAAAGAATCTTAAAGACACATTGACATGGGACACCAGGTCAGTATAGTAAATGATCTGGGGCTCAAAGCTACAGGCTTAAAACAAAGAGTAAATATTCCTTTGGGTAGTTTATATGTCAATTTGACACATGCTAAAATCATTTGAAATGAAGGAGCCTCAACTGAGAAAAATGCCTCCACAAGACTGGGCTGTAGGCAAGCCTATAGAGCATTTTATTAATTAGTGATTGATGGGGGAGGGCCCAGCCTACTGTAGGTGGTGCCATCCCTGGGCAGGTGGTCCTGGGTTCTATAAGAAAGCAGCTTGAGCAAGTTAGGAAACAGCACTTCTCCACAGTCTCCACATCAGTTCCTGGAGGCATGAGGCTCTTGCCCAGTTTTGAATTCTTGCCCTGACTTCCTTCAGTGATGACCAATGATGTGGAAGTGTAAGCCAAATGAGCCCTTTTCTCCCCAAGTTGCTTTTGGTCATGGTGTTTCATCACAGCAATAGCAACCCCTAACCAGACACTTTGTGAATCCAAACTTGAAGCCCTACTGTTTGGAATAGCCACACTGATTATACCACAGGAGATTTTAAAAAAGGGACTCACAATTATGACTGTCATGCTGTGTCTTCCAAAACAAAAATTACTACTCTTGCTTCCCAATAGAAGCCAGCTTCTTCTGTATTGATGTCATACCAAAGAAGTACTGTTGGCTACAATCCTTGATGTCAATTAAGATAAGAAACCAGTACATTCAGTACTCTTCTGGGTCACAAAGCAGT
Source organism: Cricetomys ansorgei (assembly GCA_026225945.1). NCBI lineage: Eukaryota > Metazoa > Chordata > Mammalia > Rodentia > Nesomyidae > Cricetomys > Cricetomys ansorgei. The sequence continues at coordinate 47,172,343 of JAMJFZ010000107.1, read as the reverse complement.
GTAAATTTTCCTGCAAAAAAAAAAAAAAAAAAAAAAAAAGATAGGCCCAAACCAAGAAACATGTATCTTTTCTAGCAAACTATCCCTCAAGGATAAAGAAGCTGGGCCAAAAGAAAACATTTCAGGCCTTGCCCCATGAACAGCAAGAGTAGTTCTTCCAGTTTCTGACACCACATAGCCACCTGAGACTCATCTCAAAGAAACACAAAGGGATAAAAATCAGAGACAAACAAAGCAGACACAAGGCACCCTTGAGAAAGCACTGGCATAGAACCAATTTGAGATTAGGTAACCAGGCTGATTAATCTATATTAGAAAATCAGGTGCTTAGATCCCCAAAGGTAGATTTGTAGGAAAACTATCTGCTAAAAACAAAACTATCCTTCGAGTTTCTCAAGTTTATGCACGAGAAAGAGGAGAGGGAGAAGAGAAACCTCTTCCCCCATTTCCACAGAGATTATTAAAAAGTTCAATTAGGCTAAACAGCTGCCCTGATTCCTGACTTGCCAGGAGGAATTCAGGGGTGGGAGGATTAAATAGAGGAAAGTTTATGAATTAGAACCAAAGAAAGCAATCAAGTGTACCAGAGACCGACTCTAAGCCTTGGCGTGCTAGGCAAGCATCGTAACCACTGAGAACAACTCAACCTTGAAGCTTTTAAATCATTTTGTAACCCTCCCATCTCCACGCCCAGGTTGGGCAGCAGGGAACCAGGCTCCATGGGTCACACTGGCCACACTGTCCTTCACAATAGTCTCACAATGCGCTGGGGTTACCTGTAGCAGTCTAAGAGCCCAGTCTGCACCACTTTCCTACACAAGGGCAAAATTACTCCTTGCTTCAATGTAGCATCAAAACCCGACATGAATTCTGACCTCTTCAACCAGTCCGGTTAATGACAATCAGCTCTGACACTCATCTCCACACTCCTGGCAACAACTAGCACTTCTGAAGAGCAGACATGGGCCCAAAGTAAGGGAGGAGGACTGGGATGCTAACCCAACTTGTTCCCAAGCCCATGCTCCCCCCACTCTGTAGCCCTCTCACTCTGATTCCTTTGATACCATCACCTCTATACGCAACCTTCAGTGGTCGGTCCCCACTCTTTAGCATACATCTCTTAAAGTTCACTTGGTGATCTCCAGTAAATGCAAGCTTCCCAGGCTGGTTCCCAAGCTGAAATCCCTTTAATCCACAACCCAGTTACTAATAATTCAAGAAAACCTGCTATAAAGGAGAAATGTCCCTCAGATGCACCTGCATTTAACAGCTGATCCCCAACTAGTGCTGCTGTTTAGGGGTGGTGATGGAACTTGTAGGACTATACCATTGGAGGCAGGCTTTGAGACATTACAACCTCACCCGACTTCCAGGTTACGCTCCCTGCTTCCTGTTTACCACTGAGATGTGAACACTCAGCTACCTGCTGCTGTGATTCCCATGCCTCCCAACCCTGATGGGACTCTTATCCCTCTGGAACCATAAGCTAATAAATGCATCTGTAAGTTCCTTTGGGTTGTGGCATTTTATCACAACAAAATAAAACAGTAAGCTGTTGGTGTGAAGAACCTATCCCTTTGTTTTTGAAGAAATGTAGAAAGCCTTTGGAACTCTGGACTATAAAGTGTTGAAAAAAAATATATATATATATATATATATATACACATAGTCACTATAAAGTGACTATAAATTGTTGAATAAGAAGATTAATGGGCCATTCTAGTCAGAGCCTGGAAGATGGTGGTGCACAGAGTATGTAGATAGGTGAGGTCCTGCTCAAGAGGTTTCAGAGGTAAACAAAGACTCTGTTAGCCACTGAGCTAGAGGCCAGTTATATGATAGTTGGCAAATAATTTGAATATTTTCTAGCCTGTTCTAAGAACATGTTTGAGACCAAATTGATATAATGGACTAATTCCTTTAGTGGAGGAAATTTCAAGACAGACTCATAACATTGAATCTGTAGCAGGGTTGTTCTTCATTACTCTAATACAGTTCTGTAATCAAAGAGAAGTGAAGAAGTACAGAGTGTACATTTGGAGGAGAGAGCAATAGGTAGCTTATCGTTGCCCCTAAAACATATGCTGGGAAAGATGCAAGACCATACTCAGTTAAGCTTCCAACTTGTATAAGAAATTCTAAGAGGTTTTTCTGCTGCCAGAAAACAACTGCATATCAAAGCTGCTAATGTGGTTCAAGAAGGGTGAGTCCCACTCAAGCTGGCAGTGCCTTAGAGTCATGAAAGATGTAAGAGTGAGGGGGGTCATGGATTCTTCCTCTAGCGCTTCAAAGAGCTGCTGAGGCCAGGCAACACATGGCAGGACTAGAGTCTGTGCAAGAAGGCTCTAAGAGACCAGGAAGCCCTGAAAGACCATTGTGTGAGGGCACAATAGTAACGCCTTGAGAGACACCAGAGCTGTGAGGCATCTTTCAAGGAGAGCTGCATATAGGGAGTGGCACCATCCAGAAAGAGAGGCATTCATCGCAGGCAGCAAAGTTGGAGGAGCAGAGCCATCTAAGTAAGTACTTTGAAACTGAAGGCCCAGATACCACACATGGAGTTATGGAAGGATTTAGTGTTTGTCTTGCTGGGCTTAGGGCTTTACTTTAGTACACTATCTTCACTATACCTCTATCCCTGTTTGGAATGGTAATGTATATTCTGTGCCATTTTATGTACACATCTAAATTTTTTTTTTTTTTAAACACGGGAACACGGGTAAGAGATTCCGTTGAGTCTCAAAAGAGACTGGGAATATTTACCAGTGCTGAAACTGTTAAAGACTTTTGAAGTTGGACTAACTACATTTTGCATCATGAGATGGTCACTAGCCTGAGGACCAGGAGTTAGAATGTGGTGTTTTGAAAGAGAAACATCCTACGGAGACTCATGTGTTTAAACACTTGATCCCTGGTCGTTCAGGGTGGATATGGAACTTTTAGGATATGATGCTTGCCGGAAGAAGTATGTCACTAGGGGCCAGGCTTGAGCGGATATGATCTCACCCTATTAGTGGTTCATTACCCTTTCTCTTACTGTGTTGAGATGGAGCTCTCAGCTTCCTACTCCTCCCAAGATGGACACTTATCCCCCCAGAACTACAATCCTAAATAAACACTTTGGATTGTAGTTCCAATCTATAAGTAGTTCCATTTTTAAGTTACCTTTGGTTATGCTATTTTATCACGGTAACAGAAAATTAACGAACACACTTGCACATCCCATAATGTTTCTGACTATTTCAATGAGGAGAAAGACATTTTTCACTTGGCTATAGTTATCACCACTTTCGTCTCATAAATCAAAACTGGGAAATAAGTGACATTTTTTTCCCCATCTTTCAAAAACCCAACAGGAGGGAGGGAGAATTCTACCAAAGACTAGGGTATAGCTCATGAAAAGACACTGAGCATTAATTATTCAGGAAATACAAATCAGAGTCATAACGTAATACCATGTTATACCCATTTGAAAAGCTAATATTATGACATGGGTGTCAACGTGGAGAAACTGTGAAGCTCTTGTATTGACAATGAGGCCAGGAAAATGGTGCAGTGTCATGGAAACCAATCCTGTGGTTTCCCAGAAAGCTACACACATCGCCATATGACCCAGCATGCCATTCCAACATCCAAAAGTAGAGAAAGCAGAGATTCGGGTTTGCATGCTCACAGCAGCATCACTCACAATAATTCAAAGGCAGATGCTGTGTAAATGTCCATCAGTGTGGACGATCTGCAAAATCTGGTATGAGCTGACCATAGATTCCATTTTTATATAACACTTGGTCAAATCTGTACAGACAGAAAGCAAATTAGAGGTTGTCAGGAACAAGGGCAAGAGAGGGTGAGTTGTTTAACTTGTACAGAACTTCTGTTTGGGATGAGGAAGTTCTGAAGCCAGTGTAGATGTTACACAACACTGCGAATAAGGAAAAGGCCACTGCACTGCATATTCTAAAATGGACAGAAGGGTAAACTTTATGTTATACATATTTCACTATACTTCCTTTTCTATATAGTCCAGGCTGGCCTGAAACTCACAATCCACTGCTTCTGCCTCCCAAGTGCTGGGATTACAAGCATGTTCCACACCTGGCTTCCCATAACTTTTTCCCCAAGGCAATACCACTGATCACAATAGCCAAAGCAAATGGTCTCAGACCTCAATTTTTCCAGCTACACAGAATAGATGAAAAACACTCGACCATCTGCCACAGAACTTTGGGCTGCCTCATTAACACCTCACACATCAAATGTTAAGTCCACAGTGCTATGTACTCACATTCTGACTGACCACTGAGCAACTACGTCATTTGCACCTCAACAGCAGCTCTCAACCTTCACAGGAATCCCCTAAGACCACCATCATGCACATCAGATATTTACATTATAATTTGTAACAGTAGTAAAATTACAGTTATGAAGTAGCCATGTAAATTTTATGGTTGGGGGTTATGACAAAATGAGGAATTGTATTAAAGGGTCACAGCATTAGGAAGGTTGAGAACCACTGGTCTAGAAGCTTCTCTCTGTGCCCAACAGTCACAAAGAAAAAAAATGCATTTGTAAAAATGAAAAAAATAAATCCTTAAATTTACTAACATTTTTCAAGACAGGGCTTCCCTGTGTAACTCTGGCTATTCTGGAACTCACTCCATAGACCAGGCTGGCCTCGAACTCAGAGATTTGCCTGCCTTTGCCTCCTGAGTGCTGGGATTAAAGGTGTGTACCACCATGCCCAGTTATTTTTTCTTACCTACTTATTGAAATCCTTGCTCTACCAGCCAACTCTACCACTTAGCATATTCTCCAGATTTATCCAGCTCTTAGAATTTCAAATTTTTATATCCAGTTATTTTTATACCCAGTTATTTCATGTAGATTGTAGAAAGTAAAATGATCATAGTGACCAGAACAAGTTTGTTAATAAGTCTTCTTAGGGGAGAGTGGGAGAGTTTGCTGTTGTTTTCCTTTTTCTTTTCAACACGGCTATAGGGCAAACATCCATACATATGATGATGAGACACTGGATAAGTGCTGGGAGGGAGAGTATGGTAGATCACGTTGTAGGAACGGCCTTTGATAAATGGGTGACTCCAGGTAGGACTTGGGAAATCTAAGTGACCACAAGAAACACACTCCACATTGACTCACACAATTTAGGAACAGGCTCTAGATCTGGATTTCAGAGTAAAATTAAGAGGCTGAAGCTCCTGCTATGCCCTAAGATCACTCAACACCAGAGCTGACACTATTTCCAGACAAATGATGGAATAACTCACTCTTTGTGGAACATTCCCTTTCACAGACCACTTAACCTAAGAACGCCTTATCCACTTAAGTAAACTGCATTAGAATGTGTGGTTCTGACTAAGAGTTGTCTTATGATCATGCTTGTATTCACAGAAGTCCTAGGCATGATGCTTACATAAGTAAGCTTTCAATAAACAAGACTATAAATTAAGATTTCCTTACTATTCACCAAACATCACTCCCAGGGGATAGAGGAAAACTCAGAATTACAGACAAGAATCTCAACACAACAGACATGACTCTCTCCTAAGACTTAAGCATAGCTGGGCATGGTTGCAAGCTGGCAGAAGTCCATGGACTCTGGAGGCTGGTTTGCTGGCCACTGCTGTGGTAAACACCATGACCAAAAGCAAGCTGGGGAGGAGAGGGTTACAAAGCAGAAACCTGAGCAGGAACCTAGATGCCAGAACTGAAGTGGACACCATAGAGGGTGCTGCTTCCTGGATTACTTAGCTACATTTCTCATACAGATCAGGACCACCTACCCAGGGGTGATACCACCCAGAGTGGGTTAGGTCTTCCCATAGCAATCATTAATCAAGAAGATATACAGACTTGCCTACTGGCCAATACAATAGGAACATTTTCTCAACAGAGGTTCCTTCTTCCTGGAAAACCCATGCTTGTGTCAAGTTGACCAAAGGCAAACAACACTAAGGCAGAAGTTTGCCTGAGCCCAGAGTTCAAGGGGCAACATAGATATCCTTTCTCAAAACAATAGCAATAATTAAATATGAAGCCAAATTGTAATCACCATTCTGGAAAGTAAGTTCAATAACCAGAAAAAAAAAAAAGTGGAGTTTTGAAAAACTTTTGAGTGTGGCTTCAGTGAGCCACAAACTAGTAAATTCCCCCTGCTTGAGCCACCACCTCAAATCAGATTTTCTCTCCATAGTGTTTGGAATAGAAACAGCTGGTCTAGCACAGCATGTCCAAGAGCTGAAGAACATGTAAGGTCCAGGCTCTGTGCACAGCCACCGTTCATGTTCCCAGAAGCAGAAAATGAAAGCTAAGAATGGGACCAATGTACTGAGAGATGCAGAAATGAAAAACAATGAAGGGCTTTGATTGCTTCACTGACTTGGCTCCTGACTAACTTGTAGACATGGAGTTCTAAGAAACAAAACACACCCCCATCCCACGCCTGTGACACCTAAGAAGGTTTGGCCCATTCGCTTGAACTGATTTCTATTACTTCAGTAAGTCTTAAACTGCTAAGAATTTACCATAAGAAAAACATTAAACAAAGAACTCTAAACACATTTTTGGACAATTGTGAAGATTTAGAAATTATTTCAATAAGAAATTAATTGTAAATTTATAATACAAAAACTCAGTGAAATCCAACTATTTAGTAGCTATGTAACTGATGAGACAATTGAAAAAAAATTGTGTTCTACAATTATGGTCATATAAATTAAACTCACAGGTATAGTACATGGGAAATGGAAGTAGCAGGTGCAGATGGGGGTGGGAGCAGTAGGTTACTGATGCTTTAATTATTTTGTATTATGAGTTAAAACTAGAATGAGAAAACCAATTTGAGAGAGAGAGAGAGAAATGCCCCAAATATCCATCATTGGTGAATGACTATATAAACTAAGGTGTAGTAGTTAGCCTACTGTGTGGGCTCAGCCAGGAAGACAAGGAGGCATTTTCATATGTGCAAACCCTTTCAGACCTCAGCAGAGGGAACCACCATCCTGGCCAGCACCAGACTCCAGGTAGTGGAACTCTGAGCTCAGGTGTTTTTATTCTTTCAGAACACCTCAGGTATTCTAATGATAACACAGGCAGATCATTAGCAATTAAACAACCCCCACAGAAATCCCAACACCTGCAAACAATACAAAATGCCAAAAACCTAGGCAGTCCCTCACCCAACAGTGCATAAAACAATTTCAAACATAACTAAAATAAACTTCCCCAACACTAAGGTACATCCATATAACGAAATGCCACTCAGTAATAAAAGATAAAATATTAATAGGTGGATATCTCAAATACATATGTTAAGTCAAAAATGCTATATATAAAAGGCTACATACTAAATAATTCTTTTTATATACTATGGGAAAAAAAAACTAAAAGGAACAGGGCCAATGGTTGTTTGGGAATAGGAAGAAAGCTGAACAAAGAGGCACAAAGAAACTCTAGTATAATGAAAGTTTGTGTGTGTGTGTGTGTGTGTGTGTGTGTGTGTGTGTGTGTTTATAATGTATTTACCAAAACTTTCCAGGCATGGTGGTATAGGCCGATAATCCCAACACCCAGAAGGCTAAGGCTGGGTGATCTCCTGTTTGAGGTAGCCTGAGCTTTACAGCAAGACCATGTTGAAAGGTAAGAACAAAGGAAAGGGGAGGAGCGAAATAATGGAGGGAGGAAGAAAGGGAAATAGAGCAATTAAGTAATGGTAGTACTATATGAATAGTACTGTATGCCAAAAGGGGGCAAATTTTGCTGCATGTCACTCATCAATAAAGGAGTCTTAAAGATAATGCTGACCTTAGAAACCAAACCAAGGCTTCTTGGCTACCTCTAGGACATTTCCCCCCTAATATTTCATGGTATTTATTTATTAAGTATCCATCTTTTGGCAAACATTCCATCATAAATATAGGAGATAAAATTGACAAAAATAAGCACAACTATATAGATTGCAGTCTAGTAGGAAAGCATGTGCACTGATTACACCATGGAAGTGAGGGACAGTGAGGGCCACCCAGCAAGCCACATATTTAGCTTAGATCCATGGAATAAACAGCCAAGTCAAGGTTTCCAAATACATTACCTATCAACAGTCACTAGCTACACAATGCTCATCTGAAGCTATCTTTAAATATTCTAGGATAGTACGGTACATTAGCCAGGGTTCTCTGGAGAAATAGAACTAATAGAATAAACTATAAAAACGAGACTTTAATAAGTGGCTCACAGTTATGGTCCAACTCTTCCACCAATATCTGTTTCTGGTTAGAAAGTCCAAGAATCCGGTAACTACAGTCCACAAGGCTGGATGTCTCAGCTGGTCTTCAGTATATGCCAGAATCCCAAAGAATTAGGTTCTAATACCAGTGAAAAGATGAACAGTCCAGCGATTGTGAGGGCAAGCAAACAGCGAAGAGCCTCCTCCTTTCTTGACCTTTATATAGGCTGCCACAAGAAGGTGGGACTCACATTAAAGGTGGGACTTCACGCCTCAGATGACCCAGTTAACTAAAAATCTTGCAGGGATGCCTGGCAGCTTGGGTTTTTTTTTTTTTTTAAGTTAGTTCCACATGTAGCCAAATTGACAAATGAAGAGCCCTCACCTGTGGCATGAGGCCTTTCTCAGGAGTCTTTGAGAATGGTCCTTAACCACACTATAAGCAATGCCCAGGAAATGCAAAGAAATATTGGATTTTAGGTACCGTCAAGCAATTTGTAGTTCCTGCACCCACTGCTGATATTAAAAAAAAAAAAAACAAAAAAAACAAAACTGGTTACCAAATATATGTATTTCCCATACATGGCCTAGACAGTAATTAAATCCCATGTTTTGCTGCTTTGCAAAGATTTAGTGTTGTTCTCACTTTTGTGGAATTGGCCACGATTTCTTTTCCATGTGTAGCCAAGGTACTAAGGGACATGCACAGACACCCCTTAAAAAGTTAACTCCAGCAGCAAAGCAAACCCTTTACACCAGTGGTTCTCACCCTGTGGGTCCTGACCCCTTTGGAGGTTGAATCACTTTCACAGGGGTTGCTTTAGGCCATCTGCATGTCAGATATTTACATTATGATTCATAACAGTATCAAAATTACAGTTGTGAAGTATCAATGAAAATAATTTTATGGTTAGGGACCACAACACGAGGAGCTGTATTAAATGGTTGTGGCATTAGGAAGGTCGATACTATATACTGCTTTATACTATGGAGGCCAAACTCAAAGCACCTCCTTCATGTGGCTTCAGATTTTCTATTCTGTTTCTTTCCAAAATGCAAACATTTGTCTTTGGTAAATAAATGAGATTCTTCTTGAAACAGCCTTCAGGTTTTGGCAACCTGGCAGGTCTAGTCCCTGCATCTCCTTCCCTCCCTACCTTCACAGCTTGTTTTAAACACACTTGGCTTGGTAAGGACTCCCACACACATTTCTGGAGCCATGGCCCTCCGTTAGAACTCCTGGCTTGAATAGGTGGTTTAACATGTCGGTTTGAATTTTAACAGGCATCTCAAACTTCAATTCCAAAGGAGTCCTCTGGGCCTTTGGATCCCAGACAACTTTCCTTTTTCTCGAGTGCTCCAAGGTTGATCAGGTGCCCAGATAGGGTCAAAAACATAGAAGGCAGCATTAAATCACTTCTTTTTCTTTTACTCCAAAAGCAATTTCGATAGGTGCCATCAAAACACATCCCCAGAGAAAATTTTAAAAACATACACCCCAACTGTTAACGATTTCTAACCCTCACTGATATCCTCTGGCCCAGAGCGCCTTTCTCTCTTTCCTGGACTAGTTGTCAAGTCTTGTGGTTACAATGCATCTTGCCACTACAAGCTTCCTCCCACTCACCATAAACAGGGACCAGCTGATTTAAAACATGGTTTGGATGAGTGCTCCCACCCCATAGGCCCGTGTCTTGAAGGTTTAGTCCCCAGGACAGCACCAATGAAGGTGCTGTGGGCCTTTAGGAGTTGGGACCTAGTGGAAGGGCATTAGGTTTGGGGGCATGCCCCTAAAGGGATTTTGGGATGCCATCTCATTTCTTTCTCTGTATTTCCTGATTTGTACTCTATTTGCTCTGACCTGTGCTTCTGCCACGCCCATGGATGTACCCCATGCTTGCCTGAGGCTCAAATTAAGGGATCACCTGTTCTTGTACTGGAACCTTCAAAACTATGAGCCAAAATAAGCCATTTCTAGATTCACTGCCTGAAGCATTTAATTATAGTGATGAAAAACTGGCTAACACAAACAATAGTTAACCTTTGTACTACAAGTGACAAGCAACACCTCCAAAGGCAAAGCACTCCTGGGTCATCCCCAGATTGGATTGTACTGCCTACTCTTAGAGTGAGCCTCATACCCCAAAGGCAGAATTCCCCAACAACAATCATCCACTCCTAAATACTCTCCCCTCTCTTACCTAGTCAGACTTCCAGTTACTCTGGCAGCTGTGAGAACTGTTGGGCATTCAATCCTGTTTAATAAAAATCCTGTCTTGAAACCAATTATGACTGCAAAAGACACCTTGTACCACACAGCATCCAAAGACTCTGAGAAAGAATGCTCGATAATCTCCTCACAATCTTCCATCTCACTTGCATGGGTGGATCTTTGTCTAAACATCCTATTGTCTGCAAGGTTCAAACAAAGCTTCGCTCTGTGTTCCCAGGCAGTATAAGAAACAAGACAAGTTATTGTTCCAACTCCTCAGTCTTACCCTGGGATTAACTTGAAATACAAAAGAATTGCTTGCAAATTAGAATCACCTAGAAATATAGCCCAGTATAAGCCTACTGTCATAAAACTACCTAAATATTTACTATTTCTAAATTATTTGCAAAGTCAACCATTAAAACTTTCACGTCTCCCTCTGTGAACCAGGGAGCACCGAGGCTCCGCCCCCTGAGCACCTGTCCATGCTTGCTTCCCCTCCCAGTGACTGCTCTGTGGCAGCAAGTGGATCTGTGCCAGGCAGATCGTCACAGTAAGCAGGGCTTATTTTTAGGCCCGTGGCTCCTCTCTGATTTCTGAGCTGCCCCTGGATAATCTTGAGTCAGTCCACAGAGAGAAACCCTTCAGAACCCCCAGCTAACACACCCCTGGCTACAGGCCCCAGAGAATACTCTGAAGACAGCCAACTTAAATAACAGCCATATCTAACCTCCCGCAGCCCTCAGCCTGCCAGACTGAGACTGGGCCTCCCTTTCAAATGTGCAAATACTGCCCGGAATTTCATCAAAGCAAAGCTCAAAGAGTCATTACTCTTGAATAGAGATTTCTTAGCCATATGCCAGAAAATTTAGAACTCAACTGATGCAATACTGTTGTTGAAATGTCATGTGCATTACCAATGCGGAGATTTCAGATCTGTGTTAACAGCCTCGGAAAGAGATACTGAAACACGAGAAGTTCAAAGAAAATTCCTCAAAAAAAAAAGAGCATACAAAGACGATGTGGTAAATCAACCAACCACTGTGCTACTCAAAACCACATACTTTAATCATTTGTAATTAGAAAAGGCCTTCTGGAACTAAGCCTGCTGCTATACCTCTACAGACAATAATCAAAGCAACATGAAATACAGAAGCTAAACAAAACAGAACTAGATTTTCAATCTCACTGCTGGAACAAGTGAAGAGCATCTGACCCAGGCCAGGCATAGTGACATACCCTTTCAATTTCCAGCGCTTGGGAGACTGAAACAGAAGTGAATTCCGGGCTGGCCTGGATTACTCCACCCCTTAAACAAAACCAAAAACAAACACACAAAAAATAAACCCTCAAACTAGAACTAAATACCTTTACTTTTTAGTTTTTATTTTTTATATGTATGGGTGTTTCTCCTACATGGATATCTATGCACATGTGTGCCTGGTGGCTTTGAAGGCCAGGAGGTGGCATCAGATCCCCTAGACTGGAGTTACACACAGTTGTGACCCTCCATGCAGGTGCTCAGGATTGAACCCAGTCCTCCAGAAGAGCAATCTTAAGCCATCTCTCCAGCCTACGGACTAAACATCTTAACTAAAATTTCTTAAATAAAATGCTTTCGCTCTGTGTTCCCAGGCAGTATAAGAAAAAAGACAAGTTACTGTTTCAACTCCTCAGCCTTACCCTGGGATTAACTTGAAATACAAAAGAATTGCTTGCAAATTAGAATCACCTAGAAATATAGCCCAATATAAGCCTACTGTCATAAAACTACCTAAATATTCACTGTTTCTAAATTATTTTCAAAATTGACTATTAAAACTCATTTTATATGAGATTTTTATATGTGGAGGATATTATTTCACCTTCTGCCTTTGCTACGAGGACAGTTTAACATATCAAAGTTGATCTCCTCTTCAGTCCTCACCTGGGTTTTATAAAGAACTGTGATATTTCTGAACCAACAAGTATAGTATCAAAAAATATGTGCTCAGAGCAATTAGCGGCCCTGGGATTTAGCGTTTGCTTCTGGGAGTCTGGCGCCAAAAGTGAGCACACCTGTGCCTGTGCAGTGTGCACCATCCCCTCCAATGCCAGGGCTTTCAACAGACTAAATGTGGGAGTGTCCTGGGAGAACAAAGAAATACACCACGGCCCGCAGGAAGCAAATGGCCAGCCAAGTTCACTCCCTTCCCACTGACCCGATACTCGCTACTTTGTGCATCTCGTAGACGGGAATAGAAGAGGAAACTAACGATATCTTGGATTTGGCCTTGACAGACATAGAGGAATAGATGATGTAATATTTTATGAAGCAAAAATATCTAATACGTATGCTGTGGGGCTCTGAGAACAATTTGGACCATCTCAGACTGGATTTTGGTGGCTTGCTCTGTATTTCTATCCCTCCTGCCCCAGCCTCCCGAGTGCTAGATTACGTGTGTGCACCAACTCATCCAGCTGCGCTCTCCATCATTATATGTTAAGTTTTTTTAAATTCAAAATCCAAACACAGTCAATTTCCTCAGAGCTAATCTCTTCATATAAGAGACAAGAGTGAAATCAATTGCATGCCACTTTATCACACTCCAGAGCCTCCGAAGTTAGGAAGCTGCACGAGAGCACTCAGAGCAGTCTGGGAGAGCTAAATGACTTCTCAACTCAGGCAGGTCTCTACACAGCAACTGCGCCTGTCTCCTCATCCCCGAAACAGAAGGGCCTTTCCATACAGTCCCTTTGGTTCAGTCAACAAATACTTCTTCAGCTATTTGGCCAGGACCGGGGAGCCAGCAGTGAAAGAGACACCTTCAAGAAGCAAGAGAAAGTTCAATAAGGAAAACAAGAAAGTACAATGAAATAATTACAAAACTGGGAAAGCAGATGTGAGCAGTGCTCAGGGTGTCTCTGAGAACCTTCAAGCTATGCATATGGAGAGAGGACGGTCAGGGTAGCTCCCTTCCCAGACTTCTTCCCATGCACTCATCAAATGGTCCCTCCTGGGCTGCAGAGGGGCTACACAGGAATGTCAGCTTTTAAACCATCATCAAGGGCATGTCAGACCAAACTCAACCACTATCACATGATAAAAAACATTTCAGCACAAAAATGGAGTGTACAATCTCAGGAAAAGAAAGCATTCCTTTAGTTTGGGTTCTATAAACATTGACTTAAGAACCCCTTAGCACACTGTTGATCCACATCAACCATTATCAATCATCCTGGCACAACACTTCACTACTGAACACCCTTGGCTCACAGATCTGCGTTTGGAACCTCTGAGCTAATAAGAAAGTAGCAGAGAACTATGAGGACCCTCTCCCACCCTCCAGAGACACAGAGGAAGACACAAGCAAAAGCCAATGGGCCCTTGGAAGAAGAAAAGCTCATGCTGAGCCTGCTAATGATAATGAGCACCACCAGACACCACATTCACCAGCGCACAGAAAGGGGGATGGGCAGGGAGAGAGAGGAGTGTGCACAGACGGCGTGTGGGAGTGGCGGTGGGGGAGGAGTGGGAGGGCAGACACGACACATGCAGAGAGAGATGGGGAAGCATGTGGTTGAATTATATGTTCTCTACAAGAGAGACAACAAACTGGAGAATTGTGAGCAAGCTGTGTTATTAAAAAAAAAATCTGTTTTGGAGAATCATAATGCTGTTAAACCTGGTTCTGTAGTTGCTAGACGGGCAAGAGATGGGAGAGCCAAGCCATGTGAGCACTGTCAGGAGCTGGCGCTCTAGGCTTACAATACTAAGAGACAAGGTAACAAAGCTAATGACAGCATGTGAACCCAAGGCGATAGCGGCCTGTCTGGGAATTCAGGGGGCATGCGCAAGGTAATTCCATACAGGCCCAGAGCTCAGCATCACCCATTTGGGGATCCCTTAGGAAGTCACCTACCTTAAATGCACTGTTTCTTGTTAGAATCTATTTTTCATAAACAAAATAAAAACAGCTTTTAAGAATCCTTTCCTAATAGAGCTCACAGGTATTGTGGAATGGTACTGAAATACGATATTGAAGCACTCGAATGTCAGAAGCACCTGACGAAGAGTTGTATAAACACAGTGGTCAGCACAGCACACAAGGACTGACAGTCAGGACTCTCTCTCACAGTGTCAATCCACTGCCCCAGGCAGCAGCATGTGGGGCAGAGAAGAGGGATCAGCAGCTACCTCTTCCACAGGCTGAGATGACGACATCCAAGCTCTTCCAAGCCCACAAAGCATTCTCAAACTTAGATACAACTCACATGACAGCCACTTTCCTCGGTCCTTCACCCCTTTCAAGAAATGTTAAATCAGAAATATAGAGTTCATAAACGGAAACCATGGCAGTAGATGCTGCTCAAATGTGTAAAACTTTAAGGAGTCTTGCTGCTGTCTAGGATAGCCTTGAACTCCTGGACTCAAGCCATCCTCCTGCCTGAGTTTCCTGAGTAGCTGAGACTAGAAGTGCTACTCCCACCTCAAACATGTAATTATCTCTTTCCACAGTCCCTCCTACGATAAACTTGTCTAACATTTGGTAAGTCCATGTACATGGCCTCAGACCCAAAAGCCGCCTGGACATGGCAGGCAGCTGTTACTCGTAGGGCTATCAAACTGACTCCTCTGTTAACTGCCTTATGCTAGGAAGCCAAAATGAACTTGGCCTCATTTTCTCATAAAATGTGATAAAACAGAATCAGTCCATCTCAGAGCACTGTTCTGGAGTAAAAGGGAAGTTTGGGAAACTTTCCGACAATTGTTCGCTACTACTGTTATCATTTTAACAACTTTGTACGACAAACTTAATTATTAACCTCACATTATTAATGACCAAAACGCAACAACTTGTTTACCTGGTCAATCAAACATTCCAGAGTAAGGGAGGTGTTTTAAGTCCAGATTCATGTGCTGTTTACACAAGTATGTGTTTCACAAAACTGACAGCTGTACACTTAAGCTAGGGGCATTTCACTTCATGGTACTTTAAAAAATTGTGTTGGAGAGCGAGGGTTTTGCTATATAGCCCAGGCTGGATCTGAAATTCAACTTCAGATCCTTCGGCCTCAGCCTCTTGAGTAATGAGATTATAGGTGCGCACCACAACACCCAATCTCATGATACTTAATTTTATCTTAACTTTTTCCCAAGAGCATTCAACCAATAAGCAGCAGTGTATTTTCTGGACCAGATCTACTACTTCATGCTGAGATCAACGGATCACTCTATAATCTACTTTCCAGCTTATCCTTCCTACCCACTTGGAGCACTTGAAGAGCTGCCACTGTTCTTTGTTCTACTTCTTCGATTTACTGCTCCAGCCTGGGTATTTCCACCTTGACTGCTCTGTAGCCAGAGCCTGAACAAAAGCAAATCAGAATCATCAGCCAACAGACTTCTGAGAATCTAAGTCAGTGTTCCACAACAATCTATTGAGCAACTATAAGTATAAAACAACCTAAATACTCTGGTAGACAGAGAGAGAGAGAGAGAGAGAGAGAGAGAGAGAGAGAGAGAGAGGGAGAGGGAGATCAACAAAACTTTGGGTTCTTATTCTTTGGGCTGTCTTATCATATTACAAACAATCTTCAGAATTTCATCAAAATTTCATCAAGCCTTTTTAAGTAAAAATCAGAACCTGCAGAGCTCAAAACAGGTCAAGTTCCAGGACAGTACTGAACCAACCAAGACACAAGAGCACTCACGAAAGTAAATCATTAAAACCAACCTGTTTGCTCCCAGTGCTTATCAAGTGTGGTCAAAGGCTACACAGCCTAGCAAAATGACTCCTGTAAAAACTGCTTGCTTTTTGTCAGTCATATCCAGCTCATTAAAGGAATTAAAAGGTAGCACAGGCTGTTTTGAGGTCAATGAGGTGAAGAGGGTGAGTAGGGCTTACGGCTAAACTAAAATCTCTTCTAAAGTGTTAAATGACCATGACCAGCTTCTCATTTGGGAGTTTTGGTCAGTTGTCACAGCTTTTCAAACTCCACTTGGCTAAAAGGAAATAATTTTCCATCTAAATCATGCCAAGACCAATTGAAAAACGTTGTTCTGTATGTGTAGTTACGCAAACCGGCGCCTCCCAACCCTTATTAAACATCAACTTCCTGTACCCTTTTCTTGAAAATGGTTACCTGTCAGACTTTCCATTGGGCATGAAACATCTTGAACAAAAGGGCAATGTAGGCACACATCTAACTCCCAGTACAGCCAAAGTTGGAGTCATTCTCTATAAAAGGCCTACTTTGTAAATCCTAACACTGTACATTCCTTAGCAGGCACTTGAGAGAAAGAGGCCTGATCCTCTTTATGGCCAGAAGAAACTGACTCAGACTTAACTGGGGCTTATAAGACATTAGCCTCTTCCAGTTCTAGCTGGCACTAGGCCTCCCCTTTAGTTAAATTTCCACCTGAGATTACCTACATGTCTCATTCATACCTATCTCTGCATATTTCAAATATAAGATGATTTCATAAAAAAAAAAAAGTATACGTTCTGGGAAAGAATACCTAGTAATCTTTAGTTAACATTCAAGATGTTGGAGTGCTGATCTGCAGGATGTGGGACAATTAAGTGACTCACATTATCCTTCTTATGGAATTGAATTAGGTCCTTTTGAAAGAGCAATCTGAAAACTACAAAATCTTATAGAAATGGAATTATCACCCAGCGCACAAGAGGCTGAGATAGAAAGATCGTGAGTTCCAGGTCACCCTTGTCTGTATAGCAAAGCCTGTGTCTCAAGCATTGGAGGAGATGCAAGAGGGAGGGACGAGGCAGGGGAATTTTTTGGTCATTTTGTTTTGGTTTTGCATTTCAAGACAGGGTCTCACTATACAGCTCTGGCTGTCTTGGAACTCACTATGTAGACTAGGCTGGCCTTGAACTCAGAGATCTACCCCCCTCTGCCTCCTGAGTGGCAGGGGGAGAATTTTTAAAAGAAATACAATATATTGTGATGATCTGCAACCTCAAGCTCTCCGTTTGTGATATCCATCTAAATGGCTTATAACACGGAACATTGTTTTACATTGTTTAAAATTGAAAAATAGTTAAAAATAAATTATGCTGCCTGAACTTTCCACATTATTGGAGATTATTGATCTCATGTCAATGCTAATATATAGAGGAACTAGCACCAGTATCTCATTGGTGGGAATAGTGGTCTTGTATTAGAAAGAAGAACAGATGGCCAAATGCCACCTTAACTTACCCAAAGACAAAACATTTATCCAAATAGCTCTGGTCTCTAATTTCCTAACATATAAAATAGCTCTTATGACTGACTGGCTATGCCCAATACACAGGGCTTATGTGCTGGCTGAATGTAAATGGTCTCATTGTGCTTTAGGCACAAGATGATTTCCAAAAGCATAGACACAGGGTGGTGTGTCCCCTGAAACATACATTCTAGTGTATGTGTACATAAATAGTAAAGTTTGTAAGACTTTACTATGAATGTTTTGGACTAAGTTAAAGGTTAAAAACAAGATAGTGTGACTTTAGTTCTTTAAAGTCAAAGCACATCAGGAGTTAAAAGTGATGACTCAATCTAAGAACTTTTAGAATGTGCTGGTAGCAAACCAGCAACATAGTTTACAGACTGTATCAAAGAAAGTGTCTGCTTTGATTGAAAAAGATTCAGCCCAAACGTAAAAAAAAAAAAAAAAAAAAAAAACACCAGGAGTTTACCCAATTCAACACTCAAAAGAAAACCAAGAGGTGATAAAACTAGAATCCAAGAATAAATAAGGTCAAATATCACGTTGCAACCAATTACTTTCAAGAAAAGAAAGGGAGGTATTAAGCCCTTGTGCTTCCAGTTTAATTCACACAAAACACCAGCAGATCCAGGCAACAGCTTTACCAAAGTTGAGTCAGAGAACTCACATGAACATCCACCTATGAATTAGCAGATTTAAGACAGACAAAGGTAGGTTTAATAGCACCTATCGATCATCCTCTGGATACCTGGCACTGTGGTGGCATAACCTAAGGGGCAGGTACTACCCCTCAGATCCTGATGGGAAACTAGGAGACAGGGGAAGGAGGTAACATACTAAAATCACACCACTAACAGAGGATGGAATTCATGAGCCTGGCTTGGTCTAACCTGTCAGTGTATAGGTTCCCTGCTACATGTGCCTGCTCCCAGGTACTCTGGTTCCCATAAAATTTTTACCAACTCTATAACAAAATGTTTCTCTTAGGCTTAATAGCTGACTTCACGATGACAAAAACTAGCTAACTGCTGAAATACCTCATTTGTTTTATTATCCCAAATTCTTAAAAAAAAATGGGGGGGGGATGGCTAAGAAGCCTCATCAGTCAAGATAAGAGTTGGGCAAACTCTGAAAGGGGTGGCAAACACAAACAAACCCAGCAGTTAGGAAGTTGAGGCATGAGATCAAGAGTTCAAGGTCATGGTGAGATTGAGGTCAGCCTGAACCACCCAAGACCCTGTCTCAAAACAAAAGGGTAAGTAGAAAATAATTTCCTCTCAATTATAAATCTACAGTGCTAAGCGAGGTGTAGTGGTGCACACATTTAATGCCAGCACTTGTAGGCATAGCAGGTAGATGTCTGAATTCAAGAATGGCCTAGACCAGAGGGTGAATCCAGGGACAGCCACAGTTACGTAGAGAAACCCTGCCTCAAAACAAAACAAAAACCCTTCAGCATCATGAGATTTAAAATGTAATGCATTTCTAACAATCGTATCTTAATTTAAAATACTTAATATTTTTAATAAATTAATATTTTTCCAGTCTCCATTCCCTTTTCATCTAAGGCACACATTCACAATAGAATTTTAAAACTTAGTAAACCCTGCTCCAGAGTTATATTATGATCTTCACAAGGCAACACTTAAAAGCAAGCCAGAAATGCTATTTAAACACTTAAAAACTCAATACTACTTCAAAGTATTAAATCAAGTTCAATAATCAGAGACCCTAATGAATTAGCAGGACATTTCAAGAAAAGAAGACTACTCAACACAAATCTTATTAAATGAAACATGAGGGAGAGCATTCTCAGACTGGAAAGTCATCAGGATTCCTCTGTAAGTTGTAAATACATAGCTCTCTAAAGAGAAAACAGTCCAAATCACCATTCAAGAGAAATGATCGACTTGCGACCGTCTGCACAAATGGAGACTGTAATAAATTATCACAGGTGGAATTAATTCTGCAAAAGCATTTGCACGTGGGCGTGCCAGATGTCTCAAGCTCGAAGTAGGAACTTAGAATAGGAATCTCAGGGCCTTTCTGCTCTCTACGACTTGGCTCCTAAGGCATCCTTTCCCAAAACCCAAGACAAGCTGGGCTGCCTGCATTCTCCACCCGCTGAGTAACACTGAATGAGGGGTAAGGGCAAGAGAAGTAAATGAAGCGGAGAAAAATACCAAGGAAATTAACATCTGACTAAAAGAGCTTCTAGCATCTGTAACTGGGGAGAGCACCCTCAAATTCCCATGCCATCTAGAAAAATTATTTCAGCTTGTATCAGTCACAAATGCAGCCAGCACCGTAGGTTTCAACTCCACTGTCTATAGTTACAAAAGGTAACTATGGAACAGTACTCAGAGAAAGTAAGACACACCACAGTGCACAGTAAGCATCTGATGAGGAAACTACTACAGACAACTAAGGAAAAATTTTAAAGAACTATTTGTGACAGGAGTGGGTGACACATGGCCTTAATCTTAGCACTGGAGAGACAGAAACTGGAGGCTCTCTGAGTTCAAGGCCAAACTTAGTCTATGTAGCAAGTTCCTAGTCAGTCAGGGCTACACAGTGACACTCTGTCTCGAAAAATAAATGAAAAGGAAATAACTATTTGCACGGGGCAGGTTCTGGAATTGAACCCAGGATCTCAGGCCTACCAGGCAAGTGTTCTACCAACTTGAGCCATATCCCCAGCTCTCCTGTTCCTTTGTATTTCAAGGCAGGGGCTCACTCACTTGCACAGTCTGGCCTCGAATTTATGACCCTCTTGTCTTACAGGCTCCTGAATAACTAACTGGGTGACCAAGCCCAGCAAGGAATTTTTATATACCAAATTTCCTAACAAAACTTGGTCAAGACAGTAGGCATAGTTTCCAACATAGTGGAGACTGAAATAAATTAGGTGTTAACAATTTGTGGGAATATTTCTAGCAACATATGCTAACACCCTCTGGGAACTGAAGCCAAATCCCCTCCGAATCCCTGCCCCTCTACCTTGCAATGTTCTGACCCCATAGGGAGTTCCAAAGAGGCCTTGAAACCAACCAAAACTAAAGACAATATTCTAACAACAGGGATTTTTTTTTCATTCCTTTTTATCTAGAATACAGCATGAAAACACAATTGTAACTAAATGTATAAATGGCTTGGTTCTATGGAATCTAGACTAAGCATCTAATAAAAACTAGTGCATTTTTCATAGATTAGATTTTGAAAGACTCGCCCTTTCTAATCCGTCTTTCCATTTCTCCAGTCCTTGTTACTCAACAGAAAGTTGGACTTTCTTCAATCCTTGCTTAGTTCAAATCTATAGGATTTAGTAGCGACAGGCAAACAAATTTCAACTATGTAACATGCCTAAGAATGAGATAACATAGGAGTATACAATATAAATATAAAAGGTAAGACTTTCATAGCACAAGGTTATTTAGCTAGTATTCTGGTAAATAAAATTCAATCAGCTTGACAGGGAGGTGGGGAAAGGAATGGGTCTAGGTCTGAACGGCATCTCCTTAGATTGCTTAGGTCTATTTTATTCAACAAGGCTAGCTAAGTGAATTGTTTTAAATAGAGCTTCAACTTAACATCACTAATCATTAACAATCAAATTTTTTTTTTTTACAAGGGACTGGAGAGATGGCTTGCTGATTAAGAGCATAAGCTGATCTTCCAAAGGCCCAGGGTTGATTCCCCAGCACCCACACGGTGACTCACAACCATCTTCGACACCAGTCCCTGGGGATCTGACACCATCCTTTAGCCTCTGTTCAAATGCAGCCAAACACTCATATACATAAAATAAAATAAAGTTTTTTAATTTACAAGGTGAACATAAAAGAAAATGAAGTTCTCATGTGACACCAAATACTGTTTAACATCTCCTATGAACTACTTATCTGAAATAAAGTGAAGAAATATTGATTCTTCTTCCAAATTGGTGTATGTGTAAATACCTAAGTTAAATATTACCAAGTTACCAGCGCACAAAAGACATAGAAGATAAGCTAACAGCCCACCAGTCGTGACTCAGTAATCACTGTCAGCAATTTAAAGCTACATGTTTATTTACAAAAGAATGTGTCTTTACAGTTCTTCCTCTTACCTCCTCTTCTTATTAGTCTAAATGTGGATACTTCTCAGAAAAATATCTTTCTCAAGGCCTATTTAGGACACAAAATTCTCTTTAATGTTTACACTGTAGATCAGGGTAATTGTGTAGATCAGGGTAATTGTGATCAACCAGCCCTCAAAATAACATGGAGAATAGAATATAAGTAACTTCAGCATCAAACTTAAAATTCAACTTCATTCTTTCACTGCTCAAAAAGATTTTAAACAAGTCTACACAGAAAGCAAGCAACGGTGTCCTAAGAGAAACTTTATCATATTTAGTTCCACAACCTCAAAACAAAATCATTTTAAAGTTACAAAGAGGGTAAGACATGTACTTTCTCTTATTTGTGTAACTAATGCATATACATATTAACAACCATAATTTAAATATGGGCCTGCAGGCAAGATGCAATTGTATTTTATCTTTTAAGTTAATACATTTTTACTGTTCAATATGGGGTTTAAAATGTAATCCAAGGAAAACTGACTGGCCTAAATAAACAAAAAGCTTGTTATGTCAAAGATTTGTATGTATGTTTAAACTTTTGAAGTCTGGAGGCTATTTGGAGAAACACCTTAGCCAGGAGTGGTGACACACTCTTCTAATCCCAGCATTTTCGAGGCGGAGGCAGGTGGATTTCTGAGTTCAAGGCTAGTTTGAACTACTGAAAGATTTCCTGGTCAGCCAAGGCTACACAGAGAAACCCTGTCTCAAAAAACCAAAACCAAAACAAACAAACCACCTCTAGAATCAATCTAGAGCAAATTGGCTGAATGTATAGGAAAATAAAATTTTTTACTACAAAGTAAAGATCAAACCCCAAATATAGCATCCCAAAATGCATATTCCTTTTTCCTTTATCTTGGGCCAAATGAATACTTCATGCCTCCATGGAAAAAAAAAAAAAACTGCCCAAAAGAAAAGGTGGCAACTTGATTTTAAGTAACATTGAAGTCATTTCAAAAACTTCAACTGCCATCAAGACATCTTTTACAAAATTTGGCTTAAAAATAAACATTTACAAGTACTAACAGTCACATTCAATTCCTAATTATACTGAACCATCCAAAGTCTGCATGATTGTCAAAGTAGATCTTTAAAAAAAAGCAGACTTTGGGCTAGATGAGCCATTCCAAGCAGCCTCTCTTTTCCTCCACAGGAGGAACACATATCTATGGTCACTATGCCTCTGTCAGTTGAGTGTCATCTCCTATTCTTAATTCTTAGCTTGGTGGCTCACCCCAAGAGCCTAAGGATAGTATGAAAGAGGAGCCAATTAAAAGCATGCTCCTTTTAGTGAGGTCTTTAAAGATCAAACTTCCAGACTAGAGCTAGCTCAAACTAGGGAAGTCTTTTTTGTCCTCTTCAAAAATAGTTTAATCTTAATAGTGTTATAAATTAATTTGGGAAAATTATAAAATATAGATTTGGATATCAAGAAAACTCTTGTGTCAGCAATTCAGTTGAAAACTACACTAATTAATATAAAAAGGATCTAATAAGAGCTGCAAATGGACTAGTAGAGACATAGACTTCTTAATCCCTAGAGCTTCAAATCTGAAAGACTTTCAATCCCAGGAATTTCAACTTTCTTAGATTTTTGTTTTTATTTTGTTTATGTCTTAATCCCTAGAGCTTCAAATCTGAAAGACTTTCAATCCCATTTCAACTTTCTTAGATTTTTGTTTTTATTTTGTTTATGTAGCACATAGTTTCTTGGTAAGTACATGATTTCAACTGCATAACTAAATTCATAGGAACAGGAGTCAAGAAAGTCAGAAGAATAAACATTGCTCATCACCAGAAAATCTGTAGCCATTTGAGATATAGAAATCCTTAAAGATATGTTCACTGAATAGTCCATGTTCGATTAGTTCATCATATGCGAAACTGGTAGAATTCTGTAGATTGACAACTTTTATTTTTAAGATAAAGGCTCATGTAATCCAAGTTGGGCATACTTTCTTACATATTACTACGTAGCCAACACTGGTCTTGGACAACCCTGATCTTACTGTATTTACAATTACAGGCATACATTATCAGATGTGGCTTTAGTCATGATGTAATCAAACACACATGACCCATTGCCACATAACTATGTGATAATGATGAGGATTCTCTCTTTCCAAACCAACTGCTCTCACAAATACTTGGTTTCTTGCTATCACGATGTCACCTGTCACCTCTTTGGATCTGATAAAATGCCAGCTAAGATGCTGGAGAGAAAGATGACTGGGTGGATAAGAGCATAGCACTTGCTGTTCTTGCAGAGGACCTTAGCTCCGCTCCTAGCACCCACATTGTGGCTCACAGCCATATGTAACTCCAACTCCAGGGGATCTGACACCCTCTCTGACCTCCATAGGTGTCAGACATGCATGTGGTGTGCCCATACATACATTCAGACTAAACATTCATACACATTAAAAAAATTAATGCCAGTAAAAAAAGTTTCTTCAAAGACAACTCCGAATTTTGGATTGTTGGTTCTATTGATAGCACAGAGCACATTACAATACCATCAGTGAATCAAAAGCTCACAGGCGATACAGTCATACTGATAGACTATACAGCCATATTGATAAGATAGCCAACAAACTGAACGGTTTTTCCTAGAATACTAGGAAGCAGAGATCTATATTACCTATTACAACTGACAATATATATTGATGGGGTCATTAGATGCAGATTTAAAGCACCAGAATACCTTGAATTAGATTGTCATATCACTTTCTTAGCTTTAGGACAGGGCAAGGCAAGACACGTCAAGCTCACTTATACACTCTAAGACAGTGGTTCCCCTGTGGGTTGCAACCTTTGGGAATCAAATGACCTTTCCACAGGGGTATCCTAAGACCATCTGTTTACCACATATTTACATTCCAATTCTTAACAGTAGCAAAATTATAGTTATGGCTGGGCAGTGGTGGCACATACCTTTAATTCCAGCTCTCAGGAGACAGAGGCAGGAGGTTCTGAGCTTGAGGCCAACCTGTCCTTCAGAGCATGTTCCAAGACAGCCAGGGCTACTCAGAGATCCTGTCTCAAAAAAACAAATAAATTACAAGCCAGGTGGCTGCCCACACCTTTAATCCCAGCACTGGAAAGGCAGAGGCAGTGGATCTCAGTGAGTTCAAGGCCAGCCTGGTCTACAGAGTTAAGATCCAGGACAGCCAGAGTTACAACAGGGAAACTCTTGTCTTGAAAAACCAGAAATTAAAAAAATAAAAATTAAATTACAGTTATGAAGTAGCAACAAAAATAATTTTATGGTTGGTTGTCATCACAACATGAGGAACTATATTAAAGGGTCGCAATGTTAGGAATGTTGAGAACCACTGTTCTAAGAGTTTCATTATCTGTATGTGTTCAACTCAAGTTTTACAGTAATTGCAGGGTTTCTAGGAAAAAATATGAAAGATATCTCAAAGATCAGGCAGATGATCCATGGTTTCAAGAGTCCCCAGGTCCCAAAGCCAGGAAAATTCTCACCCAAGATAGACTTTCTTTAAATGTTTTGCTCTGATTGAGTATAGATGCTTACCGAGGCCCAAAGAAGACACTAGCTCCCCCGGAGCTAGGGTTATAGGCTTCCTGATATGGGTGCTGGAAACTAAACCCAGGTCCTCTGGAAAAGCAGACTCTGTCATTTCTATACCCCCATGAATGTTCTAAGGACATACACGTTTGACAATTTCTCATTAACATGTGCAAAACATTGCACAACAGCAGCCACTTTAGAACACAGAAGTTGTAGTGACAGATGTAAAAAGAATCCAACTCAGAATTCCAGGAGAAATAACAGCCATATGTGGTCCTTAAACTATGATTCAGAACTACTAAAATTCAATTTTGAGAAAAAGCAACACATTTACAACACTGAAACATACTTTTGTAAGTCAAAGAACTATAAATGTGTTTATAAAGCAAAGACAAATTGAGGAAAATATCTGCAATATGAACAGACAACCTGAAAGATTTTATGAGTAGAAAACACCAATATCCCAAAAGGAAAATTTGAAGGTACACTGAATTAAGAGGTTATAAAACTAGCTGAGCATAGTGATGCAAGCCTTTAAGCCCAGCACTGGAAGGCAGATCTCGAAATTCAAGGCCAGGGCTGGTCTACAGAGGAAGTTCCAGGACAGTCAGGGCTAGTCAGAGAAACTCTATCTCAAAATAAAGAAATAAAGAGGAGAAATAAAACTGGAAAGATAGGTGGGAAGCTTGATAACATTTGCAGTCATAGCAATGGCTAGCACTGTACATCTATAAAGCTAGCAATAATACTACCTTAAAAGGATAATTAATCCATGCTAACAAGATAGCACAAGAGGTCAGTGCTGGTCAGCTTAGTTTGACTAAATAGTTGGAAATTAAAAAACTTCCAATTGCCAATTGTGATTTCCAATGCCTTTATCCTGAGGAAAGATAACTTGCAGAAATTTTAATAGAGATAAATGTTGCAATAGTGTATCTAATAACAATAACTGCAAATGAAAAGTTCAGCTTGTAAGACAAGGGTTAAAGAAATTGCTGTACCTATAGAATATATTGTATAACAGTAAAGATTTTGAAGGCTTAGTCTTCATAATATTTCACAAAGAAAAAGATGGTGGGATTGATTCTTAAGACTTTTCTAATGTACCAAGTTGTATACATCAGCCATTCATTCCTTTTGAAGTCAGAGCAAACAGGGTCACTATGTGGCATGCTCCTTAAATGCTTAATTCCAGCAACTCAAATTTAGTTTCCAATAAACTACATTATATTTATCCAGAGTTTCACAATCCTTATTAATCACTTCAAAAATTATCCTTGAATTCCTAATAGTTAATTGAAAGATACAGACACCTCTCCTAGTTTCCTCCACATAAATCTAGTTTTAAAAGGAACAGGTGAGGAATGGGGGCAGGCATCAGTGATAGTCCAGGTGCTTAGAATATGTAAAACTCCTGGCCCCACCCAAGCATAAGGGATGGATGCACAAGAGGTGGGAGAGGGAAAAGGGAGATGAGGGGATGGGAGAGGTAGAGGTGGGGGAGTCGAAGAGGGGGTTGGGGGTGGAAGGGAAATCGACACAACTTATATCTTTTAAAATTACTTTAAACTAAATTCTATGCTTTAAAAAATACAGGGTAAGAATAGAGTTGGGGTGTTTTGTTTTTTTTACTTGTGTAACTTTTCTTATGGAATAGAGTTCTTGAGACATGAATCTGTAAACAGGGAGTTTAAACACACCCAGATAACAGAGTATAGAGTGCCCTGAAGGAATTGCCGGAGAGAGAGAACGGGAGATAAAGAACTATTTAAACTGATAACCCTTGCAGACATTCCTTATGGAGGTCACAGGTTCCAGGGAGCACAACACCGCCTCTTTTTGCCCTATGTCTTCCCAGTCGTCTCCTGATCCCCGGAACCCACTCTCACCCCCACCGAGCTGTGATTTGATACCATGATTGAACTCCAATCACCTGGCAAAACATGAAAGCTCTTTCCTCCTGTTTTGCCTAAGACTCTGGTTTTAGATAAACAAATAACACTGGATTTCCTTTCGTAGAACATCGACAATTTAAAAATAGAATTTTGTAGAGTGGGTGCCACTATACAGGCTAAGTTTAAAAAAAAAAAATTAAATCCGTCACTATTACAGGTCCAAAGTCCATAGAGGGCAAAGACCTCACGTAAGCTCTAGCTAAGTTCCCTACCGAGTAGTCAATACGGTGACCGCAAGTGTGTGGGTTTTTCCATAGAGCTTGTAAGTATATCCGCGGGCTGCAGGGAATAATCGCGCAGGAGGACCTGGGGAACTGCAGTAATTCCCTTTCTCCCACATTTTCTGCCCTGACTGCTTAGGCTGGGAATGGGCCCCAGCAAGTAGCCCAGCCGGAAGCCTGAGGCTGCCAGGCCCCGGAGCCAGGGTCGAGCGCCCAGTGAGCAGCTTTCAGCCTAGGGTGCAAACTTGACAGTTCTCCGGATCTCCTGCAAACCCACCGCCTCGGTCACTTTCAAGGTGACAGCAACCGCAACCCGCTGTCCTGCAGGGGCTGCGCGGGCCCCACGTGAGCCCAGCCTCCCTACTCACTCCTCCAACTTTGAAACCCCTAGACCACCCGTCCCCTCCCCGAAAGCCAGTCCGGTCACCGTGAATGAGTTGCGTCCCAGCTCCACGCTTTCCCGAGGTCCCCCGCCGCGGCGGGGATCGGCGACGGAATGGGATCCACTCCGCACTTGCCCGCAGAGCCTGGGAGCCACCGCGGGGCTCTCCTGGGAGCCACGGCTTGGAGCTGGGCACCCTCCGCAACCCCGGCGGGTCCAGCCTGGGAGGCGTATGCACCTGGGGCTCGCGGCTAGACCCCGACCCGCACCAGCACCTCGGCAGCGGCGGCGGCCAGGCGGGAACCGGGAACCCGGAGCCCGAGCGCCCCAGCCTCCCCGCCCGGGCCGCCAGGGGGAGGAGCGAAGGCGGAGAGTCCGGAGCTGGGCGGCCTCGCCCCTCGCCCGCGGCGGCTCCGGGAGCCCAGACAAAGACCAGGTCGGGGCCCGAAGGGGCAGCGCCCCAAGAAACTAACCTGAGAGACGAGCGGGTGTTTCTTGGGACACGAAGATTCCCATGGAGTCTCACGACGGTCGCCCGCCGGGTCAGGCTCCCCAGCTAAATATCGACGTCGCAGGAAGCCCCGGGCGTAGGTCTTAGACCGCGCCGCACCTGTTGCCACGTGCGTCTCGACGTGGACGGCTGCGGACTGCGCACCTGGCTTCACCGCGCGCCCCAGGTCTGCGGTGCCCAGCCCTGGGGTCTCAGGAAGGACAGGCTACCCAGGAAGAGGATCGGCTCCTCCTGGGTCTCCTCGTGTTCCTCTTGCTTCCCCCGAGGTGCAAAGTGCTTTGGGGTTGGGAGGTGGGAAAGTTGCTTCGTTATCAGCGCAGGGGTTTGTAAGTAACCAGCAGTGATTGCTCTCGGTGAGTCCCACCTGGCTCTATATTGTCTTCAGACTTCCGAGATTATTAGCCAGCACCTATTAAAGATTAAAGAAAGGAGCACTCCAGCTGATAGATGTTCAGATAAAAAGTGGAAGACAAAGACAGGAAGAGAAGCTAATCTGACCATGAAAGCCAAAGTCCTTGTTCTTGGACGAACTGAGCGAATTTTAGCCTCAACTAGGCATATTTTAATACAAAGTTTTCCTAAAGATTGGTAGTCCACCTGTGAGAGAGAAAAACATTTCTGAACCATAGACAGCTAAAGCCCTAAATTTAATATGTGCATGTTTGTACAAATATATAAAAGTACCTGGCCTGGATTGCTGAAAGCATTCTAAGTAAATGTCTTGAGGCTGGGGGAGGGGGCTGAGGGATGGGGTAGGGAGGGAGAAGCAGTTCAAAGGTTGCCTATCACTGTGAAGGCTGGATGAACTAATAGCATTGCTGTGTATAGTTTTAAGTGTTTTCACGTGGACCGGGATCCATTCTTTGCTCACAAGTAGACTCTGCTGTAAATAGGTTAGATTATTATCTCTATTATTCAGGTGAGGACATCAAGCTCAGAAAAGCCAAGTGACTTACACAAGGTCACACTGTGAGGGAGGGCAAGGCAGATGCAAACCCAGCACGGCAGGCCCAACTCCCAATTTTTTCCCCCTCATATTCCAATAGATAACACCTCTTACTTATCTTTGAAATCCCTGCTGTAACATGATCTCTGCCTGACATTAGGAAAATCATGTGACTGATTTTAAAGTGATGCAGCATTAGCCACCACTGGATAATTCTTCCTTGTGCAAAAGGCACTCGACAAAACAAAACAAAACCAAAAAAGCCACGGATGTTTCTCTGGCAAGTCATGAGATGATTATGCTAATTAGCAACATGCCTCCTCCCTAAGGTGAATGCTCCTTGTGTTAAACTTTTTATTTGATCTTTGTAACCCACATGTGACCCAGATGATTTGGCCCAATGTGCTCTACACTCCCACCCCCACTACACTCTATTGTGTGATTTAGTTCTATATATCAGTATAGAACCAGTTTTACTTTATTTTTCTGTGAGATACATTAAGAGAGGAGAACAAAAAATATCCTCTTCGAAGTAATTGGAGATGTTTTTGTGGGCTTGGAAATCAGAAACGTAGCTTCTAATTGCATTCACATAAAAACAGAAGTGATCTAGGGACAGCATCGGAGACTTTGTCCAGGCAAATAGTCATGAAAATTAGGCCTATTGGCTTTTCTATCCCTCTTGGTTCTGGGCATGTAGCCATGTGCCTGACCTCTGAACTCTAATGCTGACCTGCTACAGAGTCCAGGAACGATATGAAGGATCAGATAACAACACAGCATAACTCTGTGGTCCTGTGTCCTAAAGAAAAATTAGCATGTTTTCCTCTGGGAGAAAAATGAGAGTTAAAGACTATATTAAAATCACTGTTTTGCTTGGCAAACTCCCAAAGATTAGAAATTTGATAGCTATGGGGCGTTAGTAGATGTGAAGATAGGCAGTCACAATGCAGATGTGAATGTAACTTATAGTGACCTCCATAGAGGGTGTTTCAAAACCTAACCAGAGTTACAGATGCACAGATTATTTTTGCCAAGAAATCCACATGGGAGATTTTGTCTT
This sequence comes from Cricetomys ansorgei, assembly GCA_026225945.1. Lineage (NCBI taxonomy): Eukaryota > Metazoa > Chordata > Mammalia > Rodentia > Nesomyidae > Cricetomys > Cricetomys ansorgei. Next base: position 47,141,931 of record JAMJFZ010000107.1, on the reverse strand, counting down.
ATATTACACTCAAGAAATTGTATGTGTGTAAAGTCTTTTTTATTTGGGCCTTGTGTCTAGTAATAACAGATTGGAAAACTACATGCTGATTAATGAAGAACTCATTAATAAAGGGCTCATTAATTAAAGATTATGATATAGCCATAAAATCGAGTTTTATGGAGACTTAGAGAACGAGAAGGATCTCTGTGCTATTGTGAAATAATGTGCAAAGAAACATTGTGTGCATATTTTTGAATGAAAAACAACTATCTAATAGTATGGTGCCCTTTCTATTAAGCAAAATCCCTATCCTTACATTGCATACATATTTTTGTCCATATAAACAAAATCATATGTAAAAATACACTTCAAAAATAAACTTCCAGAAACTGATAATGGCTGGTTGTATCTTGAAAAGGTAGTTCAGACGCTGGAGGCTCAATATTGAAGAGTTTTATTTAATATAATATAAATAAAAACATATTTTGCATTTGGTCCATGTTGATAATAGTAGACATTTTAAAGATGGCTCCCCATTTGAACTTTGCTATAAGGAATGACCTAGTTTTCCATCCTAATGTCACATATAAGTAAGGTAAATGATTGCATTTCTAGTACTTTAATTAAAGGGAGGCAAACATGCTCAGTGGTTGCTTTTAACCTTACTTCTTCTCTAGTTCATTTAAATAGAAAGACTTCTGCACCCAACATCATGCAAACACACTGTGAGATGTCAAAAATGTTAAGACTATAAATTCCTTTTACTAGCATTGACATCTTCCACGGTAAAGCTTGAGTCAGCTTTCCCAGGGTCACATTAAATCAGAAGGAGGGAAGGAGCCTGGGCTAAAAGGGGGAAACTCCAGCCATGTTCATCTGAGTAGTTAGGAAGTAATACCATGGGAATTCCTCGGAGTCCTTTTCACTTTATCCCAATTCAGCTCCCTTTTTTTTTTTTTTTTTTGTTACTTTCTTAAACTTACTTCTGCCACTGTTTCATTGAGCAGGGATTTGAGCACAGGGAGAGTAAATTCTTAAGACTGACCATTGAGAAGGATACATACTTTTAGCATAAAGCTGAAAAAAAAAAAGTAAACAGGGTGTCGAGCAACAAATTGAGGCATCCAAGTGTCCCAACCAGTTCATAATTGTCATTTTCAAAAGATGCTACTTGCTGGGCAATGGTGGCACATGCCTTTAACATTCTGCACTCGGGATGCCAAGGCAAGAGAATCTCTGTGAGTTCAAGGCCAGCCTGATCTACAGAGTAAGTTCCAGAACAGCCAGAGCTACACAGAGAAACCCTGTCTCAAAAACAAGAAAATAAAAAAAAAAGGTGTTACTTAAAGGAAGCAACCCACTGTCCAGTACTGAAGGACAAGAAAAAAAGGTAATCCTTCATCTTTCAGATAAAGATTACTGAATAGAGGATGGCAAGGGGAAAAAAGACAATATATTGTAGCCCAGTGGTAGAGCACTTGCCTAGCAAGTATGAGGCCCTAGGTCCTGAGTTCGATCCCCAGATCATGAACATACACACATGACAAAGATAGGTACCCAGTCAAGAGCCAGGCTAATTTCATCCCAGCCTTGGAACAGCGTTAGAAGTTCTGACTTGCTATAGATAGATATGAAGGGGGACAGCAGCTCCTTCACGTACACTTCAGAAGTTCTGACACGCTCGTAGTAGAATTAGCACATCACCACCAATCTCTTGCCTCAAAAGTAGACAGTGGCTTAGAAATGTTAGAGGTTGTAGTAATTACTTAGAAAAAAAGAAAAGTCCAAGGACATCTGGGTTTTGTGATAGTGTTGGTGACCTTCTTTCCTATTTTTGTGCAGAGAAAAATGTACATTACACAATGTCTAATTCCTGTGTCTCAAGATGGTAAGATGTATGATCTGATGTATAAACTGACCAGTTGTAGCAATGGCTACATTGCAAGAAAATGAGAGTATGAAAACTGTCCTGATTTGCTAACAATTCTTTGGGTTTCTCAGCTGGATTCCTTCCTTCATGTTCTATAATGGTGTCTATCAGAGTCAGGCCTCTCTTGAAAAAGTCTGCTAGTTTGTAAAGGAAACATCTCAAGGGAAGGGTTTTTGAAGGCTCACAGCAACAGGGAACACTGAAGGAATATGTTTCCTTTTTATCAAAACTATCTGAAACTATCTCAGAATCTCTTTATTCTCCCCTAACCATGGGTTGCCATTTATAGACTCTGTAGAAGGAAATGTTCCTCTAACATGATGCCAAAATTATTTTAGTTCACACACAAACAAGTTGTTCTGTAATTCTGCTGTGGACCTCCTCATATTAGGAAGAAATTCAGAAAAATATAGCACTACCAGTTTGTTACGAAAACACTTTGAAAATGTTTACTTTGAGTGCTTAAAATGTCATGACTAAGAAAGCACTGCCCTGCAAAATCCACTCTTGACAATGAGTCATAGCTGTGTCACACTGGAGCTTATTCAGGCTTCCCCACAGTCAGATGGAGTGTTCCCTTTAAAAAAAAAAAAAGAGCTAATATCTATATTTTCAGTTTCACGGTATTTTCTTCTTTATGAATTTGCTCAACATATAAACTTCTTCCCTTCACCAATTGTAAGTTCTCAAAGAGATGAGGAGTCACCTTTCAACTTGCCCCCAAGCCCTAGGCAGTATCGATAGTTTAGTGATCACCTAAAAATAATACAAGCAGCCATGAAGCCCATTGAGTTTCAATCTTGCTTCTATGTACAATGTTGGGCCCTGAGGATTCATGGCTCCTGATACATTGTTGACTAGGAAATCCTCTCCCTGTGTAAGTGGTATTTAGTCAGGTGGACCAAAGTGGTCTGTGTTTTAGCAAATAAGGGATGAGCCAGAAACAGCAATGAGCAGCAATTAGCTCTCATGTTGCTACCTAGCATTCCTCAAGATTTAATCACTCCCAAACATGGGCAGGAAGTTCAGAACAGAGCCACTGACAACAGATGTCTTGGTTTACTATTCTATTGCCATATGACAACACCATGACCAAGGCAACATATAGAAGCAGCAACCAATTGGGGGCTTGCCTAAGGTTAAAGAGGGTAGTCCGCGGGCATCTTGGCAGGGAATGTAGCAGCAGGCTAACAGACATGGCACTGGAGCAGTAGCTGAGAGATTACATCTAATGCCAGGTAGGAGGCAGATAGAACTATACTGGGCCTGGTATGGGCTTTTGAAATCTCAAAGCCCACCTACAGTGACACACCTTCTCCAGCAAAGCCATACCGCTTAACACTTCCACTAACTGGGAACCAAGTGTTCAAACATATGATCCCGCTGTGACCATTCTTATTCAAACCACACAACACTGTCATTGTTTTCAAAGTCTATACATTAATCTAGACTATGTCTGCCTAAATTAAAGTGCAGTCACCCTTTTTTGTAAACTACTATCAAATGAGTTACCAGAAAGTAAGCTGATAGTAACTTTGGGATTCTAGAACTCTGAGAAGGCTGGTTATCAATCCAGTACAGAAACTAAACACCACCAAAGATTTATCTCTGTTGGGTAAGTATACTTGTGATATTTTTTTAAATACCTACGAAATTATGACTAACACCTCCTCATTTACAAACCAATTATCCACAAATCTTAAAGAGGAGAATCAAATAGAAAAATGTCATTGTCACTGTTAAGGACCCAAACTGGAAATCTGAAGTTTACTTTTGCCACCTAGATATGTGGGAACTGATTTGCTGACTCAGATCCTAATTTCTTTTATAAAATTAAGTCTTTCGCTTTCACAGGATCACTATGAGGATGAAATACAGGAATTATTAATAATCACTTTTGTATTGTTTGTGCATTAGCTCACGTTTTGAATTACTGATTCACTCATTTCCATTCTCATTAGTCTACAAACCTGGGGCTATGGAAAGATTCGCTTTTATCTAAAACATCATTCCTTGAAGTCTGCTAAAGCTGCCAGCCTGTCTCCCTTCAGACCTTCAGTCCAAGTCCTGGTTCAAGTGAGCAAATAGGTAGTCTCTAAATCCCTCCACTTATACTTACTTATCTGTAAAAAAAAAATCATTTGTAAAAATTGTGTATAGCACTGGAATTTTGTGTATTGTGTATACTATAAATGAATCAAAATAGAAAATAGTGATTTATTTTTCAAATAGATAGGTAAGTAGAAGGATCTCATATTTTCTTCTCATAACTCACCAGCTGCCTTCTGGTAGCAAGAAACAAGTCCTTTTCTCTCTTACTGGTCTTTAGTATAAAAGAATTTTCTATTGATAAAAATTTAGAAGACACAAAAATTACTTTAGTATGAATGCCCAGTGAGTTATCTATCTTAATAGTTTTGGCGTTCTAGGTCACTTCTCAATAGCTCTCCAAGAAAATGCATGTACCTTAGGGCAGCCCTTCAAGTGTGAATATAATTTCATCCTTGCATCCAGAGAGATGGGGGTGATTGTTTTTCATCCTAATTGTAAAATACAACACGCGTACACAAAACCTCAAAAAGCAAGCTTATAGCTTAATAAATAGCATTCAGTGAAATAGGAAGCAACTGTTTTCATCTACTTTACAAAATGTCTTTGGGCGTTTTGAGTTATGTCTGCAGGAATAACATTCAGATTCTTCTTCTCTTTTTCTAGTCACGCATTCAGCAGTGCTGCCAATCAATCCCAGGTCCTTACCCGTGCTAGGTGAGCATCCTAACCTGGCACTGCATCCCCGACCCTCCTGTGTTGTAATTTTGCATGGGACTTAGCCTTGGTAATTTCTTGGTCATGCTTTTGCTTGTGGTTTTATTTATTTCTAATGAGGTCTCACACTCCAGCCCAAACTAGATGGCCTGAAACTCATTATGTAGCCCAGACTGCGCTTGAACACATGAACTCCTACCTCAGACACCCACCTTCAGGGATTACAGGTATGAGCCACCACGCCCAGCTCTTAGTCATTTTTTAAATGTAAAATACTTTCCCTAAATTTTTTGAAAGGAGAATTTGGCATAGCTTGTATAGCTTAATACTGCAACAGTTCTCTTTTGTTGTTCACATGCAGAGTGAAAACAGCAGCTTTCTTCCTGTGAAGCTTTTGACTCTATTAGTCCTTGTCACTTTTATCTGGGCCTCCTCTCCCCTTTGTCTCTATTGTTCCTGTTTTGTTTAGTGAACATTTTTCTAGAAGTTTCTTCTTGGCGCAGTGCTTGTCTGAGAGTGGAAATCTGGCTGGTTAGTTTTGAACATCCACCCTCCAGACACTTCACACCATTTTGCCACTGCAATGTGCAAGACTTCATCCACTTTGAGCAGTTGTCCTCAAACAGCGCCTCAAGCTTTCTGATGAGCATCTGCTGGCTGTTGTGAAATTCTGGGCTCTATCATGGTCCTGGCTTTCCAGTACTTTCTAATAGATATAGGTCCCAGAGCTCTGGGACCCGCCTATGGTTTTCTTCCACTATTTGTATTTTGAAGTTCATGCAGGGACCGTAATGTCTAGTTATGTCACAGATATTGTCCATGGGCTTTCTAAATTTGGTCCTCTGTCTATATCATGGGATAACTTAGAAGTTCAGAAATGATAATGCCTGGATTCAGATGATTAGCAAATGAAACATCTTGGTGTCCAAACCCTGTCTTGTAAGCACTCTTTGGCAGCACAGACAATAGAGTTCAAAAGTGTTAGCAGAAACTGTGTGGACACCATGAAGACAAAAAAGGAAAGGGCAGAAGGCTTCCAGCTTTTATTCAAGGTCTACCGTGGCACATACTTTGCTAATAGTTTCCACATATGCTACTTGGTTTAACTTAAGCTCCTTGATTAGAGTTTAAACTCTGGTTTTCTTAAAACCTGTTCTCATTTGGCTTGGAATTTGCTCTCTATAAAAGCACAGGACTCTGTTAAAGTGCAACAAAGTACAGCTAGCTACTTCAACACACGGAAGACTGGGAAGTGTTTTCTTTTTTTTTTTTTTTTTTTTTTAACTGTTGTTTAGCTGGACCATTTCAAGTAAGCTTGAAAATCATTTAAAATGGGGAGAAAATAAAGGTTAAAAAAGAGGTATAAAAATACATATATTAACATGAAGAAGGAAAGTATTTAATGATAAAGATGATAATATCAAAGCAGGTAACTTTGAACCGATGGGCATAGTAACTGAGAATTTACAAAACAGCAATAAATAATACTTTTGACAAGAATTACGGAATCAGAAGTCTCTTGGTTGCATTTTCTAGTTATAAAGGTTAATTATCATGCTTACAAAGATAATAATATCAAACTTTGATTGACCACCATGCACTTTTGAAGCATTTTATATTTTAGTATGTTAATTGTCCAAGTATTTAAAGCAACCTGATTAGGTAATGTTATACTCATCCTATAAACTATAAAATTGAAACCCAGTCTATCTGTAACTATTCACAAAAGCTGTTGTGACACACCACACGCTTAATATTCCTCCATTTGAGAGCCTGAGGTAGGGATTGCAAGTTTAAGGTCAGCCTGAACTACATAGACCTTATCTCAAGAATAAATAAATATTCTTCTGTGTTACATATCTAATAAGTGGCAGAACTAGAATTGAAACCCAGGTCAGTGTGACCCTGGAGCCAACCAATACAATGAGCCTTTGTAACTCTGCTTTTTCATAATTTTGTTTTGATTTATTTTTTGTGCTATATTACCCCCAGATATATAGCTTCAAAATAATACAAACTTTAAAAACTAAAGATCATTTCTAATGAAAAAATAAATGCAAAATATTTGTTTAAAAATCTAACAAAGAAACAGTCAAGCCTGCAGTCCCGATACTTGGGAGGCTGAGGCAGGATGGTTGCTTGAAAGCCCTTCTGTTTGAAGGCAGGATAGATATCATATCAGGCCCTGTCTCAGAAACAAAAGATTAAAAACCAAGGTCAGGAACACTTAAGCCAATTTACTTCCACTACTATCACTAAACAAAGAATGTAAATAAGTTTAATGTTTGCTGTGCTATATACAATACTATAGTTGAAACTGGAAGGAAATATATACATATATACAACATAATTCACTTTATCAAAAAAAGCATTAAATTCTGTGGAATAAACTTAACTTGAAACATAGTTTTTGTTTGTTTCTTTATTTTTGGTTTTTTTTAGTGACTAAATTCTAATGATTAAATTAAACATTACTAAAGCACAATGTTATGCTCTCTCAAAAAAGACTAAAGACAAAAAGCAATATAGTCTAGTACACTAATAATCATAGTGCAATAACTACACTATGTTAGAAGAAATTGCATGTAAGGACATACAATTGTATGACCCTGAGGAAGTTCACTCTACGGTGTTTCATGTTGGCCAGCTTACCTGATGACCCACACCTCAGGACTTGCCCCCTTCAAGCTGCGCGATGCATGGCTGTGAAGAAACTTCAGCAACAGTAAAAGTCTTGTGAGAATTTGTAAGAAACAATAAACAGATGCATTTTTCTTGGGTTATGGATATGAATTTAGTATGCTTGAAAAACTAACCATACAGCAACAGTGATCAGAATTATATAGTATTAGTCTGTCACAGCTTGAACCTAACTACAACTCAGAAAACAAACCCAGGGCAAGCGATAGCCACCTAAATTGTCTGCCAAATGCTTGGCTAGTAGATTAGAAAATATCAACTTAGAGTCATAAATACCACAGATCAAACAGTGCAATGAATACCAGCTGTGACAAAAACTAAACGCATTTAAAAAGAGAGAGAGAGAGAAAGAAAACGTATTTATCCTAGATATGGAGGGAATGCGCACTTCTAATTACTAAAGTAGACGGAGGCTTGTGTCAAATGCAAGAGAGATTAATTAAATGTCTACATTTTAACTATGATATGGCAAATGTAAAATCAAAAAAATTACAAAGGAGAATCACGAGTATAGGCTAGATTTGTTACAAGTAAAGCCTGATAGCTAAGTTCTCTCACGCACACAAGGAAACACACAGCTGTCTAAGCAGAGGCCACTTTTTATCTGATGAACGGTCAAAGGTTTATAGACAAAAAAGTTTACACTAAATCACTGTGGTTTTGTTTTGGTTTGTTTTGTTTTTTGGTTTTCTTCAAGACAGGAGTTCTCTGTTGTAACTCCAGCTGTCCTGGAACTCACTTTATAGACCAGGCTAGCCTTGAACTCACAGAGATCCACCTGCCTTACCTCCCAAGTGCTGTGACTAAAGGCGTCGCCACCACCACCCATTTTCGTTCTTTTTTTTTAAATCATTATGTTATTAAAGGTCAGAGTTTTATTAAAAATTAAAACATAGGTAAATTCAGATAAACGAAGCCTCCCATGCAGGTATATAAAGTGGGAATAAAATTCAAAAGCTGTAAAATCCAATATTGACAAGTTTTGGAGAGAGGAGCTATACGTTATAAATTAACACTAGGATTGTAGGTTTGAGGGGCTGGAGAGATGGTTCAGAGGGTAAGAGCACTGAATGCTCTTCCAAAAAACCTGGGTTCCATTCAGAGCATCCACAAGTGGCTCAAGCCATCTGTAATTCCAGTCCCAAGGGATCTGATACTCTCTTCTGACCTCTGTGGGCATTACACACATACAAGAAAATACCCATACACATAAAGAGTAGGTAAGTCTCAAAAAAATTAACATATATATAATAGAGGTTAAAAGAATTGTAGGGTTGGAGATGGGCATGCTGACACTTTTAATCTCAGTAACCACAAGGCAGAGGCAGGCAGATTTCTGTGAGTACAAGTACAGCTTGGCCTACCTGTTGCCAAGGGACAGAGTCTTTCTTAAGAACAGTGTAGATAAGTGCTGGGGAGACAGCTCAGTGGTTAAAACCTAAGACTGCTCCTCTGGAGGACCGGAGTTCTGTTCCCAGCATTTATACCATGGGGCCCAAAACTGAGTCTGTACCTCTAGCTCCAGGGTTTCTAATACATAATTCTGACCGCCCACCCCACCCCCACATAACTGAAAATAGAAATAATAAAAATAAAATATAAAAAATAGATACCCTTTATTTGCTAATCATTTTCATTGACTCCCCAGATTCTTCATCTGACGTTTCTTATTTATATCATAATTCATTGCTTTCTTCTGTGTAAAAAGAACACAGCTGAAAATCTCAAGAGGACCCCAAGAAGTCAAAACAGTGAATTACTGAATAGAGAATTTGAAAGCAAAGAGAGCTATATAAAACATCTTTGTTTGGGGAGATAATTATAAAAATGATGAGGTGGTGATAACATGGGAAGCCGCGTTTGGCGGGAGCGGGTGAGACACCAGAAGTCACCGTACCTTCCTTTCAACTTTTCTGTGAACCAAAAACTACGCTGAAGAAACACGGTCTTCAGGAGACTGGTGGGGTGACTAAGCTGGTACAGTGATTGTGTGCAATTGTGAGTACCTGAGTTCGGATCTCCAGCACCCACATAAAAGCTAGACGTGGGGATATATGCCTGTAACCTCAGCACTGGGGAGTGGAGTCAGGCAGATTTCTGAAGCTCATTGGCCAGCCAGCCTTGCCAATCAGTGAGCTCCAGATTCAGTGAGGGACCTTTTTAAAAACAATAAGATGGGGAGTGACAGAGTAAGACATTCCCCCACTAGCCTCTGGCCTCCCGAGATGCGCAGGCGAGCACACTAGTTTATGAGCGCCCCCCCTCCCCTGCGCCATACACAAACACAAACACACGGCCTCAACAATGCTAAGGCAAACCAAGTTGCTGCCTTTCATAGAAGGGACCCATGAGATGGCTCAGCCAGTAAAAGTGCTTGCTGCCAAGCCTGACGGCCTGAGGTCAGTTCCCAGAAGGCAAGAACCAACCCCCACAAGTCGCCTTTAACTACACACATGGTGTGCGCGGCTGCCCTAATAATATTAATAAATAATTCTCTCTCTCTCTCTCCCTCTCTCTCTCTCTCTCTCTCTCTTCTTTCCTTCTTTCTTTATTTCCCCCCCCCCTTTCCTTTAGGGTAAGGACTCTCAGAAGAAATTCTCAAGGAATACAAAGAGTAGCCATTACACTTCAGAAAATGACTGACTAATTCTTTAATGAATTTTCTCAGCTAGAATACCTTCAAACCTTCTTGAGGTCAAACTGTTCCAAGTCAGTCTGACTGGTCAGGCTCCTTTGTTGATGCCTGTCCTGATTGTTCCTGAACTCATTCCAAGAGCTCAATGAATAAGAAACCAAGTAAAAACCCTGAGGACTACCAGTATGCCTTCCATGTCCAGATAAAAATTGCAAGCCAAGAAAAATGCAGTTAAATTCAACTTTGGCTTCCAGGGTCCAGCATGACAATGATGAGTTATGTGATGTCTGCATATGTGACAGACAGTCCTGTGGGCCATGGACATGGGCTTTATGACACGCCCAGGACAACAGCCTCGAAGCAAAGACTTAAAAGCTTTCATCATTAGACTAATTGTAATTCACTTGATCCTCCCGTGTAACAGAATCCACCCAGCTACTTTCCCAAGCCATTATTCCCTACATTCAGCATATTGCCGTGTCTGCCATTAAATATTTATTGTTTACAGTGCTTTTGGAAGGCAGACAAAGCAGCCTCTTCACTGTTTTGTATTGATTCCTGGGCTATCCTTAGAAAAAGCTTTTAGGGAGTGTGCTTTCAATAACACAGGTCTACTGCATGACTAGCAAACAGAGTTTTCCTTCTTGTGTCCCTCATAGGATATTAGAACATAGATCTGAATTTCCCTTACTTGCTCTATGCTATTGTTATCAACAAGTAACGTGTTCTTGACTTGTTGCCACATTTATTTTGCAGACTATTAAAACGGAAAACAAGGAAAACCTTGAGTGATTTTACCAGACATGATTTTAATTGCCTTTAAAGGAAGTTCTATAATTCAGCTAATGAACGACATCATTAGAGTAGCCTAAAGCTAAAAGTACCATATATATTCTTTTGTCCTATGAGGGGAAAGAACTGGATCATTTTATTTAATAATAATAATAAAATTTCTTTGACGAGAGTTACTTCAAGTGTTTTAAGCCTGAGGTTGTGATTGGCAGACTCACCGAGGAACTTGTGTCACCTCAGGAAAATTATCACAGATTTAGCTAAGTTAAGAGAACTCTCTGTTTTTCCTGGTCTGTTTGTTTGTAATTTTATGCACATGAGTGTTTTTCCAACATGTATTTCTGTGCACCACATGTGTGCCTCACGCCCTTGGAGGCTAGGAGAGCATTGGATGCTCTGGAAATGGAGTTATAGATGGTTGTGGGCCACCATGTGGGTGCTGGGAATTGAACCCAGGTCCTCTGGAAGAGCAATCAGTACTCTTAACCATTGAGCCTTCTTCACAGCCTGTGAGAGCTGTCGTTGGTGCAAGTATCTGGTATGCTTTACCTTTCATTAAGCATATTTAAAGAAAACCTTGTGCCCTGCAGCCTCAGGCATATCAGTTATATATTTAATGTGGTGAATATTCAAGAGGGGCCAATTATTGTTTTGAAAAATATTGTAATACATGATGCTTATTATAACCAATTACTTATTAAAACCAATAAACTATTTACTAAGTTGACCTTATCGCTCCTTTATATGCTTCTTCACCATGTGAAGATACTCTTAAGAAATGCACTTCATAAAGTGTAAAATGCAATTTCTGTCCAAAAAGTGCTAAGAAATAATAATTGTTTAAATCGTGTATGAAATATCTTCTTCCTGGGCGTAATGTCACACACACTGTAATACCAGCACCTAGGAGGCTGAGGCAGAAGGGTTGTAAACTGGAAGTCAGCCTAGGCTCTATACCAGGATCTTGTATACACACACACACACACACACACACACACACTTCTACTTTATTTTTAGTTTGTTGCATTATTTAGACTCCATATATGTTTCCTTTACTGGGGTTGTAATTTGAAATAGCAATTAACTTTAAGAGAGTCTTCATTTTCCTTGGTCGCTAGGTTTCCTTTAAGAGCTTCAACAAATTATTTGAATAAAGAACATTGTCTTTAATAAAATTCTCCCGGAATTCAAAATTCCATGGTCAAACCAGCCATGGTGACACACAGCTTTAATCCCAGCACTCGAGAAGCAGAGGATCTCTGTGAGTTTGAGGTCAGCTTGGTCTGTTTATTGAGCTCTAGGACAGCCAGGCCCACATAAAGAAACCCTGTCTCAAATAAAACAAAACAAATAAACAGAGTGTCACAATAGCTTAAATCATTTCTATGTAGTCACCCGAGATTCTAGGCAAGCACCCTCACTCTGCTCAGATAAGAGCCATTGATTAAAAAATTAGATTGTCCTTCCCCAATGAAAGAAACCATATTTTTACTACCTTATTTGCATTTTAGTACCCCGATTGCATTCAATACAAACGTGGTCTTTACAGTGTGGTCACCTGGAGTTTCACTTTTGTTAGTGCAGAGTGGTTGGTATTAGACTAAAGCTACTGCAGAAAACAATTATACACTACAGAAAGAATACAAACAATGTCTCTTTGAAGGCACTGGAGAGTGACCAAAAAAGCAGGCAGGAACTGGAAGGGAGTCAACACTTGAAAAGAAGAACCTATGTGCGGTTTCTCAATTGAGGAGACTGCCCAGGCCTGTGAGACAAGAAATTCAAACACTGGCAGGAAAATACAATCCTAATTGGAGAAGAAAACGCAGTTTTAGCTTGCTAAAATGGCTAGATTTTTAGGGGAGAGATTCCAGCAAAAAGATAGCCACAGGATGGGAGCCTTGAGACTTGTGTGTGTAAATTCTGCTTATTTCCATAGACTTCTGAACGTGAAGGAAAGGAGTTCCTCCAAAGAGCCCAACAAAAGGCTGAAAAAAAAAAACTGAATAAGAATTTCAGACAATGGCTAGACAGTTTATAGTTTAAATGTAGCCAGGCTAACTGTCTACTAGGACAAAAAGTAGACAGAGAAGTATGAAGTAGTCAGAAGTCTTTACAGCATATTATCACATGCACAGTATGAAATCAGGAATTACAACGCACTCAGACAAAGAAACTGCACATCCCAGACTCAAGACAATTCACATATTAGAAACTAGCCCAAATAGGTGCCAGATGTTGGAACTAAAAGAAAAAATTATATATATATATATATATATATATATATATATATATATCTGAAAGCAGATGTTCTATAAATATATTTTAGAATCGAAGAGATAATATTGTGAATACAGAAAGACAAAAAGAACCAAATGCAAGTGTGGAATGTGAAAAGACAAGAAATGAAAAATTTTAAGTGGGTTTAATAGGAGAATAGAAACAGCCTGAGAAAAAGCTGGTGGCTTTGAGGAAAGGCAAACAGAAACCCAATCTGAAGAACGTAAAAGACAGTACAATTGAAAATGTAAAGCTTTAAGGACCTTTGGAACTGACCCAGATAGGTTAAAACAGGTATTCTTAGAGTCTATGAAAGATGGAAGTAGAAATTCTTTTGGAAAAAATAATCATCAAAATTAACCCCAAACATAAATATCCATCTCTAAGAAATCAGCAAACCTAAACAAGAAGTAAAAATGCAGAGGGGAGGAAAGCTGTTACACTTTGGATATTTAAGTATTGTTTTCTGAGCTTCAACATTCATCAACTGAGTTAACAACAAATTGAAGTTAATACATCATGGTCAGTAGGATTTCTCTTAAGAATGCAAGTGCACTAGACTGAAAATCAGTTTGCACAATTTACCAATTAAGAGAACAAAGAAAAATCCATAGGATAATCTCAGTAGATGAACTTTACATAAAAGCTCAACTAATGAGGAATAAAACAGCTTCCTCAGCCTGAGTTAGACAGAGAAAGGCAGCTCTTACCTAGTAAGAGAGACACTGAGGCAAATGGACATACTTGCCTACAGTTTCTTCTCTGCTGGTGGTCTTCAGTGGATTATAAAGAGAAGAAATGGAAATAAGAAATGTATTCAGAAGAAAGAAGGCACTGAGTCCTATTTGTAGATGTTGAAGTTTGATTATGAAGAATTCTCTGTAAAAGGGCCCCAGACCTTAGTAAGCCCCAAGACCTGAGCACAGCTGACTCCATGATGAAAGTTCCAATCAGGCTGTAAAACTCTGCAGCCAAAATGAGAATAAAGACTTAATCCATCAAAGTCCATATGGTTCTGGGAAAGTCTCTAAATGTACTAACATTGCTTTTTGGCTTCTGTAGTTCCACTTCTGGCTAACCATTCTTTATCTGGAACATGTCTACCCAGAACATTGTTTTTGTGCTTAAAAGCTCATCCTAAGAAAGACTCAAGGCTACACTGGGATCCCGAACACCCAGCATAGTGGCCAGCCAGCTAACAAAGACTTTCTATTGGCTTAAGCCCATGTCCTACTTATCTTCTCTGGTGAATACCCCACAACATTATCCAAAGGCTCATGTGCTGAAGGCTTGGTCTTAACATGATGAGCTATTGAGAAGTGATGGCTTATGGGAACTCAGGCTTTAATTCATCAACAGATTCACAACTTGATAGCTTTAATAGAAGGTAGTAGAAACTTTCAAAGACAGGGACAGTTGGAGGAAGTTTGTCTCTGTGTTGACCATCCTTTATGCCTGAGGCTTGTTCTGGTCTCCTTTCTTACTGCCTTGCTCCCTGCCTCTTGTCTGACATGTGTATCAGCTTTGCCTGACAAACTCCCCACATTGACACTTGGCCTCCCCACATGGGCTCAGAACAACAAGACACGTGGCTGTGGACCTGAGACCTCCAAACCTGTGAGCCAAAAGTAAACCTTTCTTCTTTGTAAGTTGCTCCCTTTGGTGTTTATTTACTACAGTCTGAACTCGTCTGATAAGAAATAAAAATTAGCATGCCTTTAATCCCAGCACAGACACAGAAGATCTCTGTGAGTTCCAAGCCAGCAGGTCTACACAGTGAGAATGGTCTCAATAACAAACAAAATAAAAACAGGAGAAAACATGCAAACAAACAAATCAAGAGAAAAACAAACCAACATGAAATGGAAACAGCGGCTTCTTCTTATCAATTTGACAGACTTTGGTAAACTAAGAGATACAGCACATGTTATATCTGTGAGAATGTTTCCAGAGAGGATTAGGATTACGTGAGGAAAGCCCCACCCCACCCCCACCCTCGTAGCAGGGCAGCTCCTTTTGGCAGATGTCCCAGATATAAAGTGGTCTGAAAACAAAGGCATCTTGCCTGCTTGTCCTTACTTATTGCTGGTAAGTGTGTCTATTCCCTTTCCTCCCCTGCTGCCTTTGCAATCCCCCACTGGCATCAGAATCCAGAGACTTCGCCTTCAAATGTAACCTGTATACCAGTAACACTCCAGGAGTCTTCTAGATCTTTAGCACCAGGTTAGGACTACTGAAGCACCCAGCCTCATGGACTGGCAGTTATCAGGTTCTCAAGCTCTCCAGCACTTGGGCATCGTTGTTGGATAACCTAGCATTTACGATGCCAGTCAATCTAGTGACTCTCTTTTTATAATATGTAATATATATACATTCTCTCAGCATTAGTCCTCTATATAACCTTGGTCAATACACTAAATGTAACACTATTTTTATAGAAAATACTAAGGAACCAACAAACAAATCATTAGTCGTGTTCTAGTTTGCTATTGCTGCAATGAAGACCATGACCCAAAGCATCTTGAGGAGGAAGGATTTATTTGCTTACATATCCCAGATCCCAGATCACATTCCATCTTGAAGAAAAGTCAGAGCAGGAGCTTAAGGCTGGAACCTAGAAGCAGGAACTCAAATGGGGGCCACTGAGAAACGCTGTTTACTGGTTTGCTCTTCATGGCTAGCTAAGCTGCTTTCTTATACCACCTGCTCCAGTGTTGGCACCACCCACATGGGCTGGGCCCTCCCACATCAAGAAAATGTTCCCAAAGACTTGCCTATGGGCCACCCTGATGGAAGCACTTTTATTTTTCAATTGAGGTTCCCTCTTCCAGATGACCCTAGCTTGTGTTAAGGTGACAAAAAGCAAAACTAAAAACAGCTTAAGAACTAATCCATTTAGCAAGATTTCACAACATAATAATGGTGGTAATTTTACAAATCAAATAATCCTTGCTAAGCATGATGGTGTACACCTGAAATCCCAGTACTTGGGAGGTAGAGACAGGAAGATGAGAAATTCAAGGTCATCATTAGCTATACAGAAAGTTCAATGCCAGCCTGGGCTACCTGAGATACTAGATTTAAAAAAAATAAATTTATTAATAATAGTATTAAGAAGGCAGGGAGATAACTTGAATGCAAGAGATCATGCTGAGACCCAGTATCAAAAATAAAATACTTAGGAACAAATTCGCCAGTGACTCTGCATGCTTACACGCCTTTCAGTCCTAGTTCTGGTCTGTGAGTCTTTCCACACGATATAAGCCTTAGGGAAGAAGCCCATTACATTACTCAAGCTATTTCAGGGTACTATTTCCAAGGACTACACTGCTTTTGGGATTAGGAAACATGGATCAATCACAATTCAAAAATCCCTGAGGACATCCCACTAACAGTGATTTCCAGTGCCACATAAGAGTCCTGAAGAGAGAGAGGGTCCTATCACAAATCACTAAGAAATTAAGCAAGGAGGAGCAGGAGTTGAGAAAGGTACAGTGGTTAGTGGCCCTGTCATGTATGGTGAAGAGGGAGACCAATTGCAGGTGGTTTAGTGCAGGAGTGCTGTCTGAGAACAGTAGATTAAGGCCTGTGGACTGCTCATTTACCATGACTCTTGTCCTGCAGTACAGGATTCAGTGATCTGTTTGCTTTCCCCTACTCTCTGAGTCACTCTCTGGCTAGGACATTTGTCACACCATGGATTCTAGTTACAAAGGCCCCTGGAGTCTTGCCCAGCCTGCTTACAGCCAGAATTCATTGGGCCTCATGGTGGCTACAAACCCTCTAGGCACATAGAGAGAGGGCCTCTGGATTACATGAGTCCCCACCTAGCTCACATATCACCAGAGCTATTCTGGAGTGAATATAAAAAGTCTCTGGAGTCAATAAAGCCTTGCCCCAGACAATAAAGCCTTAACCCACCTGGCAGAACATGTGCACGACTCAGCTGACACACAACGCCAACCTGTTTGCCAGGAGCTAAGAGAGAAATTGCAACAGGTTTCAGCTTTGACCCACTTCCTCCCCAATATACTTGGCAGAATCTAGTATCAGATGATGGGGCAAGAAGCTTCTTTAGTTCAATAACTACCTCGGCTGGGAGGAATTTTTACTTCCTTTTCTCTTGCATATTTTCACATATTTATTTTTTATTCTTTCATTGAATTTTTATCTATCCTTTTTTCCCATTCTCAGTTACTTCCTTCCTCACTTTCATTTTTCCTTTCTGTTCCTTTCTCTTATTTTTAGCCTTTTCTTTTTCCTCTTTATGCCTCATCTTTATTATCTTATTTAGCATACTTTTAATGATAGTCAAGCTTTCTAATTATCTCCATCATTTTTGTCCCTTTCTTTTCTATTGTCATTGGTGGTTTAGTTGTTGTTTCTAATTCATTGTGGTTACTTCATTTGTTTTCCACTCTCTAGCAGGACTAGGGACAGACCTCTCAGGACAATGTTCACTAAGAAGACCTTCATGTAAAAGTGGTAGAGAGACCCAGCTCAACAGATGTGCAAATCTTAACCAATAAATATAAGAAATATGGAAAAAACAAGGATACTACAACTCTTCCAAAAGTTCCTAACTTTCTAGTAAAGTAACACAAAGACACTGGAATAGATGAAATGACAAAGAACTCAAAAGATTAATATTTTAGAAGTGACTAGCAAGAAGATAGATGTCTCCATTGTTAAGAGCACTAGCTGCTCTTCTGGAGTACTGGGGTTTGAGTCCCAGCACCCACATGGTGGCTCCTAACTATCTGTAACTCCAGTTCCAGGAGATCTGACACTCTCTGACACCCTCTTCTGGTCTCTGTAGGCACCAGGCATACATGTGGTGCACAAACATACATACACAGAAGATAAAATAAAAAAGCTTAAAAGCCATCAATGAATTCAAAGAGGATACAATAAATATCCAAGTAAATAAGGGCATCGATATGATGGAGGATATGGAATAGTGAACGAGTAAAGAGACAGTAAGAAAAAAATGTTGGTAAATAGGACATCCAAGGTCTATGGAACACTATTAAAAGACAAAAATTATGAATAAATATAGATGAAGTATCAGAAGTATAACCTAAAGACACAGAAAACCTCATCAGTGAGATTATTGCAGAAACTCTTCAGAAAGCATGGACGTATAAGGACGAGGAGAATCACTACTCCAAATAGAAATGACCAGAAAAGAACACCTTCACAACCATTGGGGTTAAACCTCAAAAACTACAGCACAAAAAAGGAATGCAGAGAGCTGCAAGAGAGAGGTACCAAGACATTTAAAGAGTAAATCATCAGAAGAACAGCAGATCTCTTAGCAGAAACTCTAAAGGCTAAGACATAACAGAAAAAGTCATTTCAAGCCCCCCACGTCTAGGAAATGTATATCTACAAGCACCACATTATCTTTGTGTATGGTTACCTTTATCAGTATATAGTGACTTTCTTTGACTGTCTTAACTGGTTTGGGCTTGAAGTCTGCTGTTATATATGAGTGGAACAAGCAAGCATAGGGAATAGTTTAATAATCGTGTCTCTGCTTGGTTTAGATTCTGCACACACATCTCCTCTACTAATACACTTAGTAACCTAGCCCCCCTGCCCCCCCATATACACAAATAAAATGGAGTTCCTAGACTCCCCTAATCTGGAGTATATAATAAAAGCAGTTCTAAGAGGGAAGTTTATAGCTGTGAGTGGGGTGGGGGTAGTGAGCTTGTTTTAAAAAAAAAAATGATGGAAAAAACCCAATTGAAGAATTTAAAAGTAAATAAAATCAGACAAAGGCAAGAAAAGGGAGTAAGAGGCAAAAGAGCTAAGAGCTTCTCAGACCACGAGTCAGCTAGAACTTTTGGAAAAGCAGTTAACAACAAGTAGCTGATGAGAGAAATTCTGAAATGTAAAATGCAGGAGAAATATGTTAAAGATCTTCTGCAGCATAGCAGAACAAACTCTCTGGGGGTTATTTTCTAGAAAGCTGCAATAACAATTTGAGTGTCTGTTATTTAGATTTTTCTGTTGGACTAACCAAGAGCTGCTTTATAGGATGTCTGCATATTGCATATTAATTTAATGGCTCTGCTTTCTATTCCAGACAGCTCTCTGAGGTCAATGTCTTTGCCTGTTTTGCTGATTGCTGTAACTCTGATGTTTGCAGAATTCGTATCAGGTTGTGTGTCAATATAGATTGAATTAACAAAGTGTATGAGGTGATTTGCTCAAGTTTCTTAGCTCCTTCGATAGAAGTAGCACCAACTTGAGGAGGTACAATGTGTTAATTCTTGCAGCCCCTCGACCCCTGAATTGTAGGTTAGCCTGAAACAACTCCTAACCATTCTGATATTTCTATGGTGTTTCTTCCAAGATTCATGCTCCCCTTTTTTAAAAATTGCAATGTAGTTCATCTTTAATGTTTAAAATTTGCATTCCATGTTACTTTGTTTATTTTTATTTGTTTTGTTTTGTTTTGGTTTGGTTTGTTTTTTCGAGATAAGGCTTTTCTGTGTAGCCCTAGGTGTACTGGAACTCTCTCTATAGACCAGACTGGGCTCTAACTTAGAGATCTGCCTGCCTCCGCCTCCCAAGTGCTGAGATTAAAGCTGTGAACCTCCACCGCCTGGCCTTTTTCCTTTAAAAAATTTTTTTTGTATTTATTTATTTAATAGTGCATGTTTAGTATTTGCTTAATACTAGGGTAATTTTATCAAATTTTAATAAAACCTAATGGGATTGTCCCTATGTTGCTCAAACTATCCAAACTTCAAACCTGTTTGAGAAAAACAAGTATTCATTGACCAATCTAGTGTCCCTTTAACTCAAATGTATTGTGATTCTTTCATTTTTACAAGCCAGACAGCTGTTATTAAAGCCATGTTTAAGACATAAGGAACACTGAGATAAACTTTCTGCATTTAAAGAAATTAGGTTGTGGAGGTATAAAGCTTGGTGGTAGAGTGCTTGCCTAGTCTGTGAAAAGCCCAGATTTTGATTCCTAACACAGGAACAAATGGAAGGAAGGAAGGAAGGAAGGAAGGAAGGAAGGAAGGAAGGAAGGAAGGAAGGAAGGAAGGAAGGAAGGAAGAGAGGGAGGGAGGGAGGGAGGGAGGGAGGGAGGGAGGGAAGAAGGAGAGAGGGAAAAAGGGAGGGAGGAGTGTTGGTTAATCTTCATTGCAATTGACAGAATTTAAAGTTACCAATGAGACACACTCATGGCTGTGTCTGTGCAGATATTTTCAGAGAAGTTTAACTGAGGAATGAAGACCCATCCCAAATGCAAGTGGCCCCCATCCCATGGGTTAGAGTCTGGATAAGAAGGGAGATATAGAAAGACAGCTGAGCACCAGCGTTCATCCTATCTGCTTCCTGGTCCACCCAGAGGAAGCAGCCTACTGTTCCTGCCACTGTGTCTTCTTCATCATGACCAGCAGTGCCCATCTCAAGCTGTAAGCCAATGCTCCAAGTCAGATAATTAGCCATAGCAACAAGAAAGCCAATTAATGCAGAAGGATTGTCACAAATCATACACATATGAAAAGACAGTGTTAGGAGATAGAATAGAGCATGGGCTAAGAGCAACTTGTAGAGAATTCAGAATGATGGGGGCTCCTTAGCCCAGAAATAATGATACCCAGGTTTTTATCACACAGTGGTTATGACACTCCGTTAAAATATGCACACATACAAATGGGAGCTAGCTTTCATAAGTGATGAGAGAAATTTAATCATATTGGAGAACCTCAAGATACCGATAGGAAAATAAACTGACAGATGAGCAACAGGATTGGTTATCTTGAAGTCATAGAAGGAAGAATATACCACAAGGAGAGGAAACTAACACTAGCCGTCTTCTGAAGCAGAAAGTCAATCTAAAGGAGGTTGTATTCCAAAGAGCAGAAAACCATGGACCTTGAGTTCTCTCTAAGTCAGGGGAACTAGAATCACTCCTGTGGATTTACTTTAAAAAGATAAGTCCCTTGGAATAAATTGGTTTATATTTTGAGAGAGCTGGGAACATTTTGCTACAGACTAAAAGGCCATTTAAAATGTTTCAGCTCCTTTAAAGGATATTAAAGGAGACTTGGAGAAATTGTTTGTGGAGCTCAAGTGTCAGAATGGTAATGTTGCTAACAGAGTAAAGAAGGAAAATATGATTGTATGTTTTTAGTGAAAAATGAGTTGGCAGTAGGCCAGATATGGGAGACAAGAACAAGCAAATTCCAAAAGGAGTTCCAGTATAACTCTTTACAGAAGGCTAAAAGCAAGTGGGTAAAGCATAATTTAGGGTAAGTCTCACCATTATTGAATTACTACCACATGGTTCAAATATTTGTTTGAAAACTAAATCAGTGCTTTATGACAGAAGGTTGATATCTGTGGAAGTCTGAGCTTGCTAATGTGGGGGTTATAATGCCTGGTGATGATAGGTCTATGTATTTGATTATTCAATGAAATTTGAAACTCAGCTAAAAAGAAAATCCACCAACAATACACAGTATTAATATTTGTTTAGTCCAAGAGTTTAAGTGCAAAAACAAATCTCTAAGAAGTTTCTAGAAAATGTACGTCTTTGCAAAATGTAGGAAAGACCACAAAACTAAATATTGCAGTCATATGTATTTCAATATAACGGAAGATGGCTACATTTGAACAGGAAATAGCCTACACTATAATTTGTATAGAAAAAAGGCAATAAAAGAGTACATGTATTTGCTGCTAGATACATAAAATAATCCTGGGAGCTGGCAAGATGGTTCAGCAGGGAAAGGAACTTGCTGCCAAACCTAACAACCTGAGTTCAACCCCAAGGACTACATGGTAGGAGGGAAAAACTGCATCCTGCAAGTTGTCTGTGCACTCATGAACTAACTCCCTCTCTCTCTCTCTCCCTCTGTCTTCATGTCTCTCTCTCTCTCACACACACACAGAATAAATAAATACATAAATAAGTAATTTGAGTAAAATTAAACAAGTCTGGAAGATTAAGTGTAAAACCGGTTGTCTTTGAGACGTAAGATGGAGGAGATTTTCTTTGTATGTTCTCTCTAATTCTTTTAATTTAATTTGTAAAAGTAAGTTGCCATAGTACAGAAAACAGACAAATAAATCAAATGTTCTCAAATATGATGGTTATCTTGAGTATACTTTCTGAGGTTCAAAGTCACTTCACTGATAACTAAGTCAACATACTCCTGGGGCTAAACAATCATCCCTCTCCGGGTTAATCGTCCCAATTTTGAGCATGCACCACAATCACATGGAGATTTGTTAAAAAAAAATGATTGGCTGGCTTTACTGCCCAGGTTTCTAGCTCGGAAAGTCTGGGGCAGAGACTAAGAATCATATCAACTAGGGTCTTTGGAGTTGGTGCTGCTAGTGATGGTCTGAAGACCAAACATTAAAAACCACATTATAATAGTTACAGCAACAAAGAATCATAGGTCCATCAAGAATTCAAATCCTGGGACAGAAATAAAAATGGATGATAAACTGGGAACCACCATGCCGTAGGAAACACAAGCCAATCTTTACTTCTCAAATATAACATGATCTAAATATAGCATTTCAATGATTGTTTCAGACAGCCTTCAAAAGACCAGTAAGTTGACACCATGCCTGCCTCAATATTTATTATGAATAATACCCCCACATATAATGTGCTGCTCTGCCACCAACAAGGTTTGGATCCACATTTTTAAAAAAATTATATCTCTTTTTGATAAATGATCTACTTAAATATGTGTCGTGATACTGAATTACATAGGAGTTTTCTAACAAATTTGACCTTCCTTGTATTTATTTCTCACTAGCTTTTACCCATTTAGACCTATCAGTGTTAGTAATTAAAAAACAATTTACAATTTCCAGGTGGCAAATTAAAAGCATAAAAATAGTGGTGTAGCTATAATGAGGATCCTTAGCTATGTATGAAGGCACGTGTCTGACATTCTAGCACGTGGGAAGTGGAGGCAGGAAGTCCAACAGTTCAAGGACAGACTCCACAACAAAGTGACTTAGAGGTCAGTTAGGACGTCATGAGACTTTGTTTCAAGAAAAAAAATTAAAAATGAACCTTACCATTAAGATTGTTTAAGCTTCTCTCACGTTTCTTTACCTAAAACTTATTTTCCAAGTTTGTTGTGCTGTGAAGAAAATAATGAAATCTAATAGATATTGAATACCTACGACAGAATTTACAGGCATGAATTAATTTACTCTTCACAACAGCCCTATGACAGATGTACTTTCTCCCCCCGAGACAGGGTCTCCCTGTGGTTGTCCTGGAATTCAATCATAGATCGAGCTGACCTCGAACTCACAGAGATATGCCTGCCTCTGCCTCCTGTGTGCTGGGATTGAAGGTTTGTGTGCCACCACAACCTGGCAAGGTGTACTATTTTAATCCCATTTCACAGTTGTAAAAGTGTACTCAGGAAAGTTCAATGAACTTGTACAAGGGACCCTTGAGATGGCTCAGAGGATAAGGGCGCTTGCCACCAAGTCTGAAGACCTGAATTCACTCCCCATATTCACATAGTAGAAGAAGAGAAATGACTCCCACAAGCTGTCCTTCAGCTCCACATTGGTATACGTATGCATACACACGTACTCACATACACAATAAACAAATGCAAAAACATTATGCAAAGTTGGCTATTAAGTGACAAATAAGACATATAAATGCACTAATTACTTTAAAAAATTACCCTGATACAACTCTTTAAACATCTAGAGAAAGGATGCATTTGTCTGATTGTGTGATGTAGCATGTGCAAGATGTAGGCCTTATAGAGGACCATAATACAGAAGGCTGTTACAATTCAGGTAAGTGGTGGGTATATATTGAACATCTAATATTCTTTTCTACTGTCATATTTTTAAGACAGGGTCTCTCTAATGTCAGTGTCTCTCAACCTTCCTAATGCTGTACCCTCTAATACACTTCCTCATACTGTGGTGACCCCTATTTGTAAAATTATTTTCTGTTGCTACTACGTAACTGTAATTTGCTACTGTTATGAATCATAATGTAAATATCTGATATGCAGATGTTTTTGGGAGAACCCTGTGAAAGGATCTTTCAACCTCCAAAGGGGTCACAACCCACAGGTTGAAAACTGTTGCTCTATGTAGTCCTGGCTATCCTGGAACTCATTATGTAGACCAGACTGCCTCAAACACCAGAAATCCACCTGTCTCTGCCTCCCAAGTGCTGGGATTAAAAGCGTGAGCCACCACCACCTGGCCTCTCCTGTTATTTTTAAAAAGTATTTCTGTTTTTTCAGAGAGCTTTTTAGGTTCACAGCAAAATGGAACAGAAAGATTATTTGTCATATATTTCCTCCCCTGTAATCAGTATCATCTACTCAATGGTCCCGTGCATTTGTTAAAGTCAGTGATGTGGCAAACCTACATTGTAATGCCACTATCACTGAAAGCCCTTAGTTTAGGAGTCACTGTTTGTTTTGGACACTAAGTTTTGCCAAACATACAATGGCATGTAGCATTGTAGTACACAGAGCGGTTTCATTGCTCCAGAAGCCCCTCCCCTCCCTGCCACTGTCTATTCATCCATTTCTCTCCCCACCTCATTTTATAGTTTATTATAAAAATGGTATATAAGAAAGAAAACAACTTTTTCCAAGTATAATATAGCACAGTTAGAGACATTTGCCTGGTAGACACGGAAATAATTATTTAAACTGTTAGGCAATGGCTCAGAATTTAGCAAGCTAAAAATAAAGGAATTTCTGGAGCTCACTGACTAACCAGTTTAGCTGAATGAGTAAGCTCTGGGATCAATGAGAGACCCTTTCTTAAAAAATAATAAGGTGTATTGTGGCTGAGGAAGACACCCCCACCACACTCTGACCTCTGCTCTCCACCTACATGAGTACACATGTGCATGTATGCATATATGCACACGTACTTAAATATGCACACACACACACACACACACACACACACATACACCTGCAATACACACACAAAAGAATACATGAAGAATTTATAAAGAAAGACTCCAGATATGGGAGTGAGAAAGTAAGAGAGTGAGAGGGAACAGGAGAGAGAGAGGTGGGGGTATTACGTCCTAAAAGAAGTTACCTAAGAGCCGCGGTGGTAAAAGTATATGAGAGGTGCCTAGTCATCAGGGAAATGCCCAAGAAAATGACTACTAGTATATGTCTATGAAAATGACCAGTTGAAATGACCAAATGAAAGAGCTGGCACATGCCTTTAATCCCAGCACTTGGGAGGCAGAGTCAGGCATATCTTTGTGAGTTTGAGGCCAATCTTGCCTATACAGTGAGTTTCACAACAGCCAGGGATACATACCTTGTCTCAAAAGACAAAAACAAACAAACAAAAAATCCAAATGAAACAAACAACCACTGTCGGCAGTTATGTACAGTCACTAGCTCTCTCATTTATTGCTAATGAGGGTTAAATTAGTGTAAACCTGTTTGGTAGGGTTTATTAAAGAAAGCCACGCATAGAACTATCCAGGAACCCAGCTCCACGTGCAAGAATAATGCTTTCATCTGCCAAAAAGCATGCTGAAGAATGTTCCAAAAATGTTCAACGCATCCATATTCAAGATAAAACAAAACTGAAAACAACCCCGAAAAGTAGACTAGAAGCTTGGGTTGCACAGCACTTGCCTAGATAGTGGTGAGATCTTGAGTTCAATCCTCGGGGATGCAAAACAAAAGATAAAAGAGTTAAATCAGTTGAGGTGTATTCGTGCAATGAAATATGCTGTAAACAATGATGAGGAAAGAACACCTGCAGGCTACATGCAGTAAAGTGGATGGGTCTCGCTGTCAAAACGTTTAGCAGGGGAACTCAAGCGGGTCCCCATTTCTTCCCTGCATCCTCCTCTGTACTGCCATCATCTCTAAATTACTTATTATATATAATACAATGTTAATGCTGTGTAAATAGTTGTTACTCCATGTGGTTTGGAGACAATGACAATGTAGTCTGCATGTGTTTAGCACTGACCCAATTTTTGAAAATTATTTCCAATGTTTGGTTGAATTTTTAGAACTGTATACAGTTACATCAAAAGCTAAAAGGCTGATTCTATCATCTATCTATCCATCTCTTTCTCTGTCTTTTTATCTTTCCATCCATCCATCCATCCATCCATCCATCCATCCATCCATCCATCCTCGACTCTGCTATTTATAGGAACAGATATAACTATGGTGAGTTCCATGAACTCATCCAGAACAATATCCCCCTGGGAAAGGGTGTGACAGAGCCTTCAGGGTGCTGGGATGTTCTGTATCTTGTTTTAGGTTGTTATACAAGTGAGTGCTCATAAAAACACATTTAGGGATACAGTTGCAATTTATGCACTTTGTGTGTGTGTGTATGTCTTATGCCTCAATAAAAATAAGAAACAAAGCCAATGTTTCTGATTAATACTGTGAAATACACATTTCTTTGGTAAATGGTTCCAATCTCAGTTAGTTTATAAAACTGAGAAGTACTGAGCGTTAGTCTCTTCAGAGGGAGCCCCTGACGCTGCTAAACGAGGAACTGACACAGTAAAATTACATTTCACTCACAGCACATGTGCCACAGATGCTTCAGTAGAACATGTGGGAGAATGATTAATAACTTTTATACACTGGATACTCTGTCTCTTAAAAAATACTTGCCTTTGATGGCTCTGCATTTGTGAGTCACTGTAGGAAGAGGGAGAGGAACCATTCCCCGCTCCTCTACCCAGCACGCCCACTGACCACAAACCCTTTGATTCTTACTAAGGGTTTCTGTCAGAACCATGTTTTTCCACATTCTAAAATACAAGTTATATAAATAAATGACACATACTTCAGACACTCAGATGCATTTAGATGTTTCCCCAGACGTCCCCGTGGGCCAGTTCCCTGCCTTCCCGGTGCACAGCCCTCTCCATTCATAATGTGACACATATTGGGCATTTGAATTTGAATTAATAGGCAGACAGTTGGAATGTTTACTTTCAACTTTGATTTGGGATGGGTACGGTGATTCTAGGGTATATCCCACAGGACTATAATTAATAAACTTTTAAAGACTGAAATTTCATTGAAGTTTGGGGAGAGATGTGCTGGGCAGGCCCCAGGGGCAGCTGGAAGAGAGAGGGATTGATATGCTAAAGATTCATTGTGTACATATATGAAATTTTCAAAGAATAAATGAAAATATTATCTTTAAAGAAAAAATTAATTTTATAAACTTTATTTTAAAAATGTGGGATCTGGGCATGGTGGCACATGCCTATAATCCCAGCACTCAAGAGGCAGAGGAAGGAAGATCTCTGAGTTTAAGGCCAGCCTGGTCTATAGACTAAGTTCCAGGACAGCCAGGGGTACACAGAGAAACGCTGTCTTGAAGCCTCTATCACCCACAGAAAAAAAAAAAAGAAAAAGAAAAAGAAAAAAACTTGCAAATAAATAAAAATATCACACCCAAATTAACTAGACCAAAAGTCTATACAACTCATGAGCTTCTATACATTAAAAGACATTTGTAATGGAAGCTGTGGAGCTTCACATTAAATTTCACACTTTCAAACAGGGCGGTGGTGGAACACGCCTTTAGTCTCAGCACTTGGGAGGCAGAGGCAGGCGGATCTATGGGTTCAAGGCCAGCCTGGTCTACAGAGTGAGTTCCAGAACAACCAGGGTTACATAGAGAAAATTTGTTTAAAAAAATTACACTTTCGATGTTAAATATTATTTGTGCACTTATGAAAGTCTATGTGTTGTGAGAGTTTATTTTTAATTATGTTTGAAATTGTTTCATGCACTGTTGGGTGAGGAGCTATCCTAGGTCTTGGCATTTTGTATTGTCTGTGGGTGTTGGGTTTCTGTGGAGGATGTTTAATTGTTTGTGATCAGCACATGGTATCAGTAGAACACCTAAGGAGTTCTGAATCAATAAAACACCTGAGCAGAGACACTCGGGGTTCCACTGGGAGTATGGCACTTGCCATGATGGTGGTTCCCTCTGCTGAGGTCTGGCAGGGTTTGCAGTTATGAAATATGCCTCCTTGTCTTCCTTGCTGAGCCACCCCAGCAGCAGCAAATGTCTATGGCAGAATTAGGACTCGAAAAACAATTAGCTTTCATGACTTGTGCCTGATACCTGCATTCAGTCCTTTTTGTCCCCTTTTATTTACCCTGCTTGTTCTCATTTCTTCAAAGAATATTGTACTTCCATGTTTCATCTGTTTACATATATATACTATGTGACCAGCTACACATAAGCACACTTAGAAACAAAAAAAAAAAAAACCCAAATTTTTGTGCATTGATATTTCCACATTTGTTAACAATATACTAGTGTACTTCATACTGCATTCTATAAAAATAAACTGGAACATAACACAACTGATAAACGGTATCCATTCAGCTCTTACCTCAGGTTCAAGGACACTTCCTGCTGCCTAGGGAGAGGAAACAGCTAAAATTTCTGCATAGAGGATCTGTACAAGGATTCCACAAGGCCAGTTCATATTAAGCTCCCAGTAAAGGATATTCATAAGTTTTTCCATCACTCAGCACTGACTATACCAGATTGGAGAAACAGAAATATTTAGGACCCTGGTAAAGGACTGAGCCTTATGTTATCTTAACCTACAGCATCTAGTGTAGATTATCACTTATGTGGTATAGCATTGCTTTTGAGATTGCACAAGTTTCTCCATGGCTCACCATCAGCCACATGCAGGATATATTCCCTAATTGGTTGAGTCTGTGGATGCCTATAGTTTCATCCACTTGTTTCTGTGGACTTTGGTTCAGAGGCAATGATGAAAAGAAGTGTTTCCTTCCTTTTGTTCCTGCAGAGTACTGCAAAGGGAATTCTTTCCAATTTGATCATTGCACAGTTAGGTCAGGCCCATGAGGCACAAATGCCTAGGGTCTGAAGGGCATTTATACACGGGTTTAGTAAAATGATTTTGACAGAGAATGGAGTTTGTGCTTAGAAATTTTATTGTTATATTTTCCTGGTTTCACACGATATATCCTCATCCAGTATTTATTTACCTTTCTTTATTAATGGAATTTTAAGGTTATGGTTGCTGTAGTTAGGAGAGTGCTTGCCTAGTATGCACAAAGCCCTGGGTTCAGTCACTAGTACCACATAAACTGGCATGATGGTGCATGACTATAATCCCAGGAGGATCATGCTGGAAGGGAGGAAGCCCTGAGTAAGTGAAGTCCTGAGTAAATACATATTTTGATATGAACACAGCCATATCTTAGGCCAACTGATCTCTGGGAAACTGGCAAAGCCATTACCTACATGGGCCAGGCTCAAGAGGAATAGTCAAGCCTTTGTGGGGAGTGTGAATACTCATATTTTTAGATGATTGGTCTATTGATCGATCACTGTCTGCAGAGACTAGCAACTGTGCTTCCTTCTACTGAAATTTACAGCCTGAGAGTGCTCACCTACAGAGACCTCCTACCATGATAAGACAACCCCTCTACCTTCCCCACCACCTGGTGCAGTGATGTATCTAATAATCTCTTTGAGGTTACAGGTTTCAGTGGTAATTGTAGCGGAACCCCACCTGATCCCAGCTTCATCGTACATGTGTCTGTATGTCTATCCTTTTTTCATTCCTTCACCAACACTAGCCAGGATTCTGGGACCCTGGCTATCCTGGTCTTGGCAGGGTCAGAAGTTCAAGGACATCCTTAGTTGAATAAGTTTGAATCCTGTCTGCTGGCCCTTTGGGCCTGAACAGTTCATTTTTTTTTTTTTTGTTAATGTTTCTTCACTTGTCACAGGGAATGATTATTACAAAATACAGATCACAGAGTTGTTGAGAGAATAGCTGAACAGAGACACAGCTCCCAGAACAGGTCTGGCATTGTATACCTTGTTAAGTGTCGGGGGTGTGGTGTCCCTGAAGGACTTCCTGGCACTTTTAGCACTAGACTTTGTATTTCATTAACATGGTTGATTTGCTTGTATCTTGGCATCTATTTATTTATTTATTAATGGTAAAATTCTCTGCACAGTAAGAAATTCCTACTGACACTCATTATGTGACTATGAAGATGCCTTAAGGCAGCAGTGCTCAACCTGTGGGTCTTGACCCTTTTGGGAGTCAGATGACCTTTTCAGAGGCGTCACAAAAGACCATCTGCATATCAGATATTTACATTAAGAGTCATAACAGTAGCAAAATTATAGTTATGAAGTAGGAACAAAAATAATTTTATTTTTAAAATAAAATTACTGCCTTAATATGTTAGATTGTCATTTGAGAAAAAACTACCAGAATTTACTCTGTGTGTGTGTGTGTGTGTGTGTGTGTGTGTGTGTGTGTGTGTGTGAAAGTAGAGATGGGAGGAAGAGGTTTAAAGGGAGTGGGAAGAGGGGAATAAGAGAGAAAATGGAAATGTGTGGCACGAAAGTAGAGAGGGTGTTATTTAGGGATGAAGGGATCAGTTAAACAAATAGGGAGTGGCTGGAGAGATGGCTCCTTAAAATGATTGCAGTGCACTCTTGGGACATTTGGGCGTGATGAAAATAAGAATTAAACCTGAGTCTAGATTTCTAGTACCCACGTTAAGAAAGAGAGGGGGAAGGAGAGAGGGAGGAAAGGAAGGAAGAAAGGAGGAAGGAAGGAAGGAAGAAAGAAAGGAAAGCATAAAGGAAAGAGGAAAGAAAGTCTGCTCATGTCTGTAACCCAGCACTGGAAAGTCAGAGACAGGAGAATCAATCCTTGCAGCTCACTGTCCAACCATTCTCCAAGGTCAAGAAGCTTGTCTAAAAGAACTTGTCAAAAAGAAAGAGAGGTGGGGGAGAGGGAGAGAGAAAGGAAGGAAGGAAGGAAGGAAGGAAGGAAGGAAGGAAGGAAGGAAGGAAGGAAGGAAGGAAGGAGAGTGATGCGATGCAGAAGTTAATTTTTAGTTATGTTTAAAATGTATATTTGTGCATAGTTGGGTGAGGGGCTGCCTAGGCCTTGACATTTGTATGGCCTGCGTGTGTTGGCTTTATGTAAAAGACATTTGATTGCTCATAATCTGTACACGCTATCAATAGAACACTTGAGGAGCTTAGGTATTAATAAAAACCCCTGAGATGAGGTGCTCAGGGCCCCACTGTTCAGGATGGCACTTGCCATGATGGTGGTTCCCTCTGCTGAGGTCTGGCAGGTTTGCACCTCCTTACCTCTCTTGGTGAGCCACACACCAGTGAACTGCTACAAATGGTGCACCAACATGGTAGGCAGAAGCAAAGAAGGGCATGACATCACACCAGCTAATCCAATGTGGAGACAAGGAAAACCCAGAAAGAAACTTGAGAACTCACAGAGTCTGGTAAAGTATGCTCAGAGCCATTCCCAGAAGACAGAAACTATACACATGCAAAAAAAAAAAATAATGACTAGAAGTCTCCTGAAGAAAGAGGAGAGCGAGGAAGGAAATGAGAAAAGAGAAAATGAGAAAGAGGACCCAAAAGTGAGAACCAATAGAGAGGCCTTTAGAGAAAGAAATGCCCATGGTGAAAACAAAGAATTCATCTAGGAGCAGGGAAAAAAACAGGTTCCAACCACTTTCATTAATTATGAAGCTGACCCTAGCTCAAGGAAACAGCATGGCTATGTGCAGGGCACTCCCACAGCTAGCCACAAGGGACATAGGAAATGAAAGCCATAGACTACTGTTCTACAAACTGAGTTTTTTGATGGCTTTTTGTGTGTGTGAAGCCCAAGCAGATCCTGTGTTTAAGATCTATGAAGAAGGTTGTACGTTTTCCTGAAGCAGTGGTAGAAAAGAACGCCAAACCACCAGGATTCTGTCTTTTCTGTAGCCATGAATCTTGAGTAAAAATTAGCATACATGGAGTCGCCACCCATTATGTTATTTATTTATTAAAATTATTTATTTGAATCATGGAGTCTTGTGAACTAAATCCAACATTCCTTTCAGAAAAAGAAAAAACCCTTCAGATATCTAGTGACTGCTAACATATTTTTCCTAGAGTTTTCTCTGGATATTCTAGCAGAGCTAAATATAACTTACCTTCTCCATTGAAGATGGTTTCCAATGGATGGTGTCCAGAATGAGCTCAGGGTTTATTAATGTGCTTTCTATATTGGTTATAAATGGAAACCCATGCTCTACTTATAGATGAGCAAGTTCAGAGTGTGACTGCCTATATCTTATCCTGAACATCTGTTAGTTGACCCTGAGACCAGACCAGATTAGCTTACTTTTGATAGCTACATCACCTTTGAACTTTTTTTAATATTTTTATGTCCAGTTGACTTTTTCTCCATTCTAAGCCATACCCAAATAGAAATTTATTCTCCAGAGGTTCTGTAGCAATTTATATAGCTTGCTACCTTTTTTAAGAAAAAAATAAAAGAGGTATTCTTATTGCTTTATAGTAATTCCTTCTAACTTAATGTCATCTTGTCCTTGCATTTAACTATGACTATTGCTGGATTTTCCAATATATTTTGTAATTATTATTAAGTCATCTGTTACTTAAAACATGCTTGTTTTGTGTTGGCAAGATTTCCCAGTAGTTAAAGATGCTTGCCTGTTGTGGAAGTTCATTTTTAGTTATGTACAAAATAATTGTTTCATGCACTGTTGGGTGAGGGGCTACCTATGTCTTGGCATTTTGTATGGTCTGCAGGTGTTGGATTTCTGTAGGAGATGTTTGATTGCTCATGATCTGCACCTGAGGAGTTCTGAATAAATAAAAACACCTGAGCTCATTTGCTCAGGGTTCCACTGTCCAATATGGCGCTGGCCAGGATGGTACTCCTCTGCTGAGGTCTGGCAGGGTTACACCTATGAAAGTGCCTCCTTGTCTTCTTTGCTGAGCTGCCCTGTAGGCATACTACTACAAGTAGCACCTGCAATGTGGGGCATGACATCATGCCAGTAACATCCAGTGTGGAGACAGGGAAGATGAAAAAGAAACTTCAGACTTCACACAGTCCATTTTGTTTTGTCTTGTTTTGTTTTCAACAAACCTGCCCAGATACTGGTGAGACGAGGTGGTCCTGGTATCAGAATCCAGTTCTTTGGGATTTGGTAGGCTGAAGAATGGTAGCTCTCTATGATTTTTCTGGGACTCCAGCATCAGACTGGGACTCCTGAGACATCCAGACTTGTGGACTGAACAACTACCAGATCCCTAGCCTTTCCATTGGGAGACAGACATTATTGGGCTATTTGGACCACAGACTATAAGCCACTTTAATCAATCCATATATCTATCTATATATCTATCTATCTATCTACATATATATATAGATATAGATATATAATTTCCATTAGTTCTATTCCTTTAGAGAACTCTGACTAATATAGACCCTGCCTCAAAAAATAAGGTGGAGATTGATCAAGAAAGACATCTACTGTTGATCTCTGGCCTGTACATATGTATGCACAAAGATTTATATACCCACATGAACACATACATAAACCCTCCCCCGCATATATACACACTCACCTATATATCAAGTCCAGAGAGATTAATAAACTCATCTCCTTTTTTTTATAGGCTACTTATATTTAACCACCTAGCTGAAGGACTATAATCTAATGAACATCAGAAAGGGGGATTATTAAACCCAATAGCTCAGTGAGTGTGTTAGCTCCATTCACCTCCAGCCAAACAACTACTGGAAATGTTATGCAAGAGCATGGATAGGTTACCATGCAGAGTCAGCACCACCACAGCAAAGTAAAAGGCTTTAGAAGACTGAGGCCGCATATAGACTGTTCCAAGGAAACCTGACACTGGAAACAGGGCAGGGAATTCTGCTGCCCTGGCAGCTACATGCCATCCAGCAGTCTGGAACAAGAAAACTTATTTAGGGAACAAGCATGCCTTTCAGGAGAGAGCAGTGAGCCTGACCTTAAACTAGGGGCCTCAAAGATTATGCTCCTGTTTTGCTATTTGTGCTTGACATATGCTGCACAGTCTTCCTTAATTGGTCAATACTCCATATTCTTTGCTAACAGCTGCAATGTTGAGCACAAAGGAACAATATCTGGGGATTTTAATTCATTTGGATTTTTGCACGTTGATATTAAATTCCCAGCTCAGCGTTAACATCCCTACTTCCAAATGGTGGACGACATCACAGTGAGTCTGTCATCACACTGACAAAGAGACCTGGGTACTAGGTGATACAGAGCATCTGAAATATCAGTTTCTTTTCAACTCTTTATGTGATTTTCCAGGTCATCCAATTATAGCTCCTCCCTGCCACCCCCTCCTCTTCTTCCTTCTTATTCATCTGCTTTTTTATGTAGACAGACTGAGTCTTGCTGTGTTGTTAGACTTGACTGCATGATCCTCCCACCTCACTTCCTCAGTGCTGGGATTATTGGTGTGCGCACCAGGCTATGTGTGGCTCTTTTTCTTTCCGTCCAACAATCCCATTGAGGATTGGGGAAGTAGACTTAGGATGGATATCGGTAGTCAGATGTGAGGCACACCAGCACTTGAGAGACAAAGTTAGGAGGATCAGCTCAAGACCTGCCTAGAGTACATGAGACCCTGTCTCAAACAAACAAACAGAAAACAAGTTAATGCTTTATCATTGGAGAGCACTTCCACTACTATATAAGGGATGGCATTCTAGACCTACCTTGTGAACAGGTAGGTATAAGAGAGAATCAACCTGAGAGTAAATCTATGACCATCCCTTTTCAGACCTTGAAGTGGCTGAGCTTGGCTCCCCAGCCCTGGTGTAGAGCCTCTTGGAAGCTCCTGAACAGTGCGACATAGAGCACAAAGTCAAGGATGGTGGTAGGGCATGAAAGACATAGGCCAAGTTCAAGGAAGCCCCAGAGCATCCGGCAGCACTTCTTGGAAGAAGGACTACAAAAGGAGAGGAAGCCTACAGTCATACACTGAATTGGATCTGTGAGGGAATTATTCGGCATCCTTTGCAATTCTAGCTTTGCTGGGGAAAGCCAAGACACGTTATGAATTCACAGTCAAGTCCTGCCCTAGAGGAGTGAGAAGAGCCCCACAGCTGCCAACTGGTCCACAGTCTCACTCTGGGAGACCTGGGGTGTGCATCAGGAAGGGTATAGATGGCAGCTGACTCTGCAGACAGTAACACAGTGTCTTCTGACTGCAGCAGTTCCCAGAGGTCACAGCCACCCTGTGTAGGGCCTCTTGTTTTGGCACCCTTTTTTTGCCCAGTTCAAACATCAGCGCTGGCAAAAGTTTACAAGTTTGTCTTCATATCCTGCCTGCCAATGTTTAAACTTTTTTGGATCAACTATTTCCTAAAAGCTCCTCCTCACACCGAGAAAAATATCTGGCATCTCTCTGTTACTTTTGGAGACTTGAACAAAACTTTGACTTGGTTTTTTTTTTTTTTTTTTGAGACAGTTTTCTTCTATAGCCCAGATTGACCTTAAACTCAAAGCAATCTTCCTGCCTCAGACTTCTGAGTGTTGGGACTTCAAAGCACAAACCACCAAGCCTGAACAAAATATTTTTCAAGTAAAATACACAAATATTTATTTGAAAATATTAAGATTTGAAACGATCTCTGGCTCACAAAGGATTATTTTAGGAAGACTGGTCATCTTAGTATTGAGGACTAAGTGTTTTGGCAGATTTTATTTAAGGATCTAGGAAAACAGTAACTAGAAATGGTCAAATAGGCCGTTGTACACTTTACAAAAAAAAAAAAAAGCTACACACACACACACACACACACACATACTTTTTTTTAATGCCAGGGCAGATCCAGCATAGAAAAGTTCTAGGCTCTAAATAGACTCCTTCAGGAAGTTTTGGATGATGGTGAGGATGGAACAAAGAAGGGGTGTTGTCCTAACTTGAGCTTGATGAATATTTTTCCTATGAAGATTTGAGTGTTCACTGAGCTCAAAGGATTAGCTTTTTATTAAATTATGAAACAGTTGGCACTCATGTCCTCTTGGCAAGTAGTCTAATCCAAACTTGCTGACTGAAGGAATGAGTTTGGGTAACTCACCAACTGCCTGTGCATCTTGGTGGGGTAACTGATACTCAACAGGCTGATGAAGCATTTGGGGGTGCGCCTGATAGCTGTCTGCAGGCTCAAGTCCACACTGCGCCCTTATATAGACCTGAGGTTTTCATGTGAACATTTATCACTCTCAGGCTCATCCTAGAGTGTTGGCCTTGAACTGGAAAGAAACTGCCCAGCTTTTCTGATTAGAAGAGTTTTTAGTTAACTGTACATTTATTTTTAGTTACTGATAGAGTAATATTATAAAGTACCATTTACTTAATTTTTTAAAAGAAGAATTTGGGGGCACCACACCAAGAATCTTTATACTTTGGGGTGAATCTATTTTATGGAACTTATTGAAAACAAAATGAGTCAGGCCTATCCTGGTATTTAGGAAAGGAAGGAAGGAAGGAAGGAAGGAAGGTAGGAAGGAAGGAAGGAAGGAAGGAAAAAAAACTAGCCTTGAGAGTATGCCACACAGTCTCTTCAGATTCTTGGTTCTTTCAAGTTGCTCACTCTACGTCTACAAGGTGACTCATACACAGACAACAGAGAGATGCTTTTTGAACTTCAATTTCAAAAGAGCCTTGCTTTGAAAAGTTCTTAATCATATTCACCAAATTCCTTTCATATTCTGAGTTTTCTAAATCATCCGTTTTTCCTGGTTCTCTGAGTCAGCATGGAAATCTTGTTAATATTTCATTTTAATTTGACATTGTTTTGTTTTGCACAATTATTGCCTACATAAAAGCCTATTTGTTTTGGACAAAAGGGATTTTTTAAAAAAGAACTTTTTCTGCCAGCTCTGCATGAGTAAAAACATAAAGATGTAAGTCTCCTGAACCACAAGCCCTAGACTAGGATA
Source organism: Cricetomys ansorgei (assembly GCA_026225945.1). Taxonomy (NCBI): domain Eukaryota; kingdom Metazoa; phylum Chordata; class Mammalia; order Rodentia; family Nesomyidae; genus Cricetomys; species Cricetomys ansorgei. Next base: position 47,104,976 of record JAMJFZ010000107.1, on the reverse strand, counting down.
GCAGTCAAAAGAGAGTCGTGATTGTCCACCAGTGGGTCACTTAATCATGTTTCAAATGTAATTTTCTTATAACTAGGGCAATAAGAGCTATTTTAAATCTTAAAAAAACGACTGATTAGAAGGCTGGTATTATCTATAAAGAACCTCCTCCAAGGTGTTTGTGGTCCCTAATTAGTTGGTCATCAGAAAAGAACAGAGGAGACTTTGTAAATATCTGACTGTTTTGGGGTTTCATTTTACAATTCAAGAGGTCTGTGTTCAGATATCTCTTAACTAAAAGGAGACGTTGTAGGTACAATGAAGGGGAAAGTAAGAGAGATGAAACAGCTGGCAAACGCTAGCCAGCCCAAAGAGTTCCAAAATTACCTGGTATTCCAAAGCAATATGTCTCGTGTGGCAATTCCTGAGGGCATAATCATTCCTTCTGGGAAAAGAGCCACAGCAGAAACACAGTGGTGCACTAGTCCCCAACAAAGGGTATCTGTTTAGCTTGCCGAAGAAAAAGAAATCAAATCACCCCCAAATCCAAATAATCTGTGAAAGGCTGTCATGTTCCGATGAAAATTAAAAATCTGGTCTGTCTATGATCCACTCCTGGCCCAGGTCCAGTCACTGTGTGATCTCAGAAGAGTCTCTTTTGAAGTTTTCTGTCTCTGTGAAACCTGGATAATAATACTATCTGTCCCAGATGGCTGGGAATTGTGTGAATTTATTAATTCAAGCTGAAAAGGTCTTTGGTAATGTTAAGCATTGAGTGTTATTGTTATAGGTGCAGGTGGAAGCAGTGTTACGCAGCACATCTATAATTAGAAAGGCCTAAGAATTGCAACTGGTGCCAACACCCCAGGAGCTAAGTTTGGGAGATAATACTCTGTGTCATTTTCTCCCTGAGACTCAGTCAGCTTGTTATGACTGAATACTTAATTCCCTCTTTCATCTTCCTTGAAAGGTTGAAGCTTGTCTTGGACTTGCAGGTGGTGGAGCGTAGTTTTTTTTACTGGGTAGATGTGCTTTTCAAGCCAGAGTTTGAAATGAAGAACCAGCATGCACTAGAACACAGCGTGCATACAGCCTTTGGTTTGCAATGTTGGTTAACTGATATGAGTCAAAAGAGTAAGAAAGTCCATGCCCAGATGCCTGACATCTCAAAAATGCAGATGTGCTCTTGATTTATAAGAGAGTAGATAATGGCTTCTTTTAGGGATAAAGGCTTGGTGTTTTCCTTCAAACAAAACACAAAGGGTCACGTGAAAACAAAGTACATAAAAGAGATAAAAACCGATGAATGAAAAGGGAAAGAGAGATTTTCTAACCCCTGTAAGGACCCTGATGCATGTGACCAGATTCTAAGGCTCCTTGAGCTCAGTCGAGAGACAGACTACTGTACCAGATAATCTGTAAAGCACATTTCATCATTGGAATGTGTTGAGTATTCTGAAGGCTAGTGACATTAAAGACCTAAGGCTGCAGAGCTCTTGTCAATGTACTTTACGCAGACTCGTTGATTCATTTCATATTCCCTCTTCCCTACCCTGACTTCTGGCATGTCAAGTCATGGTTGGGCCACATAGCACATTAATTCACTATTACCTCCATCCTGGTCTTCTCCATTGCTGTCACCATCATCGCAGCAATATTCGTGGAGCACCTACTACACGCAAGCACAGTGTTATATCACTGAAGCCCCACAATGCTATAATGGGATAAAAACCAATCTCATTCACGTTTTAAATGGAAGACACTTGTCAGAGACATGTAAAGAAATTTTCTACACTCTCACTTCCCAAAAATATCACAGATGGCCAACCAAATATTCTGACTATCATCTTGGCCAGCAAATAAACCCAACACAGTGTGGTGTATTTCTTGGTATAGCCTGTATGTTTACATGTTTACATGTGTCTCTCCCCGTATAGATTTATCAGTCTTCCAAAGGCCAGAACCCTGTTAATGTTCATGGCTCGTTACTATAACTTTGCATATTGCCTGACACACAGTAGGTGTTTAAATACTATCATGTGAGCAAACTAGCAGCATGCTTTCCCAAAAGGATGAAACAATTTCCTATATGTTTATTCAGAAGAGTAAGAAATTAGATGCACTAGGATGAAGGTCAAATAAAGTTTAACATGATATAAACTTAAAAATATAATTTCCAACAGAAAACCCTAAACTTTGGCCCTCCCCATGATAAGAGCCAAATTCCAGTGATAAACAAGGACAGATTGATACAACTCTGGAAAGGGAATGCAACAATTCTGCCTCTGCCAGTTATCTTGGGAAATAATTCATAAGCAAAATGAATAACTAAAACCTTTGTGTGGAAATGTTACAACACTGTGTGCTATAGCAGACTGGAAGCAGTCTAAATATTCTAAAAAGAGATTTGGTCATAAACAATGAGACTAAATTCAGTTGATGTTTTTTGTAAAATCTCCAAAATTGTGTAGGATATCATTTAAATAACTTGAGGATGTAGTTAAAATATACTATTAACCAAAGAGGGGGTAAAGGCACAGTTCTCATCAACCATGATGTCTCATCGACTGTGATACTGGGAACAAAGCAAAAGAAAAACAAAGCCAAGGAATTTATGGGTAATAAATAGTATTTTCTTGTCTGTGCACTTACCTCCTCCTCTTCCTCCTTTTCTTCCTCCTCTTCCTTTTCTTCCTCCTTCTCTTCCTCATCCTTTCCTCCTCCTTCTTCTTTTCGTCGTCCTCCTCCTCCTCTCCTATCATTGTCTCCTTCTGGTGGTAGAGATCAAACTAGAATCTTACTCACAAAACCAGGCAAACACTGCACACTGAGTAACCTTCAATCCTCTCTCTCACCTTAATTCCCTAAAACATCTCTGCATTTAACTTTTTTTCTACTGGATTATTTTCTTATCAAATTTTTAAAAAAACATTTTATGGGAATTTCTTTCATCTTTACTTTTATAAGCTTACAAAGAATAAAATTTTATTATAGCATATGTCAAGCAAACTTTGTTTTTGTTGTTTCTCTCCCCACCCCATCCCTAAAAATGAACAATTTAAAAACCCTATTATTTAAGGACAGCCATCTAAAACCATAGAGCAGTTAGATTAAGTTTAGGAAACATCAAAAATGAAGACTCTGAGAGAGCAAACTTGTTTCTTTTGTCATCGAATGTTGCCTCACGAGTATGTGTGTCTCACACGAAGCCCCTTGTGCCAGGACTTGGGAAAATGTATGCATTATAACAAGACTATATGTGATGTTCACATGGCCCCTGCTTTGTTCCACAGTGGTTTGTCTTAATATTGAAGACCTTAAGTTCAGATGATGAGATAAGTATGTGGGCTCATGAACATATCAAATACATGTTTTATTGCTTATAGTTTTATTTTTGTCTTTTAAGATGAAATGCAACATACCTTACCCTACACATTTTTTTACTGCATCTCACCTAATTCATTCAACATTGTCAAGCCTGTCTCACTGTCCATACTTGACAGTGAGAGAAATTGCCCAGTGGTTACAAGAGCTTCCTGCTCCTCCAAAGGACATGAGTTTGGATTCTAGCACCTACATTAGATAGCCCACAATTGCCCATGACTCCAGCTCCAAGGGTTCTGTGCCATCTTCTGAACTGTATAGGACCTTTACAAAGGTGGCATACAGATACCAAGACACACCACATACACATAAATAAAAATAAAAGTTCATATTAAAATAAAATAAAACATTTTATTATATTATTATAAAGATATTAAATATATATTATAAATAAAAATAAAAGTACATATTTTAAAAAACATAAAAGAGTAACCTAAGGTCCAGAGATGTCATTCTTCCTAGGTCAATTCACTTTTTGGGCTCTAAGTTCTGGTCTTCCACAGTTATGAATATTTTATAGTGACAGAGCTAGACTAATTATTCTATTTTGAAAAAATAAAAGACTGACAAAATAATATTTAAAAAATTTAAAGTATACCAAACCTGGTGACACATAGCTGTAACCTAGCACTGAAGAGGTGAAGCAAGAGGCTAGAACAAGACCCTGTGTCCAAACAAACAAACAAATAACAAATAATAAAGACCCAAAATAACAATAAAAACAATTCTAGATTGTTTTGAGTTGTAATAATCCAATGGTATAGTGACTAGGAAAACACTAATCCCTTTCCAATATTGTTTTATATTAGTTTTTTATCTCTATTATATCAGTTATTTTTATGTTGTTTGATGATTGACCTATGCAGTAACCTTTGAATATCTCTGCCTCCCAAGTGCTGGGATTAAAGGGAAGCACTACCATACCCGGCCATACATGATTTATTATTACAAATTTAGGCTTGTGTTATTATTTACTTGTGTTAAATAGTCTATGCTGTTTTCTATAGAGTATAAACATTTATCATATCCCTATGCACATAGGTAATCAGTAAACATGAACATAATCTACATTTATTTGGTGAGTATTGTGTATGTGCTGAACTTAAAGTACATTAAGTAATAAAAGCAGTGTGAAGAATGAGAAAAGTCACACACACACAATCGCCATCACCATGCAAGTACCAGTCAGGATTGTTATTTTTATTTTTCAAATTATTTCAAACCAACATGAATTACAGAAAGGAGAGTCCAATGGGAACAACTAAATGATATTCGCTATAAAATCATTTGGCCTAATTTTCATGACCACAGACTTCAAGGAATACCACCACCCAAGCCAGGTGTACCAGACAACCCCATTATCGGTTCCCGCTGTGTAGGAGCCCTGGTAGTATACGCCATTCAGGTTTGCAGAGTGACACCTAGTGGGAGAACAAAAAAAAAAACAGAACAATCAAAAGCACGCTTCAGAAACTTTATCTTGCTAAGAAATGATCAAAACTCTTAGACAATGACTTCTGCCACTTCTCAATTAGTTTCTAAAGCCTGAAATATTTCTTACAAACAAATGTTGTTTAAACAGGTGAGTTTTGGTCCCATAGTAAATGTGAGGATCCATCCCAGGCTACTTACAGTGTATTGAAAATAAGCATTTCAGTTCTAAAACAAACAAAAAAAAAAAAAAAAAAACAAAAACAAAAGGAACAAGCAAATAACAAAGCAAAGAAAAACTGCCTTGTAACCTTCACCCACATTCTCCTAGTTGAACAGCGTTAACCTTGTGGTTGCCAAGATGGCGCTATTAGCCCCTTGCTCCTCATGCTCTACTGCAGCTTCCTGGGTAGTGTGTGCTTCTCAGATCACCAATCACAGCCAAGATGGTGCTTTCATAATTCAAACTCCCTTCTTCCTCTTCTTTGAATAGCATACCAATTATTTTAATCTTCAAGATAAGCAAACAGAACTCAAACCTCCGTTTAAAAGTTTCCTAGCTATCAGCAAATAATCATTTGTCTGAGATGCCGAGTTAATTTTTTACATATACTGAACCAATCTAAGTCAGTTTGTTAGGTTATAATAAAATGTAAACATTTCCTTCTTCCTCCTTTGGACTCTGTACACTTGCCTGTTGTTGGCATGAAAAATTTTTTCACAAAACAGTTTGCTAATTCTCCTGTTACTAATCACCATTTATTTATTGCTGTAACTAATGAAAAAATGTCAGACTGTAGACTACGAGGAGAATATTCAGAAATAGTTCTGAAAAACATCTAGGAAATAAAACAAATAATTGAATAAAAAAAACACGTAATTTATTCATAAGTGCAAAGTAGCAGGCTTGGATCACTAAGCTTGTGATTTGCTCTCATTAACCCTCCTGGCTGTCTTCCTAATTTAAATGGTTAGGACTAATTGAAACCATGCATGCTAAACACAGGGATTCTGAATTCACTGTGTTTTTAAAGCACCATGAGAAGTAACATTTAAATATTTGGGCTTATCTTTATATATAGACACCTGCTACATAAATTATCACATTTGGTATGATTTGGAGGCATTTGAGAAATGGGCTGTATGGCCCACCACTTAGTGTTCCAGTATCCTTCAGTTTCTAGCCTAGACTTGGCACTAGTTAGTAAAGATTGGTGCTCCCTGGTAAAGAAGCAGCGAGGGTCACTTGCAGAAAGTGCCAGGCCAGCACAGCAGAGGAGGCAGCAATGTGCGCTTTAGTTATTTTCTCTTCACTTTGACTAAATGCTATACAAAGACATCTTAAAGGAGGAAGGACTTATGTTGGCTCATGATTCAGAGGGTTAGAGTCTTTCCTGGTGGAAAACACATGGAGCTTAGTCGTCAGTGGCAGCAACATACGGAATCTGCTTTTTTAAACGGCTATGATTAGGAAGCAGAGGGCTTCTACGTAGAGTGGGGCTGAACTATAAATACATAATACTGTGTGGGGCAATGCAAGTCTAACCTTGGTAGTGAGAAATACTGAGACGTGCCTACAATACACGTAAATTAGAATGTGACTCGGAGAACAAAGAGTAAAGAGCAGGTTTCTGGAACAATTTACTTTCTCTCCAGGCTGACCTGTTTTACTTGGGTGGTTCCTGATACTGAATTGCCTCTTTTGTTCTCCCCAACCCCTGTTTCTAAAGTCAACTATATCATTTATTTGCCTTCATTAATATAAGTGCCGCTGCCATTCAGGCACAGAGCAATCCAACCAACTGGATAATGTACACACTGCAGATCTCAGCAATATTGACTATTATTTCTTTATAAGTCTGTTCAAAATGAGATGTTAACAAATGTTTGCAGATTAGATATTATTAATTATACGTAAGTCTTAAATAATGCTCACTTAGAAGAAAAGAAAAGAAAGAAAAAAGAAGAGGACTTTTTTTTTTTTTAAAGAAAGCCAAGAGGGCAATGATTATCATTACATGTCAAGTTTGCACAGTAGGAGAAAATGATTTAAGGATTTTCCTTTTCTATTCCTTCACATTACTATGTGTATCCCAGTCCCTTAATAAACTGCCAAATGTTAAATAGACCTCAATTTTGAAAAAGTAAAGCCCAGGGGGGAATCTTGCTATTTTTATAACCTCATACGTTTACCTTAACTGCTCAAATTCCTTAACCTCATTGCGTCAGCATTGAATGTACCACTCTAAAGCAGCCAGGCACAGCTGCTTCCACTTGGGTGGCTAAGGGAGGAGGGCTGTTGTGGGTTTGAGGCCACACTGGGCTGCACAGTAAGACTCTGTTTCAAATCCAAAAAAAGTAGTTAATTAAAAAACTAATGCCAGGTGGTGGCAGCACATGCCTTCAATCCCAGCACTGGAGGGGCAGAGGCAGTTAGACCTTCAGCATATACGGAATAGATCCACTCAATAGCATAGAGATTCTAAAATGCTTTTTTTACACTAAGAAAAAATATAAAGATTATGAGACATAGATAGTCTTCCAGTTATTTTGAAAACATGATGGTCCAAAAATACCAAAGATTTCTTCACAGAAAGGTTATTTGTCCAGATTCTGAAGTGGCTCCTGTCTTCTAATGAGAAAAGAAGACTGTCAAAGCTGATGTTTTGTCTAATAGGTCTCATGCTTGCTTTGCAGACATAGTAAGCCAGCTGGGTCATTTTTAAGGAAAACTGCATGAAGTTTCCATTCCTGTCTTAATTAGATGATCCAATAAATGTAGCTTGGAAAACAGTAAAGGGAACCAGGGACATTTGGTCTAAAGGAGAAACAACACTAAAGGATGCAATCCATTACTTCTCATTCAGGCCCTAAGGAATAATAACCGAAATGGAATTACAGCTACTCTATAGCTACTGAGAGGAAACCTGGCAAGATGGCAGATTTCAGGTAGGTATAGTAGTATGTGTCTGCAATTCCAGCACTTGGGAGTTGAGGCAGCAAACTCAGGGGTTCAAGGTCAGTCTCAGCTGTACAGTGAGTGTGAGGCCAACCTGGGCTACAGGAGCTTGTGTGTAAAACAGTGGTTCTCAACCCCCCTAATGCTGCTGACCCTTTAATACACATTGTGGTGACTGTGAGCCATACAATTATTTTCGTTGGTACTTCGAAACTGTGATTTTGCTACTATTACGAATCATAATGTAAATATCTGATGAATCATAATGTAAATATCTGATTTGCAGGATGAGGATGGTCTTAGGCGACCTCTGTGAAAGGGTCATCCAAAGAGGTTGTGACCCACAGGTGAGAATTGCTGGTCTGAAAAGAAGGAGGAGGAGCAGAAGGAGGAGGAGAAGGAAGAGGAGGAGGAGGAGGAGGAGGAAGAGGAGGAGGAGGAGGAGGAGGAGGAGGAGGAGGAGGAGGAGGAGGAGGAGGGGAGAACAACAACAACAAAAAAGAAAGAAAAGAAAAAGAAGCAGATCTTGCAAAGTAGTGGTGGCACACACCTTTAATCCTAGTACTCCAGAAGCAGAGGCAAGTGGATCTCTATGAGTTCTAGGCCAGCCTGACCTATAGAGTGAGTTCCAGGACAGCCAGAGTTACAACAGAGAAACCCTGTCTTGAAAACAAAAACAAAAACAAAAAAGCAGATCTCAAGTTCATGAAAGGAAGAATTTAGTATGATCAAAAATGAAACGAAGTCAGGATTTGCTTAGTAGTAGAGTGCTTGCCTATCATAAACAAGGCCCTGGATTTGATCCCCAGAACCCAGTACCCCACCCTCTCTATACTCAAAAGAATGAGCTTGATGATAATCCTGAAGTATTCAAACAACAGTCAGGGTGGGATTAAGTTTCAAGAATATTGTAGCAAATTTTCCAACATTGGGCAGGCTTGCAGCCAATGAACTGATGAAAGTCACAATGAATGAAAAGTAGTAATAAAATTACAGCAGTAATAGTGGTTATCTCATGAGATAGGTGATGATGGAAAGCTAGGTGGTTAATAGAGAGCCGCAAATTCCTTCCTCCCTTCCTGCTTTTTCTTTTCTTTTTAAATTTTTTTAAAAATAAAATTTATTATAAAAACATGAAAATTAAATACATCACTTTGAGTCTGCTTAGTTTCGGTGCATGATGCTTTTTGTTTTTTTAAGGCAAGGTCCTGCTGGCCTAGAACCATGATGGCCTCACCTTTCCAAGCACCAGGATTACACGTGTATATATGTATGCGTGCTCTCTACTTCCTCGTGTCAATCTGTGGCCTTCTGGTTACAACTCAAGTAATTCAGTTTGCAAATAATCCTTGTAAATGTAGAAATCTGATTTATTTCCATGAACATCCTTGTAGAATTTTTTGTTTGTTTCTTTTTGTTTTGTGGGGTTGTTTGTTTGTTTATTTGTTTGTTTTTTTTAAGACAGGATTTTGTTAAGAGGCCCAGGCTGGCCTTGAAGTTGCTATGTAGACTAGACAGGCCTTGAAGTTGTGGTTATCCTCCAGTTCCTGCCTCCAAGTGCTGGGATTACAGGCTCATGGTACCACACCCAGCTTCTGTGGCATACTGTTCAGGCTTTGCTAATATACACATTGAACAAGCATTCAAAGGCATCTCATAGCTGAAGGATTCTAGTGAGGAGGACTATTTAGCAATATCACAAATAAAGTCAACATTACCTCACTTGTGATAATTAATGCCCGTCAGTGAGATATCATTAGCACCATTACAACCAGTTACATTGTGTAAAGCATCAAACCTGTTAAACCACCAGCCAGACTGCTCTTCCTTGGCACAGTTCCCTTCATAGTTGTCATTATCTCTGTCCCACGTGCTGAACTTCATCCTTTGGTGACTAGCCCACCATTGTACTTCCGGGTGAAAAGTCCCTGAAAGGGAGTCTCCAGCTGTTCCAGAATATTCTCCAATATTCAATTCATAAAAAGACTAAAGGAAAAAGGCATTTTTTTTACAACCAGTGGACAACATTTAAAAATATGTTAAATAAACAAAACAGGTTATATTTTGTATTTTTCTTTCCGAGGACTTGAGGGCTTAATTGCATATTTTCAATGTTAACTCAAGACATTGTCTATATAAAGATTTTAGTACCTTTTTATCTCCAACTTTAAAACTTTTGTATTGTGCAAATCGACTATTTTTCTCAAAATCTGCCAGGTCAATTTTTAAAGTGTAGTCTCCTAAAAAAAAAAAAAGTCAATAGAAACAAGAAACTGTAGTTTTTTTAAACACATGACATAACATTGAGTATTTAGATTTAAAAATCCACTGAAGTTGTACTCTCCTTTTACCATTTCCTTGGCCAAGAATCAGTTTTCAGAAAATAAACAGTAACTCCAGTGTAAAACAATGTGAGCGTTTTATTATTTATTTTACCTGAAAACAATGACAGCAACATAGTAAAGTAGAAAACTTCTGCTAAGTCTAAAGAATAAAAACAAGTCTAAAAGTAATAGTATGATTCACTTTGTAAAGGACATAAAATGCTATTTCATTAAAAGATAAAGAAATCTGATACAGATAGTTTTCAGAATTATAAGTTTATTCCTTTTTTTCTTAATGTCAATAAGAATCTCCTTCTTAAGAGTAATTAATGAAACTTTTAATTGGTAGTACCAAGTTGTTTTCATCATAGTTATCAGCATCTGCTTGTGCATGCGTGAACTCGGTTTTATGTTCCCTGGAGGAACTAAAGGTCAGCCAGTAAATTGTTTAGGTCCATCTGAAGGAAAAATAAGAATTCTGGTTGTTTTAGGAAAACCTTCCTGGAGAACCCTGAACCACCGACATGCTGGATGGTGCAGGCAGTGATTATTATTACTGCAAACACACTGATATCAGTGACTCGGAGTCAGGAGGTATTTCTGGAGTTTCCACCCAATAGGGAAATATTTAAAACAAAATTTATTTGGCAGACATTCTTATTTATGTATGCTAAAAGTGATACATGTTGAAAATAAATATGTAAATATAAAAAAGAGGTTTTATGGTGGCTGCAAAAATTCTAGGTAATAAAAAACAATATGTGAAATAAATTAGCAAAGCTGTTATCAAGTTTCTCCCTCTCCCTTTTTTCCATTGTCCTTGTCTGTGAATGGCAGGCTGATCTTCCTTCAGAAGCAGAACTGCTGTTAAGAGCTTTAAAAGTCAGAAATTAGATCAGTGTGGTGACACACATCTGTGATCCCATTACTAGGGAGACAGAGGCAGGAGGATTATATGACAAGTTCAAGGTCAGCCTAGTCTGTACAGCAAGTTCTAGGCTAGCCTGAATACATAATGAGACCATACCTTAAAATAAAATTATAAATAAAACTCCTTGGTAGCATATATTTTATCTTCCTATTTTGGTCAATAAAATGCCACAATAGCCTCACAGGTTGGTGGAATTTAGAGTTTCAGATTCATTGTAGTTTCAAGTCCAAAGAAATAGAGTCCTTCAGCCAGTCTACAGTTGGCACCACATCTCCTGTCTTCATCTCCAGTGATGTGTGGTGAAGGGCCTCGGACATAGCTGTGGTCACCCTTATCACACATGCTACCTCTGTGTATACCTGCTGAAAAAAGCTTAGCAACAGGAGGGTAAAACAAAGAGCATTGATTGGATCTTAGGAACAAAGCTCAAAGCTGTTTGGCTGAGAATTCTGGATTCTCATTTCTGGAACCAGTGTAGAGAGGAGTTTTCTTCAAATGGAGCTCTCTAAAAGCATTAACTTAGCTCATATGAGCAAAGACTGCGACATGGATGAGGACAGTAGGGTAGAATATGTCAGTTGTCCCACAAAACTCATTCATTGTGTTAGCAAAGAGACAACACTTCACTTTAAAAAAAAAAATAACTGTCTAAGCTGGGCAGTGAAGGCACATGCCTTTAATTTCAACACTCAGGAGACAGAGGCAGGTGGATCTCTGTGAGTTCAAGGCCTGCCTGGTCTACACAGTGAGTTCCAGGACAGCCAGAGGTACAACAGAGAAACCCTGTTTCAATAAATAAATAAGTAAATAAATAATAAGTAAATAAATGTCTAAGTTTCTTTTTGTTCAATAAATGGATAAACTTGCAATTAGAGATAATTTCAAAATTAGTTTTATTGTATGTAACTCCAGTATTTTTTTAAAAAAGAAAACAACTTAGGTAATAGGAATAAAGCTATTTTCAGGGACGATTTGAGCAACCTTAACTGCTGTCATAATTAAAGAACATAAAGACTAAGGCAATTTCTTTCATTTGAGCCATGATATGATGTAAGGCATGAAACTGACAGATACATTTCTCTATATTGTGTAAAGTAACCAGCCAGAACACCAAATGAGAAAACGAATGGAGTCGGAGGTGTAGATCTGGGTAGAACACATGCTCACCACATGCAAGGGGCTGGTTCCAACACCCAGCACCAAGCAAGAAAAGATGAAGGGGAATCAAATTTGTTGACAGTGTCCATCCAAGCAGAAATATATGCATAAAAGTAACTTGAAAATAAGTTTAAATTTCGTATGCTTAGGATTCCAGCCCGGGATTTTCATAGTTTAAACAATAACCCAGTAATACTTAGTATCCTACTGACTGTTTTGAATATAGACTGGCCAGTAGTTATCCTAAGTATGACTCAAACTAATAATCCTTTGCATGGCCAGTGTGATCTAGCGAGTTTTCTTGGACAATACAACTGTGTTTTATGACATATTGAGTACCAGACCTAAAGGTGGCTGATTACAGTCTCAAGCTATAAGCAACTAAAGGGAGTGATGGATGGAAGCAAAAGAACATGAAAAATAAAATGTTGAAAAATTGTTATAAAAGATGACATTTTAGACAAATATCGAATTCTGAATATGTATGAATATGAATATGTATGAGGAGGATTGAATAGAGGTTCATAATTTACTTTGAAATATCTATTTTATGTTTTCAGGATTTATTTCTATGTGTCTATGTGGTGTCTGTGTGAGTAATGCCACACGTGGGGGTGCCTTCAGAGGCCAGAAAAGAGCACTGGATTCCATGGGGTTGGCATTTTATAAAGGCAGTCGTCGGCTACCGGATGTGGCTGCTGGAAAGAGCATTATGAGCTCTTGAGCTGAGTCATTTCTCTAGCCCCCAAGAGGCTAGAAGAAATGGCTTACCACATGGTATTATTGCAGTGATAAATTATGTGTGTGTGTGTATACATATATATATACACACACATATACATATATACATATGTATATATGTGTCAGTCAGTATATATATGTCAAGTCTTTAAAAAGTGATTTCAACCACACATTTCCTTTCAAGGAGTAGAAAATATATGAGAAAATATATGTTCCCACCAACCTAGTTTCTTATCCTCTCTTCCTTGTTTTAAGTAGCATTTTACAAATGGGCTTATGGCTCAGCAAGTATCCTTATATTGATTTGATTTACCTATTTACTATGATGTAGTGGAAAATACTACATGGGTTCTGTTTGCTTCGGGTGACCGGAGATTGAATCTCAGACCTCCTGCCTCCTGTATGAAGGACAAAACTTACCTTGGGTAGTCAGTAGGTGAAGATTTTTGTTACCCAGCCAATATTCACCATTGCTTTGAACAAAGTTTCCGAAGCCATTTTCATAGTCATTCCAATTCCTAAAAAAGTTTCCATTGAACGTTCGTTTTTAGTAAAACACAAATAGACACCCGGCCTCCCTTTGGTATTCCCCACCTCCTCTTGTCTCCGATATTCTCTTGATTTACAAGTTTACTCACTCTCAGTATTCGTACTTAAAAACAAGAAAGTAAAATTCTGTCACCTTAAAAAGTCTGAGGCACAATAGGAAGGCTTCACTCACAAACCTCCCATCTGCTAGTCCCAATAATGTGGCGTCATAAGCAGTTACCTGTTAAAATTCTCGCTGCCATCAGATCGTCTCTGAATTACAGTCCATCCTCCTCCATCAGACATGTCGCAATAAACAGAGAATTCTGCCTGGCTCAGGAGAGGTTTGATTCTATAAAATCCACTCTGCTTAAATCCATCATTGTAAATCTCCGAACAATCTGTTTACAAAACAAGACAATTACAGCATTTGTTGTGGGTCTTTTTTTTTTTTTTTTTTTTAGGAAATTGCTGAGTGAAATTCAATATCAGTGGCGACAGATAAGAACACATGGAATACAGAATTAGTTCTTAAGATGCCATCTTGTACATCTTCCAGTAGATAATCAGAAAATCTTGTTTCCTTTCCTGGGGGGAGGGGGCAGGGGGATGAATGAGATAAGGATCATTTAAAATTTTTTGTGTAAAGCAGGTTAAAACCAAACCATTTGTGTTTCATTTATTGCTTTGCACTTAAATGGGAGTCGTTGCTTATTGGAAGCATAGTGGAACTTACCTGCCCAGTGAATTAACTATGCAAGTATAAAACACGTCACACAAATGTTGTGAGATGAATTATCTTGACTTAAAGCCTTATTAGCCAGTGAACATTTCAGGCTGATCCCAAACAATGATCTTGCTGAATTTTTATAACTTTTCAGTTTCACTACATTTTTTTATATATGCCACTGAAATTTCTAACGATCCACACATTTTTAGATGTTTTTGTTAAAAGTTGAGAGCTTTTATGCTTCCTCTCATCCCCTTTCATCCTTGCATTTTTCTTTGCCGTGGTGTTTCTTCAGCTCTTAAAGTTAAATAGCTACCAGGTTGTCACCAAGAATACTCGTTTCTTAAGCCACTTGGGTTGGGACAAGCTAATACCCACTAGGTCTAATCCAGGCTGATTTAAGCAGACTTGTAGAATATGGTAAAGTATTATGTAGATGCCCAGAAAGTTTGCAGACGTCTGGAATAGGGAGCACTACAGAGAGGTAGTCTCGAGAATAGCCAGGGATAGATTTCTGAAAATAACATGAAAAAAAAATCTCTTTCACTATTCACGTTTATCATTTTGTTAATTTCCTCTTTAAAAATTGTCTTATGGCTGAATCATATAAGTCTTACTGCTTGTTTTTAAATTATTTCTATAGTTTGTTATTTTGCTGCCAAATTGTCAATAAATAAAACACATATCATATTTATTAAGTTGGGTGAGCTGAGGGAATCAGAAAAGAAACAGACGTCACACAGCTGACTTCAATTGCACACTACTGTCTTGGTGAACTGTTGATCTTTGGAGTGATTTAGGCTTTGTTCAAGCATTTACTTTCAAGATTCAAAAACACAAGTGTTCTTTATGATGCTGGGTTATAAAAGGGATTCTGTTAGGTAACTAAACAAGAAGAAAATGTTAACTAAATTGTTATTTAAAAGCTATGCCTTGTGGTCAAGCATATCGTAGAAGGCTTTTATTAAAGTCAGCACATTTTCCCTCGGTTAGGAAAGAACGCCTTGTATATAACTGATCTCCCAGCAAAGGCTCACAGGGTTCCAACTCTCTACCAGGCAAATATGGAAACAATTAACTCTAACTTGCTTCAGAAAAACTTCATGAAGTGTGGGGATTTCTGCCAACACTTTCTGTTTGTTTTTATTTCATGCCATCTCTGAGTTCTTTGTTGTTGTTGTTGTTTTAATTTCCTTCTCCCCAGAAGAAAATGCCAAACACAACAAACATCCCGAGGAAAGCTTTTAATGGAAGAAAAAAAAAAATTAGAAGCAGATTTAAAAAGTCAACAAATGCACATTAAAAAAAAAGCAAACATAAAGAACAAACGATTTGAGAAGCTTGTCGTGGGAGAGACAAGGCTTAAACTGGAGATTAAAAATATGAGTTAGAAAAACCGAAGTGGTAGCTGAGCAGTTAAGAGCACTCCGAGCTCTTGCAGAGGACCCAGGTTCAGTCCCCAGCATCCACGTGGTGGCTCATAACCTTCTGTAACTCCAGTACCCGGGAATCAGATGCCCTGTTCTGTCCTCTTCTGGTACTTGCGCACATGGTAGATGCACGTGCATACACATAAATTGAAAATAAGAAATAGTTTTAAAATATCAACTAGTTGTTGTGTTCGAAGCATGCCAACCCACTCAGTCGGCTGGAACACAAGTGGGAGAAGGAGAGGTTAGAAAAGCCATGAAGCAATAGGACATTGTAGATGTTTTACCTATTTTTTTTTAATCATGCGAATCTCTGTATGGAAAGGCATATGCACGAGTGAGTAAATGAGTATAGGTCTGAAGAGGGCACGGGGTCCCCTGCAGCGGAGCTGTGGGCAGTTGTGAGCTGCCTGCCTTGAGTGCTGGGAACCAAACTCAGGTCCTTTCCAAGGGCAGTATGTGCTCTTAAGCACTGAGCCATCTTTCCAGCCCTTTATAGAATTCTTTTTAAGTAAAGATTTTTGAAGGCTCGCACACCACTGGAACCTTCCCATGGGAGCGTCTCTCTGACCAACACTGCATTACACTCAGTGATATGAATAGTTTCTCTGATGTGGGGAAAGTAACCCGCTTAAAGAAGACTGTGCTAACGCTTCATAAGGGAACGTCCAAGCTTAGCAAGAATATTTTTTTCTTGTCTCAGAATGGTGACTGAAGCTCGAGACTGAGAACTAATGACCAGAAATGACTCCCTCTGCCCAGCAGCCATGTTGTTGCTTCGTTTGGGTTTTGAGAGAGTATAACTAAATATTCCAGGTCGTCCTATTTTTAATAGCTGTTTGGCCTTAACATCCCAATTCTGCACTAGTGTCCTTAGCTCTTGGGTTATAGTCATGTACCATCTCCTGGGGTACCTCACATTCTTAATTTTTTTAAAGGCTAGCAACAGGGATGCACAGAGCATTCTGGGACATTCCAGAACTAGCCTTACTAACCACAGTCATCCTCATCTTCAGGTGACAAAAGAGGAAAAGTAAGAAGGAAAAAAGATACTGGCTCATTGGAGACTGCAATATTCTTGTGACATAGAGCGAGTGGGCTCTCTCCTCTAAAAAGCAAAGGAGAGAATAGATGATAATGTCCATGCATATATGACATTTATTTAAGCTAAATGTTATATTAAAAACCTTAACTCATCCAATCCTAAAAAGGGTTGTCATTCCCATTTTATGAGGAGGAACATGAGACACAGAGTGGTTAAGTACTTAAGTGGTTAAGTTTGTCCAGGTGTCACAGAGAGCAAAAAGGCTGTTGGACTTTGTAGCAGGTATCTTAAGAATGCACCTTAACCTCTACCCATACTGCTTCAAGAAACTGCCATGAAGACTAGAAGTTCTTGCAGAAGCTGTCATAAGCCAAACAGGAGTCACTAGCCAAACAGATGTGTTGTTATTGTCACCATTGGATGTGAAGTTGATACAATAACCTTTAATTAATAAGTCATCAGCCTCCATGTGCTTAAAAGAGAGTTTAGTTATATACTATATATATGTGATTTATACATTATTTGCAAAAGTGATTAGGCTGAATGTAATTAGATGTTTGCTACATGTGGTGAGTAACTAATTTAGTAACAGCGTAGTGACTTGTAAATAAGAACATAGACATCTAATTTATGCAAATCATATGCATGAACAAATTTTTTTAATTTAAAGACATCAAATACATAAACTTTGATGTGAGCACAATATCAAATGTTTTATATATTATAAATATGTTATGTTAAATTACATTTTTAAATTAACTTTAATTAATTAATTTTTAAAGATTTATTTAATGTATACAGGTATATATGTATGTATGTGTACCATGTGTGTGTCTGGTGCCCATGGAGAGCATTGGATCCCCTGGAATTGGAATGGACAGATGTGAACCACAATGTGGGTACAGGGAATTGAACCCAAATTCTCTGTGAAAGGAAGTGTTCTTAACCGCTGAGCCATCTCTCCAGTCCTTATATTACATTTTTATTAGAATTTGTATTATGTATTTATTGTATTGTACATAGTCCGTGTAACTATGCTAAAAGCCAAAGTATAATCAAACTATACCTGTATTTCAGATTTTATTCCCTCTTCTTCTTCATGCCTGGACCACATATGAAGAATATTAAATGCAAATATATTGACTTCAAGATTTTGTTTTTGTTTGTTATTATATTCAGGAACAACAATCTAAAATATCCATTATTTATCTTATTATCATAACACACATATCTACCACATATAACTTACCTACCTTACTCCTGTTTGCACAGTCAATCCTGCTCTGACCTTGACATTTTTATCTTAATTTTCTAGTAACTGATTTCTTGTTTTATTTCTTAGTACATGTTGTTTCCCAGGCTCTGCTCCCCAGAACTCTCAAGACAGAGAATGGATTTATAGTACCTATAACAAGCCTCCTCCGATTGCCTGCTGTGGCTATCTGTCCCTTGTGTGTGTTAACAAGATGCTTACGTGGTATTCAAATAGATAATCTGAATCTTTCCTCATATTTCATACACTTATGTGGTGCATTTTGGTCATACATGCCTGAATTTCCCACTCTTGTCCCCTTGCCTTGTGTAGCAGCCCTCTCTTGTGTAATAGTCCTTTCTACATGCCTACATTATTACTTCTAGGTTATGCATGTGAGAGAAAATACACAGCGTTTATCTTTCTGAATCTGATTTATCTCCAGGTCCCTCAGTTTTTCTGTAATGACATGACTTTGTTCTTATTTATGTATGAAAAACATTTTCTGTGTGTATATGTACACATATACATCTATAAATCTGTTGATGGGAACCTAGGCAAAAGCCAAATCTACCAGGAATAATAGCCAACCGATGACACATATTGCCTCAGTCTGTAGTCAACTGGTGGCCAAATTATGACAAATATGCACTAGCCATTAGCCACTAGCCTAATTCTAAAAGACTAAATTTGGAGCCAAATACTTCTATGCCAGAGAGGAAGTAGAAGTTATGTTTCTGTTTTCTCTTCTAATTTTTTGTTGTTGTGTTGTTGTTCTATCAAGACACGGTTTCTCTGGGTAGCCCTGGCTGTCCTAGAACTCACTATGTAGATCAGGCTGGCTTCAAACTCACAGAGATTTGTGAGCCTCTGCCACCCAAGGGCTGGGATTAAAGGCATGCACCACCATGCCCAGCTCTAAATTTAAAAATTAGAAAGTCATCCCATGAAACATGTTCTGATATAACTGACTCCAAAGAAGCATTTACAGGAATCTCTGACGTCAATGAAGGATTTATTGTGTGACACAGAGGCTGTGATAGTACCAATAAGAACAGTGGTAAACCAGCTCACATAATATTTCACTTTTTTGATAGCATCCTTCCCTGAGCCTTTGGAGTTGAACAATAGCATTTTCCTCCATCCTCAATGCCATCTCTATCTTACCTTTTCTCCCTGAGCTGACCCCTATTACTCATTGGTTTTGTGGATATGGTCTGGATCAAACAGGATCAAGCCTGTTCAAACCGGATCAAACCTATTTAGACCAGATCAAACTGGATTAAATCAGTTCAGATGTAACCACTTCAAACCAGCTCAAACCAGAACAAGCCGCATCAAACCAAACCAAACTGGTTCAAACCAGTTCAAACCAGATCTAACTGGTTCAAACCTGATCCAGGTTCAAGAGTATAATAGATAACACAGAGAAACACGATTCAAAATAAGCAGAAGGGAAAACTTCATACATGTAAGGAGGAAAGACATAAATAAAAACAAAGTTTAAATATAAATGTTCTCAATTATAACCTGCCCTTTATGGGTGAATATTTAACAATCTGTTGTCCTGATTTCTTAATAAAATAGAGAAATTCTCAAATACTTAGTATTCATATCATAGCTGGGCACATACTGGAGAGAAAAGGGTAAAATACATGGAAGAAGATATTTTTAAATTGATGGAGTGAGTCGTGTTGCTTACATTTGGAATAGGCATAGCTTTTTAGCAAGATGTGAAGTGAGCTGAGGGTGGTATGGAGCTCATCTGAAATCCCAGCACTTGAGGAAGCTGAGACAGTTAAGTACCAGGACAGTCTGGGCTATATAGTGAGGTCCTGAGTTGAAAACAAAAGCCCCAAAACAAAACTGAACAAAGAAAAAGCCCCTGAATACCTGGTGCCATCACCACATATGGACGTGTGACATAAAGGTTGGAACCTTTAAGAAAAAGAATTCTGACCTGCATATTGCCGCTTGCCTCCAAGGTCGATGAAACTGTTCTCCTGTCCTTTATCCAGGAGCTGGACTTCCTTTTCACGTAAGAGCTGTGTGATCATGGCGTGCTGTTGTTTGACCCGGCTCTCAAGCAGGTGTACTTGAGCTCTTAGCCTTGCCTGCTCCTGCAAACAGTTCTCTTTCTCCAAGGCCTGCAAGGCAATGTGATCTCATGTTCATGGAAAAGAAATGTTGCTAATTACCTGAATAAATCCTCAATTCAATTGTGTCTTCCATTCCCATTTCAGAATGCTATTTCAACCAGAAAGTCATTTTATTTTTCCCAGAACTTTGAGTAAGTTAGTTTTTTGGAACTCATAAATGGAGACACAAATTCATTGAAATCACCTTCGGATAATCTTGGTAGTATATGCCCCTAATATTCAATATTGGCCCAAGACCAATACTAACTATGATGGCCAGTTTTAAAATCAAGAAAGGAAATAATGCAGCAAGCTTAAAAATATTTCAATTGATTTGTTGTGAATCCTGATTTTTACTTTTAAAGAGTTTAAGCGTTATCGTGTGCCACATGTTTCCACATGTTTCTTATTCCTTCTACTTTTAGGTTTTAGTAGCGGCAAGTTAATACATTTTCTGGGAACTAAAAAGAAAGTCCATATCAAAGCAGGCCTTATAGATCCAAGAGTATGCGTAAGAGGCTTACCCAGCTTTCCCTGCCAAGTATCAGAGTGATGGTGACCAGGATGAAGCTTTGAATCTCCCCCATTCTTCCCACTGAAAGAAAAAGAATTACTCATGACACCAGACTCAACTGGTTCAGATAAAGCTCCAGAGCACCTGAAGGTTAGCCATTCAGCCATCTGCCACACAAAATGATGGCAATCAATCCCATCAAAGTTTAGAGATAATTGAACCTGCTCAATAGCACAAACACACAAAGGGGTTCAGTTTCATCAAGGGCTTGAATGTGCTGCTTCATGAGAGTGTGCAAACAGACAGGCTTCTAATGCAGAAAAACCTGGGACCAGAAAAATGAAGGGTTTCTGTTCTGTAATGTGGAGATGAGGTTCCTATTTCCACCTTACCGGAGTGTGGAAATTTGAGATAATGTTTTTTAGATACCTGAATACGCATGTGTAAAATGAATACAAGATAATGATTAATGTGGACAGCTATTTTTATTTTTAGAAGAACGTTATAATAGGAGGTGTATGCATTGTTCTCTCTCTCTCTCGTTATAATAGGAGATGTGCGCACTGTTCTCTCTCTCTTTACCCCCCCTCTCTCCCTCCCCCCACCTCTCTCTTTAGACAAGGTCTCACTATGGAGCCTCTGGTTGAACTGTAACTCATTGTGTATGCTAGACCGGCCTTGAACGCACAGAGACCTACCTGCCTTTGTTTACCAAGTGCTGTACACTCTTTTCCTTGATATTTTAATATGCAGGCAAGAAATCATGATAATGTAAAGATGTAAGTCCTGCTTTATTAAATTTGTGCGAGAAAGTTAACACTGTAGTTGTTGTTTCTTCCTCTTCTCCTCCTTACCCTCTCCTTCCCTCCCCTCCCCTCCCTCCTCTACTTCCTTCAAGGTCTCATTAAGCAGCCCAGGCTGACTTTGAAAAGTCCAGCGCCCCTAGTAGTAAAGGCACTAACCTCCATTTAATATAAGTACTCACTATCCCATAAACCTCTCTGTTTTCCCAGAACTCCTTGTTGCCAACAAGCCAATCCTGAGTTCTGACCAGTCAGAGAGATTCCCTGCTCTCTTTTAAAAAGTCTAGCGGAAGATCATCAGGGTCATTTTCTCCTATTCTGACTTCCAGAGTACGTCAGAGATGACCCCAATGCATTGGATAATAAAAGCCTTTTGTATTCTACATCGATCTGGAGTCTTGTTTCCTTGAGGTCACCCCTCGCCCTGAGACCCCGGGAGGGCAGAAGCCCAGCCGGTCCTTTCAACTTCACATTCAAGACCCTCCTGCTTCTACCTAGGAATACCTAGCTTTCCTCCTTCAGATTGCCTTTTTCAGAGCTGAAGATCCAAACCCAGGAGAAGCCTGTGCCTCCTAGGGAAATTCTCTGCCACTAAGCTATACCTCAAACTCTCTAATCAACCCTGAAGTCGTGATGACTCCTGTTGAAAACTTTTACTCATACTCAGAATAACTTCTGGGTTCTGTCACAATGATGAGTTTTTCAAAAATTTTAGAAGCTAGCGACAGCAGATGTTTACACAATCTTGAGTTTTCTATACTAGTCTGCTGGAATGAACTTCATTGTTTATAGGCCCATTTGTATTCTGATCGAATATATGACTGCTAATCTTTTTACCAATCACTTTCTCTACTTGTTTTTACAACGAAACCAATGGTACAAACTTCATTACTCACTGGGACCAGAAGGAGCAGGGAGCTTTACAAAGAAAACTTCCATGTCCAAACCTTAAATTCTACGTCTATAAGGTAGTAGTAGTAGTAAAGCCCTAGAATTCTATTTGGTTCTATTTTGTTTGTTTGTTTGTTGTTTTGCATTTATTTATCTAGACAGGAATCACTCTGCAGTACAGACTGGCCTGGAATTCACTCTGTTTCCCAGGCTTATCTTGAAATTAGGGCAATCCTAGCCTAAACTATGATTACAGGTGTGAGCCACTTGAATGTGTTGAAAACTTCCAGGTGATTCCAAAGATTAGCAAAGTTTGAGCACTATGATTATTTGAATTATTGTTTATTTTAAAATAATTATTTAGCTAGGCAGTAGTAGCACATACCTTTAATTCCAGCACTTGGAAGGCAGAGGCAGGTGGATCTCTGTGAGTATGAGGCTATTGACTCAAAAACAAAATTCGGAATAAATTTAACCAAGAACATGAAAAGCTTGTGGAATGAAACCTTTAAGGTGCTAAAGAAACAAAGAGGAAAATATCAGAAGATGGAAAGATCTCTCATGCTCATAGATTGGTATGCTTAATATTATGAAAATGGACACCCTGTCAAAAGCAATCTACAGATTCAATATAATCCCCATCAATATTCCAACACAGTTCTTTCCATAAATTGAAAAATAATGTTGAATTTCATATGGAAATACAAAAGACACAGAGTAGCTAAAACAACCCTGAAGAACAACAATGACAAAAACTAGAGGTATCACCATCCCGGATCTCAAGTTCCACTACAGAGCTATAGAAATAAAAACAAAAAACAGCCTGGCACTAGCAAAAATCAGACTCATTATTGATCAATGGATTAGAACTGAAGACCTACACAAAAACCCATCTTCCCTCAAACACCTGATTTTTTATAAAGAGGCCAACATTATATATTTGAGTAAAGACGCCCTCTTCAACAAATAGTGCTAGTCAAACTGGATAGCTACATGTAGGGGGATAAAATTGGATTCTTATCTCTCACCCTGAAAAGAAAATTCCATTCCAAATGGATCAAGGACCTCAACATAAGACCTGATTGATACCCTGAATCTCATAGAGGTCATTGGCTCATGAAAGAATAGGATATGAATAGGATTCTGAATAGGATCCCAGAAGTGAAGGCATTAAGATCCAAAATTGATATATGGGACCCCATCAAACTAAAAAGCTGTGTCAAAGAACATGATCATTTGAGTTAAGGGGCAATCTACAGAATAGGAAAAAAAATCTTTACCAGCTACATGTCTGATAGAGGATTAGTATGTAGAGTATACAAAGAACTCAAAAGATGAAACATCAAGAAAACAAACAACCCAATTGAAAATGGAACATGGAATAAACAGACAGTTCTCAAAGCATGAGATATAAATATAGATGAGAAACATTTTTTTACATGTTAGCATGCTTAGCCATCAGGGATATACAAATTAAAACTACTTTGAGGTTACATCTAATACCATTCAGAATGGCCAAGTTAAAAAAGAGGAAGAAAACAAATGACAGCACATGTCAGCACGGATTTGGGGAAAGAGGAACACTTATTCACTGCTGGGGGAGTATAACTGGTACAGCCACTGTGGAAACCAGTGTGAAGGTTCCTCAAAAGGCTAGAAATAGATCCACCACAAGATCCAGCTATATCACTCCTGAGTGGATTCCCAAAAGACTTTATCTTCTGCTGTTAAGATATGAGTTCACCACGCTCATTGCTGCTCTATTCATAGCTAGGAACTAGAAGCAGCCCAGGTGTCCTCCAACTGATGAATGGATAGTGAAAATGTGGTACATTTACATAGCAGGATTTTATTCAGCTATTAAGAAAATGAAATTATGAAATTTGCATGTAAATGGATGGAGCTGGAAACAATTATTCTGAGGGAGGTAATGCAGATCCCTAAAGGTAAGCATCTCATGTTTTCTCTCAGTTGTTTATGTTTGCTGTATACATATATATGTATGCGTATGTAGTTGTGTGTGTGTGAATATGTTTGAATCTTCAGATATATGTGTTTCCTTTGGAATATCCATAGAGGTTAAGAAATTAGTAAGGGACCACTAGTAGTGGAGTTTTTGAGGGTGGGAAAATACTACACAGTGATCCAAAAGATTAAAGGGAAATAATGGAACAGGAAAGACTTTAAGTGGCAGAGGTAGTTGATGAGTACATTGAAACATGTGTCCTGTCTGTGTTTTCTGGACATAAGTGTTCACATATACACATGAATTCATGAGCCTATGATTGCACACGTAAAACCCACACAAGAGTCGTTCAATCCACATCCAAACATGGACAGGAGAGGGAGTCAAAAAGTCCCACCTTCAGTTGAGGATCTATGATAGGCAATTGGTGGCTACTTAGGGAGAGTTAGCTTTCTTCAGAGATGTGGCCCCTAGAAGCTACCCATACACATAGATTGCCTCCATCATGGTGTTTTATCAAAGCAATAGAAAGGTAACTGATACACCTTATTTCCTGAGTTTGACTCCCAGAACTCATGGTGGAGGGAAAAAACTGACTCTCAGAAAGTTGTCCTATGACCACAGACATGACTGCACTCACACACACACATCACACATCTCCCTCCCTTCCTCCCATTCGACTCCCTTACTCGTCTCTCCTCTCTCTCTCTCCCTCCCTTTCTCTTTCTATCTCTTTCTCTCTCTATTACAAACAAACAAATTAATTAATTTAAATGAAAATCTAGTCTTCATTACTATCATAAAGATAGTAACCATACTTTATTCTGTACATCTGGCTTATACTAATATTGTATCAAGTATCCTGTTCCTTACTGCTATGATTGGTTATATTTCTATTTATATTATTTTTGCTTTATGTATTTTGAATTATAAATCATTATTCTTCAAAAGTATTATAAAATTAATTATCCCTTGAAATTATTTTTAAATAGCTAGTCTCTGCTAGGCTGTAGTATTACTCAATGTGAATTATTTTAAAGAGAATAGGGAAATAGTTCACTGGTAGAATATGCCTTGCATGAGTAAGGTTCTTAGTTCAGTTCCCAAAACCTAAATAAATAAATAATTGTAAGGGTACAAATTTTAATTCCTTACCCAGTAAGTGTGTGTGTGTGTGTGTGTGTGTGTGTGTGTGTGTGTCTTTTTTGAAATAGTGTCTCACTATATAGCTCTGGATGATCTGGAACTTCGGACTAGACTCAAACTTTCAATAATCCTCCTCCTTCTGACTCCCAAATTCTGGTGTTACAGGCATGTGCTTCATGCTCCATTTCTGACTAAACAGTTTAAAACTTAGCAAATTATACTGCACTACACTTAAAGGCAAAAATATCTAACTTTAGAAATGCAGTGTGCTATGTTAAATACATGCCTTTTGTAAGTAGAATCACAAAACAAATATGTTAGTAGCACATAAAATTTTTAATATGATATGTTTTGAGTCGGCCATTATGAAAGGAAAGAAGATAAAATACATTTAAAAGAAGGGACTCCAGCCAGTAAAGCAGATCAGCGCCTTGTTCAGTCATCATCAGAGAAGCTTCCTCCTGTAGCAGATAGGAACAAATACAGAGACCCACAGCAGACATTATCCAGAGAGTGAGAGACCTTAGAACACTCAACCCTAAATGGGATGTCTCCTTCAAATCTGTCGCCTCAGAGCTCAGGGAACTCTGCAGAAGAGGAAGCAGAAAGCATGTAAGAGCCAGAGGGGATAGGGGACACCAGGAGAACAAGACCCTCTAAATCAAAACTCATATGAACTCACAAAGACTGAGAGACTGAGGGAGCTTTCACAAGGCCTGCAAAGGTCTGTACCAGGTCCTTTGCGTTATATACTTGCAGGTTAGTGTTTTTATGGGATTCCTGAGTGTGCAAACAAGTGGGTCTCTGATCCTTGTGCCTTCTCTTGGTCTCTTTTCCTTCTGTTTGTTTGTCCAACTCCAATGTGTTAGATTTTGTTTTATCATTTTATATTATATTATACTTCCCTAGAAGACTGTTTTTTTTTTTTTTCCTAACGAGAGACAGAAAGGGAGTAGGTCAGATGGGAGGGGAGGTAGGGAAGAACTAGGAGAAGTAGAGGGAGGGTAGGAAAAACATTTCAATAAAATAAAAAAAGAATAAATTTAAAAGAAGAAAAAAGTTATTGGAAGCAATGCGTTTTCTAAATTAGTAGTCATACATGAGCTACAGCCTTAATACAGATAGTTAAAATTTTACCCATAAGCACAACTTGAGAGACCCTTGCTATGAGAAAAGCATTTGAGAATCTCAAACCACAAGTTGGTCTACTCTGTTTTTCATTTTGCAGGCTGAAACAGAACGTTCTACTCTGAACTCCCGTCCAACTCACCCAAAATATAAAGAGAATGGGAGCTAATCAAATTCTAAACCTCTCCTCCAAATTGCAGATCTCTCTTGTCAACCATCCCAATCTCTCTCAAAAGCCAATGGTTATTTCTTGAGTCTTGGTGACAGTCATTCTCATGGAAAAAGTCGGCATTATTGCAGTCTCGTCAAAAGTGCAGTTAATAACTTACCTCAAGTCAAAATGAATCAGTTCTCCGCTAGGCTCAGTCCAGACACAACCTCCTAGGATCTCCTAACTGAAGTCAGAATTTGCAGTCTTCCCCGTTATTTGATTGGAAACAGGCAAAGTTGAATCTGGCTTTAATCCAGAAGCAAAATGAGGAAATCAGTTTACCTGGAAGGAGTATAAAAAAGAGAATAAACCAAGGGCAAACCCCAATACTCGTATATTTTCAATTTCCCCCACTTACATTAAATTTGATCGTTTACAAGCCTTTACTTCTTCCTTTTTAATAACTGTGTTTATCCAGATAATTTTGTACTTTAACTTTCCTAAAACCAAAGTGTAACTAAAGCTTTGCCTTACAGATGTGAAAGTTAAGAAACTACCACCTGCAAAGAGGGAAACAAGTACAATTTCAATTAAGACATGGATAGAGGTCACATTTTTCTTAGGTATGAAAACCCCACCCTCACAGGTTTATAATCGACAAGATGAGCCAGTTTATTTGATCTCTTTGATCATTATATTTTTCTTTTTTCTTGAGAACTTCATACATGAAAACGTGAAATATTATCATATTTGCCTCCCATTTCCCTCGGAGTTCCCCCAGGTCCTTTACAATATGTTCCCCCTCCCAACTTGACTTCTTCTTTTTTTTTTTTTTTGATAACCTCTTAAAGTCCAATGAGTGCTGCACATGTGTGCATGAATGGAGCTTTCCACTAGCAAAAGCATTCTCTGATGTGTGAAATTGTGGCGCTCACCTGCAAACCTCAGCTCTACTCTCAGCAACTTGTTTCTTTTGCTTTTAAAGCACCTGGAGCCATTTCTAACATGTAATAGGTAACTTGTCAGTTCTAATGATCATGTTGAGCAACAGTTTCAGACTGGAAATCCAGGTCATCGCTTCTCTTCTCATCGTGATGTAACTCAAGTAGTTGTTTGCTGTTTGCTCTGCTGTCCCTATTTCTTAACCTGGATTCCAGTAAAATGGAAGTTGTTTTCATTCCGGCCTTTGTTATTTACTGAGCGAAAGCATTACCTGCAGTTGACCTTCCCGTTAAACACTTTCTTATGATTTACTTAGAAAGTTTGGAAGTGATTGTAGAAAAGTTAGCACTGATGACTTAAAAAAAGAAAGGAAAAAAGAAAACAATGTCATTTAGACTAAAGTGATTTACATGTACAGAAGTGGAATTATGGCATTTGAATGGCAGAGAAATTAAAGCTTCTGACATTAAAGGAGAGACATGGAATTTTAAAGCTAATGTGATAATAATCACTGTGGTGAAGTGTGATATTTTGAGTTTATTTTTTTCTTCCTTATCTTTATTGCTTTCTCTTCATTCAAAAAAAAAATGGATAAACTCCAAGGTCATTTCTTTACAGGAGAGACAATAGTAACAATAGCAAGAACTACCACATTTGCCACATTTTCTATGTGCGAAATATAGTAAGAACAGTTTTGGTGATGCTGAGGGTTATACCCAGGACCTTGCACACACTCAGAACCTGTTTTACCAGTGAACTATGTACCCCCTGCCACAGTGGTAATTGCACTAACTCACCCTCAACATCCTACCAGTCTATCAACTGTCTCCATTTCACAAGTGAGAAAACAGACTTGCCCAAGTGCCACAGACCACCCCAGCCGGGTATGGGGGTCCCTGGGATGAGGGTCCTCGAAGATTTGGTAGGTAAGGATTCGGCGGTAACAAACAGAAACAAACACAGAGGCAGTTTGAATCTGAGTGTATTTTGCTGCTCTCAGGCAGGAATATTTACACATAATGAAGCAAATATTACAACTCTTAGAAGATGTGTTTAGTGAAGCAATCATGACTAGAACAGATAACATTATTTTTATTACTTGGCACAGCAAAGCGCAAAATCATCCAAAGTTAATGGCATATTTCCAAGAGCAGATTAATAAACCCTTGTGGTCAGTTATTATCTAACATCTAGTACTTAGCTCTCTGTGAATCTTTAAGGTGTGGATTTAAACTATTTTAATCCCTTTCTATTTGAAGCTTTCTTCTCTATATGCCAAAGTCTACTCTCGACAACACACGTATAGCCATATGAAGTTTTGTTGTTGGAAAAGTTTTTATCTGTCATTATACTATTTTGTAAATGATTTATGAAATGAAGTGCTGGTTTCCCCGGAGATAAGGACCCGGCTAGTGACTCCATCTCAGGGGATGCTTTCTTATCTAATTCCCCGCTTAACTTCCGCATGGGCTATCAGGAACATCTCGTGAATAAGAAAAAGAATAAAACAGATGAAGTAGTCGCCATGAGATTACGGCTAAATATTCTGCTTAGGGCAAGAGTTCCACAACCCATTCCAGAGACTTCTTTTGAAGTTTTTGCCTCAGTCCGCGGAAAAGGTCACGCAGACTCTACTGGAGTTGGTGTGGCACCAAGGTCACACAGCTAGCAAGAGGAGGAGCCAGAACTCAAAGGCAATCTCACTCTGCTGTCAATCAAAGACTTAGCTCAGATCATTGTCCTGAAAGAAACCCAGGAAAAGCTAATCAGACAGTAAGAACACAATTTAGGGTCGATGTCCTGTGGAGGCATGCTGCCAGGGACAGAACAGGATAGAATCAAAAACGCAAAATGTGGTGGTTTAAACCTGTACTATCAGAACTCAGGAGGCTGAGGCAGAAAGATTGCAGGTTCAAGGCTGGCTTTGGCTACTTCCTTGAGATGATTACTGGGGCATCCCCTGACAAGACAATACCCTCGGGTCAGTAAAGGGCACTGAGATTAAACCACTCAGGAGACGGTCTTGGGGAACAACGTCTGCTTTATTACATATGAGTAACAGCTTATATAGTGGAAGCCTAGTGACTATGAGTGATTAGCATATTTCCTTGGATGGGATAGTGAGAGCTCATACCACCAAAGTCTTTATGCATCAGAAGCACATAAAGGAGAGATGGAGAGTTCAGCTTTATCCGCAGGCCACCTTCTGGCTATTCACGCTACTTCAGAATTCAGTGTTCTGACTTCTGGGGTACGGTGTACCATGCTTCTTACTCAGAAGCACAGTATGCCAACTCAGCTGGCCGCCAGGTTATATAGGCATTTTCTCTTACACTCCTTATACACTGGAAGGAGAGAATTAGAGGAAAGGGGAAAAGAGGGAAGAAGTTGGTGCTATAGCTCAGTTATTAAGGTTATAAAGCATTTATCTAGTATGACACAAGACATTGGATCTACTCCCTACCTCTCCTCTAAATAAAAGCAAAAATTATGACCTTGTATAGTCATATGAAACCTTGAAAATTAGAATATGCCTTGAGGTCACCAGCTGTAAGATAAAAAAAAAGAAATATGAGCAACAAGTTGGTCCCAGTGGATCAGAAACAGGAAGGTCAGGATGCATACTTTAAGGTGTGAGTATTTTTTTATTGATAGGATCTCATGTAGCTCAGGCCGGTCTGGAACTCTGAATCCTCCTGCTTCCAGTCTTTCATGTCCCAGGTTCTGGGCTAACAGGCATTCCACACCACACTGATGCATGCCAGGCAAGCATTCTACCAACTGAGCTGTTTCTTCAGGTCCAATGCCTAATGACATTTTGTTTTTTATTTGTATTTATTTAATGTGTGGATGTTTTGTCTGAATATATGCTTATGCACCACATGTGTGCCTAGTGCCTGCAGAGCCAAAAGAGAATATTTGGGTCCTATGGTTGTGAGCTACCATATAGGTACTGGGAATCAAATCTGAGTCTTCCGGAAGAACAGCCAGTACTCATCCAATGAGCACAGCCAGCCCTGCCAATGAATGTTTTTGTTATTGTTTGCTTGTTTGTTTGTTTGTTTGTTTTTGAGACAGGGTTTCTCTATTGTAGCTCTAGCTGTCCTGGAACTCTGTAGACAAGGCTGGCTTCGAACTCACAGAGCTTTGCCTGCCTCTGCCTCCCAAGTGCTGGGATTAAAGGAGTTCACCGCTACTTCTGTCTCCCAATGCATGGGTTTTAAAAGAAGCTCCACTGAACAAAACCGTGAGGTCACTAAGGTTCACATCTCATAGAAGCTGGATTTCTGGGACTCTTATGGGACCCTCAGAGAGTCTCTGGACTAACTGACTCAAACTCTCTTTCTGAAGGACTATATAAAATAGTAATGCTAATATATTAATATAGGAAAAAAAGAGAATCACTTTCTAATTTGTTGAGGTACTTTATATAGAAAACCTTCTCATTGTGGACTGTGTCTCTGGATTAAACAAACAAACAAGGAAACTTGGAGAACAGAGGACATTGGATAATCGAGGGTGGGGTGGGGGTAAAAGGGAGCTTTCTTTTTAAGAAATGGTCAAACACACCATTTTCTCTAGCCCAGGAACATCTCCATTGAGCAGAAGGTACAACCCCTTTCAAGATTATGTTTCTCTGCCTTTGGGATGAGTCAGCTAAGCAGTGGCAAATAAATCCCTTTCTTCTCTTTTTGAGATGCCTTACGCAGAGAACTCCTCATTCTATACATCAGACACAGCACAGCAGTCATCCAAACCTGCTGGACACAGCATTGCGCCTGCTATATTGGATACCTGCCTGGTGTGTGATATTTGAGCAAATCCCAGTGTGAGAGTTTAATTTCAGTCTGTCCAGACTGTGCCAACTCAAAACTACAGCAGTGACAGGTTTACCCTTCAGCCCCATCACCAAGCAGACCCAGGTAACTGGTCTATCTTTTAGTGTATTTCCCTAGTATACCCTTCTCTTTTTAAAAATTCTGTTGATTTGTTTTAGTTAGCATAGCAAATAATGAGTTTCACTATGATGTTTTCATTGTATTTTGCTCCTGTTAACTCCTAGCACTTCCCCTTCCTCCTCTTCCCTCTTCCCACTACCCTGTCTTCTCAAAGAGGAAGCACCTCTCCTGCTTTCTCATGTGTGTGTATCTAAAGCTAGAGTCTGCGTGTGAGAAAAAAAATTAACATTTTTTCTGTTTTCCCCCATTACTCTCTTGTTCCCCCTTTCTTTTAAGCCCCCTCCCACATGTAGTCTTCTTTGTATCTCTATGTCTATTGTATATAGTTTTAAATATAGATTCCACATATGAGTAGGGACTTGCAATATTTGATATTTTGAATCTGGTTTGTTTTACTTAACATGATGGTCTTCAGCTCCATCCATTTTCCTGCAACTCACATAATTTTATTCTTCTTTACTACCAAATAAAGCTGGTGTGTGTGTGTGTGTGTGTGTGTGTGTGTGTGTGTGTGTGTGATGTTTCTTTGTTAGCTCATCTGTTGGTGGACATAAAGGCTGGTTCCATCTCAGCTATTATGAATGTGAGCTGTACAGTAAAGAGATAATTGCTTCATTTATTGAAGCAGGGCATCTGTATCGCTTTGCTTCATCATTGCTCACTTCAGCAAGCCATTTCATTTCTGTGAACATCAGTTTTCTCATCTGTAAAATTAAGTGATTGAACCAAATCAAACATAAGATTTACTTGTATTTCTTATTTATTGTTTAATTGTTACTATTTACAAAACAGAAAACCTACCTCACTGTCTTAGCTAGGCTTACTATTGCTGTGTTGAAACACTACGACCAAAAGCAACTTGGGAAGGAAAGGGTCCATTTGGCTTACACTTTCACATCACTGTTCATCATCAAAGGAAGCTAGGATAGGAATTCAAACTGGGCAGGATCCTGGAGATAAGAGCTGATACAGAGGCCGTGGAGGGGTGCTGCTTACTGGCTTGCTCTTCATGGCTTGCTCAGCCTGCTTTCTTATAGAACTCAGGACCACCAGCCCAGGGATGGCTCTACCCACAATGGGCTGGGTCCTCCTCCACAAAATGCTCCACAAGTTTGCCTATAACGTGATCTTATGGAGGTGTTTGCTTAATCAAGGTTGCCTCCTCTCAGATGACTATAACGTGTGTCAAGTTGACATAACCAGCCACCACATTCACCCTATGATATCTATAATATGTAAGGCAGACCCTCATGGATAACTATATAGCACTGACAACTTATTGAAAGTGATCAGGGTTAAAAGATACAGAGTCCTACGGATGATCCTTTTCACTGCTCCCTAGTGCTCTGTGCAGACAATGATAGAGCTGCTGTAATCCTCAAACAAAACCCCTATAGTATTGTCTGAAGGCCTAGTCATCTTGCTCTGCTCCTGGCCCACTCTGGGATCTCAGAGGATTCCCTGATCCCTTTGAAGAAGCTGCTGGTACATCAGGTGGATGTTTTGTTTTGTTTTGGTTTGAGACAAGGTCTCATGTAGCCTGAGCTGGCCTTGAATCTTTACTCCACTCCCCTCCCCCCTAATTCTCCTGCCTTTACTTTACAGGTGCTGAGGTTACAAGGGAGCAGATCTCCCATGAATGAGGTGTTTTAGAACATGCTTTATCCTTACTGCCTCTCTTGCCTCATAGAAAGGGGCAAATTTTCTATATCCCCAGCAAAGATAAGAATAAAATCTGGCAACATCATTATCAGCACAGTAAGGATAAAACCTTACAGATTTATGCAGAGGAATATTGCTGTTTATTTCCACAAGGTTTCCATTGCAGAATATAACCTGGGCTTTACTTTTATGTAATAAAAGCTCATTAAAAAGTCACCCACAAAATAAAAAAAATCAGAAAAGTTTTCTGCTGCTGTGCAGTGGTGGATCACACCTTTATCCACAGCACTTGGGAAGCAGAGGCAGGCAGAGCTCTGTGATTTCGAGGCCAGCCTGATCTATAGAATGAGTTCCAGGACAGCCAGAATTAGCACAGAGAAATTCTGTCTCGAAACACCCCCCATCCACCCAAACAAAAAGTAAGAAAAAGAAAGAATGAATGAAAGGGAGGAAGGAAGGAAGGAAGGAAGGAAGGAAGGAAGGAAGGAAGGAAGGGAAAGAGAAAGATTTTCCTGGTCCTTCCTGGTGGCCTGTACAAAAAAATGTGAAAAAAAAATAATGTTGATAAACATTTGTTAGGATTCCAAAAAATGTTTCACTTCACATTCCATAAGGTCTGTGTCCTCTCCAGTGTTCTAGTTAAGATAAAAATGAAATGATTATTGGTATACCAGTTTCTCACTTGTTTGAACTTTTTGTTTTACCTCTGAGCATATAACCAAGAGTATATTTGTTATCTAGCAGAAAAAAAATTCAGTCTTTCTTATTCCATTTTTTTTCCTATGAAAGCTTTAAAAAGGCTTCCACCACAGAATATGTCTGTTTTTCTTTGTATGTATAAAAGGACTTTGGAATTGCATATATTTTATACTTCTGAACAGCATCATCTTTCTCTTTATAAGGTCATATGATATTATTTTTTCCCAGCAAATAAAGGTTAAATTCTAATCCAAAACAGATTTTTTTTTAAATATTTAACACATGAAAAAGAAATTCAGCTTTACTGTGTTAAAAAAAAAAATCTGTAGGGAGAAAAAGAAAACAAGAGCACATGGTAAGTAAAACCACATCTTAAAATATGCCATTTAAAATTAAAAAAAAAAGAAGGGTTATCAAATACTTTTCCACTTACCATATGTCAGGAAATGTTCTGAAAGCACAAAAAGAAAACAAGCCAAAACTGGTCTGAACCTGCTTTGTGTTTACATTTACTTTTCTGTGACGGATTCTTAACCTTGGTATTGTTGATATTTTGGGTTTAAACCATTCATTGTTGTTGCTCTTTACATGGTGGTTGTCTTGTGCATGGTAGAATATTTAACAGCATTCCTGGCATCTACCTCTTGGCTGCCCCTTCTCCCTTGTTGGGCCAACCCAAATGAACCCATATGTTGCCAAGTGGGCCCCTGAGGGTCAACGCAGCCCTCAGCTGAAAACCATTGTCTATGGTCATCTCTATTTTTAAAAATGTCTCTGTTGGGGGTGGGGGGAGAAAAGCAGGTGGGGAAAGACTGTAGAAACGATGATGATGAGAAGAACACATGACATATGCTTTCATTCTACTCAATAATGATGTGTCTGCTTTTTAAAAATAGTATGCAACTAATTGGAAAACATACATATCCTTTGCATCTCGAAGTAGAATCATCAGGGTAGTTAGCTATTCTGACAAAGTTTCTAGGCTGTAGTAAACAATTAAAATATATATGTTTAAGACCTGAAACATGGAACATGTCTACAGTCCCAGCTAGTTGGGAAACTGAGGCAGTAGTGTTTCTTGAATCCAGAGCCCCCTGTCCTCTTTCTTTCTCTCTCTCCCCTCTAACTCTCTTCCCCCAAAGGCCTTGCCAGACCAGAAGTATTTACTACAGAGAGTAATTATAGCCTTGGAACAGAATTTTGTTTTTTGTTTTGTTTTGTTTGTTTATTTTTAAACAGAGTCTCTCGTATGCCAGGCTGGCCTCAAAATACACCATGTAGCGTAGGATGCCGTAGAATGATCTTTCTGCCTCCACCCCTATGTCTAATGTTTTCTGGGCATGTGCTCCATAGTTTTACGTAGTGCTGGAGATTAAACCTCGGGCCTTGTCAAGCTAGGCAAATACTCAATTGACTGAACTATATCACTAGTCAGAGAATATCTTTCAAAATGACCATATCTGGGAGGTGTAACAAACAAATGGATACAAACAAAAATGGGACCTATTTAGAAAAGCAGGCATACTAACTCCTTTTTTACTATGTCTTGAACTGAAGATTGGCACCTAATAACAGAATCAGTTGGCAGTCCTCTGCCTCATTCTTGAGGCTCAGGGGAACATTATGTCAGAGTGATAGAGAGGTTTCTTCTCAAAGTATCTGCTGATCAGGATCTGTTAGGGCTTTATGTGGTTAATTTCAGTATTCAGAGAAGACATTAATTTCTGAGAATTCCATGCAGGGTGGGATCATACTCATTAGTAGCGACAGAAGGATAGCACTCATTTTCATAGTAGGTCTGCTTGTCAAACGCTACACGTGGAAGTAAGAGAACAAAAGTATTCCGTTAATACAGAAGAAATGAATGGAATTCTTGTGGGTAATCCAGGAAGAAAGGGGAGAAAGGGGAGGCATGAACAAGAGACTAAGGGAGTAGAGTATGAAGAAAGAGTCCATGAAGATGACAGGCAATTGAGCAAGACAATGGCTGAGCAGCTCTAGGTCATGGACAGAGGTAATTAAAGAACAGGATGGTGAACATTCAGTTGGGAGATGTTTCCTGAAGCTTAAACTCCACATGTTCTTTCCCTTCTTTTCACTGTGAGCTCTAAGTTTTCGGTGAAAATCTTCTGTACAGAGATGCATTGTGTCCATGGTATTCTGAGAAAATAATGGGTTAAAAAAAAAAAAAAGAGACTGAGTTTGGAAATGATGGATAGACCAAATGAGCAGCAAGGAAGCCACCCTTGTGAAAAAAAAGACACAAGAATTCAGCACAAGCAGGGAATAACAGAAAAAAACAAGAACTCTAAGGATTGTAGAAGGTGTCAATGAGTGAGATTTGACTTTGACTTTAAAGCTTTGAGAACATTCAAGTGGCCAATGTTTGAGCAGTGTTAGTAAACCAAGTATATTTCCCAAGCCACAAACTTACGCTTCTCCTAAAAGCTTCCTTGTATGTTTTTGGAGAAACTTAATCTCATTCAATTCAGACTATTTAAGAGTTTCTTGTTGGCTAAGGAATTGCATAGACTTTCTGGGGTTTGGAATGGGGTGAATTTGGCACAGTACCACTGTAACTGTCGGTTTCTGCTGCAGTCATCGGACCACAGTCATCAATCCACACACATATGTTCCTGAGCATTCCTTGTCTGTTGGGAAATATTTGAACATATCTCCAGATATTCTATTTACTGATTGCTGTGTGTGTGTGTACCTCTGTACCTTTAAAGATAATCATTGTGCAGGCAGCCTGAGGGGGGCTGTCAGGATGTGTGATTTCTATAGCTGAAAAGACCTGCTTTATAGATCTAAATGGTTGCTGCTTTCTATTAAAGGATTGCTTTCTCTTCCTGTCCAAAAATCGTGAGCAGAGTAATTGAAGCTCCACTCCAAAGTTGTTGATGAAGAAGTCTTGTGGCACTCAGCCCAGTCTCAGGCAACAATGGGAGTGAATCACTCTCATTGGGGGGCTTGAGCTTCCCCTCCATAAAGGTGGGGAAGCGGTTGCCTAAGGGCTGTGGAGGGGTTAACCTATAAGAATTCTTTCATCATGCAAGTAGACCTTTGGATCAGGAAGGAGGGGCTTTGAATTAAACTCATAAGGACAGGGCAGGTGTGATCAGCAGTTGAAGATGGCTTTTGGCCATGACACCTCCCAGACATTCCCTCTGCTGAGGTCTGCAGGTTTTTGTATATACGAAAATGTCTCCTTGTTTTTATTAAACACTTGACAGATTAATTACCTAGAACACTTGCCTCCTTTACGAGGTGCAAGGGCAAGCATCAAATTCGTTTCACACCAACATCTTCTCTTTTACTCCTGCAAACTGTGAGAAGTATGAACCATTTTGGTGGTAATCTATTTCCTCAATGTCTGAAATTTTATCTTTCATTTTCTATATTTCTGAGTGTGACAACTCTTCATAGAGGGAATGTGCTGTTCCACCAAGTTTGAGTAGAGGCAAGCAAAATATTTAAGGAAATATATGATGTAAGCTAAATGTTGTACACTATTTTGATTTTATATCCCCTTTTCTCTATTTTGTTTTTTGAGAGAGGGTCTCAGTATGTAGCTCTGGATGTCCTGGAACTCACTACATAGATCAGGTTGGCCTTGAACTCACAGAGATTCACCTGTTTCTGCCTCCTAAGTGCTGGAATTAAAGTTCTGTGACACTAAGGCTTATATTCTTTTTTCTTTATTTCAAAATACTTCGTACAAAGTAACTACTCTATAAATTACTGACATTTCATTTACTTCCATTCATATTTTTACTTTAACCTATTATTAATTATCTAAGAGCTAAAAGTATTTATTGTTCTATGTCAGAAGTCAGCAAACTGTCACTCATGGCCTAAAATGGGCTCTACAACCTGTTTTTATATTTTTACATGGTTGGAAAAATCAAAGGAAGATTAATAATTAGTGACTTGTAAAAATATTTTAAAAAAACAAAGCAAAACCTAGATTTCATTGTCCATAAGGTTTTATTGGGACACAGTCTCTTCACAGCCGTCTATATATTGTCTGTAGATAGTTTCATTCCATAATCACAGAGTTAGATGTGGCTCATGATGTCAGAATTATTTAATGCCTGGCCTTTCTAGAAAACTTGTCAGCTCCTACATCATTCTGGCTCATTTATTGTTAGAATTCTGCTTGTTTGCTCCCTTGGAGCAAGTGTAGCAAGTCCTATCATCAACATCCTCAGCTTTTAACCCTGGAAATTATTTAGTTCTGTTCTGGCAATGAGTATTCTAATTCTTCTTACTTGGTTCATCTGAGTTTATGCATGTGTTACCATTTCTCTGAGTTTAGAGTCTTCATCATGACAAGCAAGATGTAGTGTGGGAGCCTCTCTATGGAAGAGGAGAAAATAGCAGACACAGCTATTCCTAAATAATGTAGCTTCTATCATATGGTTCAGTGTAGTATCAACAATATTGTATATTCCTTCACTACCTGGCACTTACTTGAAAGCATACACCAAACCTAAAGATTTCATTTATCTATTTAGAAAAAGATACATTTCTAGACGGGATTTAATTTTTTAAACCCAACTACTCTCTTACAACTGTGGCAAACTTGAGTCCTTATTTCATGTAGTTTATTTTAAACAACAACAGGTTTTAACAGTGAAAGGTTCGCCTTCATACCCTTAACAGTTTTTCTTAGAAAACAAACTATCAGCCTACTCTCATATTTTTAACTCTCTCATCAAGTCACGTATTTCTCTATTTAATAAAAAAATTTAGTTATAACACATAATTCCACACTGTAGGGATGGTTAGAGACAAGGAAAGAATTTACTTTTATCATAGCCTTTTACTTACTGTTACTTGTGTCCTTTTAATATGACTCTAAGAAATGCACATTTCATATATGATTACACTACTGAAGACCGGACCAGGGATGCAATGGATAAGTTGGATGAGGTGAAGGCATATAACACGTCACCCCAAGAACACATACAAGGATAATCTGTAAAAGTAAAGCAAAGGTAGGCAAAATACAAACATGGCTGGAATTATTAGAATTATGGGGATTATATTTATTAGAGGAGTAATTTTTAGGAGAATGGACACAAATTAGTTATGAATAAGTGGGTATCCCAAACTGATATAAACATTAATATTCCATTTTGAGAAGAGCAGTTAGACATTTTTGAGTTTGATGATGAAGAAGCTGAACCGGGCAGTAATAAGAGAAGCCATAGCAATCTGATAGAAGGGAAACAGAGAAAGGAAACATTAATTATACATGTGGATCAGATCTAATTAGCTGATATAACCATCTAATTAATTTAATTATATATGTTAACAGAGTGTTTTTCTTACCAAAAGAGATACATAGGAAAATTATAATTAATATGATTTTCTCTGTGCAGAGACTAGAATGGTGCTCCTCAACTAGAAGTGATTTTCTTCTCTTTTTCTCTGCTCTAGGTGATACTTGATAATCAAAGTCAGAAAAACTTTTGCTTTTCACCACTGGGAAGGTAGTTGTTCTCAGTACTTTGTGAGTAGAATCCAAGGGGTACTTCCAAATATTCTGCAATATACAGAATAGCCACCTGCCCCCAAAACAAAACAATAAAACAAAACCTATTGAGTCAGCAAGATAGCTCAGTATTCATGAACATACATACTGACATGCTGAAAGTGAAATAATGGCAATAACCAATTCAGTCTGCCAAGCCT
Organism: Cricetomys ansorgei; assembly: GCA_026225945.1. Taxonomy (NCBI): domain Eukaryota; kingdom Metazoa; phylum Chordata; class Mammalia; order Rodentia; family Nesomyidae; genus Cricetomys; species Cricetomys ansorgei. Next base: position 47,065,382 of record JAMJFZ010000107.1, on the reverse strand, counting down.
GACAACCTGAGTTCCATTCTCAGAAGCCACGTGGTGGAAGGAGAGAACTAACTTCCAAAAGTTGCCCTCTGACCTGCATGCATACACAAACAATTCCAAACAAGCAAACAAAAAATCAAAAACCATCACCAAGAATTGTTAAATTCAATATGTCGATAGTGTCATAATGAAGAAACTTGGAGATAGATGGAATCAGAGAAGTAACAGTGTATAAACTAAACGAAAGTATAAGACCTAGGTCAGAGGTCTTCAATTAGTATCTTGCTTGGCATGACCAACATCTTCTTTCCATCAAGTTATTCACTAAGCTAACTTAAAATTGAGTTGTAGTTTTTAAGTATGTTTCAGAATTACTTTTACATTCTACTAAGATTTTCCATTTATATATATCAACATGGATAAATCAGAAAGGTAATGCTGAATGAACAAAGCAAAATAAGTCAAATAAGTCAAATAAGAATACATTCAGTATGATACCATTTATATCAAACCTGAAAATTAAAAAATGAAACAATATTTAATCCTGAAGGTACATAATTATATGTGGAAAATGAAATAATGATAATAACCAATTCAGGATAGTATTTATGTTTGCAAAGAGGAGGGATTTTATAGGAAAGAATGGGAAGTTCTTAAACACAGTAAATTGATTATTTTAGGTTATTTAACGAATCCTAAGGGATTTTAGTATTTTAGCTTATCACATATATTTTATATATTTTTTTGCATTGTACCAAAATAAATTACATAATAAAAACATAAAATTCCATTAAAATGAGCTAGTGGACACTGAAGGTTTTTTCCTTTTCATTCTATCACCACCTGCAGGTTAAACTAGCTATTGCAGGAAATTGATTTTTTTTGTTATGAAACAAAAACAAAATAAGGAACACCAAGATAAATGAAATTTGTAAGGAATTGAGAATATGTACCAAAGTACAAAAGGCAAGGCTTCAGTTATAGACAATCTTCTGTTGTTGTTAGTGAACATACAAAGTATATTTAAAATACAAACAATATAAACACAAAGTGTTGTATTATAAGTACCACTGGATACATATTAAGAAACAGAAACAAGTATTATTTTACCCACCATGACAGCTAACTTTGTTTAAGGAAATTATGAATTGTATTCATTCAGTTACTCCCTAAACCTGTGGGAAGCGGTCCCTCTGGATACGTTGGCTTGAAACATAGGGCACCCCACTTTTGTTTAAAAGATTCCATTTCTGCTCTGGTCTTAACGAACAGAGTTTTGGACTAAGGTCAGATAGCCGGAAGCTGCCCAGTTCTGGGAAACTGCCTGCTCAACTAACACGTCCTTATTGCTTCCTCATTCCACGTTTCCACTCTTATAGATTATACAGGAAACCCCTAGAGAGAATCTCACAGCTCCACACACTTCCTTATCACTCACTCTGGGACAACTTAACACTACCTAGGAATACCGGATAGATCAGACTAGTCCCATGCCAGATAAGGTTACCATAGCAACCTGCTTACACATTCCCCGCTCTTCTCCCCACTTCGAAAATTGCATAAATACTGATACTATGTGTTCAATAAATCAAAGGCTTGACCAGACAAATTGTCTGCCTTTCACTTCTCGCACCATTCCCATGCCTTCTCCTAGGGTCCTGGTTGAAGATCCCGCGGGTCGGGACAAAACAAGATGCCATATTTCTTGTCATTGCTCCTTCTCTTCCTAGTTTGCATTAAACATGACCACTAAGTTAAAGTCTTAATTATTTTATGTTCAGTCTGGAAGCCAATGCCTGTAATTTCCCATAGTCAAAAGGTGGGAGAGGAGAATCCTAAGTTCTAGGCCAGTCTTCCAAAGATGATTAATTAAAGGAGGGGAAGAAGAGGAAAATGAGGAGGAGAAGGGAGGTGAGGAGGGGGGAGAGGAGTAAGAAGAAAAAGAAGAAGAGGAAGAAGAAGAAGGAGGAGGAGGAGGGGGAGGAGGAGGAGGAGGAGGAGAAGGAGAAGAAGAAGGAGAAAGAGAGAAAAGAAAGGAAGGAAGAAAGAAAAACAAGAGCTGGGTTCTGTAGCATTAAGTTCAGGGCAAAAGCAGTTTATTCCTTGATCTAAATTAATTACTGGTCCTAGTTCTGGACCCTGGAACATTTTGGCCTCCATAAAACATTTAAGCCTAGAACTGGAAGGCTTCAGCCTCAGCCTCCGTACAATCTAGAATGTTTAAACCTTTACGATCTATTGCTGACTGAGCCACTCTGACTAGCTCCTTCTGAACTCTGAGATTCACTGACCAAGTCACTCACTGTTCGTTGTTTAAAATTAACCCACAGCAGCTTCCAGTCTCTTGAGGTAGCTCTGCTAGCCAGCAGCAGGCTCTCAGGAGGGAAGCCAGAGCATGCGTCTACTGCAGACCCATCATCAGTCTTAGATTGGAGATCTGTGAGCTGAGAATGAACAGGATTCTTGGGAGAGTGTAGTCAGTGGAACATCCCAGTTTATTGAAGCAAGGGTGGTTACACTTACAGGAAAAAGGCAGAGGAGGGTCCTGGAGAGGGCCATTGGTTAAGACAGAGATACTGGAGTAGCCCCATTTGTAAGTGGAGCTCACATCTAAGAGTCAATGTCCTAGAAAAGAGTCTTGCCTAAGGTGTGGTCTCACCGGGAAAAGAGGACGACATCTTATCAGAAAAAGGACTCAGCCCTAGGCTTCCAACTACAGCTTTCAGATAGGCACCAACCAGGCCACATTCCTTTGCCAATGACTTTCTATGAAGCAGGCAGTATTTAGAATTCAGCTGGGTTTTGCAAAGGCTAAGAAAGTGGGTAACAGCCAAATTCCTCCATTCTCAGGGTGAGAATTCTGGGGTTCAAAACATGTTTTGACCCACTCTTAGCTCTAGGACAGTCCCACAGGTGTTCTGGCTCAAACTCTTCTCCAAGCTAACTGGTTCAAACTGACTGTATGACTTGGCTGTTTCTGACTGAACTCTTCCAACTTTGACAGACTCTGACTGACTCTCACAACTTCTCCTACTGAACTGCTCTGCTCAGCTTCAAATTGACTCACTCTTCCCGGCTGGTACTGATTTCTGCAGTGCTGCCTCTGTGTCTCTGCCTCAGACTGCTTCTGTGTCTCTGTGAGCTCTCACTCCCACCTCAGTCAGCCTCTCTGCTTCTCTGCCTTATCCTCAGTCAGACTGTTTCATTGTCTGTGTGTCTTTCCCTATCTCTGCCTCATTCCTCCATACTGCCTCTTTGACTTCTCTGCTGAAAGCCTATATATCATGGGAGTTGGGCATGTCCTCACTCTGCTAACTCTTCCTCTGATTCATCACTTTGCCTGCCCCTTCACTCTGACTCATCTCAGAAGTCACTTCCTGTCTGACACTGACTCCTGAACTCTGCTTCCTGTCTCCCAAATGCTGGGATTAAAGGCATACACCACCACTACCTTCTGAATACTGGGATTAAAGGTATGTACCAACATTCTTTCTATCCTAAGGCAGCCATGTTACTGGATTAAAGGATTAAATCTTCCTCTACAGAGGACATAGCAGTAAAATAGCACTTGCCTAGGACTTGCAAGGCCCTGGCTCTCTCTCCAGAACTTCAGAAACAACCAAACAACAAAACTTCTTCCAAAGTCTCAAATAGTTTCACATGACCTGAAGAACAAAGTCCAAACTCTTCAGATTGGTAGTTAAGGCTTTCTACACTTTGAACCCAACCTGTTGCTCAGTTTTTCCTTGTCAAACCTTCCTTATGCTTTACCCCACACGAATCTCTACTTGAACCAGTCTGGTTTCTGTGTTGGCCATTGCTTATTCTAAATGTATTCCTGGCATAGCCCATTTCTTTCCACATCAGCCTGGCAGTTATACTCCTGAGTTTCAACAAACAAGATCCATTTTTCTTCTAAAATGTGAAAACTGAAATTCATTGTAGCTTAATATTCTCCCTTTGTTTCCCACATACATTTTTACAGATGGCTGTACTTTATTTCATTCTATATAGAAATCCTAGAGATACTATCACTTTTGAGATAATATAGCCCTACCCCTCACTCTGAATTACTAAGGTCCTTTCTGCATATCATTTATTTGGCATAGTCAGATATTACTAATACCAAATGGGCTCATTTCCTTAAGGCATAGCTTTATATATACAAGCTAAGTTTTTTGAAATAAGAAATAATTTTACAGCTTCTCAGCTTTTTTTCTCTTTCCCTACAAAAATCAATTATGCAGGTATTTTAGTTTGAGGGACACTTTAAAAATATATTGTTGTGGGAGTTTATATCTGTTGTGTTTAAAATATTGTTTGTGTACTGTTGGGTGAGGGTTTGCCTAGGTCTAGGCATTTGTATTTTCTGCAAGTGTTGGATTTCTGTGGGGGATGCTTAATTGCTTATGATCTGCATCTGAGGTGCTTATGATCTGCTCAGATGTTCAGGGTTCCACTGTCCAGTATGCCATTGGCCATGACAGTGCTTCCCTCTGCTGAGGTCTGGAAGGGTTTGCACCTATGATTATGCTTCCTTATCGACCTTGCCCCAGCAGCAGCATATACTACAAAAGGCACCCTGAAATCTTGCTCATCAAATGTGGAGACAAGGAAGAATAGAAACTCTAGATCTTGCAGAATCTAGTAAAGTATGCTCAGAACAGTTCCCAGAGGACAGGGATTAAGGTATTAATTAAAGGAAAGCTCTATAGGAGAGAGTTGTAAATGATGAAGAAGCTCTTAGACGAGAGCCATGTTTCAGACAAATGTTTTGGATGAATTTTCATGGTGAAAACAGAGTTCAGCTGGGAGCAGGGAAGAAGCAAGTTTTCGACTGCTGTTCCTGATCATGAAGTCAACACTCCTTCCTGCTGCTGGTGGTAGTGTGCTATTTCACAAATCGAGTTTTCTGATAGCTGTATTGTATGTGTGTGAAACTTAAGATGTTGTGTTTGAGATCTTTGGGAGGGATTGTATGTTTCCCCTTAGAGGTGGTGGAAAAGAGTGCCAAGCCACCAGAATGTTTCAGCCAGAAATTCTTCCCACTGGCCTAGGACCCCCTGCTGTTGTGGAAACTGCTACCACTTACAGCCAAAAAGCTGCTTAGTTAAACTGAACAGTTTTTTTTTTTTTCCTTCAAACCTGACTACAACTACAAGCAGTCCAGAGTCCAGATACCAGTGATGGTGATGAGAACTCCACCCACGAGGGAACCTTTCCTGCAGATAAGGTGACCTGTTATTTTTCATGCAAACCAGATTCTATTTTACAGTCTGGAAAGTGTTTCCTCAGAATCAGCATACAGAAACTGTCTTCCAGAACTGGCTGAAGTTGTATCTCATGCTGGCAGCCAAACTTGGTGCTGTAAGAGTCACCCAGGGGTTACTGGTTTTGAAGGCATGAAGAACAGGTGAGGCTTGGTACTGTGAGAGACCAGGAGAGCCATTGGTAAATGTGTAGCCTCAGTAGTAGTTGAAGGCCCAGATCAAAGGGGTCATGTAAAGAAGTTGAGGTTTGGCATGAGAGCTCAGGAAAGACTATTAGTTAAGGTATAGCCTTCATAGTGGTTGAAGGCCCAGATGGTAGGGGTTCATGTGAAGAAACTGAGACTTGGCACCATGAAGAGAGCCTATGAGAGGCTATTGGCAAATGTGTAGCCTCAGTGGCACTTGAAGGCCTAGATTGAAGGTGTCATGTATAGAAGTTGAGGCTTGGCACCATGAAAAGAGCCCAAGAGAGGCTATTGGTGAAAGTGCATCCCAGTTGCAGCAGAAAACCCCAGCATTTTGAAGATGCCAGTACCATGGGATGTCCACCAAGAACAGCAGCAGCAGTGGTGTGAAGCCAGCCAGAGCCTGAAAGACAAGCAGTATGTGCTGCAGAGGACAGAGCCAGAGACATAACCCAGAAGATCGTGAGTGAATTTCAGATAATTGGACATTGATAATGTTTTTCTGCTGTCCAAAGATATTGTGTAAAGCTTGTTAGATGTTTGGTATCATTTGGTTATGTGCAGTAGAAATCTCATAATTCTTCTTCTTGTAAATGGTTTTGCTGATGTAGTGTTAAATTGTGTTGTAAAGGTAAAACTTTTTTTTTAAAAAAAACAGAAAAGGGGAAATGTTGTAGAAGTTTATTTTCAGTTGTGTTTAAAATACTGTTTTGTGCACTGTTGGGTGAGGGTCTACCTAGGTCTTGGTGTTTTGTATTGTCTGCAGGTGTTGGATTCCTGTGGGGGATGCTTGATTATTTATGATCTATACCTGAGGAGTTCTGAATCAATAAAAATACCTGAGCTCAAATGCTCAGGGTTCCAGTGGTGAGTATGGTGCTAGCTAGGATGATGGTTTCCTCTGCTGAGGTCTGGGAGGGCTTGCACCTATGAATAAGCCTCCATGTCTTCCTTGGTGAGCTGCCACAGTAGGCATAGTACTACAATATACATTGTTTTTATTAATTCTTTGCAAGTGTCATGTGATTTATTTTGATCGCATTCACACACACCTCCACTCCTTCCTCTAGGTCTTTCAAGATCTATCCTTGACCTTTCCCAACTTTACATCCTTTAAAAAAAATAATAGGTCACAGAGTTCAATGTAGGCAACTTAGTGAGACCAAGATCCAAAAGAAAAAAGAAAAAAAAAAAAAAAGCCTGAAGATATTGGTCAGTGGTAGAGTGCTTGCCTAGCATGTGGAAAAGCCCTAGGTTCAATATCCACTACCAGGCTGGATATGTAGTTCAGTTGATAGAATGTTTGCTAGCATGCATGAAACCCTCAGTTTGATTTCCAGCAATGCACCCCCAGCATTCTAGAGGCAGGAGTCAGAGAGATTTGAGACCAGCCTGGGATACATGAGACATGGCCTCAGAAAATGAATAAATGAGTACACAAGGATCATTACATTGACGACTGATCCTCGACTCAGTAGTAAATTGCAGTGGGCTGGAAGAGTTTTATTCATATGAACCGTGCTCTGAAATAGTAGTAGTATTTTGTTTCGTAAACAATTTTTTGGTAATTGAGGGGAACAATTTATTGCGTAAACCCAGAAGCCTATCCTTCTTCCCTATTTACATTATCTTAAATTTAACAACTCCATCCCATAAATACAAACTGTCTAAAAACAGAGCCTCCTTGCATGTAACTAACATGGACAGGTATTCTAACTTTGGAGATTGGCAAATTAAAAGCCTTGCATAATTTTTGATTTGTTTTGTCTTAAAGCCTTTATCTGTCCAGATTTACTTAATACAGCTGTTAACAAGAATATAAATTACAAAGGAATTAAAAGACTACCGGTTCAGAGAAAACTTTGCGAGATTAATCTCTGCTTAAAACCATCTGTTTCTACCAACAAAGAAGTGGGACAGCGTTTCAAGTGGCAATGATCATTGACAATACGATTCTTCCACCGACTAACCACATACCACAGGGCAAAATTTAATTCCCGTGGGTTTAATCTCCTTGTTAGAATTTGGGGTTAGATTAGAAAGGCCCATCAGTTTCCTTCGTGACAGAAATGTGGGTAGGAATGGACTTCAAGAGAGATCCAAGGCTTTCCTAGTCCTTCCATCTCCATCTGGAGCTGATGCCTCCACGGAAAATTAGAAAGAGCGTTCCAAAGAACGCAAGCACTTAATACACTTCTACACAGGCCTCTAGCCTTTAATAAGCGCAAGGCTGGAAGGCGCACAGCATGCTGGGATTTGTAGTCTGACATCGGCCCCCGTATCCTTTCTTAACCTGGTTGAGTTTGCATTCTGGGATGTGTAGTCTTAGGTTGTCCGCTAGAGTTCCTGACTAGAGAGGGCCATAAGTGACTCCGCAGACTCCTGAGCGTCACGTGACTCCAGTCCTGCGCTCCCGGAGTTCGCACTGCGGCTCCAGCCCTGCCGAGTTCTCGCCCCCGCGCGGCCGTTGCCGAGGAGACGGCGCACGTCTCGCCGAGCGTTGCCCCCTCTGCAGTTCCCCCGCCCCTCTTCTCCCACCACAATGAGGTCCTAAGATGGCGGTGGCTGCGGCGGTTGGCGCCTAGTAGCTAATGTAGAGAAGGCGGCCATTGGGATCTGGGCAGTCGGGGAACTTGTGGGCCTCCCTGCCGCGGTCTTCGAGGAAGAACCGCTGCCGGTGGCGGCTCCTGTGGGGGGGGGCCGACCGCCACTCCGCCCTTGGCAGGAGAGGCGGCTTCGTTTACAGGTAATGCCTGCGCGTCTGCGGCCCTTGACAACGGCGGGCTGGAAGCAGGGTGGTGCGACGCCGGGGTGGTACTGGGCCCGGGCTCTGACCGCGCCCGCCCTTTTGGCTCGGAGGTCCCCTGGCTGCGCCATCCTAAGTCCCCCAGGCTGACACGGGCTCGTCTCAGCACTGACTGACGCCGTCTCTGCGGTGAGCGTCTGAGGACGCGCCGGCGCCCGTACTGTCTCGTTGCCTCCGCGCTTGTAGGCCCGAGGGTGCTCTAGATCTGCCCCTTCGGGGTGGAAAGCTGGGCTGGTGTTTGGGATGATGAGTTCTCAGACATGCAGGCCCGGGCGGCCTGAGTCCCAGTGGCCTACCGCCCTCCCACCCCCACCCGCCAAATTCCATTCTGTGGGGCCCCCGGGAGGCCCGAATCCTGGGTGGAGAGCGTCTAGGGCCGGGAGCCGCGGAGTTTCTGCTGTCGCTTGTCTTCTTGGAGCAGAAAGGCCGGGGTAGGCGTTCTGGACTCGAGCTAGTTGGCTTTTCGCTTAGAGAATGCTAATTTAATAATTCTTCCTCGCGCCCCTCCCACCGCCCCTTTCTCCATTCCGCCCCGCAGATCCCGTTCCTTTGGATGTAGAATCGGGGCGACGAGAGATCCGGTGGGGTTCACAGAGCGTCGCTTGCTTTGCAGAAGCCGCTGCTAGGGATTAGGGGTTAGGCCTACCCCTGTGCGGCGCCTGCTTGAACGAACTTTTCGTCTCGCAGTCGGCTCTTGCGCAGCTCTCCTTGTCCAAAAACAAACAGAAAAACGGTCCCCCCCCCCCCCGGCGGTCTTGAGATTTGTGTTACTATGGGTAACAGATCGTGTTTTGGCGCTAGAAGAAGCGGGCTTTCTGGGGGCCCCTACCACTCCCGCCCCATAACCGCTTTCCAGACCCCGCCTTCTGTGTTCTCTGGTTACAAGAGCCGGAGTTAAAAGAGCTTCAGGTGCACCTGCTTCTGCCTCTTCCCCTATCACCTTCCTGGTCAGGGCTACGGGCTGCCATCGTTAATACTGAATTTTGAAGTTGAAGGTACACCTCGTGAATGTAGTGGGAAAAAATATGAATAAGACTTTTTCTTTCTTAATTATAGAGTAACAACAAGTTCTTGAATAGTTTGAGTAACAGGGAATTAAATCAGGAGAGTAAACTTTTCTGATGGATCTTTAAATGGCAATTGGGGCTATTTTCATTATATTCCAAAGTGGATATTATACTTTAAATGTTTGGGAGGATCTTAGAGATTTGGGATATCTAAACGTCTGTGTTAAGGTACACTGAGTTTAAAATTGTTTATAAATTACATATCTTTGTTTTGTTATCTGAGACATTAGGTCATAAATTTAGTGCTTGTATTCTTGTATTTCAAGGTATAAGAATTTACTGGTGATATTTTTAAAAAATAATCAGACAACAGCTTTCAACTGTGAACAAAAAGATATTTCTGAAGTGGGGAAACAACTTATTCCTAAACTATTTGACACGTTAATACACTACTTTCATTTATATTAAAGTTGAGACCACTTTATGCTGAGGCCCACTTTCTAAAAACTGGTGCAGGATTGAAGGTTTTCTCTACTTGGAAAGCAAACACTTTGGGTGTGTTGCTGCTACTTTTGGCATGCCATTTTGGTGTGTCTTCATCCTTTGTTAAAAAGAGTTGTGCCATTCCTACGACCTAAATAAGAAAATGATTTATACAGTACTTTCTGAAATTCCTTCCTTTGTCTTCATAGAATTTATTTAGCTCATTTGCTTGGATTATTTGGTCAGCCTCTTTGGACTTTCCAAGTCCATTTCCTCTAAAGTTGTGGCCTTTTACATTTCTGAGTTGCTTTATCCTTTTTTTTAATGATCTTTTCTGCTTTTTAAATTTGTTATACCTACAATCGACAGGCATTAATAGCTATTTAAAATTACTTTGAACATTAGTGCTGGGCATAGTACCTTGCTGCAAAAGAAGTTAGTATTGGGGGAATGTAATGTTCAGTTAAAGCTAAAAGAAATTGTAAAGGGCTGTGTAGAAGATAAATGGGTAGGGCTAGGGATTAGTTTAATCGACAGAGTACTTGTCTGGCATGCACTATTTCCCTGGGTTTACTCTCCAACACCAAATAAACAGGAACGATGGTGAATGCCTGTTATCTCAGCATTAGGCAAGTAGAGGCAGGAGGTTCAAGGTCATCCTTGGCTACATAGTTTGAGGCCAGCCTGGGATATATGAAATACTTTGTTAAAAAAAAAAAAAAAGAGAGAGAGAAATGTAATGACTAAGATGAGAACTAGAAGCTTTTGTTTAAAGTGTTTTAGAACTAATTGATCTTTAACTATATATATGTATGTGTATGTATATATCTGTAGAAAGAATCTGAATTTACCTCCCATGCAATTTTAAAAAAGCCAGGTGAGTGGTATATACTTTTAGTTCCAGGAATTGGGCGCTGAGACAGCAGCATCAGGAGTTCAAGGTCAGTCTGCCCTACACATCCAGAGCATATCCACAAAAAAAAAAAAAAAACCACAAAAAAAATTCAAGAAACTCTTTTCTAAAGATTTGTTTATTGTATTATTTTATGTATATGAATGTTTTGCCTACATGTATGTCTCTATGTTTTTGGTACCAGCAGAAGTTAGAAGAGGATGCAGTCCCCTGGGACTGGAGTTACAGATGGTTGTGAGCATAATGTGGGTGCTAGGAATTGAACTTAGTCCCTCTGTAAGAACCTTAATGCCCTTAACTGCTGAGCCAGGAGTTCTCAACCTGTGGGTCTAGGCCCCTTTAGGGGATCAAATGACCCTTTCACAGGAGTTGCTTAAGACGATCTGCATATCAGATATTTACATTATGATTCATAACAGTCGCAACAGAAAATAATTTTATGGTTGAGGGTCACCACAACAAGAGGAGCGCTTTGTATTAAAGGGTCGCAGTATTAAGAAGGTTGAGAACTACTGTTCTGAGCAGTCCATCCAGCCCATCTCGCTTGTGTTTGACACAATTCAGTGTGTTGTTGAGGATGGTCTTGAACTCTTGGTTTACTTGCTTCCACCTCCCAAGCACTAGAATTACAGGTGTGTGCTCCTATGACCTGCTGAGAAATCCTATTTTAAAAATTGTTTAATTCTTTCTGTGAAAGCAAACAAATATCAAACTTCCTTATGAAGACCAGAAATGAAACTGTTATGCAGAACTACAGACTAGTAGTTGGTTTATGTGTCAGTTGCAGTTCTCAGTGTATTTGTTTTTATTCTGAAAGATTATAACAAAATAGAATAGGAAAAGTGGAATTTAGGAATGTGGTGTTTAATGCTAAAGATTGTGTCGTGGTTTGCATTTTGTGAGTCAAAAAGAATTATACTTATTATAAAATAATTTTTTTTTCCTAAAGGGGAAAATTAGGGAAGATGGATGAGAGAAATAAAAATACAGGGTAATTAACTTAATTTACATAGGAAGACTGGGTTTTTCTCAGTGGGATTTATCCTATTGTAAAAGACAACTGGTGGAAAAACCAGAAAGGAACAGTCACATTAGGGAATTTGGTATTAAGCTAGTAGGCAATGCATAGCAATAAATTCATTTTATAAAGTTGAGTGCTTTTAATGTGCTATGTGATGACAAATGTGTGGGGATAAGACACTGAGCAAAATAGACAACATGCATTACCCCGTGTTAGTGCATGTACATTATATAATGTACATACATGCCCTAACAAAGTCATGCCAAAAATCAAAGCAAAGTCAGTACCACTTTTGACAGGGTATGAGTAGAAGCAAAGAAAGCAGGTAGTTGCTTATCTAGAGTTAACAGAAGGAGCAGGTAGGAAAGTCAAGGATGCTAGGAAGACATTTTTTTAATGTATTACTTGGTTTTGAGTAAGAATGCAAAAAACTAAAAGAGAAGAGAAAGAAAAATAATTAAGGGACTGGAAGTATTTAAAAAGCTCAAAAACAGATTCAGCAGAATTAGACAGTGACATAGTAGAATGTAAGAAGTAGGATCAGGGGGAAAGTTTAAGTTCCTGACCTTGAACAAATTACCATTTCATAGTGAAAAAAGTATTGGAATGAAGAAGGTAAAATAGACATTGGAATTGAGAACTAGATACTTAGAAAATTAAATACACAACTCATAAAAACTGGGAATGGTGGGTAAAACTAAGAGTCACTGTTATCAGTGGTAGGATAGTACATAATGATGCACAAGGTATGGTAGTATTTTTTTTTTTGGTGCATACTTTTAAAAGAGGAAAAGCTGAGTATTAGTTAATAAAACTGGTCGGCAAATAGTATGTTTTCCCAGTTAGTCAGAGGAGTAGGAAAAGTAGCATCTTCTTTTAGAAATAAATTGATAGAATTGGTGCTTTAAGACAGATTTGAGGTTTTACTGACAACTGAGAAGAGCAGTGGAAGAGGTATAGGTATAGGTTTGCAATACTCTTTTGTAACGGTTTGATAGGAAGAGCTCTTAACCCATAGATATGGATTGGAATGGCATTGAAGATAGAGATTTGAGGTTGATAACAATAGCAGGGTGGAGTGGGTGATTTTTTTTCTTGGAATGAATAGATATACTTAGAAGGAAGTAATAGATTTAGTATGTAATTGTCAAGAAAGATCTTAGCAAACAGAAGTTTATATGTTGGGGAATTGGCCTTAGGGCTCGTACTTGCTCTTTTAGGAAGTGAAGATATACTGAACAAATTTTGCTAGTGTTAAAATGTTCTATGTAAGTAACTAACACATTTATACCATAAAGAAATAATAGGGCTTGAAGAGATAGCTCAGTAGTTAAGGACATGTAGTGCTCACAACCACCTGTAACTCCAGCTCCAGGGAGATCTGGCATACTGGTCTCTGGAAGCACCCACAATTAAAAATAATAAATACAAGTTATTAAGAGTGAAATAATGTTTGAGGAGATAGAAATGTTTCTGCATTATATATTATATACATGTATCCGAGTATCACTCTGTACCCTTTAATATACTATTTTTATTTAAAAAAAAACAAAGCAAACTAGATGTGGTGGCACACATTTGTCATCCTAGCACTTGGAAGACAGGGAGGATTGTTGTGAATTCAAGGCTAGCCTGGGCTACATAGTGAGATCCAGATCAGTTTGTGCTGTAGTGTAAGACTATCTCAAAAACCAAAATGGGGAGCGGATGGAGAAATGGCCTTAGCAGCTAAGAGTCCTTTTTGTTATTTCAGAGGCCTGGGGTTCAGTTTCCAGCACCCACAGAGGGCTCACAACCTTTTCTAACCACAGTTCCAGGGAATCCATGTCTTTTGTAGTCTCTGAGGATATCTAGACATACACATGGTACAAGACATACAAACAGGCAAACATCTATATGCATAAGATAATTTTTAATTTCTAAGAAAGAAAGAAAGAAGAGGGAGAGCTCTTCATAAGTAACTGTATGGTAAAAGACCTAACACAGTAACAAGTTCAGTTACTAAGGTACATTGTGAGGTTAGGTGCCTTTTTCATTTTTAGATAAAGTCTCACTGTGTACCCCTGGCTTGCCTCACATTTCTAATGATTCTCCTGCATTTGCCTCCCAAATGCTGAAAGTTAAGTTCCTGTCAATTCAAATTAAATGCTACATTTTATTGTGCTTTATTTGTCTTATCTCTCAATTTTAAGAGTTTGGAGTTTTGTTTTTGTTTTTTCAATTTGAAAGGGTATCTTGAGTTCAAGAAACTTACGGAATTTTTAAAACTTTTAAATACAGGTATTTATCATGTGTGCATGTTTGTGCACTTGTGCACATAGATGGAGGTCAGCGACACCGTATAGAGTCAGTTTTTGCCTTTATCACATAGGTTCAGGAATCAAACTCATTGTTAGGCTTGGTGGCAAGTACCTTTTACCTGCTCAGAGCCACCTCATCAGTTCCATGTATTGAATTTTTATTTTTTAAGTCTTAAATTGAAAGAGTAATGGAAAAAATCTTATGTGGGTATTTTGATGTTTTGACAGTGCAAGCCCCAAAAGTTTGTATTCCCCGTGTTGAGATTATAGATACATACCACTGTGGTCTACTGTTTATGTGGGTGCTGGGGATCTGAACTCAGATCCTCAGTCTTCATTAGGTGCTTTAACAACTTGATTTCTCTTTATTCTGATCCAGAACATGCTGTGGTTTGAGTTGTAAGGTCTTTATAACTGTAATTTTGCTACCATTATAAATTGTATGTAGATAACTGATATGCAGATGGTCTTAGGCGACCCCTATAAAAGGGTCGGTGCCTCCCCCACCCCAACCCACAGATTGAGAAACACTGATCTAAGGGGATATAGTTAGTATGGTTCAGTACCACATAGAAAGATCTTATGTTTGTATCAGTTGTTCCTCAAAAGGGCATTGTTGGATACAGCCGTGTGGATAGGAGGCACTTTCTTATTTAGATCTCCGATGTAGTGGTTCTCTATGAATTATTTCACGTCCTCATTCAGTGGCATGGGTCATATTTCCCCACCCCTTGAACAAAGGGGAAGTTGGGAGTAGCACTGTGCTCTTAAGCCTGTTCTGTCTGATTTGGACTAAGTCTGACACCCTGGAACAGCTCTACAGCCACCACACTTCCACTCCATTAGCCACACCTGGCTGCAAAAGAGCCTTGGCTGAGCAAACTTTCTCACCTCACGGGGGAAATGTATATTTCTGTATACACATATTCTGTATATTCACAGTATATTCTGGGGGGAATTCTCCCCCAGCTTAATCTTTTTAAGGTCCACCTCTCTATCCTCATATCATTCTACTGATGACATTGACCTGATAGTCCTCCTGACTGTCAGGAGCCAAGGCGTCATGAAACGCCTTGAGAGCGTCTATGAGAGCCCCAATACTCTACACATTAGCTGGGGATCACTAAATCTTCAATCCAGTGTTCAGTCTTCAACTATCTTGTGTAGTCCTCACCTGTAGACAACTTTGACCACCTGTTAGTAGCAGTACTAGGGTAGTTCCCACCCTAGGGGATTGTCTTACTCTACAGCTCTGGGCACAATGGACTCACCTACCTTTCTTTGACTCCTTTGTTGAATTGTTCAGGCCTGATGCCTTCCAAAACATTAATAGTAAGCATTTGGCTGTCCTTCAGTTTTTTTCCCACTACAAACTTAGACACAGCTCTTAACACATTTGCTTTCATCCATAATAATACCCTCTTTTTTCCCCTCTTATCTCTTTTTAATTGCTTCTACACTTTATGAATCTGATTATATATGCCTAAGTCACTCAGATCTGCCAAGTCTCTCTTACTTCTTAAAGGTACTGACCCACCATGAGGTTCAGCAAAGCTACAAAAGACCCATGCCAATACCAAAGTCTCCACTGAATTACCTTTTTTTCTTAGTGACTTAGTGGACTGCAGTGAGCGCAGTCCAGTCTAGCCAGGTGAAATGAGTACCTCTCACTGTCATTACCTCATTTTCTGCCGCCTCTTGGTTTGATTTTTCTCAGGTATCTGAGTTTTTTGTTTTTGTTTTTTTTAACCTCATTAAAGGTACTTACCACAGATCTTATTTTTATTCTTTTTCTTAGGCTCTTTCACCAGCTATTAAAAATAGCAAGCCAACGACCCATCTCATCATCTCCTTGATCCATCTTAGCTGCCAAAGCAGACTGATATGGAGGACACTAGTTGTCTGTTTTCTATAAGTTCCTCCCTTATATAGGCAAGTTCCCCTGAGCAGAGAGTTCATCATCACTTGCATGTCTTACCTGCTGTTGAAGCTTCCTTATACCATTCCAGATATATTACTTTTAGACATTGCAGGTTGTTCTCTGGTGCATCAGTCATTTTAGGGCTATGCTTGTATTCATCAAGAAGGTACGCCACCCCACAGGACAGGGGAAGATAGCCCCTAGAAGTCCTGCTCTGACTTTTCCCTCTCGGCAGATAGCTTGTTCTTAGTTTTGTGTGTCATAAACATAGCAGGAGCAGTACAACTGCTAGAACAAGGAAGTACACTATTCCATGCCGAATGGAGAACTGCCTCATTGGGTTTGCCTCCTTGAACATTTCTCCTTAGATGGCTTAACTTAGCTTTGTGTCTTACCACCCATAGCAAGGACAATCCAGCTGTGCCTCTCAAACTCATTAATTCTATCAAGTTCTTGTTTGAGCACCAAGTGTTTCCTAGGTAAACATGAACAAAAAAAATCTTCATTCTGTTGCTCACCAACAATAACCCAGAGAAACATCCAAGTCCAGCTTGATGAGTCAGTTTTATTGGGCTTACTTACAGGAATATAGGTGACCTTCAAATAGTTACGTCACCAAAAGTCCCTCCCTGGGGCCAGAGGAGAGTACATAAACTTGCTGTTCTTCCAGAGGACCTGAGCTTGGTTCCCAGCACTCATATCAGTTTGTGAGCAGCCTACAACTAAAGCTCCAGGGAATCCAATACCTTTTTGGTCTCTGTGGCATTTACACATGTGTGGCATACACACACACACACACACGCATTTTTCTTTTTTTTAAGTCACATCCGAATAGTGAAGTCCTGAATATTTTATAGATGGAGTCCTGCTTTTAGATACCCTTTCCTCTCCTACATAACTATGGAACCTCAAGACTATATCAGCTGGATCAGGATCACATGCAGCTGGGTGCTACGGGTATTAGAGGGAGTGAATTACTGGAATCTCAGGTGAAGGTCTAATCTCTGCCCTCTTCAGTGAGGAAATCTTAGTGGGTCCAGTCTTGTGTGGGTCTCATGCAGGTAACTGCTGTGATTTCTGGATGGTAACTGCTATGTCATACGTGGAGACCTAAGTTCCACAATTATCTATCTGTGTGACATCACAACTAGCAGTTTATCTTACTAATTCAGTAGACAGGACTTTACATTTTTAAAACATTTCTTAATTTATTTGGGGAGGAGCAGCTCATGTGGAGGTCAGAGAACAACTTGCAGGAGTCAGTTCTCTATCCCATGTGGGATCTGGGATCTGACTTAGTATTCATGTTTGCCAGCAATGTCCTTTACTCACTGAGCCATCTCAATGGACTAGTAAACAAAACTTTATCATTGAAAAAAGTTTTTTGTTTTTTGTTTTCTTGAGAGAGGGTTTCTCTGTTGTAACTCTGGCTGTCCTGGAACTCACTCTGTGAACCAGGATGGCCTTGAACTCACAGAGATCCACCTGCCTCTGCCTTCCAAGTGCTGGGAATAAAGGCATATGCTACCACTGCCCAGCTGAAAAAAGATTTTAAAAAATATTTGATACTCTATTAAATATATAGATTTTATTTTAGAAATTTATATAGTGTTTGAAGTTATTGACTTATAAATGTCTCTTTAGCTCAAGCTGTTTTAGTTCTAAATTTAATATAAATTTAGATTGTAAAACATTTTCTCTTCCAATACATTTTTAGTTTGGCAATGCTGGGATCAAATTCAGGGTCTTGCACATGCTAAGCACATGCTAAGCAAACCCTATACTACTGAGTTACATCACCAGCCTTGTTTTTGGTGTTTTGTTTCTGTTTTGAGATAGGTTTTCACTATGAAGCCACGTCTGGCATTAAATTGGTCAGTCTCCTTCCTTCCTTACCCTTCCCAGTACCAGGATTTCAGGAGTGGACTAGCATAGCCAGCTTGCCAAATATATTCTTAATTTATGTTAAAGTGAGTTTACCTTATTACTTCACTAACAGAAAGCATACTCTGTTTAAGGAAAAATTTAGTATTTAAGGATTTTTGGCTAAGTATCAAGTGATTGTCCAGTTTATTTACTTATTTTTAATCATATGTGTGTGTATTTGTGTTCCTGTACATGTGAGTGGCCACATTTTTGCCATGAGCATGGAGTATATATAGGCAGGTTAGAGGACAGCCTTGAGTGTTGATTCTCATCTTTTATCTTGTCTGAAACTGAGTCTTTCTTATTGTGACTGCTGCTGACCCATAAATTTCCAGGGATTCACCTGGAAAAGCATTAGGCTTTTGCTTAGGTTCTAGGGATTTGAACTCAGGTTGTTAGGCTTGTGTGTTAAGTACTTTACCCGCCAAGCCATCTTCTTAGTCCCACGTTTTCCTTTTAAAACAATTTGCTTCTAGTACTTTCAAATACTGATTCAGTTCTATTGCCTGTCTATTTTTGTGTTCCTATTCATTAATCCAAGTTATACCATTACATCTAGAGTATATTAAGTAACTGTTCAATGTTCAAGTAAGTTTCAGTTCAGTGGGCATATTTGTCTATGGATATTATTATTTTAAAAGTTCTTAAGTATATTTTTAATATTAAATAATGTAAATGGTTGTTAAAATATATAAATTAGAGGAAAGAGTAAAGGTTACTGTATTTTCCTCGATAACCAAAAATACTTAAGTGTAATTAAGTAACGAATAATTAAGTGTATGTATGCTCCTCGATGTTTTTTTCTTATATAACTTTCTCATAAATAAAAATACTACATTGTCAAGTCTTCATAATTATATATCTGGAAGAGTGCTTAGCGTTTCAAAAATTCAGTAGATGTAGGACAGTTTGCCTAATAGCATTTATCCTGTCATTTCATAGGATAATAACATCTAGTTATTTTAAATTTAGCACAGTTAAAGCCTAATGTTACCCCTTCCCGCCATATTTAAGATAGGCTAGCTATGGAGAGGTACAATCTCTGGGTTGTAAACAATTTGGTTCTTGATACAGTATTGCCAAAATGCCTTCTAGAAAGATGATACCACATCACATCATTGTAGTCTAATAGTATCTGAGAATTCCATTCTGCTTCTAGTGGCAATCAATATTAGAAAATAATTTATGTGAAATTTAGCAACTTTAATAGTTTCTTATTTAGTTTGCAGTTGAGTTTGATTACTATTTTTATTTAGTATAAATTTACTTTTTTCTTTTGTATAAATTCTTGAATTTTTATCTAGTAAAGCTGTTGGGGGCTGCAGAGATGGCTTAGCCACCTTCCTTGGTTCTGAGCATCCTTGTCAGGTGGCTCAAAACTGCCTGTAAATCCAGCTCTGGGGTGTCCATGTAGCCTCCACCTCAACACATGTGTACATAATTAAAAGTAATAAGAAAAAAAACCTTAAAGATGCTAATTATATATCTCATACTTTTCTCAGATTCTTTCTTCCAATTTATTATTTTCTGTTGTTGGAATTCTTGGGATTCACTTTTTGTGTGAATACAATCTAAGATGTTTATTTCTTTGTGTTCTAAATTTAGTGAAATTTCCTTTAAAAAAAAAAAGTCCATTCTTTTTTCCTGTTTGGCTGTTTAAAGTCCGATTTTATTGACAGTTCTGTTTTTGATCTGCTTATTATCTTGGTGTTGGGCAAAGTAACTTTTCTCTATTTGAAGAGCCTGAAACTTTAATGGCAAAGGCATTAACTTCTGTTCACTTCTAGGAATTAATTATGTAGATAAACAAGGGAATAATTAATTATGTATAAACTGGGATGCATCTTTTGGAGATATGGAGAAATTGTGGCTAAATACTGGTTCTGGGTTCTGTGCTTGAGATTGAATTCCAGCCAAGGAAATCTAAGGCTGTAAATATTTTTGCGAATTGTTTGGAAGTTATCCCACCTACTGAATAGTTGCACATCAAAGTTTTGAGGGATAAGATTCTTAACATGGTGCTTATTGAATAGTAAACAATATAGCTATGATTAACACTTATTACTAAGTTTTTTAATTGGATATATCTTGTTGGGCTAGATATATTTTCCTTTATTGGGCTAGAACTAATCTCTGTAGATAATCATCATGTTGGTTCTTCTGGATTGGTTGTCTACTCCCTTGGATCTATGACTAACCTTGATTTTATTTGATAGGTAGTATATTGTCTCTCTGAGTTTTTAAGTTTTCCAAATGAATTTTAGAGCCATTTTGTTAAGTTCCAAGAAGAGTAGCAGTGTTTTTGTTTGTTTGTTTGTATTTGGTAGGGTGGGGATTGGTTTATGTTAGACTTACACATTTAGAAGAAAAATGGTACCTTTGAAATATTAGTATTGGCAAAAGATTGTTTTTATATTTATAGTTTCTCTAATACTGCCCTATAATGTTTAATAGTGCTTCTTTAAAAGGAACAAAATTTTACAAGTCTTCATTATTACATATTTTCTCATTAAGTACATTATTTTAAAGTCATTATTGGTGATAGTTTGTAGTTCTATAATTTTTTAGTGCGTGTTCTTTAAGAATGCTGTCTTTTCTTTTTCCTATTATTTATATTTTCATGTTTCATATTTTTCAGCTTGATAGAATTTTTGAATAGTGACAAATAACAGATTTGCAGCATTACAATTTTAGTAAGATTGTCCTCTGTGTCTTAAACTATAATGTTGATTGCTTATGTTTCTTTTTGAGCTGGGAAGATGGTTCACTTGGTAAAATGCTGGGCCTGGTGGCTACCCAGATAGTGTAACTTAATTGATGAACTCCTGGCCACTGAGAGATGGTGTCTCTTCAGAGGAGGTGGTTGGTGTTACTAAAAGTGACACCTGAAATTGTCTTCTAGTCCCCACATATAGACCCCCCCACCTCTGCCACCACATACCTCCTCATGCATAAAAAGAATAAGACATGGTTTTCAGTGTTTCAGAGAATTACCAAAATACTATATGTTCCTTGAAAAAAACATAAATGGTATGGGATATAGCAGTGATAGAGCACTTGCCTACCATGTGTAAGGGTCCAACCTGTGCCGCACAAGAAAGAGACTGCCCCCCAAAACAAAAGCAAGAAACCCAGAGTAAATATATATGTAACTATAAGCAAGGATTGTTCTATTTTTAAGATTTTTTTTCAAGTTAATATTTAGTTTGGTAATGTTGAATTTTATGTCACTTTTATTTTGAGATAAAATTTAACATGATGTATAATTTGTTAATATATTATTCTAATAGATATTGTAGCATTAAAATATCCATGAGATAACTCCTGTTTTACCATAGATGATCTGTTTCATATTATTAAATAGAATCAGTTAGGATCTTAGAGTCAAAGCAAATTGAATTTATATTTTTTTGCTTTTTAAATTGGATGATTCTGGCAAAATTATTTTACTGTTGAAGTTTATTCCTTTTGTTTGTAGTTTAGTGGCTTTACATATTAGATAAGTTCTCTCAAACTTCTCTTCTCCATCTGCTCCTCTTTCAACATGATAATCCCATAGCTGATAAAAATCCAGAATTTTTCTCAGGACCATTTAGAAACCCTTTCTCATGATTGTTTCTACCCTGGACCCTGTGTTTCTTCCAACTTTGTTGTTTCTGTTTCTCCTCTCCAACCCAGGCATCGTATTCAGTACCCTTATTTTCATGTGTACAAGCATAAACTCTATGGGGGTATCTTGAAGGGTTTGGTAGCATATGCCTCTAATTCTAGCTCTTGAGAGGCTAAGATAGCCCAGTCAAAGCCAGCCTGCTCTACATAGTAAGACTTGTCTGAAAACATAAAACAAATGTTTTTGTTTTATCATCATCAGGTAGAGAGATGCTTGCCACAAAATCTGACAAACTAAGTTTGATCCCCATGTTCCACATAGTGGAAGGAGAGAACTGATTCCTGCAAGTTATCTTTTGGCCTCCATTGTGGCATGCACCCCCTCCAAGGAAATAAATGTAATTAAGAACTCCAAAACAGCAACAACAAAAATATATCAAAAGCCAAAAATCTCTGCAGGGAGGACTTACGAGTTTGTTACACTTTAGGAAGATTGACAGATCATTGTGAGACAATAGGCACTCTTTGAAAACTGTCTAGTGCTTTTATTCTTTTTTGTTTAAGCAAAGTCTTAAAGATCTTATTATGTGGTTCAGGCTGGTCTGGAACATGTGATTCTTCTATCTCCCCTGTACTGAGATTATAAGCCTGTGCTACTATCCCCAACACTGCTGCTACTTAATTCATGTTAATTTAATATATAATATAATATATAATATGTGTATAGCAGCTAAATTAAATTATCTGTGATGTGTGGTTGACAGTGACTATTTCTTAAAAATTAGTGTTTCAGAAATTTCTTTATATTACTAACTTTGATGGAATGATCTAAATTTGAAGTTTGGGTCAGCAAGATGGTTCAGCCTATGAAAGTGCCATATAAATCTGACTGAGTCTCATCCCCAGATTGAACAGTGGAAGGAGAGAACTGACTCCAGAAAGTTGTCCTTTGACTTCTCCACACATGCTGTGGCACATGCATGTCTGAACTTACATATAAAACATGCATACACACATTATAATAATAAATATATTATTATTTATGCCAGGCCATAGTAGTGCACACCTATAATCCTAGAACTTGGGAGGCAGAGGCAGGAGGATCTCTGTGAGTTTGAGGCCAGCCTGGTCTACAGAATGAGTTCTAGGACAGCCAGGGTTACAACAGAGAAACCCTGTCTCAAAAAAACCAAACAAAAAAACAAAAAACAAAAACAACATTTTAATATAAAATGAAGTTTATCTTTACGTGTTAAAAAAGCTTAGTTTGTACTTATTTTACAGAGAATTAATTACTAAGCCAACATGGCCACAGGAGGAGGTCCTTTTGAAGAAGTCATGAATGATCAGGACTTACCAAACTGGAGCAATGAGAGTGTGGATGACCGACTTAACAATATGGTATGATATCTTACTGTAGATGGTGTATTGCTGATGGTGTATATGTATGAGACTTTCCCATCAATCATACTCACTAAAACTCAATAAAAACTGCAGGCAAATATATTAATGGACTCTGTGCTACCTATTGTCTGGAGATACTTCAGTTGTAGTTATAGAAAGCATAAATTAGCTTAAACTAAAATGGTGATTTATTATAAGTAGGTAGAATTGTTTTATGGAACCCATGATAAAGGAGTATAACTCAGTTTTAGGAAGGGAAAAAGGAACTGATTAGTTGTCAAAAATTGCTTTTCCCCCATGCCCATGCTTCTAAGAATCTCTACCTAACTCAGTTTTCCTTTCCAGATCTGCCTTTTCTTTTTCTCTGGTTTGTGTCATATATTGAAGCTGCCTTTTTAGAGGGTTTACAGTAATGATGGAAATTATATCCTAGCTAATTTAAAGTATGATTAGCTAAATTTGTATTAGATATAAATTTATTTTTCATTCATCTGTGGCCTGGAAGGGGTGAGTTAAATAGTATAAAAGCTTCGCAGGAATGTCCATACATGGAATGGGGTGGAGGAACAGTTTCTAAAGAGGCAAAATTTCTTATAATTGAGGACAATTTACTAAATAGTTTTATTATAGTAATAACTAAGAGTCTTCCAATGTGGATAATGTAGGAATGCATAGTTATTTCTATTGAATGGATTAGGCTATGTAGGTATGAGTAAATGAAGGTATTTTCTAGTTAAAATATTATTCAGTTCTGTATTGGATAGTATATAGTAGATTTTTGCCTATAAAATACTAATGGGGACAATAATAGTTATATTAATACTTATCAAATGCTAGGCATTGTTCTAAATACTCACACATATTATTTTTAAGGTGTAATGTTTTAAAGATTAAGTGACTGAAACCATATGCCTAGTGTTTCTTTAGAAAACAGTAACTGCTTTAGTTCCTAGGTCAATTCTAGTTCTTTCTTCTTATTGCTATAGATACTGATTTTAATGTAAAGGAGGCCAGTTAAAGATGTATTTATTTCACTACTTAATTTAGAAAAGAACAGTTTTTTGTCATTTTGAGACAGGATTTCACCATATAACTTAGCTGCTCTTGAATTCTTTTGAACTCTTCATCTTTTTTTTTTCCCTCAGCTTCCTAAGTGTTATAATTATAGATAATATATCATAACAGATGGCTGGAGAGAACAATTTTTAGAAATGCTTTTGAGTTGGGCCTAGTAGTACATCCCCATAGTCTTATAGTACTTGACTGACTGCAGTGGGAGAATCATGAATTGAAGGCTAGCCTGGATTGTATGGTGAATTCAAGGCCAGTCTGAATTAGAACAAGACCTATCTCAAAAAACAAAAGAGGAACTATTGAAAATACTTAAATTGATTTGGAGTTTAATATTTATTATCTATAATAGGAAGGTAATAGACTTTTTAAAGGTGAAGCTGTGATATTAGGATAGATATAATAACGAGAAGAATGAGTTAACAGAAAGAAATTTCTAAGATGGTATTTGTATGTGAAAAATGTCTTGTCATTTTAATATACAGACCAAAGTTGATTTTTGTTGTTTTTGTTGTTTGTTTGTTAACTTAGCAAGTTATTTTCCTGGTTTGACATAGATCAGATTAACTTTTGATTTTACTTTTTTAAAGGAGTGGGGTGGCCAGCAGAAGAAGGCCAATAGATCATCAGAAAAGAATAAGAAAAAGTTTGGTGTGGCAAGTGATAAGAGGGTAACTAATGATATTTCTCCGGAGTCATCACCAGGAGTTGGAAGGCGAAGAACAAAGATTCCACACACATTTCCACACAGTAGATATATGACTCAGATGTCTGTTCCAGAGCAGGCAGAATTAGAGAAACTTAAACAGCGGATAAACTTCAGTGATTTAGACCAGGTTTGTGGATGATTTTAAAAATAAGTTATAGTCATGGGAAATATTTGAAATGGACAAGGTATATGTCTTAAGAATAAAAAGAGTTGGGAAGCATACAGGTTTCTGCACGCATGGGAAGAATTTTAAATACTGATGATAGTGCTGTCTTTGGAGAGAATCAAAGTTGTATTTTTACATTTGCCAAAGGGGCTTCTTTCTGATCTATTACTGTTCTAATAGTTAGCTACTTCATTATGAAATAGATATTGCTAACTGGGTGGAATTGCTGCTAAGTTTAGTACATTTATTTGGTGTGTGTGAATGTGTTTGGTTATCTAAAGTTTAGAATAAAATAGACTTATAATCACCAAAATAAAGTTTAGCTTTAAAGGCAAATAGAAATAAACTCTTGACCGGCATTTTGGCCAGTATTTTATTGTCATGTTTGACTCTTATACAGGTAAAAAGGTTTCCAAACATGTAGAAAAGTAGTTCAAGTCTAATATGACAGTGATGGTTTAAATGATCATGTATTATATAAATACACCATATACACATATGACAGGTATTAAACTGGTGTATGTTTGTGTTTAGTGTTGGGAATTAAACCCTGGCCCTAAGATACTTTGCAAACAGTCTGCCTCAGCTGTATTGCCAGTTCTAAACTAAATGCTTTTTCAAGTAGTGTTCTGTGTAGACAAATTATTTTGCTTATATTTTATTAATTAATGCTGATTTATTGAATCCAAAGCTTCTAAGAATTTTGTAAGTGAAAATAGCAGTATGAATCAAATGTAGCCTATAGTACTAGTGTTAAAGTAACCTTGTTCATGTTCATCAATTGAGTTATCTCAAAAAATGAGAATAAGAGTAGCCAAGAACCAAATTTTGATAATTTATTAGATCTGAAGCTTTTTCAAAACTTTTTACAAAGCTGTGTCTTCATCTTCTAATATTGAAAATAAGAACATTGGAATATTAAAATTTTGTTGAAAGATTAATGTTTGTGTGATTTGGTTTCCTTTTTGTATATAGAGAAGTATTGGAAGTGATTCTCAAGGTAGAGCAACAGCAGCTAACAACAAACGTCAGCTTAGTGAAAACCGAAAGCCCTTCAACTTTTTGCCTATGCAGATTAATACTAACAAGAGCAAGGATGCTGCTACAAGTCTTCAAAAAAGAGAGTCGACTGGATCAGCACAGTGTAAAGAGCTGTTTGCTTCTGCTTTAAGTAATGATCTTTTGCAAAACTGTCAAGTCTCTGAAGAAGATGGGAGAGGAGAGCCTGCAATGGAGAGCAGCCAGGTAATAAAATGGGTTTATTGGGTATTCGTTTTGCAGGTTTCAAAGTATAAATCTTAAGATCTCCAAAAACTATTAGGTTGTATATAAAGGAATTTTAGATAAGTAAAATTAGTTTTTTCCCTAACCTTCTTCAATAATCCCATCCATTTATTTATTTATTTATTTATTTATTTATTTATTTATTATTTTGTTTTTGAGACAGAATTTCTCTATTGTAACTCTGGTTGACCTCGAACTCCCAGAGATCCACTGGTCTCTTACTCCCAAATTCTGGGATTAAAGGTGTGCGCCACCACTGCATGGCTTCAGATTTATTTTAAATAGAATAATATTTTATTCTTTAAATGATTGGGAAATTACATATTCATGTTCATTAAAGCTTCTCTAATTTGTCAAATACTAAGTTGCTAGTTTTTAATCAAGGGGAGTTGGAATCAGTGTGATTAGGGTTTTTGGTTTTGCTTTGTTTTTTAAAGAATTTTGTTCAAATGTGACTATTGGGGCTGGAGAGATAACTAAGTGGTTAAGGGCTCTTATTGCTCTTGTGGAAGACCCAAGTGTGGTACCCAGCATACATAATGGACCCAACCCCTGAAACTACAGCTCCATGAAGAGCAGATGCATCTTGTCTTAACAAGTACCTGTATGCATATGCACATGCCTATGCACACATAACACAATTTTCAAAAAGTAAATCATGAAGAAAAGAATAAAACATTGCTGATAATTTTGAAAAGTACTTTCAAAGGTATACTACTTTTGAATTTTATTTTTATGATACTACCAATTATTTATAAAAAAATGTAAACATTAGAAGGAATATTTAGAGACAGTGAGATGACTCAGAGAGTAACAGTGCTTGCTGTGCAAGCCTGACAACCTGAAGGTGATACTTGGAACCCATGTAAAGGTGGAAGGAGAGAACCATTGCCACAGACTTGTCTTCTGATCACCACACGTGCCCACCCCTGGCACATGTGCACATACATACCCTCCCATGGAATATATAAATAATTTTTCATTAATTTGTTTTATAAATAAAATTTTGGGGGCCCAGCATGATAACTTAGTGGGGCAACCTGCACTTTTTGGGTCCTGGATCCCTGAGTAGAGGCAGTGAGGGAATGAGGAAAGGATAGATACACAGATAGTAAAGCAGAATCCAGTAGGATTCTGCTACTGCTGCAGTCAGAACCTCACTGTGCTTACGCTTATTAGGTAAAGCAGTGGAGTGGAGGGTGGTAACTAGTCTTGGTAGGGAGGCCTCTATTACAGTTTCAGGCTGTAACTATCTGGCAATAAGGAGCTGCAGTTGCTAGTCTTTGTACACACTGATCAGTAGTTCATAAACAGTAAGACTCTGGGCTCCTGGGGAGAGCTTTACCACACCTGATGAGGTTGGTCAATATAGGCAACTGGCTTTGCCAGTGTTTGATGACTGAGATTTTGGGAGTCGTATGTATGGCTGTGCTGGTGTGAACTGGATGTATCCACTCAAGACTTCACTCACTTAGGTCTTTCTCCACTCTCTATAATCTGTAAACCTGAGCATCCACGTAAAAATGGACCTCCACACATGCACTGTGGCACACTCAACCTACACAGACATAAAAAAGCAAACAAAATCTCTCTACAATAATAATAAATAAAATTTTAAGATAGATACAAGTTTTTAGATAATATAAACGAAAATAATTTTGAAACTACCTTTAAATTGATGGTGATTGAAGTTATCAGTATTGACCACTATGTTTTAATTTTTTAAAAAAAATCTAAGTTTGATTCATATTTTCTTGCTTGTATAAGTTTATAAACCTAGGTATATCTTTGATTCTCCTTCATTTGAAATAAAAACATATAATACTATTGCTATGGAGTTAATTGTGCTTGGTTTTATATGGGGCATAGTGTATTCTTATTTTTCTTTTAAATATTTTCTCTGCAGATTGTAAGCAGGCTTGTTCAAATTCGTGACTATATTACTAAAGCTAGTTCTATGCGAGAAGATCTTGTAGAGAAAAATGAAAGATCTGCTAATGTTGAACGCCTTACTCATCTAATTGATCACCTTAAAGAGCAAGAAAAGTCATATATGAAATTTCTCCAGAAAATCCTTGTAAGTTTTGGACATTTTAAGTGATGTATGTGGAGTTATTTTTATAATCTATCACTTGCAAATGCTGATGACATTTTGATGTCACTCCAGAGGAGTTAACATATTTTCAAAAATCGTGCCATCCATTATAACATTTTTATTGCCCTTTTTAATAGTTGTATGATTTATACCACTAAAACATTTCAGGCTAGAGAAAATGAGGAGGAGGATGTTCGGACTATAGACTCAGCTGTGGGATCTGGTTCTGTAGCTGAGAGCACATCGCTAAACATAGATGTGCAGTCTGAGGCTTCAGATACCACGGTAAGCGGCTTTTTGGTAAATAAAGTGCTGAAAATGAAGATTTAAGGTTTTCCTCCATTTTTTAAGATGATAATTTTTGGCATTCTTTAATAAAAAGTATATTCCAGGAAAGAAACCCTCAAATTGGTAATGGTATATATATATATATATATATATATATATATATATATATATATATAGTTTCTAAACATGGAAGTTTGAAAGTTTTATTAACAATAGTTTTAAAGATTTGAATTGGAAATCTGGTCATTTCTGAATTTTAGAATACAGAAATGTCTGTGCAGTTGGTCTTGCTCAGCACAGCTTTACTAATTTTAAGAAGCTTTGGCAAACCCAGAATTCATTGTAGGTTTAAGAGCTGTTAGTGTCACTAGGGATACTTATGAGTATTAAGCATGTAGTTGCTAGAGACGTTTCCACGTTCATTTGCTGGTAAAAATTCATTTAAAATGTGCTGTTTTTTTTTTTTTTTTAATTTCTCATGCTGTAGTACTATAGCAAAGCTAGATGTCTAAAGTTGAAAAGGCTAGTAAATAAGACAGGGTACTGTTGACATTATTTATTCTTAGTGAGGAAAAAGTAATGTGGTTTCTGACTATAAAAGTAAGATTCATAAAAACATTTGTTCTTTGGAAAAATAGTGATTTATAGAACTTTGGAGAAAGAAAACGTTATCAGATAGATTTAGTTCATAGAATGTAGTAAAAAGTGTTTTGATTATAAGCATTTTTATTTGAACAGATGTATCTGTAATCATGTACTTATGTTAAACACCCAATACCAGTAAGCCTTTTCTTTTGAAAGGACAAGCACAAAGTCCTTGATTTTTGTAAGATACTCCAAAATACCACTCAGCATTAGGAATTTGAGGGTTTGTTTCCTTTAATTACTGCTCTATAAAATTTACCTGCTTCTTTTGTCCTCCTTATTCTTCCCATTTAAGATTTTTAAAAATAGGAAATGTGAACTTTTTCTTTCTATTTAGGAAATACTCAGGGGGCTTGATCCAAACAGATGTTGCAAAATGGATTCTGCAATGGGAATTGTTTTTCTGTCACAGTGGTGCTAGGAATAATTTCTCCCTTACATACCAGTGTAAGCAGAAGGGTTGGGGCAGACTGGTTAAAGGTTTTTATTGGGGAGGTATAGGAAATGGTGTCGTTGATTGTAATTTACATACTAAAATCAAAAGTGTTTTACTGTGATTAGAATTTCCTAATAATCATGTAAAATCATGACCTTCTGTAAATTGTTATGTACCAGAATAAATGTTAAAATATGTTTTAGCAGTTTTGTGTACTTGAACTTGTCATGGATGTAATGCTTGCTTAAATTTAATAAGCAACTGTTTATTTTACAAGAAACTTTAAACTCTAATTAAATTTACTGCCTCTTGGGGGTGGACTTGGGTTAAAGTTTTAAAAAGATGGAATGAGACATTTTTGTATTTATTTATAAGGCTGGCTTATATGTTAAACAGGAGTTTGTGTTAAGACATTAATATGCTACACTATTTAATAAAGGAGGCATCTTTTAGTCTGAGAATTCGGCCCTGCATTGAGGACAAACTAGGGAATTCAGCTTCACAAGAACAGGTTTCAGACATTGACGTTACTACAAGTCCAAAAGGGAAAGGTGACAGAGCTCCTCAAAATGACAGGGAACTGAGACCTAATAGGAAATATAGCCGAAAACGTGGATTTCCCTCAAAGGTATACTTCACAATGTTAACTCAGGAAGTCTTTAAATGAACAGCTTATTTCTATTTCTTTCTTATTTGCTTTTCTGTTAACTGCTATTACTCTTAACTCTGTAAATTATTAACACCATTATTTATAGTGTAATTTGCTTTAGAAAATGCTATTGCCAAGTGTTTTTATTTCTTTTTGCTATAGAATTTATATGTCTCTGCATGGATAAAATATGGTAGCTGGCTGTGGTTTACGTTAATAAAGGATTAGGATCATAATTTGTTCTTTTTGTGCTATCGAAGGTTAAGAAAATAGCAAACATTCTTAGACCTTGACTGACAATTGCTTTTGATAGTGTTTATGAATTAGAATGATACTTTAAACTTTTTTTTATTGGTATAGTTGTTCATTAGAGAAAAAGAAAATGGTATAAACTGTTAGATTTTCTGTCCTTAAGGAAATAGATTGTTTTTTCCTGGTTTTGGCTTGTGTTTGTGTTGCTGTCTAAACCTTTTCTTCTTTTCTTTCCCTCTTGGAAAAAAAGATTTAGTTAGTTGGTTTGCTCATTGATGTTTTAATGTTTTTCTAGGTTTTCCTTCTTCAGTGTTTGATTTAAATGTTTTTATAGTTTCCTGTGATTTGTATAAAGGCATTTCAAGATAAGTGAAGAAAACTGTGTAGCTTTTCTAATACATTTGAAATTATAATTTCAATTTGTAAAAACATGTATGTCCTTTTAGCAAGAGCAAAATACCATTTAAATAGTTGAGGGTATATGAGTAATTTCATAAGTTTTATAACTAACTTGTTATCAATGATCAATCTTTCTTTTGTTTTCTAGTTATATTTCCCTTTTGATGTTTAAAAATGACAAAACACAACCTCAAATATTTTGGCAATTTGTGCTTTTTCATGTATTTTTTTGTGGGGGAATGATTTATTTACACAAAGCATTAAGCTAAAGGTATCTTCCCCTCATCTGAGCAGATAAGTACCTGGTTATCTTTAGACTTTATAGTATTGAAGGGGAGAAAATGAATGTGAGAATGAGTATTCTTTAAAACTTTTCTTCTTTCTTTATAGAGCTGACAGGTACTGCTGCACATTGGCCAGGTCTCCTTTTCCCCTGTGGTGTTACATTTACTTAAAAAAACAAGCAAAAAACAAACAAACAAACAAAAAACCAAAAAGCTCTTCTGTTTCTTAAGTCTCCTGGAAAGTATTCTTACAGATGAGTATTATTGTATCTTAAGCTTGCTCAGGGGTTCATTACAATTTAACTACCCTTAATCTTTACCTTTTTTTTTTTTTTTTGATGTTTTTATTTACTTTATTTTGTGTATGGATGTCTGAGGTGGGCCACAGTATACCTGTAGAGGTTAGAGGACAACCTGTATTGCTCTCCCTCTACCATGTGGGTCCTGAGGATCGACTCAGGCCATCAGGATTAATGCTTAGTAGTATGATAGGCTTTTTCATCCACTGAACTATTCTGCCAACCGTAGTCTTGATTCTTTTTTTTTTTAAATTTATTTAATTTTATTTTATGTGTATTAGTGTGAAAGTGTCTGATCCAGGTGTCTGATCCCCTGGAACTAGAATTACAGACAGTTCTGAGCTGCCATGTGGGTGCTGGGTGTTGAACCTGGTCCCGCTGGAAGAGCAGGTATTCTTAACCACTGAGCCATCTCTCTAGCCCCTGTAGTATTGATTCCTAAGGTCATCCCAATGCAGTTTATTATATTAGTATTAATCCATTAAGTTATTTTAATTATAAAAACCTTAATTCCTACTGCTTGACTTTCATTTTTTTCTCTGCTTACAGAATTTGTCACTCTTAAAATTCCTTCCACTCCTTCCCTCCTAAGAAATGTTTCAAAAATCTTGCATTGTGTTTGAAAAATGGAGGAA
This sequence comes from Cricetomys ansorgei, assembly GCA_026225945.1. Classification (NCBI taxonomy): domain Eukaryota; kingdom Metazoa; phylum Chordata; class Mammalia; order Rodentia; family Nesomyidae; genus Cricetomys; species Cricetomys ansorgei. The sequence goes on along the minus strand of JAMJFZ010000107.1, from coordinate 47,033,346 downwards.
AAGGTTTGAGTTTTTATTTGGAGCTGAAAACAACCTTATGAGTTGCAGGTTGATATGAAATGACAGATATTCTAGCCATATCTATCTACAAAGGCTTATTCTATTGTTTGGTATTATAGATATATAAATAAACACTTTGTATTATTTAACAAAAAGCCTTTCATATATACTCATGCTTTGTCAGATGATAACATTAGTGTCACTCCTCAGGCACTGTCCTACCATAGCATCCCTCACTGGCCTGTAATTGGACAAGAAGGCTAGAGCAGTTAGCCAATTGAGTTCCAGGGATCTGATTATCTGTACCTTCCAAGGACTAGCTTTACAAGTGGGGACCACAAGGCCTGGCTTTTTTTTTTTTTTTAAATGTTGGTTATGAGGATCCAACTCAAGTTCTTAAGCAATTCAATCCCCCCCCCCCCACCTTTTTAAAGACAGGGTCTTACTATGTAACCTTGGCTAGGGTAGAACTCCTATGTATACTACACTGGCCCTTGAACTCACTGAGATACACCTGCCTCTGCCTCTCTAACACTGAGATTAAAGGTGTGTGCCACCACATTTAGCTTCTCAGCTTTTCTTTATAGTTGATTGTAAATACTAATCTGAAATGTAAATTATATGTATGTAGAAATTGTTAGAAGTCATCAACTTTCATTAGACTTCCAATTTCATCTTAACTTTCTCTGAGAACTTAACTGTAAAAAAATATGCTTTTTGTTCACTTTTTTTTTCATTTCTAAGTCACAATGAAATGTTGTCATAGTTACTCTTCCTTATTTACAATACTACTGGTTCTACTAGAGAGGAGGTAGATGGAAGAGGCTTTGTGTAGTAGTGGTGAAGGATGTCATCCAGAAGGAAACTTCTCGAGCTGTCTGTGTTTCCTGTGATTTCTATCCCTGCGATTTCTATCACGTCTGCCCAGGGAAAGTAAATCAGCACATTTGTTTTTACTTTCAAGAGAAATCATTGAATTTTTTACTTGCCCTAGTAACTTTAGGGGGAAATCGTTTACAATTTTATAATCCTAAATAATTTTGTTAGTGTGGCAAATTTAAAGCCAAATAAGTACATTAAAGGGAATATATTATGTCAATGGATTAAATAATAGAACTTTCAAATATTTTGATGGTAAATCATTGATGAAGCATACCATCACAGTATATATTTCATATATAATTTGCCTTAAAATGTATTGTTTGGGAATATATTTACATTTCTGTCTTTGATTAGTTTTGTTCAGCTGTGTTTTGAAATTTAATTTTGTGTATGTGTGTTTTTATAGAGATTGAACACAGGGAGCTTTATGCATGCTAGGCAAGAGCTTTACCACTAAACTATACCACCAGCCCACTTGGTCATTACTTTTAAAAAAAATTTTTAAAGATGATTTATTTTATGTGTATGAATGTTTTGCCTATATGTATGTTTGTGCATTCTGTGCATGTCTAATGCTCACGTGGGTCAGAAGAGGATTTTAGATCTCTTGGAACTAGAGTTACAGATGGTTGTGAGCCTTTATGTGAGTGCTGGGAACTGAACATTGGTCCTCTGCAAGGGCAACAAGTACATGTTACTGCTGAGCCATCCCTCCAATCCCATTGGTAGTTTCTTCTAAGTAGTCCCTATTTAAATCTGTACGTTACATATAGAGATGATCATAAATTCTTAGTGTATTGGGGAAAGTTTGGAAGCATTTTCTTGTATTTTTTGCTCCAAAGTCAGCAGAATAGACATAATTTATGAGTCAACAACTTGTAAAGACATCTGATACAGAATAAAGTTTTCTTTTTTGTTCAGGCTTCACTTAAGGCCTTTTTTATATATAAGATAATCCACAAAGGTGCTTAAATTCTTGACTTTGGTTAGTTGTTTTCATTTTTCTCTATCTCCTCCTCCCTCTCTGTCTCCCTCTCTCTATTTTTTTTTTTTTTATTTTGGTTTTGTTATATATGTTAAAAATCATCTTCTGGAATGGGGCAGAAAGTTTTGTTACCTGGTTTGTTTTAGAAAATCTTTTCGGAGCACTAACTCATATCTATAACTGGCCTCCCTGTTATTTTGTTTACAATGTGTGCAGCTTCTTCTGTCATCTTAGACTTTCAAAGCCTTCTGTTTTGTAAGTTGTTTTTTTCCTTTCAATTCTTCTTCGTGGTTTTTCACTGTGAAATTACCTCATTCTTAATGTGGGACATATCAATTTTCTAAGGCTAGTAAAACTGTGTCTAGAGTTGTATATTCAGTCAAATCTATTATCTGTGCTGTACTTTGCCACTGGCAAATGGATCAGGACAATGGACTTCAACAGTCAGATATAAGTATTGTTGGTCTTATTTTTCAGGCCAGAGATCCTCAGCAGGAGCCTGTGGAAGAGACAGAAAATTTGAAGAAACAACACGAATTATTAAAAAGAATGTTACAACAACAGGAACAGCTGCGAGCTCTACAAGGACGACAAGCTGCTCTTCTAGCTTTGCAGCATAAAGCAGAGCAAGCTATAGCTGTGATGGATGATTCTGGTATGAAGCAGTCTTAAAATATTATTTTTATAAGAAAGGCTCATTAACTACTTGCATTGCAAAGTGGATGCTATTATTATATAATCAGATTTTGGTTGTTGACAAGTTTAGCAACTTGTCTTACTCTGTCCTGTGCTTTTCTCTGGTTATACAGAAAAAGTTGCAGGAATACCTCTTAGCTATCATACTGTACCATACAGACAGACAGCTTGTTCTCCTTTTCATCTGAGTACCTTTAAGAGGTAAAGGGAGACAGGCCTGGATTTAGTACTGTTTTTGTAACCTCAATGACAGAACTCTTTCTTGATGCTTTTGTTTCCACTTTGGGGGTGGGGGTTACTGTTTGTTTTTTATCTCACTCAGCTAAGATTGTTTTTCTTGAGTTGCCTTCCAGGGGGGATTAAAAAATCTTAAGTAAATCAGGCATGATTACATAACACCTGTAATCCCAGCACTCAGAAAGCTGACGCAGGAGGATCAAAAATTCTTAGGGTCTGGGGTAATGTCTCAGTTTGTAAAGTGCTTATTTGACAAATATAAAGATCTCAGTTTAGATCCTCAGCAACCACATAAAAGCCCAGTACAGTGGTACATATCTGTAACCCCAGCACTGGAAGAGACAGACAGGAGGATCCCTAAGATTTGCTAGTCTAGCTAATTGACGAGCTCTGAGTTTAGTGAGTAATCTTGTCTCAAAAAATAAGATGGAGAGTAACTAAGGAATATACCCAACATCAACCTCTTATGTACACATGTGTACAGACTCCTTCCTCCCCCAGGCAGTAGTTCATAGTTGGACTCTGTTTCATAAAATAAAGTGGGAGGGCTACAGATTTGCCTGCTTGAAGTCTTCCCTCTGGAGAAAATAAAAACAAGCAAAAAAAAAATCTAATAAGATAATAAATTAATAGAACATATTTAGTATTCAATGTTAGTAGTTCTGTTATTTCATTTAGGTATCTAGTTTTATATGAGCTTTTAAAGCTGCTATTATGGTTTATTCAGTCTTTGTAAGACTCAAGAAAAAAGCTCATCTTTTTATTACCCTTTCCCTCATAGCCATGTATCGTTTAAGTAAGGATTGTTTAGTATTGAGTCTTAATTTTGTAGTTTGTCTTATTGTCTTCAAACTTGTTTTAAGTTTTCAAGAGGTTAAAAGAAAGGTTTTGCTTATTAAAACTCAATAAGGCTAAGGTTTCTTTTCTTTTTAATTGTCAAATCACAATTATATATTTTGGGGTATAAAGTAATAGATATGATACCCTCTCCCACTGGCTTAGTTATATTTCTCATCAGTTCTCATAGTTTATTTACCTCTGAGCACTATAATTTGGCATTTTATTTTGCTATTTTGGTGACATAAGTTTCATAGGGATTGCTTACAGGAATGTGGGTGAATGGATGAGGCGTTATTTATAGGATTTTTGACAACTAACCAGTGGCTGTACTACCAAAGTACTGTCTCTCTCCTGCCCATCAGCTGTTAAATCCTCATGGAGGAGTAGGACTCACAAAGTCCCTCATCTCTTCTTCATAATATTGAGTAGTTGAGTTTATATCATCTCATCTGATCATCAGAATTCTGGGCTGCTGCCTAAGGCTTTTGCTCTTGACATACTATTTTATAAAGAAGGACTTCAAACACAGTTTCTGAGTTGGCTGGGCTTAATACAGATTTTTAGCAGATATTTCTTGAATTTTAGGTTAAAGTATATAAGTAATTTCTTTTACAAAGATATCCTATCATGAATTGCAATAAAAGAGTATAACTAGAGATTGAATTTAAACTTTATATATTTCTTCAACAAGAATTTTAGCTTAATTTAGAACAGGCCGGGTGGTGATGGTGAATGACTTTACTCCCAGCACTTGGGAGGCGGAGGCAAGCGTATCTCTGGGAGTTTGAGAGGCCAGCCTGGTCTACAGAGTGAGTTCCAGGCCAGCCAGAGTTACAGCAGAGAAATGCTATCTCAAAAAAACAAACAAACAAAAAATTTAGAACAGTTTTGCTCCTATGTTATGAAGTGTTGTGGAAGAAAACTGATGAAAGCAAGGGTTAGAGTTTCTAATGTTCCGAGACACAACACTCCTGCCTTGGGAAAGTGCTTTTCTTATCATTTAGCAAGTTGTTCATTAGTTATCCGAATTGTAACTTTGGTGTTTTCTACAGAGAGGTTAGACTAGAAAAGTGTTTCTCTGTCAGTCCTCAAATGCTGTTTTTGGATTGTTTTTTTTCCAACAGAAAATGATAGTATTTTCTTTAAAAAAAACAAAACAAAAAAAAGCTGTTGGGCAGTGGTGGACATCCCTTTAATCCCAGCACCCAGGAGGCAGAGGCAGGCAGATCTCTGTAGTAGTTAGGCTGCTGTGTGGTCGGTCTTATCAAGAAAGATGAGGAGGCATTTTCATAGACTCAAACCCTGCCAGACCTCTGCAGAGGGAACTACCGAGATGGCAAGTGCCATCATTGACAGTGGAACCTCAAGTGCCTGAGCTCAGGGGTTTATATTGATTGAGAACGCCTCAGGTGCAGATCATAAGAAGTCAAACATCCCCCACATAAATTGAACACCTGCAGACAATACAAAAATGCCAAGGTCTATGCATTTCTTTTTCCAACAGTTGACAAAAACAACTATTTTAAACACAACTAAAAATAAACGTCCACATCAGATTTCTGTGAGTTCAAGGCCAGCCTGGCCTACAGAGTGAGTTCCAGGACAGCCAGAGCTACACAGAGAAACCCTGTCTCAAAAACTAACGAAACAAACAAACTCTCCCTCCCCTCAAAAAAGCAGTTTGTACCTCGTAGCATGGCTCTTTTAAGGTTGGAAAGCTAAAAGTGAGAACCAAGATGCGGTGCTAGGTAGTAGAACAGTAAGTATTGTTAAAGTGGTCTTCAGAATCCTGCTTTAGGAGGATGAGGGGATTTTGTTTTGTCTTTAATGGAGACAATAAAACCTGTGGTCTTTTAGTGTAATTTCCATATCACAAGCAACTTCAATAAATTACCTGTTCAACTTTAGAGTACAAAGCCCTGGCCAGCTGGATTTGGTCTATGTGGTTTTATTTATTTCTGACATGGTTTTATGGAACATTGCCATTCTTATTTACATGTTGCTGATTTTTGCAACCAAGCTAATTTTCAGTCTGTACTTTGTAGAAGCGTTTGCCTGTTTCTCTAATACAGTGTTGATTTTATTGGAGGAGGTGGAGATAGAGACCTCTCAGAGTCAGCTGTGTCTTTTTAGGATACTAATTTACTCACTGTTCCTTCTACCTAAAGAAACTGATAGAGCCTTTCTACCTCTGACCCAGCAAGTCACATTTATTAACTGGAATTGTAATACTAATCTTTCTTGTATGTTGAGAATGAAAAATATGAGTCACTTTACTAGAGTTTAATAGTTATCCCTTTATTTCTATGTCAGATATAAACTTCTAATAAAATGATTGGCTGACAGATAAAAAAGATAATTAAAAGTTTCAAATTATGTTAGGTTATACTCAAGCTTGATGCTTCTTTATGCTATATGTAGTATTTAATTTTGTTTTCAGTTGTTACAGAAACTACAGGAAGCTTATCTGGAGTCAGCATAACATCTGAACTAAATGAAGAACTGAATGATTTAATTCAGCGTTTTCATAATCAGCTTCGTGATTCTCAGGTAATTAGTTTATATGTATGGTTAGGGTTAGAAATCACATTAATTAACCCAATGGTTGTCAAACCTTAGTAAACATAAATATCACCTGGCTTGATTGTTCAAAAAAATGGAGTCCCTCAACCTCCAATTTTGATTCTTAAGATTTGAGTGGGCCTCATATGATCCTATTGCTATTCTTGCCACTATCTTTTGAGAAACTCTAGGTTAGAGAAAAAAATCTACTTTGTTAAGATTTATTTTATGTTTGTTTTATGTATGTTTGTACCTGAATGTGTGTATGTGTGTATATATATCATGTATGCAGAGGCCAGAAGAGGGCATCCAGATCCCTTGGAACTGGAGTTACAGGCAGTTCTGAACTGCCTGATAATGGATATTATGACAGAACCTGGGTCCTTTGCAGGAGCAGCAAGTGCTCTTCAATGATGAGCCTTATCTCTACACCCAGAAAAGTTATTTTAGACTGCTGAGTAGTAAGATTTTTCCTTGCATAGGCTGTTAGATAAACATTCTTTTTACCTCTTTTAAACATTAAGTGGTTATTGGCCAGGTGCAGTGGTGTAGGCCTTTAGTCCAGCACTGGGAGGCGGAGGCAGGCAGGTAGCCTGTTCTACATAGTGAGTTTCAGGATAGCCAGAACTACATAGTGAGGCCCTGTCTCAAACAAACAAGCAAACAAACAACCCCCCTCAAACAGAAACACAGAGAGGTATAGTTAGTTTTAAGTCTATATCCTTGCATTATTTTATCTTTCTGACAGTTTTAAGGAAGATTTTTTTAGGGAGGGGTATTTTTGTTTGGTTTGGTATTGAAGCAAGGTCTTACTCTGTAGACTGGCCTTGAATGTTCCATCTTTCTGTGCTGACCTCTTAAAACACTAGGATTATAGGCTGGTGCTGCCATATCTAGCCAGAACAATTTAAGAAATAATAAGTGCTTCAATTTTATGAACTTTGTAAAATAATGATATACATGTGAATTTTTAGTGTGTGCGATTTGGGTAAGAATGGGTGAACCATTGCCTTCACACTGGGAAAAAAAGTATGATTGAAGGTGCCATGACTCTTGTCTTGCCCACTAAGAAAATGAGTATGGACAGTTATCTAGCAAAATTTAGTAAATTTTTCTAAGGGACCTTGTTACAGGAGACAGTTATAAGATTGTTACTGGAAGCGTTGTGATAATAGCAATATAGGAAATAGGAAAACAATAGCAAAATAGGAAACAAGTCAACATACAGTAAAATGCAACTTTTAAGTGCCTTAATTTTAAGCGATCTTTTTTTTTTTCTCTTTTTTGAACTAAGCCTCCAGCTGTCCCAGACAACAGAAGACAGGCAGAAAGTCTTTCATTAACTAGAGAAATTTCTCAGAGCAGAAATCCCTCAGTTTCTGAGCATTTGCCTGATGAGAAAGTCCAGCTTTTTAGCAAAATGAGAGTACTACAGGAAAAGAAACAGAAAATGGACAAATTACTTGGAGAACTTCATACTCTTCGAGATCAGCATCTGAACAATTCATCATGTGAGTAAATCTGATTCAGCAGTATTATATAAAGGGTATATAAGTATTTTTGTTGGTCCATAGTAGTTACTTAATAAGTATTTGGTAAGTTAATAAATACAGTTCCACAAAAAATTATAATTTTTGAAGAAACTTGAATGTGAAAAGCTTTTAATAAGCCAGTATATGATAAGAGCCAAATACATGTTAAGTCTATTAATAAAAGAAAAAAAAATAAAGTTGGGATAATTTAGATCTAGTCTCTAGTCTTTATTATTTTATTAAAAAACAAAACAAACTTTTCTAGTTCCTGCCCCTAAGTAATAGGAGCTCATGTGCTGGAAATTGGAATCAGTTTGGGTAACCCCAGCTAGCCATTATTAATTATATTAATATTAACAAAACATTCCAGTTTTTGTCTTAATAAAAAATGATAATGGATAAGAACACCATTTTTATAATCCCTATTCTTTGGTTGGAAAGACAGCTCAGCAGCTAAAAGCACTTAATGCTCTTGCAGAGAACCAGGTTTAGTTCCCAGAACCCACATTAGACAGCAGCTTATAACTGCCTGTCACTCCAGTTCCAGGGGATTGGATGTCCTCTGGTTTCCATGAGCTTCTGTATGCACATGATGCATATAAACTCATGCATGTACATATACATAAAATATAAATAAATAAATCATTCAAAATAACAAAAGAATCAGATGTTCTCTTTTTTGCATGTTTTGTGTTTTGAGACAAGATTTTACAGTGAAGCTCAGGCTCACATCAAATTTGGAACATTCCTTCCTCAGTCTCCCCAGGGCAGGGATCCAGCATGGAATAGTTGTCCTTTATTCTTCACATAGCTCTTGTTTCTCTGCCACTTTCAAAGGAACCCTACTATTTCTGCCTCAAGACGTATTCATTCCCCTCCTCTTAATCTCAGCTACTTTCTTCTTGTAGAGGATACTATTCATTTGTTAACTTTTATGAATAGAGGAAGACAACTAAGGAAAACTTAAAATTTAAAAGGTATGTTTATGCCTTTGTATCAGTTTTATATACAGAGGAAGTCATACTTTGCTGACTGACAACTCTTAAAAGGCCACCCATCCTAGAAAACAGTATAAGAGCAGTAGTAAAAGAAAGAGTGGTTAAAGAATAATGTAAAAAGAGACCATTAGGAACCAGCCATAATAATTGTGGCATTAAAATGAGAAGGAAACAATGACAGTCCCATTGAGAAAGAGATAAATTACATTTGTTTTGAAGTAGTAAGGGATAGAAAAATGTATAGTCTTAATCATTAATTACCCACCAGGATTGGCCTTTCCTGTTCTATACATCATACATTTCGACTCTGTTCAACTTAACCCAAGACCAAGTTTATCCTAGTGGTTTTTTTGGTTGTTTTTCTAGCATATAATATTGTAATTCTTGTCAGTTTGTCTTGTTTTCTCCCTTCTATTTTTAACCCAGTGGCTATAATGCAAAAGTAATCAGCTGTCTGGGAGGAAGAAGTAAAAATATTTTTCTTTGTGTATTTTGATGTGTTTAGTATGAACTATGTTAATACGTGGCCTGTGTATATACGTTAGCTTTCAGGATTTAAATCTGCAGATTTAGGATGCTAATAAATTTTATTTTCTGTTTGTTTCTAAGTATCCAATCTGTGAATATCTGCTGTTTCATAGCATGTTTATTTATGATAATTGTTTATCTTTTCCTCTCTTTCATAGTTGTGCCTTCAACTTCTCTCCAAAGAAATGCGGATAAGAGAAGTTCAACTGTAGCTCTCTCTGCTCCTGTTGGCTTTGCACCAGTTGTCAATGGAGAGTCCAATAGCCTTACACCATCTGTTCCTTGTCCTGCCACTTCTCTAGTTTCTCAGAATGAGAGTGAAAGTGAAGGTCATCTAAATCCAGCTGAAAAACTACAGTAAAATACTTTTTGCAATCGTTCTTTACATCTATTAGATAATTCAAATTAAATAATGAGGATGATTTTTTAGCCTGTTGAAAGTTTGTAAGAAACTGAAGTTAATAAGATAAGCAGCCTTAAGTTATATGGTGAAAGGAGGGGATTTAATATATGTGAATCTTATCAGTTGGCTAAAAAAATATGATGTCATGAAGGTGGTTCTCAAAACTGCTGTTAATTGATCATTTTTCAGAGAAAGGATATGCAATAGCAAGAACTATAGGTAAAATATCTTAATTTCAAACAATATGGCCCAGACTTTAAATTATAGGAGACTGTGTCAGTGTGAGCAGAACACTCAAAAAGCCTCTGTTGCTTCACCTGCAAAACAGGGATGATGTATATGACATTTCAGTTTGTGCTGTTGGGGTTTGTTTTGTTTCGTTTTGCTTTTTGTTTTTGTTTGTCTGTTTTGAGACAGGGTCTCCCTATATAGCTACCCTTGGCTGGCCTGTAACTTAGTGTGTAGACCAGGCTGGCCTTGAACTCACAGAGATAATGCCTGCCTCTGCCTCCTAGTGTTGGGATTAAAGGTGTGTTCCAACATGTTCAGCTAAAACTGTATTTTTAAAAATTGACAAATGCTCTGAATACTTAGCTTGGTCTAAATTGTGTGTGTGTATGTGTGTGTGTTTTCCAACTACTTTAATAGTGTATGCTTTTTTTTAATATAAAATGGTGTTAATTTTCCTTTTTTTTAAATTAGGAAGTTAAATGAAGTTCAAAAGAGATTGAATGAACTAAGAGAATTAGTTCATTATTATGAACAAACATCAGATATGATGACAGATGCTGTAAATGAAAATACAAAAGATGAAGACACTGAAGAGTCAGAATATGATTCTGAGCATGAAAATTCTGAACCTGTTACTAACATTAGGTAACAACATTTCATTTCTTTTTCCCAGTATATTCACCCGAACTTAGTGCTTGGGGGGAGAGGGGCAGAGAATGGGGAGGTATTGGGAGGCAATACATCAGTGAAGTATTGTTAGCTTCTAATTTAATCTTTGTCATTATAAGTTAGTTGTTTTGATTTGTAATAATCTTACATGCCATATGAAGAAAAAGAAGGAAATACATTGAGGGCAGTAATTTAGTAAAATTGTTGTTTGTTACTAAATGCAAGTAAATTTAAGAAGTATGAAATTTAGCATTTTCTTTTTTTACCTTAATACCTTACATATATTTTGAGCTTTTAGATGCTTTTATTCATAAACTAAGTTAATGGAAAAGTTAATGAAAAGCAGGAGTCTGTTATTAAGAATTTGAGCTTAAATGGTATAGTTAATGCTGTTCTTAGCTCTTGAAACTAGTTTATTATAGCTCAAGGTTGATTTTTCTTTTTAAATAACTTGTCTTTAATTTCTTTTAGAAATCCACAGGTAGCTTCTGCCTGGAATGAAGTGAATAGTAACAGTAACACACAGTGTGTTTCTAATAATAGAGATGGGAGATCAGTTAATTCTAACTGTGAAATTAACAACAGATCTGCTACCAACATCAGAGCTCTAAACATGCCTCCATTAGGTATGATTTCCTGTATTCACAGATAATTTGCCATATTCTTGTGAAGTAGATTTTTCTTTAATTTATACTTTTGTTTGTTTTCTTGAGACAGGGTTTCTCTGTTGTAACTCTGGCTGTCCTGGAACTCACTCTGTAGACCAGGCTGGCCCGAATTCAGAGATCCACCTGCCTCTGCCTCCCAAGTGCTAGGAATAAATGTGTGCCCTACCACCTCCTGGCTTGATTTATGCTTTTAATATTTTAAAACCATTTACTTGAATGATACTTGTTTTTAACAGACTGTCGGTACAATAGAGAAGGAGAACAGAGTCTGCATGTAGCACAGGGTGAAGATGAAGAGGAGGAAGAAGTAGAGGAAGAAGGAGCCAGTGGGGCTTCATTATCTAGTCATAGGAGCAGTCTGGTTGATGAGGCACCAGAAGATGAAGAATTTGAACAGAAGATCAGTAGACTCATGGCTGCAAAAGAGAAACTTAAACAGCTCCAAGATCTTGTTGCTATGGTGCAAGTAAGTTGCTTGTTTAAATGGTATAGTTATATATGATGAAATTTTTGTGTGCATTTGATAATTATATTGATACAAGTTCTTTCCTTTCTGTTTTTTCCTATTTCCTTTCTGTTTTTCTTATATTGAACTGAGGACCCTGCATATACTAAGCAAGCATGCTACCACTGAGTTATATCCCTAGCTCTATATTTGTGTTTTAAATGTTCCTATTAAAGGTTTATTAGTTTACATGCTATACATCAGATACTGACAAATTCTTCCTGGTAAAGTTGAAAAAGTGAGCCTTACAAGGTGTAATCTGTAGTCCTAACACTTCAGAGGTGGAGGCAGGAAGATAAGGAGGAGCAAGGTTTTCCTTGGCCATATGCAAGTTGAAGGCCTGCTTTAGGCACAAGAGACTGTCTCAGAAAAAATAATGGGGGCAGGGGTTAGAGTAGGTATCTTTGTCTTTATAACGCATATACTGCCTTTTCTAACTTAGGAGAAGGCAGCCATCTGTATATAAAAACCCAGGAACATGGCTGTATACTAGTGCTGTTTTCTGTACAACTCCACATAATTGTTTGTGTTTTTGCTGATGACACTGGCCTAATATATAGATCTCATGACATCATCATGAGGTAGATATTAAACAGATTGAAAAAGTGTTAATTGCCCAGTGTTATGTAATTGTGTTAGCTAGAATTTAGATCGCTTATAGCAATGCCTGAGATCTTAACCTATTTTATGTAAAAAAAGAAAATCCAAATGTTAGCATGTTAGTAAAGTTCAATTATTAATATACGTTTTTGAAAACAATTTATACATATGCACATGTAATTATATAAATATTAGGAGTTATCTAATGTGGTCTAAAGATCTACTGAGCGTTTTACAATTTACTATGTCAGGTATAATTTTTCTAGAGCCACAAAAATGATTTAACTTGTGAAATTATTCCTTTGTTTTATTTTTGATTGTTTTCTTTCAAATGTTTTGTTAGAACATTGACTATGTATTATCATACCTTTTAATTTGAATGGAAATTTTCTAATTGCTCTCTAGAATTACTATTAGTTGATATTCTAAGCAAAGTGATTCCATATCCCTATACCTTTGATTACATTTTTATTATATTGGTATACTATAGCTTGTTTACATGTTAATAGAATTGGCTTTTGACTTTTAAAAATTTTTCTCTATGAGAAGAGAAAAAGTAAGAGAAAAAGGAAAAAGAGAAAGTGTATAAACATGTACAAACATACAGGTGAACCAACCAATGTCCCCCCTTCCTCCTTCCCTTCTTTCTTTTTTTCTCCATTTTTTAAGTTACAACACAATTTTTGCTGGATTCCTATTCATATGATCACCACTGGGCTAGGTTAATCTTTTGATTGATATAAAACTAGAATAGTATTTCCATTTGAAAGTTTATCCTAATAACTAATAAGAATCAATTCTAACTTATTATGATTTTATTAGAATATTGTTTCCAAAAGTAAAATTTCAGGTATCTTCAGAGAAAGCATAGATAACAAATAAGTTAAATATTTTCAAGAAAATTCAGGAGCTCATTTTCAATCCCTTGCTAATCATTGTATTAGTTCAATAAAAGAAACAAATCTACTGTTAGTAAGATATAAACTTTGGTTGTTTTTCAGTAATCATGACAGATTTTAGATAGGATATTCTTTTTTCAATTAAAAAAAAAAAAAAGAGCCTGGAGAGATGGCTCAGTGGTTAAGAGCACTGGCTGCTTTTCCAGAGGTCTTGAGTTCAATTCTCAGCAACCACATGGTGGCTCACAACTATCTATAATGGAATCAGATGCCCTCTTGCGGCATGCAGGTGTACATGCAAATAGAGCACTCAGGCAAATAAATAAATCTTAAAAACCCTAACCTCATCCCTCCTAAAAAGAAAGAAAGAAAAAGGCAAGGTCTCATCCTGTATCTCAGGTAGCCAGGAAATCACTATATACAACCCAAACTGGTCTTTATCTCATGGAGATCCTATAGGTTTGTTACCCTCTTGAGTACTGGGATTACAGAAATGAGCCAGCATGCCCATCTCATTATCTTTTGTATCATAAATATTGGTACTAGTTTGGTAACTTAAAAGACAAAAATGAGGAAATGGGGGAAATTTTTAAACAGATAGTGGGCATGAATTATTTGAAATAGTACTAAGAGTGCATCTTAAAATTTAATACCAAGTTTCCTGCTCCATGGTATTTTTTAGTTTCTTTATATTTGACACAAAGTTATTCTTTGATAGCTCATCACTTCAACAAAATAAGAAACGATGAGTAATTTTTGTCAAAGATGTCTTAGTTCATAGTGCTATAATGAAATATCTGAGGTTGGGTAACTATAAAGAAAATAAGCTTATTTAGTTTACAGCTTTGGAGGTTTTAAATGTCTACCTTCTGGCTAAGTGTTATAAGGCCATGCAAGACAGAACATGGCAAAAGATAGGGACTGAACAAGGTGTGAGTCTGTCCTGTGTTCCCTGTTACTCTCTCTCCTGTCCTTTCTCTTCTCTCACCCTTTCTGTACCCTTCCTCTCCTGTAAAGCCACCAGTGTTCAGTTACAGGGGCTCTACCTTGAAGACCTTACCTAATCCTGATAACTGCAAAAGGCCCTGTGTCAAAAAAACCATACCAAGATTCAATTTTCACCCTCTAAATTTTCACATTGGGGGTTAAATTTTAACAAGTGAGCCATTGAGGAACATACTCAAACCTTATCCTAACCACAGCAATGAATATTGACAATTCAGACTTTAGATGGGAGGGCTGAGGATATAACTACATTGTAGAGCACTTGCCTAATACACCCAGGGCCCTGCATTCAATCCCCACACTACAAATAAAATTTTTAATGGGCTCATTTTAGTTTTATCCCTTAATTTCTTATCATTGATAGAGGAGACACTTCAGTTTTGTGTAAAAATAGTTTTTTGTCTTCTATTGTTTTATAGCCTAGTAAATTATGTAAAGTATATATATTAGATAATGTCTTTGGATTTCCAGTTAGTTTTATATATTGCACTGTTTTAGGATGATGACGCAACTCAAGTGGTTGTCTCTGCCAATACATCAAATTTGGATGATTTCTATGCAGCAGAAGAAGATACCAAACAAAATCCAAACAATGCAAGAGAAAATTCTAATAAAACACAAAAAGATACTGGAGTAAATGAAAAAACGAGGTATGGTAAGCTTTTGGCTTTCATAATAAAAATTCAGAACCAGTTATTTAACTAGGTACTTACTGTGTTGTATTTTGCTTAGTATCACTACTCTATTTTGTTGGAATCCACAAATTTGTCAATTTAATTATAGAGAAAAATTTTATGAGGCAAAACTACAGCAGCAACAGAGAGAGCTAAAACAATTGCAGGAAGAAAGAAAGAAACTGATTGAAATTCAAGAGAAAATTCAAGCAGTGCAAAAGGCATGCCCTGACCTTCAGGTAATTATAAAATTTATTTCTTTCAGTGTGCTTGAAAAATATTTAAAACTCTAAGTCAGTTTAAAGTAGTCTGTCCTGGTACTGAGGTGACAGGTTATATTTGCTAATTATCTGGTTAGTGAAAAGAATAGAACTAATAATGAAATGGGTTTGGTTTATCCATTTTTACTTTGAAAGATAGTACATGGGAATCAAATGATTACTTCTGTTTTTGTATTGAGGTAGTTAGCCATTTTATTCACAACATAAAAACTTAAAATTATTATCGCATTAAGATATTCTGACTTATATTTAGCAGTTATACATTAGCATTCCATTTTTATTCACATAGGATTACACAGTAAAGCTTTTAAACCATCATGAGTCATCTAAAGAAAATAATTATGTATAACTTTAATTCTAAATTTATATGCTTTTGCTTATTGTCTAGTACTCTTTGAAATGGAACAGAGAATAAGATAACTTTGCCCATGTCAGTTACAGTACATGTCAAGATGATATGGAATAATGCTTTTTGAGATCTTTCTAAAAATTTGTTGATTAGCTTTGTGCGTGTGTGTGTGTTATGCACACATAAACGAGGCCAGAGGTTGATGTTGGGTGTCTTCCATCTTTAATCATTTTATCATTTAATCATTAATACGATTAATACTTTAATCATTTTATAGACAGAGTCTCTCACTAAACTGAGAGATTACTGATTGACGTGCATGGCCAGTGAGCCCCTGGGATTCTCTTGTTTCTGTCTGTAAGCACTGGGATTACAGGCCCAAGTGGCTATGCTTGGATTTCTGTGTAAGTCCTGGGGATCTGAATGCAGAACCTCATGCTTGCACACCAAGCACTTTACCCACTGAGCCGTCTCCTCAGTCCTGTTAACTTTACTCTAGTTAAATCTGTTTTTGAAGAAAGAGAAGAAGATCAAATTATGTTTCTAGTACAACTATTTTCAAAGCTTGTGCTTTTCTCATTTTTTTTTCCTAATCTTTTTGTTCTTTATCCCCAATATAAATAATGTCCAGAGTACTATGTGCCAAGGTTGGGTTGAGTGTAAACTACCCCTGACCCCCAATAATTGATTCATATTTTTTTACTGTTTCTGATTGTTACTTTTCATCACCTTTAGCCTGTTAACATCTTTGTTTTCCTCTGTCATTTTTGGATCATTATGGCAATTTTAGTCTCATAACAGATTAAATATGACACTAGCTCTATAGAGAAGTAAAATAACTACTTTATGAGATAACTTCAACTATTTTAGTACTTTATAGTAGTATTTGTGCGTGTGTGTGTCTGTGTGTGTGTGTACATAATATATATATATATATATATATATATATTTTGTTTTTTGCTTTTTAGCTATCAGCCACTAGTATGGGTAGTTGCCCCACAAAACCATATTTACCAGCTATTACATCAACCCCAACTGTTAATGAAAATGAAACCAGTACAAGCAAATCTGTTATTGAGCCTGAAGATTCTTCAATAGTAGATAATGAGGTATGGTTCAGTCTACTGTGTTGTTCCTGAGTTAACTCCTGAATCTGTAAAGTTGCTTTTTTATGAGGAGGGATGGGGAAAGAGTTATGCCAGGAATGGGATTCCTAGTTACCTACTGGACAGGTAATATAAGTGAATTATATTTTCTGTGTGTTTTTGTTTCTTGTAGTTGGGGAATAAATTTCCACCACCACCCCTAAATTATACTGGTATTATTTCAAAATAGACACATTCCTTATTAGCAAATATAAGGAGCAGTTATAGCAACAATAATCATTTCAGTTTGAAGGGCTTATTCTTTGGTATTTTTTTTATTCGACCTGCAGAAAGCATTGTAGCTTTCTAAAATAGTTCGTGAAGTATATGGAGTTATTGTTATCATGGAGGGTTTATGACTACCTTTTTCTTATCCCTAAAATAATCTGTATGAACATCTTTAAAAGCTTTTAACTTAAGTGTGTGTGTGTGTGTGTCTGTGTGTGTTGGGGGGGAGGTATGTACACAAAGTATAGGTTGCTCTTGGAGGCCAGAGTGTTAGATATCCCTAGGAGCTAGAGTTACAGGCAGTTGTGGGTTACCTGATATAAGTGCTGGGACCTGAATTAAGATCCTTTGCAAGAGCAGGTCACACTCTTTAACTGCTGAGCTGTTTTTCTAGTTCCTTCTACAGATATCTTAGAATGAAAATGGAAACATAATATTGTTGTACTAACAATATCATTAAGACTTCTAATCTTTAAGGCTTCAACAAATCCAAATATTTACTTGACTCTGATTTTTAAAATAATAGTTGTGGTCAGACATGCGAAGACATGAAATGTTAAGGGAAGAGCTACGACAAAGAAGAAAGCAACTTGAAGCGCTAATGGCTGAACACCAGAGGAGGCAAGGTCTAGCTGAGACTTCTTCTCCAGTGGCTATATCTTTGAGAAGTGATGGATCTGAGAACCTGTGCACTCCTCAGCAAAGTAGAACAGAAAAGTAAGAAATTTGTTTAAAACATCTCTTTTAAACATGGTTTACCCAGAACTTAAAAGAAAGGCATACTCATTTTCCTACACAGCACAGCACAAATCAGCTGTTTCACCGTAGCAAGTATTTCTCATTTATGTTACAACGTATAACTCAATCCAGCCATTTTCTGTTCTACAGCTTTCCTTTCTATTTGTTACTACAGTATTTGGTCAAATGGTGATTACAGATCTTCTATTAAAGCTTAGTTTCTTTGCAAAGTTTTATACTTATGGAGCTGACTTTCAACTTTTGATCTTTCTGCCTCCACCTCCTTAGTGCTGAGACTGTAGGCATGCTCCACCATGTCCAGTTGAAATACTTTTTGTCTTAAATTGTCTACCTACCATTTGAAGGTTCCTGAGGACAATGATGAAGCCTTTTTATATAAAATACTAAGGTTTTAGAAATAAGTTTGAAAATTCCATACTCTGAGTATTTGTAAAAGAATTAGTTAATTAGCTGTGTAGTAATATTTAATCTAAAAATTTGAAACCCAGATATGTTGCAGCCTTATCTTTTCATATCTTCAGATGACATTTCTAGAATATTCTATGTATTCTTTTCCTCTTAGGAGTTTTCATACTCTTGGAGTCTCATTGTACATTTTAACTGAATAAACTATCATATTCTGTCTGACCAGTGTGCATTTGCTATTTCACAGAGTACTTCAAATATTTTTGATGAGTATCTGGTTTCAGAATCATTGGTGTAGAGCATAGCTTCTTAACCTGTGGGTTGTGATGGCCCCTCCTATGGGTTCGGGTGACTGAGTGTAACTGAAGAGGGGGTTGGGGGAGACTTACAAAAAAAATGGTAATTTCAGACATTCAACAGCCATATATTCATAATTAAATGCAAAGTAAATCAAATGTGTTTCCAGCGTTGCTGACCTGTGTTGCATCAGGCGATTTAACTATATATATAGCCTTGGCTCTAAGAAACATACATGCAAACTTTGTACTGCTTACAAGGCTACACCAACATATTAAGAGAAGCTCCCAGCCAGGCAGTGGTGGCTCACACCTTTAATCTCAGCACTTGAGGCAGAGGCAGATGGGTCTCTGTGAGTTCGAGGCTAGCCAGAGTTACAACAGAGAAATCTTGTCTCGAAAAAACCAAGGGAGAGAGAGAGAGGCTACCAGGAACATTTGTGTGTTATGAATTGCTATGTTTTTACTGCACATGCAAAGTCTTCTGCTCTTAATAGTTTAATTGTGAGAAACTTTTAATGTCTTTCTATTGCAGCTCATCCTGTTAGTATCAAATTTAGTGTATTTTTGGTTTGTTTTTGTTCCAATCGTGGTTCAGTTCCCATCACCCACATGGCAGCTCACAGCTGTCTGTAACTCCAGTTCTGGGGGTCCAGCATCCTCACATAGACATACATGCAGGCAAAACAATGCACATAAAATAAAAATGAATAAATCATTAAAAAAGCTTTAAAAATCTTTAACTTTGTATTACTTGTGCAAAATAGAATTAAAAGCATTTAAAATTAAGATATCAAAATATATATTGAACTGAAAAACAATGAAGATGTTCTCTGTACTTCAGTCTCATATTCCTCCATTTTTAATTTATATTTAATTTTTAGTTTGTGTGTGTGTGTGTGTGTGTGTGTGTGTGTGTGTGTGTGTGTAAGTATGTTCATGCCAGCACATGTGTCTGTGGAGGCCATAGCCATTGAATCCCATAGAGCTGAAGTTATGGGTGGTTATGAGCTTGTCCTATGTGAATACTGAAAAGTAAACTCAGGTTCCCTAAAAAGAGCAGTAAGTGCTCTTATCTGTTGAGCCATCTCTTTGGTCCCCAAAAGATTTAATTTTTCATGTAAAAATAAACAAGCATATCATCCGTTAGTATTTTTAAATAAATGGTAAAATTATTTATATGCCAAAGAACTTTTTAAAATAAATTCCTTTGTGATTATCAGAAGATATTTAAATTGGATAGCTATTTGATATATCTGTATACTTGGAGCATGTAAAAATTCCTTGATTGGAAAGGGATCCTGATACGGTTTAGTATGTCCAAGTCTAGAGTTATGTGTTTACTATCACAGCCAGTAGATATAGTACTTATTTAAATTAAGATAAAGTTAAGATTTTGCTTTTTAACCAGTCATATCAGCAGCATTTTAAGTTCTCAGTATTCATGTGTACCTTTACCTGTTGCATAGGACAGCACAGGTGGAAATCATTACCACCATGCACATTACCACCATGTTCTGTTAGGTAGCACTGAAATAGAGAGCCAGCACTTAAGGAATGGCTAAGGGAAGTTTAGTTTAGGGAAAAAAAAATTCCAGAAGATGTGATGATTAATTTCTTTGAAATATTATTTTGTGAAAGGAAAACTACACATTCTGTATGACAGCAACAGAAGATAACATCTTGTGGAATTACTATGATTAAATGAAATTTTGTATATGTGTATATTTTCATATAGATATGTATAATTTTTCTTGAGCATTATTATAGCTCTTCTAATCTCCTTGACGATGCCTGTTTTATGTCTCATCCCTAGAACAATGGCAACTTGGGGAGGCTCTACTCAGTGTGCATTAGATGAAGAAGGAGACGAAGATGGTTACCTTTCAGAAGGAATTGTTCGGACAGATGAAGAAGAAGAAGAAGAGCAAGATGCCAGTTCAAATGATAACTTTCCTATGTATTATCCTAGTATGAGTCAAAATTCCTATAATGTAAAGGAAACTAAAAATAGGTTGGTTTCAGTGTTTAAATTTTAAGTATCTGAAGTCTTTATGACACCAAGCAATTCTGTAGTTCATACCAACTAACCAAATACTCTAAAGTTCAGTTTAGTAATAGCACCAAATACTCAAAAATAATGCAGAAATGCAGACCTCACAAATTAAAGGACTTAGTCTCCAAAGGGTGGTGTTCTTTTCAGTGCAACTGCCCAGATTAACTATATTTTCCTGCCTTGACTAAAATGAGAGTTTTCACAATTTATCTTTAGATTTAATAATTTGCTACAACTCAGGAAAACAAATTAGCAATTTATTATAAAATATTCTACTCGGTTGCTTAAAGTAGAATAGTTAGGAGACAATGTCTAGAGTGAGGAAGTGTGTAGAGCTTCCATGCCTTCCTTGGGTACAAGCACTTTCATTGGTCACCACCCTGGAAATTCTCTGAAATCATTTTTTAAGAGATTTTAATGGAAATTTCATTATGAAGTCATGATTAACTAAATAATAGGCCATTGGTAATAAGACTCAATCTCAGGTTTCTTTTCCTTCCCTAAAGATTAGTGAGTGGGAGCTGTAAGTAACAACCCTTTAGTAATCAGATTGGTTTTTCTGGTTACTACTCCCCTTCATCCCGAAGGGCTTTCTAAGAATTTAATCTTTGTTATAAACCTGGCTTGGTTAAAAGGGGCTTGTTCTGAATAGCAAAAGAGACTCTTCCACTTAGGAGATTTCAAACATTTTACGGGTGGAGGTACACTGAACACCAGGTTCTTAAACTAAATTTTTCTTAACACACAGAGATGTTGCTTCAATAGATACCACCTAGACCAGATCAAGAATTGTACCTAAGCTTTCATCTTTGCTCCTGTTTGGGGGAATTAAGAAAAAATGACAAACTTCAGATAGTGAAAAAGTTCTGTTAATAAACTAACTGCATTGCTCCTGGCCACTTAAAAGGATCTCTGGAGCCGGGCAGTGGTGGTGCACAACTTTAATCCCAGCACTCAGGCAGAGGCAGGAAGATCTCTGTGAGTTTGAAGCTAGCCTGGTCTTCATTTTGAGTTCCAGGACAGCCAGAGTTACAACAGAGAAATCCTGTCTTGAAAAACCAAAAAAAAAAAGGATTTCTGAAGATCAGATCAATGTAGTGAGACCCTGTCTTTAAAGCAAAACCAACAGGAAGCAATATGAATTGTATTGTTCTTTTTTTTTTTAATGAAATTTTTTGTGTGTGTGCATGTATATATGCATATGTGTTATGGTGCACAAATGGAAACGAAAGGACAATTTACCAGGTTGGTTTTCTCCTTCTAACTGTATGGGTCCCAAGGATTGAACTCAGGTTATCAGCCATCTGTGGTCTGCATAGTTTCTAATAGAGGTAAAAGTTTATGAATAAATGTTAACTAGATATAGTAGTGCCACTTGATGACCTAAAAGCATGAAGAATGGAAAAGTGCTCTACTCTATTTTTATTTTGTAGAATATGGTAAGATTATTGTGTAAGAATATAAATGAGGAAGACTAGAAAGAATAATTGTATGGGCTGGAAATCTCATTGCTCCCCACCCCCACTCTATTTTTCATTAATACTAAAGAAAGTAAAGTGATCTGTAGACCAGGATTTGAGGTTTGTTGCTATATTTTAAAATTCAAGTTATCACATATGATGACTTCTAAGGCTCTAAATTCTGCATTAGGTGGAAGAACAGCCGCCCTATTTCAGCAGATGGGAATTACCGTCCTTTAGCCAAAACAAGGCAACAGAATATCAGCATGCAGCGACAAGAAAACCTCCGATGGGTGTCAGAACTCTCTTACATAGAGGAGAAAGAACAGTGGCAAGAACAAATTAATCAGCTAAAGAAACAACTTGATTTCAGTGTCAATATTTGTCAGACTTTGATGCAAGACCAGCAGTTAAGTTTTACCTTTGAAATATATATAAATATATATATTTTTTTTAATTTACGTAGTTTTGAAGCAGTACAAATTTTCTCCAGCACATTGGTAATTGTTGCCAAAATATTTTCTCCTACAGACTTTATCTTGTTTGCTGCAGACTCTTCTAACAGGTCCATACAGTGTTATGCCAAGCAATGTGGCATCTCCTCAAGTACACCTTATAATGCACCAGCTGAACCAGTGCTACACACAGCTAACATGGCAGCAGAATAATGTTCAGAGGTAATCTGTTTGATGAAAAGTATTAATACTGTATAGTGAGTGCTGAAATGAAAGGAGAGTTTTACATTTAACCTTCAAGGAGAAAGATACATGATCCAAACTGCAGTCAGATAGTCTGTTGTCTGAAAATTATAAGCCATGATCTGTTACTGTGGGCCTGGCTCCTGTTTATAAAATTTGTATTGAATTGTATATTTAATGTTGGCTAAAGTGTACAGTATATAAATTATACCACAATAAGTTGATGAGCAAGCAAAAATGTAGTTTATTACATTTATACCTATTATCTGTCAGAACTCAGCTCAATGTTTGTCTAACAGAACAAACAAATATTTGTTGTGGGGTCAGAACTGTGTTCAAAGTGTTGTTCAATTTTGCATGTATTGTTTTTTAATTTAGTTTGTTGATGGTACTGTAACTGACTTAAATTACTGGCTTAACTTTTTGTAGGTTAAAACAAATGCTAAATGAACTTATGCGCCAACAAAATCAGCATCCAGAAAAATCTAGAAGCAAAGAAAGAGGCAGTAGTGCCTCACACCCGTCTTCTCCCAATTTATTTTGTCCTTTCAGCTTTCCAACACAGCCTGTAAATCTGTTTAATCTACCTGGATTTACTAACTATCCGTCATTTGCACCAGGTAGGTAACTGAAAACCTAAAGGAAAAATAAATAAATGCAAAGATTTTGAACTGGGTATAGTATTTCAGTCCTATAATTCCAGAACTCAGGAAGTAGAGGTAGTAGGATTAGGGATTCAGGACCAGTCTCAGATACACACTGAGTTTGAGTTCAGACTTATTTGAGGCCAAGCTGGGCTAAATGAGCTCTGTCTCCATAAAGAGAAAAAAAAAGTGTGAGATTATAATTTATCTATTGTATGAATTTTCTTTATTGTTTGAGGACTTCTTATATGCCTATAATGTGTCTTAGCAAATTTCTCCCTCCCTATGGACTCTTCCTATATCCCATATGACCTTCCCAACTTAATATACTTTTTTTTTAAACCCACCAAGTCCACTTAGTGTGCTAGTCTGTACTGAGGTGTAAGCCATCTACTGGAGTATGAGGAGCATTCTCTCTTCCTCCATTAGCAAGCCATCAGTTGACAATAGCTTTTTAAGTAGGGATAGGACTTTGTGAACCTTTCCCCCATCCATATTACATGAATATGTTAAAATAAACAATACTTTTATTCTTTGGAGATTTCCTTCATACTTAAAATGTATTGTGGTCATATATGTATTGCCTAATAATCCTCCCTACCCTTCCAGACCTACTCTCCACCCTCTCCCAACTTTGGGTACTTGTTTTTTAATGACCAAGTCCAGTTTATCTGCTCATTAATTCCTGAGTGTGGTGCCATCCACTGGAGCAGTGGTTCTGAACTTTCTTAATGCCACAAACCTTAAATATAGTTCCTCATTTTGTGGTGACCCAAACCATAAAAATTATTTTCATTGCTACTTCCTAACTGTAATTTTGCTACTGTTACGAATTGTAACAGTAGCACCTGATAACACCTGTAACACCTGATAGGCAGGTGTCCTTAA
The DNA here is from genome assembly GCA_026225945.1 of Cricetomys ansorgei. NCBI lineage: Eukaryota > Metazoa > Chordata > Mammalia > Rodentia > Nesomyidae > Cricetomys > Cricetomys ansorgei. Next base: position 47,009,223 of record JAMJFZ010000107.1, on the reverse strand, counting down.
GAGATCCCTTAGAAAGGGTTGTTCGACACACACACCCACAAAGGTGTTGCAATTCACAAGTTGAGAACCACTGCACTAGAGCATGGTTGATCTATTGGGGACTGTATTCTTAAAGAAAATTAACTCTCCTTACCTTCAAAGCTACCAACTGTTAGTAGCTCCTCTACTAAGGGATGGGAGGTGAGGGCTCATGAGCCCCTCCCTCTCCCATGCTAGAATATTAACTGGCTTGATCTTGTTTAGGCCTTCTGCAGACAGCCCCAGTTGCTGTGAGTTTATGAGTACTTCTATGGTCCTGTTATGTTCAGAAGGCACTGTTAACTCTGGTCCTCCCCAAACTCTAGCTTTTAAAACTTTCTGTCCCCTCTTTTTATTTAGAAAGATAGGAAGCTTTGTAGGGAGGGCCTGAATTAAAGTTGTTCCATTTGTGACTGAGTAATTCATTGACACTTACTCTTTGTAGGTTGACCAGTTGTGAATGTCTTGCATGGGTTTTTGGCATGTTTTAGAGTTGCAAGAAACACTTGCATTAAAGTTACATTTTTCTACATTGTTCTTGTAATAAAAAGATAACAAACATGACTGCTAACAAAATTCTGCTACTTATTAAGGGGAGAGATTGATCTTGTTTAAGGGCTACTGTCACCAGGTAAAGCATTAGGGGAGTAAAGATGAATAACAGAGTGCTTAAGCCATAGCTCATAAAGTGCATTTAGTGTAGGGTTTTATTAAAGTGATTGTGTGTGATTTTACTATTTATTTGCTTTGCTTTGTTTTTCCTTGGTTTATATGCTAGGTACTGTATGTTACTGGGCTCCAAAGATGAGTTAAGATAAATCTTTAGAGGAATTCAGAATCTAGTTAGAAAGGTAATAATGTTAATAAATGCTCATATCTGTATAGCAGTGCTTGCTTAGCAGGGATACATACACTTAGAGAATATGAGCAAGTTGGTTTTAGAAAAGATGATATTTAAGTTAAACAATGAATAAGGTCATTTCCTTAAAGATTCAAATGGGAAAGGCTTTCTTTTCTTTTCTTTTCTTTCTTTCTTTTTTTTTTTTTTTTTTGAGACAGGGTTTCTCTGTTGTAATTCTGGCTGTCCTAGAACTCACTCCGTAGACTAGGCCTGCCTCTGCCTCCCTAGTGCTGGGATTAAAGGTGTGTACCACTACTGCCCGGCTACAAACATGTTTTCTCTTTTGGTTAGGATTTAATTTTAATTTTAATTATGTATATATGTGTGTGTGTGAATATGGGTGTGTGCACATCACTACGTTGCCCTTTGAGGCTAGATGTCAGATCCCTTGAAGCTGGAGTTACAGATAATTGTAAATCTATATGGGTGCTGAGAGCTGAACTCTGTCTGCAAGAGCAGTTCATGCTCATAAATGCTGAGCTATTTCTCTGCTCTCATAACTTCTAGTTCTTTAAAACTTTTTATATTTATGTGTGTTTTGATTGTTTATCTGTGCATCACATGCATGCAGTGCCTATGAGTGCCAGAAGAGGGCATCGGATGCCTTGGGACTGGTATTTCAAACATTTGTCAACTGCCAAGTGGGTGCTGGGAATTGAACCAAGGTCCTCTGGAAGAGCAGTTAGTGCTCTTAGGACTGAGTTCTGTCTCCAGCTCCAACTTCTAGTTCTTAAGGGATATCATTAATTACTTCTGTATCACAAATATCTCAGATGTAGTAGGCTAAGCTATAGGTAGTAAATGAGTAAATGAACATTATTTTATTGAACTGACAGTTTGTTTTGGTAGGTTTGGACAGGATATTTAATCAGTTAAAGCTTTTAAAAATAAATTTTAAGGCCGGACAGTGGTGGTGCACGCCTTTAATTCCAGCACAAGAGAAGCAGAGGCAGGCGGATTTCTGTGAGTTCGAGGCCAGCCTGGTCTACAGAGTGAGTTCTAGGACAGCCAGAGTTACAACAGAGAAACTCTGTCTTGAAAAACCAAAAAAAAAAAAAATTTTTTTTTTAATTTTTAAGGCTAAGGGTCTTCATTCTTTTGTTTCCCATATTTTTTTATTAGGAATGAATTTCAGCCCTTTATTTCCTTCTAATTTTGGAGATTTGTCTCAGAATATTTCTACACCTACTGAACAGCAGCAGCCATTAGCCCAGAATCCTTCGGGGAAAACAGAGTATATGGCTTTCCCAAAACCCTTTGAAAGCAGTTCTTCTGCTGGAGCAGAAAAGCAAAGGTACTTGATTGTGTCAAAATCTGATGCTTTTGCCATTCACTTCAATTTTTAATTACATTTAGTTCTCATTCTCTTTCTCTCTCTCTCTCTGTCTCTGTCTCTGTGTGTGTGTGTGTATACATCTAGAAGGTCAAAGGACAATTTAGGTTCTCTCTTCAAATCATGTGGGTCCTAGGGATCAAACTCAGGTACCATGTTTGGCAGCATTTACATGCTGGCCTATATTGGTGGCCCATTATTCACTTTGTGACATAAAACAGAGAATTCCGTGATTGTGTAGCTTGATATAGTATTGGTTATATACTGCCAGAATTTTGGGCCAGGGTATCTTACGAGATTCATATAAATCACTAGAAATGTATGATTTATTCTTGATGAGATGTTTGTTGTTAGGTTTAAAAAGATCAAATTTACCAGCTTAGTACTGAAAATTGATAGTAACTACTAGAGAATAGTTGTTTGATTCATATCATCTGAAGACTATTCAGATATTAAATATTGAATATTATTTGATTATAAAAACAACTTTTATCCCAGCATGGTGAAATATCCCTTGAATCCCAGCACTCAGGAGACAGAGGCAGGCAGATCTTTGGAATTCAAGGCCAGCCTGGTCTATATATACTCAGTTTCAGGCCAGCCAGGGCTACATACAAACTTCTTTCAAACAGATTTTTATCTTGGAAGTTTGGATGGTTTGTGTTATCAGTCATAGTTAGAATTTTATATTCTCTTTCATATTTATTAGTTTTTAATATAATAATCTCCCTAGCTGTCATCTCTGACATAATAGTGTGAAGAAGGGGTCTGGCTGAGGCCATCATTCTTTAGGCATTTTTACAGCTATATAAATAATGTTTTATGACTATATTAATCGAAAAAATTATTTTAGAAGCTAACTTGAAAAAAATCCTCATAACCTTTTTTATTGTTTGTACTGGCAGAAAATAGGCAAATTGAGCATATTCTAGGGGCAATAGCCAAGATTACTACCTGCAGCCTCATTGTTGTTATTTACTTAAAAACAAACAAACAAACAAACAAAAAACTTGAGAAGGATGAAAAATTTAGATACTGATTGGACCCAGTGTTTTGTTAGAAGTATCTTTGTGATTTTTTTTTCCACTTCAGCCCTTTAGAAATATATAATTCACACTATACCCCCCATTTAGTAATATGATGGTGCATGTCTCAGCTTCCTAAATTAGCATTTGCCACTGTTTGTTAAATCATGAACTTTGAAGGGATTCTTGATTGATGGTTAAATATTAGAATTCCTGTGTTAGAGTCATCTCTAGGAATTCTGTTTCATGTCCCTGATATGTTGACTCCTTTTTATTAGTTATCTTTTTTTTCCTATTAAGTTTCTCATTTCATTATGAATGAAAGTGTTCTTTTATTAAAGCCTGACATTAGTGTTTAGTGCGTAGTTACCATTTCGAAAGGAGCTATAATGAATCACAAGCAATAAATATTTATTCAAAGCTTCAGTGAATAGAGTTTCTTACTGTGATTTCAACCAGTGTTTTATATACCGTTGATCGGAGAAACTACTCTGATTTTGCATTAAGTATTTTCACATTTGGGATTGGAACTGCATATCATGCGTTAGCTGCTTGAAATATTTCAAATTAGGTCTCTCTATCTTCCCACATCGGAGCTATCATAGATAACCTGAGTTAAGTGACTAAAAATAATACTGGAGTTACTTACCACCTAGTAGTCTTTAATAAAGATTGTAAAATTTACTGTAAAGTGCTAATTGAGTAAATATTTTAAACTGTGCAGAATACTTTGTCTGTTATAGCCATTCATCTATGCAGTTTTTATTAAAAACAAAAACAAAACAGTCACAGACAGTCTATCTAAGATGAGAGTGACTGTGTACCCGTAATATTTTATTTCATGGGGATTGTAATTGTAATGTGAATTTCATGTATAACTTCCATATGTGGATATTTTTTCTGATTTTAAAAAAACAAAACAAAACTTTATGAGTAGAAACAAACCTTGTAGTTCACAGGTTGTATAAAGCAGGTAGCTACTGAATTTGTGAGCTAAAATGTATAGGTCAGTGTCTCCTAAAATATTCTTTGTAAAGTACTTGCTAGGCTCTATGATAAAAGTTGTACATTTCTTTTTCATTCCTACGTTTAAGCACTGGCAGATAAAAAGTTACAAGAAATATTGCAGACCCATTTAACTTTATTTTGTATTTTAAAAATAATAAGCGATGGCAGCATTTAGCAGATAAAATTTAGAAAAAGACATTAGACTGACAGAAGCTATAGTCTGAGTAAAGGAGTGCATTATTAATTGAGTGGCCAATTACTTTCACAAATTCCAGTTTGTTTGAAAATGCTTTGAGCAACCCACATATATTTCCAAATCATTAGTTCAATTCTTTCACAGCCTTTCTTCTAACATGTTTTGCTTATTGTGTCTTATATTTTTGTATTTACATTTTCTTTCCTACTCTTTCCATCATAAATGTTAGATCTTTGATTTAGACCTTGCCAGTAAAGGATCCAAGATTAATTTGTAATATGTAGTATTTACACACTGAATGCGTGTTTTTGTGAAAACATTTTCCTAGCCTGTTGATTTTATTCACTTAAATGTATTCCATATATGGAGACTTCACTAAATATAAGTAAATCTTAATTGTGATATCTGAAACTTTTTTTATTGATAAGGAATCAGAAACAGCCTGAAGAGGAAGTTGAAAGCAATAAGACACCATGGTTATATGATCAAGAAGGGACATTAGAAAAACCATTTTTCAAGACTGGATTTGCAGTGTCTGTAGAGAAAGCTACTAATAGTAACCGTAAAAATCAACCAGATACAAGCAGGAGAAGACGCCAGTTTGATGAAGAATCGCTGGAAAGCTTTAGTAGTATGCCTGATCCCATAGATCCAACAACCGTAACTAAAACATTTAAAACAAGAAAAGCATCTGCCCAGGCCAGCCTAGCTTCGAAAGACAAAACTCCCAAATCGAAGAGTAAGAAGAGGAATTCTACTCAGCAGAAAAGTAGAGTTAAAAATATTGGTAAGTTTTGAAATTCTTTGAGCATTTACAGTATCAATGTTATAAGTATTGATCTTGCTTTGACGTATTGGCATTTTTGTGTGGCTAGATGTACAGGCACTGTTGAGACCTACTTCAATCATTTTTAGTTAACTTTATAGTTTTTTAATTAAGTAGCATTTAATGTAGGTATTTGAAAGTATCACATTTATTCTTTGTGCTTCTTGAACTTTCACTTGTTTCATATATATATTATATATATGTATCTCATATATATCATATATGTGTGATGCATGTATCATTATACACACATCCCTCAGCATGCCTCCTCCCAATGTCATATCCTTTTTATTCTTTTTGTGTTTGTTTTTTGTTTTGATAACTCATTAATTCTAATTAGTGCAGCCACTATGTATATGGGTATGGGGCCATCCACTGGAGCACAGGAAATGCTACTAGTGGGAACACTTTCAAAAAAGAATGATTCTTTCCCAGCAGCTATCAACTGCCAAGATTCAGCTCAGCAGATGTTCTCCAAATTTTATGTTACTGAAAAATTGCCCAGGTACCCATATTTTACTAGGTTTTTTTGTTTTGTTTTTTTTGTATTTCAAAGTTATACCAGGGCATTGCATTGAATTTTAAAAATGACTTCTCTCTAGATTCTTGATGTTTCATTTAGTGAACTTCTAATTCTTAATACATTGTACGTTTTTATTACTATAAATAAAATCAGTTTTAAAACAGGCTTACTTGAGATAAACTAGTGTTTCATTGAACTTTGTTATTGAGTATCATATTAAAGTTCTTTTTATAGCATTGATATATGTATCTGCTTTTAAAAAAATTATTTTCTATAATTTTCTTAATAGTTGACCAAAGCACTAATTTAAAGCAGTTTTATTAGTCCAAACCCTGGCATATCATAGATAAATGTCACATGTTTTAAGTATGGTGAAACCAGAGACCCATTCAAGTAGATAATGACTGTTTCAGACCTTATGGATAATCACACAATTTTGATTTGTGGTACTTTGCCCCTACAAATATTCTGATATTTGAAGGGATGTAAGCAATTTTTATTGTAACATTCTTTCATTTAGCTACATTATTTGATGTGCTAATTGTGTACTCCTTAGACTTTTTAATATTTCATATAGGGTTCTCTGAGAATACTGTTTTACGTATAGATTCTGGTTCATCAAGAGACTGAGGCAGTTCAAGCTCAGACTGGGCTACCTACCAAGACTCTTTTTAATAAACAAACAAAAACAGATCCTGGTTTAGTTGGTCTATTCAGAATTAGAAGAAATCTATATTATTGTGTAGCACTTTTACTTGTTTTTTAATTATTTTTCTTTACTCCTGAGAATTTCATGTTATATACAGTGAACTACCATACCTAAACCCGTTTCCCTTTTCCAGCCCACATATTCCCCAACATGCTACCTTCCCAACTTCATGAATTTTTTTGAAGTCTGAAAATTTTTTTTACCTACAAAGACTTGCACAGTTTCTTTCACTGGGTAAATGGTCTTGAATAATCCATTCTAGAAAGGTCATTTAGTCCAGCTTTATGAAACTGTGTCCTTTGCGTACTGATGGAAACACTGTTTTAACTTGTTTAGTCTATATTCCTGAATCATACCGTGGCGGTTTGAGTAGGTTTTGAAAGCAAGAACCCTGCCCAAACTTCTGTGGGTGACTATTAGAGCTGTTGGTGACCCATCTTGCCTTCAGATGGCCTGTCTTTTTTGATAACCCACTAAGTCCAATTAGTGCTACCTGTATGTGCATGGGTGTGGAGTCATCTACTGGAGCACAGGAAGTGTTGCCAGTGGGAACTCCCTCAAAAAAGACTGATTCTGTCTCCCCCAGCAACTATCAAATGCCAATCACTCCTAAGTAAGGAATGAGGCTTGCTGTACAGACAACCATAGCAGCTACAGATTTATGAGTTCAGTAACCATGTCTTATCTAGACAGCGTTTCATTGCACTTTTCTCCATTCTCTGGCTCTTAAATTCCTGCTACCACCTCTTCTGAGACATACCCTAAGCCTTGGGACTTGTGGTCTTTACTGTGGTAAAGATAATCAATCCTGTTTAGGACTGAGTACCCAGATTATTCTCAGCATTTTGACAAATTTTGCACCTTTCCATTCATTGCTGTCTATTGCAAAAAGAAGCTTTTATGGCCAAGATTTAGAGCATCTCAGGTCTATAAGTTTAAACAAATATGTAGAAGGTAATTTGACAATGACCATTTAGAAAAAATTAGTAAGTAATAGGTTTAGTCCTAAGGCCTAAGACCTCCCTAACCTTGAGATTTGATCAGGATTATAGTACCAGGCATGAAATTCACTCTTCTGGAGCAGGGTTCAAATCTTGTCAGTATTGCACCAAGTGGGCACATCTTGCTGGAAGGTCTATATTGTGGCATGCAGGATCCAGCACTGGGTAAGATCACTGATGTCCTTTCTTTCTCAGCAGCCTTCATAGCTCCATCTGGCCTTATGAAAACTAGCCAATAGGAAGGTTCCTCAGTTTGACATTGTTATCTCTGTTCTACAGCCATAGTATGTGGTGTCTTCAGCAATAGGGCCTTACCATGGAATTATGGTAGGTATCTAAGGGTTTCTTTTTCTGTGATAAAATGTCATGAGGAGGCATGCCTTGGGGAGGGAAGCGTTTATTTTAGCTTACAGTTGTAAGCCATCATGAAGGGAAGTCAGGGCAGGTACCAGGAGTTGGGAACTAAAGCAGAAGCCATGGAGGAGTGCTGCTTACTGGCTTCCTCCTCATATCTTGCTTAGCCTGCTTTCTTATAGCATCCAGAACCACCTGCCCAGTGTTGGCATCACCCATAGTGAATTGGGCCCTCCTACATCAATTGTTAATTAAGAAAATGCCCAAGAGACTTGCCTATAGGCCAATTAAAATCCCTCTTTCTAGATGACCCTACCTTGTGTCAAGCTGATATAAAACTAACTGACATAGTGGGTAGCCAAGAGCAAAACAGTAGCTTGTGCATGATCAATGACTTCTAGGGAGATATCTCGTGACTTGCATTACAATTTTCATATTATAATGTTCTCTGTGAGCGACATTGTCTACAAATGCAGGATAATTACATTCAAACTTTTTTTTTTTTTTTTTAGTTTTTCGAGACATGGCTTCTCTGTTGTAACTCTTTCCTTTTATATTGTTTTTGAAATCAGCTTACTTACATATTTTCCTTTGGCTAGTACACACTCTACCCCCTCTTCTACCCTGTCCCCCCACCTCCAGTCTTGCTTTTAGTTCCTTATCCCTTCAGTATACCCCTCTCCTCTTTCATGGGGCATGTATTCTACTATCACTCCAATTACATTTTGCAAATGGATTTTGAGATAGTAGGTTTCCATAGGACTTTCCATACCCCCTTCCTTTGAATTAGCCTTTCCCACAACTCTTTTTTTAACCATACTTCAGCACCCTTCTCTCCTTATTAATAAGCCTTTCCATTCCCAGTAGTGTTCCTTCCTAACTCCAACCAAAAAATACCCCTTTCTAGTTTCCTCTTGTGCTCCAGGTAAAACATATGAAACAAATGATTTAAAACTAGGATTTGCATATAAGAGAGCACATGTGGCATTGTTTTTCTTCACCTGAGTTACTGCACTCTAAATCTTTGAATTCCTTGTATTTAACCTGCAATTGTGATTTCATTTTTCTTTATTGCTAAGTAATATTGCAATGTGTATGCATACCACAGTTTTCTTATCTGTTCATGTGTTGATAGACATACCAGTTGATTCCATTTGCTAGCAGTTGTAGAAATAGTGGCAATGAACAGTGAAATGCAGGTGCACTGTACTAGGATATAGTCTGTTTAGTATACACCTACAAGTCTTATAACTGGGTCATACGGCTATTTCTAGTTCTTTGAGTATCCTCACAAATGATTCCTAACATGGCTGTAGTTTATACACCTATAACAGTATATATAAGAGGTCCCCTTTCACAGCATTTACACTGATATTTGTTGTCATTTGTATTCCTCATTATGGCCATTTTGTTAATGCTATCTATATGGTTCAGCTGTTTTACTTTAGAGCAAAAATTGTTATTGTGATCTTTGTACTCTCTTCCCTGATGTGTAATTTTTAAAATATCTGCCCAAATAATACATTCGCATTTGTTCAGCTAGTATTCACTACCATCATTAAGGTCCTATTTCTCAGCCAAATCAAACAATATAGCACTAAATTTGATTAATATATGGCAAAATCAAATTGGCCAACTAAATTCTTGCTACTTAGAATGTAAGCCATTAATAAGGAGCATTGACATCTGTAAGTTATTAGAAATACACAGACTTTTGGAGCCCACCTGTACTAACTGAATCAGTATACATTGTACCAAGACTCTCATGTTTCACTAGAAGCTGAGAGTAGATAAACATCTTTTATTATTTATTTATCTATCTATCTATCTATCTATCTATCTATCTATCTATCTATCTATTTATTTATTTATTTTAAACAGCCAGAAGGAAGTGAGCAGCTCTTAGTTTCAGGAAGCTGATAGAGAGTGAGTCAGCTCTTTCTTCAGTAGTGGTTTGGATACATGCAAGACCTTTCGAATGCCATGGCTGATGTATTTCCCATCAGTGAAGGCATAAGTAAAAGGACTGTTTCTTGTGGATTTCAGTCATGCTGAATAAGACAGACATAAAGGAGAGTTGTGGACAGGAATTAGAGATAAGAGCCTCAAAGGCTCTTATGTGTTTATTCATGCTTTCATAATACTGTCTCACTTGGCCAGTGTTAATATGAAGTATTAACCACTATTAATTGTGCTGTACCCCTTGAAGAAACTTGACTTGGTAGCTCACATCTGTAATTGAAGTTATTTAAGAGGCTGAGTCCAGAGGATTATAGGCCAGTTTGGGCATATTGCGAGACACAGTTTCAAAAACCAACAACTAAGATGCCCTAGAAATAACTCATTAGTCACATATTAATACCTTAACTTTAGTAATCATACCTTGGATAGGAAAGATGGCGCTCATCGGGTGAAGATGTTTGCCACCAAGCCTATTAACCTTGGTTCCATCCCTGAGATCCACATTATAGAAGAGAACAGATTCTTAAAGTTGTCCTTTGACTTCTACATGGCCACACATCTAAACACATAATACATTTTAAAATGTAATATAAAAAATTAAAAAGAAATCTAACCCTTGCCCTTGATTTTTTTTTTTTGGTAAAAATTATTTTTAAGTTATTTGTTATTATATATATATGGTTATTATACAATATAAGGTAATCATATTATATATATTATTATCTGTGTGTGTGTGTGTGTGTGTGTGTGTGTGTGTGTGTGTGTGAGAAAGAGAGAGAGAATATGAATAGTCCCCTGTTAGATGCACCATGGCCTATGTGTGAAGGTTAAGGGACAATTCTGGAGTTGGTTCTTTTCTTCTACCTTTATATGTGTTACAGGATCAAATTCTAGATCCCAGGCTAACACAGTAAATGCCTTTAGTCTGAGCCATCTCTCTGGTTCCTCCCTGTTCAAAAAAAAAAAAAGTTAGGTTATATATGTATGAGTGTTTTGCCTGTATGTTTGTATGTGCACCACATGGCTAGTGCCCTTGGAGGTCAAAAGAGGGTGTTGGACCCCCTGGAATTGGAGTTATGGATGGTTATGAGTCACCATGTAGGTGCTAAGGAACCGAACCCAGGTCTTCTGGAAGAGCAACAAATGTTCTTAACCACTAAGCCATCTCTCCAGTTCCCCACTCCCTTTTAAACAATTTTACTTATTCTTGGACCCCAATACCAACTCCCCTCTCCTACTCTTTTTCCCACTCCATCCTTCTTTCATGTACTCTTCTTTTTTTAAAATAACTCACTCTACTAGTCACTTTTTATTGCTGTGCTTAAACACAGTGACTATGGCAACTTAAAAAGGAAGGGTTTGTTTGAGCTTATAATTCCAGAGGGATGAGAATTCATTGTGATGGGAAAGCAGCAGGTGTGGCAGCTTAAGAAACAAAGGGTTTATGTTGCATCTTGAACTGCAAGCAGGAAACAAAGCATGAACTCAAAATGGTGCGAATGTTTTAACTCTCAAGAACCTGCCTTGAGTGATATACTGCCTCCATTAATGCCATAGTTTGTTTCTATGCTCACATCCAACCAGTGCCATCAAGAGGGGATCAAGTATCAAATGCCTGAGAATATTGGAGACACCTCATTCAAACCACCACAACACAACACTCAGTGAATACAATTAGTGCTGACTATTGACGTAGGTGTGGGACCAACCACTGGAGCAAGGACAGCCTACCAGTGACCACTCCCTGCCCTAAAGTTCCTCCCCTGTAGAGGAATATTTAATCCTATAATCGGGCAGGATGGAGAAAGAATGTTGGTGCACGTCTTTAATCCCAGTATTCAGAAGACAGTGGGAGCACATGCCTTTAATTCCTAAAACAGAAACTGTGTAAGCAGACACAGAAAGCAGCACTCAGAAGTCAGTGTCACACAGGAAGTGACATCTGAAATGAGTCAGAGTAAAGGACAGGCAAAGTGATTAATTAGAGGAAGAGTTAGCAGAGTGAGTCAGAGTGAGGATATGCCCAACTCTCACAATAAAAGGGCAGGCTATTAGTTCAGAGCAGTGTCAATTACAGAAGAGTTACAGCATACGGTATGAGGTGAGCTGTCTGAAGAAGGCAAGCTGGGAGAGAGACATAGGCAGCTCAGCAGAAGTCAGTATCAGATAGGAAGAATGAGTCAGTTTGAAGCCGAACAGAGAAGTTCAATCTGAGGCAGTCAGAGAATCAGCCAGAATCTGCCAGAGTCAGAAAATAGGTCAGAACCAGTCAGCTAGCTCAGAAGGTCAATTTGAACCAGAACAATGAGTTGAACCAGAAGAGTCAGAGTTCAGAAGGAGCTAGTCAAAATCAGTCAGCAGTAAGTCTCGGAGGTTTATTAGATTATATGGAGGTTTAAATGTTCTAAATTGTACGAAGGCCTTTCAGTTCTAGTCTTAAGAGTAGACTGTGTGGAAGCCAAAGTGCTGTAGGGCTCCAGGACTAAGGACTAGTAATTTAATTAGCCAAAGAATAAATCATTGTTTGTTCTGAATCAATATTACATCTTGTGGATATATGGCTATACTCTTCCCTCCCCCAGCAGACACCAACTGTTCATAGCTTCTCAGATTAGATGGAGCCTTGTGAGTCCCTATCCCATCTGTGCTGGATGGTTGATCTTGTGCACAACATACAGGTAACTGAGTTAATAAGTGAAACTGTCCAAAGCAGTCCTTCAAATCTCTGACTCCTATAGTCTTTCTGCCTCCTAAAATATTTCCTGGGCCTTGTTTGGGAGACTGACATAGATATCCTCCCATGTAGTGCTGAGAACTTAACAGTTAGTTTCATAGAATTGTGATCAATCATGAGTCTCTGCATTAACCTATGCCTGCTACAAAAAGAAGCTTATCTGATTAAAGTTGAGAGCAGCATACATCTATGTCAATGAATATGATATTTAGAAGGCAGTTGGGAACTGTCCTTTAACAAAACACTGGTAGTAGGTTCCATCAAGAGCCTATGATCTCTCCAGTCATGGCCTATTGGAAATAGGTTTACAGTACCAGGCACACAAATTCCTTTCTGTGGAGCAGATCTCAAGTCCAGCCAGAAATTAGCTGCCCCATAACAGTCATACCACTATTTCACCAGTGACCTAACAGGTATTATAGCATGCAGGGGCTACCACTAGGTAGACAGGACTAGTAATGGGTGACTTTCCTCCCCTGCTGGCCTACATAGCACCCTTCAGCACTATAAAAGCCAGAAGGGAGGAAGTTTCCAGGTCATTTCTAGCTTAATTTTGCTGTGTCCTGCATCCAAAATGTGTGATGTCTTTAGTAAAGGAAATTTTACCTAGTTATGATAGACAATGATTTTCCCTCTATTTTAGGGTTTCTGTTGCTGTGGTAAAATATCATGACCAAAAGCAGCTTAAAGAGGGAAGGGTCAATTCAGCTTGCAGTTCCACATCACACCCCGTCATCAGAAGAAATCAGGGCAGGAATGATGCAGAGGCCATGGAAGAACATTGGGTTGCTCAGCTCGCTTTTATATAATATCCAGGACCACCTGCCCAATGTTGGCACCACCTACAGTGGGCTGGCCCCTCCAACATTAATTATTAACAAAACCTCACAGATTTTTCCTATAGGCCAATTTTATGGATGCAGTTTGTTTCGGTTATGATTACCTATTTAGCCAGGCTATGGTCTTACATGCCTTTAATCACAGCACTCCTCGGGAGGCAGTGGTAAGCTGATCTCTGTGAGTTCGAGGCCAGCCTGGTCTACAGGGTGAGTTCCAGGACAGCCAGAGTTAGAACTGAGAAACCGTGTCTGAAGAGGAAAAAAAAAAAAAAAGGTTCCCTGTTTACAGCTATGTCTAGGTTTGTGTCATATAAAAACCAACTAGTATACCCTTCTCTATAGCATCTTAAATGTATGTTGTTTCTCTCATAGTTTCAATTTTTTGGCAGATTGACTGCATGTGTGAATTCATAAAGTGCATAAAGAGAATTTTGTATGTATCCATAACATATACTTAATTTCAATTAGAATTCATTTAATATTTTCATGTGATTCCATAATAGAGTCAAAAATTTAATTTTATTAATGTAAATCTTGTTAGGTTAATATTCTTTTTTTAAATTTTTCTTCAGAGAAATTTGTGTTGTTAATCAAATCATATGTATGGTACTCTTATTGTTTTCAACAATACTTTTGGTTGACTTTATTTATGGATCTGTTTTTTGTGACATACGATAATAAATAAGACTTTAAGAGAACTCCTCCCAGTAAATTTCATGCAGTGGAGGATTGTGACTAGGCTTCGGCCTGAAAAAACCAGTAAAGAAATTAGATATTTAAGTTTGAGGTAATGAAATCCTAAGACATGTGGTGGTGGTGGTGGTGCATGCTTTTAATCCCAGCACTTGGGGGCAGAGGCAGGTAGATCTCTGTGAGTTCAAGGCCAGCTCGGTCTACAGAGTGAGTTCCAGGACAGCCAGTCTCAAAAAAGGAAAAAAAGAAAAGAAAGAAATCAATCCTAACTTAAATTATGTTGTTAGAAATGGAAGAGGAGGTTTGACTCCATATAAGACATCAAAGAGACAGCACAATATTTTGGGAGTTTGTTTGATATTATCAGAGCAGCTGCTCTGATCTGGAGGGTGTAAGTCACAATGGTTCTTCTCTCACTTATGTAGAGTGCAAGGGTAAAACCATAGCTTTCTTAAGAAAGCTATGGTGGAAAAGATGCATGCAACCTCTCCTCCTTGGCCCTTATCTGAGGAGTAACAATTTTATGTCTCTTGGAGGTACTAATAGGCAGAAATACTAGTAAACAGATATGTGGTAGTCTTTTCTACCCTTGCACATAAGCATTTGCTTTTCCAGCTGAGAGTAGAGAAAATACTTTTTTTGTTTTCATACTGCTAGCTAGAATGTGGCTTGACAAGAATGTGGCTCTACTCTTAGAATGTCACCATTAAAGCGCCTAGCATTTGTGTTTAGCCTTAGGGTAGTTAAAATTTGTAACTGAAGATCCTCATTGACAATGGAAGGACAGAATTCCACGCCAAAGGAGGGAACCCCTGCCTGTAAGACAGGCCAGTATCTAGAGACTGGATAACCCACGGATGATTTCTAATGATGCTATACTCTGTTCATAGATAGGCACCTAACCCAGTCCTCACCAGAGAGGCCCTCCTCTGCAGCTGAGAGGAACATCTGGAGAGGCCCAGGGCCAAACATCATGCAGAGATTGTGAAACACACAGAAGAGGCAGAGGAGTGATGACAGAAACTATAGGGGCTGAGGACACCAAGAGAATAAGCCCACATTGTCAACTGACTCTGTGGACTTAAGAGTCCACAGAGACTGAAGCCATAGAGAACCTGTCAGAGCCTCTATATATATCACATGATTGTCTAGATTTGTGTCCTTACAAAACTACAGGCTGGAGTGAGGGTATGTCTGACCATTTTACTGGCCCTTGAGACCCTTTTCCTCCTGCTAGGCTGCCTAGCCCACCCTTGATGTAGGGATTGATGCCTGGCCTCATCCCATGCTACTATCCATTCCCTGATTGGGCTATAACCCTGGGGGTGGGGTTTGTTAGTAGGTGGTTATGGGAGTAGATCTGGGGGAGATGGGAGGAGACGGGCTGGAAGGAGGGGAGGAGGGGGACCAGGATATATTCTATAAGTTGTATGAGAGAAGAAAATCTTAAAAATAAATAAATAGGACTGAAAACTCAAAAAAATTTTCATAACCAGACCAGTGAATATAACAGTGCATATAAAAAGAAAATTTGTAATCAGAGAGAGTTCATAGAATACCAGAGCAAGCAAAATCTAGTAAAAGCAAAATCTAGTATTTTGCATTGCCTTGGGTTTTTGAAACTGACCAAAAAAAGGCTGTCTCTGTATATATGGCAGGTTAAATATCTAAGAGTAGCCAAGAAAAGAAGTTAAGTGGGGCTTGCTTACCAAATGATTTAAACACATATAACTCTGTGATCAAAAGAATAAAAATGACTTTGGAATAGAAACTAAAAGTGACAAAGATAAAACACAATGACATATGAAAATTAATATATTGATCAGATTGCATTTTAATTCAATGGGAAAAAGGATAGCTATAACCATTTGTCCATATGTAGAGTAAAAGAAATTAAGTTGTACCATATAACAAAATGAATATGAAATTTAAAACCTTAGAAAGAAAATTTAGTAGAGTGTTTCTTTTTTGTATTTCTCATAACATTGAAAACATGCTAACTTGGAGTCTAGTAGAGAATTACGATCTTATGTAATTTGCCTTATACTGTACTGTTAGTTGAGGTGTTATGATGATGAATATCAGAAGACAAATGAACTGTTAGAATTGATTATTGTTACTCTATTCTTCTAAAGGTTATTCTGAAGGTATTCAAAAACATTACTTTGTATTCCATTAAGCACTCTAAGTTACTTGTACTATTTTACTGTGGAAATCAGTTTCCCTTTCAGTTTAAGTTAGTTGCAACTGATAACAGCTGTCACTTTTTTTACCCGAGGGTATGAAAGTGCCAGTGTGTCTAGCACATGTGAACCTTGCAAAAGTAGGAACAGACATTCAGCCCAGACTGAAGAGCCTGTTCAAGCAAAATTATTCAGCAGAAAGAATCATGAGCAGCTGGGAAAAATAATAAAATATAGTAGGTCTGCAGAAATATCTTCAGGTATGTTCCTCTTTTTTTGTTTATTTTAATCCAAGGAATTCATCTTAAATTTGAAAAGCTACACTAAAGCAAGTCTTAATAATAAACTGACACAGATTTCTGTTATGCGAAAGGTTTTAACCACAGAGAAATGTAAATTGGAAATAGTTTGTGTTGCTGTGATCTCTTTAACGTTTCGAATACATTAAAGCATTCTTTCTTTTTTTTTTTTTTTTTTCGGTTTTATGAGACCGGGATTCTCTGTTGTAACTCTGGCTGTCCTGGAAATCACTTTATAGACCAGGCTAGCCTCAAACTCACAGAGATCCACCTGCCTTTCCCTCTGCCTCTGGAGTGCTGGGATTAAAGGCATGTGCCACCACCTCCCGGCTTAAAACATTATTTTTAAACAAATAATTGATATTAGTATGGAATTCCTAATTGAAATTCTGAAAAACCTTACCTAAATAGGATCTAATATGAAATCCCATTACTTCCCTTCTTAAAACATTTGCTGCATCATGTCAGTGACGAAGTGTACGTGCTTTAATATAACATACACGGTTATCAAGGAATTGATTTCTTCTTGCCTTTGTGTATTCATTTCTCACAATCCTCTGCCTTGAACTTTTTGCTTTTAGTTGTACTGAATTAGAGCATTCCCATGGCTGCCATGTTATTTCTCAGCTCACCAGTCATCAGTTATCTTTCCCATAATACATCCCCTTTTTGCCTTTTTTTAAATCCCCTTTCTTTGTTAAATAAAATTTTAATTCTGGAATCTTGAAATTGTATCTGAATCTAAGGTTGACTGGCTTCCCCTTTTCGTATAAACCTTTCTTACCTAAGTATATAGTATTACATGATTTTAAATGTTTGTTTCACCCTTTTGTGTCCTTCGGTAACAAATAACTACTTTTTCTATTGTTACACTAAATGTCAGTGCTATGTGTGATAAGTAGTAGGCGCTCACTGAATGGAGTCATGACTATTTGTCACCATTTTACTTTATTTAAGTAAGCACCAGCATCTTACTGATAAAGAATAGATACATCTAAAATACATTAAGTTTGTAAATATAGATTCATAGTCTCATTTGTCTCCTTTGGTGAAAATGATATCCTATCATTTGGATCATATTCTGTTATTTACATTTTTTAATATTTATTTATTTATGTATGAGCGCTCTATTTTCATGTTACCTGTACGCCAGAAGCGGGCATCAGACCCCATTATAGATGGTCGTGAGCCACCATGTGGTTGCTAGGAATTGAACTCAGGACCTCTGGAAGAGCAGCCAGGGCTTTTAATCGTTAAACCATCTCTTCAGTCCTACAAATTTTTTATTTATAGAATTTTTATCCATGTTATCTGAGCCTCATAATGTTTCATTGTTTTATTTCCATTTTTCAGAATCACAAGGAAGGTACCTGTTTTCTTCCAGAACTTTTAAAAGGCTGGCAATATAAAGTTGTACTTTTCTGTAAAATCTTTGAAAATCATTCCCTTAACTTAGTAACTGTTATTTGGAATTCATCCTAAGGGAGCGTAAGTGAGAAAAAAATTGAGGGTTTAGTGTTGGCTGAACAGTGTAGTTCCAACTATGTATAAATAAAAATGTAAAGGGAAACAAGCCTAAAAGAAAATGCATCTAAATCATTGCAGTGATTTTATGAACTGTGACCTCATTTTGTTTACTGAAACGCATATAGTAAGTTGTTTGTAATCAGGATAGAAACCTCACATTTGCTTGTATTTTGAAATGGCTTCCCCAAGCTCATATTGCTAGGAATTAGTAGCACTGAACTTTCAATTGTGAAGTACAGAGTTCTTTTGGCAAAAATAACAATTCAATTGTCCTGGACCCAGCAAAATTTAAAATTTCCATCCCCATTCACCATTTTTACCTAACAGTGGTATTGTTAAAGAGTTGGGTTGGAATTGAGGAAGGGCACAAAATTGAATGGCTTGATAAAAATTTAATATTATTATATTCATTGAAAGTTAGTGTTCCATAATTGGGTGGTGGTGGTGCATGCCTTTAAACCCAATACTAAGTGTTTATATGTACAGGGTGGGTGTGGGGAGCAGAGACAGGCACATCTGTGTGAATAGGAAGCCAGTCTCCTCTACATCTTGAATTTTCTGCCAGCCAGAGGCACATAGTAAAAACCTGTCTCAAAAAAATTAATGAATTTTGGTGAATTAAATAGTTCGAGTATATAAATATGCAAAATATACTATTTACTCATATTCTAAAAGGTGTGTTTTTTCATTTACCGTGACCCTAAATTTCTATACATTGATGCTTGTTGTGACTTGGTCTATAACATGATAATTAGAGTGCATCATTTATTGCTATTATTGGATTATGCTTTCCCCTTTCACACGGGAATTATAGGAGTGTCAGAGTGTTTTTATTCCCATCCCCTAAAAAAACAAATGAGTATTTCACTATGATTTTTGTCATTAATCACAACTTTAGCTTACAGCAGTTAAGTGCTTCCCATTTTCAAATTTAAAAAAATTATGTGTATGGATGTTTTGTTTGCATGTATGTCTGCTCACCATGTGCATGCCTGGTGCCTGAGGAAGCCAGAAAAAGGCGTCTGATCCTCTGGGACTGTAGTTATAGGTGGTTGTAACCCACCATGTGTATATTGAGAATCAAACCTGGGTCCTCTGGAGGAGCAGCCAGTGCTTACTCTTAACCACCAAGCCATCTCTCCAACCCATCTAGTAAGAATGTTTTCAAATACAGCATAAACTATTCTATACATTTCAGTGTAGGCAAACATTTTTTTTTTGTTTTCTTATTTTTTTCTCATTTACTTATTCATATTATAAACCCTGACTTTACAATGCATACACATTTTGTGTTCATCCTATGTCTACCTTTCCTATAGCACATGCTCGGAGAATACTATAGCAATCTAACAGAAATGCATGCAATGAAGCACCAGATAACACTTTGCTTGGTTCTGGTGTCCATTTTTGTTACTTTTCATTATTGTACCTAAAATCTTTATATTATCCTGAACTTTTTGTTTGTTTGGGTTTTATGCATCAGGGTCTTTCTACAGACCCCTGGCTGTCCTAGAGCTCTCTGTGTAGAACAGACTTGTCTTGAACTCAAGGTCTACCTGACTCTGCTTCCCAAATGCTGACATTAAAGGCTTGTGTTACCACAACTGACTTGTTTTGTTTTTTTAATTTTGTGTATGTGAGTGCCTTACCTGCATGTGTGTGTGTCTGTGTGTTGGATCCCTGAGGCTGGACAGTTGTGGAATACCATGTTGGTGCTGGGAATTGAACCCAATATCCTCTAGAAGAGCAACCAGTCTGCTGTTGAACTATCTCTCCGATGCTTGCCCTTGAATTTTTAGGTTTAGCTTAGTGTATTTATGTTGCTTATTTAAAAAAAAATAAAAAACAAACATTCTGAAGTCATTCAAATTCACAGCTGGCAAACTGGCTATCTTTCTTGTTTTATTAACATGAAACCTAGCCAACACATCTGTAAAGTTGTAATAGAAAATGTTCTTGTGACTTAGTGTTTGAAAGTTATCTGTTTCGTATATCAGAAATACTGAAAAGCATTAATTTGTTTTGTAGATACGAAGAGTTTTTATACCATAGCTATTTTTTGCTATCAGTCAGTATCTGAAAAAAGCGACAAACAAAAAATAACTATGATGGCCATAGACTATAATAAATTAAGATCAGTGAAATTTAGAAATATTCCAAAGTGCTATTTTGATTATGTGACTTACCATTTTATGTGACAAACCATTTTACTTTTTATTGCAGCTGTACTTGAGAGGAATTTTTTATTTAATACAATTCCCTATGGTTTACAATTATAAATACGTTTTAGTTCCTTTCTGTAGTGATATATGAGTGTAAAGTAAATTCCTATTTCTATATTTATATTTCTATATTTATATATCATTAGGGGATTCTAAAGAAAGTAAAATAAAGACTAGAGATATGACTGAGCTGTTAAAGGCTCAGCTCACAACCTAAATGTCAAGTAAAACAAGGAACCAGACCTGACAAAGCTACATATATAGTAACAGAATCAAGATTAGATTGGCAGAGATTAGGAACTTTTCTAGCATTAATTTTAATTTAGATGGAAAAACTAACATGAAATTTACATCTCTTAACTGCATAAAAGGAGAGGTGAAGGTTGTAATTAATTAGAAATAGTTTTATTGTAGAGTGATAATTTTATATATCGAACTATTAAGCCATTAATACACCTTCTTTCTTAGAACTTTGGAGCAAACATTTTAAAAATTAAAGTATGATAGGTTGTCATATGTGAATTGAAAGTTTACATAGCAAATAGTACTGTCTGATCTGGATTTTTTTCTTTATGTGGGGATATCTTGGTTTTCATTCCTACCTTAGTTTATGTCACTTTAATTTTAATACACCACATGTGGACATTTTGAAACTATTAAGAGAAGTTAAATATAATATCTATTAAAATGTATGACTATCTTAGAGAAAGATAGGATAGGTTGCATATGTTTTACTTTTATATTTGTGGAAAATTAATACCTGAGCATGAAATGAAACTTAGCTAATTGCTGCAGAGTTTTTTTTGTTTCTGTTTGTTTTTCTTTTTCATTAGGGTGCATTACTTCTACAGTATCCTTGTTCTGCAAAAATGATTATGTCTTTGTACTCTTTGCATGCTTTTTTAAAAACAACATATTGAAACACTCAACATTTTTCTCTCTTAGAATCACTGATTTTTTAAGAAGAAAAAGAATATTTAATTGATAGTTCTACTATTGCTCTTAAAAGGTTGCAGAATTTGAAAGATAAAAGGACCCTTGGATTTGGGATGCCTTTGGCTTTGTTTCTGTTTCTAGAGAGAACACAAAATTTCCTAATTTGTACTCTGAAAAATGTTTAGGGCTAAGCATGTGGTTCAAAGGTAGCATGTGTGAGGCCCTGGGATTGGTCTCTCTCACTATACACCCCCACAAAAAGAACACTAAATGAGTGTTGTCAACAAGATTATATGGTAGTATTTAGCTAAGTAATATAGTGATGAGGAGACTCTGTAAAACTGGGAGCTATAGTTGGGCTCCTTGTGCTCTGATTTTTACCAGTTATATAAATATGACATTGCAGTGAAATTGACTAGTTATGGCATAATGTGCATTGTTAAGCTGAAGCATTGTTTTTTCCTCAACATTAATTAGTGGATTTCCTTTTTTGTTATGACGTTCATATTACCAAAATAAACTAAAATCACTTTTTATTTAGTTTATCACATTTAAGTGCTTAAAGATTTTCAGTGATTAGGCCTATGAAGTACATATAATTTTTTCAAGTTTTGTTTTTAATTTTGGTTTGGTTTAATTTCTGACCAGTTTTTGACTATATAGGCCAGGCTGTTGGCCTTTAACTTGTAAGCTCTTCCTTATGTTCCCCATTGCTGGGATTATAGGTAGGCTCTACCACACCTGGTCAAATTTTTTTTTAATTGAGCAATTAATATGATTCTAAGTAGCATCTGATGTTACTATTCTTGAATTTAAATATTTTAATACATAGCATTTATCTTGTTATTTTAAGATTATTTCTTTAAAAGCCCTGAAATAGAATTATGTCTGTTAAAGCTTAGAGTAGTGATGCAGATTAATATGTTATTATGAAGGTATTTTATTGTTATTATTTTCCTGATCTTTTTTATCTTCCAGAAACTGGAAGTGATTTTTCCATGTTTGAAGCTTTACGGGATACTATTTATTCTGAAGTAGCTACATTAATTTCTCAAAATGAGTCTCGTCCACATTTTCTTATTGAACTTTTCCATGAACTGCAGCTACTTAATTCAGACTACTTGAGACAGAGGGCTTTATATGCACTGCAGGTATCTGGTACCTCATAATCTTCTATCAGTTTATTCCATGCTTATATATGGTTACTTTCTTAGAGTAAAGCACATTTTTGTTCTTTATGTATTGTGATTTGTTTTCTGTTTTTTGTTACATTTAAAACTTCTTATATAGCTTTATTGTATTTTAGGTCGTCTCTACACATATTTTTCTGTGTATGTGTGGGTTTTTTTTTTGCCTCATATTTAATCTATGAGAAATACTTTTACTTTTTCTTCCATCTGCCTCTGCTTTTAAGTTTGTAACATAAATTTGGAATGAAGCATATATATGTTGCATATAAATGTCTTTTTTTCCTTATTTAGGATATTGTATCCAGACATATTTCTGAAAGTGATGAAAAAGAAGGAGAAAATATAAAGTCTGTGAATTCTGGCACTTGGGTAGCATCAAACTCAGAACTTACTCCAAGTGAAAGCCTTGCTACTACTGATGATGTAAGCCTATATATCATGTTAAATGTGGATATACTTTCAATGTATAATAAACAAAAGTTGAAGCTATTGTTAGATTGTGGATATAGCTAATATAGTTGATGATGACCTTTTTAAAAATGATAGATTATGAAGCCTGCAATAGCCACATATATCTTTAACAGACATTTAATAAATCTTCGTTGTGTTCTTCAAAGTATTTAGTAAGCCAAATAGCAGTCAGATCTCAGAATCTTTGAATATTTAAGTACAAAATCAATTAAGTCTTTATGTAAAAGAACAACCTGTACAAAAGAATATCATTCAGAAAATGTCAATTAATGTATTCTACTTAAACAAATTGTTGAATAAAGTAGAAAGAACGTAGAAAATGATAGATTACTTTTATTTGCTAGATATTTGGGGGTGGCCTATTTACAGGTTCGGGCATTGATTATGGTTCTTGTATAGCAAACACATTTTTCTTAAATAACCTAAGTACCTGGAGATCTCTGAGTAAGAATAGAATAATTGATTAGCAGATAATCTGCTTATAGGTAAGCACAACATTATTGTGATTTTTCAAACTGTTGTAATGTTAGCACAGTATTTTCTGAAGATGATATGTCCCCAAAAGGATATTTTGTCTTTTTTAGATAAGAATAATTTGTTTAGAAATCATTGAGGATTTTCTTTTAAGTTTTACTATTAAACACATGTTGAAGACGATACCTCCTTAACTTACCTTTCTGCTTGAAATTGTTATCTGCTCTAAATCTTACGCTACTGTAAAACAAATCTCTGCCTAAAAATTACATAGTTTATATTTTGTTGTGTTTGTACATATGTAGTGCATGTATATGTGTGTGTGTTGTAATGTGTACATGAATGTGAATGTTTAGTATGTAGTATATGTGTTTTTGCATCTGTATATGAAGGCCAGAAGTAGACATGGAGTGTCTTCCTTTATTGCTCTCTACATTATCTTTTGAGACATTTCTCATTGAGCCTGGTGCTGGCTAATTACTGGACATTGAGATAACTTGGGAAAGACTCAGCCCCATAGTTTTCATTTTATAATATTAAATATAAATTAGGGAGTGAGTACTTGATTCTTTGATAAATTATTATAATTAACTGAAAATTATGTTTCTTTTTGCAAGAAATAAAAGTGACACAATTGCCTATCCATATTTATAGATTTGTTTATTTAGGGGAAGGAAATTACTGAATTATAGTAAGGATTATTGGTCATTTAGGTAACTTGAGAGAGACTGATGTCTAGTGATAGGAATTGTATGGATGTGAGATGATGGAGATTTACAATAGAGGATACAAAGTGACATTGTAGGCTTATGGAAATTATATATATATATTTTTTTTCTTTTTTCTTTATTGTTTCTGAAGAGGGGGGTCTCACTGGCTGACCTAGAGCTCCCTATGTAAACCAGGCTGGCCTTGAACTCACAGAGATCTGTGTGTCTCTGTCTTCTAAGTGCTGTGACTAAGACTACCATGTCCAGCTAATGTTTTCTAATTTCTCTAATATTTAGAGAAGCTAATTATTAATTATATCCATTTGTCCAAACTCATAAAACTATATACTTAAAATGGCTACATTATTGCATCTAAATGTGCCAATAAAATATAGTTTCATAAAATTATGAATGTCATGTTTTTCTTCAGATATAAAACAATGAGATACATACAGTAAGGATCTAGAGATAAAGTGTCCATGAGAATGTAAAGATAATTTTAAATGTTAACTATCAATTTATAACTTTTTAAAAAATATTTTATTTATTTAATGTATGAGTACTCTTATCTGCGTGTACACCTGCATTCCAGAAGAGGACATCAGATCCCATTATAGATGGTTGTGAGCCACTATGTGGTTGCTAGGAATTGAACTCAGGACCTCTGGAAGAGCAGCTAGTACTCTTAACCACTGCCATCTCTCCAGCCCCAATTTACAACTTTTGATGAATGTTGGCTTTCATATTTTTATTTAGCAAGAAGGGTTCTCCAAGATTACTTAATATTTTAATGCTTTTTGTGACTCTTTAATAACTTAGGTTATTTTGCAATCTTCTTTGAGTAGAATACTCATGCAACTTTTTAGTAATCCTTTTAGATGTATGGTTTTAGGCAAATAACAGTTTCTGTGTTAGATCTTCAGAATGCTTTAGAATGTGTTAGAATGCTTTAAAAGGAATTTTTATTTCCTTAGGAAACTTTTGAGAAGAACTTTGAAAGAGAAACACATAAAATAAGTGAACAAAACGATGCTGATAATGTGAGTGTTATGTCTGTATCTTCCAACTTTGAACCTTTTGCAACAGATGATCTAGGTAAGCAGAGCTTTCTATAATCTTGTGTATGACGTTAAGATGCTCTTTTGTCAGTCTTTTAGTTGATTGAAGAAGGAAATAACTAGAACAACATGTAGTTCAAAGAACATGAACACAAAATAATCTGTCAATTATCCACTCTCTATCTATAGCTTTGCAAATGCTGAACAGGTAGAACCCTTATCTAATTTGCTATATTCTTGGGAGAAATGTAGAATATGAATAATTCAAATATGAGTAGAAGGAGTTTTGTGGGGTTTTTTTCTTCATTTTTTTAATAGGACTTTTTTTTCCTTAAGGAGCAAGGTCATCTGCTTAGTTATTAAGGAAAATTCACAGTTTCTTCAAATGTATTTTCAATAAAAATTTGAAGTTAATAGTTTGAGGTAAAAACTCAAATTTTGTAACAATCCCTTTACTTAACTGGTTGTATAATCTGAGGCAAGCTACTTAAGTGCTGTTAGTTGTAGGGTAATTTAAGGATTAAACAAATAGCTATGATGATGTACATGAAGTGCCTCATTAGCACAGTGAATGGAAATTCTTTAAAAGCAATTTTGGGCTGGAGAGATGGCTCAGCAGTTAAGAGCACTTGCTTTTGCTGCTCTTCCTGATGAACCTGAGTTTGGTTCCCAGCATCTACATCAGGTGGCTCTACTGCCTGTAACTCCAGCTCCAAGGAACCAACAAACCTCTTCTGACATCTGGGGTTACCCACACACATGTGGCATTCACTTACACAGACATGTACATATGCATACACATGAATAAAAATAGCTCTTTTAAAAACTTATTTTTCTTCATTATGTTCAGATTTCTATATTTTTGAGAGCATGTGAAAAGATTTGCTTTTATGTATTCTTGAAATGTTTCTGTTCCAAATTTAGGTAACACTGTGATTCACTTGGATCAAGCATTAGCCAGAATGAGAGAATATGAACGCATGAAGACTGAGACTGAAAGTAACTCAAATATGAGATGCACTTGCAGGGTTATTGAGGATGAAGATGGTGCTGCTGCCACTTCCACAGTCAGTAATATAGAAGGTGTGTTTTTTAGAGTGATCAGAAGTAGTAAGTAATAAGAAGTTGCCTATAAAAACTCTAAAGCTAGTTGGGCATAGCTATAATCCCAGAATTCAGGAGGCTGAAGCAGAAGGATTATGAGTGTAAATCTAGTTTTGGCTACATTGTAAATTCAGGACCAATTTGAAGTGTAT
Source organism: Cricetomys ansorgei (assembly GCA_026225945.1). Taxonomy (NCBI): domain Eukaryota; kingdom Metazoa; phylum Chordata; class Mammalia; order Rodentia; family Nesomyidae; genus Cricetomys; species Cricetomys ansorgei. The sequence continues at coordinate 46,982,775 of JAMJFZ010000107.1, read as the reverse complement.
ACTTGCCACCCTATGTTTTAAAAATAAAAATTAAAACCCTTTTTAATAATAGTGGTTTTACTACTGCTTTCTTTTATAAGGACTGCTAAACTACTTGGTTTTTCCTTTGTATTATTTTGGCATAAAATTATTATAATATTCTATAAAATGTTGTAGGTCTGTATATCTATGTACATAATGCCATTGGCTTTTGCTGATACATTGTTTTTCTTAAAAAGTAGAAAGTCCCATTATTGAGAATCACAGTTCGCCACAACCTGTAAGTGAAGTTCCTGCTGTCCCGTGTCCTAGAATTGATACTCAGCAACTGGACCGCCAAATTAAAGCAATTATGAAAGAAGTCATTCCTTTTTTGAAGGTAAGCAGTTTAAAAAAATAAACCAGCTTATATAGTGACTAATAGTGACCAAATGAGACTTACATGTAAATAGTGCTATTAACATTAATAGGGCAAAGAAAGAAATGTGTAAGTGGACTATGGCTGGGTTTGGTGTCACACGCTTTTAATTCCAGCACTTAGAGGCATAGACTGGTAGCTCTCTGTACGTTTGAGGACAACCTGGTAAACATAGTGAGTTCTAGACCAGTTGAAGAAATGGATTTCTTTCTGAAATTGTACTCTATGTTTCATCTAAAATAAGAATTTTCAAATTGTACTGCTTTCATCTAACTTAAGAGTTTTAAAAATTGAAAATTTTAAAAATTGGAAATGAAAATATAGTTTGCGTTTCACCCACATATTGAAAACTATGAAATGTGTTACCGTCAGGCTCGTATTTTTTTTTTTGTTGTTGTTGTTGTTTTCCTGTTTTGTTTTGTTTTTTAATAGATTTGTTTTTCATATAGTAAGTATATTCTGATCATGGTTTCCCCTCATCTCCCAGATCCTCTCCACCATCCTACCTACCCAACTCCATGCCAGAATAGATCAAAACAAACAGAAAACAAAATAAAACAAAGAAAAAGCATGAAAAGTATACAATACACACACACAAACACACACACACACAAAACCAGAATATCTAAGCAAAAGACTAGCAAGGTTTAAAAAAAAAAAGCCCAAACAAAGCATTTTGTGGTATCTGTTGGATATACAGTGTTGTTGAACTCACATGTGTCTTGTAAAGTCTTTGATAAGATTAGGATATTGAAGTCACCCACTGTTTTGGGTTTAACCTGTACATCTAGTACAGGTTAATAGGGTTCACCCATGTTTGAAGAGATGGCTTAGTGGTTAAGAGTGCTTGCTGCTCTTACTGAGGACCAAAGTTGGGTTCCCAGCACCCATAAGTTGTTTCATAGCTATCTGTTGGTATAGTACCAGGGAATCTGACACCATCTTCGGGCTTTGGACACTAGGAACAAACATGGTACACATACATACACTGCCCCCTACACATAAAATTTTAAAGAAGGAAAGACAAGCATAAGGGATTTTTCCTGATGTTAGAATAATTTTTAAAAAATATTTTTCCTAAATTACAATATTGGGAAAGATTGATATTTTAGCTATCTTATATTTAATGTAATTTTTTTAACATATTGGCTATGTTGACTTGTTAAGAGACAAGCATAGTGATTCATACCTGTAATTTTAGCAGTCAGGAGGCTAAAGCAAGAGAGAATCAAGAGTGGACTTGGACTACATAGTGAGAACCTATCTCAAGAAAAAGAGATAAAACCAGAGCTACAAGAATTGACTAAAAACAATACTGATTTTATTATCTTTCTTATAACTAAATTGTTCCTCTTCATGTAAGCTCTATAGTCTGGGCTTAAGTGATACCCTTTTGTAAGAATAACTTATTTAACATTTCAAGTGTTTCTGAGGCCAACAAAGTAAAGAATTAAGAAACTGATTTTAACTATTTTACTTGTAATCTGTCATTTTATTTAAGATGTTGACTTATGTTTGTTTGCTTATTTGTTTGTTTTTTGAGACCTGGCTGGAGAGATCTACCTGTCTTTCCCAAATGCTGTGATTAAGGAATTATACTACACTGCCCAGCCCAGATGTTGATCAATATTGTACTCAGTTACCTACATTACACTTCTTAACTCTGTTGTCCCTCTTTTGCTAATAACTTGAAGATTATTTCTTCTTCCTAAAAGCAGCTTCATCCTACTCTCTTGTAGCATAACTTTCATTCATATTATTATTACTATTATTATATATGTATTTGTATACACACACACACACACACACACACTTTTTTTTTTTTTTTTTTTTTTTTTTGCCTAGAATGAATAGGCAGGAAGCATGGAAGCATGTGTTCAGAGAGTAGAATCTTGTTCAGAGTCCTTACCCTTCAGGATCTTCACCACCAAATCTGGTATCCTTTCCTAAGCAAAGAACTATTAGTGATTAGTGATTTATCTATCTTACTAATTGTATTAAATTAGGGTTCTAGAGAGGAACAGAAACAACAAACAGGATGATATATATTAAAAGAGAATTTGTTAGGTTTGCTTCCATAATGTGGTCAAAGTAGTCCCAACAGTAGAGAGGCTCAGAAACCCAATAGTTGCTCAGTTCATGGTTAGTGGATCAGTTCTAGTCTGAACGAAGGGCTGGAAATTCCAGTCCACACTAGAATCCTAAAGAAGCTGTTCCTAATGTCAGCAGAAGAATCAGCACCAGCACCAGCAGCAACAAGGTAGATGAATTCACCAGTGAGAGTGAAGGCCAAGACAGGAAAAAAACTTTCCTTTTTCTGTGTCTTTTATCTGGGCAGCTACTAGAGAATGCTGCCCACATTTAGAGTGGATCTTTGCACATAATTAAGCCACTTGGTCTAGACAGTACCTTGAGACTCTTCCAAGTGCATATGGATTGTGTCAAATTGACAGTTAAATCTAACACCACACTCATGAACTAGTATTTGGCCCCCTGCAGAAAGGAATTGCCTTGACTATGAACTACTACTACTATTACTACTTATTATTGTTGTTGTTATTACTATTTTTTTTCCCCTGGGTCAACCTTTGGTATCATCCAGTTTGGCCACCTCATTGTTAGTGGGAGAGGGGAAATTTGACCTGGAGAATGAGAAGAACTGCTTAAGTGAATTAAATAGCAGAGAAGGAATGAGAACCTTGAGATTACTTGTCTGTCTGCTCTACACTGACCTTGAGAAGCTAACTGGGCTTTGGTTTATTTCATAATTCACATACAGTTTGCTCACAGTTTTGGGATGCAGCCCAGGGTTGGCCTAGAACTTATAATAAATCTTCCTGCCTTAGTCTCCAAAGTGCTAGAATTATAGGCATGCCACCACACTTGGTTTTCATGGTACAATTAACAGGAGACCTAAGTGGCATTTTTAAAAAATTAAGACATTTCATAATATCTAGAGACATTTTTAGTTGTTGGTATGGAGCAGGTGTTACTGGTGGAGTTACTAACAACTACTAGGAAGACCCCATGACCACGGTGTCTTAGATCTCTTCTAAGAAAAATCATTTAATTAAGGGCTTGTTTACAATTTCAGAGGGTTATTAGTCCATTATCTTCACAGCAGTGAGCCTGGTGGCGTGCATGGTGCTGGAGAAATAATTAAGATCCCTGATCCACAGGCAGAGAGAGATTTTGCCTGGCATGAGCTTTTGAAACCTCAAAATCCATCCCCAGTAACACTAATGCTTCCTAAACTTTCTAATCCTATCAAAGAATTCCACTCTCTGGTGATTATTCAAACCACTACAGATGGTTAAGCCACTGGCTCTTCTTCCAGAGGACCCATGTTCAATTCCCTGCAACCCAAGTAGCAGTTCACAATTGTCTGTAATCCAGCTCCAAGAGATTTGACAACCTCACATAGACCTACATGCAGGCAAAATGCAAATGCACATACAATTTTAAAAAAAGATTGTAAGAGTAGTTGAAAATAACTGAACTACAAACAGGTAGATAGACAAATTGAAGAATCAGCATGCATACTTCTCCTTAGTATGGAAGGAAAGTGATGATAAGTCTTGTAACAGGAATTTTCTTTTATTGATCATTTTGTTATGGATTAAAGTTACCAAACCTTTCAGTGCATATACAGTAGAGATTGGTCACTCTTATGAATGAATCTTTCAAATGTCTCTCTGTAAAATGAGAAACTATGCAAGAAAAATGAATTTCAAATTGTGTAGATGAATGTTATTTAAATAATAGATGGGTTTATGTCCTAACCTACTCAGATGTTTCTTAGGAGCACATGGATGAAGTTTGTTCTTCTCAACTTCTCACTTCAGTAAGACGTATGGTTTTGACCCTTACCCAACAAAATGATGAGAGCAAAGAGTTTGTGAAGTTCTTTCATAAACAACTAGGAAGTATATTACAGGTAAGATTTATTTTTGTATGTGTTACCTATATACCATTTGATTAGGCTCTATTGTCATTTTCTGAAATTATACAACTTATTCAAGAATCCATTCTAATACTCATTTTGGTTGGCATTTTAATATAGTCTCTTAGTTAAAAATTGTAAAAAGGACCTTCTGTATTTTCATTTAACATGGCCTTCTCCAAGGCCTAGCCTAACTCCAATAAAATTTTATTGGTTTGAAGGGGCTGAAGAGATGGCTCAACTGTTAAGAGCACTTGCTGTTCTTCCAGAGGACCTGGAAGATGGTTCACAACTGCCTGTGACTCTAGTTCCAGGAGCTTGGAGATTAGCTACTCTCTCCTGGTTTTTTTAAGGCATCTGTACACACTTGGCATACCCACATAGATACATACACATATACATTAATAACACTTTTTGAAATTTACTGGTTTGATATTCTACCAATAAGAAAAGTTCAGTGCTGAAATGCTTAGAAAGCATGTTCTGATTTAATTTCAAATAATGGGAAATTTTAGAAGCTAGAAACCAGCCTCTAATTAGAGAAACTTCTTAGAGCATAACAGTAACTTTTTTTTTTTTTAAACTATTAGTATGTGTTGTATATCTGGATAACTGGCATTTCACTTTCTTTATAAATTCTTTTGGAACCTTTAAGCTCCTCTCTTCTAGATAAGCATAATGTAGGTGAAAGTTATGGATCGCTGTTCACTGTGGTCATGCCACTATGACAAAACAACTTACAGTGACCCTTCTATTTTATACCTATTATATGACCTTTATTCCTTCCATCCCACACTGCCCAGGATCTAGTAATCACAATCTTATGCTCAGATAAACCACAGTTTTAAATTATGTTGAGGTCATGGTTTTCAACTAGAGAAGATGTGTGTGTCCCAGGAGACATTCAACAGTGGCTATAGATGTTTTCTTTCTTGTAACAGGTAAGTGGGGAGAGAGATAAGAAGGAAAGGAGAAAAGGATATACAAGAAAGAGGGCAGGCATGCTACTAAACTTATATGATATTTATTGAAACAATTTTCTGACCCTAAATGTCAATAATGCCCAGATTGAGAGAGATTTTGCTAAATAAAGACTCCTTAATTACTCCATATAACAAAAATTTTTTCCATTATGGTCACCTGAATATTTTCACATTGAGATAGTTTAGTGATAAGTGTTGTTATTCTAGATTAGACAGTACATTTTCCCTTAATTTTAATGTGGAGTTTGCCAATGAAATTTTGTCTTGATTCCTGTTTCTGAAGTTAAGCTGATTATTAGGTGTAGTAATATCACTTTGCTTGTTAGCTAATTTAAAATCTGTGTTAGGTACTAATTTACTTCACTATTATTTTCCATTTTGTTAATATTAAGACTAGAGTACAAATCCTGTAGTAATCTCAGAATTGTTCTGACTCTTATTTATAATGTTAATACATAACATAAGGTATATAATTCACCAGTGATCTTGTACTTTGTAGAAATAGGACTTATTAGCATAAAACAAAAAGATTATGCATAAGGAATTTTATGGAAATATCTGAAGTATTAAAATATTTAAGATAACATAGCAGATTTTTATAAATTTAACTAGCTAGTTTATTCCAAAAGAAAGAAATAACTATTTTAGAATATGGTTAAAAGAAAAGTTATTTATAACTCATATATTTAATCAATATCTGTGTAGTCCTTATAAGAAAATTTGATTACATTTCTTTCATTTCCTTTCTGATTTTTTCCTAGGGTCATATCTATTAAGAACAAAGGCCAATTTAAATTAAATATTACCTAGAATTTTTTTTTTCTCACTCCCCTCCTTCCCTCCGTCCTTTTCTACTTTCTTTCTTTTGTGAGCTAGACCTTAAAGTATTGACTTCTAATTTTTCCTTCTAAGATCTGTTCAAAAATTGTGTTGCAAGTCTCTTAACATACATGTTCTTTCTGTGATTACTCTAGATAATGTTTTTATATTGTTTTCTTTTGGAGTGGTAGGTAAGGTGACACTGAACCTCATAGTTTTTACCTTTCTCTAAGTAGCATAGCACATATTTTTGGAAGAAAGAAAAAGGAAATCCTTTATATTTTAAAATAGCACACTTGTTCATTTAATGATGCTGTGTTTAACTCAAATAGAACTAATGCTTGCTTGTAAACTTACTTTGAAGAAAATTTTTAATGAGAGTGACTGGTTGGCTAATGTTAAGGAAGAAACTACCAATAACTGGCACCATGTAGATGAGGAAGACTGCTTATACTTACATAGCATTTAATGACTTATTTCTGGAATATATATATATAGTCCCTACATGTACTCTCTGGGAACTTTTGGGAGGTTCAAAGTGTGTTTTACTCTTTTGTGCCCAAGAATTATATTAAGAAAGTTCTATATTTATAGATGACTTACATGTTCTTTCCTTCCCTCTATGTATACTCTTAAGTAGGACTAGTAAGATTCCTGCTTTGTAATAGAATATTTCATACTAATAATAATCTATCTTTATATAGTAACCATGGCTATTAGTTTCAAGTTTTCCAGTACTTCAAAAATATTAGGAACAAAGACAACAACCTTAGACATGCTCATGTGGATGGGAGAACCCCAGGGTTGTCTCAGCTGTACACAAAGAACTAACACCAAGTGGGTTGTTTTGAGAACATACATACAAATAACATACTTCCCAAGTAGGTTCTATTTATGTATTTAGGAATACTTACATACATACATATATAAATGCACATACATATACACATATGTATATAACAGTAATTATTGACAAAAATGAAAGAGAGCAAGAAGGGTATATAGGAGGGCTTGTGGGGAGGAAAAGTGTGAAATGTAATTATATTAAAATCTCAGAAAACATACACACACACACACACACACATACACATACATGTATATTAGGAATACTGGTTTTTTCTAGGTAAATATTATAGTTTAACCTTTTGAATCACCTTTATAGTTTTATCCACAATTGAAATTTACTATGATCTTAAAATTATTTGTTTTACCTTTAAATAGGATTCACTAGCAAAATTTGCAGGCAGAAAACTGAAAGACTGTGGAGAAGATCTTCTTGTGGAGATATCTGAAGTGTTGTTTAACGAATTGGCTTTTTTTAAGCTCATGCAAGATTTGGATAATAATAGTATAGCTGTTAAACAGAGATGCAAAAGGAAAATTGAAGCAGCTGGAGTGATACAGTCTTATGCAAAAGAGGTATCTTTCACTTTGCTTTTAAGAATAGCTATCATTAGCCTGTAAATACATTTCTTGGTTATTATTAGTAAATAAACTCTCATTTGACCTCAACAAGAACAGTTATTTTTAGTCAAACAAGTTAGTCAATTTGGAAATCAATGTGTGGGCTCATACTGAACTTGGATCCAACCACAAAGGTAAGATCAAAGTGCAGACAGGAATTGATGCTGTGAATTGTGAGATGTCCGATGCACTTTAGTATTGCTCAATAAAAGCTTCAAAGAGGAGAAGAAAACTAGTTCCTGGCAGCTTTTCTACCATTACTATTGCCAAATGCCATAGTCTCCCAGAATATGTGTCATACATATTCTAGGGTTTTAGTTTTTCATGTCTAAATTTTCTTCTGCCTTAATCATGCCTGCATGTGAAACTGGATCAGCTAGTTCTGTAATTTGAGGCTTACTAGGAGGCTGTCCCGAAGTACCCTTTCCTTACCCTCTGATCATGGGAAGGTAAAGCAAGCCAAGACCCAGACACAGAGGTAAACCCTTCTTAGAATCTAAAAATTCGGCCATGTTCTCCACATTGTTTCTCTTTTTATTGTAGGCATAAATTTTTTCAACCACTGCTAAGTACTTAAGGAAAAGAAAGCACCATAATACCACAATAAAGTACTGGAAAGTGATCCTTCAGTCTGCTTTAGATAGGCAGTCTATCAGACTCTTCCAGGGGTTGAAGTATGAGCTAAGACCTGAAAGACAGTTCATAATGAAGAAGCTTTCCATAGAGAGAAAACTCAGTGTAGCAATTCTAAGGCAATGTTGAACAGTTGAACAAAATAGGGTCAGAAAGACAAAAGTACACTAAGGAAAGTAGTAATGTGAGTTGGTGATATAGGTTGGTGATGGGTACTTGCCTGGCATACATGTAGGTCTTGAACCAAGCAATGCCAAAGAAAGTGGTGTGGTAGAAATATAAAAAGTGAGGTCGTAGGTGTAGTAAAGGCCAAGTTATGGGGTGTTTGAGAAAAGTTTATATGATTATTTTATTTTAAACATTGTGGAAAAGTCGGAAATTGAAGAATAACAATTTCTTGTAAAGTTGAAAATAATGTTCTGGATAATGTATTAAGTGGGGACTATAGTAGAGTATAAATGGAATTGGGGAAACCAGTTTTAAGACTGTTGTAATTGTCTATATAAGATATTATAAGGGAGCTAGAGGAATGGCTTAGAAGTTAAGAATGCTTATTATTGCTCTTGCAGAAGACGTAGCTTCAGTTCCCAGCAACACATGGCAGTTCATAACTACCTCTAAGTCCAGTTCTAGGGGATCTTATATCCTCTAATGGCCTCCTCAGGCACCAGGCATACATGTGTTATACATACATCTATCTATCTATCTGTGTGTGTGTGTGTGTGTGTGTGTGTATATATATATATATATATATCAAAATATATATATATATATATATATATATATATATATATATATATATATATATATATATCAAAATATATATAATATAGCAAAATCTTCATACTGCTGGGCATGGTGATGCAGTCCATTAATCCCAGCATTTAGGAAGCAGAGGAGGGAGGGTCTCTGTGAGTTCAGGCTCTACATAGAGAGTTCTAGAATGGGCATGACTACATAGAGAGAACCCATCTCAAAAAAACAAAGAAACAAACAAAATATTGATACACATAAAATAAAAAGGTCTTTAAAAGAAAGAAGTGTTAAGCTGGGCTAGGGAGATGGCTCAGTGGACAAAAGACTTGCATTAAGCATGAGAACCAGTGTTCAAGTCCCTAGAGCCTATGTAAAGCAGAGGCATGGGTTATACATGTCTATAACTCCAGTGCTTCTACAGAAGGATAGGAAGTAGAGACAGGAGAATCTCTGGTATATATCAGCAAACAACAAAAAATATACTGCCTCAAGGTAGTAGACAAGGACCAGTGATCTGTCCTGTGATCTTCATAGGTACACACACACCCCCGACACACACACACTATACAAATAAAATTTTTAGAAAGATATTAAGAGAGGATGATGTGGGGATGTGATAAAGTACATCATCATATGTAAAACTGAGAAATAATTTTTTAAAAAAGGAAATGATAATAAGCTAATGTCTTAGATTGGTGTGAATCAACAAATAATTTTGATAAGTTGAGTCAGTAACTCCAGTGATTTAGATGTGTAATGACAGGCACCAAAGGTTGATTTACTGGTTTATGCATTAGGATGAAAGAGTGCCATTTATTAACATTAGTTAAATGGAATTATGTAAGTGTCCTTGCTGAATTCTACTTAATTGATTTGCTAATAGGCCAAAAGAATTCTTGAAGGAGATCATGGCTCACCTGCTGGAGAGATTGATGATGAAGACAAAGTATGTGCTAATTTCTGTCTATCAATAATGCTTTTAGAGCAAAACAAAATTTTAACAGCTTTTATGTTAATTTTTACAAGTGAAGTTTGTATTTAAATGTCTTTTCTTCTGACATCATACTTTTTCTTTTAAAACAAAACTAGATTGTCAGAAGTAATTTCTTATATTATTACACAGTGAACATTATTGCTATGAAAAGTCTATCATATATACCTTTTTTTAAGTACTCTAAGGAGTTAATTACTTATTGTTTACAGGACAAGGATGAGACTGAAACTGTTAAGCAGACTCAGACTTCTGAGGTATATGATGCCAAAGGTCCCAAAAATGTAAGATCTGATGTTTCTGATCAAGAGGAAGATGAAGAAAGTGAAAGGTGTCCAGTGTCTATTAGTAAGTTTAAAGGCTTCGAGACATACTTTTACATACATTTTTTGTAGGTCACTTATAGTTTGTAGGGATGCAGTGAGAATTGTGTCAAACTGGATTTGAATCCCAGTATTATTTTGATTAAATAATCTGTGTGACCTGATTAAATTACCTTGCCATTCAGCACCACAGTTTCTAGTGTGTACTCATTTGAATACTTCAGATACAGTATATAAAGTACCTGTGCCACTCGGTGATGCAATAGACAATAACGGTTATTATCTATTACTAAGATTGAATGGGTAAATGTGATGATGCACATTAGGAGATGGAGGAAGTTAGTACCAGCAACACAGCAGTGAGTCATCTACACACTCACCCCACATCCTGAAGATTAGTTTGTGAGTTGACTAAAATTTGTGTGTAATCAACTTAGATTTATCTAAAGCTGAAAGTCAGGCTTTAACGAATTATGGAAGTGGAGAAGATGAGAATGAGGATGAAGAAATGGAAGACTTTGAAGAGAGTCCCGTGGATGTCCAGACTTCACTTCAGGCTAACACTGAAACTACAGAAGAAAATGAACACGACAGTCAGGTATTCTGTTACAAACCAGTATGTTTTCCACCAGTATACCTCAGCTGTTGAAAACAATAGCCTTCTGAAAGCTGTCAAAGTGTATACCTTTTTCCATTCTCATTTTCATATTTTAAAACCTCTTTTTAATATATTTATTTAGATCTGAAACATGCCAGGCTATGGCACATGTCTTTAATCCCAGCACTCTGGTAGCAGAGGTGGGCAGATCTCTATGAGTTCAAGGCCAGCCAAGGCTGTATAAAGAGACCCTGTCTCAAAAACAAACAAAAGCTGGGTGGTGGTGGCGCATGCCTTTAATCCCAGCACTCTGGAGGCACAGGCAGGCGGATCTCTGAGTTCGAGGCCAGCCTGGTCTACACAGTGAGTTCCAAGATAGCCAGAGTTACAACAGAGAAACCCTGTCTTAAACAAAACAAACAAAAAAAAAATCTGAAGCACTGGTTTTCTTTTATATTTAATAATCTTTAAAACAGTTTATAATCTTTTTTATAACAAGTTATAAAACTATAAGGTACTTTAGAAGAAATGAATTTTAATTAAAGCTTCATATTTTTTTCCTAGTCACAAATTAAAATAGTATATTAAGAAACAAAATCATTTCTTTTCCTGTATTTATCTAGTCTAAGAAGCTATACCTGATACAGCTTCTTCTTCTGTTTACTTCTGTGTTTCTTGAGTGACCGTGTGTGTGTGTGTGTGTGTGTATGCATGCATGTGTGTATATGCACATGTGGATGTGCCTGTCTGTCTGTTTTGGCTAATCTATCTTTAATGTTTAGATTTAGCCAAACTATATAAATACTTCCAGCTGCTGAACCAAATAAATATAATATGTTTTGCTAGTGCTTATACATCTTCTACCTGATTTAGTAATTGTCTCCATTTTTATTAATACTTTTTGAACTTATGCATACCCAATTATTCTATTCTGTCCTCTAGTAGCTATCTGTATAAGCCTCTCCACAGGATTTTGTACATGAACTAAATGTTTTTTCAAGTATTCAAATATTATCCCTTTCTGTTGCATTTAGATTTGGCTGTTCTTTAGACTTGCTGAATAGTTACCAACCTAAGAATTCCTTTTCTCCATTACCTTCTTCAGTTCTGTTTATGAAATCTTGTCCTTTTTTGCCCTTATTATTTGTGGTTTATATATCTTCTAGTAACACTCTGAGAAAAATGCATAAAAGGTTAATATTTTAAGCATTACATATTTAAAAACTTGAGTATTGAAGGTATTTTCCTTTAGTCTTGAGGGATCATACTACTTCATTGTCTTAGTAACAGTGCTGCTTTGCAGATGTCCTGCTATTTCTTCATTCTTATTCTTTGTATAGCTTTCTTTGTCCTGTTCTCTACTCTAAAAGCTTTCTACTCCCAAAGTTTGGAATTTTACGGCTTTGTTGTGATTTTTTTTCTAGTCTTCTGTTTGTATTATATTCTTATATTTGTTAAGTTTGCTTTATTTTCCACCATTTTCTCTTCTCTTTATGGAAATAATGTATTGTAAGATACTGTTAGCCCCGGTTGGTCATCTCATTTTCCCCTCTGTTCTTTTTTACTGTCACATTGCTTTATCATTTTGCTTTACTTTCTGGAATATATCCTGGGTCTTAATACTTACATTAATTAGACCAGTTTATTTCAACTTTCCTACCTACTGTGTCTAAATACCTTTAATATTTTTCTGTTTATTACTTTTTTGTAACATCATATATTCTCTTCTGCACCTGGAAGTTTTAGATATCTATCTGCTGAACCTTAAGTGTTTAAAGATTTATAGAGATATATACACACTCAGATATACACACTATTTTGACAAAATGACTTAGGTTCTTTTGAGTTTCTCTGTTAAGACATTTTTGTAGACAGCTCGATTCCTAATAGAAAGTCCAGTTGTCAGTCTACGATGGTACTTTTCCTTGGATGGATTCTTCAAAAAAAGGCCCTCCATTCTCCATTCTGGGTCATAGAAGTTTCATTACTGATACTTCTTAGCTAAATGGATGGAGTAGGTATTCCATCATTATGTAGACTTACATTTAACCCTTATTTTCAGTATGATTTTTAAATCATGTCCTCATTTATGCATTTTTTATTCTACCTCTCTCTACTCCCACCTTTGTTGTAAAGCTAGTTCAATTCTATAAAATGTAATTCTCTCAAGTGTAATCTAAAATCTTCCATTTTCTATGAGGTTGGGCATAAAAATTAGGAGTCCTTACTTCCTTAAAAGACCAAAGCAACTACTACAGCAGCATTACTCCTCATGGTCATCAACCCCTACCTATCACCATGGCCCATCATAGTGCTTCCATTTTTGGTATGCATCTTAGATATTTTTTCCTCTGCTACAAGATTTGACTTTGTTGATCTTCTCTATCACTTCTACATTTATTCACTCAGAGTTTATAAATATAGATATCTTTTAATTTTGAGGTAAGATACTGAGGAAAAAAATAGTAAAAACTTGTGGAATCTATTTTATCCTAGTCATTTGAACTATTTTGTGCTTGTCTAAGAAGGAAAACTTTTTAGTTACCCATCTTTTATTTATTAACTAAAGCCTCTTTGAAACACTTTGAAGATACTGTTAACATTTCTTTTTTATTAGCTCTGGGGTTGGACAAAAACCACACAATTAATTACTTTTTCTCTAGGGGCCATATATTTTAAGGTCTTGATATTAAAACATATTTTTCTTTTAGGTTCTACAACAAGATCTTGAAAAAACATCAGAAAGCCCAAATGTACCATCAGAACAAGAACCATCTAGTAAGAGTAAGAAATCTAGATAACCCTAAGTTTTAGATTCTTTGAAATATTTTCTGTGTGTGTAAAACTAAAATTTAACAAAAAAGGTAGTTTTTAATTCTTAGGTAATGTAAGTGTAAAGGCAATTTGGACTTGATCTGTCATTGTTCTCCTGGTAAATGTTTTGTAACAAAAAAAAAATGTATAAGAACAGTGTTTAATTGATTAATTTTTGTTGATGTTGTTATTGTTTTGTTTAGTTTTTCAACTAAAAACTTCGGTTTCATGTAGCCCAAGCTGGTTTTGAACTCTTTATGTACTTTGAAGATGACCTTGAACTTTAGATCCACTTGCCTCTAACTCCCAAGTCATTGAACTGCAGGTGCATGAACTCATATTGTGCCTCCGACTAGCAGTTTTTCCTATCTGTCTATCTATCTATCCATCCATCCATCCATCCATCCATCCATCCATCCATCCATCCAGTTAATTTTGAGACAAGATCTCAGTATGTAGCCCTGGCTGGCCTGGAACTCCCTATATAAATCATTCTGGCTTCTAACTTGAGAAATCTGCCTGCTTCTGCCTCCCGAATTCTGGCATTAAGGGCATGGGACCCTTGCCCAGTGCTTTTATCTATCTATCTATCTATCTATCTATCTATCTATCTATCTATCTATCTATCTATTTTTAATGTGTGTGTACCTAAGTATATGCATATATACCACATGCATGGGATGATCTCAGAGGACAGAAGAGGGAATTGGATTTTCTGGGACTGGAATTACAGGCAGTTGTGAGCTACTTGTTGTGAGTGCTAGGACCTAAACTCTAGGCCTGTGTGAAAGCAGCAAGTGCTTCTAACTGCTAAACCATCTTTTCACACACACTCTTTTATGTACAGAAAATTTATCCACAGTTTCTTTAGATACAAATGAGACGGTTTGTTTTATTTTGTTTTAAAATAACATTCATTCTAGGCCCTGAGTCTTAAAATTCCTAATTCATTACAAATCCATTGACTTTCAGGAATTTAAATTAAAATGTTCCTAGCTAAATCTGTTCAACTAAATGTGGGAACCATGAATGAGTAAAGGAAATCTGGATAGGGTTCTTTTCTTTCGGGCCTTACATGTCTTGATTACTCTCATTCATACATATTATCTTTATTTGGTGTGAGGGATTAAAATTTAACCGGTGCTTCATTTCTCTAATGCCAGGGCTTTCTTTTGATGGCAGGTGATCAAGACAACTCTCCTGTGAAACCTTGTTATCTCAATATCTTGGAAAATGAACAACCTTTAAATAGTGCTACCCATAAGGACTCGCTTACTACTACCAGTTCACCTAAACAGCCTGATCCTGTGCCGTTACCCTTAACTGCAAGTGAAACCTTAGTGCCTAGAGTCAAAGAAGTTAAATCTGCTCAGGAAACTCCCGAGAGCTCTCTGGCTGGAAGTCCTGACACTGAATCTCCAGTGTTAGTGAATGACTATGTATGTAATGTTTACATTTCCAAATAGTTTTGCTTTTTCATTTCTGTGTATATTTCATTTTTGAGAGTAATACATTGAACATATAAATCAAACTTCACTTTGTGCTTAGGTTTAGAACCTGTCAGAACATTTATTCTTTCTTATCATGCTTACTTTGATAGGAAAGTGATAGTTAATTAAATGACTATCTCAAATCCTGAAAGTTTTTATAGTTTTGGAAACCAAAAATTAGTTATGGGGGAGAGTTTATGTTCAGCTCTAAAGGGCTAATGATGCATCAATTAATCTCTTACGCTACCCTTTTTTTTAACTTCTTACTTAACAGTTTAAATTTAGGATAATGGGCTGGAAAGATGGGTCAGTGGTTAGTACTGACTGCTCTTCCAGAGGTCCTGAGTTCAATTCCCAGCAACCACATGGTGGCTCACAACCATCTATAGTGGATCAGATGCCCTCTTCTGGCAGGCAGGTGTATATGCAGATAGAGCGCTCGAATAAATAAAATAAAAAATATATAAATAAATTTGGGATATAACAGAAAACTATTTGACAATCATTATCTATATATAGCAAAATGCCTAACAATGTGCTAGGAAATCTACACTTACAATAAGAAATAGGTAAGTTTAGTTTTACTCTAAACCTTGATTTCATTTAAACTTTATAGCAAACAGGTTAGTTTGGGGGTGTTTTTTGTTTGCATACTTTTAATTTTTCTTAGCAAAAATGAGATTTGTAGCATAATTACTTGAATCTCAATGAGTACAATTTTTTTTTTGTACTCCCTTTTTTCTTGTTGTGTGGTTTTGTTTTGTTTTGTTTGTTAATCCAGCCAGTCTGGAACTTGATACGTAGATAGACTGGCCTGGAAGTTTAGGTGTTCGCCTTTTAAGTGTTGGAATTATGGGTGTCTGTCACCATGCCTACTAACCTTTGCTTCCTTTTTTAAAAAATTGAAATTGATTTTGTTCCTAAAGATATTTTTATAGTTCTTAGATTCATCAAAAAGGTAACTGTTTCAAAAACATCAGCAGAAACCTATCCATTTATTTATTTATCTATCTATCTATCTATCTATCTATTTATTTATTTATGGTTTTCAAGACAGTTTCTCTGTGTAGTCCTGGCTATCCTGGAACTCACTTTGTAGACCAGGCTGGCCTCGAACTCACATCGAACTCACAGAGATCCTCTTGCCTCTGCCTCCTGGAGGCTGAGATTAAAGGTGTCACTACCACTGCTAGCAGAAACTTACTTTTTTAAGCTGCTTTGTTTTCTTTTTGTGTACATTTAAGCATTCAGTGCTCTGAAAATTACTGATTTAATCTTTAAACATTTTTTTGCAATGTTTATCTATTTTATGTGTATGTGTGTAGGTGTTTATATGTGCACAATGTGTGTTCAAGAGTCCACAGAAGTCAGAGGAGGTCATCAGAGTCCCTGGAACTGGAGTTCTAGATGGCTTTGAGCCACCATGTATATGTTGGGAATTGAGCATGGGTTCTCTAGAAGAGCAGCCAATGCTCATAACCACTGAGCCATTTCTCCAGCCCCTTTCAAAAATCTTATTTAATTATATAATTTATTAGTTGAGAGAGACGCTGTGGGTGTGTGTCCATATGCTACAACACAGCAGGAGTTTGGTCTCATCCGTGATGTGGGTTTGGGGATTGAACTCAGGTTGTCAGAATTAGCAGCAAGTGCCTTAACGAGCTGAGCCATCTCACTGGTGCCTACCCAATTTATTCTTTTTTGTTTGTCTTTTGAGACATGGTTATGTATTCCTGTTAGCCTGGAACTTGCTATGTAGAGCAAACTGGCCTCACACTCACAGAGCTCTGCTTGCCTTTGCATGTCTCCTGAGTGTTGGGATGTGGCATGTGCCACTACATCCAACTTGATTTATTTATTCTGTCATTTGATGAGTACAAAATTACCATAGAAGATTTTTCTACTAATAATAATTCAGTTAGATTCTAGGATTTTCTGAGTTTGAATTTTCAAGCAAAGATCCACGCTGAAAAACTTTCCACAAAACAGTGAAACCCAAATTCAATTCTCAGCACCCATATGGCAGCTCACAGCTGCCTGTGACTCACAATTCTAGGGGATCTGACACCATTACACAGGCATACAGGCAAGTAAAACACCAATGCCCATAACAAATTATTTTTAATTGAAAAAAAGAGATGTTGTCAAAGGAAGGTATGCAACTGAAGAAGAGTGTGAATGGGTAATGTTGCAAGAGAGAAAGAACAATCTCAAGTTTCTGCTTGGGTAGCTGATAGAAAGATAATACTTTTGAAAATTGCAAGGCACAACTAGGAAAGAAGATAATTCAAATTTAAGAAAAAGAGTTTTTTTGAGATGGTCACAAAGGTAAATTATTAAACTCACAACTAGTATTTCTGTATGAGCCTTAAGAACCATAAGTTGGAAAGCTTATAAATACTATATTCTGAATATAATTCTGATGCATTGTATAAATACAAACAATAAGGACAAAGGATGTAGCTCAGTGAAAGAGCACTTGCCTAGCATACAGTCCCAGTACCACAAAAAAAAAGAGAGAGAGAGAGAAAGAGCAAGAAAAGAACTAGAAGAAAAGAAATAATTGTTGGTTAGTTATTTTAGCCCCAGTGTAATTGCTATTATTCATTCAACCTTTGTAAACTTTTCATTGGGGAGCAAAAAGGCCCAACAGTATGTCACAGATGTAGCTATGTACTTGTTTTTGTGAACTATACATTTTTAAATTATTCATGTAAGTATGAATGTATAAGAAAACAAAATTGGATAGAATCACTAATACATGCTTAAATATAAGAATCCACTTTATTTCTTGGCACAAGTGATTTAGACTTTGATAAAGAGGTAGAAGGTGTGCTTTTTGTTTTTTTTTTTTTTCATTTTTTTTTTGATCTTTTTCATTAACCATAATTTATCTTATAGGAAGCAGAATCTGGTAACATAAGTCAAAAGTCTGATGAAGAAGACTTTGTGAAAGTTGAGGATTTGCCCCTCAAACTGACAGTCTATTCAGAGGTATTCGGCTCTCTTCAACTAAGCTTGCCTTTGTAACAAATACTGAGATGAAAGATTATATTTTTAATTTTCATTCTAAAGGCAGATCTAAGGAAGAAAATGGTAGAAGAAGAACAGAAAAACCATTTATCTAGTGAAATATGTGAAATGCAGACTGAAGAATTAGCTGGAAATTCTCAGATACTGAAAGAACCTGGTAAAAGTTACCAATTTTAATTTTGTATTGAAAAATCATGATCCTGCCAGTTTAGTTTGTTTTTGAAATGTACTATTACTTCATAGAAAATTTAAGCCTCCTATTGGAAAGGGAGACATTCTGTTGATTAATTCAGCTGCTTGATTTTTTTTCAAATTATATCATATTATGTTTTCAATTTTTAAAATCTACAGTTTTAATAAAGTACTAAATGCACTCTAATGCTAAAGTTTTATGATTTCTTAATGTCTAAAATTAACATAATGTCCTTTATTTCCCTTGTAAAATGTGTGTATTGAGTTCCATTCCCCCCTCCTGTCATTGTTGACATTATTTTTGTTTTTTTTTACTTTATTATTTTAAATATTCTTTAACTTTCTTTGTTGTAGAAAGTAAAAATCTCTATTCTTGCATTATGAATTTTATTCAGATAAACATACATATTGTTTTTATAATTGTAATAATTAAACTTTATACTTGTTTCCCTTTTTTTAATGTATAGAAATATCATCCAATAGTTTCCATTTTCCTTTTTTATGGGTGTAATGGTTCAACCTTTGAGCTGCTCACAGTATTTCTTGTATTAAGATTAAAGCCTTTTCTTTTTGTTATTCTCCATCAATGGTTAAAAATCATCTAAGATTTTTTTTTTCTTGTTTTTCTGGAAATGGGGTAGTGAACCAGAACAGTTAGATACATCAAAGCTTTACTTTTCAGCTCATTTCTGCCCATCTGAGTTCATGGTGTTTGTATCTGCTGCAGCCTGTCCTTGTGGGCTAAGCTGCAGCTCTCCCTTTATACAGCCTCAGGTACTTAGGGCATTCAAGAAGATTGAATTTTTTTTCATTTTTTCAATCATTTTTCTAGTTACTTTTTTTCTTCTAGTGGAGTTTTTTAGAGAGAAAATATTTGCTCTGTCTCTCTCCTCATCCTGAAAACATCTCATTCTGTATTTTGTCAAGGAATTTAAATTAAATTCACATTTTTTAAATTGTGATCTTGTATGTAAAGTAAAAGATTTTGTTGAAGAGAATATTAAAAGTAAATTTTAGTAATACTTTAATTCACTATATAATTCATAAAACATTAATCATTATTCTTCTTTTCAGAAACAGTGGGAGCCCAGACTATATGAAATGTCTTCAGAGACTCATCTCTCTTACATAGTCAGTACATATAAAAAAATGACACTAAATAAACATCTGTTTTAATCTGTATAAAATGTAAATTAGTTTGACACTGCATTTTTGATGGGTGTGCTAATTTCTGCCCATGGCAGTTTAAAACATCAGAATTTGAATCCTGGACAGATTCAAACCTTGACACACTGTGGGATTTTTATTTTTCTTCTTCTTTTTTTTCTTACGGTCTTGATCCCCCACCCCTCATTGTGATGTTTGGTATGTTAACTAAAAATGTAGTTTTAAATAAAGTTTGAACTTATCCGTAAAATATCCTTTTGGGAAATTTTGTTGAATTCTATGCAGCAAATTGCTGTTTTATGTAACTTTATGCTTTTCAGAAACAAGAGTTAGAGAGTTAGAGAAATACATTATTTTTTCTAGAGCACAGCCTTAGACCAGTCTTCCAAATAATGCCAGCATTGCTACTGTTGGGTCTGATATTCTTGTTACCTCCTGGTCCTGTGTAAGAATAAACATTGTAAAGGTAACCAAGATCTGTGGAGTGGTCATAGAACATGTTAATAGACTGTGTATGAAGTTTAGACTATGTGTCGTCAGTACCTAGAACTTAACAAAATTATCTAATTAAATTAATAATTCCCAATATTTCAGATGCTGTCTTATGTTGCCTCATTCTAAAAATTAAAAAGCAAGCTTTATATAAAGTATAGGGAGTATTTCTGTACAGACAAGTAATATCCTAATTAATTTAAAATAAAAAATCAAACTCTTTGAAGTAGAATAAATAGAACTAAATTTATGCAACAGAGCATTAAGATTTTTGATGCCTTTGGACAAACATGCCTTTTGAGATGATAACTTAAAACCAAAGCCTAGCAGGTGATTTTATGTGTCATGAGAGAGAGAGCAAGTTCAAGTGTTAAGAAAGTTTCTATGAGTTCTTCATCACTTAGTAACCCAACTTTTAAAAAGTGCTTTGCCTTCTAATTCCATCCACACTTAAACCGTCCGGATTTGGTGTTACCACAGAATCAGTTAACCATGAATAAGTCAGTCTCAACAGATTTTTACTTGAAAAATTAATGGTGTGAAGGACTAGTTATTAGTTCTAAGAAACCACTTAAATTTTTTAATAGTTGCTTAAAATACCCTTTAAGAACTTGTTCGATATTCCTTTAAAATTCTCACTTGCTTGATAGCTTAATATAAATTTGCAGTTAAGGAATATCAAATGATGATTTCCCTCTGAGGACTTTATTGTATTGTTACTTAATGTAAATTAAGACCATATATCTCAAACTTTATTAAAGTTTATTTGGAAAACTCCAATCCAGAATCAAGGATTCTTACCCAGTTGGACTGACTTCAGGGACATTAGAATGGTAATTTACATTATATGTACAAGTTATGTATTTTCCAGACCCAAAGATACTTATTTTAATCCTCAAGCCAAGCCTTATATATGGCAGTGCATTCTTCCTCCCTTCCCTTCTTTCTCTCTCTTTGCATGCATACAGTGGAAAACTATATTTAATATGTTAGTGAGGAACCTTATCAAACTAGTTTGACTTATGTTATATCTGCTATCTAGTCTATTGTTTTCATATTTTAGTAGACAATTTAGTTTTAAAATGCCCAGGGATTGGTAACAGATAATGTGTGTAATATGTTTTTTTCTAGTAAGTATTCCTCAAAAGTTATTAAGTTAAGTATTCCTGTTTGTCTTAATTGTAAGTTAGAACTTTGGTTAGTGATTGAGAGAGAAAAAAATCCCAATAAGTAAGATACAACTCTATGTAGTTAGAGATACGCTACAATAATGAATTACCCAGACTGTGGAGGTACTCTGTATTTTGTAACATTCACTTTGGGTAAATGCTTTTTCATTGTTAATAAATATATATCCTACATATAACTCTGAATTGCATTTTTATTTAAATTGATATACTCACTGCATTTTAGCATTCATTCCAGAATTATGTCTTATTTGACAGTTTTTAATATTAAAAAATCAGGACATGAAAAATGATATACTGACTATTGAAAGGTATCACTTGAGTATTTTTCTTATGAAGAACAGATACTTCCTTATTTCTTTCTTACATTGATTTTGTTTTATATAAATACCTTTGATATATACATAAGAGAGATTTTGAGATTGACTTTATGTTCCCTGACTTGAAAATATCTAAGAGAGTATCAATATTTACTGTATCATACTGTATCAGTTTGTGTGGCTGTAAGAGAAAGCATACTTTTTCAGATTTGTTCTAGAAGGGTATTATCACCTACCTTTACTCCAGCATTAGGCAATGTAAAGCAACCTTATGTCAACTCTTCAAACAAAGCAACTGGAATATTATTCTACCTACCTACCGCTAACCTTAACAACAGCTTTGACCTTAAGGTCAGTAGATGCTTATTCTCGGTGTTTTCTTGTTACTGAAGAAATCAGGTCAAGTAGGACACTGTAGAGAATCAAACGGGATCTCAGGGAGTAGCCTGCAGTATTATTAAAATAGTAACCAAAAATATCTGCCTGTTTTTAAACAAACATAAGTACTTTGAATTGTTATATAATATGTATACATATAAATTGTTACATTTATTTATATGGAGGGGTATGTGTGTATGGTGGGCATGTGAAGTCAGAGGACATCTTACAAGAGGACACCTTCTCTCCTTCCACCATGTAGCTCCCAGAGATTGAACTCAGGTCTTCAGCCTTGGCAGCAAGCACCCTTACCCATTGTGCCATCTCACTGGTCCAGCAAATATATTTTTTTTGCTATTTCCCAGATTGTTAGTTTCTAGATTTTTAAATGGTGGAGATAAAGATTGTAACAATGCACATTTTGGGTAAACTTACCAGTGACACTGCATGTTTTTGCTGTAACGATTCAATAGGACATCCGTGATTTGTCAAGCCCTCTAAAGTCTGTTTCTGGCCAAATATGAAGATATTTTTATGAAAAATGCTATGAAATTAGTGAAGTAACAGGCCAGTAAAGGAAAAATTATACAAAGATGTTTGGGCAGAGGAAAAGGGTTCATTCGGAGTCTTATGGAAGACCTTTAATATTCTAATAGTCTAAAAGCTGTCAGTACCCCTTGCTGATTTTCAGTGGAATTTTTTCAAATCTGTATTTCAGAAGAAAGTGTGCTGTTAAATTTATTTTTAAAATAGGAATAAGAACTAGAAAGAATGCTCGGCAGTGCCTGCTGCTCCTGAAGAGGATGGGTTCAGCTCCCAGTACCCATACTGAACCGCTCACAACCTGCAGCTCCAACTCTGGGAGGTCTGTTGCCCTCTTCTGGCCTCTAGGCACTTGCATGCACCTGGAACATAAACTCAGGCACACGCATCTGAAAGTAAAGTCTAAAGCAGAGGTAAGTTCAGGAGGGTAATGAAGAAAAACATGAAGTTTATTGTACCAACTCACATGGTGTGTCCTTGATTAGAGAAAAATTTGATTCATATTTTTAAAATAGCAGTCATGTACGAGGTACAGCAGGTAGAAAACATGTCAAGAATCAAATAGGGTTGAGAACTTGGATCATGACTGGTAACAGCGACTAAAACGATGTCTTAAGTTGTAGAATGAAAAGACAGTGTGCTTAACTGCTTAGAGAATGGAGAACAGGGCTGGGCATGCATCTCTGGTAGAACACCTGCCATGCATATGCCCCGATGCTCATTATCAGCTCTGCAACAGAGGAGAGAGGCCCAAAGGAGTGAGGAAGAGGAAAGAGGATGATTTAGACATAAATATAAATAATTAAAACTGAACAAAAAGAGGAGGGGGGTGTTCTTCAGTTCTGTCAAATTGATGCCTGGATATCATGGCCACCTAGGAACAATACAAAGAAGGGAAATAACAGTCCAGGTTTACTCATTAGCAAAATGAATTCTATTGGATTCATCCCATCTATTTGAGGTAAACCAACACTGAATAATCCACAGATGTGACTCTGAATATGTGTAGACCAAAAGACAAACATCAGGACCATCGTAATAAAAAAGGGACTAAAAGGCAATTTCATAAATTATTTCTTTCAAATCGCCTAATAGCATTCTTAATGATGAAAACATATGATACCCACTCTTTTAAAAATCAAGAAAAATACTCAAGTGCCATTAATTAACAACTTCCTTTCCACATCATACCATAGATTGACCTAGTTTATTAAACAAAATATTGTAAAAATTGGAAAGGAAGAGTTGAAAATGACAGTATTCACTCAATGTATTGTCAACAACAAAAAATTCAAGTTAATGCACAGACTAATTATAAAAGTTTTTATGTGTTTAGCCAAGTTACTTCTGTATTTGTATATAGAGTATACTCAGGTGTGCTCATGTGGAAACCATTCTGTACTGGCAGTTCACATGATTCCAGTCAAGTAGAGCAACACCACTTTTAAATACTTGATCGGTAAATTTTTATTGAGTTCATTTATGCATCTGTGTGAGTAACACTACAAATAGTCCTGGATCTAACCACACTTAGATATTGGCTTCTGTTGAACTGCCTGCAAAGTTGAGAAACAGTTTAAATACAGATTCCTAAACCTAGAGGAACTCTTGAGAAAAATCAGTGTTGAGCATTTATTTAACAAAGGCAAATATGAAACCACAAGATAGACTTAAGTCTCCAATTAGCCCACTGATGAAGCAATCAGAATTCCATTTTCCAGCCTGTTTGCATGCTGATGAAATGACTCCGTGGTTAAGGGGGTACTTGACACCAAGCCTGGTGATGTGATACAAAAAGTATCAAGGAACATTACGTATAAGATATTCACAGGTACAGACTTTCCTTAATATTCTAACAGTATATTTTATGTCTGACATTGCAACTCAAAATTCTTGACCAAGTCTTAATATCTTTAGTTTGTTTTTGAGACAAGGTCTCAGCATAGCTCAGGCTGGCCTCAAACTAGCAATATAGCTGAGAATGCCTTCACACAACTGAGCATCCCAAGTGCTGGGATTATAAACGTGCTATCAAACCTGGCCTTATTTTTTAGGAACTGTGAGTAAATTTAGAAGTATAGTGGGGTGGTAATTTTTTTAAATTAGTGTGTGTGTGTGTGTGTGTGTGTGTGTACACACCATGATACACAAGTGGAAGTCAAGAGGATAACTTCATGGAGTTGGGTTTCTTCCTTTACCATATGGGTACCAGGAACTGAGCTAAAGTCATTAGGCCTTAACCACTCAACCATCTCTAGTGTTGGGTAGTATTTTTTTTAATACCTTTATCGTGTGATGCAGAAGTTAAACCCAGGGCATGGTAGATAAATGCTTTACTACTGAGCTACACTCCCAACCTATGTGATAAGTTTAAGGCAATATTTTATAACCATTCAAGAATTTTTCAGAAGCTGAAATTACATGTGAAAATCAATTACTTTTCTTTCACTGATAAATGAAAACACTTAAATTTTTATCAATTACTAATAATAGTTATGCTACTACAAATGCATTTTTGGAAATAGTCTGGGCCACCAGATTGGATGCTTCCATGTCAGCTGCAAAGATTCTAGTTGTGGCCCGGAGCTGAATCTACAAGGAACCAATGCTTCTGTACCTCCCCCTCACCTCTCAAAAAGTGTTGTGTGTTGGGCTCCATGGTACTTATGAGCTCCACAGAACCTAAGCTCGTCTAGCTGCTTCTTAGGACTCTTGTTCATTTGTGACATTTGCAGAAAGCCAGGTCCTTGAACACTTGCTTGGTCTTGTTCAGCCTTATTAGGGAAGCAGCAGATTCCAGGTGTCACTGCTACCCATAAGAAAACCAGGGCCACCAAGGCAGGTTGAGGCCCTCAGAAAAAGGTATGCCTGAAAGCTAGATATGTTTACTATGTAGAGTTCCACTGCATAAAACCTAGTTGGCTCAGGACCGTTTGGTTAACAGGGCAAGTGATTTACATCAATTTACTTCATGTCTTGTTTGCCACTCTTTTCCCCAGTCTGCTGAGACCCTGAGGAAATGGAATGTATGTACATCATTCATTTTACTTTCAAAGAAGCCTCAGAGGAGGGAGCTGTCCCAGGGGCTTGCATGCCTGGGTCCCAGCCTAGCTGCTGTAAAGGGCTCAGTGATTAATGTCTCAAGGAATATTTGTAGTACAGGTGTAACATGAGGTGAAAAGAACCATGAATGGCCTAAGATCTTATCCTGCTTGTAAGCTAATCAGCTGGCCTGCCAACAGCCTGAGGGATGATGGCACTACTGGTCAGAGTTAAGGAACTCAGGTCATACCAGGAAGCATAAGCTGTGTGTTTGCATTTGTTCCCGTCCCCCTAAGGAGGTAATAGACCAAATGGATGCTGCTGTCTACATGATCTATATCATAACTATGGCATCTTAAGCTTAGGAAACTACCAGAAATACATGAAGAGCTACTCTACTAGTCAGCCTGACCGACTTCTGCCCTATTCAAAACAAATCTGCCCTCTGCCTAGACAGGGATAGTTGCAGTGTCTGATGCAAAATTTTCACATGGTATGTAGAGATACCATGGAAAATTGCCCAAGCAAACCAGTCTGCTCTGTGGCAACTGGCTAGGAAACCCTGCTTTCCCAATCTAAGAGGGAGGACATCCCCAAAGGTGGACAACTCTTTACAAGTTGCTGTGTTGATGGCTCAGGGCCGGCCACACCTCTCTAGTGGCTCTAAGGCCACTGCACAGTAGTCTAGGGCCTGCTGGCCATATCCAACAAACACAATTCTAAGATGGTGAATATAAGTAAATTTACATCAACTCACAAAGACTCACATACTTGGTTACTTACAGTAAAAAGTGTCTGAGCTTTGCAATTCAGTGACTTAAGAAACCTGAACTTCATGTTTTTAATATAGTGCTAGGTCAGTCACAGAAAGACTAAGATTCTTTCATTCTGAATCCCCAAAACTAAGCACAATTAGGTTTGTAGAAGTGAAAGGCATGTGTTCTCTTAGACAACACATTATCACCAGCTTCTAATCTTAAAAAGTTCCTTGATCCCCATGGAAGCCCGAGTGTTTTACAAAGAACCAGCAGATGGCAGAGCCAAAGAAATGGCACACTCAGCCTGGTGGTTTAGGACATAGGAACTCAAGTGGAAGCCTCCCACATCAATCCTGCTTGTGCTACTTGTAGTTATAAAATAGTATCATGATAAAAGTCTAAGAGTTGAACACCTCTGGCTCAAATCCCAGCTCTCATCCCTCCTGTTAATGTAACTTAGCAATGCAGCCATACTTTTATCACTGTCAAGTAGGCCTTCAAGCATAACGGGTTTGTTGAGAAAACAAGTTGCTGCATGCAGAGCTCTTTCTGTTACAAAGCTTGGTACACTGAGTTCTGGGTACGTGGTACCTGTTAGCAAGGAGAGCTATTCTAGAGCAATATTTAAAAAAAAAAATACTATTTGTACGTGTTTGCCTGTACATATGTATGTATGTGTACTACATGAGTGCCTGGTACCCATGGAAGCCAGAAGAGGTTGTTGGAGCCCCTAAAATGAGTTACAGGTAGTTGTAAGCCACTGTTTGGGTGCTGAGTCCTCTGGAAGAACAAATGCTCTTAACCACTAAGCCTCCTCTCCAGCCTCTTATTTTAATACTTTTGCGTATGTCTGTGTGGTACTAGGGATTGAGCCCAGGGCCTGACGTGCACTAGTTTAGTGTGGAACTCAATTTCAAGTCATACTCCAAAATCCGTATGGTGAGTCATGCCTGAAAGCTCAGCATTCTAGAGACTGAGGCAGGAGGATGACAAGTTTGAGGCTAGCCAGGGCTCCAAGACCTTGCCTCAAAACAAAAGCAAAAACAAAGTATACTCCTAAATATTAAACAAGTAAAGTTATTTTCTGTTTTGGATCAAACCTGAGTCTTAATATCCTTGACCATTCCCCTAGAGGAAATAACTGTCAATGTGTTTTCTAGTCTAGCTATTTAGTTGTAAGCTCCTGTATCAAAGGTTACATGAATAAGCTTGGATTACATACACTGTCTACAAACCACTTCACCACTAAACAATGCTACCTACAATTTTAATGCTAATTATTCCAAGTCTTTGACTTACTACTAAGTAAGCAGTCGATAGTAATCAGAATGTCAGATCATGCTATCAAGGCCTACTACATATCAAATGGATCAGTTTCACTGCATTCGATTCTTACAAATGAGTCAAAAATTGAGAGCTTTTGTTTTCATTAATTGAATCTTACTCTATTTTTATTATTTTTGATTTTAAGAGACTGCTCCATGTATCCCAGGCTGGCCTTGAACTTCTAATTCTTTTGCTCATACCTTTCAACTTTATATTACAGTCCCATACCACTGTACCCATCTTAGAATTTTACTTTAATATAAATCTAATAAATTCCCCTTCCTTCTCTAAAACCATCTTGGAGTTGCTGACACTGTATAAGTACCCATGCAGTCTGCGGGGGAAAAGCTGCCTTTACATACCTGCAAACTGGGTCGACACTACTGGGTTAAGAGGTAGGTATTAGTCATGACAGATTGTGACCACTTAAGTCATATGTTTAGTAACCTACTTGCATAACCCTTGTTGTTTAATCTAGATATTATGTTCAGCTTGTATCTCTTGATAATAATCTCCTACCCTCAACCCAACACAGGCACACACCCAGTCAGCATGCATGGGCACTGACATTGATAGTGACTGTTTATTGAACACCATGATACAGCTGAGATTGTACAAAATTAAATGGATATAGTCTAGTGTACAAATGGCATACATTTCACTGTCAGTTGTGAAAGTTAAAAGATGAACAAGTTCTGTTAGCATTTTTCACAAATAGATTGATTTCTCAAAAATAATGTTAAATTATATTGTATGAAAAGTTAAAAAATATGTTGATTAGAAGGAAAAATGAACAAAAACTATTAAATGGATTATACATATAAGAATTTAAAATAATGAGTTTGTGCTGAGTTCTTGAACTCAAGTTTTTGAAGCTAGGAATTTCCTGAAATTACTGGAAGGTAGAATAATTACGAAAAAAAGAACACTTTAATTCTTTTTTTAAAAAAATACGGTTTGTATAATGATTATTTTGTAACCCTTCCAGATACTATTTCCAGAGTCAAAGGTCTGTTTATTTCCCATTAAAATAAGTATGTCAAATGTCCATCTCACAAACGCCAGCCAAGCATAGTGAAAAATCACATTGCTGTCACTAACAGAAGGTGAATGACATGCTGATTCTAATAGAGAACCATGAGAAAAATACTGGTGTACAGAAAAACATAAATATATAGATAAAAAAGAAAAGGTGAATGAACTTTTACATTAATCACACAGATCACTGGATTAAACACCAGCAGAGAACCTTGTATTACACAGAGGTGAGGGTTACCCCTTCCCCAATGTCAAAGTGAAATGAACTGGCAAATTCTAAGTCCTTAAAGAATTTACCTAAAAGTAGTAAGTGATGATTATGATAAAAACAAACAACATAGTCTGTAAACTGTAAACACACTGAGGACAATCTCAAAAGATAGCAGGCCTTGAGTCTTAGCCTACGGAAGGAGATCAGACACCTGGACATCAGGACATCTTCAGGTCTCGGCATGTCCTATAGGCCAGTGTGCGCTCACCACGCTATACAAGGGTCTGGGCAATCCCGCAGGTAAGTTTCAAATTGACCTTTGGTAACATCAATCAAGGTTGTGAATACAGTCAGCTGGGAAAAAAAAGGTGGTGGGGTTATTTTCATCTTAAATATGTTTCAAGTCTAAGATTTTCTCGTATGAATTAGCATTTGCATCCCCCAAAGAATTTGCTTTATAATGGTATTTAATAGTAAGCAGTTAATACTTAACACTTAGGATTCACTTAACCCTCTCCAGTATACAGTATATATCTGGCAGACATGCAAAGCCAAGGATACACTATGGAGCAGTTTGGCTTTGGCTATGCATATCCTCAACACATTTCCATTACAGTAGGGAAACTAGGCACACAGGTCATAGGACACCCCATGAAGTCCATGCAATACACCCCACTGTGAAGCCACATGGAGTCACTGTGCAAAGGAGAAAGATGGTAGCTTGACTAAGATGAATCAAGGACAGCAGTCCCTGGTTCCAAATGCTAAAGGGAAGGAGGACTTTGTTCTGGCAGAGGTGATACAGGCTGTTCTTTTTAGGGAGACTCAGACAAGAACAAAGAGGGGATAGATAGGCAGGGACAATATATCCAGAATGCATCTCTGTACAAAGAATGACTACCAGTAGTGGGATGGCTAGGTCTCTGAATTACAGTGCAGGAAAGTTAGAGGATGCGATGAAGTTACGGAGAAACCCCACCTTGCTAAGACATGGGGTTCTCTGCCTGAAAATTAACTTTACACAGCATTTAGTCAAGCCTTAGGTGTTGGCTGAACAAAATACAGTGTGAGATTTCTGACACAAGTCAAAACTAGACTTAGTCCAGTGCCATGAAAGTAAAGCTAAAACAACACTGACACTGTTGCCAAGTGAACAACGTTCTTACTGCATTCCTCTTCAGGCACACAAAAATAGTTTCCAAAAATCAGACCTTAAAGCTGAGTGCGGTGGTGCCTGTCTGTAATCTTAGCACTCAGGAGGCTAAGGTGGGAAAGACTTTGCACATCTAAGGCCAGCCTGGGCTGCAAAGTGAGTTTGGGCCTAATGCCTGCGTGGGAGACAGGGAGATTGTGTCTCAAAAAATGAATCATTGAATAAATAATAAACCTCAAGTTGGACATAACCAATATGCTCAAAATAATGTCAGGTAACAAAAAGACAAAACATATAAGCACATTCCAAAAGCAGTACATATGTATATATAAATACCTTGTTGAGGACAGGTTTTGTTGATAGGACATCATATGTGGTTGCAAATGAGAGATTCTAAGACACAAAAACAATTGTGTTCAGTAGATTAAATACAGACCTTCAGTAGCATTAATCCATACAAATGGGTCATTAAAAATTAAAACACTTCACTCTTCCTAAGGCATCTCGGAGTCACTGCTAGAAACAAAGGTGACAGTTCTAATGTTCTCTCTCTTCCCTTTTGAAATTTTGTTATTTACAGAATGGTATCTGGCATTAGTGCAAGGAAGGAAAATTACAACGAAAATCTGTTCCTTAAGTTCAATACCAAAAGCTCCATGAGGTGGTATGTCTATAGAGATACTTAGTAATAGGCTATACAGATTCTTCAAGGTCAAAGAAAAACACCAGAACTAAGATAATCCTTAATGGGAAACAGTGTCTTTTGCACATGACAACACAAATGTACCTTCTGTCCCAGGCGGTTTAGACACAGCTTTGCAGGTGTTCTGCGATCATCAAGGAATAAGGTGTTTTTCCACCGGTCATAATTGGTTTGTACCACATACCATCTGCCATGCTCAGCATCAAGTCTAGACACAAAAAGAGATTCCCGCTTAGGGTTTATGTCTTAAGCCTGTATATATGTTTGCTGGGCTCTCGTTTTTTACTTATTTTGCTTTATCAAATGTACTCACTCAAATACATCCAAAGACTCTTTTCTTTCTCGTGTAATCACACAACCTTCCCCAGACTTCTTGCCTCCCAGGATAAAATATGCCGGGGCCATTAACTTTGTCTTGATCAGTATATTCTTGGCTTCTTCATAGCTGTATAAAAACATTTTAAAAAGTATGCATTTTTAGTTGATTTTGAATGATGTCTTTTAGTTGTAGGAACTAAAGGGAAACAGGTATTTGTGGCCCCTTACGGAGTCATAACTGAATGTGAACACACACATATGCACATAATTGGCAGTAGTAAAAGCTTTCTGAATGTATAATAACCAAAAATCAGTTCTAAATCACATATTGTGAACTGACAGGCATTTCTGGGAGTGCTCTCCTGAGCTGCATGTGCAGCTTCTCCTGCAGCCTTGTTCTGATATGCACTTCGCACTGCTCCGGCCATCACACCATACCAAGCCAGTGTGTGCTGCCTCCAGCATCTCAGCTCACACTCAGGACAGCAGCTGGAATTCATGGCACTGTGATGAACTCAAGTGTTTTAACTATACATAACTAGGATTTCTGCTCATACCAAAAAAAAAAAAAAAATGGTTTGATGATGTAATCAAAGCCTTTTAATAGTTTTCTACTGTTAATCCTCCATTGTAAGTATAAAACTAGTTTATCTTTGAGTTGAATTGTGGTAGAATGCTTAATTTTTTTTATTTTTTTGAGACAGGGTTTCTCTGTTGTAACTGTAGCTGTCCTGGAACTCACTCTGTAGACCAGGTTGGCCTTGAACTCACAGAGATCTGTCTGCCTCTGCCTCCAGAGTGCTGGGAATAAAGGCATGTGCCACTATCGCCAGGCATGCTTAATTATTTTTTAATATTATCATTTTATGTGTATGTATGTGTGCTGGGGTGTATGTATGTGCACATGTGTGCAGCAGCCATGGAAGAGGACACCTGCACCCAGGGAACTGGAGTTACAGGCAGTTGTGAGCTGCCATGTGGGAACCAAAGCTGGGACCCCTGCAAGAACAGCAAGTTCTCTTAATCACTAAGCCATCCCTCCAGCTTCTAGAACATCTAATTTTAAAAATTACTATTTGAGATGCTAGTGAGTTTCATAAAAAACTGTGAAATGAAATTTGGCTTGAGATTTTGACAGAACTTCCAAAATGCCCCTAAATATATTTGTCATTTTGTACTTTGTGAAGTGGCATTATGAATGTTGATATCATCAACTCTGAAAAATGATGCTGTACATCCTGTGGTAACAAATATTCAGTCAGTATTTAATTCTTCATATAAAATAACTACGTCCATGTTGTTAGTATATACATTTACTTTTGTCTTTAATGAACAGTAAAATTTTATGTTTTCTAAAGAATTGTCTTAAACTAAGTTTATGAGTTTGGTCTGTATACATATTTCATATACTATATTATATTCTTGGAGTCAAAACATTTTTAGACAAAAAGGAATTGAATGAGGATATCTGAGGAAGCCAGTGGGTTAAGGAACATCCTTAGAAGAGGGTATTGAGCCCTGGTACTGGGAGGACTGATGATCTGCACGTGGGAATTTTAAGAAGAACCATAATCTGAAGGAGATCTCAAGAGTCATCCTCTAGCCTTTCTATGTAGGCCTTTTATTGAACAAAAGGAAGGGAAATATAATTACAGTGCTGTGGGGGGCAGTCTCTCCGTTGGCAGAGTACTTGCAGAAAACTCTGGGTTCACTCCACAGCACCACGTAAACTGGACATGGTGGTGTGCCTGTTAATCCTAACACCCAAAAAGCAGATTGGGAGTTCAAGGTCATCACTGACTATATAGCGAGTTTGAGGCCAGCTCAGACTATATTAATCCTGCCTCAAGAAAACAACAAAGTGCACACAGAAAACCCCAAAAGACTTGGGGAGTAGGAAGTGACTTTGAAAAATGAGAACTATTAAGAACTGGAGTGAATAATCAAGGAAGACAACCAACTTCTATTTCCTGTTGAAAAGAAAGTGTTAAAAAGTAAGATTGACGATTATTTGGTTCAAGGCACATGGACACAGGATTTGCTAAAGACAATTTGGTGGTATTTCAGCACCACGACAGACTGTAACTTCTAGGTTAATATGTATTGCAATTTATGTATTTTTCCTGTGGCTAGAAACTGAATTTATTACCATCTACATAAAGATTTTACTGTATAGCATTTCCTACGCACAGGGCATGATTTTTTTTTTTTTTTTTTTTTTGCACAACAAAAGAAACATCTTCCCAAGTGTCAATCTCTAATACTTCTAAATAATTCATTTCTTTGCTATGAGAGCATATAACACACAGAAAACAGGAACAATTCCATGTGAATGTTAAAGAAATCACCAAAAAATAACCACAACAGTTCCTCAATGGATGTGAAGCTGGGTCTTGGCAAATATTTCTATATCTTAATTTGAGTTATTTAACAGAGATATTTGATAATAAAGCAACAAGTCACTTCACCTTGTACTATTTTCCAGAATTGATCTAGTCATAAACCCTATCCATTGGGCATCTTTCTTTCCCAAAATCCATTCTAGGACACCTGGAAGAGACAAAATGCAGTGTCACGGGACAGAGAGGAGGTTAGATTACTGCCCTCCCTTACAAAGACTCAGACTCCCACAGCATTTTCAGACATCCCACTCACCCAGAAAGCCGCCATTTAGACTAAAACGTTCATTTAGTGTAAGACTGAACAGTCCCTGAGAAAAAGACAAAACAATGCAGTCAGAAATGCCAGTGTGCTCTTAAAGGCCCCATCTCTGTACCAGGACAGTGGTATAGAAAGACCTGAATTGGGTACTGGAATGAACAGAGAAATCAAACCTATAGTAATACTTAACACTAGCAAGACTTCTAAGTTCAAAACATATTCATATGTACTATATGAGATGAGTTAGGTAGGAAATTGCTGGCCATAGGTTTTGTAAAAGAAGAGCAAAGAGTCTGTGCCTTGAACTCATCATGATTTGCCTAAGTGAACAGGAGACCCAGGCCAAAGCTAGGTCTTGGTCTTTGGACAGCCAGCCATAAGCTCTTTATCTTCAAACAGACAGAAGCCATTTCCTTTCTACTCTTCTGTGGCATGGGGTCTCACAGTGACAGAAGAGATAAGGATAAGGAAATAAAGTAGGACTTCAAACCCTGTTCGTCTGTTGGAGACAGGCTCTGTGTAGCCCTAGCTGGCCTGGAACTCACGTAGATCTGCCTCCAGAGTGGTAGGATTGAAGGAATGTGCCATGTCTACCTTCTTATTCTTTTTATGTCCTCATTTTCTTAGACTCCCAGACCGTAAAACCAGGACAAAAATTTATAAAGTTGTATAATATATTTCTTACTGGTTTGAATCCTGTCAACATGCCCACATATCCAGCAAAGCTTGTGGCCTTGAAAACAGTCTTATTGTTTCTTTGGAAGTCCAAATTCACTGTTAGAGGCTTTAATTGTTCTGTAACAACCCAAGTGTTGTTATTTATATTCCACCTAAAAGAGACAAATAGTGGTAACATTAAAGATGAAGGTGAGAGTCAGGCAGTAACACAATGTGTGTGTTTATGATTGGGTCTTGCTATGGAATCCAAGATGGCTTCAAACTTGCAATCCTGCTGCCTCAACAGCCCACCAGCTGAAATTACAGGCCTGAAATACTTTTTCTACCTGGGCACTTAGGACCAACCTAACAAGACCTTATGATATGAGTATGTTATGGTTTGGATCTGGAATGTCCCTCAAAGGCTCGTGTGTTAAAGGCCTAGTCCCCAATACACCAATGTTCAGAGGTGAGGCTTTGGGAAGTAGTTAGATTAATCCACTGATGGGTTAATAATTTGAAAGACTATTGGGAGATGATGCAAACTTAGGAGGTGGGTCCTATCTGACGGAAGCAGGGCCCTAGATGTATAGCATCAGGGCTATATTTTGTCTTTAATGCAGTCCTCATTTTAGGAGGTGAGCAGCCTCCTCTGAAAGCTGCTCCCACCGACTTGATGCTCTGCCTTACCAGCCTTAAAAAAAAAATAGAAGAGACAATTGACCATGAATCTCTGAACTGTGAAACAGAATAAACTTTACTTCATCCAAAACAGGGTGAATACATCCCTTTCCCAGGTGGTAAAGCTCAGAAAAGCTGATTAACTGGTTTCATAAATGCAGAGACCCAGATTCAAATGAAGACCTCTAATTACAAAGCCATTATTTCTTCATAAAGCTCAAGATGACAGATTTCTTGAAGTAATAAATGAAAATAAGCAACTAGCCCTTCAAGCATGGTCCCAAATATCTGCTGACTAGGTGCAACTTTGGAGACACAATGACTAAGTAACTGAGAGGTCTGCCCATGGTACCTGCCTTTCCCACACAGGAATCCGGTCATCTTTACCTGCGGTCATCTGCGTGTGAGGGCAGACGGCAGATGTACTTTTCATCATCCAGGTGATACTACAGTCTATACTTCTTATGGACTCAAAGTATACATTGCTTACTTACCCAAGAAATATTCCAAAATCCATGTTTCTTCCATGTAGTAGATGACCTGATATTAGGAAGTAAGTGGCAGATACATGTATCCACAGTTAAATTACAATGGGGTCTTAATCATAGATGGATATAGGCAGATATAAATATTTATATTCACAAACTGTTTCACCTAACAATATATAATAATTAAAAACCTGGCAGCCAGCATAAGCCTTAGCAAGTTCAAACAAGTATTACTATCACATTGGCACAGTATCTAACACTGATACCAGAAGACTCTAGATAAGATCAGAATGTGGAAACAAATCAATGGTTATTCCTTGGACAACTATAAAATAGTTCTACTAGGATATAGATCTCTTAACCTCTATTAATGTGATTTATTCAGTTCCTTGATTGCCACCTATAGGTGGCTATCTCAAGTATTAGGTATAGGACAGAAGTCAGAGTGAATGAAGGGTGAGTCACCTCGTGCCAGTCAGGAAATATAGGAAAGTAAGGCTCCTACGGACAGTGTTTGTTGGATGGGAAATTAGGAGAAGATGTTTGTACTTGGTCTCCAGAAAAACATCTGTCACTGCCTGTAGTGGTTTAAATAAAAATGGCCCCTAAGGCCCATATATTTGAATACTTAGTCATCAGAAAGTGGCACTGTTTGAGAAGTATAGGAGGTGTGACTGTTGGAGGAAGTGTGTCACCGGGGGTGGGCTTTGAGTTTTCAAAAAGCCCAGGCCAGGCCCGGATTCTCTCTTTCTGCCTACGGATGGTTATATAAAGTTCTCAGCTGCTTCTCCAGTACCATGCCTTCCTGCCTGCTGCCATGTTCCCCAACCATGATGATGATAATGTACTAAGCCTCTGAAACTATAAGCAAGCTCCCAATTAAATGTTTATTTTATAAGAATTACCTTGGTCATGGTGTCTCTTCACAGCAACAGAATAATGATGGTGACTAAGACACTGCCTATGTAAAGGGCCCCTGTGCAGACTTCTTCTAAACTATATAGCTGGAGATAAACAAATGTGCAGAAAACAAGAGCATTTCATTTCTGTGGGGCTGGAGAGATGGCTCTGCTTAAGAACATATGCTGTTCTTGCTGAGGGCATAGGTTCAGTTCCTAGCAACCCACATGGAAGTATATGATTGTAGCTCCCGTCATGAGGGAACAGACGTCCTCTTCTGCCCTCCTAGAGTGCCAGACATGCATGGGTCTGGTACCCTATATTCAGGCAAACACTCACATACATAAATGTTTTTTTAAAAAATGTTTCTTGTCTACAACACTTCTTCCACATGACTTTCCACATGACTGATTTGAAGTTTAATACACATTAGTCTTAAGAATAATTTTCAATGTATACATAAAAAAACAGGATACACTAAACTGTATACAATGTACACACAATTTAAATAGCAAGCCTAGTTAGTAAACATTCTAATTCTACTCTAAAAAAATCTTTATTTTATGCTGTGTTCTGCATTGCTATGCTCCCTTGGCAAAGTTTACCTTCTTTGTCTTCAGTTATAATTGATGTACACATGGTAAATAATTCGTAGAAAATATTGAATGACATAATCTCTCCTGGGAAAAAACAAGAAAATTTTGTTAATGTTAATAAGCATGATAATAAAAGGAAAATGCTATTCAGCTTTTAACCTAAAGGTACATAGCATGCTTTTCTGTCTTGTTATATGTTAACATGCATTTTTACCCCCAATCTATTTTAATTTCCGGTTAATTTACATTTTAGTAAATCCTCACTCTTCTCATGAACTGTTAATTCACTTTTCTCTAGAGATATTTATATTTGTTAATTATTTGTGAGAGTTTTTTTGTATAGTAAGACTTGCTTCTAATGTACACAAGTATATATTTCCAGTGTTATCTTTTCAAACTGTTTTTTAGCTAGATTTTTTTGTTTTTGTTGTTTGTTTGGTTTTGATTTTTTGGTTGTTACTGTTTTTGTTTTGAGACAGGGTTTCTCTGTGTAGCCCTGGCTGTCCTGGAATTCACTCTGTAGACCAGGCCGACCTCAAACTCAGAGACCCACTTGCCTCTGCCTCCCGAGTGCTAGGATTAAATAACTTCCTGAGTGAGTATTTTTATACTTGCTTATTTATATGTGCATTTATTCGTGTGTGGACGTGTGTGTGTGTGTGTGTGTGTGTGTATGTGTGTGAAAAGTTTGCCATGGTGCACGTGTGGTGATGAGAAGAAAATGTGGGAGCTGGTTCTTTCTATCCACCATGTGGGTCCCAGGGATCCAGAACTCAGGTTATAAGGCTTAGCAATAAGCCCCCTTAATTGCTGATCCATCTTGCCAGCCTTTAAAAACTCATTTAGTAAAGCAAAGAAAAACAAGGTACTAGCCAACTTTGTTGAGAAACAACAGAAATTTTCAATCAATTATCTTGTGAAAAGTACCACTAGTTAACATAAAATGCTGATCCTATTGCTTTGATTTCTTTTAGGTTAGTGAGAAAAAACATTTTTCAGTAAATGATACAAACTGAAAACTAAAACTAAAAGCTTTCAAGAACTGGGCAAGGCTGTACATGCCTTTCACCCCTTAGCTAGGGTAGGAGGATCCTGAATCTGAGGCCAGCCTGGCTATACAGTAGTGAATATTTTCCTTAAAAAGAAAAAAGAAAAACAAGAAAATAGAAATTAATTGTTGAAAATATCACTACCTGAGAATAATTTAATAAATAATATGTAAGACCTTTCTTCCCAAAATTAAAAAAAAAAGCCTTTGAGAAATCATACCTAAACAAAAGTTGATACTAAACTATATTCAAGGATATACTAATTACATGAAAAACATCAACAGACTGTCAAGGTGTGAGGCTAATTCTAAAGCATATGGGAATGCAGAAGAACATCAAAGCCAAGAGAATGCTGAAGGGAGGCATAGGTGAAGAATTACACTGCCAAAATGTACTGTAGAACTTTAGTAACTGAGGTAGCGTGTAGTGACACATGACAAATATAAATGAAACCAAAGGAAGTTCACAAACAGAGCCAGATACAGTCACCTGACTTACATTCAAAGATATCACCATCACATATGGAGGGAAAGATTTTAGTAAATGCTGCTTTATCAATTACGAATATAAGCTGGGTGCTGGTGGTACACCCTCCCTTTTAATCCCAGCACTCGGGAGGCAGAAGCTGGCGGATCTCTGTGAGTTCGAGGTTAGTGTGGTCTACAGAGTGAGTTCCAGGACAGCCAGAGCTACAACAGAGAAACCCTGTCTCAAAAAAAAACAAAAAACAAAAAACAACAACAACGAAAAAGAATATATGCACACATACATCAATAACAGCTCCATTGTTAATATGCAAAGTCTGAAAATAACCTATCAACAGTTTGTATTTGGTAAGTTTAAGAAAGTTTGGCAATTCTAGTGCTCAGCTTTATTTTTAACATGGTGAATGAAAGCAGAGCAGGGCTACTTGTGGAGGCAACACTGTCTGTGAAGGAGCAAATGAAACATTTTGGAGGACTAGAATTTCCTTCACCTCTTGTAAGTGAGATGTATATGCCGAGGGTGCATGTTTAACCCGTCAATGAGCTGTTGACACGTAGGACTTGTGTGTTTCATAACATATA
The DNA here is from genome assembly GCA_026225945.1 of Cricetomys ansorgei. Classification (NCBI taxonomy): domain Eukaryota; kingdom Metazoa; phylum Chordata; class Mammalia; order Rodentia; family Nesomyidae; genus Cricetomys; species Cricetomys ansorgei. Next base: position 46,943,604 of record JAMJFZ010000107.1, on the reverse strand, counting down.
GTACATCAGACTTCAACATGGATATGTCACAGAGATCTATTAAAATTTTAAGCATTGCAAGGTGAACTTACCCAAAGGAATCCCAGTAACATCTGCAATTCCCCTCATTTCCTCTTCAAAAGGACCAGGAATGTGGCCAATCAGATGAGGCTGAAAAGGAAGAAATTAATGACCACAGAACTTAACCGTGCTTTGTGATCTGGTTCTCTGACTAAAACTCTTTCAGATGAGTGTTACCTCAAGAGGCGGGAAGTTAAGATTCTATATAATGCTCAGTGTTGGATTCCTACAGAAACCTGTGATTGCTGGATTGTGTTTTCCCCCTGATCTTCTGCCTAGTCCCCAGAGAGAAGGGAACTGGAATCATTTCACCCACATGACTTAAAGTGGCCCACTATCTAGATCAACATAATGAGCAAAGTTCTGCTCATGTACTCACTAAAGCAGCTGGCAACACTCAACAACAAACACACAGTATTCTACTGCGTCACCAACTGCTGTGGTTAGCGGATGGTCCTGACATACGCTGCAGCAGTTGCATTCAATTGGCAGACAACGGATGAGCAAATTCAATGATTGATGTTGTATCTTATTCTCAACCTCAACGGAGCACAAATACTGAGGGCACAATTTATATTTTCCAGCTAAGACAATGTGTTTAAAGTTCACAAGCCTGTTTTTACTGTTTTTGACATCTGCTTATTTATTTTGTGTACAGGGTATGTGTACACACATGTCATAAGGCATGTGGTTCCCTCTTTCTACTATGAAGGTTCTGGTGACGGAACCCGAGGCATCAGGCTTGTCACCAAGCTGTCCCACTGCCCAAATATCCTATTTTCACCATCTGCATAAGGTGACCTAACTGAGCATATAATTTGTTTCTCTGTGAACTCAAAGCACAGGGAGTGAAATATACAGCCAATTTAACAAATATGACTTAATGAGTAAGTGTTAAGCATGACACTTTACATAGAGTGGTTTGCCATTTAGTCCTCACAGTCACCTTATGAAGGATGTATTATTGGTAAACATTATCCTTCCAAATCAGAAAACTAAAGTTTCACAGGTGCATGACTGATAAAGCCTGAATACGCAGTAATGCTGGACTCCAGACCATGGCATCAAATGCTGCAATGCTGCCTCCCTACTGACATTCAGAACGGGAGTGGGGAGAGGCACTGAGGACTCTTCCCCTTCTGTTCCTGCCAATGTTTATTCTGGGTAAATCTGGTAAGATTAACACATTTGATAACTCTGGTAAAGAGGTGAGAACATAAACATGACCTAGTGGGCTCGCTGGTCAGCGAGAGCAAGGATCATGAGGAAGGAGGAAGTGCTTTGATCATCCAGCCTCTAGAACAATGGTTCTCAACTAGCGTTGTCATGGAGGAGATGGCCAAGTCTCATGAGATTTTTGGAGAAAAATCTCCAAGAAAGCAATGGGCAGCAAACATGATGGCTCACACCTTTAATCCCAGAACTCAGAGGTGGCGGGGGTGGGGAGACAGGTGGATCTCTGTGAGTTTGATGCCAGTCTGGTCTACATGCTGAGTTCCAGGACAGCCAGAGCTACACAGTGAGACTCAGTCTCAAAACAACAACAAAGAAAGCAGTGGCTAGAGGCCAGAATTGCAGCTAAATACCTTAAAATACCCAGGCCAGCCGCCACAGCAAAAGGTATTCAATCCTAAAGTCATTAGTTCCCCCAAGTCTCTAGAGCCTTCAGCCTCCCCATGGCCTACACCCTGCAGCAGAACCTGAAAGAAGGTAATAAGGACACCGTGGGAAGTTGGGGGCCATTGCCTAGATTGTGCTTCATTGGTACCACCTAAACTTAAAAGGTGTAGAGAAATGGAGTCTTCCTACATGGCTGGGAGCCAGGGAAGAAAATGATTTGGTGACTGAAAGCTACAAGAAAGATTCAACACAATTGAGTTTCAAGGGCCACAGAAACCAATGGACTCCGTAGAATACACAGTTAGGCAGAACATGCCATTTTTATCATTATTTAGACAGATATCTCTGAGATTCTTGAGTTGTAGAAGGTGCTTTTAGAGCCTGAACTTTCTCTTTCTCGTACTGGGATCAAATCTGGGACTCTTGACATACTGACCACGGCACCCTATCATTGAGCTACACTCTCAGAAAATAACTAGGTTTTCAGGAGTGTACCTGTATACCTAACTATAGGAGCAAGAAATTCCATGCTACTAATGAAATCTGTATCCTGTGACTAATAATCCAATATCTAAAGGTTCTCTCAAGTTTGACAGTGCTTAAGAATAAATGCAAATATCCCCAAAGTTCTTGAGAAAAGGTCAGTGAATTATTTTAGCAAATCCCGAGCACATTTTTTTCTTTTACTAAAAACAGACTCTACTCTCACAAAGTATATCCTAATTACAGTCTCTCCTCCCTCTACTCCTCCCAGTTCCTCCTCACCTCCTCTCCCCTCCAGATCCACTCCCTTTCTGTCTTTCATTAGAAAAGAACAGGCTTCTAAGAGAGAACAACCAAACATGACAAAATAAAATATAATAAGATGAAGCAAAGACTATCATATCTAAGTTGGACACAGCAACCCAACAGAAGGAAAAGAGTCCCAAGAGCAGGCATAAGAGCCAGAGAGAGACCCACTTGTTCTCATAGTCAGGAGTCCCGTAAAAAGACTAAACTCAAAGCTACAATTTATACGCAGAGGACTTGGCGCAGATCTGTGCTTGCTGCTTTGGTCTCTGTACCCAAGCACAACTTTTTAACTCTCCGTGTTCATATGTTTATATGAGTATCCTTGAAATTAACTGCAGGAAATATTTCTTACCAACTTTTGATCCACCATCTGCATTACTTTTCCACTTGGCACAAATGCATTTATCATATTCTTTAAAGAATTCACTATAATCCTCACCTAAAAAAATAAATAAAACACTAGAAAGACATAAAGCATTGACATTTAAGATCAATATTGGTGTCATGAAAACAATGTAGGCCTTCTGACTTAATCAAAATAGATAACAAAACAGTACAATGTGAACGTATATTAAATGAATACATGCACACAATTTTATCTTTAAGTAGTGTTGCTTCTTAATCATTTAGATGAAGACAGATAGTACAAAGGGATGGAGAGAAAAATTCTACCTCCAAAAACACAAAAAGCTACATAGAACTGACATATTTTCCTCTATCAATTACTATACATGGTAGAAAAATATCAAAACTATATCTTTAAACTTTTAGTAGTAACTTTAAAGTTTTATTCATTTTAATTTTATGTGTGTGAGAATTTGCATTTATATATGTGTACCACATGTATGCCTGGTACCTAACAAGTACACAAAGACATCAAAGTCCTTTGAACTGAGTTACAGATGATTGTGATCCACCCTGTGGTGCTGTGAACTGATGCTGAGTGCTCTCAAGTACTATCAATCAATCGTCTTTCTAGTCCCGAGTGGGACACGGTCTCAGTGTAGCAAAGGTTGCCTTGGAGCTCATTATGTACACCAGGCTGACCTCTAAACTTCTAACACGTGTCCTGCTACAGTCTCTCAAGTACTTGGATTATGGGTATTGGCTTCCATACCCAAGTTATAGTTTTTAAAAAGCATAATTATATTCAATAAAATCAGAACAAGAAGAATTAAGACTCAGAACATACCATTGGTGCCTTGAGAGCCAGTAATTCATGCCATCTTTTGTACGGTGGTAAATCAAGATTTATGGTGTACCATGGAACTGATCCTCTATAGCTGCAATGAGAGGGCACCATCTTGAAATGCGGAAAGTGACTTTCAGGAGGAGGGCTATAGGGCTGAAAGGACGGACTAGACATTTTCACAGCAACAGGACAGAAGTTGTTTACTCAAAGCAAAATCTGCAAAGAACGTAGTTTGCACCCAGTGCTTCAGTCCTCTTTTGTACATACAATTTGAAGTAGACTCAGAAATCACAGAACAGAAGAATACATTCGGAGCCAGCCATAGTAATCCCAGGAATCAAGATGCTGGGAGACACTGTATGACCCTGGCTTAAAAATAAAACATACAAATAAACAATTATACCTAGTAGGTCTGGAAGGTTTAATACAATTTGGTGATATGTCAATCAGCTGGCTCAAGAGCTACAACTTAAAATACTGCTGACAGAAAATATCTACTTTTGTTGTTTTTTTTCGTGTGTGTGTGTGTGTGTGTGTGTGTGTGTGTGTGTGTGTTGTGTGTGTGTGTATAAAAATTTAATCTAGGCCTGGCCACCTGGCTACCTGGTTTTCCAGACTGGAATGCTTTATAAGTCAGTCTAACACTATTGCTAAATTGCTGTCTCTTGTGACAGCTTTGGTGAGGTCACCACCTAAGCCCACACTGGCAAACTCATCTTTCCCAGTACACCTGTGCACTCTTCTCTGTCTGTAGCAAGTCCAAGCCCAAGCACTATTCTGTCATATACATTCTCAGTTTCCTACTCTTACACACAGCAATCTCTGCTATGAGGATATAGCAATGTCCACCCCCTTATTAATGGAGCCAGGCCATATTTCTGGTGAACAAACTCTACAATTACTTCTGCTGCTACAGCAACTTCATTTTTTGGCCCATTTTGGGGATCAGGGATCGAGACAAGGTCTCATGTAGCCCATGTTGGCCTTGACCTTACTTGTTGTGATTTAGATAGCACAGAAGAGTATACTCAATTTTGGAAATATACATTTAAACAAAATCATGATGAATTAATTTTGTTATTCTTTTCAAGTTCCTTAGTTCCTTAGAAGCTGTAACTACATGAATGCTATATACTTTTATCTTTTTTGCGGGGTAAAAACTTTTCATTACACCATTCTTTTTCTTCTCTTGCTCTTCCTCCTCTTCTCTCTCCATCTCCCCCTCCTCTCCCTGCTCCTCCTCCTCTGGTTTAGTATGGTTTGGTAATCTGTTACCCCACTTATGGGCTAATGGTTCTAACCTTTCTTTCCTCCAAGCTGGGCATTTGGATTCCTACATCTAGTTTCAGGAACTAAGAGCTGAGCTCCTGGAGCTATGCATGTTGGTGGCTGGTTCTACCTATAAATTTCAACCAGCATGTCCCTAGTATCTTCTATTAGTTCCTGAGTCTTCTTCAGTTGAATATCGGACAGGCCCAAGCATTTGACAGAGGAAACAGAGAAGAAAGAAGCTCATTATCAGAGAGGATCAAAATTTTGTGGGAAGAGAGACCTGGGAAACCTTGATAATAAAACTTCCACTACACAAAAAATTTTGAGAACTGGTTAATCTGATTAGGAAAGTTGTTTTAATATTTAAGGCTTAATTTAATCTTTTATGTTTTAACTCACATTAAATATCTTTTCTAAGATATTCATGTATTTAACAAGTGCACCTCAATTTCCTATAGACATAAAAATTACCTACCTTATGTGAGGGCAGTCAGGATTACATTAAATATGTAGAAAGTACTTGGCTTAGTGATCAATAGGTATCACAGTATGTTTTGCTACTTTATCATAAACTGTAAATATGGTATTAATTTTTAAGGCTCAGCATTTGGTATTCCCAATCATTGTAATATAATGTAATATCCAAACCCACTTGGCTTCCCAGGTGGCTTGCAAACTAGTTCAAGTGACACAATGCACATGTGTGCAAATAAGAGAGCAGGTGCAAAGCAGCCAATGAGCAGCAGAAAAGATGCTTAATGGGATTCCAATGGATGCAGGGTGATGTGGCTGTCAGTTCCTGGATATCTGCATTGATATGACTGGCCAGGCCAGAAGAACAGGTGTCCCTTTCCTCCCTCACATTCGCTGGTGCATACCACCAAGATTCATGCACTTGATTGAAAAGGATGACCTCATAGAACTATGAAGACACTCATCAATTAAAGGTACATGAATGTCACGCTCGGATATCGAGAGCTACTGCTGCGCAGTTCACAAAAGAAAAGGCTAAGAGTAGGGCAGAGGATTTCAGTGTTGAAGAATGGGAAAGTGAAACTGCAAGAAATATGGCAGAAATGGTGAGCAAGGAGACCACACCTTTCCTATTGCGTTCTGTCCGTCTGAGTCTCTCAGCTGTAACTGTGCATTTCTCTGCCTTATTTCATCACTAGGATTTGGAAAGACAAAAATGTGACTAAAAATGTTAATACTAAAATAAAACATGGCTTCGGTCCTTGTCTTATGGTTTTCCATCCTATTTTTCCTGAAAGCTTTATCACGTCAAGATTTATTCCTTGACTCTTTCATATACAGGTTCCTTTATATGTCCCGATGCAGTCTGAGGGCTTATATCCAGGCTCCGCAGAGTATCACAGCTCAGCATGCAGGCCTCCGTTTGTCATGGAGCAGAAAAGTGCTTAGCTTGGAGACGAGAGAGTAGTTTGGTGATGGGTAGGAATCCTTTGCTTTCCTATTAGTTCCATGGGCAGGAAATAGACATTTTAATTGGATTATCTTTATATCTGCCTTAGTCATATGCATAAGACACACACATAAAGAAACCAAACCTTGTCTCCAGGTGGAAGACATGGCCTAAGTTTTGTTTACTACTGTTATTTCCAGAAGACCATGACAGAGACAGGTCTGTGCACGGGACAATGGTCACTTACGTTGGTCCAGAAGGAGGATAAGTTGATTTTCTGCAGTCTTCTGTCCACTAAAAAACAAAGAAAAATAAAAATTTCAGAAAAGTACATGCTTGCCAACTGAAGCAACCTTTTTTTAAAAAGTTATTTATTAAGACAAAATTATCCTTTTAGACCATTTCACTATCTTTGTTTGAGATATAGTCTGTCTCCCTCTGTAGTTCAAGTAGGCTTCAAATCTATTATGATGTAGCTCGCCCACGCTGACTACAAACTGATAATCCTCCTGCCTGAGCTTACTGAGCACTGAGATTACAGGTATGTGTAACAACACTTGGAATCCAATACCTTTAAAAAAAAAGACTTATTTATTTTTATTGTATATGTATAAGCATTTTGCCTGCATGTTTGTATATGTACCACATACGTGCCTGGTACCTGAGGAGACTAGAAGAGGGCGCTGGAATCCCCTGGAACTGGAGCTACAGATGGTTGTAAGCCACTGTGTGGGTGCTGAGAACTGAACCCAGAACCTCTGTGAGAGCAGTGCGGGCTCTTAACTTATGTGCTATCTTTCCAGCAACAGCACTTTTTAAGATAGAAATCTTGCAGATCACCAAATCATTATCGTTTCAATTCAGTTTATACAAAGGATAAGTTGTTATAATTTGGCTCCTTTTTTTTTTTTTACAATGATATTGAGAAAATAAATATAGAAAAGGAGATAAAAAAATATGTCTATGTGATGGGATAGCATATCACCCAAAGTCAATGGCTTGACAGGATGTGGCTTTAACTCAATTGCTGAGGCTACTCTATTGAAACCTGACCTGGGATTTGCATCTCAAACCAGATTTGTAGGGCAGAGTACACAAGGTATTTAAGAGTCTGGCCATATCCTACCATCCTAGCCTTCTTCCAGACACTCCCCCTAGTAGCATGGCTACGAGCAAACACTTCCTAAACCTCCCACGCTTCCATCCTGCACATGGGCTGTGTCCTCTGGCCAGAATGCCTACTCTCTGACCTGGTGAACTTCTAGGTCTAACTTCTAAAATCCAGTCCAGACACTTGCTTCCCTCCCTTTCCCCTGCCACCTTTCTTTGTGAAGTCTCATCTACCTCCTATATAAACACAGTCATCTCTGCCTATATATTTCCATATTTGTATGTATCCCCACTGTAATACCACGTTGTACTATAATTGTCTTCTAAATGCCATACTGTGTTCCCTGAAAGGAGGGCAGCCCTGACACCAAAGTCCCTGCTGGAAGCAATGAATGGATAACTGTTCACTTTAGTGGCAAAATTGTATTTTCTCTTAATACAAAATCATCCAAAAAACTCAGTTTTATGACTCTTGTTACTTCTTCCATGTAGCAAGTATGTTTATCTCCTCATCTCTAGATACCTAACATCATGAAAGTAAAATAAAAAGCTCAAATCTGCATTAAGAGGAAGCAGAGTAGAGGAGGAAACTACTGATATCATAGGTGGAGTTCAGACTATTTGCTGAACACTTGTGCAGGAATGGAAATCTCAAAGTTAACTTCTGATAGCATGGAGAGTCATTTCGCTCTTGCCAAAATGGCCTCACCACTGGATAGGCTTCTTGTTTAAGTACATTTTGAGTCAATTCTTAACATACAATATTAAGTCTGTAGCCAAAAAAAAAAAAAAAAGCCATTTGTATTGAATAATGCTATTGTAAAAAGTTCTTGCTTGGAAATGTTTCAACCTCAGCTTGGACCTCAAAAAACGTACAGAGCTTTAGTGCTGCCTACCTGTCTGGCTGTTGTTACACTGAAATGTCAGGTTCTCTGCTTCTGTTCCTACCAAAACTTCACAAAAACTCTGATGACTACGACCAGGTGAGGATCAGTCTACAATGCTACAAAATGAACACTGCAAGTAACCACAACTTTTACTAAATACAGTGCGATTTCTTTGAAAACAGGATCTTACTGTGTAACTCTAGCTACTATGTAGCCCAGGCTGGTCTCAAACTCATGGAGATTCCTCTGTCTCTGCCTCTTAAATGTAGGAATTGAAGGTTTGCACCACCATGTCCAGCGATACACTGCATTTTTTTTTAAGTTTCATAAATTTCCCTAAATAAACTTTTTTGCTCAGATTTTCTTAAAATTGCTTCTTACATTTACTGTTAGTGTGTATGTTAGGGACATGTAAAATGGCATTGAGAAATAAAAGGTGCAAATATCAAACGGTGATAAATACATCAGGAATTCAGTACATTTCAGGAAAAATGAATAAAATATATGTTAAAAAAACAAATCAGAAACTGCAAATCATGGAACCCACAGGTATGACAATAGCTTGGGTTCTTCTAGGAAGAGAAAAAAGGAAAAACACAATTATAAACTCCAGGGGAGTTAGGGTTAGGGTTAGAGTTAGGGATGTACTCCTTTAATCCTGGGCAGAGGCAGGTGGATCTCTATGAGTTCGAGGCTAGCCTGGTTTACAGAGTGAGTTCCAGGACAGCCAGAGTTGTAACAGAGAAACCCTGTCTCAGAAAACCAAATAAAAAAATAAGTAAGTAAATAAGTAAAATAAAACTTCCTATAAGAAATGGGACTGTGTGGGAGAGGAGGGGTCTACAGGACATGGTGAATGAGACAGGAGATGGGAGAGAAAAGAAAAAGGCAGGTATCATGTTGAGCATCACTCTCACACACACATACCATGAGAGCAGAAGGACTCTCTGGGAGGTAGAAAGGAACAAGTGGGAGGAGGAAGGGGAAACAGGAAGGTTCTGGGGTACGAACACGAGTAAAGTACAATGCTACACATATATAAAAATGTCATAAAGAAACCTATTATTTTGTGTGCTTGATAAAAATATTAGTTAAAAGTTTTCATTTAATTTAAACAAAATTTACAATAGAGCCAGGCAGTGGTGGCACACATCTTTAATCCCAGCACTCAGGAGGCAAAGACAGGCAAATCTCTAGAGTTTGAGGCCAGCCTGGTCTACAGAGCGAGTTCCAGGACAGCCAGAGTTACAACAGAGAAACCCTGTCTTGAGATACCCGCCTCGAAAGAAAAAAATTTACAATAGTAAGCATATTAAGTTACTCTATGATGACCCTGTACTTAAATGAAAAAGTGTAAATCTTATGTCAATTATAGTAATAAAAAGTCTGGAACACACTGGCAGAAAGTGGGTTCTTTTGTGGGTATAAATACACAAAACAATGAAATAGAACCAAGACCCCAGAAATAAGTCCATCTTTACAACACTGCATATTGTATATCTCACAATACACACGTACAATATATAGAAAAATCTTACAACTTAAAAAGGCAACTTAATTTTAAAAACAGACAAAAGATCTGAATAAACATTTTTAGGAGATGTGCAAATGGTCAATAAACACAGAAGAGACACATGGCATCACCACCTACTGTGATAAGACACAGTAACAGCAAGTGTTGTGAAGGGCACGAAGACACTGGATCACTCACACTGCCAGCAAAATACAAAACATTAGCTGCTTTACAAAAATACCTGGCAGTTCCTCAGACTGGTAGATAGTGACATAAAACCCAGCTGTCCTGACCCTAGGTATATCCCAAGAGATAGGAAGTCATAACCCCCACCAAAAATGTGTATGCAGATATTTATAGGAGCATTACTCATACTGGCCAAAATGTGGGAGAACCCAAGTGTCCACCAACTACAGAATGGATAAACAAAATGAGATATAGCTTAATGATGGAATATTATTTTGCAAAAAGAAACAAAGAACCAATACATGCTACCAGAAGGAAGAACCATAAAACTAGACTACGTGGAAGATGCCAGTGACAAAGGACCATACACTGGACAGTCCCCTCTGAAGCGGGTACTTATGGCTGTGAGTTGGAAACCAATAGGATAAGTGAGGAGGGCTTCTCCTTGGGGGTTAAACTGTCCTAAACTAGACAGCAGTGGCAGCTGCACAATTCTGTGACAATGCTGAAGCTATTTGTGTGTGTGTGTGTGTGTGTGTGTGTGTTGCACACATGTGCATCTGTGTATATGGACATACACACACGTCCACTGTGAAGGCCAGAGGAGGACATTGTGTGTACCACTTTTATCACCCTCTGCCTATTCCTTTGAGGAAAGGTCTTTACTAACCTGGAAAGGTGTGTTTGGGCTGGGCTGGCGTGGTGAGCAAACCTCAGCAATCCTCCTGTCTCCACTCAAATGGTGGGATTCTGGGAGCACATGGCCACACCTGGTATTTTAGATGAGTACTGGGGATCTGAGTTCTAGTCCTCCTGCATTTACAGTTAGTGTTCTTACCCACTGAGCTATCTCCCAATCCTCTAGTTGTATTTTTTTATTAGTTTGAAAAATATTGTTTTCTTTTTCCATTTTTCACGTGTGTGCTGTGTGTATGTGCGGGAGGGGGTACGTGGGGAGGCCTGAGGCAGATGTTGGTAATCATACTCATTGCTCTTCCACTGATTGAGGCACGGCCTCAGTCAAACCCAGAGCTCACAGATACAGCTAATCTTGCTACCCACTTCACTGTGGAAATCCCTTGTCTCCCAATTCTGAGACTAAGATCTGCAGGCTGGTTACTTCACTCACTTGGCATTTACATGGATTTCTGGAGTCCTGGACTCTATTCCTCACAGCTGCATGGCCAGTGCTTAAACACTGAACCATTGGCCCAGTCCTCCTAATTGTATTATTTTTAATGGTGAATTGTGTTTCATGAGTGTTATCTCCACAAAGCAATTAGAGAAACAATGACAGTGGGAAGAGTATTTAAATAAGTTGTTTATCCACCATCCCATATGTGATAGCCAGCACCTGAACCTAATTAATTCTGACATATATAGTACAGCTACATCATCTAAATCAATATATATATATATATATATAAAGATAATTAATTTTTAGTGCCCCATATATCATGGCCATAATCAATCAGAGAATCTCAGCAGTAAACAACTAGTGTGCCAGGAGACACTGGCTCTGGATGAACTGATACTTGAGCAGATAATCATCTGGTCAACCAACAGCAGAAACAACTGAAGGTGGTTGCTCTGGGAGGGGACCAGAGGAGAAGGAATGGAGTAAGAGACTCTAACTTTTCATAAGCCTGTCCATATTATCCAATTTTCTTTACCCATGTACACCTGATATATACTTCCTAATATTAATTCTTTAACTTGTATGGCTTTATTTTACATTTTATGGAGAATTCTCAGAGAGTGGTTCTCTGGAATTTTTAAGTATTTGAAACTATCATGATCTGAAATTGTTTTAAAACAATAAGAGCTTCTGCAAAGCAGGGCAAGATGGTGCACACCGGTACTCCCAGAATTTGGGAGGTGTAGGCAGGAAGATCGAGGAATTCAAGGCCATCCTCAAAACATGCTAAGTTCAAAGGCTACACGTGCTCCTGTCTCAAGAGAAAGAAGGAAGGGAAGCTGGGGAGCTGGCTCAGTGAGTAAAAGCACCAGCTGGGAACACACATGTGAGGACCTGCGTAAGGATTCCCAGAACCCTCATAAAAAGCAGAGCACACAGTACAGAGGGCTGTAGCACCAGCACTCCTCCAGGGAGAGGAGACAAAGACAGGAGAACACTGGAAGGTTGTGAGCTGGAGGGCTGCATTATGCAGTGGACAGAGCAATGAGACCCTGTCTAAAGTGTCAGGTGAGGACAAACAACCAAGGCTGTCCTCTGACCTACACACAGGCAGTGACATACATGTGCCCACATTTAAACACACAAATGTGCACATAACAGAGGGGAGACAGAGAGACAGAGAATGAAAAAACAATGATCAAGAAAGAGAAAAAGGGAAACTTACTACAGGGAAGGATATGTGCTCCAGATTCACTAGTCCGTGTTCAATAAATTTGAGGATTGTCACCATAAAAGTAATAGTCTATTCAAGAAAGTCTTCAACCACAAAGACGAGTTTTTAAAACATCATTTGGTGGGGGCTGGAGGGACGGCACAGTGGTTAAGAGAGCCCAGCTTCCCAGCACCCACATGGCAGCTCACAACCATTTGTAACTCCAGTTCCAAGGGAGTTGACACCTTCTTCTGGCTTCCATGGGCACTATACACATGTGGTACACAGACATATATGCAGACAAACCACCCATATACATAAAATAATAAAATAAAAATAAAAGCAAATCACAATTAAGGTGAATAATTACTAACTTTACAAATAAAATTCTTACTTATATTAACATGGGTAACATAAAATTCTTCTAGATATCCAAACTTTTGGTTAGGTTTATACTGGATCTGAGAACTAGATGGCACAGGAGCTAAGCATGTCTCTTGTAAAAGACATATAAAAGATGTTTAGTTCCCAGAACCCATGTTAGATGGCTCACAACCACCTGTTGCTGAACCTTCAGGGTATCTAAGGCCCTCTTCTGGCCTCTGAGGGCATCCTCACTTATATGGAGCCTGCACACACGCATACACATACACACACATACACACACACACACACACACACACACACACACAGAGATAAAAATATTCAAAAATGTGACTTGATTTACAAACATCCCACTTCTGTCCCTTTAATTAATTTCAAATTACTGGGAACTGTATCATCATGTTCAGAATGCTGGGCTCTCCATATAGAAGGTCACACAGCTGGTGACAGAATCAGAGGCCAGGGCTTCCCCTGCTCTACCTCAGCTTCCTACAGCACGGCAATACAAGCAGTGCTTCAGGAAGTGGGTAGATAGCTCCGTGGGTAAAGTACTTACAGCTCAAGCACGAGATCCAAGTTCGACTCTCCAGCTAGCACAAAGAAAACCAGGCATGGTAGTACACATCTGTAAGCCCAGAGCTGAGGATGTGTAGAAAGAGGATAGACCTGAGGGCTTCCTGGTCAGCCAATATAGCTAGAATGGTTCAGGGAAAGAACTTGTCTCAAATAAGTTAGAGAACAATAGAGGATGTCTTTGGCCTCCACATGTGCACACATAGGAGGGTAAAACACACAAAGTGCTTCAGTTTGATGCCTAACAGAGAATAATCTGCATATAGTTCAGATCTTTTCGTGGTAAGCAGATTCAATTAAGCAAATAAATAATGAAATATAATGAATACTATCCCTTCTTCATTATAGTTTCATGTCATAGAATCCAAAGCTAATATAAAAATCAAATTACAGGCACATCTCTTATTGGACACCTATGATGGAAACTGAAAGTTGTCAGTCAGGTTTTTAGGAAATAAGCTGACCCATCCAAGTGGTAAGAACTGAAAAGCAACCAGGTCACACATACTGCAAGTGGGAGTCACAGCTGAGAGCTACAATAATCCCGGCTGCAATAATAAGACATGAAAATGGCATACAATCTGGGTCTAAGGTGAAGCCAAAGATTTATACGATTTGAAAAGAAACCAGAGAATGGCTGTAAGAATAAAACATAAACACGAGTGAAAATAAGCAAAGGCAACAGCCACAAGACCTTGGTATCTCAGTCCCTCAAAAGGTGCTAACTTGGAAGCCATTTACACAGAAGGCTCCTTTGGGGACCAAGGTGAAAGGCAGACACACCCTCAGCATTAAGGCAGACTTCTTACAGACTGGAGTACGGCAATGAAATAGAACGTCGATCCTCTCATTTCCTGTGTGCAGTCTCTGGCTATTCCCAAATTTGGATTTAATAACAGATAACCTTATCAAGTAGGGAAAATTTAAATAGATAATTGGTAAATATTACAAACAGGACCTAGGTAGAAAGTAGTCAGTATATTATTCTACTTTGTCACAGGGAGGGGAAAAAAAATCAAATTTAGAATCTTACTGTCTCCCTGCTTCCCATCTGAACTCCCAGCAAGCCCTTCTCTTTTATATTGCTATGTGAGGAAAAAAAAAACGATGTTTCAATGTACTTGAAATTTGAAAAACAACCCTCCCCCAACACACACGAGATAAAAATAAAAATAGAAACCACTGAGCAAGAGTCTAGCTGTGTAGTCCAGGCTGGCCCTGAACTCATCATGCTCTTCTTGTCTCAGCCTTCCTGGGTGCTAGGATTATAGTCATGCATCTCCACGTCAGCTTAGAAATGCTTTTTCAAGTTCTGCTTTTGTTATAACAACTTAAATCTATTCAAAGTAATCAGTCTTTATGTCCTCTATACTCAGTAGGAAGTATTAATTACAGAGCTACTGAAAATAGCATATAAAACTAACATATCTAGCTGGAAAGATGGCTCGATGGTTTAGAGCACATACTTACTTAAGAAGACCTGAATTTGATTCCCAACCCCATATCAGGCAGCTCACAATTAACTGTAACTCCAGCTCTAAGAGATTTGATACCCCTCTGACCTCCTCCTCCTCCAACAGACACAGACACAGACACACACACACACACACACACACACACACAAAAATTAAAAATTTTAAAAATGGTTTTAAAAAATAAAAATAACATACCAAGTGAAAATATTTCATTAAGGAATCAATGAATGTTCCACATCTTTAAACAATGGCAAACTTTTTTCTTTAAATATTTGAATCCTGTAAGATTAGTGAGAATCTCAATGAAATAATAAGATACAAAATTTTAAGTCAAGTGTGGTAGTGTGTGCCTAGAAGCCTAGCACCAGGAAGTCTGAGGAAGAAGGATCGAAAGTTGGAGGACATGCAGGGTTACATGATGGACACTTATGGAACAAAAGGGCATGCTTCTTACAAATATAATTCAGAAAAAGATATAGCTGCTATCATGTCTTCTGGGCTTTAACTGAATGCACCCTAGTAGGCTGCTGATATTTAAGTAAACAGTAGGTGAATCAACCACCTAAGAGGACAGCAGCCTAGTTTACCGTGTTGGCTGACTCAATGCCAGTATTTGGTAAGGATTCCAGCACAGCGCTTAGGCAAGAGAATAGATTATACCTGTGCAGTCTTTCCTTTGTAGTATGGTAATACTGATAAAACCATCTAGGGCCTATGAGATTAATGGAAGCTTTGTGAAAATCACTGCTCAGGCCAACAGTTTCACCCTACATACGTGAAGGTGGCATAAAAATTGGCTCATTTTACTCAATCACTACGCTCCCTGTCACACATCTTCCTCACCTGCTCAGACTCATTACTGAGAACAGTCATGTCTCCCACTCCAGTTTTTTCCCTTCTAATCACTCCCCATCCTGTTGTAATTTATTTTCTGTCCCTACACCACTCAGAATAAGACAAGCAATAACTTCCAGTCACCAAGCAGAATAGACACTTCACTTCTCATTGGTATTTAAAAGCAGTCATCTCCTTCTTTTTCCTGCCTCTCCTGTCACAAACGCCTCTCCCATTTGTGCTACTGTGTTAACTTTGCCAGACACCTCTTTCCTTGGCACACACATGGGAAACTCACTTAGCTTTTGGCTGCTTCTCATCTTGATTATACTCTTTCTAGAAGATCTTGTCTGTTCCAATGGCTTCAAATATTCTCATTATGCTTAGACTCCCAATATTCTGGTTCATTTTCTAGACTTTTCTCTACTTGTTTCCATCACATTATATCTTTGTGTGTGTGTGTGTGTGTGTGTGTGTGTGTGTGTGTGTGTGTGCGGTTTTTCAAGACAGGGTTTCTCTGTCATAACTCTAGCTGTCCTGAAACTTACTCTGTAGATCAGGCTGGCCTGAAACTCACAGAGATCAACCTGCCTCTGCCTCTAGAGTGCTGGGATTAAAGGTGTGCATCACCATAGCAGGGCCATATTATATCTTAATGGGCTCTTCACAGATATAAAAGTGAAGAATAGCTTAAAATGACTTTCAATTACCTATACTGGGAAAAGCTTCAAACACAAAACCAAATCAAGTAACTCATTTGTCATTTGAATGAAAAATAAGCTGGCCCTCATCCATATTTATCAAAGGTCATTTTGTAATATATTTAGGTACCACGTGGCTAGACTACATATAATTTGCCATTCATATGATTCAAACTAAAAAAAAAACAAAAAAAAAATAAAAACAAAGCAACAAAACCTCCAAAACAATTGCCTTCTATGTTGTCAAGAGAGTAGTCACTAGCTCTATAGACAGCTCTAAAGGTCTTTTTGAAAACAAATTCCAAGATCTTCAAGACCAGGGAAAATTTTTAACAGTGCCTCAGCACAAAAGGATCCTTTAATCCTGTAAGTAAAGACTTTAAAACAAAATAAACCCCCTACACACAACATCTGCCTTTGTCACGATTTTAATGACAACAGTTCAATAATAAAATGACCATAAAACCAGAATAAATGGAAAACTACTGATTTTTGTTTTACCCTTCCTTATTTTTTCTCATTTCACTGAAGATCTGTGCATACACATTCCCCCAAAAAATACCAGTAGACTGACTAGATTTTAATAACCATTATTCTAAGTAAAAAGTATTAAATCAAATGAAGGACTATTAATTTTTCTTATTTTGAAAAAAAGTATTTTGCTTGGACCAGGGATGTAGCTCAGTGTTAAGCAATTGCCTAGCATGTGTAAGGTCCTGGGTGAGCAACCAGCACTGAAAAAATAAGGAAACAAACAAACAAAATCTTTGCTTAAAAAACATAAAGTATTAAGAAATAATAATAATAATAAATAATAATAATAATAATAATAATAATAAAAGCTCCCAGTACATGAAACTACACAGCTAGACATTAATAATAATAATAAAAGCTCCCAGTACATGAAACTACACAGCTAGACATTAATATTTTACAGGCCTACGAATCCAGGGTATTTGTGTTCTGCTTCTGGACACAAGCTCAGGGAACTAAGTTCCTCAGAAACACTAAAATGAGGCAAAGCAAGCTTACTTCATGATTTTGTCTACGCACTGATAAAGAGTACCGTGTAACTCAAAGTACCAAACACCAGCTCAGTGAATGGAATGCTTTGTTAGACAGGAATTGCTTCTCTCTCTAAAGATATCCAATCTAGAATAAATCCTGAATTAAGTCCAAATTCGGTAACAAGTGTTTTGTTTTGATTTTTGTTGTTGTTTAACCCATGGTTGAAAAGGTATGTATCAGCCCTTAATTTCAAACACTAAACCTAATATGCTCAACTATTAGTGTGTCCCTTTGATAATCTTTTGATAAAAGGCACAGACTATCAAAATAGCAAATCCTTTAAAATTTTCCACAATCTCAACCTACCTCAGAAAATGAATTCCGTATCTACACGAGGGCAAGTATTTTGTTTTTCCTTATAATCTTTCAATTGTCTGTATATACTATGTGGTTTTGTGTCACTGAAATTACTCTATGCACCATTTTGCATTCTACTTTTATCTGCTAAGTATTCTAATGGCTACGTAATATCCTGCTTTTTTTTTTTTTTAATTCATAAAGCATTTCTTCTTCCAGGAATAAAATCACAAAGAACTCCCTCTGCTCCTACTTCCAATGTCCTGCCTAGACTTTCAACATAGTGTCATTTGCCTGAGGTAAGAAGTGTATCAAATCTGCTGGCAACAACGCAAATAAAGATAAAGAGCCTTCGCTCTGTAGTATTACAGAATCAATTTATGATTTATCTCAAGAGTCCATGTCAGACCACAGCCAAGAGGCTAAGTTAGCAAGGTCCTTGTGAATAATTACGTGACCTCTGGCTAGAGTTTCACTCTAGGGCTATTTCCTCTTGTAGTAAATGCAAGAGTTACGCCAGTCCCTCACTGTCTCTTGCGGTTATACAAAATAAAGTCCATGGCCTTGTGACTTGGTCGCGCAGTACCACGGGACCCGGACATTCCGAGACTGGGTGTGAACAGTGCAGCCTGCTTGGGGGGGGGGGGGGTTCCCACTACCTAAGCTTCCCATGACTCACAGCTTCCCGTGAAGGCTTCTTCAGGAAAAGCACTTGGTAACCAGGCAGAATATGCTAAAGTCGCCAGGCAATCGGTAGCTTTTTCTCCTTAGAGAGTTCTGCTTGCAGCTAGTAGTTCAAATACTGACACCGAGAATGGAGAATGCGTGAATCCTACAGAGTAGTCCCCGAGGCTAGAACTTCCCTAAAATGTGTTCTCTTTCCACACAGCACCAAAGCGACTTGGCCCGGGACCCACAAGGCGAGTTTGCACCCCACGCTCCGCGGGACCGAACCACAGGCGCCCCGCGGAAGATGCAGCTGCAAGCAGGTGTCCCTCGCCCCCGCCACCCCGCCGCAGCTGCACCGGCCGGCCGCGCCTGCACCTGCTCCCCCATCTGCGCCTCGGCTGGAGCTCACCTACCGGTGGCACATGCTGCACCCGGGCGCAGGTGACAGCCGCGGCCAGAAGGACCCAGGTGAGGAGATTTTGGCCCAGCATCTTTCCTGCAGCCTGCGCCTCTCCGAAGAACGCCCGCACAGCCGCGGATCGTACCACCTTATCCCTGAGCAGGCCGCGCCTCCGACGCGTGACCAGAGGCCCCGGGCTACACCACGCACCGCGGGGGACCCGCCAGAGATGAGGCGCCGCGGGCGTGGACGAGTCCCCAGAGCGGAGTGCGCGCAGGAGGCCTGGAGGGGCTGATCCCCCGGCACGCCAGGCAGTGGTTTCGTCCAGCCAGCCTTAGCCACGCCCCTGGGCGGGGCTTCCGGACTTGGCCCGTTTGGAGCGCGCTGGCCTGGGGCTGGGCGGGGATGTCGGGGAGGCCTTCTGGGGCTTGGGGTGGTGGGATCCCACTGACTCCGGGGAGAAGGCTCTTAAGGCGTCTTGGTGCCTAAACCTACCAAACGGACATAGAGTCTCAGAGCATCACGTCAGACGCAGTTTGTCCTCCGGGGAAGGCTGGCTTCAAGTGAGTCACCCTGTCCATCCTGCTGGAGGGGTCCCTGCCAGAGGGGCAGGTGTCAGGTCCAGGACAGGAAGTTTAATCACTGGGGTCCTCGGGCTGTGAATTACCCACCTGGGATTTCACAGCACTGCTGAATTTAATTTTCTTGCTCTTAGTCTTGGAGGGGTGGGACCTTCATCGATGTATTTGTTGAATTACTCAACTCTGAAGTGTTTTCCTTTACCTCATGAGATCAGGTTGGCTGAGACTTCAGGTTTAGGCCAAGCTGACCTAAACCTGGGACAGGCACTTGGTATCTTCATAGTCTTCCTCTGGAAAGCAGATCCGTACAAGTACAGTACTTGCTTGTCTTTCGTGCCACCATTGGACATGGCTCGCCGTAGTAGGGTGAGTTACCGAAAATTCATCAGGAAATTTTGCCTTCTAGATATACATTTTCTGCTCCAACGATAGACTTTTCGAGAAGTTTTGGGGTTTTTATTTTTGTTGTTGTTGCTGTTGTTTGTTTTTGTTTTTTGTTGTTGGTGGTTGGTTTTGTTTGGTTTTTTTTTTTTTAATGGTTCATTAAAACTCACCTAGAACCATTAAAATATTAATCCCCACCCCGGTGCTGGGGATCTGTGTAGTTCTCCTTTCTTTTTCGTGTGTGTGTGTGTGTGTGTGTGTGTGTGTGTGTGTGTGTGTGTAACTGTAGATTTACCAGATGTATCACTTCCTTAGAAAATGCAAGTAATCCTTGAAGGTTGGAAAATGTGAAATTAATGTGGTTTTCCACCACCTGAATTTGAAGTCAGCTGAGAAGTAACTTATATTCTTTGAGGAAGTTTAGGTTTTGAAACACAGCACATGATTAACATCTGGTTGTGTTCGTGCTTAGGTAAGCAAGATTGAAAAATACTCACGTTTTGAAGGGAGACACCGACACCGAGGGCAGCTGTAGGCCCCATACTCAGGAAGGAGCCTGAGGCAGAAGGTAGTTTTCAGTTCAGGATTTTGAAGGAGCTTGGACAACATAACAAGACTTCATCTCCAAAGCAAAGCAAAACACAGAACACTGTGACATAGATTTTTCTCTGACACTGAGAAACAACTAAAAGACCCAAAGTTCTTCTCTTATGAGGCTTACTAGATGGAAAATAGACAGTAAAAACCATGTATATAAGCATAGTTCATAAAATAGCAAGCAGAGGTCTGTGAATGCTACAGAG
The DNA here is from genome assembly GCA_026225945.1 of Cricetomys ansorgei. NCBI lineage: Eukaryota > Metazoa > Chordata > Mammalia > Rodentia > Nesomyidae > Cricetomys > Cricetomys ansorgei. Next base: position 46,923,029 of record JAMJFZ010000107.1, on the reverse strand, counting down.
CAGAACTGGGGAGCAGGGGATTGAGGAGGTGGAGGCTGGGAAGGAGACTGCAGTTTTCAACAGCCAGGAGGGTAGACATTTTTGAGAAGGAAAAGTTTGAACAATAGCTGGTGGGAATTGGCCTTGGGAAGCATTCCGGAGACAGAGAGAGCCTGTGTTGCAAAGGCTGAACAATGAGAATGTGTGTGACTGGGCAAAAAGCTTTTTTTATCATAAAAATGATAAATGTTTGAAGAGATATGCTGAACCTGACGTTAAGATCTCACGTTGCATATTACATATCAAAGCATGCTTTACAGGATTACTATGCCATTTTATGTATAAGTTAAAAATAAACCTTTAACAAGTAAAATGCTACAACTTGATTTTTTAAAAATAATAGTATTAAGTTCAGCTATTTCAGGACTGTCAAGTCTGTGTCTTCCTTCATCCTAAACAAAACTGAGGAAATAATGTGTATTCTTAAAAATCCTTCAAAAATAAAAGCATTTTATAGAAAAAGCAAAAAGGACACTAGGCAGAAACTAAAAAAAATCTGTAGACATTTTTTAGTGACTAGCATCTTCAGCTACTCCAGAGAAGCCAGTATGGCTGGAGAAGAGGATGGGGTGGGGGAGAAAGAAGTGAAGTCAGAGGTAAAGAAAGAGAAGCAAATTAAAGACAAGAGCCATTGTAAGGACTGGGACTTTACTCTGGGGATTTTTATAATGGGGAACACATGTTCAGTGTTGAATCCGATGACTTTCTGTGATGCTTAAAACAAGTCCATCAGAAGTAGAGAGTCCCATTATTTTGTAGCTAGGACCAAATCAAATGGTTAATTGATTAATTCACCTTAATTTACTATTAAGAGCAATTTTAGCATGTCACCAAACATTTTTTACTTATGAAATAGTATTTGGTAGTTAGGTGATCTAACAATCTTACATGCTTTATAAAGTTCACATAAATTAGCACAATAATCTTACACACACACACACACACACACACACACAATAACACATCTTTTTTTTTGTGGAAGGGGGTGTACAGTTCTGCAGATTGATCCTAGAGCTTTGCATCTGTTAAGCAAGTGTTATATTGGTGACTTCTAGCCCTAGCCCTCTTTTTACTTTTTGAGACTAGAACTTGACTCAGCCTTCCAAGTTGCTAATATTACAGGTGTCTGATCCTTTTTTTTTTTCCTCTTTACTCAATTCCCAATGTTAAAAATGTACAGGAAGTCAAAGCAAAATGTGTGGCTATCAAAAGCTTTATAGTGATTTAAGCATAGTGACTTATTTATAGAAATGGTATTTAAATGTATATGTGTATGATTAAGTATGTGGAAAAGGTGATTCAAACATCCAAAAAAGTACCAACTCTGAGAGTTAGATTAAATAATCTGTTCAGTATGTAAAAGTCAGTGTAAGTATTTAAATTGTTCATAGGAATAGCCAAAATTCTTGGCAAGCCATAGACTTCCAAATCTCCTACCTAACATGCATAGGTTGCCAGGTAGAGCTGTGATTTAATTGGCTATACATACAAAGCAGATCAGTAGGTGCTATCAGAGATACATACACAGCAACACATTAATACCAGATCTCAAGTTTACAACCAAAAATAACTTCTAATCAACTTCTATTCAACTTCTATTCAAATATTTTGCACCTGTTCAGTCGTATATATGAACTAACATTTGGAGGTAGGGTCTTAAGAGGTGATCATTTCATGCGAGCTGCCCCCTCATTTATAGGATTGAGGCTCTTATAATATAGAGAGGCTCTGCACACAGCCTTTGGCATCTCTTGTCCTTTTGCCTTCAGTTATGTGAGGACCAGGTACGTAGGCTCTTATAAGAGCCTGGAACTTTGATAGTGGACTTTCAGCCTCTAAATGTGAGGCTATAAAATTAATCTTTAGAAATACACTACTCAACACCGCCCCCATATATGTGTGTTGAGAAAGGGACTTGGAATGTAGCCATGGCTGGCCTGAAACTTGCTATATAGATAGAGCAGGCTTGTGGTTAGTTACCAGCTCTGCCTCTCTAGTGCTAGGAGTACAGATCTATGCTGCAATGCTGAGCTACATTAACCAGCCCTAAGTAGTTTGTTGTTGTTGTTGCAGCACAAATAAACTCTACTGTGACACGCTATCACTTCTCCAGTTTTCTTCTTGGTAAATAGCAATTCAATTGTCTTGTTATTCGTAGGATAAAAATCTGTTGGTCATCTTTGAATTTGATTTTTCTTGCTATATACTCACTACACAGCAAATCTTAATTGGATTTACCTTCAGTTGGTGTGATATTCTGACATTCTGTACAGATTCTGACATTTCTGTATACTCCCATTGCCTTAGTTACCCTTACCTGGATTATTCCTGCTGATGCCCAACACCCATATAATCTCTAGAAGGACCATGTCTTTCTCTCCTTAAAACCATCCAGTTACTTACCTGTCATTCAGAATAAAAGCCAGCACTCTTACCATGGTGTCCCGTGGGTGCTGTAGCACACAAGACCATGTTCATTTTAGAAGGTCTTTCAGTATATTGAGATAAAATGAACTGAAGCCGGTTCTGTCATCACTTCTATGGCTTCTGTTATTCTGCTGGTTTCGCCATCTTTCTTTGACTTTATTTCCATGCTACACCACACATGTTACAAATGCTATTTATCCATCCTGTCTACATATCTTCCAAGCCGATCTCAGTTCCTCCCATGTCTTCTGTGTCCAGATTCTGTAACTATTCTCTCCAAATGCTATTTTATATATACTTTAGGACAAGGCAAAACTGAATCCTTCTGCTTTCCCAATCTTTTTCCTTCTTAGTAAATGGCAGTCCTACCAAATCAAATGTTAATGCAGAGAATTTAGGAGTTGCCTTGACCTGTTTTTCCTTGACAATCTCTTGCATTTACTCTTAAGGATTAATATAGTTTGTCATATTTTAAACAGTCCCATCACTTCTCATTTCCAATACTGTATGTAATCCAGGATGCTCTAATTTCTGGCCTCTACCACTATGATGAATTCCTATAGAAACCCACCATTTTCTTTCTTCTTCAAAATGTCCTCTAAAATACAGTCAGATGACGAGATTAAACACCTTCAATGGTACTATGGCCATAGACTCTAAAATGCAGTAGAATAATCTTGTTGTGTTTGTTAGTTTGTTTATTTTTAAACAGGTTCTCACTCTGTAGTGCTGCTGGCTTAGAACTCTCCATGTAGACCAGGCTGGGCTAGAAGTCACAAAGATCCATCTGCCTCTGTCTCCCAGATACCAGGATTAAAAGCATGTACCACCTCCACCCTGCTCAGAATAATCTTATTAACAATGCAAATCTGATATCACTCCCTGACTTTTAATAGTCTCCCAATAACATCACAGTCAAGTCTGGAGTTTTCAGCATGTCTGGGAATATTCACACCAGAAGCTCCACTGCCTCTGACTTCCTCTCTGTCTTCCTTTCTTTTTACTACCTCTGTGACTCATGTTCTCCAGTCAAAAAGCAATTCATCTTAAAACACTGCTCCACCCTGTCTCAATGTTCTGAATGCTCACAGGTTCCTATACATGGCATATCTCCTCCTATGTCAATCATTACACGTGTAATTCCTATTCTTCCCCAAGAGTTCATCTTAACATGTGTCCTCATGGGAGCTTTCCCTGACTTACATCTGTCTACCAAGTTTGTTCCTACTATCAATCAATCAAATATCCTGTACTTTTCCTTGCCAGTACTTTGCCCACTTAAATTATTTGAATAATCACCTAATTATTTGTTTGATGGTTGCATCATATCTGCAACATCAAGCATAATGCCTGACATAGTATAGATGCATAACTGCCACATCATGATTTATTAACTGACTACTTACAGAGCCAAAGAAACTAAACTGTCTAAACAACAAGGTTCCTTGGGCAAATGTAGTCAAGATCTACCCTGAATTCTATACACTTGCCTTTCTTTTCTCTTTCTTCAACCAAACTTGTTTCATTTTTTACTTTCTGTGTCTTATTTTCTCCATATAGGTAGATGTGATAATTATGCTGTTCAGCCCATATGTGGAAACTCTTCAGTGTGTGTTGGACATTGAAAGAACTATATATTATGTAAAATACCTTGTTATCTCAGAATATATCTAATATGTTTTTTCTCTGTTCTCTAGATTCTAATATAAAATTTTAAGGTTTTTAAAGTTTCTAGTAGATACACAAACATGACCAAACCAACTACAATTGTATATATCAGTTAATTGGAATCCTGTTAGAAAAGACAAAATCCACCCTTAGACACTGATGGTGAATGTATATCTTAAACACAAAGATCTCAAGGATGGAAATAATACAAATTGTGAAATACTTCAAAAGTGGATAAAAGTTCCACTTTTTGTGGAATTTGTGATCTTGTGACTGCTATGTTAATTGGGTTTTTAATTCTCATTGGTTAGCTGGCTGAAAAGTTATTTCATTATAGTTTTATTTTGAAGTTGCATGATTACAAATATGGTGGGCCATTGGAATCTGCTCTTATGGGCTCTTATGAGTCAGTTGTGTTCAGTGGCATCACAGTGGTACCTTGAGTAGTCTGTGATATTTCCTCTGTAGAAATGAGCAAACACTACAAGCTGTAGTTTTCCTCCTGGGAGAGTCGGTTGTTAAACATGACCAGTTCACCACTGTTGGTAAGTCTTATTATTTTCTAACATATTTATAGGCCTTTATATTCTCCTTAAAATATTAGTTTTTGTCTTTTTTCTGTTTATTAAAAAATGAAAACTTCTTTATCGTTGTTCTTTGTGTGTCATAAATGCTATTCCTTACCCACTGTGTGTTGCTGTGGTTTGTATATGGTTTAAGTATGCTCTCCCCCAAGCACTCATGTGTCGGGAACTTTATAGTATGATAATGTTCAGAGGTGATAGGACATTTAAAGAATGGGTACCAGGTAGGAGGTTACTAGGTCATTAAGGGCCTTCCCTCAGAAGGAATTAACGTAACTGTCATGGTATACCAGTCTCTTTGCCTTCTGCAATAACCATGTGTTCTCTCTTTTCACATAGTCTTAACCACTGTGATGCCATCCACACACTCATCATCAGAGCCAAGCACCATGTCCTCAAACCTTTCAGAACTAAAAGCTAAAGAAGCTTGTTGTAGAAGTTCATTTTTAGTTATGTTTAAATTGTTGGTTTTTTTTTTTTTTTTTGTGCATTGTCACATGAAGGGACACCTAGGCCTTGGCATTTTGTGTTATATACAGGTATTGGCTTTATGTAAAAGATGTCTGATTACTCATGATCTGAATGTGCTATCAATAGAACACCTCGGGAGATTAGGTATCAATAAAAATCTCTGAGATGAGAGTCTCAGGGTTCCACTGTCCAGTATGGCACTTGCCATGATAGAGGTTCCCTCTGCTGAGGTCTGGCAGGGTTTGTACCTATAAAAACATGCCTTCTTGGTGAGACACACACCAGCAATTGACTACAGAAACTCTTTTTAAAGTATCCAGAAGTAGATATATTATTATAATATCGGAAAACTGACTAGTACCAATGTACTGAAAATATCTTTCCCCAGAGTACATCTTGTATTTTTCTTCTCTAATTTAGCTTATCTTTAAGAAAAATTCTTGAAATATTTTGCTTATACACAGAAGAATCTATAGATAATTGATGTATACAGCTTAGTGAGTTCAGAGATAAGTGTAAACTAAAAGAACAAGCACTATTCCCACACAATAAACCTATTCTTCGCTTCCAAATTTCTTCCTGAAATTTTATATTTGTGGTAAAAATAATTAAATTTACCTTTGTCGCAAAGTATATGATAGAGTATTGTTAACTGTGAACACTCTATTTGTAGAAGACAAAATTTATTTATTGTATACAACTGGAACTTTGAAACTTTGACAAATATTGCCCTCAACCTTTAATTACTATCGTTTCTTTCAACTTCTGGTAGCCACTCTTCTACTCTGCTTCTATGACCTTGACTGTTTTCTATTCATCATGTGAATGGCACAATGAATCATTTATCCTTCTGTATATGGTTTATTTATCTTGGCATAATATTCTCCAGGCTTAGCCAAACTAAAAATATGCAAGATTTCATTATTAGTAGTACTTGTTAGTACTAGTCAGTATTAATAGTACTTAATTAATTGTTATCATTGTAATTATTTTGAAGTATAGCCTTGTGTTTTTGTGTGTTTATATGTCAGTATCTATGAAGAAATTATCTCCTATAATTGTATAGTCACAGATCAGTTGACTGTACATGGTTTTATTTCTGAATATTTGATCTGTATCATGCTATTTTTTAAATTGTCCTCAATGGGTAATAGGCATGAAATGTTGCACAGACCTACATGCAGGCAAAAGATCCAAACATATAATAAAAATAATTAAAATTTGTGTATTACATGTATTTACTTTTGTGTGTGTGTATAAATTCATGTTGGAGCGAATCTCACCCATGCACTTGCGTCCCGACCCATGGCTTTGTCCCTAGAAGCAGCCACAGCCAGCCTGAGGCTGGCCGCACCCAGGCAGGAAGCCATGGGGGTTGCATGGCGTGGGTTGTGTGGTTCTTTACCGCTTACCCATCCTACCTTTGGTCGGAGCCTGTGAGTCAATGGGAACAGGAACTTGGGAGGTACCATCAGAGGGGCATTCTCATTTATGAAAGCAAAAGTGGTTACATTTATAGGGTACAGGTGGGGAAGGGTCTCTGGTACCCAGGGATGGGATCTATTGGTTAAGACAAGGATACTGGAGTAGCCTCATTTGCATGTGGAGCTCAACTCTAAGGGTCAAGGTTCTGCAAGGGCACCTTCTACATAAGGTGTGGTTGCACAGGGAAAAGAGGAAGACAGCTTATCAGTAAATGGGCTCATCCCTAGGCTTCCAGCTAGAGTGCAAATAAGTACCAACCATGCTACATTCCTTTGCTAATGACCTTCTGTAAAGCAGGCAGTATTTAATGTTTAGCTGGGTTTTGGCCAGGGCTAAAAGTGGGGAGCAACTGAACTCCTACCATTCTCAGGGTGAGAAAATCTGGGGTTCAAGGCATGCTTCAACCCACTCTTACCTCTAGGACAGCCCAACAGATGCATACACATATATATGTATGGAGATCAAAGAACAACTTATGGAAGTTGGTTCTCTTCTTTTGACATGTGGATCCCAAGAATTGTGTTTACTGGGTCATTCTAGAGAGAGTTCTGAGACCAGGCATTGTGTGGCAGGGTCAAATTTCATAAAGGGAGGTCCTGTGGGGGCTTTTGTGAAGTCCAAGTTATGATACAGACCCCAAGATATGGGGCATCCATTGAAGAAAGCTGTGAACATGGAGTAGAGCTGGCTCAAGAGAGAGGCTATGCTTGTGGCAGAACTGGAGAGTTGGTACTACTCAAGGCTGATGGAGCCCAGATGATATCACCAAGATTCCTAGATGCCAGACATGGAGCTCTAGGATTTGGTATTTGCCTTGCTGGGTTTTGGATTTGCTTTGGCCCAATCTTTCCTCACTGTGACTCCATTCTTTCCTTTGAGCATGAAAATATGTACTCTGTGCCATTGTGTGTTGGGAGTATGTAAATTGCTGTTTGGTTTTACAGAATCTCATAGTTAAGTGACTGTTCAAGTCTCATTTGAGACTACTCTTGGACTTTTGAACAATGCTGGAACTATTATGACCTTGGGAACTTTTAGAGATAACTAAATGGATTTTACGTTACACCACGAACATAAAACTTTAGTGAATAGAAGTGGAATGTGCTGGTGACTACACCACCATGGCAGTGCCAGTGATTGCTTGGCAAGGCTCTGGCTGCTGCTCACCAGGAGGTCATTGCCCTTCTCCACTCCTTTCTGCTGTGCAGCTGCTGATAGTCTTATTGGTCATGGTGTCTGTTTTGCTTATTGATAAAACTTAAAAGAATCTTTAATTCAGCCCTTACTAACTGGGAAAAGGATACATTGTAGAAAACAAGGACATGGTGATTCTAGCTCTAAAAAATCATAACAATCTTACTGACCTTCAAGTCCCAAGTGTATGTGAGAGTTGTTTCATGTCTAATATCTCTGACATGATAATACACAGAGAATGAGGGAGTTATATTACAACATTATTCCTGGCACAAAAGGACTGATTCCCCAGTAAAGACAGGGGCCAAGGAGCCTGGATAGGGGAGTTAACATGTCTGCAAAGACAAGGACACATAGATAATCGCCCCTGAGATTGCTTGCCTTTTTTTTTAAGAAAAGAAAGCCTACTTAGTGGCAATGATAAAAGCATATGAAAAAGCTATAATAAATTATAAACCTAGGATAGATGCGATTATACTCAAAGCTTTAAAAAAAAAATCTGTTTAAGACTAAAACTGCTTAAATCTATATACTAATTTGAAGCTACAATGAGCCCCAGAAACCGGAAAAATCGGTAGTCAAGGAAAAGAGGAATAGATGCTGTTAATGCTAAAAAAAAATATGATTGAAGCTTGGACAGACATAGGGAAGAAGTAGAAGAACTAGAGAAAGCTTAAAATCTATAAATATAAACTTTCTTTCTGGCACCTTCGTGCCCTTCTCTCTGTCTCATATATGCTGAAACTGCAAGTAGGGCACCCAGCAAACTGTCAATGAACCATTGTGTTAGAAGTTTTCTGACAAAAAAACAAGTTGAAGATTAAACTGTTACTTTGAAGGTTTATGAAGGTTGTTCTTGCTTAGTGTGCCAAACAAACACGGGAATTTTTTACAATGTAACTATGTGAGTTCTGTGAACTTGACCTTGATAAACTGTAAAAGTTACAGTGTACTTTTAGTAAATAAAAGACGGGAATGATCCCAGGCAAGCACGTGAGTACTAGGGAACTCCCTGGCTGAATCATTAGCCAGCTTTCTCTTTAATCAAGCACGCTTTCACCTCTTTCTTTTCACGGATCCATTGGTCCCTTCCTTGGGGCCTTCCCTGACCTCATCCTGTTGCTGAAGCTGGACCCCGGCAGCTATGCTATTTTTTTTTTAAATATTGATTAGAGATGTAGCTTAATGGTAGAATGCTTCCCTAATGTGTAAGGTCCGGGGTTCAACATTTAGCACCATAAATAAATAAATAAACCTTTTAAAGTGTCCAAGAACCCTAGACTAGATGGGCCAAGGACCTAGGGGGAAATCCAAACACTACTATTCTACTATAGAAGTGCAGCAATAAAATGACTCCTAACAACATTCTGCCATATCCATGGATCAGTGTCTTGTTCTGCTATCATCAGAGAAGCTTCCTCCTGAAGTAGATAGAAAAAAAAATAGAGACTGACAATTGGACAGTGTTCAGAAAGTGAGAGACCTTTAACACTCAGTCCTAAATGGGATGTCTCCATCACATCCCTTCCCTCAGACCTCAGGAAACTGCAGAAGAGGAGGTGGAAATACTATCAATGCTAGAGGGGATGGAGGACACTAAAGAAACAGGGTTACTAAAGACAGGGGGACCGGTGCACATATGAACTCACAGAGACTGTGACAGCATGCCCAAGGTCTGCACAGGTCTGGGCATAATGGGGTCCAGTGCTGAGAGGGGAAGTGGACATATACTCACATCCCTAACCCAGAAGCTATCTCCGATTGATAACTGCTCACAAATGAAAACTTAGTTTCTCCAATGGAGTCTCACTGGATATACAAACTACTCTTCTGGACAGACCCCATGCCCAGCAATAGATGGCTAACACAAAACAAACTCAATGGTATTTTTGGAGGTTCTTTGCTTCATAATGCTTTGACAGAGCTTTGATTTTTCTTAGAGGTCCATTGCATGTGAGTTTGTGCTCCTGAATGTAATGCTTGCAGGGTCCAGAAGAAGACACTGACTCCCCTGAGGATGGAGTCAGTTTGTGAGCTGCCTGATGTGGATGTTAGGGACCAAACTCGGTTCCTCTACAAGAACAGCAAATGCTTTAACCCCTGAGCCATCTCCACAGCCCCACCTGCTGGTAATTTGTAGACAAATATAAATTTATATTTATAGACTAATTTATAGACAAATTTATAGACAAATGTGGCTGATTTTAAAGACCAAGGTTTATAACCCCAATCTCACAAAGCCTTTTGCAGTCTTACCTGCAAAAGAGGGGCTGGTAGCTGCAGTGGGACTGTGCCAAGAAGTCTGTCCTGTGCAGTCTTCCTTATGATTGGATTCTGCTTAGACTTCTGGGAACAGTTTAGGATATAAAAGAGGCAGTGGCCAGTTGACAGTTGATGGTTGGTGGGAAAGCAGGCAGGCTCCAGCTCATGTTAGAGGACAGTTAGTGGGATAGAAGATGTAGATGATACATGTTATTTTAGTGCTCTCAGATAGATGCTAGTCCAGTTCTCCAGGCTTCAGACAGACAAAACCGCCCAAAAGGGCTGTGAAAATCCCTTCCTATTCTATCTTTCCTGAGCTAGTGAGCGTAAATTAAAAAGGCACAGTGGGACTCTGTACAAGTTAGGATTTAGTTACAAGTTAGGAATCTGTTACAGTAAAATTCAGTTAAAAGTGGCACTCCAGTGTAGGACAAGAAAACAGTTTTCAGGGCAGTAGAACAGGACAACAGCCTTCAGTTACAGGTGGAGTAGAGAGAACAGGAGAGTTCAGTTAGAAGCAGAGCAGGAGAACCAGGAGTGAAGATTTCAGTTACAAAACAAGGAGCCAGCATTCAGTTATAGGTAGCTATGCCCACAAGTACCATGATTTCCAAAACTGCCTTATCTCTAACTGCATATTTGATGGGACATCATTTCTACCTTGTTGAATAAAGACATCAAAATAAGAAAGCAGATTGACTTTTACAATACTCTATGCTGCTGCAAGTCCCTTTGGGTCTTGGGTAATTACTGTTGAGGGATTTAATGAGGCTAGTGATCTGGCATGAATTCCTCAGGGACCACTAAATCCCAACTTTGAAGTAAAGCCCCCAAAACCCCATCTGGGCTATCCCTGTTCAGACATCAGTGGTGGAAACTGCCCTCACAACTGAAGGGAGAAGGGACAGTGGTGGACACTCTCCTTTTGCTGCAACAACTCTAGATGTATCTGCCTCATGGTTTTGGCAGTGACACCTCCCCTACCATTTTTACTTCTTTCTTTCTGATCTGAGTGGCTCTTGTTTGGCTTTCTTAATTGTTTTGGGCAAGGATTCACTTGACTCCCTGGCTGCAGTTATATTTCTTGTATGGCGGCTAGCCAACATTGGGGAGATTCTCCCTTTTCTAAGGCAACCAGTGCTTGGTAAACAACAGTCTTGTGTCTATCATGGCTCCTCTTGAGCTTACACAGCAGCCAAATGCAGAGTAGACTACCAACAAGAAGCACAGCCCCAAATAAAAATACCCCCACCCACTCTTTAAAGAAGGAAGAGGCATTAGTAATCCAGGAGGTGAAGTCTCCAAAGGTGATGAGATCCACTCGAGTTCCATTAAGGCTGAGAGAGTAGATCTCTGGTCATCTGTTCCGCCTGTTGTGACCAATTTCCTAAAAGAAACTTGGACAATTCTTTGGACAGATTAGCTGCAGTAAACATATTATCATAGGACACAGAAGTAACACATAGACCACTTCATCTCCACTCACATCCCAACTGAGCCATTTGCCAAAGGGTATCAACCTGTTCCTGTACCTTCCTAATTTATCCCAGCTTGTGATGGTTACATGACCTGCAGCTGCAAACCATGGAGCTATGGTATCCACCTCCTGCAAGAAATGAACTATGATCTTACATGACCTGCAGCTGCAAACCATGGAGCTATGGTATCCACCTCCTGCAAGAAATGAACTATGATCTTATCCCTTATCTTAATTCCGCGAGTGCGGAGAAGTTCTTGTAGAACCAATTTCATTGGACAGGAAGGTGAGGCACCCATGGTTTCACTTTCTAGTTCTGTATATCCGCGACGGACACACAGATTCACTATCACTGCTTTACCGCGGTCCTTTAGTTTAGTCTAGTCTCGCCACTTTACCACGGTCCTTTAGTTTAGTCTCCTTCCGAGAGCTTGACACTATCGCCGCTTTACCGCGGTCCTTTAGTTTAGTCTCCTTCTGAGAGCTTGACACTACCGCCGCTTTACCGTGGTCCTTTAGTTTAGTCTCCTTCCGAGAGCTTGAATATTGGCCTACTTACCTAGGCACTTACCGATCGATCGCCCTGTCTGCCAAGAGTTCTGGAACCCCGGGACTTTTACGTTCCCCGTACGGGCCACCAAATGTGACGCGCCGACCTCGACCAGCAAGGAAAGAAACACGACACGACTGGTTCCTTCTCAAGGCAGTTTAATCAGGAGGTTGAAAACAGGAGAGAATGGCCCTGAATCCCAGGGGCAAGCTGCTTATATACACTGCAGGAATCGTGGTTCCCATTGATAGGCTACCTCTGCAACACCTCATTTGCATATCCGCATTTGCGGGTTTGTTATGGGTGTGTTACTAAGAGCCAAGCTGTTCTCAACTGTAGCGCATGCGCAAAGCTGTTGTTTACTACTAAGCCATCCGGAAGCTGGCGCCATCTTAGCATAGTGCTGGTTTGGCGTCCTACATCTAGTTTCGTGACACCCCCAGATATAAACACACATGTAATTCGAAATTTAAATCCAGCATTATAAAACAGGTAGTATTTGTGAGTTTAGCTTATTTCAAAACTGATGATTTCCAGTGGATCTATTTTCTCACAAATGTCTTGACTTCACTTTCCTGTATGGCTGTTTAAAGTTCCACCGTGTTTTGGCACCACATTTTATCTACTGATCTGTTGATGAGCAAATTGGCTGGTTCAGTGTCCTGGCTATTGTGAACAGTGAAGCAATGAGCATGGGTGTGAAGGTATCTCTGCAGCATGTCGCTTAGTTGTTGGTGTATACACTTAAGTAGTAAGGTAATCTTATATGGTAGTTCTTCAGTTTTGAAAAACATCCATGCTGATTCTTTTTAAAGGCTTATTATTATTACTCTTATTTTTTTCGAGACAAGGATTCTCTCTGTAGCCCTGCCTGTCCTGGAACTCACTCTGTAAACCATGCTGGCATCAAACTCGAGAGATCCGTCAGCCTCTGCCTTTGCTAACTTCAAAGGAGCGTGCCACCACACCCGGCATTATTGTTATGGGTATGGGAGTTTTGCCTGCATGTCTGTCTGCACTCCCTGTGTGTGCAATGGCCAGAGGCCATTTGTCAGATCCTCTGGAACTGGAGTTACAGATTGAGATTAGCCAACATGCGGCTGCTGGAAACTAAATTCAGTTCCTCTGCAAGGCCAACAAGTGCATTTAGCCACGGATCCCTCTCGAGCCCTTCCATAATTTTTAAAGCAGTTGCATCAGTCTGCATTGCCATCATCAACGTACAGGAGTTCCTCTTTCCCTGCATCTTCTGCAGCATGCTTTCTTGATGAGCTTTCCTGGAGGCGATGGAATCTCAAAGTAGTTTTCATTTGCATTTTCCTATTAGCTCAGGATGTTGAATATTTTCCAAGTATTTATTGGCCACTTGCATGTCTTCTTGTGAGGACTGTCAGTTTAGATCATTCCATTTAATGAATATGACTTATGTAATTTTTATTATTCTAGGTATCAATCCTGTCTGATGTATAATTGGTAGTCCCCCCTCCCCTTTTGCTTTCCCCTCATTCTGTAGGCTGTCTCTTCACAGGTGATTTTTCCTTTGCTGTACAGACTTTTACATTTCATGTAATTCCAATGATCAATTCTTGGGATTATTACCTGTGGTACTGGAATCCTTTTCAGATAATCCTTTAACTTGAAGTGTTTTCCCCTAATGGTTTCAGTCTTCAGGTCTTACATTGTGATTGTCAATTAATTTTGACCTTTATACAGGGTAAATTATGTAAATCTAATTTCATTCTTCTACATGTGGAACTTCAGTTTTCCCAGAAGTTTATTAAAGAAGCAGTATTTTTTTCCAATGTTTCTGACAAATGTACACAGAATCATAGTCTGAGTCCACTATTCTGTTAGTGTTGTCTTTGTGTCTGTGTTATGTTGTTTTTGTTATAGTATGTATAATATAGTATGTATAGTATAGTATAGTCTGTAGTATGAGACTGGGTATTGTGATAGTGCTAAGGACTGCATTACTCAGTCTTTATGCTTTCATATGAATTTGTGATTGCTGTTTTCTAATTTTGTGAAGAACAACATGGGGACTGCATTGAATAGAGATTGTATTGCACAATATAGACATTTTTTAAAAAATAGTATTAATTCTGCCAATCCTTCAACATGAGATCTTTCCATCTTCAAGTGTGTCCCCCAAACTGTGATTTCAGATTTCCTTGGAGATTTTCTTCAAATGCAAACTTCAAATGCATTAAGCTTTACATCTAAGGATGGTTCTTGGAAATCAATACTGAAGACTATAGGTGGGTTAGGTCATTTTATTCTGTAATTTTGAGCTATTTACTTCATTTGTGGTGTGAGGAGGAAAAGCCCAGATGATTATGCCAGTTTGCAGGTTTTCACACCCTTGAAATGCTGGTATTTTACCTTGGACGGTTTCTGACTGTGGCACACTGCTGCTGTGTAGAAGCATGTTTACCAGCATCCCCACCCTCTTCCTATTGTCTGATACACTGAAAAATGTCCCTTACAAAGTTCTACAGTCTGGACTGAGTGTAAAGACAGATTCCCAGCTGCTGGGACAGGGATACAGTGGGCTGGCTCTCCTGCAAGAGCTCCTTCTAAAAGCGCTCATTAGTACCATAGGTACTGTGCTTATAGGCGGAGCACTAACTCCAGATCTGGAGAGACATGGAACATAAAATCTAGAAGTTGGCAGTGTTTGGCAAGTTAGCAAAGTTTTTAAACTATAATCAGCTTAGTAGAGATCCTCCCCTGAAGAGCTGTCCTGATGTCCTTGAGTGACATGGGAAAGCCCACCCTGAATGTGGAAACTGCTTTTTCTTTTTTTTTTTTTCTTTTTTGAGACAGGCTGGTTTTGAAATGTCCTTCTAACAACAGGACAATCCTTGTTATGTTAGTAGACCACAAAACAAACAAGCAACCAGACATGGAGAACAAAAGGAAAAAAAAAAAGAAGAATTTCACTTACTACTTAGCTTGAGTTTCTAGTGTCCTCTGAATGTACAGACCTAGCTTGGACTGAGGTAAAGAGAGACAGCACAGCAATAGTAAGAGTCCATGATGGCGGGGAATGTGTTTTCTGGAGTAACATGACAGGAAACTCAGAGAATGTAAAATTCTGTAGTCCTTTAAGTGGGAGCATTTATCTGAAATATAAATCCCATCAAGACCTGGATTAAAATAGATCAATTTTTGTCAAACTAGATACTAAATTAAGCATTAATTTTGAAAGGACTTAAGAACTCTGTAAAAGCATTTATACTGAACATTTTTATTCAGGAAAAAACAAAAAACAAGAACCAAGGCAACAAAAAACATCCACGTCACTTGCAGTACCGGTCAGCTTTCAATTTGGCTCTCCTGTTTAAGACACAAAAACAGCTCAATGTAAAACATACCATATAGAGTCAACTGTTACTAAATAGAAAACTCATGCTTGGAAATTGTGTTGTTTTCACTACTGTATTAAGCATTCATATTAGAAAATTTTATTAAAATTTTGCCTTTCAACTTTCCTTTTTTGGAAAATGGATTCTAGTCTTATTTTGTAATCCTTAATGAAAGGTGGCTTATGGGTCTTTTCAGCTCACAAGAGAAACGTTAGTCCCTTATGAGTTTAAGCCTGCCTGAAGTTTCTACTGGGTGGCAACTGTGTATTCTGTTTAAAAAACTGATTCTAAAGTTGCACACTTTCACATTCTGAGGTAGTAGGGGGCATTACAGCTTCAACATACACAGTTTAAGAGGTGAGAAGGAAGCAGAGGACACAGTATTTGTTTTACAACAGTGAATGCGATTAAAATTACTCTGAGGTCTTACAGGTTGAGCATCACTGCTGGAGGCCAGGCACCTGGACTTGAAGGCCTGCTACCCAGAAGCTGCCTGCAGAGCTTTGGGCTGGCTGAGGAACTGCTTAGTGTCCCTACTTTTTATTTTATTTTAGGGTTTTACTTTATTTATTTTAGAGTTCATAGTCTAATGATATTTTATGTCCTCTTAAACTACTCACATATTTATTTTCCTAGTTGAAAATTTTCCCGTTAACTGATTTCACCTTTACCAACTTGTTAACCGGAAGTATACAACTAAGTATTATTTTATCAGATAGAGGAAAGGATTAAGAGTGATTTGCAACATAAAGCTTTATGAATGACGGGGAGATTACCTTTTCAATTTGGCCCTCTACCAACTGACTGCCTTAAACTCCCAGCTATCTTCTCTGCCTGTTTTCCCAGGTTGTAGCTCTAGGCTCTTATATAAATAGAAATAAATATGAACAAATATCACTAATGTGCTATGACAGATATCTTACATACTGCCAAATCTAACCTTACTAAAACAGGTTCAATTTCCCTCACTGAACTTTAGTCTGGATACAAATTCAGATTTTTATCTCATGTTTAGGAACCTCTACTAGTCTAACAGAATATACAGAATCTTGATTTACTATTCAGGCATCTTCCTAGCTTTGTTCCTAATTGCACCCCCCCCCCCCCCCGACCCAAGACAGGGTTTCTCTGCTGTAATTCTGGCTGTCCTGGAACTCATTCTGTAGACCAGGCTGGCCTGGAACTCACAGATCTGCCTGCCTCTGCCTCCTAAGTGCTGGATTAAAGGTGTGCAATACCACTGCCTGGCTGTTCATAATTCTTAAGGGAAGATGATAGGAAAAAAGGTTAAGTGGGGCAAGAATGGTAACTGCTTCACCATGGAAATGGCCTGGCACTCGCATGATAATTACTACACAATCAAACCTGGAAGGCTAAAAAAATTAAGTATTTACATTCTGGTTATAATTTAGAAATTCGTTTTAGCACACTTTACCCTAATATAAGGATACACTACTAGCCAGGTATTGGTGGTGCTTGCCCTTAATCCCAGTACTCAGGAAGCAGGCAGAGGCAGGCAGATCTCTGATTTCGAGGCCAGCCTGGTTTACATAGTGAATTCCAGGATAGCCAGGGCTACAAAGAGAAACCTTATCTTGAAAATACAAACAAACAAAAGAACACACTACTTTTGAAAACTGCTGTAAGTATGTAAATACACAATTACCTGTCTAGAAGCGTCTCATGCAAAAATCCATCTTTCCGAGCCTTCTTAAGAATTTTGCTATCTTCTTTGCTTATTTTGAGTTTGTGGTCTTGGAAGCTCTGAAATTTTTTTCTGTGAAGAAAGATCTCTCATTGAAAAAAAAAAAAACCTCAAACTTTTATTATGTTTCCCAGTTTCCCCCACCTATTTATTTAATATACTTAATTGTATTTCTTTAAAAACTTGATAGCTGGAGCAGGAGAGATGGCTCAGTGGTTAAGAGCACTTCCATAGGTCCTGAGTTCAATTTCTAGCAACCACATAGTGGCTCACAACCATCTATAATGGGATCTGATGCCCTCTTCTAGCATGCAGGTGTACATGCAGATAGAGCACTCATAAATAAATATTAAAATACAACAACAACAACAAAACCTCGACTGTTTTCCTACTACAAAGGTGATATATATATTTATGATCCATCAAGAGGGCTATCACTGGGTAGCCTTGCAAAGCCTCCTTCTCCTGGGGATGCTGGCTGGTTGAAGTCCTCATGTCTGGAACATGAATGGTCCCTGGGGTGTGACAGCAACTCTATTAAAGGAATGGAGAGCTGCCTAACGCAAATGCCTTTATCTTTAAGCATTGGAAAAATAACTGGGAAAACTGAGGCCTCAAGAGAGGCATTCAGTCTGAGTTTCCATTATTGGCTCTTCTGGCCCTTCAGGTACTTTACTATCAGGTGCCCTGAGAAACCCTGCAGAGAGGAGTCTGAAAGGAGAATACATACACATAGTTGATTTCACACTGTTTCACATTCCCTTTGTCTTCTTCTGGGATGTCATCTTTTTTCTTGGTTTCTCTTTCAGCACAGGATCTAATCTGGATTATTAGAGATGAGAACCCAATAGCTTACACATTTATTTTCCTCTTCCCACTAGCTAAGCAAGAGCACTTTAAGAGATTTCTTATGCAAACCAAGAAAGCTCAGAAATTTGACTTAGAAAAAAACAAGCTCAAGCTATGTGATATGTTTCTGATTTCAAACATTTACATCATTTATATAAACAGTCGGAATTACACAGAAGTTGAAACAAGGCTTCATCAGATTCTAGTAAGCTACCTGATGATCTTGGTAATTTATTGAGAATTTCACCGTGATACGAAAATATCATATACCTTTTATAATTAAGAAAAAAGCAAAGAGTAGCGTTAGGGAATGCTGGAAGGAGTTTTCTATTCCAGTTAGTGATTTACATCAAAGTGCGACTTTTTTATGTGCTTTATGTTTCTCCTCACGTACAGAAGATGTGTCTCCTCATGTATTCATGAAGAGCAAGATCTGAGGGCCAAAGGCTCAGGAGGTTCTACTGAGACTTTTGTATTTATTTAGTGACTAGCATCATGGTTGCTAACGTAGTTAATGAAACAATTTTACTCATGCATGTTGACAAGAGTATAGCCTTTCTGTCAGGCAACTTCACAACAGTTAACAAATCACAAAGGCATAGACTGTTATCTCTGTTATTTTGCTTTTGCAGATTCAGTTGTATGTTGTAGCATTGTTTCTAAGGACAAAAGCCAGGAAACAATCTACATTTCAGTTTGTAATGGAACACCATGTAGGTGTTAAAAAGGAGGAAAGGGAAGACTTTTGATGTTGATATACATGGACAGGGATCTCCAGATACAACAATAAAGAAAAAGAGAAAAGGTGGATAATCAGATATTCAAATAAGAAATAGAGCAAGCAAGCAAGCAAGCAAGCAAGCAAAGCAACAGTAAAACCAAACCAAGCAAACAAAGAGGGAAAGGTAGGAACAAGGTAGGGTATAGGAGTTAGGTGAGGATTGCAGCTGGAGACACAAGTCTTAGCATTTACTTTAAAACTTTCATGTTTTGCAAACATATTTTCTACCTTAAAAATTAAGTATTAGGAAAATAGTAGCTTTGATGCAGTAATTTCTCAATTATATTGCGCAAATAAGACACCACTAGATTTGTGATTAAAGCATATCTGATCAACATACATAGAGGCATTAGGTCCGGACAGTGATAGTGATGTCCAGTGTTTCACAGACATCACTACTAGCCTGTATGAGACATTTACCTTTATCATTTCTTCTTCTCCTGCTGTTTTATTCTTTGCTTCTATATCACCTGCTTCATTACATCTAATAAAACAGCTATTTGATGCCAGTAAAGCCATTTTCCCCTAATAAAACAGAAAAAAGTCAAGCTATGAATACTTGTAGAAATTTTAAGACATTATGCTAATTTGAAATTTTCTCCCCAATTCTAAAATCCAAAAGAATTTAGAGAAAGCCTAGAAAACACAAGAACATACTGAAAAGGGAAACCAAAATAACCCCAAATCTTAATATTCAGACATCATCACAATAAACATTTTTAGTGTGTTTTTGTACTGGGCTGGAGACTGTAGCTCAGTGGTAGAGCATTTACACTGCCTTTTGTTTTCTTCTAGCAGGACAGGATTCTAACTACACATTAATTCATGTGGCACACCCTACTTTCCTCCCTCCTGTGGATTCTTCCAACCCAAGTCCATCCTCATTTCTAAGTGTCAACTCCCCATATCTGGAAACACATTCTGCCTAGAACCCCCAGTGGCCACACCTGGCAGGATTTCAGAAACTTTCCCTACCAGGCAACCCACAGCCACCATACTCTCCTAAGAACTGGAGGACAACAGAAACCAGGAACTGAACACCCTCTCAACAAACACAAGACCAGATATCAGCATCTAGACTTACAATCACCCCAAAACCAGATGTCTAGACACCAGCATAAAAACACAACCAATAACAACCAGGACAATGTATCTCCACTAGAGTCCAGCAACCCTACTATAGAAGGCCCTGAGAAATGCAATAGACCTGAAGTACAAGTCAGGGGCTTCACAGTTGTCTTTATGAATCTGTTAGAGGTCCTTAAGGAGGAAGTAAATGAAGTCATTGAGGAAATCTATGAAACCACAAACAAGTGGTGGAAGGAGATGAAGAAAACAGTTCAAGATATGAAAGTGGAAATATAATCAATATAGAAAACCCAAAACTGAAGGATAGGTGGGTTTTGCTGTTTTAAAAACTCAACACTTAAATGCAAGAGTCCTGATGTTTTCATGGAAAAGAAGACAACAGGGCCTCAATGGTGGACAGAAACCAGAATGGGGAAAGGTTCTCCTTTTGCTTGTACTGTTTTGACACCTTTATATATAACATATAAGGTTATAGGTTATATGTTCACTCTAATTGTTTCCCAATTTAACATACGACACTATTATAATCTAGTCCTTATTGTTTCATTACTAATATTAGAAGATGCGCTTTTATTGACAATGATGTTTTCCTAAATTGGCAGACGCCTTTCTAGGCAACAGTACTTACATCTTGAAATACTGGTTCCCACTGTTCTCTTGGCCCAATTGCATCAGAACGTCCAACAACAAGCCCATCTGAATTTATACCAAGATATTTTCCATAGCCAGATTTCAGGGCAATTCTTTTGTAGAATAAAAAAGATAAAAGTTAAAAGCTGAGGATAAGAATTTAAGGATAGAATATATATATATGTATCTCCCTCCACACCAGACATGTCTACACTGGACACTATATTCTCTATATGATCTTACATTTTGCTTTCTAATATAATCATTATACAGTATCTTCCATTATACAGCAATCATTTTCCAAATGCATTATTTTCCAATCATAGATGTATAAAAGTTATCTTTTCTGCTATTATACAAAATCTTATTGATTTCTCTATTATATACAAAACTTCTGATTTATCTTTAGAGGAGAATCCCAGAAGAGGAAGCCACTGGATCGAAGGTTATCAACCTATGATTGTGAAACAGGGTCTTTTTCAGTAGCCCAGGCTGACTCCCACCAGGCCTGGCTCTAAGAGCACAGATGTTAAAACTTTACAGTTTGTCAGCTGGCTTTCAAGAAGAAACTATAACAACTTGCTTTTTCACCTCAAATTAAGAGAGACTGTATTGAGGGGTAGGGGTGCAGGGAGCTGAAACCACTGACTAGGCTAATGTGCAAAGCTATACACCTAGCTAAAAAATTATTTTAATAATGTACTTTTGAAAACATATACCCTGGGTATAGTGGCATGTACCTTTTGTTCAAGCACTGGGGAGGCAAAGGCAGGTGGATCTCTTTGAGTTAGGGGCTGTCTTGGTCTACACAACAAGTTTGAGGCCAGCCAGGACTACATAATGAAACCCTGTATATTTAAAAAAAAAAAGAAAAGAAAAAAAAGAAAAAGGAAGTATTCATTGTTAAACTGACTTGGTTTGGAATTGCCCAGGAGATAAACCTCTGGGTGTCCTTGAGGATGGTTTCAGAGAGGTTTAACTGAGAAGGGAATACACACCCTAAATGTGAGTGGTATCATCTTATGAGCTGGGTTCCAGAATATATAAAATGGGAAAAGAAGGAAGACAGCAAAGGGCCGGCTCTCCCCTCTTACTGTGGTGATGCCTGGAGATATGGAGTCCCAGACACATGCACTCTCCATGAACTCTGCAACACATTTCCTGCCACGACCAACTTTATCCTCTAAACCACAAATCAATCTGTTTTTCCCTTATGTTGTTTCTTGTCAGGTCTCAGTGACAAGAAAAATAACTAAAATGTACTTTAAAAATACAATATGGGGAAAAAGGTACTATATGTAATTTGCATAATAGTAATAAGGGAGACTGGGCTCAAGCTAATACAGCCAAGATGGCTTTGAAGTCTTAATCTTCCTGACTCTGTCTCCCATGTGCTAGTATGAAAGGCATGCATCACCACACACAGTTAAGTGAATTTAAAATTTACGGTTTTTAAAAAGTTTTACTAAAGCTTACTTACCTGGAATCAGACAATTTGACAGCAGTAAACTGCTCTGGAGGACTGGGTCCCTCATCCACTACAGGAAAACAGAAGTGGAAAATATACAACGCTCCTTATAAATATACACACAAAGATATTTCTTCTTTAAAAACTAGCTGTTTACCTAAAACTACAGGTAAGCACATTAAGATATTTGGACACAGCTGTAATAATATATTATCTATACTATCAAGACATGAATATATGGTGAATTTATGAACTTTGCAAGGCACTTTGGCATGACACTTATTTAGTCACTTGCAATATAATCTTGTGTTTTAAAAAGCAATACATAAATAACACTATGTGAAATAATAAATGCTTTCATTTATTCAAGAGACATCCATTCTGGCCAAATCAAATGCCATTTTATTTTCCAATTACTTTATTCCTCACTAGTACTTCCTCGTGGGCTAAAGATAAAGTAAATGTCTAATCGTTACTATACCCAGTTCTGAAAGAAAAAAACAAACAAACCACAAACTTCCAATTCAATTAGATTTTCTTCTTTCTTTTCATTTACAATCACAAATTTTCATGTAATTTTAATGATACTTTTTATTTTCACAGAGTTTTCTCTGACACTAGTCAGAACATTTTCAGGTGCCTAGTCTGGAAACAGACACTTCTCAACAGCTAATAAAGAGTGAAGAAGGAAAAATGTGGAGGAGCTCAGTGTGATGGCGGCCTTGCTTTGGGACACGCCTCAGACTCATGCACAAAGTCTGTAACCTTATTTGGCAGGGCCCCCTCCTCTGTGTCCCACAAACCTTCTCTATGTGGTGCTCCCAGTGTAAAAAGGCCATTGTCCAGTGCGTGGATATAGGCTCCTTTATCCATTTCAATGGCAATGGTTCCTGAAATCTCCCCGAAGTTGGATACAGTCCACCAGATTCCTACAAAATAAAAATCAAGACTTAACCTTTCTATTTTAGGATTAGAAAAGGGTTTTCTGTTGTTTTTATTTTAACACTTCTAAAAGCTTGTCTTTGACAATTGTAGGAATCAATGTAGAGAGATCAGCTTTATCCTCTGCCGACTCTCTCCTAACTGTACCACCTTGCATAACTACTGTACGATTCTTAGCACTTGACACTCCATAATCCATAACTATACTCATATTTTACCAGTTTTGCATGAACCTGTTTGTATGGGTGGATTCCTGTGACTTACATCACTGTCAAGATGACTCTTTAACACATGCAGAAATACAAAGCAAAAAGAGAATAGTTTCTACGATTGCAGAATCCATCCCTGCATGCTTTCCAGTAGCAAAGTCTACAGAGTCCCACAAAGAAGGGACTCCCAGCGATAGGGCAGCCTTTCCTTTTCTTCAGTGGATGTCTAAAACTGAGACTAATACCAAATCCCTCATAGACCCCACACTCACAATAGAGCTTCATGTATAGCAGGCAACTATCCTACCACTGAGCCCAAACTGCAGACTACATGTAATGGTAAATAAAATGATTTTAACATAACATCTCTACAGTGAATTTCAGAAAAATAATAAATTTCTGACAGACAAGCTCTTTAAAACTTTCAGCCTCTGCCAATAAGTGATACTTTACTTTTAGAAATCTCTACTGTCTAAACAGTGCTTGCTGAAGCTGCCCACCACTAAGTTATCACAGTTTAGTTTTGGTGTGGTGGACTCAACTCTTACAGCTCAAGGCTGTCTAGTGCTGCACACACGGAACTTGAAGTTGATGATCCACTTCAACGCTTTGTTATTTCTTAAAACAAATGAAGAGACATGAAATTGTTCACTTTTATACCTTGAAAAGGTGTTGCTGTGTAGCCTCATTTACAGTATGATTGAAGAACATACTTTCTTGGTGTATTTCTATGTACACTTTAAAGAAAATATGTATTCTGAAGATGTCAGTTACATGTTTTCTATACTACAGAACAATTGGCAAGTGAGGTACACATTCAAATCTTTGTTGCTCTTTGACTAATTCTATGACTAAGAATTGTTTTTTAAAAATTTTATTTATTTATTTTTTATGTACATTGGTGTTTTGCCTATATGCATGTCTGTGTGAGAGTGTTGTACCCCCCTGGAACAGGAGTTACAGACAGTTGTGAGTTGCCATGTGGTGCTGGGAATTGAACCCAGGTCTTCTGGAAGAGCAGCTAGTGCTCTTAACCACTGAGCTGTCTCTCCAGCCCCTTAAGAGTTGTTTTTAAAATCTTCCACTATAATCCGTGTTATGATAGAATACCTACTACGATCCTAAACCTAAAATCACAGTATATGAGGGATGACTGAAAACTTTCTGCTTAAGACTAGGAATAACAACTATGGCCATTCTCACCATCTCTGTTCAACAGGTCCAAAGTTCTGGCTGGTACAAGAGAAACAGTAAAAGAAATAAAAGGTACAAGGAAGAAAGGAAGAATTAAAGCTATAGTCAAAGAAAACATGACTGCAGGTGTTTATATTAAACAAACCAGCAGCAGTAATGAGAATGGTTTGCACCTCAAAGAGCAAGGTCAATACAGAAAAAGGGTGGCTGGAACTGGCTGTAAACAGGATAAACAAAAACAAAACCCACCCTCTGAGACCTATTTCATACCATAAAATCAACCTGAAGTGGAAGATAAAGTTAGGAAAAAAGACAACCCTAAACCATATAGATCTGAAGAGAAAAGGAGGGTTTCTTCATGGTGTTAGGATAAGCTAAAGATCTCAAAGGCAGAAACAGTGAGAGAAAACAGCTAACAGGCTTGAGAAAAACTAGTGACCAGCTCATCAGAAAAGCACAATGAAGAAAACAAAAAAGGGCAGTAGGGTGGGAGAAAGGGCTACTTGCCAAAATGCTGTGTAGTAGCCAAAACTTTCTTTCATCCTTGGTGGCATGGTAAAAACACAAAAACATTTAGAAAATTTTGGCACATTCTAATACTGTTAAATACTCACCTATCCTAAGAAACAGCAAATCAACACTCATATGTTATCTGTTGATCCTGACTTTAACTGTGGAATTCTGTTATTTTAGAACTTTTTCAAATGATGTGAAGTTTCCAACATCATAACTTCTACAATGATTGCCTATTTTCTTATTCCTATTTTCTCACAACTTGTGAGAGAGTCACTTTTCTCTTTCTACTGCTTGCAATCCATGGATCTACATCAGGTTGTTACATTCAGCCACACGTACCTTTACCTGTTGTCTTATTTCACCAAGGTTTACAAATTTAACTCTCCAAGTTTTAAAAGACAAGAAATTTGATTTGAAGTATAGATATACAAAGGAACACACACACACACACACCATAGATATTTGGGTATGGATTTGGGAGAGTCTCTTTCTAGTACCATTTATAGAGCATACTGATGTTCTGTTGTATTTTGGATTTTCATTGATTTCAGGGTACAAAATAATTAATTTACTAGATCATATTGTCTTTGGAAACTAAGAAATTGTAGACTTTTCACCAAAGTTTATGCAGTTTCAAAGAAAACAATGTTTAAAACATACTTGGTTAAACAATACTTTTGTAGGCTAGGCCTTTAAAACTATGGATCAGACTGTACTGTTCTGATGAGAAGAACAGTGACATCTAGTGAGCGCTGAAGAAAAGGATCTGACAAGCCGGTAACTTTTCAATAAAGAAGAACTGAAGTGGCTCACCCACAATATCAAGTTGAGTTTCATCATCATCTTCTCGTTTTCTCTTCTTATCTTTGTTCTTTTTCTTTTTACTAAAGGAAAAAAGAGATATACATGAATTGGAGCATATATATATATATATATATATATATATATATATATATACACACATACACACACACACATATACACACACACATGTATCTGTACATGTGTTACAAGATGAAAACTCAAAGAAGTCATTTGAGCTATATACTGATTTACAGACAAGTGATTTTAAATAACTTACAGATATGTTCTATTTCAAATACTGAGAAGTTGTTTCTGGCCCTACATCTACATTGCTACACTTAAAAGCATAATCGGCAGTCTAGATTTAAAATCTATGTTTTAAATTCTGACCTGGTTCTGTAATTTATTTTGAAAATTATCTAATCTTTCTGTCAATCAATTTCCACACTTAAGAGGATAATAATGAAACCCAATTCCCAGGGTTATTATGAGTGACTATGTACCTTCTTCTACTGCTGAAGAATAAAAAAGCTGGACACAAGCTGGAGTTATTTGGGAAGAGGGAACCCCAACTGAGCAAATGCTCCCTCAGACTTGGACTGTGGGCAAACCTGTGGGACATTTTCTTCACTAATAAATGAGATACGTGGACCTAATTCACTGTGGGTAGTGCTACCCCTGGGCAGGTGGTCCAGAGTCATATAAGAAAGCAGACTGAGAAAACAGTAAACATGCCCCCATTGCCTCTGCATCTGTTCTTGCCTCCAGGTCTTGAATTCCTGCTCTAACTTCCCTGGATGACCAACTTCAAGACGTAAGCTGAAACAAATCTTCCCCTAACCCCAAGTTGCTTTGGTCACGGTGTTTTATCACAGCAATAGAAACCCGAAGTAACACAGCCTCTTTGGAAGACATTTCTTAGAAACCTAAATATTGAGTTATTATAAACAATACCTAGGCGATTCTACACCCATACGTATCTCCAAGAGAAAAAAAAAAGACCAGAGAATAGAGAATATCGATAACATTACCACTAGTAGTCTGAAACAGTCATCAAATGAAGAACAAAAAAAAAAATGTGCTAACAACATACAAAAGAATATCATTTAGCCACTACATATTGCAGCACAATACGATGCTCCTCAAAACTAAGTGAAAAAAGCCAGGTGTAGTGGCATATGCCTTTAATCCAGGAGGCGGAGGCAGGCATCTCTGTGAGTCCCAGGCCAGCCAGGGATTATAGTGACACCCTGTCTCAACCACCTAAGAGAAAGAAGCCAAACACAAAAGGTTACACGTTGTGCAATTCCATTGATATAAAATATTCACAAGCAAATCCTTATAGACTGAAAGCAGTTGACAGAAACTGGGAGGGGTGAGATGGGTACAATTATTTAATGGTTAAGAGGTGGTAAATGCTTACGAACAAGATAGTGGTGAGCTTACAAATACACTAAAATCACCAAATGCATACTTTAAAAGGTGGAATTTATGGTATATGAATTATAGCCCCATAAACAAAAAACACAAAGGAAGATCTTAAGGAAAAAGTGATTATTCAAAGTGCTTATAACTGATCTTGAAGCATGGAAAGTGCTATACATTTTTTTTTTTTTTTTGAGACAGGTTTTCTTTGTTGTAACTGCCTGTCCTGGAACTCACTCTGTAGATAAGGCTGGCCTCGAATTCAGAGATCCGCCTGCCACTGCCTCGGAAGTGCTGGGATTAATGGTGTTCGTCACCACCGCCCACTTTATATTGGTTTTAATAATGGCTGCATAATTTCTTTGGATTACTACAAAGTCTCCTTTGCAGTTACTTCAGTCAGTTTCAGATTCAATCAGGATAGATTCTTTACTATGCCACACACTCCGGCAGTAGCTCTCAAAGGCACAGCTAGCTTTCAAGCACCTACCAGAAACAGCTTTATCAGTGATACAGGAAAGAGGTGCCCAACTTTGGCCAAATCTATTAAGAAGAACTGAGAAACGAATGGGCAGGCATCATTCTCTACGGAGCTAGTTATAAATCGCCAGTAGCTCACTTGGCTGTTAAATATTCCGCGCTGTTTTTCTCATGCAATTCCTGTAATTCCTTGATAGGCTCGGGGAGCCCGAAACATAGAAATATGTGAGCTTTTAATAAATGAGCAGATGAACCACCATAGATCTTCGTCACTGGTGCGCTTCACATTTGACCAGTATCAAGGTCCTTACCCACAGTGTGATTCAGCCTGCCTGTCCCCAACTTATTACTTTTCAAATGTTTTTTTCTTTTCATCTGCAGGAGGAGGAACAGGGGTAAAGATCATTTTCCTTAAAGCAAGTTATCATTGCGGGGAGGGAGGCCTCGGGGGTCCCGAGCCTGGGGCTCACGGTTTCCCTGCTTCGGGGGAGCTCCCCCGTCACTCAGCGGCATCTGGGAGTGTCGGGGAGGCTGTCCACGCAGCTATGCCCTAGGACCGCCCCGGGAACCGAGACTCCCGCCCGAGCCCGGCCTCACCTCTTGGCCTTAGTGCCCTTGAGCACGAGTTTGGTGGACTTCACATAGGAATATTCGGCCATGGTTCGCAACTAAGCGGTGGCAGCCTCCGGAGGAGTTCCTGTGAGCTGGGAGAAGGACCCGGAGCGGGTCTAACGGCGGAAACTGAGGGAGTCTCCAAAGAGTACTCCGCCTCCTTCAATTCAACGCTGTGACTCCCTCACTTCCTGTTTACTGTGGTCGAGGCGCTACGGAGGCCGTGGAGGGTCCAACCTGCAGCGAAGTACCAGATTTTAGTGCTTTTTTTTTTTTCTCCTAACAGTCAGGGCAGACAGAGGCGCCCCCTGGTGGACACGAAGGTCTCTAGCAGCTTTCCGCCGCCGACAGAGGAGTCAAATGTTGAAAGGATCAAATCCTCCCGCCCACACTCTTTGCAGAGGACAAAACGCAAAGCTCCCAGGGCCTCCAGCCAGGGCTGAGCCTGAGTTTAGTAACAGGGATGTGAGTCCTAACAAGGCTTGGTTCAGAGCCTTGGCCTCCAGCAACTTTATCAGCTACTTCAGTGCCACAGTTGTTAATTGTATTCTTGAGTAATGTACAGGAAACAATTAGGGAATGAAAGCATGTACATCATGTATAGTTGTTAAATGCTTTCTCCTATTACAAGCACTGTAGAGATTTTGGTCGAGACACGGAAGACTGATGTGATCTTTCTGTGTAGGTTTTTTTTTTTTAATTTTTATTTTTTTAGATTGTTACTGTGTTTCAATATCAAGTGCAATGGAAAGAAGGGAGGAAAGCTTGAGTTTATGGAGCTATCATAATGTTATCATATTAATATCTGCTTATTTTTGTCTTATGCTAAAAATGAAAATGCAACAAGTGAAAATATATCTTTATCAGGGAACGTCTACAATTCCAGATGGCAAATTAAGCACTTAAATGTTGACTAATATAACCACCATGTTATAGGTATTAATTAAAGGGCTTGGTGAACAAAGATAACATTTAGCAATTTTAAAATATAAATTTTGGAGGATTAGAAGCTATTTTATGACAACTACTGTCTAATCAGCTTCCACTTACATTTTATTTATGTTTATTTATTTTTTAAAATTTTCTTCTTTCATATAATACATCCCAACACCCTTCCTCCCCTCCCTCCACTCCAGCTCCCCCCATCTCCCCTAGATCTACACCCCCATCCTCCCACCCCACCTCTGCCCCTCCCTAAGAAAGAGCAGGCCTCTCAGGGTTATTGCTCAAACATGGCACAAGATGGAACAGGGTCAGGCATGATTCCCTACTTCAAGGGTGGACTAGGCAATAGAGCAGGGGGAGAAGGGTCCCAAGGGCAGGCAAAGGTTGAGAACACCCCCACCCCCTCTTCAACTCTAGTCTGTATGAGTTCTGCAAGAACACCAGGTCAGGCAACCTCAAGACATATTTGGGGGACCCAGCAGGTTCCACATCCACTTTTTCAGGCTCTGTGAGCCCCTAAGAGTGCTAATCAGTTGACTCCATGGGGCTTGTTCTCCTGATGGTCCTCAACCTCTCTGGTTCCAGAAATCCCTCCTCTACCTCTTCCATGGGGTTCCCTGAGCTCTGCAGTTTGTTTGGCCTGCGACCTCTGTATCTGCTCCTATCAGCTGCTAGAGGGAGCCTCTGTGATGAGGAATGGGCTGGGCACCAATCTATGAGAAGAGAGGGATAATTTTAGAAGTCCCCTCCTAGCTTTTCAGTCTCTCTTCCCTGGCCTTCTCTGGAGTATCAGTCATGGGTCCTCTCCTTTAGCATAGGAAGATTAGGTTATAGATTGAAGGTTTTGTGGCTGGGATGGTGTCCCAGTCCTATCACTGGAATCTTTGCCTGGTTACAGGAGATGGCCTTTTTAGGCTCCCTATCCTCCATTTTAGAGATTTTTGTTAGGGTCTCCTTCATTGATTCCAATGAGTTTCCACTCCCTTCATTCTCCTGATTTCTCCCCAAATGTCCTCCAATTCCAGTTTTCTATCCATATATCCTCTCCCTCCATCCCTTTTCCCCGACCTGGTCCTGTTTCTTCCCATTCCCACCCTCCCGCAGCCCACATGCACCACCTGTTCTATTTCCCCATTCGCTTGTGCTTTCCTGGTTTCTTTAGTGAATTTATTCGATTCCTCCCATTGTTTGTCTTATTTCTTCGAGGGACTTATTCATTTCCTCTTTAAGAGCTTTTATTATCTTCATAAAGTTGGTTTTAAGATATTTTCTTGCGCTTCTGTTGTGTCAAGGTGTTCAGGGCTTGTTATAGTAGGGTATTTGGGCTCTAGAGGTGACTTGCTGCCTTGGTTGTTGTTGGTTGTGTTCTTATGCTGGTGTTTACACCTCTGGGTTTGGAATGATTATAGGATTAGGTGCCAAATTCTTGGGTTTGTTTTTATTGGACGAGTGTTTTGTTTCTTGGTTTCTTTTCTTCTCTGGTCTTCTGTTGTTTGTGGCCTCTTGTCACAGGGGGTCTCTGCCCAAGGTGGGTACTGGAGCTCTGGTGGCTGGCTTGGCCTTTGGTCCAGCAGGAGTCTCTGTCTGAGTTGGGAAGAACACTTGGAGAGTGTTCTTCTGGCTGGCTTGTGTGGTCTGCTCTGGGGAAGGAGCTGTCTGCCTTGTCTCATGGTTGGTTTGTGTGGTCTGGCTGAGGCAGGGAAGGTCAGGCCAACTTGGTCTCCAGGACTCAGAAGTATGACAGGAAGTGGGGGAGTGGGTGGGAAGATGGAGATGTTTTTGGGCTTTTGGGCCTGGCTGGGCTGGTGTAGTGGT
The DNA here is from genome assembly GCA_026225945.1 of Cricetomys ansorgei. NCBI lineage: Eukaryota > Metazoa > Chordata > Mammalia > Rodentia > Nesomyidae > Cricetomys > Cricetomys ansorgei. The sequence continues at coordinate 46,892,040 of JAMJFZ010000107.1, read as the reverse complement.
AGGGGTCAGTGAGCAGACTTCCTACCTGGTCTCCTGGCTGGCTTGCTTGACATGCACAGTGCCAGGGGCTGTCTTCCTGAACTGGTCTCTGAGACTCAGAAGCTGGGTGGGAAGGTGGGGTGGTTTTGGGCTTTGGGGCCAGGCTGGGCTGGTGTCTGTATTTTATATTCCTACATAATGGTTTCCTGTTCATTACTCATGCCTTCCCAGTGAAACAATACAATCAACAATTGTAGAGTTGAAATAGCTGGTAGAGTTGCTCAAGACTATGGTTCTGTGGAGCCAACTTTCCTCCAGGCACCAGGAATGGGTCAGTACTACCTGCCCTTGAGAGTGCATGTCTTACAAGCATGGACAAGCATCTCTAGAGACTGAGTCATTTCATGCTGTGGCTCATAAAACACTCACTTACTGGAGACTTAGCAGGAGGGTAAGTCAGACCTGCAGAAAAAACTGTAACTAATTTTTTTAAATCCCCCCTTTCTCCTGTGTGTTGTATGCAATAAAGCGCAAAGTGCTACTCTAAGAACTGCTGTTTGTGGCCTCTCTGTTGATACAATTATGCACATGATGGAAGGAGAGATCTGTTTCTTGGAAGTTGTCCTCTGATTTCCACATGTGCAACATTGCAGGTGTGTATGCCTGTATGCGCGTGCATGCATTTAATAAAAACATAAAATAAATAAAAAATAGATTATGATTCAGGGCTGAAGTTGGCTGTGGCCAACTTTTAAAATTTGATCTTAACATCTGATGCACAGTGAGAATACAGGTCTGGCCTGTTCTGTAAGCAATAGGCTGCAAGCTTATACAGAAACTCTTGCTGGAGGTCCAACCCTAGCCTGGGATAGCAGTTCTAATATTTGGAAGCTTTCCCATCTTGCTTTGCCTTCCAGTTTCTGGCAACATCCTTACTTCTCCGAAGTCCCAAAGCAGTGGCTCTCCTCTTATGGGGACTCTTTTAATTCCCAAGGTACAGGTTTCATTGTCTAAATGCTTTTTTATTTGAAACAACTGGGAGGTGGTGTGGGGGTGGGGGGAGAGGCTAGAGGTGTTTCTTAACATCCCATCATTCACAGGACAGCTCCTCCCCACTGAAGAGTTTCCCATAGTGCCTGGGGTGTGAAACTTGCCCACAGGCTTCACCTACGACTTTCTTTTGCCAGCTCTTAGTCTGCCAAAAGAAACATTAGTTAGTATTCCTTAGTGTAAGAATAGCCTAGGGTACTTGGCAGATTCACAGTGAAGAGTTCCCAGATCCATCCATAGAGATGGAATTTTAGCACACCAGTGACTTGGACCCAAAGTTTGCCCTGTAACAACTGCTCTAAGTCATTCTGAAGAAAGAGGTATGAACTACTCTCTGACAAATACTGAAGTGATTGAATTTTGATTCCAAACACAAAGCTTGGTATGTGAGCTGATCTGCCGGACAACTGCTTTTACTGGAACCAGCATTCTGTTGTCTTGCATGGGTTTGTGAATAGAATGCATTCCTGTTCCCTTGTCACCTCATTTGGTCTCATATTCCAGTGTGCAAAACTACCTCAGATCCTGGCAAAATGATACACATTAAAAATGTGCACCAAGCTGGGCATACATCCAGCTCTCGGAGGCCAACACAGGCTGATCGCTTTGGGGCAACATGTCTTCCAAGCCATAGGGCTACATAGTGAGACCATGTCTAAAAAAAAATGCATCAAAGTTGGGAAGAGTCACTTCTCCTCCTCAAATGTGCAAGGCCTTGGGTTTGATCTACAAATAAATGCTGCATTTATTTTCTCAGACAGACAGGCAGGCAGAGAGACAGACAGACTCCACCCCCACCACACACACTGCCTGGCTCTGGAGTTTACAACAGTAGAGAAAGACACGTACAGATAATAAATAGTGGTTTTGGTCTATTTCTCTTTATTTTGATTTTTAGCTATTATTATTTTTCCCCCTACTCTCATGTTGTTTTGTTTGGGGCAGAATTATACCAACTTTAAAAAAGTCCATATTGATTAGTCAAAATACAAGGGTCACTTTGTGGGCTGGTTTTCATTGATTGCTTTTGCTATTGAATGTGTTTCTTCATGTTGCTGACATAACTGGATTGCAGGAACTGTAGATATTGTTTTGTTCTGCTAATTTTTTTTTAAATTTAGACATTTTTATGTGTATGAGTGTTTTGACTGCATGTATATATGTGCACTATGTATATGCTGGTGTCTTTGGAGGGCAGGACAGGGTCAAAGTCCCAGAAACTGGAGTTACAGATGGTTGTGAGTTGCCGTGTAGGTGCTGGGAACTGAACTCAGGTCCTCTATAAGAGCAACAAGTGCTTTTAACCACCGAGCTTTCTCTCCAGCTCCCTGCTGGAGAATTTTGATTGTTTTATTTAGTATGCAGTTAGCTTGATTAAACCCTGTCTCCAAATTCAGTTGCTTTGTTGTGAGCATCAGTGAAGTTTCTTTTCAGTTTGGCTTTTTTGGGGGGGTTTTGTTTTCTTTCTTTCTTTCTTTCTTTCTTTCTTTCTTTCTTTCTTTCTTTCTTTCTTTCTTTCTTTCTTTCTTTCTTTCTTTCTTTTTTTTTTTTTTTCATGACAGGATCTCACTTTGTAGCCAAAATTTACCTGGAACTTACTGTGTAGCCCAGGCTGGCCTAAAACAAACAGGAATCTGCCTGCCAGGGCTTCCTGAGTGCTGGGATTGAGTAGAAGTCACTGTGGCAGGTGTTAGCTTGGGAACTTTTTAAAGGGTCTGTGTAAGGATTGGACAGTTTCTCTTCAGTGTCTTTCTCATGGTCAAGACTTTCTCCTCAGGTTTCAGACATTTTTTTTGGCTACCCTGAACTTTGATCCCTCAGTGTATAAGTTTATATTTATTTTGGCTTCTTTTTGAGTTGTCATGCCTCTTAGTGGTATTGTCTGGGATCTACCCTAAGACATAAGAATACAGCCCCTTTCTTAGAAGGAGAAAGTTCTATCTGTTTTCGGCTTGTTTTTGATCACTCCTTATTACTTTAAGACAATTAAAAACAATTGTTCCAAGATTACTCTCTTTTATACACAAGGGCTAGCCTAGTTAAAGTTAATACTGTGATCCGCTCATATTCTTATTGATTTCTCTCCGAGTCCTCCACAATGGAGGATCTGAGGTTTGAGGTTTCTTGTTTTTTTTTTCAAAGATAGGTTTTCTCTGTTGTAACTCTGACTGTCCTAGAACTCACTCTGTAGACCAGGCTGGACTTGTGATCACAGGGATCCACCTGCCTCTGCCTCCTGGGTGTTGGGATTTAAGGCTTGTGCCACCATGGGCTGGCTTAGAATTATTAAAATGGATCCACAAATGTAGATGACCCAGTATCTACTCAAATGCACTGTGGCATTCCTGGGTCAGCTCTGCATCGACTCTGGTCAGTCCATGGCTTATCTTCAACTCAGCATTTTAACATTGCAGGAATTATGTTTATTGAGTTATTCTAATTTTCCTATGTTTTATTACTTACTATTTCTTATTACTAGAATGTTCTAAAACTTATTAGAACAGTCTAGTGCAGTCCTGTAGTTTCCTAGCCAAATTATTATGACATAGATATTTCATGGTATTGTTCTTTCGTGATGTCACCATAATCTAACCAATACTATCCAAATGTGGAGTTCAGTATAGCTTAGCTCCAACATACCCTGAGGCTGTAAATATGAAATCTATGCCATGTAATGGAAAGATTAGAAGTAAATGAAAAGTACAATTGCATACTTTATTGACCCTTTCCTCTTCTATCTCTTTCCAGAGTTAAAAAAAAAAAAAGAACATTTAAAAGAGCTTAATGGTGATAAGGAGATTTTTCCCTTAGATATTTCTCTGGGATTCTATACTAAATGAAATCTCTGGTGCTATTTAGTTGGTTCTTATGCCCATTGGAGGCTGCTTTTAAATTTTACTGGCCTTACTTTCTATGCTGGAGAGAATATGTGCCTTCCTCCATTCAGCTGGTATTCAACTCTGCCTTGAAACTCATGAAAACCAAGCTGTATTTTCAGAGTCTAAGAAGGATTTGCAAACTAGAATCTACAGGTGCTTTCCTTTCTTACTATTTAGCAAATCTAACAAGGTTCTGGTGAGCCAGTTTGGAGTGCTGCTTCCTTAGAAGAAAGGCAGTAGCAGTACTTGTTTATGTTTATTTGTTCTTTGTGTGTTTACTTTTCTGTCATGCACTTTCCAAAGTCTGTTTATTGGATACGAAGTAGACATAAGTAAGAAAGTAAAGAAAACACCTAATAGGAAAACTTAGACATAAGTAGAAGTTTTACTCTTAACCTTAGTTCCCTAACTGCCACCTGAAGTAACAGAGCTCCAGACCTTAGAAGGCCCCTAGATCTTAGCACAACTGACTCCATGATGGAAGTGCTATTCAGGCTGTAAGGCTAGTGCAGAATGTCTCAGCCAGATGCCAGGTTTGTGCTCAAGTAAATTCAAAATAGAGAGCCTTTACCCAGGAAAGGGTTTAAATGAGACCAATACCTTGGTGAACTCTGCAAAAACTGACTTCACCAAGATTACCCTGCTGGGGAAAAATAAAAGCTCCTCCAGGACCTGATCCCCTGACTTGGCCTCCTCCTAACAATCAGGTCCCACAGTGGCCAGCTGTCATAGCCAAAACCTCTCAATTAATAACTAAAGCTTATGGGCAGGTAGAAAGAATAAACAGAACATTAAAAGAAACTCTAAAAAAACCTCTCATTAGAGTCTAGTGAAGGGTGAAAAGACCTCCTTCCTTTGCTTTGCTTTGGGGCCACTACAACTCACAGAGGGAGGGATTTACTTCCTATGAGATTATGTTTTGGAAGACCTCCCCCACTGCCTCCTAGGCTCAGAGACTAGCAGTTGGCAGAACTCTCTAATAATTTCTTTCTCAAGTCAATCACCCCCCGCACCCAGACAATTCTCCATAAAGGCTAATCATCAGGCTATCATTATCCACTGTCCTTTGTCCCTTGTTCTTTGTCCTTTGTCTCTCCATGGCAAACAAATATCCTTTGTGCTAAGGGTCTGGTGTCTGGGCGCATTCTATGCTGACTCCAGGGCTCTCACTTATTCTTTATTATCTCTAATGTTTGAGTCACTATTATTCCCTACTTTCTTATCTTGCTGCTAAATATATTTTCTTTATAGAAATGATAACAACAACAACAAGAACACACCTGGTAACCCCTCAATAAATTAATAAGCCAATACATAAATAATAACAAACCCAAAGATATACAGAAGCTCAGGAGAACCTAAAGTTGATAGTTCAGCAGATGACAAGCACTCATCCAGTTTGAACCTTTCTGCTCCTGGAAAACTGCTATCAAAGTTTGATGTGCTTGGAAATGGCCCGTTGACCTTTGATCAAACTAGGCTGTTTGGTAGCTGTTCAGACCCATGAGTCCTACTTTAGATCAGCTCCCAAACAGACTCATGGGCTCTGTATGCATGGGTCCTTTCCTATTGTTTAGGAAAATAGTTGTTCTGCTTTTTTTCTACAGAGCAGAGCCTTGTACACTCATTTGATCTTCATTTTTGGTCTAACACTCCTCTCTATCAATAATACTCCTATCTCCTGTCAGTATCAGTGACGGCCTCCTCCTATCGATACAGTCATTGCTTCTTCAACTTCTTTCACTTCCTCACCCATCATGACTTACTTTATACATATTCCTGTTATTACCTTAGGGTTATTTCATGCCGTTGTGTTCTGTCTACTACAATAAAAAACTGGCAAGGATTTGAACATCTATCAGAAGAGTAAATAAAAATTTCCAGTAGACCTACTTCCTCTTGATTTTTCCTTGTCTGACTCTTCCCCCCCCCCCCCCCCCCAAAATTAGCTCTTATTCTATTGTACCCAGACTTGGAGAATCCTACCATGGCCCAAGGACTAGTGCTGTCACACGTCTTTACACATCCATCAATTCGGGCTTTGAAACACATATCAGCCATCCTCACCACCACCACAACTCTGTGTTGCACTTCTTTAGTGTCACAAACCCAGCCGGACAGTGGCTTATTGTTTTTCTCTTCACAGACTCATGTCTTCAATTCCGGTGACTTTATCTTCCTCATTATTGTGATCGTAACATTTATCTGCCTGAAAAATTCTGTGTCCTGATCTCTGCTGGTCTAAAATAGCTATAGGCTAGTGTGGGTATACAGTTTTACCTTTGTTTCACCATTTTTTTTTCTCTAAATTGGAAATCTTCATTTTTAACAGTGAATAACTCTTCTGAAACATGTTTTCCCCCGTACCCAGTGAACTTTTCATTCAAATAATAAGTTCATAAAGTGTTAAAAACACATTGATTCTGTTCCAAATTGTATTTTCTTTTGAATTAAAATAAATGTTTTCCATTTTCAACAGGATGGCAGATACTGTGAAGACCTTCCTTGTGTAAAAAAATAAAAATCATGAAAGATAATCATTTTTCTAGTTTTAGCTTTGTCATTGGTTTTTTTTTATTTGTTTTGGTGCGGAAACATGCTTAAAATATATTTGATAGTGAAAGTGTAAAATCTAATGTGATGTTCCACAGCTTCAGAATGGCTCCAACTGTGTAGAAGTGCACTGTAATGTACAGACCTTCATCTTTGGGTTTGGTTAGTTTCAGTGTATGATATTTTTTATTTAAAACCTCTTTATAATAAAGTTAAAAAAATGTATTTTTAAAAATTTTTATCCACATGAGTTTTTTGTTGTCTGCATGTATGTATGTGCACCATCTTAGTGCCTAACAAATTTTTAGTAAATATTTTATTTACTATTTAAAAAATACAAAACCCCCATTGTACTGGATAAGTTATTTTTAAAGCACTAGTTATTTGATACAAAGTAAAGACTCTTTAGAAATGAAAGACTGAGAAAGCAGGAACACTTGGATGAATGACTGCCAAGACTAGCTCTTGACCAAGAGTCTGCCAACTCCTGAGGACTTAGAATTCTTGCTTTGGTGAGTGACTAAGATAAAGGCAGTCGGAAGAGAGACTCATTCCTTTCTCTGCTTTTACATTCTATTTCTTGTGGTAGCCTGTGTCAGGTAGCCTCTAGATAACTCCAATACATGACTGCGGAAAGAATTATGTGTGAAAAAAATGGTAGTACCCATGAATTAAAAAAAAATTCTCTTTTTGATTTTTGCAGAAGAGCTGTTGGGACCTTCCAGGGTTCCCTGGACCATACGGTTGTGGAGTAGCAGGAAAAGGCAAGCACAGGAGGGAGCAGTCGCAATGAGTCTTGTTGAGTGATGCTGGAGGAGAGCTCAGGATGTATCCATCCTTCCCTCTTCTCTTTTGCTCTTCCTTTGGGGTCTTGTTGCCTAGATTTCCTTTAAGTTAGGAATGCTACGAATGGACATACTTGATATTCCCTGAATAAAGTTTTGGTACATTCTGAAAAACATTATCCCTTTCCAATCTAAACTTGGAATTCACTAGCTCTATTTAGGTATGTATTTCCCTGAAGCTATTTTTGTATTATTTATATGGCTCTGTAAGTATTATCCAACCTGTTAAATACAAGGTCATCATGCTTCCCACTTTCCAGAGTGGTGGGATGGCGGGCCTGGGGCACCACCCCCAGTTTACGGGGTTCTGGGTTTTGAACTGGGATTTGTGCATGTGAGGCAAGTACTCTACCAAACTGTGTTCTCAGGCCCCTGTTAAGGAAATATAAATATGTTACCGCTTCCCTTAAAGAAAGCGATACTAACAGGGTATTTAAATTTTTCTTTTATTTTTGAGACTGTAATCGTATCGTTTCTTCCTTCCCTTTCATTCCTCCAAACCTCTCCTATACCCATCCTTGCTCATGGTGTCTAGCACAAACTGATGGTTTTGAGCAAAGCCCATCCACTTTGTTATTTATCCACTAGGTGGTGGTGTTCCCCTTCTAATGGTGCAAGGCAGGCAATCCCGAGAACACGCTATACTGTAAAAGTCACCATAGTTCCCACTCCAGAGTTATTAAAATTTTATCACGGTATTAGATTTATCCCATAAAAGGAATGTGCAATGTTTTCACATAATTTTTGGTAATGAGTTAGTTCACAATTTGGCATTGTCCGAATAAAGATGTCTCTTTAAGCCCTGTAACTTAATTTACAATAATCGTATTTTTAGTGATAACCAACTGCTTTATAGGAACAACTTTATAATATATGCTCAGAGACTATGAAATCTTTCCCTTTGAAGAATAGCAAGCTCATCAACAGCAAACCGGGTATAAACTGGAGACATTTTAGGAAAGCTATTTATATTCCAATTTACAGTTGTTTTTTTTTTAAATTAAAACATTTATAAAATGCACTGACTATGATTGTTTAAAAAAAAAAGTAATGGTTCTTTTTATGGTAAGGAAATGAGTTGAACCTCTGTGCTGTGAAGTGCTGAAAACGAATCAGCATTCTTTATAAATAGATTTTACTGCTGCTTTAGAAATTACCTTATGTGCTTTTTAGATGATGGAGAAACGAAGGCAGCTGTGCTTTGCTCGGTGCCTGCATCGTCATATTTGCTGTGTCATTTTCAAAAGGATTACAGAATGTTGGAGGTCAAGAGTCTCTAAATGGGGATTTCTAAGAAGTGCCAAAATGAGAAAATGAAAATAAAGCAAGTTCAATTTTTAGAAATTTATTTTCACTCCTAAATTGAGGGGAGTCCCAGATTGGAAGCCAGCAGATCGATGTTCCTATTTTGACAAAGCTATGGGTGGCCGAAGCATATCAGACACAAACGTCGAGGCTGCGTGTGAGCCAGGCTGATTAGTACAGCGGGGAAGGAGGGCATTGGTCAAAAGTCATGGCTAAGCGTTCAGTGTTCAGTGCTGACTAAGCTGTGAGTACATCTTCAGAGTACAGGGTTGACAACAGAATCGGAGCTCACCCTGAGTCTGAAGGGCAGGACTAAGAAGTCTTAGAAACACAAGCCAGACAGAACCCACCCGGGTGTGCTGTGCCGCGATGGGCAGTGAGCATCAAGATGTTCCAATCCACCTAGCAACATTTCCCTGATGCTTGGATTGGACAGACGCATCCCCCAGTCACAGAGCTATGTCTCAAGGTAGGAAGTCCATGGACAAAGCCCTGGAACACCTGGTTGCCAGGGAACATCCTCTTTGAGCAGATGGCTGGCTTTTCCCTGTACCCTCATGTGGCAGAAAGAGAGATCTACTGTCACGTCTTTCTCTTTTCAGAGGGCACCAATCCCATCCTGAGGCTCTGCCCTCTCTGAACCCTAATCACTTCTCAGTGAATCCAATTTCTAGAAACATCCTTTTGTCAGAGTGTAGGACATGAACTTATGGCCAACAGCATCTGTCCTAACAACTCTCAGCTGTCACCTGGGTATAAATCTAGCTAGCATTTGAATTCCAATCTATCTGACTCCGAGACCTAAGTCCCCTTCTCCTATACTACATTTTAAATCCTGGGAATGCTAACATTGTTTCTTTAGAAACTTCTCTTCTTTCACTTCTTCTATTAATTTTCACCTGAACATCCTGCTAATGAGTTCTTGAAAGCCTCAAGATTTGTGGCAGGTGTGATGGTTGGAGCTGATTGTCAATCCAGCAAGAACTTAGAATCACCTGAGTCTCTGAAGGTGCCTGTAAAGGATTAACTTGATGATGCTAATTGATACGGGAAGACCCATCTAATTGTGGGTGGGATCATTCCCTATGCATGTGATTCTGGACAGAGTAAACTGGGAAAAAGGAAACTGGGCAGCCACATACATCATTGCTCTCTTCTTCTGACTGCAGGCACAATGTGAGCAGTTGCTTCAAACTCCTGCCAGTGTGAATTACCTGCCATGATGGATTGTAACCTGGAACTGTCAGACAAATAAACCCTTTCTCCCTTAAGTTGCTTTCCTCAGAGTATTTTATCATGACAGTAGGATAAGAAACTGCTCTGTGATATATCCCTATCTATCTGTCTATCTATCTATCTATCTACCTATCTATCATCTATGTATGTAATATATATTACATCATATTGTATTATATCAATATATATATAATATATATATATAATATATATATATCAGCAAACAGTATTTTGAGGCTTTCTGCATATCAACCTAATAAATTGCTGGCCTGGAGAGGACAGTAGGTGTCTGATTCTACATACAACCTTCTTCCATATATCTCCAGGGATGGACTACTTTGAGCAGCCAAGGTTAATGCTCTTTTGAGGGCCATGGCTAAAGATGAAGCTTTCCTTAACTCTAAGTGGATTTTCTTGAGCGAGCTAGAGAGCTACAGAAGGCTGGGGCCTCTTCTTTTGGCAGAAAGTCTAATCATTTCCGCCTCCTTTTGGGATCTTGTTGCTCCAGTGCTGAGTGAGACATGCCTGCAGAATAATCCCTGGCAGTAGACTCTCTCACAGTCAATACTCTCATAGTCACTCTCTCACAGACAATACACCCCAAAACAAATAAGAAAAACACACTAAATACCTTGGCATCAGTAAGCTTTCTCTATGGCCAGATGTTTTCCTCTACTTCCCTGCCTGCCAGATAGTCTAGCTCTTTCTTATATGAGTGACCAGATATAAGACATAGTGTTGAGTTGGAGAGAAATAGCTGAAGTGGGTGGGGGTGGTTTCTGGCCTGCTTTGACATCAGACTGAGTTAGTAATAGAGTTTGGCTATAGTAATAGTAATATAGGATTATAGTAATAGCAATTGGCTCAGCTCAATAGAGTTCTTTCTGTGTATGGACAATCTCCAGGCCGCACTAAAATACTATTTTACTGAATTTTATTTTCTGTATACACATTTTTTTCCCACAAGAGATAAGGGAGTAGTTTCTTCCTAGATATACACCATCTTAATTACCCCTATTGTGACAGAGTTTACTCTCCTTGCTAAAAAAATTTTAGACAGAGATTCAAAGAGCACGTATAGAGAGAATTGTATTATGAGGGAAGTCTGAGTGTCTCCTTAGGGACAGTGGTTGTTTTCCTCTCATTCTTCCTCACAGTCTAGCCTTACATAAGAGTAGTGATTATATCCAAGGCAAAATTATTGTTTGGTTTGTGGTATGCTAGACTACATATTGGACAGTTGGGAAGCATCCCTTATTAATCACTGGCCCAAACTCACACTATCTGTAGTTGTCTACTGGGAAAAGCTACACTTATTTATTGAGTACTTGCCCAGAACTTTATTAACTACTGGGCACAATGACTATTTTGACTTGATAGTCAATCCTTACTGATTTCTATACTACGTATTCTGTATTGGTTACTTTTTTTCATTGCTGTGACAAAATGCCCAACAGAAGCAAACTTAAGAGAAAAAGAGTATATTTTGATATAAGAGGGGGATCTACACCGTTTAAAGGGGATGTCGTGGTGAAGCATGGAGATATGAAGTGGCTGGTCTCATTGCTTCCCTAGTCAACACACAGAGAAAAATGAGTGCTTATACTTAATCCATTTCTCCATCTGCCTCCTGAGAACCTGTGTCTATAGGATGGTACCACATACACCGAGGGAGACTTTTCCTTTTTAGTCAAGCCTCTCTGGATAATCTTTACAGACATGCCAGAGTTGTGTCTCCTAGGTGATGCAAAATCCAGTTAAGTTTACAACAAAGATTAACCATTACAAGTCTACCCTTCAATACCTAACACATCACTTTAAACCATAATTTTGGACCCTGGATTCTTAAATTCTCATGTTCATTTTGTAGTGCATAAATGTATCATGTTTATAAAAGTTCCAGTGTTCATGACTCTCTCTTCTTAAAACGATTTTTTTTGTGGCCGTGGTTTTAGCTCAATGGTAGAATGCTTGCTTCTTAAGCACAAGAGTCTGGGCTCAGTCCTCAGCTATGAAGAAACAAAAGATTTCATTTATTTGTATTTTGTATGTACTAATTTTACCTGCATGTGTGTGTTGGATCATATATGTGCCTGATACCTGTGGAGGTCAGAAATTGGTGTTGGATCCGTTGAAACTGGAATTACAGACAGTTGTGAGCTGCCATGTGGCCACTGGGAACTAGACCTGAGTTCACTGCAAGAGCAGTAAGTATTCTTAACTGCTAAGCCCTCTCCAACCCTTATTTAGCTATTTGTGTGTGTTATGTATATATATGTATATATATATGTGTGTGTGTGTGTGTGTGTGTGTGTGTGTGTGTGTCTTGAACAGGCATGGGCATGCTCCCACATGTGTGTGGGCAGAGGACAACTTTGTGAGTCAGCTCTTTGTTTCTACCACGAGTCCCCAGGGGGATTAAACTCAGGTCGTCAGGCTTGGCAGCAAGCACATTTACCCACTCAGTCATCTTGCCAGCCAAACTGGTAGGTTTTGTCAGGACCAAAAGTCAAGTCTGGGAACAGTGAGCGTGAGCAGGCTACCATGAAGAGGTAAGGGCTTAGTCCCCATTAGGTTGGCAGAAGATCACAAAAATCAGTTCCCCTTTCTTCCAGTGATGTTCACACTTGCTGGAATTAAATGGAGCTCTGAAAAGGACCTCACTGGAGCTCATGCATTGGTCCTGAGCTGCCCACACTCATCAATATCTTGGCTGGTGGCTATTCACTCAGGGGCAGTTTGCTTAACTTTGTTGATCCATACCAGAATACATGCTTTTGAAGTGGTTTGGAAAGCTCCAAAGGAGACGTGCTTCATGCTATTGGTATTGATGCCAAAAAGAAAAGGCTCTGCTTTTCATTAGCTGTTCATACTGCTCAATACATTTCTCTAGCACCTATGTCCATGCTTATACTAAGGCATAGCTAGTGTATCTGCAGCGGGATGGAGAGAACGGCCGGACCTTGATTCCGGGCTTAAGGATGCTTGGATGCTTGACTGAAGGCAAGCTGGAGATACACCGCAGTTCCTTCGACAGGAGGCTGGACATTCTTTATAGCTTCCCCAGACACAAGAATTGGCAGGGTTTGAAAAAGAGTCACGGGCAGGAAGTTCATTTGCTTTATTGCCACCTCCCCAGCCATAAAACTAAAAGCTTTTTACTTAAATCATGTTTATTCCCTCAAGGGAGTAGGGGGCCATTTCCTCCAGGCTTTTCCCTGATTGAAGTCTAGTCTCAGAGATTCAATAATTTGGATAGTACATTTGAATTAGAAGATCTTTATTATGATGCTTCTTATCCCTCTCCCCCTTTCCCTTTCTTTTTTTCTGCCTGTCCTGGGAGTTCCAGGCTGGCCTTCGGACTCGGTGCTCCTCTGGTCCCCGAGTACTGAGTGAGATTAAAGGTGTTATTGCACTACACCTGGCTTGCTAAGATTATCATATTCATGTCGTAGGGCTGCTGTAAAGCAACGCCACAAATCGAATGCTTTATCTTCTCACAGTACCAGGAGCTGGAAGTCCTAGTGAGGTGTGGTTTCTTCTGCAGCCTTGGCTTGCAGTAAGCTACTTTCTTGCTGTGTCCTCATGGTGCTTTCCCTGTTCTTGATTGTCTGTGTCCTAATCTCTTATAAGGATGTCAGTCATGTTGGATTAGGATTCATCCCTGTGACTTTACCCTAATTATCTTTAAAGGTCTGTAACTAGATCTCTAAATATGGTTACACTCTGAGGTAGTGGGGAGAGGATTTCAACATAGATACACCATGGGGAGACACAATTCACCACCAGCTATTACCAATAGGCTTCTGATTTCTAAGACCTGGAAGAAACATTCAGTACAGTGCAGTTGACCGCTTTCCCTCTTTAGGGGAGGCCTCTTTCAATCTATGTGGTTTATTCCTTCTCTTTTCCGTGGCTAATGTTAGCATTTCCCGTACATGCCATCTTTTTGCTCAAACTCTCTGTTTTAAAGTTCCTCAGTCCTCTGCCCTGGATCCTCTTTTCTTACTAAATGAAGACTCTAGACAATATTTTAATAATTTCAATAATTTTAAATACCATTTGTAGGCTGATGACTCCTAAATGTATATCAGTACTACAGATTGGTCCAAAATAGCTCCAAAATGCCACGTCCAAATGCATATTGAAATTTCAACTCGGACTTTCCTACGCATTCTAAGTGTTAGAACTTAGAAGCACTGAGATTAGTTCCAAAATCTATGCCTTTCCTTTCTCCATTCTCTCCCATTTATTTCTTTTCCAGCCTCCTCATTCTCCATAAAATCCATCTCAGTTATGATTCCTTCTCAGTGCTCTTGCACCAATACTGTCTCCAACACAGGTCCATCCTGCCTTCTCCATCTTTAAGTCTCAGCTGACATACTAACAGAAACTCCTGTTTCCAATCCTATGCTCCTCCAATGCATTATTTTGTTTCTTTTCTTCTTCATTTCTTCTTTATTCTTCCTTCCTCCTCCTCTTCTTCTTCTTCCCCTCCTCCTCCTTCTCCTCTGTCTCCTCCTTTTTCTTTCTCTTCCCCTTCTCCTCCCTCCTCCTCTTCTTCTCTTTTTTTGAGACAGACTCTCACTATGTAGAAAAGGCTGGCCTCAAAACTCATGATTGTCGTATAGATAAATGTATTACACAACCACTGGTCCTAATACATTTTTAAAAAGATTCATTTTTATTATTTTTAATGTATGTGTATGTTATGGTGGAGGGCAGAAGAAGGTATCAGATCTGCAACTGGAGTTGCCTGATTGGGTGTTGGGAACCCAGTTTAGGTCAGCTGGAAGAGCAGCTTTTAATTGAAAGAGGGCTTTTAATTGCTGAGGCAGCTCTTTAGCCCCGCCCCCATACATTCTTTATGGGAATCCAAGCAGATCCTTTAAATATTTCAATTAAATTAGTTCTTGGATATCTCAGCAATTTTGCTCTTCTCTCACACCCTTGAGTTGCCCTAATTCACAGCTGTTTTTATTCTTTTTTGTTCCCTACTGTCCAGGTACATTCTTGCTCCTCTGAGTCCAAGACTAGCAGCCTGGGCATCTCTGGGAGTGTGCTAGAACTGAGGTCTTAGTGAATCACAACCAGCATTTCAATGAGGAACTCATATGTTTCATGTATATTTTAAAGTTTATGATTCTTTGCTGTAGATCTCAGCCTACTTGGTAGTCCTTTAGAGAGAATTTTCCCAGTTAGCCAATACCCATAAAATTACATAATAGATGTGATCACAGAATCTGTGACACCCAGAAAGAAAAGAAAGCAAAGTCCAAACAGGGCAGTGAAGTCTACCAATCACAAGTGGTTTTTAGAGTTTTACCTAAACCTAAGGGTATCAAAATTTCTCAGTTGTTTAGAGGAGCATACGATGTTTATGAATACTTTAAAGCAAATTGAAGATTGCAAGGTTTGTTTGCTTTCACAAATACTTTTGAGTTCCTTCTGAAAACCAGTTTTCAGAATTGGTTAGTTGCAATTTGCCACATCACAATACCATAGGACAGATGCACAGCAGTGAGCCACAATTGGCTTGGGTTTTCCAATATTTCATTGATCTGTGTTTGTGGGGTGCATTTTAGATTGTCCAGCAAGAGCACAGATTCTTTAATGTAGTTTGAATCCTGCTTTGTTACATGTCAATTGACCAGTGTTTTGTCACTAACACTTAGACGCTGCGGAGTTGACTGACTGGTCTGTGATTCCTGGGGTCATCTGTGCGTTCTGTCAGGCGCTCAGGAGTCATTGCAGGCATCCAGCATTTTTCAAAGGGCACATGAGGGGCCATCTGATGAACTCTGTCATAGTTTGTAACTGTGATGAGAAAGAAAATGTGCAAATGCTTCTTAAATTTGTCCCTGAAAGCACTTCTAAAGCATTATATGCTTCTTTTGTTTGTAAGTGATTTTGTTGCCTCTACTGTCAAGTATTTCAGAATTTTATGACTATCAAAGCTTTTTATCAAGTTAATTGAAAAAAATGGAGTTAATCAATAAACTAAATGCTAGCAGAGTTGTAATTTTTAAATATAATCTCATCCGTTCTTTAGTATTACAGCTGTCCCTTGTTTGTTCAACAGTAGAGGTAGTAGTAAATAGTAAATAGAGTAGTGAATTTGATTGGCAAGCTGCGTGGAGGTGAGGTGATATTTAGGTATAATGGAGGACACATTTGACATCTGCTGCGAGCTCTGGAGGTAAAGCAAAATAAAAGTTCAAGTCAGTTCTCTCTCACATGTCCACAGTTTAATATTTTAACACTTCCTTTGGACATTAGTGAAAACCCTAAAGGAACAAGAGAGGGGCCAACATTTGCTGATCGCCTTCCACAGAACATTCATTCAGTCAGCAGAAAACTCCTCAGTAGGTTTCATTTTTACCCCAAACCACAGGAGTAGCATTAAAAAAGACATGGCAAAAACCAATCAGGACAGCTACTATATATAAATAGTAACCTGTGCCGGTAAGGGTGTGGAGCAATTGTAACCATTGTGCATGGCTTCTGGGGGATGGAGAGTGGCACAGCAGCTGTGGGGTAACAGCGTGTCGCCTCCTCACAAAGCTAGGTAGGGAATTACCATATGATTTCTTCATACATATTTATATTTCACATCTATATTTATACTCCAAAGAATTTCAAGCCAGGACTCAGATACTCATGTGTGTCTGTGCAAACACCACAATCGAATTACTCATAGTGGTTGAGAATAATTGATAACCAAGAAGAAATCCATTCATAGATAGGTGGACAAAGAAAATGTGATATTTAATGTGTAGATTATTATTCAGGTTCAAAAAGGAAGCTATTTGTTATACTTTTTTTTTTTTTGAGACAGGGTTTCTCTACATAACCTTGGATGTCCTAGAACTCACTATGTAGACTGGGCTGGCCTCGAACTCAAAGAAATCTGCCTGCCTCTGCCTCCCAAGTGCTGGGATTAAAGGCGTGTACCACCACATCCGGGATCTGTGTCATACTTTCTGCAACACTTATGGGCCTTGAAAATATTTCAAGTGCAATGAGCCAGAAAGAAAAATAAATACATAATTTCACTTGTGTGAAGTAGCTAGCACCAGCAAATTCAGAGACAGAAAGCAGCAGAGAGGTTGTGTGGGTTGAGTGTAGGCAGGAATGGGTAGGTAAAGGATACAGAGATTCTGATTGGATGTGAATAAACTATGGAAACACAGGATGGTGACTGCTGTGTAAAGTTGTGAATGCACTTAATGCCATGCCCTTATGTGCTTGCAAACAAGTAAACACACACAGTTTGGTGCTCAGTCTCCTGCCAGATGTGCTGCTATGATTAGTCTGCTGTGATTGGTCTGGACCTGTTTACTTGTTTGATGATTCCCCACTGAAGTGTAATGTTTGTGAATAAATGCTTTTGTTTTTATCAATACTACATTTTAGCTGTTAACAATAGTGCTTAGATAATAGGAAGATTTATATGCATACATATATACACATATGCAATATACACACATACATATACAGATGTATATATACATATATGTATATGTGTACACATATACACACATACAGATGTATATATTTACATGCATATATAGTTTTCCTTTTTCTTTCCTTTTTGAGATAGGGTTTCACTATGTAGCATTGACTGGCCTGGATCTTGCTATGTAGACCAGGCTGGTCTCAGAATCACAGAGATCTGCCTGCTTCTGCTTCCTGAGTGCTGGCATTAAAGGCAAGTGCCATTATGACCAGATGCAATGAATATATGTTTTGATTGAATAAATCAGTTTAAGTCTGGGGAAAGAGGCTGATATGACATAAAGAATGAGAAAGGAGCCCATGGCTAACATCTAGAGGGGTCAGATGTTCCTGTGATCACATAAGGCAACATTGCTTTATTCCTACTGAAATACCTGTCCATGTCCAGATTTCTAATATTTTCTCTTGTATTTTGATCTTTCTTTAGAACATACTAACATTTTATATTTGCTTTGACTCTAGATTATAAACTCCTACAGCAGAGAAATCATTTCAGCCCTCTCATTCCTGTAACTCTGCATAGAACCCAGTGTGGGATGCATAGAAGACAAGCATCTGCTTTTCTGCCACTCACCTTTTGTTTCTTAGGAATTAATATTAGAGAGAAAGGAACCAGTGCTCATCTGTGTCTCTCTCTCTCTCTTTTTTATAGGAACAGGGAATGAAAGAGGAAAGAAGGCTTAACTTTTAGGAAAGTTTCTTTGTATGCTAATATAACTGAGTCTGGACAGAGTGATAAGAATGTTGGAATTTACAATGTGTAAGGAGATCATATATCTCTAGATGTGTTTTTCCCATGTGGGATTTCTATGACTGGCATTTTGATTACTGGGAAACAATAGATTTTGATGTCTGTATTTAAATCCATCAAAGCTTTAAAGCTCTGTGCAATGCTATATACATTTTCTGTTAACTCCGAGGAAAGTAGCGTGGTGGCATAAGGAAGAACTTTTACTCAGTTTCCCAACTGTTTATGTAAATGGAAGAAGAATCATTTTTTCATTGATCATTATTTTTAATGTCAAGAGACCTTCCTTGATGCCATTTTATGATTATGGAGAAAATAGATTTTTTTTTTTAAAAATTCAAAGTCCTGACTACACGTTGCAAATAGATGTTTTGATACTTTGTTGCTGTGGTCTGAGACTTGGAATCAGGAATTAAAGGAAGTGTTGCTACCTGCAGGTTGGAAAACACTTGTAAGGGTGCTGGAGAGAGGACTCAGTGATTACAAGAGCTTGCTGATCTTTCATAGGACTAGGAGTTCTTAGCACTTACGTGTCTATCACTCTAGCGCCAGGGGTTTTGACACCCTCTTCTGGCCTCTACTAGTACTGCACTCATGGACACATACACACAAAACACGCATATATACATAAATAAAAATCCTAAAAGAAAATGCACATAAGCATCAACTCTGCATTGACATTTCTTATGCTTACTTTTTGTATTCTTGAGCAAAATTAATATGTGAAAAGAAGCAGAATATTTTCTGTTGACATTTATGTTATGACAAGATTCTGCTTTAGATAAGCAATAGTATGTTGTGAGGTCACTCAATGCTACAACATCCTCTGCCTTCAAGGCATTACAAACAGCTTAAATCAATCTGGCATCCTTACTGAGGATAAGCAAACAGTGAAATGAAAGCAATTCATCTGAGACAGCAGAATGGGAACTTCACCACTGCACTTGGAAGGTGGCTCTCACCCTGCCAAGGTTTTGCTCCACCAGAGCAAAGCATGAATTTTTCATCCCCCTAATAATTAAGGTCTTCAGAGTTTCATGGAACTTTCTCTTGAAAACAGCAAATATATAGAGAATTGCTGAAATTCTGCTTATGCTTGCTTTGAATATTAAAAAAAAATCCAAAGAAATCTTTGCCAGAGGATATAAAGTTCAATTATATGCTAGAGCACATACAAAGGCACTGGAGATGGGAGGGGCAAAGTTTTCAAGTTGATCTTAGATAAAAGAAATGGACATCTTTATTGAATTTGTCTGAAAAAAAGAGTCCTTAATGTTATCTGTTCTGTTCAACTCATGCAAACCTTAGCCCTACTTTGTGTCTTTTCTCCCTTTGTGACCTCCTTTCTTTATATTTGTGTCCAACTTAAATTTGTCTAAATGGGGAGACTATGAGAATATATTAATTCTTTCTCATGATGTATCTACTGCTCCTAAAACAGTTCAAAAATTCCTTTACTGGAATCGACCTCAGGGATAGTGTTGTGCTCTAAAGGGAACTTGGTTGTGCTGATTCACATACTGTTCAGCATGAACTTCAGAATCTCATACATGTTCAGAATCCAGGCTGTGTTCTCAAGTGTATGGGAGGTCTTGGGAAACTTACTTAGTCTCTTTGAGCCTCAGCATTTGGAGTATAGTGACACACATGTCATATACGGGTTGTTGAATGAACCACAGTTGTGTACAAATCTAGTGTACTAACTTTCTGCCTTTTCCTCCTTTCTGCCTCGAGTTCACATCAAAGATTAGCTCTGAGGTCTGATTTATCAGAATTTAGACACTCAGCCAAGTTCTAAATTTGAGAACAAGGAACTGCAACACAATGTTAAGAAATCAGAGAATGGCAACTATGAGCTGTAGGCTCCTGGAAGGCCGTGAGGAAAGTGATGCAGGTCAGAGTAATAGTAAGCAATGCTTTTTTTAAAATCCATGGGTGTGAGAATATTTAATGCCTGAGGTTATTTACTAGATCATAGGCAACTTACCAGTGGCTATATACCTGAAGAAAAACGATCTTCTCTAGCTGAGTCTCACCAATATGCACCAATAGACATTCCAAAGAAGACAGGGAAAAGTCCATGGGGCTTCAACCCTACACAAAGAACTACAGGCAACTTAAAGAATGCTGAGAGATAGAAATAGTCTTTCTTCAGGGAAGAACATGCCAATTGATGAAAACATACATTCATGAAACAGTATCCAAACTGAGCAGGTTGCATGTAAGGATATATATGTATATACAATATGCATGTGATAACAGTTAATAAAAATGAGATTATGAATTTAAAAGAGAGAAGGGAGGAATATTATGGGAAGGTATAGAAGCAGGAAAGGGAAAGGAGAAATGTGGTAATTATATTATAATTTCAAAAATAAAAAAAACAAGCAAAAATGAATTGGGACATTCTTGTCTACATGACCTCAATTTCTACACAAGCTTTGAGTATCTCACCTCAGAGAAGGCATCACACCTCCTAAGTGGGAGGAGGATATTATCACCAAGCATATCTGAGGGGCAAATAGAAGGCATAATAGAGGAGGTGTTATCTGAATAAGCTGTGAAGAAGAAATAGAATTTTTTATGCAGCCACAGGAGACATTTTATTAAGGCTACATCTTCTACCTAACACCAGCTGGAATTTCTATTTCATTTCTCTCTCTAACAATATGAGACAAAACTCATTGGAGTTTCATAACAAATATATGATTGAAATAGGTTATAACCCTTTGCCTCCATTACAGGATTCAGAGCCATAGAGCAGCAACCCATTGCTTCCAGAAGGGATGGCCTGCCTCCTAAAACTTCCAGATCAGATGACAATGAACAACCATTCCGAGGATGAAGCTTGCAGCAGAAGTCAGGTATCTGAACTGTGATCTGTTCTAATAAATGTACTCTTTGAAATATAGCTTAATAACCTGTAATGATGCACCAGATTAGTCATGGAGCTCTCTTAAAATGGTGGTGAGATGAAGTATTTTATAAACTGAGGCCTAATATATATTTGTTCTCATTGTTTGTTTGTTTGTTTATGAGACAGATTCCTACTATGTAGACAAGGTGGGCTTTGAATTTGAATTCTCCAATATCTGCCTTTAAAGGCTGGAAATGTAGGCATGTGACATTACACCTGCCTCTAATATTGTTAGCACTTTGTTATTATAACTATGTCATGTAAAATATTGGATGACTGTAGAAAGCATGTGCTTTTTAATTATGAAGCTGTTATAAAGCACATGGAATTTTGTTGTTCTCTTGGAACAGCATAATTTCTTTGATTACACTTTTAGGTGGACTAGAAATTGAGTGCACCAATGTTTTAGGAATGTAGAAAGATTTAATTTACATTTTTAATCTGTTGAAGTGCAGATCAATAAATAGAAGCACATTTGTTTTGTAGCCCATCATTCTGAAGGATTATATAAAACCATGGGAAATACTGATTCACCTTTTCCAAAGAGACAAGTAATTTTCTTGAACTTTGAGGCCCAAATTCATCCTTCCTGGTTTTCATTAGTTGATGTAATAGATTATCATAAACTAAAAACAATACAAGCATTTGCTGCTGCTCTTGGTGGTCACTAAAGTAGTTGCTAAGACACTATTGCTAAAGATGACACATGTTTTTGTCACATGAGACAGAGAAATCAAGATGTAACTAGAATGGAGGTTTCTTCCCTGCTGGCTAGCCCTTATAGTGCTGAAAGTGCTATGCAAGCTTCTTCAGGAGAATTGTTATCAACAGTCTTACTTTGCGGAAGAATACTGGTACAATAGTGGCAAATCTGTTATAGGGATAACCAACTGTTTTCTGTTTGGATTTGGTGCCCCCTCCTCAGGTGGGAATATATGCCAGGTGCTGTAAATATGGTGACAGGTTGTAGTTGGAGAGGTCACAGACCTTAGTGGGAAGCTACTGCCGTTGTGTTGCTAGATGGATGTGATGTTACTGTTCAATTGCCTTCTAAATAACTCTTCAGGCAATTTTAATTTTCTTTCTCCATTACAATCTCTCCAGTCTCATCCTGAGCCCTATGGCAGACTCCTTGCAGGTACTTCTCTTCTCATTCTACCTCAATTCCCTGGGAACTCCCCTGATCCTTGGTGTGGACCCAGCTTTCCTCCTTCCTATGGACTTTCTCAGCTCTCCCTTCTAGCCCATTCCCAGTCCTTTGTGTCAGCTGCAGATATAATATCTAGAAACACTCTCAACCCAGGATCCTCAGTGGCTACATCTGGCAGGGACTCAGGTAGGTGAGTCACATTATCCTTCCTGTCCTCCATTATGAGCTTCCATTCTCACCCTCAGCGTGGTAACAACCTGCTTGTAATGCCCTGCTCCCACCTCAATGCCAGTTACTAGATACTCTCAGTGATTCTCAACCTGTGGGTCAAGACCCTTTGAGGGGTGAATGACCTTTTCATAGGTGTTGTCTAAGACCATCTGCACATCAAATATTTACATTACAATTCATAACAGTAGCGGAATTAGTTACAAAGTAGCAATGAAAATAATTTTATAGTTGGGGGTCACCACACATGAGGGACTGTATTAAAGGGTCACAGAGCATTTGGAAGGTTGAGAACCACTGCTCTAACTTGTAGTTCAGACCCAGGGTCCCCCTAGCCCTTTCATCCCAGTCTTTCTGGATTGTTCTTTGTTTTATTGTAAACTACTTGCATGATCACCACATACAACTCCTTCAGGACCCAACCTCTTGATGTGGACAGGAGTCCCTTAGCTCTTTCCTGAAACCCCTCTCGATTTTATTTCCTAGCCCATCTCCATTCCTCTCGGCCACACACCAATCTGTAGAAGCACTCCCTAAAAGGCAACCCACAGGCACACACGTTCTTAGATCCAGAGAGAGTAACAGAAACCAAGGAATGGAAGAACTATCCAACAAAGCCAAATATTCCCATTTCCAAACGCAGCCCTCAGAGATGTCAGGCTGATGTGCTTCTGCTCCGGGGACTTGGCATTTAGGTGCCTTTTGTCTGGAGTGCCTTTCCGTTAGCCATCAGTATGACTCAGGGTCCTCTCCTTATCCAGGCCTCTGCTTAATTATTCCCTTAATGTAAGAGGAGTCATTCCTGACCACTTGCTGGAGACGGCACTCCTCTTCCACCACGTGGGTTCTGGCGATGGAACTCAGGTCTTCAGTTTTGGTGGCAGGCACCTTAGCAGCTGTCCCACCAGCTCCGTGTGCATTACTTCTATCGTATATACATGCTTCCAAATTCCAAGAAGAATTCAGATTACTTATGAGTATGACTGGGCCATGGATGTAAGTACAACAGAGGTTCTAATGCAAACTGGCTTGATTGAATTCCATTTTTGTTATCTCTGGAGGCATATGAGAAAGCAAAGATTTGGACTACCTCATGTAGCTTTGGACAGGAAAGCTGAAAGTGGACCTAAAGGAAAGAAAGCACCCGTACCTTTTCAATCTTTAGTATGAGTATTCTTTGTGCCCAATGATAAAATTTCCACAGGGCTAAACCTTTTTCTGTCTTGTTGGAAACTAAATATGAAATTAATGTCACCTTAGTATTAGATGTTGAGTAAATCTTAGCTGACAAGCATTAAAGAGTAAATGTCAGCCATTCTGGTTTTGTATTGGCACAGGAGCTCATTGTAACCTAGGTTGGCTTTTAATTCACTACATGGCTAAGGATAACCCTGAATTTCTGATCTTCCTGCCTTTGTCTCATGAGTGCTGTTCTATGGACAAGTGCCAGCATTTCCCATTTATGGAGTTCAGAGGATCACACCAGAGCTTTTTATATGGTTGGCAAGTATTCTACTAACTGTATCCTAAACCCCAAATATTCCATTTAAAGAGTATTGATGGGAGTTTAAGTATTTCTTATACAGTTCCAACAGGGGGTTGAGTAAATGGATGTTTAGAATAGGAACAAAGAGTAAGGAAAAATGTATCCTTATTTAGGAAAAAGGAAGCATTTATAATTTCAATTCTCCAACTACCCTTCCCTTCAATTTCAAGTAATACAAGATTTTAGAGTTCTCCCATGATGTACTTTGATGGCCAAATATAAACAAAGTCACCATAACTTTTTCTCATATCATTTACTTCTTTATCTCTTTAGCCTTTGTGTGTGTGTACGCACGTGTGTGTTTAGTGTTGCTCATCTCTAAATATATGTAGCTAGTTGATCTCTCCAAAGCGATTATTTAGGCAAACCATGCAGGTCTGATTTCTCCCATCTTTCCATAATTACTCAGAGTCATTTGATTCTTATTGTTTTTCTGCCTCCTCAACGTATTTTGTCCCCCAACCCCCCAGTGAGTTCTGAGAACGAAGTATTGCACTATGGCACAGGTTCACTCCTTTCCTCCCAAGGCTTCTTTTTCACTTCTCTTGCTGCCTTTCCCTACCACACACACACTCCAGTCACTTCTCTTTTGGCTGTCAGTGCACATAGTAAATCCCCTTTTAGTTTCTTATAATAGTTCTGTGTCTCTTCTGCCATTATACCTTTACAAGGACCTTCCTTCCATTACATAAAGGTGTTTTATAACACTCCCTGCAGAGATATTAGCTTACTAGTCTGGATCTTATTTTTATTGCCTCCCTCCATTTCTAATCTGACTGTATTACTTGGTTTCATTTCTCAGCTCTGAATGTTAACAACGCAGTACAGATGGATGTTGTGACTTGCCTGCAGAGGTTATTAAGATGCTATTTGCTTCTCCTCCCCACAGTCATTAATAAAGATGGGGAAAGTAAGTTCAAAAGTATTCCCTGGATCCTAGAAAATCTCCCCCACCCCCAAACAAATTTAGTATGCCATTACTTAACCTTTCCTTCTGTTTTCTTTCATTCAATCAATCAAATCCCTTTCACCATGCTTGTGACAAAAGAGATGTAGCACCACATTGTGGAATTGAATTCAACGAACTTTCATCTATGTTAAAGTCAGAATTTAGGATATTTTCTTTTTATGAATTAGCATTAACTGCATCAAAAAAGCTTAATGAGATTCACTGGCTGCCATGTGTGGTGATTACTTTCTCATAATTTACTGAAAGAAGAAAAGCCCCTTGATTTGTTATGATTTTAAGGAGTGGAAAACAGCAGCTGGAAAAGGATATTGACTTGGGTCAAAGCGTGTTAAGGCATGGTCGAGTTCCTTTGTAACAGATTGGTAGAGAATGATTTTGTGTCTAAGTTTTACTGGTGTCAGCAGACTGAATAAGTCCATACATGGAATGGCAAAACAGGGGCTAGTCTCATCCAGTTAAGAACTGGATACATATAAAAGTAGTCCTGAATTGTCACAGCGGATGTTACTCCAGGAAGTGCACCTGAGGCAACCTCTGTGGTGGAAGTGCCCTGCCCTAGTCTTCCCAGATGGGACATGTAGAAATGCCTTCGATGCAGAGACAGGTCGATTTCCTCTTTACTCCAGGTTTACAACACCTGAGCAACCCATGATTGGAGGGCTGAAGAGTATAAGATAAAGGCTTGCTCTTTTTCTTAAGTTCTCCATTTAAAAATTGCCACTATTGGGGCTAGAGAGATGGCTCAGTACTTAAGAGTAGCTGCTCTTAACTGGCTGCTCTTCCTGAAGATCTGGGTTTGATTTCCAGCAACCCCATGGTTGCCCACAACCATCTGTGACCCCAGTTCTAGGGAATCCAACATACTCTTCTGACCTCCTTGGGATACCACGTGTGCACATGGTGAACACAGGCAAGCCACACAGGCAAAACAGCCGTTTACATAAAAAATAAAATAAATTAAAAAATGTCAGAATCTTCCTTGCTTCATGTAGGTGTACTTACTTGTACTGCTACTGACATTTCTTTTTTCTCTCTCTTGATAAATAAATTACATGAATTTTCTTTTTTTCCTCTTCCTTCCTTCTTTCTTTCTTCCTTTCTTTCTCTTTCTTTTTTCTTTCTTTTTTCTTTCTTTCTTTCTTTCTTTCTTTCTTTCTTTCTTTCTTTCTTTCTTTCTTTCTTTCTTTCTTTCTTTCTTTCTTTCTTTCTTTATGTGCATTGCTTTTTTTGTCTTCATATATATCTGTGTGTGTGAGGGTGTTGGATACCCTGGAACTGGAGTTAGAGGCCATTGTGAGCTGCCATGTGGGTGCTGGGAATTAATTGAACCTGGGTCCTTTGGAAAAGCAGCCAGTGCTCTTAACCACTGAGCCATCTCTCTAGCCCTTCTTTTCTCTCATTTGATTCCCTACATGCACAGCGCATTAACTGTGGATCTTCATTCAAATTCTTATGTTATTAAGAGGACAGCAGACAATTTTGACTTTTTTTTTTCACTTGTCAACATTCCCTGTAAGAAATACAGAAGGTAAAAGACAGAATAACATAGAATAGAGATTGGGAGACATGGCAACAAGGCCCAAAACAAAGACCCATGTAATTTGTAGCTACCCACTATTCTTGGGGACTCCAGCACTTGGCAAGCCTTGGTCACTGACATTTTTCCATCTTAAGAATGTTCCAGTTCTGTCTGTATTGACAATGATGTACAGCTGACAGCAAAACTCTGATTTAAAACAATTGCTGTTGTAGTTCAGATCCTTTTGATGTGTCAGTTAATGAAACATGGATTCAAAAATGAAAACCCTAAAATTACATTTGGGTGGATAACTGAATGCCAGACACTCATGTAATTCTTCACTATCTCCTAGCTAACCCAGTACTGTTGTTGGCCAAATAAGTGGTACCTTGTGAGAGTATAACTGTTCAGCATAATAACTGTGGTGGTGAATATATTCTAGTGATCAAGCTGTATAGAATCCAGTATGAGCAGTGTGTACCCACACATGAATACTTTTATATGCCCACACAGGTAAATACATATGCTCTCTTTATTGACAGTTGTGCTTCCTCTAGTCTCAGTTACTCAAGGTCAAAAAAAGTAAAATATCAATATCTGTCTTGATTCTTTATAGAGAGAACACATTTCCATAAATGTCATTATGGAATATTGTAGTATTCTATTCTAAATTAGTTATCATTAGCTATGGGGTTTAGTGTACCCATGGTTTTGAGTACCTATGGAGTTCTTGGAATGTGTCCTCTGTGGAAAAGGGGATCTACTGTCTAATGAAACTGGGAAATTGGGATATAATTGCTCAGTCACATAGGATCAGTTTCTTGGTTCTGCTCAGATTGTAGTTTTTCAGAACTGGGCACCATGTACAAAAACCATTTCTGTATTAGTTCTTATAAACACATGTAAACCTGTACATATCACAGTGAAAGCTATGATCAAAAACAGTAAAATTTTAGTATTTTGCTAAGATGACATTTGTTTCTGAAAAAAAAATAAAAGTAGTAGGATCAACTACTTTAAAAATTAGGAGGGGGAGAAGAAACAGTAACGGCGAAGGGGAATATGATCAAAGTACAACAAATATGTATGAAAATATAAGGAAACCCATTATGCTATTCAGCTAATATACACTAATAAAAGTTAAAAAATTTGGATCCAAACACTATGGTGTCGAGGGAAAAGCATGTCCAGAGACTGTAGCTAACTAAGTTACTTCTAAGGAAAATGATGTCATATTCTAGCAGTTTCTTGGAAGGAGATCTTGTTTAAAAGATTCAGAGTAGGATAAGCAACATGAAAATACTACATAAGGTGCACCATCAATCAGTTATTAAGTTGTGTGATGGTCATTTTCATATGAGGGGCTTTAATAAAAACTCTTAAGTAGTGAGGACTATGATGTAATTGTCTCTAAAAGATGAATTATTTTCTTACAAACCATGGAAATAATCCAGACATAAAATCAAGTAACAAGTCTAGTAATAAAAAAAAACTACTGTTGTCGGTGCTGGAAAGACAGCTCGGTGGTTAAGAGTACATACTGCTTTTGCAGAGGACCTGGGCTGGGGACTGGAGTTCAATTCCCACTACCTATGTTGAGCAGCTCCTACTTAACAACTGGCCATAGCTTAGCTCCCGGTGATCTGAGTCCTCTGACCTCTGTGGGAATCTCCAGTCGAGTGTACCTACTCACCCCCCCCCCCACATAATTAAAAATAATAAAAATATTTAAAAATACCATGTGTTTGTTCTAAGGTCATCATTTGTCATGTGACTGTGTGCTTATGAGATTGTGTATGTATGTGTGAGATCTTGGGAGACCTCACACTAATACTTAGCTTTTCCTGAGTGGGGGGGCATTGAATTACTGTAGCACATTAATTTGGATAGCACTTGGGAAGAAAACATTTGCTTCTTTGAGGAGAGAGAGAGAGTAAAATCTGTCTACTTAAGGCTGATGAATATGGGTGGATGAGACAATCATAATTTACTAGGCCATGACTAACGGTTGCTGAAAAGCAATGGGATTGCATTTTTTTTTTTTTATGTGGCTACTTAGTGGTTCTGAAAAAGGCAAGAAACATTAGCATTTATGATATTCCTTGGATTTTGCTGTTTATCGTA
Source organism: Cricetomys ansorgei (assembly GCA_026225945.1). Taxonomy (NCBI): domain Eukaryota; kingdom Metazoa; phylum Chordata; class Mammalia; order Rodentia; family Nesomyidae; genus Cricetomys; species Cricetomys ansorgei. The sequence goes on along the minus strand of JAMJFZ010000107.1, from coordinate 46,863,473 downwards.
AACCCAGTAACTGGCTTGATTCTTTATCCGCCCACTGTTCCTGACATTTTTGTTGAATATTTACTACATTCCAAGTGAGGAAGGTGAAGTCCAATATACGTTCTTTCAAGATATGTCACCTTGGGATAGAAGTAGAACTGGAGCAAACAGAAGAGAGCAGGCTACTTTTTAACCAGCTCCCACCTCTCTGTGATGAGAGGTACTGTCTCAATACCTAGAGTCAGGATATATCCTTATTGCTGGAGACACAGATAATTATGACCAAAAAGTTTTTGCTAAATGCACCTCCCACCCTGATTATCACCACCAGGCCAAATGCCCTGTATTAGTTACTTTGTTTTTATTTTTTTTGCTCTGATATGATATCTGAAAGAAGCATCTTAAGGAAAGAAGGGTTTATTTTTGTTCACAGTCTGAGGGTGTCATTCATGATATGGGGAAATGGTGGCAGCAGGATCTTGAGGCAGCCTGGCAGGTTGTGTTCACAGACAGGAAGCAGAGAGAGATGAATGCCAGTGCTTGGCTTGCTTTCTCCTTTTTATGCAGTCTGAGACCCCATGGAGTGGAGCCCCTTATATTCAGAGTGAACCTTCCCTCTTCAGTTATGCAAACTTTTCGGGAAATCCTATCTTAGATACACCCAGGTGGCATGTTTCTATGGTAATTCTAATTCAGCTGACAATTAAGATTAACCACACCACCTGCTTTCTTCCAGTTATATGTCACTATGTCTGTCTGCTCTTCATCAAACCTGAAAATAAAAATAAATGAGTTTTTCTTTCATCATGAATCCTCCTATGCCATATAAGATAGGTAAAACAGAATGTTTGCCTCTTATTAATCTTATGATAACCATTTGAACTTAGAAATAGGTGAGGGAAAAAAATTCTTTCCTCCTCTATGGAGAGATTAAAAATGTTGTGGATATTCTCAGCCCCATTAGACAATTCTATCTTATATGTCTTATTATATCTATGCTTAATTACTGATGGACACACTGTTTTGACGCATTTTATTGAAAGAATTGCATTTAATGCATCTTGCCTGTGAATATACCGTGCAGTAGGTGAATTTGAGACTGGACTATAGAGGTCCAGAGCTTCTCATCCTGAAGACACTGAACAGAACCTGAATGAAGAGTTGGTAGGGAATTTGGGAGAAGTCTTGTTCTGGACTCTGGAGATTTTTTTTAGTTCATAGCATATGGTAAGTTCTTTGTCTCTACCATAAGAAAATATGGTCTCTTTTTTCTTGTTCAAGGATATATATAAGCAAGTGCTGTTCTTCCTCATAGATTAATTGTGGTTTTATATTCCGGTGAAGACATCAGGATATTAGCCAGGATTTATGTGTTATGAGTCTCAGTGAACCTGTAGACCCTAGGAATTTAAATCTTAGGCACATTGCATCCTGGGAATTCTTAAAAGGCTTCATTCAGGGCATACAGCTTATAAGTTGTGGTAGAGTTAATGAAATCTATACTGCTTCTATGACCTTTAACCTGTATGTTGGTGTGTTTTAAGGTTTAAGTGACTTTACCTTTTGCTGTTACTGATTGTTCAGTTGGTCTCTTTAATGAAACATTTAAAGCTACAATTCAACTGTTGGTATTAGTTTTAGTTTTTTCTTTTTTAAAATTTCTACTGCTGCTATAAAACACCACCACCAAGGCAACTTATAGAGTTTATATCAGAGGGTTAGGGTCTATAACGTTGGAGCAATGGCATGGCAGCTGGAGTTGGAAGCTGAGAGCCTACATATTGAACTGCAAGCAGGAAGCAGAGAGCAGAGGAGAATTGGTATGTATCTTCAAATTCTCAAAGCCCACCTCCAGTGACATACTTCCTTTAGCAAGGCCACACCTCTAAATGTACCTGAACACCACTACCAACTGAAGACTAAATATTTGAATGCCCAAAATTTGGGGAACATTCATCATTCAAACCATCACACCTTCCATTGAGGTCTTTAGATCACGGAAATGAGCATTTATTGCTATGAACTTTGTATATGTAAAAGAAAAAAAATCCTTACTAGAAGTACTGGGGTTTTGTGTTTGTGACACAGAAAGGGAGGTTACTTTTAGAAAGTGGAAGAGAACATGTCAGAGAGACAGCTGGATTTGTTAAGAAAGAGAAAACAATTAAAATAATTGAAGTGGAAAATTACAACACTTACCATTCATATATCTTTATTGTAAGAGTTTTTTTTTGTTGGGGGGGAGGTGAGGTGAGATCTAACTCCATGACTAAGTTTTTCTCATACTCATTCTTCCAGAGAGCCTTGTAATTAGGAAAAAAATTCAAAACTGGTCTCTCCTTGTTATGTTTTGGTTGTATTATAAACACATTTTTGGATTCAGTTAGTTTGAATATAAAGCTTATCTTCAGGTCTAGTTTATGAGATGAAATAGTCTGTCTTTCTAATTTGCCTCTGTTGTCTATCAATCAGCAGATACCAAGATTAATTCAGCCGGAGTAGTACAAGGCTTGCAGCTCACATAAAAGAAAGCATTGTTTAGCTACAAATGAACAGAAACTGCTACAAGATGGAACCCCATGATGCTAACAGATATTATCCACCCTCCTTCCAGATACTTTAAAGCTCTGTAGGTCTCCCATGTGCTGGGAGGCGAGAGGGGATTTAGATTCTTTTTTTGAGAATGATTCTTCACATTACTGTGGTTTTCTATTACTAATACAAATGCTTTATCAACATCTGTGACACAGTGGTTTTTTTTTTTTTTTTTCGTTTTCTTTTTGTTCTCCAAGGTAATAATATGAAGTAACCCTTCTCAGGAAACAGACTAGTTAAGCATAAGGCAAATATGTTCACCTTTATAAACACAAGGTAAATATGTTTACATTTAGTTCTATAGAATAAAATTATTTACATTTAGCTCTAAGGGATTAAATTATTCATCTTATTTTTTTTTCCTCTTTGTTGTTCTAAAAGGATTGTAGCTATACATTTACTAAGACTAGGAGCAGGGTGTGGTGAAGTCTGTTTGCAGTTTTTGCACTGGGAAGGCAGAGGAAGGAGGATGTTTGGAGCCAGTCTGGTCTACATAGGCTAACAGTGAGATTTTGTCTCAAAAAGAAAGTCTTTTGCCTCCCAAGGCTGGAGAAATTAAGGTTGAAGAAGGAACCTGGCACTTGTGCAGCTACAGCCTGTGTTATTGGTGAGAACCAGGAGCTTTCGTTGTTTCCCCAGGATCTACTTGCTGTAGTGTGAACCAGTGCCTCTCTTAATGCTGCCGAAGAAGACATGCCTTCTCTGATCTGGGTTCTTTTGGTGGTAGAAATTTTCTAAAGCCTGGAATATAAACTGGATGAGAAAAAGTTTTCTTTTTGTCTATTATTAGTTGTTCTGTTCTGCACAGCAACATTGTGCTTGGTATAAAGTAGCCCTCAGTTAATAATGAAATGATGTTAAGTAGGTTTGTTGGCTCTTGACCTCCACTGACCTTTACATAGAGAGAAACATTACCAGTGTGTGACACCATTAAACTTCTATTCTGTCCTGGAAGGATCTTGTCCCACTTTCTTCCAGACTAAGTAATTGAGGGAACAGAACTCTGTGCCCCATTTGCCAAATCTCACCTTCTTCCATGGGACTGCAGTTGAAAATTCAAAGGTCCTGGGTTTGCTGCATGGACCCTGCAGAGATGTCAGTCAGCAGGGCAATCGTTCCCAATGGCTTGTTGGGCTGGCCCTCATCAGGTGTGGAAACCATTCTGAGATTCAAAAACTTCTTACCTCCATGATTTAATTCTTAAATGCTACAGACTCGGTCAGCAAAGGATAAAGCAGCAGGGAAGAATGATGTTTTGGAATTCTTATTTCATCACGCAAACCCCTGAGTATGTGAAGATGGGTTGGAATGCGCGGAGGAAAGCTAAGAAAGCAGATTTGGGATAACACCAGCATGTGGCTTGTGCACCAGCTCCAAATTACAGACTGGAGGGGGCATGCTGACAGTTCCTCTTTTCTTGGGCGTGATTGCTAGGGTTTTATTTCTCCCCTTCAATATATCATTTTTTAAAGTCAATCTTAAGATGAGAAAATCCTTTAAAGAATTACGTGTGATATGAATATATTCTCTCTCTTGTTGTCAGTTCCACTGATAAGGACAGCTTTCTAGAGGTCTCATGCTTTCACGGGGCAGATTTCTCACATCAGGGCAGATGAAGACAATGGCCATGGTTTTGGGTGTAATAGTTTGTGACAGATAGACCAAAATCATTCCTTTTTAGCAAAGCAGTTGTCTATAAATCTGTTTAGCTGGTCATCCTAAGTGTTGACATTTAAGATATAGCTGATATGCTGTTTATCTTAAAGAAGCATTTTTGAAATTAGTTCTTCAGCCCTATGCAATATTTTATCTTTTCAGTTTAATAATATCCAAATGTGCTTTTGTAAAGCAAAAAAACACATGTGTGTTTCTTCATAAATCAGTCGGTTAGCTTTGAAAACAGAACACGTTTCAAATATGAAGCAAAGGCCCTCCACACACCATTATTGAAGCCGTATGAAGAGATGGAGATGACTTTGCTACAGCTTTGGGTTCTTTTTATTTTATTTTATAGACTTCACTGTTACGCAGCGAAGACAGAAATATACCGCAGAAGTCTCTGGTCAGGAGCCAACACCTTCTCCCTTGTATTATTTTATATCCTATTGTTTCAACCGCTATTCAGAATGGAACATACTCAGCCCACACTATCGCGTTAAAATTATTAGAAAATATGATAAGCAAACTTACTCCTTAGATACTTCAGGTGACTCTGCTGCAGAGGAGCTGGCATTTCTCAACTGTCTTTGTAAGAATTCCTCATGCACCTCTCCTGAAGATATTGCACTTTCTGTTCTTTGTGTAGGATTTATGATAAAATTATGTGAGACCTTTACATTTGTGGAAATAAAACATAACTGGGAAGTTATTTCAAAACACGCATCAAATCCATCACTTGTCCCGAAACCTCTATCATTAATAGTGCTTATATTTCTTCATTTATTATTATTTTTTTGTTTCCAGTCAGATCACCATCATTCCTCCTCTGACTAAGGGAATAGCCCCCCCTCCCTGCTGAGGAGCAGTTGATAACACAGGAAACACTCCATATAAGAAAACAAACATTCATTTTCAAACTGATCCTGATTAAGACACTCTAAAACGTGGACAACGGTGGAATTAGAATTGCCATATTTTATTCACACTTTTAAATGTTTCCCAGATGTTCTACAATAAGCATGGCTTTCTTGTTCTTTAAAAAATACTTAACAGAAAAGTTGAGATGAAAACAAGTATATAAAATACATTTTAGAAATGATTTGACTTTGTGTATTGGTGCGTGGAAATCTGTGCACGACGTGTGTGCTGTGCTCACGGGGCCAAGATGGTCGAGAGCTGCTATGTGGGTGCTGGAATCAAATTCAGATCTTCTACAACAGCAGCAAGTGCGCTTAATCAGTGAGCTAGTTCTCTGACCCCAGCCTCCCCGAAATACATATTTTTTTAAGTGACGACTTTTTTGGTTGTCTCATGTTCACTTTCACTAGGTAGATGGCCTTGAATAATCTATTCAAGAGATGTTGCTTAGTCCAAGTCCGTACCAGAAGCCTATGTCATTCAGGTACCGACTGAAACCCTGCCCTCACACGCCCAGTTGGCCTTTCCCATCAGACCTCGGTAGTTTGAGCAGATGAGATAAGAGCGAGAACCCGGCCACATTTCAGAGGGTGATCTACTAGAACATCCTGGTGCCCCATCCTGCTTACCCTTAGATGTCCAACTGGGGAAAAGGGCCAAACATATTTTTAGAAATACGTAATGTTATTAATATTATTAGTAATTGTATGTGCAGGTGGGTCTGTGCACATGAGTGGAGGTGCCCTCGGAGGTTTAGAAGACTTTAAGGAATCTTCTGGAGCTATGGTTGCAGGTGTTTGTGAGCCCATATGGGTGCTGGTAAACAAACTAGGCTCCTCTGCAAGAGCGCTAGCCACTCTTAACGACTGAGCCACCTCTCCAGCATCCATACCTAACATCTTGCTCTCTATACATGTATCCAGACACATACGCAGACGCTGTGTGATGGGCAGCTCATCAGCTAGAGAAGCAAGCAAAAATAAAAAGGATGTGGGATGTAACTATACATCATTTAAAAAGATTTTAATAATATCAATTTAATAATTTTACCAGAAACGTTAAATACTATGCAAATACTCTGCCGTTGAAACAGAAATGCCGCATGAACGGAGATTCCCCACGGCATATTTAGACTCACACTGCACCGGGCTGCTTCCTTTCTTCCCTCTCTTCCTTGTTTGGGTCTTGTTTGGGACTTTTGAGCAAACAGCTACCACATCGCTTCAGGGATCATAAGGCTTATCAGGGGCTCCTGCGACAGAAAGAAAGCCTTCTCTGCCCTGGAGGTGGGTTCATCTGTGTAGAAGCATGGCAGCTCTCTCCTCAGTTGTCCTGGACAAAATGTGTTTGCATTCCCAGCCAGTGAGCAGGAAGGTGTATCCCTGTGTGGCTGGGCAGTCACTTAATCAAACACCTTGAATTTATTCCATAAACTTTTCTGAAAGAACAAATAGATTTTAAGGAATGAAAGGAATGAAATCTGAACTGTTTAAATTGTAAAGGTATTGTAAATAAATAAATAATAAATAAATGGACAGTTACAGAGTTTTGTATGTAGTGGCCTGTGGGTTAATAGGTCAAAAGTCAAAACGCAGACACCAAGAACTGGCTAGCTCCTAGTCATGTTACAGCTATAGTGATAGCTCATCAATCTGGATTTAAATCTCCTTTTCTCTTTTTTGCCCAATGTACTTTTCTCCCTCATTACAATCAATTATATTGTGTTTAGCTCAGCTGCATATTTAAGTGATTATTATATAGTTATTCAATTTTTATATGTATTTTGTATGCTGAGAACATTTTATAACATTTACAATATTATAAAAAATGAAGTACACAATTGATTTTATGCCTTTCCAACCCCTTTCCCGCCCAATAACCAATATGATGTTAAAAAGCAAATACGATTGTATCACTCCACCCCTAACATCCCCCAGGGCTTCTAGTTGTGAGCTGATTTGCATGCCTAAAACCACATGTACAAGTCCTAATGCTGGGTAACCATGAATGTGAACTTTTTGGAAATAGGGTCTTTGTAGGTGTTGTGAAGGTAAAATGAGACTATTGTGGCTTATGGGGGCTCTAATCCACAACTAATGATTTTATAAAAGAGGTATTTGAATTAAGAGACAGAGATAAATGGGAGAGGGTGTATGATGAAATCAGAGATTGGAGTTCTTCTGCCAGGAAAGCCAGGGATAACCAACAACCAGCAGCGGGTAGGAGAGGGACCCAGGGCAGGTTCTCCTGGAGTTTCTAAATGTGCACCTCAGGCTTCCAGATCAGAAGAGAATGAATTTCTTTTGTATTGCACACTCAATTTAAGGTCCTTTGTCATGGTGGCTCTAGGAAACAGACACAAGGGTGAGCGGATGGACTGGTGGGAGCTAGTACAGCTGACCAGAGAAAATGAGACCAAAGTGTTTTCAGAGACAAGTCTTGAAGTGAGCAGAAAGATGTCACAAAACAAATCGCCCTTCCTTATAATTAGTACAAAATCAAAGATCGTTAGCATGGCTCGATACGTCTTTTTGATTTCTCCGTGTTGACTGGCTTCATGTGGCTTCTATTGTTTCTACTAGCCTTTTTTAGCTCACTGAACAAGACAAGCTCTTGTCTGACTCAAATGGATTCATACACACCAATCCTTTTGCCTCACATTTTCTCCGGCACCTCACTTTAATAACTTCTAACTGATCTCTCATGCTCAGAATCAGAGTGTGTCTTTAATGGCCTTTCCATGATATTTTACGCCCATGGTGTTTCTAAGCTACAGTTCTTGGATCTCAGGTACTTTGTTTATCCTCCCTTGCGTTTATCACAGATTATGAAACAATATGCATGTTACTTATATGATTACCACTATCTGCCTTTTCCTCTAGACTATATGTCCCATTAGGCAATGACCATGCAATTTTTGATCTTTCCTTAGATATAAGCATTACATATTTGATTGAGTAAAAACATATTTTTAGACTTTTAAGTATATGGATGGACACAAATATAAAAACAAACATTTTTCAAATTATTTTTGTGTTAGGGTCAGTGTATTAGATAAAGTATTTCAATAATTTTTACTTAAGTAGGTGTTCTGTCAAATTAATCTTGAACACCACAGAGTTAAAAAGGCAACTACCCTTCATTTGCTTTGAGTTACATTAAAAATATTTTAAATATAATTTTTAAAAATAACTTTATGTATTTTTCTTCTCTCATAGAATACATTTCAACACCCCTCCTACCCTCCCTCCATTCCTCCCAGCTCCCCACATCTTCCCTCTCCTCCTAATATATACCCTCCCCACTTCTACCCACTCATCCCCACCTCTGCTTTACCCCCAAAAAGAGAGCAGTCCTCCCAGGGTTACAGCTCAAACAGGGCACAACAAATAGGAGAAGGCCAGGCACTAGTCCCTACACAAGGGTGAACTAGGCAACCCAGCTGGAGGAAATGGGTCTCAAGGGCAGACTAAAGCACCAGAGACCCCCCCCCCCCATATACACTCTAGCCTGTAGGTTCTCTGCAAGAACCAAGAACCAAGCCACAACCACATGACATATCTAGGAGACCCTGCAGGTTCTTTGTTTGCCTCTTCAGGCTCTGTGGGACCCCAAGAGTACTGGTCCATTGACTCTGTGGGACCTGTTCTTCCGATGTCCCTGAATCCTCTGGTCCCTGAAATCCCTCATCCCCCTCTTCTGTGAGTTTCCCAGAGCTCTGCAGGATGTTTGGCTCTGGGTCTCTGCTACTGTTCCCATCAGCTGTCAGAGAGACCTCTTTGATGGAGACTGGGCTAGGTACCAATCTATGAGTCGAGCAGGGTATCATTAGAATTTTTAAAAGACTAATTTATTTTTATTTTATAAGTGGTTGTTTGAATAGGTGTGTATGTACCACAAGTATCCCTTGTAACCCCAGAATCCAGAAAAGGTTGTCAGATACCCTGGAACCAGAGTTATGGATCGGTGTGAGCCGCCATGTGAATACCAAAGCTGGGTCCTCTGAAAGAACAGCAGATGCTCTTAACCACTGACCCATCTCTCCAGCCCCTTAATATAGTTCTAAGTAATTTTTTGAGAATGTCATCCATGCATGAAATGTATTTTGATCATACTCATTCCCATTACTCCTCCCAACCCTTCTCAGATCTACGTCCAGTACACATGGCTCCCCACTTTGTGTCCTCATGTTTTAGATTAGCTCACTGATTCCAATTTATGCTGTCCATATTCTGGTGTGGGGCCATCCACTGGAGCACTTGACCTATGACTAGAGTGTATGCCCTCCCCCAGAAGCCATCAGCTGTCAATCACTCCTCAGCTCAAAGTCACGTTTTGAAATACATACATTTATGTATTATGAACATGCTTATATCAGTATAATCAGTTTTCATAAGTGATATTTGGACATTTGATGATTAGGTGGATTCAGTGTTCAAATTCAGTACTCTGTTACTTCTAAGGTAGTGGAAACACACACTGACAAAATTATGAAACATGGGCCTAAAACCAGTTAAGATACACTTCTTGTCATTTTGCATTTAATTGCAGAAAACTTTTAAGATTACCTATGATTTTTTTTCCACATAGCAACTCTCATACGTCTTTTTCTAGGATGTGTCTTCTCAGATCCACATCATGGAATTCTCTACCTGCCTTGGTTTGGCAGAAGGCCGGTTTATTGACCCTTAAAACAGCCTGCAAATTCATCTTCTAAATTATGTATGTTTCCTGACTGCTTTCTTTGTACTTGTGCTCCGAGAAAGTTAAATCACGAAGAGCCGGTCTATAGATCCAAACATGTCACAAATGAGTGTGGCTCTAAGACCCTGGGGGTTAGGAGAGATTGGAACAGAAGAAACAGTGGCTGCATTGGGTACCAGCCTCTCCATTTTAAAACAACCCGCTCTAATTTACCTCAATTAGTAGGAACAGAGGAAGACTACAAGTGTCTTTGCTGAAAGGGCGCTATCATCTGCCCCTTAAGGAAAATTGCATATGGTTTTTATGTCTGTAGAAACTGATGGCCTAATGGTGCGACACGTTTCCCAAATGCAGGACTATTAGATCTTACATTTGTATCGAACCAAATATATGATTGAGATATAGAATGATACCAGCAAGATCCCGAACTTTATTCATTTCCACAGAAGCTTCAGCTGGCAGCTACTCATATACAGGAATGCTTTGGTAAAACCCCTGAAACCTGGAAGTAGCCCCGAGTTGCCAGTGTGGGATGCAGAATGGAATAGAAAAGTACATGAAAATGGCGAGAGAAATGATCTCCCCTTGGCTGAATTGCTGATCAGCTTCCATGAGGCTTGGAGAAAGTACTTCCACAGGGACTGCAGATTCTACTGGGGGAAAGAGGACTTGAGGTGCACATCTGCCTCCTCTGATATTCTGGGATGCTTTCCCCAAGCCCACCTACTCTCACTTCATGGAGATTTCAGAGGTGGGATGCCATGGTTACACATCTTGGGTCAAGTATAAAAGCATGGAGATGGAGCCCTCAGTGACCAGAAAGAACAGAGGATCTTGATGATAGCTGTGTTTATCTGTCAGCAGTGGGGCACAATCAGAGGTAACAGTAGCTAGCAATACTAGCTGACAGTAGACCACAGCTGCAAAGCCAAGCAAGTCTCATTCAGAAGTTCCAGGAAGTCTTATCCGGTTAGAATGCCTAGATGGCCAGTCTCCGGGACTAGCTGCAGGCCCTGCTGGAAATACTGTCCAAAGTGGGAGACATCCACAACAGTGCCTTTCAGAAAAGAGAAAGGACTAGAGATGGCATAGCGGAAGTTTCCGCAGCACTCATTCAGCCAGAATCCCACTCTAAGGTTCTACCTAGTTGAGACAATTCTTTTAACCTTTTTATTTTTTGAGTATTTCATATCTAAGCACAATCAATTTTCATCATGTTTACTCTTTCCTTTCCCTGCCAGCTTGTCCCATGTTCCTTCTACATTTCCTGTCTTGGTCAGTGTTCTAATTCTGTGAAGATACACTATGATCATGGGAACTCTTATAAAAGAAAGCATTTAATTGGGGGGCTTGCTTATACTTTCAGAGGTTTAGTCTACTTTAGTCATGGCTGGAAGCATGGCAGCACACAGGCAGACATGGTGCTGGAGAAAAAGCTGAGAGTTCTACATCTGGATCCACAGGGAGCCAGAAGAGTAAGCCATTGGGCCTAGCTTGGGCTTTTGAAGACCCAAAAGCCCACTCTCAGTGACACGCTTCCTCCAACAAGGCCACATCTACTCCAATAAAGCCATACCTCCTAATCCCTCTCAAGTAGTACCACTCCCTGATGATCAAACATTTAAATATATGGACCTATGGGGGTCATTCTTATTCAAACCACCACATCCCCTTTCAAAATCAACATTTTAAAAATAATAATAATTATTGTATATATGCATATAATTACTGAGTGTAATTAATCTTGCCAACATGTACACAGGTATAGGGATTGGGCATGGACGACCTCTCTTGGGGCTCATCTCTGAAGAAAACCGGCTCTTCCTCAGTAGCTGTCTACTGCCTGTAACTCTTCAACAAGGAGTGGGCCTTTGTGAGCCCATCCCCTATCCATGCTGATGTCGTGACTGGTGTTGACTGGTGTGGTTCTTGTGCAAGCAACCATATTGCTGAGAGTTCATGGGTGCCATGTTCTGCCAGGCCCAGAAGAGATTTTTGTAGCAGTTTTCCTGGTCCTCTGATTCTTAGAATCTTTCAGAGCCCTCTTCTATAGGGTTTCCCAAGTCTTGGATGTAGGTGTTATAGATATTCCATTGGGGGATGGGTGTTCCAGTCACTTATTTTCTGCGCTTATATCAAATGTTCTCTGTAATAGCTTCCATATGCTGCAAAAAGAAGCTTCTTTGATGAGTGATACACTGCATTTATTTATTTATGGGTGCAAAAATAAGTGTTTAGAAGGTAGTTGGCTACTCTAACAATTTAGCAAAATGATAATAATAAATAAATATATATATATAAGGAGACAATTCTTTTTAAGATATTACTTTTTTAATTCTGTGAGCATATCATACGTGCATACAATGTATTTTGATCATATCCACCCTCTACCCTTCCCAGATCCACCTCCATTCTCTACCCTTTGCCAACTTCATGTTATCTTTTTCATTCCTTCCTTCCTTCCTTCCTCTTTCCCTCCCTCCCTCCTTCCCTCCCTCCCTCCCTTCCTTCATTCCTTCTTCCCCCTCTCTCTTTCTTTTTTTGTTTTTAATAATTCACCTAGTCCGAGTTTATGTTGTCCATATACTTATGGTTGCTGGGCCATCTACTGGAGGTAGTCTCCTAGTGGTCATACCCTTAGAAAACTGACTCTCCCTCTCCACCAACTGCCAATAGTTTCTCCACTAGGAATGGTGGTTAATGAGTCTCTTCTCCTTCATGCTTGAATGCTGATTGGCTTGATCTTGTACAGGTCTTGTTCAGGCAACCACAGCTGTGGCGAGTTCATGAGTACAGCAGTCCTGTCATGCTAAGACATTGTTTCTCCCTGACCTCTCTTTTACAAATCTTTCTACCCCTTCTTTGGTGGTGGTCTCCAAGTTTTGGGGGTGAAGAATGTGATACAGATGTCCTATTTGTAGCTGAGTACTCCATTAGACATTCTCTGCACTTTGACCAGTTGTGAATTTCTTATAACTTTTTTGATTAGGTCTGAGCACTGCAGCAATCTACATGGATAGAGATATGAATTTAGACAGAAGTCTGACAGCATTTCCATTTAACAATGTGATAACAATATGTTCACCTTGGGGCCTTTAAGTTCAGATTTATAAATACCAGGCATGTGTTTCCTCCTGTGGATCAGCCTCAAATCCAATCATAAATCAGTTGGTTATCCCTATAACATTGGAGGTGCTATTGTAACTCATGGACATATCTTGCTAGGATAATTACTATTGTAGCTCAGAGGGTTCTGCTGATAACTTTTTTTTTTGGCTAGAGGTCTGTATAGCAGCTGTATAGAAGAAGCTTCATGTTCAGTACCAATTTGATCTCTCCATATCTTGTTCTCAAGTGGTAGTGAGGAGATAACTCTTTTTTAAAGGAGACAATTCTTTTGTTGTTGTTATTTTGAGACAGGATTCCTTTGTGTAGCCCTGGCTGTCCTGGAACTAGCTCTGTAGACAAGGTTGGCCTTGAACTCAGAGAGATCCTTTAGTGTCTGCCTCCTGAGTGCTGGGATTAAAGGTACGTGGCACCACCACCCGGATGAGGAGATGATTCTTAATGGTGCATGTTTAGTAAGTGTAGTAGCTGACCTCATTGATTCTCATGAACTTCAGAACCATTTCGGAAAACCTATTTACCCACTGAACTCAAATAGGCATAGCATTTGGCCAGGCACACCCTGGCGTATACCTGATTTGAGGTGGCTGTCATATTCATTTAGTAGCAAAACTTGAATTTTGCTACTTGACTAAGCCAGTTCTCACCAGACAGCAGAGCTCAGCCTGCCTTCCCATCTGAATTCAGAGCAAAGGTGTCTCACAGCAATCTGAAGAAACTGAAAGAAAGCTCTGCTTGCCCACAGTTCTTACCAGTTAGGCCATCAGAATCACAGACTTGAGTGAGTGGTGAGGGTCTATCCCTTCTCTGCAAAGAGAAACCAGTACGAGGACTAAGATTACAGAACTCAGGAAATCATTACACTTCTAAAAGAAATTAACAAAGGTCCAACAACTGATCCCAAAGGATGGGAGATTTATAAAATGAGAAAGACTTTACAAGAATCCCCTCAAAGGAGTTGCTGACAAACAGAAACAGTGAAGGCTTAGGTGAAGTCTCTTGATCTGCCAGAAGCAATGTCTCCAGGTAGCAGTGAGCCAACTCATGTCTCCAACCAGTCAGTCAGCCCAGTGCTTCTGCTCTGGACTCTGCTGTCTTTGAAAACTGCCTTGTGTCTTATGCTCAAAGAGGATTGGCCCATACCTTGGACAAAATTGACCATTCATATGAGAAAGTCAAATACAAACAAACAAAATACTTTTTCCTACCTAGAGACGGGTGGATCCTCTTGTACTATTTGTGCTTTAGTACTTAGTACTATCAGGTGCTTTCGGTTTGTCCTGGAAGCAGAGTAGGTCATCTCTCTGGCAAGAGCAAGGCTTTTTGAGATAATCAGTCGTGTGTGTGTGTGTGTGTGTGTGTGTGTGTATGTACATGTTCATGAACATGTGGGTGGAGGCCAGAGATGACCTCAGCCAGGATCCAACCTTATGTATCTCCTCCTCCTCCTCCTTCTCCTCCTCCTTCTTCTTCTCCTCCTCCTTCTTCTCCTCCTTCTCCTCCTTCTCCTTCTCCTCCTTCTCCTTCTCCTTCCTTCCCCTCCACCTTCTTTTTCTTCTCCTCTTCCTCCTCTTTCTTCTTCTTCTTCTTCTTCTTCTTCTTCTTCTTCTTCTTCTTCTTCTTCTTCTTCTTCTTCTCCTCCTCCTCCTCCTCCTCCTCCTCCTCCTCCTCCTCCTCCTCCTCCTCCTCCTCCTTCTTCTTCTTCACAGGATCTCTCACTGTTGGACTCATGATAAAGATTAGCCTGGCCATGGCCAGCAAGCCTTGATGGTTCTGCCTGTTCCCCTCTCCCCAGTTTTAGAATTACAAGTGCAGAATACTGAACCACACCTAGCTTTTTCTTTCAAACACTTGTGTTTGGACCTAAAACACAGGTAGGTCTCTGCTACCACTTCCAGCATATAAATGCAGGTTCTGGGGACCCAGCTTAGGTATTCATGGTTGTGCATCCAGCACATCACCATCTGTCTGTGTTATCTCCACAGCCCCAGACAGTTTCTTTTTTATCAACTTAATGGAGATGGAATTTATGTAAAATAGAATGCATACATTGAAGGTGGCAATTTTAACAAACGTTTGCATTAGTTTAACCAAGATATGTAACATGCTTGTCATCCCATAAAGCTCGCTCTTTTTTCCTTGTCAGTCAACCTTACCTCCTCAGTCATTTGCCAGCTCAGGAAATAGCTGCTTTGGTTTCTGTCACTACAGATTAATTTTGCTTATACTTGAAATTTATATGAATGGAATCGTGCGACATGTGCTAAGGGTAAAGCATAGCATATTCTGTCAAATGTCCTTTAAGGAGGGCTCTTTTATTCAGCATCTTACAAAACGTCAATTGACTGTTCTACTTTGCAAACAGTTTGAAAGCTGTCTCTGCTTGCTGTCTTCTCTAAGCTATCTCTGACAGGGTCCCTGCTGCAACATTGTAGGTTGCATTAGAGTGAGAAGTCTAGAAGTTAACGTCAGTGCAGAACTGAGAAGGGCACTTTCATGAAAACATTCCAACCCTTCTCATAAATGATGATATAACATGATGATGATGTCTGCCACTGTCTGAACATTTAATATTCTATCATTTTGTGGCTACTGGAATTTCCCAGGATACTTTTGTCAACTTTGATGCTTTGGGTCTGCCTAAAGCAGTCTACCTATAGGGAAATTAAAAACTGGAAAGTTGAGGAAATAAGTTTCAATGCTTCTCAATATTCTTGCTGGCTTTCTTCCTTTTCTATGATATCCATATCAGTCCTCAAATGCCAGAAATCTCCTACTGTTACTTCTTACCAAATATACTGGCTGGTCTTATGTCAACCTGACACAGAATTATCTGAAAGGAGGGAACCTCAATTGAGAAAATGTCTCCATAAGATCTAGCTGTAAGGCATTTTCTTAGTGATCTATGGGAGAGGTTCCAGCCCATAGTGGGTGGTACCATCCCTGGGCTGGTGGTCCTGTGTTCTGTAAGGAAGCTGTAAGAAAGCCAGGAGGAGCAAGCCAATAGGTGGCACTTCTCTGTGGCCTCTGCATCCTGCCTCCAGGATCCTTCCCTGTTTAAGTTTCTGTCCTGACTTTCTTTGATGATGGGCTACAATGTGGAAGTGCAAGCCAAACAAACCCTTTTCTCCCCAACTTGCTTTTTGGTCATGGTGTTTAGATGTAGCAATAGAAATCCTAAGACACCAACTGTGATTTTTTTTTTTTTTTTTTTTTACATCTTTTCTGGTTGATAAAACCATTTCAGGGTCTTTCTTCCGAAGACAAGGTTATTAGCCCATTTTCATTTAGACAATTTAAGCTGATCCTTTCCATTTTAAATTGTCCAGGTAGCCTGTGTGCAGCACCGTGCTAGGTGCTTAGGGGTAACTAGCTCGTGGCCAAGCCCTCAGGGTCCACATAATGACTCTAATCCAAAAATGCTCTTTCTTCTTCCTCTGAGGGGAATCCCTTGTATATTTGGGAATGAGAGAAAATATGGGCTATCATTCTTGAATTATTTTCTCAGTTACTCCTTCTCATGTGCTCTAGAATGCAAGACTATGAGCCAGCTTTCACTGTGCTGTTATCTGTGATCTGGCCCTAAGGATGTGACCTTTTCATAGCCATTGCTTCCAGCTTCTTGAACAGGGACAGTGTTAAGATCAATACAGGAGGCATGCCTCAACTCTTCTGATGGACCTCAGTGTCCTGTCTCAAAGAAGCCAGTACAGAAGGGAGAGCTTAATAACCATCCTCTGGTTACACTGTAGCTTATTACCCAAGAGAAAATGCCTAGAAAGTTAAGAGCATTGTTACTTAAAGCCATTACTCCTTAGGATGGCTTGTTAATATAAATAGCTTGCTCACTGAAGGATCTTTAAAGACCACAGGCCATTGCATTTTGCTGCCAATTATACTCATTGTGTTTCCAAAAATTTAACATTAAAACCATCTTCTTTCAAAGACTGGTGTTTTAAAGGTAGCCTTTTGAAATTATAAAAGGCTTACTAAAACAAAACAAAGCAAATCTCAAGTCAGTAACTTTCATTTCCAAGGCCTGAAAATTAATATAAGACTGTTATTGCCAATCAACACAGGAACAAGCTAAAGGATATGGGCCAGAGTCAGAGTTCAAGTGATCTGAAATCACCTTGATGTGATTTTTAAGCTCATAGGATAGGAAGAGATTTGTAACTTAAGGATATACAGGGATATATTAACCTTTTCTTAGAGGTTACATAGCAGATTGGGAGAGTGCTAAAGATGTTTCTGCCTTTAAAGCCTTTAAAGCAGTGTGTTCAGACAAATCCCACCTTAAAAAAAAAAACAAATACCTGAGCAAATAGATAGGCCAGGAAATTAAGGTTGAAAATGAACAGCAGTAGAAATGATGGATTTGGAAAATAAATGTGTTTTCATGGAGATGTGATGTGGAGGAAAAAGGAAAAGGGAATGATTTATGAAGATTTAGCGATCTAGTGCTAAACAGTGTGGGACTGGTACCAGTGACTTATCCCCTGGGTAGATACTGTCATATTATGATTTACAACCAGGGATCTGGGAAGGGATGAAGAATGCTATTTGCATTGATCAGGCAGTCTTAGTTCATCAGAATTTAGATCTTCAGAATAAATGGGAGGCATTTGATAACATTTGTATAGTAAATTGCTGAGAATTGATTGTCAGTGATAAATAAAATGAGGTTGAAAACGAACTGATTGAAAAAGATTTAAAAATTATAATTGCCTATGAATGTAAAATTGGTTTATTCAGCTCTGGATCTAGGCTCTATTTTCTTATGGGTTGACAGGCAATTTAAGCCACAAAATTAAACAGTAAAGGATATGGCTTTTAAAATAAATGAATCTAGAGTCTGGTCTTTTTTCTATCTTTCTCTTTCTTTCTTTCTTTCTTTCTTTCTTTCTTTCTTTCTTTCTTTCTTTCTTTCTTTCTTTTTTTTTTTTTTAAATCTCAGAAGAAACCTAAACTTTCTGTGAAGTGCACTCTGTTGTTCCAACTTAACAAAAGCTTTTGTTGGCAGAGAAGTTGGTGGTGAGTGACTTTGTGGATTTATTGTCAGTTTTTGCCTTTGTCGAACAGTTTTCATAAAATAGCTCATTATTTTTGTTTCAGATTTTCCATCAAAAAGTTGTTCAAGTGATTCACTTGTAAAACCTACCTTAGGATTTGTTTGTGACTACTATTAGATTTTATTTGTGGTTTTGGAACGTGCCACCTATTTTTCTCACAGGTGCCCAGTCTCACAGAGGCAAACAAAAGATGGATTGCCAGAACATTTTTTTTAATGATCACCCAGAAGAGTCCCTGGTGTTAAGGGCAAACAATGCATTTTTTGGTCACCATCCTGATTGGGCTTGGTTTTGTGACTCTGACCTGGCTCACCCAGGGCTCCATGCTTAGAAGAGCCCTCAACTTGATTTAAAGTTCTTCAGCTGTAGTCTTAAAATTCCTAATAATTTTTAAATGAGGGAGACTATATTTTCAATTTGTAGAGGAACCTCATGAATTATCTAGTTGTTGATGGTTAACACCATAGCTGACATTTATTGTGTTCTTACTTTATCAGGCATTGATTTTTAAGTATATGTCACCATAATTAATATTTGTACTAACTATAGAATTAGTTTTTGAAAAATAATTTATTTAATATTTATTTTATGTGCACTGGTGTAAGGGTGTCAGATCCCCTGGAACTGGAATAACAGGCAGTTGTGAGCTATGTGCTGGGAATCAAACCAAGGTCGAACTAAGGTCCTCTAGAAGAACAGCCAGTGCTCTTAACTGCTGAGCCACCTCTCCAGCCCCATAGAGTTCATTGTTTTCTGCCTCAGTTCACAGATTAGAAACTGAGCATGGAGCAATCGATAAAAATTAGAAAGTGATGGAGCCACGTTCAACCCACATCATCTGCTTCTGGAGCCACTGCTGCTAATCTCTAATTTTGCTGTCCTTGTCTCCTGTACGTTCTCTATTAGTCCTCATTCAGAATTCTCATTGTTAGTGGTACGACCAATGAGCAAAACCTATGGACAGCTGTAGTAGGTCTGCTTCCCGAGAATGTGCTTGACAAATGCAAATACATGGCTGGAAGTTCAGACAAAATGCCTTAAGTTAAATCAACTCACTGTGATGTAGTAGTATGTTTCTGTGATGGTTTAGCACAGAAGACAAGGAGGCATTTTCATATCTTCAAACTCTGCCAGACCTCAGCAGAGGGATCCACTGTCCTGGCCAGTGCCATACTCTATCGACAGTGGAACCCTGAGCATCTGAGCGCAGGAGTTTTTACTCAGAACTCCTCAGGTGCCGATCATAGGCAATCAAACATTCTCCAAAAAACTCAACACCTGCAGACAATTAAAAATGCCAAGACCTATTCATCCCTCTGTCCAACAGTGCACAAAAACAATTATTTTAAACACAACTAAAAATAAACTTCTACAACACTGTGACTTTGGACAAAATTTTGGTATGATGGAAGGAAGAAGGGGAAAGTGAGGGCATGGTCTGCAGCCTCATGGGGTCTTCGATGGCCGCCTGTGGGGAGCAAAGGTGTGTTGAACAATGGGGCAGTCTGATGGATGAAAACAGAAGTTCAATCCTTATAATTTGATTGTGGCAGATGTCAGAGAACCAAATGGCTGAGGTTTAATTTGGTTTAGGGGGACTGAATGAGAACAACTTTTTTCCTGATTTGCAGGTAGGTGCAGAATATACCAATGTGGTGGGTGTGCATCTGGAGGCAGCTAATGCAGGACAAATGTTGAGCAAGGCAGCAAGACTCTTTCATGCAGGTGGTACTGGGTGTGGGATTTGCAAGCTAATTGGTTACAGCTTATTCAGGGAGGGCTTTCTGATGTCCCTTCTGACCATCATCTAGCATGTGGTACATAGTAGGCACTCAGTAATATGTGAGGAAAGAAGAAATCTAGGCATTGTCCACTCTGTATTTCAGGCAGACTCAATAGCTAAGACCCATTTGTCTGATTGACAAATTGTCAGACTTATCCAGCCCTGCTGTTTTAGTTGTTGATGATGATAAGCCGGGCAAAGTCCTTGAACACTGTGTCTTAGTTGGTCTAGTGACCAGCATAATGAATATATGATTGAATGTTGTCAGCATGGAACAAAAGTCAAACAATGCTTTAGGTCTAGGGGTCCTTATTTCCCCTAATGAGCTAAATATGGAGACTCCACTCAATGAATTTTGATATCCTGATGCACTGTGCTCATTACTGATAGACTCAGCTGAAGACACCTTACCTTGAATTAGCTATAGTGCTGTGATATGTGATATAAAAGTAAATATGTATTTGGCCTTCATCCCTGCTTCCTATCACAGATATACAACCTTCATAATTTCTTGACAGGTACAGATGAGAGGAACACCTTTTGTTATTCATGATAAATCAGTCTCAGCTACATCTGAATTTATGCTTAGATGAGTGTTTTGAACTCCTAGATAGCTTCAAGGTAGCAACTGATTGACAGAGGAACTAACCATATGGTTACAAGGTAGAAACTTTTATTTCCAGTCCACAGTTTCTGCAGGGGTGAGAGTGGCTTGAAGTTGAGCTATCCACCAACACTTAATAATTTAATCAGTCACACCTACACAAAACCCATAAACTATGGGGTTTTAAGAGCATCCATCATGATAGATGCGCTCATGAAGAAAACATCAACTTCACAGGGAAGCCCTTGTGTTCTGGGTGCTTCTAGACTTGCTCTATGTGCCTCTTCATCTCATTTTTGTCATTTGTTGCTCATTTTTGTCCTTTGTATTTTGTCCTTTGTATATTCTTTACAATAAACTAGGAGAGTTGGCCAACTATTTTTCTGAGGTCTGGTAAGTGGGTTTGTGAGAATGCTTGCTTTACAGCTGTTCAGTTAGAGGTATAGGTTGCCAGATTTGCAGGGGACATCTGAAGTAGAAGGCAGCCTTGTGGGACTGGGCCCTTAACCTGAGATGTCTATTCAAATTTTGGGTAGTTAGTGGTAGAATTGTTTGAGCCATTAGATACCTTATCGATGCCTGGAGAGTTGAAGGACTCATTATTGGTGTGGGAAAAGCTCATATACTTGGTATTGCAAGTGTTGTTGAGTGCATACATTATAGTAGTAGCTGGCAATCTAGATGAACAAATTTTCTCTGAAAAGGAATCAGTGAAGAGGAAGACGAGAAGTAGCTATTTTACAGACAATGACCTTCTTAGAAAAGCAGCCCCTGACCCTGTCTCCATGTCATCACATATATAATTAAAAGAACTGATGGCCCTGTTGTTATTGTCAGCTCTAGGAACATTATTTTTTTCTAGCGCCAAATGTTTCTATTATTGCACTGGCCGCACAAAGCACACCACAGCCTGTCATAGTCTGTGTTTGTGCACTATGGGCATGTCTGATGTGTGCAGAAGCTGGAAAAGGGCATCTGATCCTCTGGGACTGGAGTTAATAATGCTGCCATGTGGGTCCCTTAGAAGAGCAGCCAATGCTCTTATCTGCTGAGCCATCTTTCCAGCTCCCCCAAGTCTATTATAGAGCAGTCTAGGCATATGCCTTTTCTCTAGAGATTTTACCATTTTTAAAATACCAGGCCTGTATTTATGAGAAGAGAGGTACAGGGCTGTTGCTCATTGGTGTTGTTGAAATGGGCCCTTTTCTGTTCACCTCTACTTGTTTATAGCTGATGCTAGGGGAGTTTTTATCATGTTTAAGACATGTCACCACTCATCTCTGTTTGGAAGAGTTCTCTTAGCTTCCAGGTACTAAGTTACAAGGCTAAGTACAAAGCAGATCAAGAAAATGTTCTTGTATCTTAAGCATTTTTATTCTTAATTACATGGAACATCAGAATCATCAGGTGGCTTAATATGTTAACATATTTTGATGAGTTATATGTGAAGAGGTGCTCTAAACAACTGTTGATAGCTTAATACCTACCGCTGAGAACAATACTCACCAAATATGAGGATCTCAGTATTTGTTGACTGACTTTCTAGCATGCTGATCTAAGTAATCTTGGCCTTGGGTTTGGAAGAAAGTCCAAACAAGTGATAATTAAGTCTCATAATTTAGTATCCACATCCTCTCTTGAGCAGTTGAAGGAGAGATGGTCTAATCTTGTAGATGAAAGACCAGAGGCTAACAGCTTTGTTCTCCCCATTCTCTGGCTCAATATGGACTAGTGGGAGGTTCAGTCATGGAGATTTTCACTGGGAATATGTAGAATGAAACAGGGCAGGCACTATGTAGGATTGTACATGACTTGTCTACTGTCTAGCTCCATATCAGCTCTGCCTAATTAAGTATTGGAAGTCAGCATGTATGTGAAAGGTCATCCTAGGAGTGCAGTATAAGTAAAAGATCTGCTTCATGTAAATCTGTCTTCTCCTAAGGAGTTTGGCAGGGGAGAGCTTCAGGGAAAAAAGAAAAAGCTCTTGATTCCCTTGAAAGTGTTTCCTCTAAGAAGACTCAACAGCCTCTGCCCTCATCGATCTGCTTGGTAGCTAGAAGCATAATTCTAGGTGTCTGTAAAACATTTAGAGGTGACCAGGTGCAAAACGTCCACGTGGTGTCAGGGCCCTGGGAGGCAAAACCCCTGCAGCCTGTACCAGTTTTAAGGGTGCCAGCATCTGCTGTCTCTAGGTAGCAAAGAACGTTAAAAGTGATCCTTCACTTCCCCAAGCATGCTAGCAAGGGAGAAACCTTTCTGAGAGACTCCAAATTCAGTATGTGTTTGAAATTGCCTTATAAGTTACTCCTACTAAATTCATGTTGCCTGTAAGCTACACTCTTTGAAATGAAACACATTTTACAGATTGTGCTTTCCCAGCACCTCTTGCAGAGAAGCAGCTGTCCTATTTCCTCTAATAAGGTAATAAGCCTGAAAATGCAATGTAAGCCTTTAGGGTATATTATTAGAGACGTTTGCCCATACAGACTAAATGACTGTCCCAAAGCAATGCAGGGACCTCTCTCTCCAATCACACAGCTCTATCCCTGTAAGTGGAGAGGGGGTGTTAGTGAATTCCCTTGTTCAGTTTATGTGGATGAAAAGAAACAGGGAGACGAGGTGTGGTGTGTGTTGGCTTCCAAGCTCAAAAGCAGATTGCGTGGTACCATTTTACAAATGAGACATTTGCCTCTGAGCACACACAGCAAATTCTAGGATGGAATTGTAGTAAGAGCACTAAACTCATGAACAGGATAGGCTCAGTACTTCTGTCTGTCGATGAGAGGAGGGAAGAAATTCTGCTCAGAGGGAGTCTATAAGGAGTCAATGTGAGGAAGGGTAGAAAGGAAAACAGGCTCTGAAGAAAGTTTCATTTCCCCAGTGTCCTGACTTATGTGGTTGTCATTCGGAAGAAATACAGCCTAGAGTGGGCTATTCTGCAGACTATGGGACTTCTCACTTGCACCCCAATGGGCTCAATTCATAGTTACCCTGGAAAGATCTTTTCTGACAAGGGGCTTTATTTTTGGTGGTTGGGTGTGGTGAAAGCGATTGGCACGAGAACGCTAACATTTAATTTGTGAGGGCTTACTATGTCGAAAGTGCTTTTAAAAAGATGACCTAATGCATTTTGGTGTTAGCTCTTATTCTACGTGGTATCATCACTCTCATCTGAAATATGAAAAAATTGAGGCTGAGGGAAGGTTAAGTACCTGGTCGAAGATTGTACAGCTAGTAAGTAGCACAGCCTTGGTTCAAACTTAGGTCAGTCTAGTTTGCAAGCTTGGACTCATAACCACTGACTTCTAATATAAAAATAAAGATGGGAAAGCCCTACCAAATATTAGCACACTGCAGGGGTTTCAATCAATGGAGAATATTCCTCAGTGACTCTGATTTTTCTCTCCTTCTGCTCTGTTATGACCCACTGAAAATTGCTGATATTGTATCCAAGAAGTTAAAAAAAAAGAGATTCATGTACACTGTCTCACTCTTAGAGTGAGACTCAGCTACTTCTCCTAAGAGCACTCATCCCAAATCGGGAAAGTTGCCCTTCAAAAAAATGGAATAAAGCCACTAATACTCCGGGGATGTCTGGCTTTCTAGGCAAAGGATGCTTCTTTGTTGATAGTATTTATTTAGTAACGGTACAGCAGGATGCTAGAGTGTGTATGCACGCAGTGTGGGAGAAGGAGTGCGTTTCCTTGGTAGAATGGTTTTTGACCAAAAAAAAACTACTTGGTTCCAGCCATTTACTTGCATATTTTAGCAATATATCTGTTTTTTCAGTACTGTGTATTTTAAACAACAAATCAACTCATAAAACTGCACCACAGCAGCATTTATTAAAAACAAGATGCACATGTTACGCAGTGAAACGTTTGTGGGACTCCATGAAATGAACGGGATAAAAACATTTTCTTTTCTGACAGTATTTATAGGTTCGTAAGGTTCCGATTGCCAGTTGCTTTCGGGCTGCTTTTTCTCTGACTGATGATGTGTCCCAGATATGGTTGCTTTCCCCACACGTTAATTTCAGATGTTTTTCAGTGGGTGAATATGGATTGATAATACGCAGGAAAGTAAAGACACACAGGAGAATTTTAATATGTGGTGAGAAGGTTTCAGTGGTAAGTGAGCTGAGAGTGCAGCCCTGTTACTCCCTGTTTTATTTAACAACTCCTGGTCTATTAAGGGTTCGCTTCACTCAACGATTTCATGTTAATCATCTTTTGTTTTATAGCCTTTTATTTTCTTGCTGGAATCAATATCCCATCAACTTCACCTGCCATCTATCCCATGATCTATGAGAAAGTTCTGGTACAGGGCTGAGTTTAGACCACAGCAATTTGCTGTGAATGTTGCCAGTTCTTTATCCAAAACATTGTTTTCATTTTATACTCAGAATTTTAGTACTTCTTGCATAGCCAATTCCTTGTTTCCTCCTCCCTCCCTCCCTCCCTCCCTCCTTTCCTTCCTTCCTTCCTTTCCTCCTTTGTTTCTTAGAATAAGAGGTGACAAGTAAACTGTAAAATGTCTATATAGAGGGTACAGAAGTTTGGACTTGAATGCACAGAAGCTAAATCCATGCAGCGACATCAGTTAATAGGAGAAGAACTGACTGTGCCACACTGTGTGGATCCAGCAAGACAGACTTGATGGATTCATTTCCACCTTTCATTTCAGGAGGACCGCATTTTAAAGCAGTCTTGGATCCTCATGATGCATTTAGATTGCCTTGACTCAAGCAAAATCAATCATGTTCGGTGTCCTGATGTGTTGCACTGATAGTCTCGGACCCTGTTCCTTCTCCGCACATTGCCCTCATTTGGCTAGGTGGCAGCTGTCCTCTAGGTCATTATTATAAATCCAAGTTGCAGACCACAGGGGGCTCTGAGTTATTTGCCAAGATTAATTAGAAATTAAAAGTGCATTATCCCATCTAAAAATATATTATCCAGATTGAAGTGCCAGCATTTGTAACAAAATGAATGATTAAGTTACTTCCCTTAATCTTATCATCAAATGTAATTGTTCTAGGTCTCTGAGAAGTAGTCGGTAAATTCTTACTTGATCACCTGTGATTCCAGGTGATGTGACTGAGATTAAATCAGACCAGTTACGCCACACACTGAAAGAAAGGCAGGGGGCCTGTGACAAGAGGCTGCTGAGTCCCATGTTCTGCATGTAGGAAAAAAGGATGAAAAACATATAGCAATGTTATATTGATTACATGAGAAAATAATAGTAGCTTGGGTAAAACAGATTCAATATATTGCTAAGATCTTTAAAAAATGAAAAAAGAGGGCAAGAATTTGAAAAAGAGCAAGGAGAGATATACGAAAGGGTATGGAGGAAGGAAAGGGAATGGAGAAATAATGTAATTGTGTTATAATCTCAAAAATAAGAGGTTAATTCCAGCATGGAAGGATATCTAACATAGTGTCACATGATTGCCACGTACTTTCATTTTTTTTCCAACATGTCTTTTTGTATTGTGTTTTCAGTATTGATTTAATGATAAAACAGAGTAGAAAGGCAAATTCAGTAGGTGTGTGAATTGATCTCATTGATGAAATTGCTGAAGTTTGGCTTATAATGGCCTGTATGCAAGTCTGTGGTGCATCTTCTTGATTGATGATTGTTGTGGGAGAGCCCAGCTCACTGTGGGTGTTATTGCTCCTGGGCTGGTGGTCCTGGCTATAAGAAAGCAGGCTGAGCAAGCCATGGAAGCAAGCCTGTAAGCAGTACTCCTCTATGGCCTGTGCATCAATCAGCTCCTGCCTCCAGGTTCTTTTCTTGAGTTTCTGCTTTGACTTCCTGAAGTGATGGAGTGTGACCTGAGAGTTGTAAACGGGAATAAACTCTTTCCTCCCCAAGTTGCTTTCAGTCATCATGCTTTATCACGCCAACAGTGATAAAAAACAGTGCCTCAGTAGCATATAGGTTCTAAGGTTGGAATCCAAGAATTTTGGTTTCAGCTTTCTTCTTTCTGAAATAAGAAAAAGATTTTCTGCTCCAGGCTTCTCTCAACCCTGGGGAAAATGTGAAATTAGTATAAAAATTAGTATAAAAACTTCCGAGGATCACATGAAACAGAGTACATGACCACATATATGAAGCCCAGTTATGTTGTAAAGATTTCATAATCGTTAATTACACTTTTACTAGTATCACAGAGCTTCAATCATATCTTTTTATTCTGTAGCTCTTTTACCCTTCCTTCCTTCCTTCCTTCCTTCCTTCCTTCCTTCCTTCCTTCCTTTCCCTTTCTCCTTTCTTTCTTTCTTTCTTTCTTTCTTTCTTTCTTTCTTTCTTTCTTTCTTTCTTTCTTTCTTTCTTTCTTTCTTTCTTTCTCTCTCTCTCTTTCTTTTCCTTCCTTCCTTCCTTCCTTCCTTCCTTCCTTCCTTCCTTCCTTCCTTCCTTCCTTTCTTTCTTTCTTTCTTTCTTTCTTTCTTTCTTTCTTTCTTCTTTCAAATCTATCACCCTCTTAACTTCTGAATTTGAAATCATTTCCAGCCTGTCATGTCTGACTGTTACAGAGAAGTAGGAGTGCCCAAACTTTTGTGAGCCTCCTGGTCCTTTTGGTGACTGGCATGACATTTAAATATTCATGGTCTTAATGTTTTTTTTTTTTTTCCATTTCCTCTGATCAAATCAGTGCTTACACTTTCAGGTGAAAATCTGGGGTCTGTTTTTCAAAGTCTCATTTTCACTTTAACCAAGTTTTTCTTGTTACAAATTCATTCTTTGAAAATATCATGAAGCTTATCTTGCTTCTTGGGGAGTCTAATTTTTCACAGAAAGCATAGGTCTTAATAAATCCATCAAGTTATACAACACATTCAAAGCAAGAAGAGAAAGTTTAAAAAAATTTAAATCTATAAATATCCTCACCCTTATAAGTTCTATGAATAAGAGCAGTACTCAGGACACCCGTATCCTCTGCTCAGATTAACCCACTATTAACATTATCTTATCTAAATCTTACTCTTTTCAAATTTAAATTTATTTCCTAACTGATACATAAGACATAAAAATAGTGTGTGTTTAAAGAGTGCCGCTTGATATTCAAATATACACATACATTGCATGATGTTTAATCAAGGCAAATATATGTCTTCTTAAACACTCATCATTCCTTTGTGGTAAAATATTAGAAAATTCTTTCTTCTATTTTTTTGAAATACACAGCAGATAGTCATTTTTCAGTAGTCTATAGTCATCTACTATGTAATGTGTATCAGAATGACTTCATCCTATAATGACTTTGTAGCCATTGAGCAGCTTTTCCATGTCTCCCTCCTTTTTATTCTCTCTCAGCCTCCAGTAACCATTTTATATTCAACTTCCAGAAGTCAAGTCTTTAATGTTCTATATATGAAGAAGATCATGTGGTATTTGTTAAACCTAGCTTTTAAAACTTAACCTAGTAACCTTTAATTCCACCCAGGTTGTCACAAATGACAGAATTCCATCACTTTCAATGACCAAACACCATCCTACCGTATGTATGTACTGCTTTTCTTTGACCATTCATCAGCTGATAGAAACTTAGTTTGTTTCCATCTCTGACTGTTACGAGTAATGTTATAAGGAGCAATGGATGATAGAATAGTTTCTTAACTTATTTCTCTTTCAAATTGATTTCTTTTTCTTTTGCTATATATCCAGTGGTAGGACCCCTAGATCATATGGTAATTCATCTTTCTGAGTCCTTTGAGGAGCCTCCATATTATTTTCCATGTTATATTAATTTACATTTCTGCCAACAATGTTTCAAGGTTCCCTTTTCTCCACAACTTCACTCTTATTTATTATCTCTAGTCTTTTTTTTAAAGTTTTTTTTTTAATAGAGTCTTATGTATCTTGGGCTGGTCTACAAAATACTTTGTAGCAAAGGATGACCTTGAA
The DNA here is from genome assembly GCA_026225945.1 of Cricetomys ansorgei. NCBI lineage: Eukaryota > Metazoa > Chordata > Mammalia > Rodentia > Nesomyidae > Cricetomys > Cricetomys ansorgei. The sequence continues at coordinate 46,835,119 of JAMJFZ010000107.1, read as the reverse complement.
CTTTTGATTATCCTGCTTCAACTGCCTACTTGACAGAGATACAGGCATACAACAGTGTGCCCAGTTTATGTGGTTCTGGAGATTGATCCCAGGGGTTCAATCAAAACTCAGGGCTTTGTGTATGTTAGGCAAATAGTCTATCAACTAGGCTATATCCCAGTCAAGATAGCCATTTTTTTTCTGGAATGAGGTAGTTTCTCTTATGGTCTTGGGTTCTATAATGATTAGTTATGCTGAACATTTTTTGTTTGCCAATAGCTCAAGTTTTACGGAGGAACATTTAATTCTTTAATCTAGCAGCATGGCTACTCTAGCAAAGTATCACATTGAGAGGTCTGTGTGATCCAGATGGAATGCAGATAGAATGTTAGTCAGACTAATCATGTTCTCTGTGCTAATGCTAGGTGAAAGGGATTTCTATGGTTAAGGCAACTTAGTACATACCTTTAATCCTGCACACACTTTTAATCCCAACCTCAGGATATAAAAGGAGGCTTTCAGTTCACAAGAGTTCAGACAAGAAGCTGAGTGAAAAGTAAGGGATTTAGTTCAGAGAGCTCAGAGAGTAGAGACAAAGTTCAGAGAGTAGAAGTGAAACTCAGAGAGAGAAGCAGAATGTGGAAGCAGAATGGAAGCTGAGAAAAGCAGATCCAGTCCAGAATAAACAGAGAAAGCAGAGAGTCAGAAGCAGACTGTTTACGATATACAGTTCAGAGTTCACAATACAGATTAGAGTAAAAAGAGGTAGTATGGAAGATAGATAATCGGAGTGAGCTCAGTTAGTAGTAAGTCTCAGAGGTTGAAACATTCTAGGTTTGCAGATTAGATTGTACAGAGGTTGAAGCCTTCTAGGTCTAGGCTTAAGATTAGATTGATATGAAGGCTTAAGCTCTCTAGGATCAGGAATTAAATTAGTAAAGAATAAGCTGTTCTTTTCCATGAACCCAGAGAATAATAAATAAATCAATACACACATCTACGTTTACAAGGTGTTGCCTTCATGAGTTCAGTCTTTCTCTGGTAGGCAGCAGGGGCAGTTCAGAGTTTTAGTGTCTCAGGAACAAGGGAACAAGAAAGTATTATTTCTAGCTGCTGCACTGGGGACCCAGATGCAATCAAGCATCCTTGTCTCTCAAGAGAGAGAGAGATTAAAAAAGACATCTTCCCTGTGAGCAATGTATACACATAAGAAAACTGGTCACTGGAAGAGTGAATGCCTAATTGAAGAAAAGAACAAAAGGGCTAATAGATTTTCCTAAGCTCAGCAAAGGGAATTTCAACCAGAACTGGCCCACAAGGATCTTATCAGTTGGGCTGATGAGAATAGGGAGGACCAGGTTATCTGAATTTGGACCACCAAGAGTCTATGGTCATGACGGAAGTTGGAGACCAACCCACAACATTTTTGGTAGACACTGATGCTGAATATTCTGCAGTAACCATGACAGTGGTTCCCCTGACAACTTGAACTGCTAGCACATAGTGGCCACAGGAGATAAGACTGATCCTTTTGCCAATCTTACTCATGCCAGCTAGGAGGCCATTTAATGAGTCATGAGTTCCTTTTCTTACTAGAATGTCTGATACCCCTCTTGGGCAGAGACTTGCTGATTAAGCTGGGAGCCCAAATAACCTTCCTTCCCAGAGGAACAGTGAGCCTTATCTTTGGTAACAAGGGACACTTTGATAATGACTGTGACTGACATGTAGAGAAGAGGAATGACTCTTACATTCTTTCAGAGAAGAGCAAACTGATCTAACATGTTTGCTAAAAGAGTTTCCCACTGTCTGAGCTGAAAAAGGGCTCATGGGTTTGGCCAGAAATCATGCCCCTATTATGGTGGACCTGAAACCGGTGCTGCTCCTGTGTGACAGAGGCAATATCCACTACCCTGAGAAGTATACTTGAGAATTAAGGACCACATTCAGTGACTGCAGGATACAGGGGTTCTGGTAGACTGTCAATCCTCTTGGAATACTCCTCTTCCCTAAGATGTCTGGGGGAAGTGGCTATCAACCAGCCCAGGAGTGCTGTCAGCTATATCATAGTTACCATTTATCTTGCAATCCTGAATCCATATATTCTAAGTCTTCTGCCTGAAAAAGTGAGCTGGCTTCCCTGCCTTAGTCTCAAGGAAACTCTCCTCTGCCTCTGTCTTCAACAATCCAGTCACTATTTGCCTTCTAATGGGAGGACACATGGGAAGGAAAACACATGTAACCTAAACCAGGATTTGTAAGCCCCTCCAGCAGCGGGCAGGGCCTCTCTGGTACCACGAGGCTATGGCTTCAGAATGTGTGAATATTCCGGCCTCTGCCTTCAGGACACGGACCCCGTGCCTCTCATCTACGCAGTGAAACAAGAATGCTAGCACACCTCACTGAACAGCGAAGGAGTGTGGCCCTCAGGCCTGGGTGAGAGGCAGGAAGTCAGGCTGCAGTAGAGTGGAGGCAGTTTACCCTAGGGAGACACAGGTGGTCTTCCAGAAGACAGATGGTGGCTGTTGGAGGAACTAGAGGGTGAGTGTGGTAGGGGAAAGGTTATGGCTGCACCAGGCACTAAGAAAAGGTCATAAATCATAGCTTCATCATACATGTGTTAGTAGAAATGACAAGGCATTTGTGAACCTGGGATGCTTGCTTTTCAGTAGAAACAGCGAAGATTCAAGGAACCTCTGCAGATTCAAAGTCCATTCCTTAGCATTTTTTCTTTATAGGCCACCTTTACACACAGCTGAAAAATTGAAGTCACCTCAAAGACAGTTACTAAGTATTTGATCTGTAAGTCAGTATGACTGTTAAGCACAAAATCAAAAGTGTGTTTCCTCAGCTCCTCCCCAGGAGGAGTAGGAGAATGGTGGAGATCAGTGAGGAAGGTTCAGTTGGTCATAGACTGTGAGGAGGCTCGATTTTATCTGCTTTCCTGGAAGTATAGATGACTTTTTATTCCACTACATACAGAAAGATGGCAGAGACCATTCCAGAATTCTGGCAGGCAGACTGTCCTCGCGTGGTCTCCCTTCCTCCTACTCTTTGGGGTTGCTGCTGTTAATTTGGCAAGCCCGAAAATTGGACTGTTATGTCTGTTGCCCACACTGTGTTATGAGGCTCCTTGGAAAGTTCTATGCATATATTTTGAGTTTTCCTGGCTAAGTTGTCCAGAATATTCAGTTAGGTGTGAATTAGACTTGGTCCCAAACCATTTCAACTCAGGAGAATTAACTGTGATTGGTTTGGGAGATAAAATCTGTTTTCCTAGGAGCTGATGATTTTGAAAGAGCATTTTATTTTATTTTGTTGTTCTGGAAGAGATAGAGATGAATCATTAAATGGGTGTACAGTGTGGAATCTTTGTTGCTAACCATAGAATCCAGATATAGGATCTGGCTAATAGTTCCAGGTTTCTGGTCCATCTCAAGGGGTTAATGATAATCACTAACATTTGGATGGGGTTTTACCTTCATGTGCATTTATCATATTAGATAGTGGCTCTGGTAATGAATAATCTGTGCCTTCACCAGCCCACCCCAACACCCTGCCAATGGGATTCTGTCTTTTTCTAAGGATTTCTTCATGAAGTTGATTTAGTTACTCAAAGCTTGTTAAAAATAAGATAAAAATGAATAAAAAGAGAGATTTGGCTTTTCCTAATCTGGAAGTTCCAAGCTCACTGTGCTTGATTAAAGAAGATAAACTTTGGATGGCACTGGGGGGGGAAGTGTTCTTCCTCTAACCTCTAACAGTCTTGACAACGGTTCCTTTTTGTGATATGAAAACGAAGGCATACATCATCGCCTCAATAAAGATAAAAATGTCTCTGAGCATAGAAAAGGTTAAATGACATCGCTAAGGTCCCTTTTCAAGATTAAATAATTAGGACAGTGGATCCTGCTCCCCTTTCTCAAATCCCTTGTTTAGGATTTCTCTGAAAGCCTACAGATGACTGTGACAGGATTGACTCAGGTGACGGCCTCTGTGTTCAGAGTCGGCTAAAATTGGCCAGTGTTGGGAGGAGACGTATCAATCAAATCTATTTTTTAGAATTAAATTAGCATATGGTTTTACAAACTCACATTTTCTTTCCTATAAAAAAAAACCCAAAAAAACCAGTGAGTGCTGTCATAAAAATATGGTCAGGATTTACTGTCTCTCCATGAGATATAGCACTAAGCCAGAAGGATACCCTGTTCCTTAAAACTAACTCAGGGCTGCTGCCTCTGAAACCTGACCCTGTAATTTGGTAAGTGTTTTAAAAAATACAACTCAATGGATACCACATGGTGGAAAATTAGCAATCTGGGACCAAAGCTTTTGTGTGGCATTAAACCCACATATGGAAGAAATTAAATATCATCCTCAATGCCCTCCATGTGTTCAGTTGTATTAAATGAAATGCTTATAAAGTGTGACATTATTTAACTTTTATAGGGTTTGTCACATCTAGTAGAACTTATTATTGTTCTTTTGAAAAGCTCTATACAGGTGCCTCTGAGCTCACATCAGTCTGGTTACTCTATAACGCACATATAATTTGTTACTGGATATGGTACTAGGAAATCAACAGAATTCCAACCAGGATGACTTACTATGGCACCAACCCCAGTAACTAGCAATAAGCAATAATATTTACAACAATACTTTCTTTTTTTATAGTAAAGGTTTTTTATAAAACCTGCAGGTAAAGTGTGGATCATAAATTGTTTGGGCAAAAAATTGCCTATTTGAAATGAGTGACTCCAAGTATCTTACATTTCTCAAATTTTAAATAGCAGAGTACATGAACAGCACAGTTTACATCTGTGAATGTGGCTGTTGAGAAAATTCCATCATCATATTTACAACTCTGGAGTTAAAAATTCTCAAGAAACTTGTCAGCATGATTAGTTTACATTAACATTGGAAGATGGCTCCTGACCTAAAAGTCTCCCACTGTCCTTGCTAGAGAATGACACATATATCGGATTCTTAGACTTCAGGAGTTCCTCAGAGGCTGGGATGTTATCTCTCTCTGTCTCAACAAGTGTGATTTGCAGTCCACTGGCCTCAATATTGCCTGAGACACTGTGAGGTGAGAGGCCTGGTTATAGACCTACTGCATCTGCAGATGGTGAAGCCTTTTAGGTGATGGGTTTTCTTTCTCAAGTGGAGACACTCTGATACTAAAATCCAGAGTTTATACAAACTAAGCAAAGTCTGAGAATTTGAGCACATGTCTACCTGTAACATAGCTAATTTATCCAGAGTGTGATATATTAGATCTTACCTGCTAGTTCCTGAGGTTCTAAAATAGGCCTGGAATAGAATTCAGTCACTTGGCTGTGTGAGACAAGGGGAGTTACTATGCTATATTAGGGAACCTGCTGTCATGGGCATTCTGTGTTAGGATTTGCCATCTCCGTGCACATGCTCTGTGGACAATGGGCAGGAGATTTGGTTTTGCTGAGAATTGATACCCACAGCTCTCAAATTCACCATAAAATTTATGAAGTGTCCTTATATTATCTAAGTTTAGATATTTAAATCTTCGTTCTGGAAGTTTATTTTTTTAACTGTAGAAAAAAGAATTTGCCCAGCTCATAAATGTGATAGCTCACCTTTCCAGGCAGTTTAAAAGGTGTGCATGGTTTCACAGAGAACATAGCAAAATTGTTCAAACTCAATTCTTCCCTGCAAAGACACAGCCAAGGTCTGCGTTGCTATCACATCCAGTGAAACAGTGTCCACAGGGCACCTGCTTCAGGTTCTGCTGAACTGATTTTGCTTCACAAGAAATGCCCCGGTTAAAGTCCTACCTTGAGAAGAGCTGGACAGAGACAGTGACTTGTCTACAGGAAAACAAACGACAGCTTTGCAAGGAGCATTTTGTGTATCTCAGGTATAATTATCCCATCATCCCAAGCTGCTGTATGCTGGGGATAATATCACTGTGGCTTATGTGATAGTATCTGTGGTTCTCTGGGCCTAGATTTTCTCATGGAGCCATGGACTGCTGGAGACGGCTGGTAGATGATCATAGGCTCAAAGGGCTGCTACAAACTGGCTGTAAATATCATTTTTTCCCCCAAGTAACTTTTCGTCCCTCAGTTACTCATTTCATGGTACACATTAATGTTACTCAGGAGCTGGCACAATAAGGCATGATGAGAGCACTCCTGTAGTTATGGAGTCTTTATTCTACAGGGCTTCTTCACAAAGCAGCAGCAAAAGTGTCTGTGTAGTGCAATTTCAACCCACAATCGACTCTTTATTGTTCCTGACTGTAATATTTCTTCTTCTCCGGTTATCTCATGAGGAGGACTGTTAGCTGCTCGTGTCTCATTGTCTTAGAGGTTCCTACAGAGTCACCAGGTTTGGGAAACAGCTTTATTATTATTTTTTTTCTTTTCTCAGCAGTACAGACTGTTTTACAGCATATAAATATTTCTAGTCGCTTTCCACTGCTATCGACAACATATGAACATTTATGCAACATCAGCCAAAAGTCAACAGTTTTCAAAGGGATTTGCAAAATACATGATTCCTTTGTTTATCTATAGTTTTGGTTGAGAGTGCAGCTGGGGAACTCTCGGATTCTGGAGCCAACTACATTTGCTAATGAAATGTGCTTGCTGGTCCAACTGCCCGGAATAGAAGAGTCAACCATCCAGGCTGGAGTGTAGCAGCTGGTCCTTGATCTGCTTTGAATCAGTGAAAGGGAAGTTAGAAGTATTTGGCCAGACTGGACGGACTGAGGCATCTCTCCCTGCAGTGAAGATCCTGTCATGCTTAGCTTTGCCTCTCCTTTACCAGGGAAGAGTGAATGCTGAGCTTGGAGGGTTATTGTAGTTGCAAGGTGGTGCTGATAGCAGAGCTGCTTTCTGGCTGGCTTAGGTGCCCAAGGAGCACCCTGCCATCTGGCTCTAGTGAAGGTTAACGAGAGTGTTGAGAACCTCATTCCATAGCTGGGGTAAGATCCCCAGGGCCCACTGACCATTGGTGACACTTTAATGCAAGCAATGTAAAAAACCACAGACCTACTCTTCCACTAGTGATTTGAATACTGGGAAAATTAGGAAGTTAACAGATTAGGAAATTAGGAAAATAACAAAATGGTAATACGAATTAAAAACCAATGAAACATTTAAGAAGTTAACCAGATGATTTGATATTTAAAATGTATATTTTTTTGTGAATATTGACTATACATATAAATACATGCTATATACACATATATTGTTTGAACTTAAAAATGTACACATATTTTTGTTTGGCAGTGTTTTTTTTTTTAATATCAGTCTAAAGTCTGTTTGGTTTTGTGGTGGTGGCATCAAATTCAGGATCTTGCAAAAACCAGAGAAGTGTCATACTACTGAGTTAACACCCTAGCCGCCAAGGCATTTTTAGAAATAGTTGGCTGATTATAATCTTAATTATCTTCCTTCCAGAAAGAAGCACCATAATGAGCTATTCCTTACTTTTAAATTGAATGAAAACTCAAAAATACTTACAGAGCACTTTGAAGGCAGAATCCTCATGGAGTTTAACATAATTTGATAACTATTTTAAAAATGTGACTCAACCCTATTGAGTTGTTTTAAAACAACCATTTGGAATTTTAAAATAGGAACAATAATTCTCTTTCTGCATTCTTCACTGATTTCAATAATGGTTCCTTAATTTTGGTAATTACAATCTTAGCTAGCGTAAATAGGCTTGGGTACAAACTCAATGAACATCTGGTCCCATAGCAATGGAAGGAGATCAGGACAGGTATACCAGAGTGTTCTGCACCCAGAAGTGGATTATTTTTTAGCATGCCTGAAGGAGAAAATGGAGCAGAGTGGTCAGTTCAGGGAACTGGACCAAACAAAAGTTAGCTCAAAGAACCTGTGTTGTATTTAAGTAGAGGATACCCGTTTCTTTTCTATGGACCCCAACTTAAGAATGTTGAGTCAAAGAGGGGCTTTAGGAACATATGTGCTGTGATATCTGACCTCTGTGACTCCTGTATCAACAAGAACCTGTCTTAGACAGCCATGATTACAATTCTAATTCTAATTTACTCTGAGCTGTAGGCCCTGAGCACACAAGCTGTTGTTCTTCCTCTGGCCTTTCTAGTGTGACCAGGTAGAAAGCACTAGGGTGTGGCTGAGCCAAGGCCAATATTCTCAGACTTTATCTTTCTCCCATCTTATTGGGATACAGAGTACATATAGTGGACCATGGCCTTTCTGTAAGTGGAAAAAAAGGAGACATGATAGAGGTTGCAGTTGTAGAACAGAGCTGGCTTACATCTGGATTTGGTAAAACTCAGCCTTTGTGCCCAACTTTACAGCTAAGCTAGCTGAAGTACTACAGGGTCATGACTTGCCTAGGGTCAGTTCATCAGTCAATAGCTAGTTGCCATATAATCCCCAACCCTTGTAACTTTTAGCCCTATATTTTAACCATTAAGCCATGTGGCCAACTACAGAATATACCACAAAGCATCCCAGATGTGCACTGGGAGAAGTCCTCCCATGACCCAGCTAACACTGAGACCCCTTAGGACTTGGTGTTTATTAAATGTTCTCTTACAGTGTAAGCACATTAACCTGAGTGTTATGGGGATTTCCCTGCATGACAATGTTATAAGATTTTCTTATGAGGTCACTTCCTAGGAAGGCAGGGATTTAAAAGTCTCTGCAGCAGGCAATGAAGCAAGCAACATGTGGCTTTGCTTCCAGTCTGTCATTTTAAGGACTGGAGAATTTATATGAATACAATTTCAGACACAGCAGATGGAGCTCTTTTGTTTGTTCATACGGGGTGGGTTTCACCTTGAAAACATCTCTGGATACCCAGCGTGCACTTTATCCCTGAATGGTGTATTAACTCCCACTATTTCTGACTTCTAGTCATGAGGATTTCAAACCCAATTGCATATAAGCAGCCAGGCTTTTCACTTTTAATGGTGCATCTTGGAGAAAGCCAGCTTTTCCTATTTTTTGTGTGATCTTTATCCTATCAGCTATTACCAGTTCTGATAGAAACCATTCCTGCTTAATAAGATAAACAGCACCCTAAGTTGCCCCTTCCTGCTTGGAAAGTGCTTACACTGCTAAGGTAAACCATATCAGGTCAAAATATGTGGGTTGATGGCACATATTTTTCCTCAAACTATTATTCAAGCCAATATTTTATTCCTATTGAGGTTAGTTTATGGCGTTAACCTTGTATTCAAATGATTCAGTCCAAGGCATTTCTTTGGACATATCATGGAACTTAATGGATGTTCTTTTCTTAAAACAAATGAACCCAGCACCTATTTTCTTAAATTTTTTTTCAATGAGCTTATGAGTCCTTTTATTCTCAATAAAGTTTATAAATTTTCTGAGCTTTTCCTTTTAGTTTTTTTCTTTCTGCCAGCAGCTTTACTCCCCAAACCTTCTACCCCTATAAATGATCCTGTGAAACATAGCTGACTGAGTTTGTTTTACAAAGGGCTTCAGCCTAAACCAAACTGCCCTACATGGTTTGTTTTTCCACATGTGTTTGCTAAATCTGTGTAATTTGGTAGCTTGTCCCTGTGAACTCACTGTTAGTGCTGTGTAATCAGTCAGCAGCTGCTGAGGCTCTAGCTGGTATGCAGAGGCAAGCAAAGCCACGAGGAATGCAGGAAGCCAGGCAGCAGGCCGGAATGGGCCACATGAACCAGAGACCTCAGAACCGGCAGCTCAGACACCAGCTTGCCTGTTCACAAAGTGATTCTGAGCAAGTCAGGATGCCAAAGACAATGTCCCTTTCCAAATAGGATTTCTCATGCTGGTGTTTGGGAAAATCTCCCCAAACTTCTTGTTACTACTTCAGTCTGGGGCTTTGGGAACCATTTTAGCATCTGTGTCTCTCTTGTTCTAGAAAGTCACAGCATGTGCTGATGTTACAGAAGTCAAGTTAGTTTTATAGGAGAAGTCTGAGCTAGACCAACTTTATGACATCACATTCAATTGTCTTTCATTCATTCTTGTAGGTATGTACATGCCTATAATTTTGTGTTTGGGAGAGTAAAGCAGAATAAATGTGAGGTTGAGGCTGGGACAATATAGTAATACAGTAAGACACAGTCCTAAAAAACTAGTAAGAGGGCTGGAGAGATGGTTCAGTGGTTGGGATCACTGGCTGCTCTTCCAGAGAACCTGGGTTCTATTCCCAGCACCCACATGGCAGCTCATAACTGTCTGTAACTCCAGTTCCAGAGAATCAAGACATCATCACACCAACGCACATAAAATAAATTATTAAAAAAAACTACTAAGAAATGGTAAAGAACACTTTTCATGTGTTGGTTCAGCTTAATCCTCAAAATGTGTTTATTGAATTAAAGGATGACCATGGCATTGAAAAGAATTTGTATGGAGAGCCTTAACAAGGGAATGCCACACAGGACTTTTCTTATTATAGAAACATTTACTCATTGTGGAAGAATGGGAGAATGTTGAAAACCACATAGAGGACAATCACACTACCATTGTTACCATTTTTTTCCCCAGGCAGTCCACAACTGTTAGTGATTCTACTTATAGTATTTTTGAGTATGTAATGGTGAGGAAGCAATTTGCCCCAAATACAATTGGTGTTTTGATTTTAATGTCTTTCCAGCCTAGTGATATTTAGTATGATATCTCTCACAATGCAACAATAGAAAACTACTGCCTCTAGTCAGCCTAAGACCATGAGAGTCAGCAACTTATACACTACACAGCACTGTGTTGCCAAGGTATGAGACTTGGTAGGTTAGGTTTATTAAAAATATTTCATTTTCATTATATTTTCAGCTTTCAGTGTATTTGAGAAGTAATTTCACCATCATAGGTGAAAGAGCATTGTTTCTCTAGTACATGTGTGTGTAAAAGGGAAAGGTAGTAGAAACACCCCCCCTCTCTATATAAAGTTAGGCTCATCCAATATAATGGATTTTAAACCTCTTAACAATTGACTATATTATGAGAATTTTACTCTCTGAATTAAGTTTAATAGACATGATTTTTAATGGGTTGCAGAGTACTAGATTATATGGGTATGCATGATCTAATGTTTTAATTTTGAACCTTATTTTGAGATTCCAACAAGTACAAATAGCTGTCAATTGAGTATTTGTGTACACAAATTTCTTGCATACGCTTTTGTTTAGTATTAGGGTAAGGTCAAGGAGAATGAACTCTGACGTTACAGAGCCAAAAGAGATTATTTTTGAAGGGTCCTAATTTCCCTCCACAATTTTTAAATTAGCAGTGGGTGAGAATAATTTCATTCTACATATTTTTAAACTGGTTATCAAAGTTTAAAATGACTGCTCTGAGGGAAACTTTAAAGTCAGAAAATGTATTCAGATCATGGAAACATCAATATCTGTATTCTAAGATGATCTAAGTAGTCCAAGAATTCTCATTTGAATCTTGAAATGTTCAGTTAGGTTTACCAAGTGCTATCCACGTTATTAGTTACAGTTGTGGTCACACAGACTTGTCACTGAGATATCAAGACTGGCTTTGGAAGTCACAGATGCTGTAGACTGATGTAACAAAATAAAAACTCTCTTCTGCTACAGTTCTTGCGGAGAGTTGTTTAGCTTCTGCTTGAATCCTTCCAGAGACTAGACACTCCAGCCTTGCCAGGAAACCTTTCTAGCTCACTCTTGTGGATTAGGTTCGGAAAGCTAGCCTACCTTCCTGTTCCAAAGTCCATCTGGACAGACTTAGAAGCACATGTACCACTGAGTTGACTTGTATTTCCTATAATTTTTGGGTAACACGTATTATCTTCATTCTGTATTTTAAAATTTGCCATGAATTAGGAGTAATCCTGGAATAATTCAACAAAATATTGTCTCTAGCCATAAATCTGTATCTAGCTACCTAATTATGCTTTCAGGCTTGGCATGCTAGACTAACTGTGTTGTGACTACTTAGAAGGAGGAACTTGTTATTAAGGGGTGTCTTCCTTTGTCATGGTATTATCTGCAATACAGTCTGTTATATAGACACTGGGTTTCACACAGCTTCTTAGTATATATAAAACCCCAAGGGCTGCCCTGAATAACCCACTTCCCTCAGTCTGGTTTTCCTTCCTAAAAGGTTCTGCAACCTCACAAGACAGTGTCCCTAGCCAAGTGTTCAAACACATGAACCTAAGGGGGCCAGGCTTCATCTTCAAACATCAATACCTGTCTTAGGTTGCCTAGAGTAAAAGAATCATTGGGATGAATAATGTATGTGTGTGTGTGTGTGTGTGTGTGTGTGTTTGTATATGTATTTTATTTAAGAGACCTTTAAAACACTGATAGCCAAATCATACCTAAGACTCTGAGAACCTGGCACTCTGTCCTTGAAGATGAGTGCCTTGACAGTCAGAGTAGTCCCAGAATATCTGACTCTCACTGAGGGGGTGTCTGGCAAACACCCATAGTTGCCCGTTCGGCAAACCCCAGCCTGGAAAGTGCCCTGGAAAGTCCTTTGATAACAGCTTGCCTCTATGCTAGGATGATAGCTTGAAACTGTTGATTATGACAGCAGTGAAGGAAACAGCAGCCTTAGAAATGGGGGCAAATCACTTGGGCAGCAAGAGGGACGGCCAACCAAGCAAAAGGGAAGAGAATACAATTCCTTTTGAAATACTCTTTTTTTGGGGGGTGGGGCTAGATTGCTACCTGAAGGTGCTGTCCACATTTGGGATGGGCCTTGCCATGTCAATCAAGGCAATAAAGAGAATTCTTTAGGTGAGGTTCACTACTTGAGTGATTCTAATTTATGGTAAGTTGACATCAAACTAACCATAATAATATCATAGTATTACAAATTGTGTTCATTGCATAAACATTTTCTTTTAAAGTTCCCAAATAATCTTGTGGGTAGATATAAAGACTATGTTATTGTCTCATTCTTTCCTCTTCTCCACTTATTCCTTCTCTTTTCCTCCTCTCCCTTCCCCCTTTTCTGTTTCTGAGACAAGGCCTTATTATAGAACTCAGGCTGGGCTTCCATTCTTCTTCTTCTCCTTCTCTTTCCTCTTCCTCTTCTTCCTATTTTTTCTCTTCTCCTCTCTCCTCCTCTTCCTCTTCCTCCTCTTCCTCCTTCTTTTTGAAGCAGGGTTCTCTGTTGTAACTTGTCCTGGAACTCACTCTGTAGACCAGACTGGCCTCAAACTCACAGAGATCTGCCTCCCTCTGCCTCCTGAGTGCTGGGATTAAAGATGTGTGCCACCACCATCCAGCTGGGCTTCAGTTGTTGATTCTCCTGCTTCAGTCTCCCAGGTGGTGGCATGACATCACATACCACTATACTTAGCTTGTTGTTATTGGGCACAGATACTGTTTGTTTGTCTATCTGTTTATTTATTCATTGTACTGGGGCTTGAACTAAGTCCTTTCATAAACTGGGGAAGTACTCTACCATTGAGCTACTCTTCAACCTTGCATTTTTTCAACTTGAAGAATAAAGAGGTTAAATGTCTCGGCAACAGTTTCACAGTTAATCAACTGCAACTGACGCCTGGACTTCTGATTCTAAATTAGATGTTCTTTTATCTTATAATTTAATAGAATATGTTACAGGGTCCATTGTTTCTGAATGAGTGCTTATTGATTTTATATGATGCTGTGAGGCAAATACTTGATAGTCTTTTTAAAAAATTGTGTGTGTGTGTATGCATGACATGATGTGAGTGTGTGCGTAATATGACTGTGTGCATGAATGTTTTGAATGTGTGGATGCATGTGTGGAAGCTGGAGAACAGATCTGTGGAGTCCTTTCTTTTTCCAGTTTTCCGTATCCAAAGGGATAAGCCCCTTTATTCATGGAACCATCTTGATAACCTCTAAGAGTCTTATATGAATCTTTTCTAGTCCAAGGGCTGAGTTAATACAGCTTGTACACTTGACTCACAGCTTGTACTTTTTATGAAGAAGGAGTCTACACTGTGCACATGTCCTCGTGGCCCTAATTTCTTTTCATGTTTGCAAAACAATTTCAACAGCAGGGGAGAAAAAATGCCAGAATCTTTCTTATAAAGTCAGATCAGCTCATCACACTTATTAGAGGAGGGGCCTCAACCTTCAAAGCTAGTGACCAGAAAATGGTGAGTATATAGTGGTACTGGGTCCCTTCTCTGATGGTAAAGAAGGAATAGATGAAGTTGGAGAGATCAAAGATGACCCCATTTGTATCTGAATTGTATTTGTTTATAACCACCTGCTGTGTGACTATAAATGTTGACATCTCCAGGATGGAAGAAATAATATAGAAAGCTGAGGTCTGGTGTAACCTTTAGCCCTGTGAATGAGAACTCTGGGGTAAAGATAAAGGTCACAGTGGAAGTGAAGTGCCAAGACTTTCATTGATTCACAAATTGGAAATTTATTTGAGCCCAACTCCTCATGCTGGCACCCAAGGGGGCTATAAAACTGAGTTCTAATCAAAACAGAACAAAGAAATATAATCTAAAAAGGGATAGGTGTATAGGTTAGCTTTCAAAACACAATAGGTATTTTGTTATTCTAAGAACAGAATTCTACAACTGACAAGTTTCTTTTGTGGTTGAATATGATCTATATTTTTTCCCATGAAGTTTAAAGCAGTACTAGAGTGAGTCACTTAACAGTAACATAAACAGAACGGAAATGAGTCTCGGACAATTTTCCACTGTAGAAGCAGTGTAGTGTGGGACAAGTGTTAACTGTCTCAAATACCTACATGCATTCCTTGCTATGCATTCCTTTCTACACTAATTAAACTCAATTTGTTTATTCATACAATGAGCAAATACTGAGTGTATATATCAACAACATTATTACGTCTTATACTTTCCGTAGTTGGGAAGTGAAGGTAATTGTGAACTGAAAAATAAATTCCTCTCATAACTGCATTAGAATATTTGAACAATGCTGTGATCTTAAGTTCACTGCTCCAGACCCCCACCCCATTTGCAGTTAGGCTTCAGTTTTGAAGATGTTTTTACATTAATTTATTTAGTGTATGTGTGCATTCTTGTGTATGCAGGCATGAGTGTGTGTGTGTATGTGTGTGCTCTTGCACACTGCAAGGTACATGTGTGGAGGTCAGAAGAGTTTCTGGGAGTTGATTATCTCTTTTACCATTAGGTTCCACCTGATTGTCAAGTGTCCTTATTCACTGAGCCCCTTTGGGCCCAAATTTGGAAATTTGATCAAAGTTAATAATTATAAAGAACTCAGAGATTAAGATCTATCTTAATCTGTCTGAATTGTCATTCATGTTACCAGTAGCTTCTGAAATGGAGGAGCTTTTATTCGTTCTAGTCACTATGTCAGTTGAAACCGCTTATGGAATGGATTTTCCAAAAACAATTCACGGCACTACAGTTCTACAATATACAGCTTTTATAGTGTACTGTATATTAAATGTAGACAATTTTTTACACTGACAGTAATGTATATTCACTTATGCAGATATAGTTTATGTCTTGAAGTTTTTGTGTAAACTTTTGTCATGTCCAAAGTTTAAGATTTCACTAGAATTGCTTTTAGTATGTGTCATGATACACAGCATTGTGATGACACCTGGCTCCCACACTCTTGTTCTCAACCCCCTTAGCTCCATAAGAGTAAGTAGCAGTACCTTTGAACAATACTTTTTGTAAATTTGTTCTTCCACTGGGTTATTGATATCTGAAAGGTAAACAGCTTGATATTTTTGATGGGCAGATTTTTGTGGCCTGGGTGAAATTCCTTTACAGAGTCACAATAACCTCTCTTATTTCTGAAAATTCTGTCATCTACTCTAAGATACGTATGTGTTCATCTATGTGTCATATATGTGTGTGTATATGCAATAGAAAATTGTAACAGAAATCACAACTGTACCTTGCAGATGCCACGTTTGCTTCTTTCTTTCCTTTTCTTTGTGGTGTTGAGGATTGCATCCATGGCCTTGTGAATACTAGGCAAGGGCTCCACCACTGAACTATACCTGCAGCCGTAATTTCTTTTGCTATAGGTTGAAAAATTAATCTTATTTCAGAAAGCTAAAATATGAAAAAAAAAGAAAAACCCGTGATGCTAGAATCAAAAAATGGGCAATTAAAACAGAGGTAGCCGCATTGTTGCCCAGTGGCTAGGTCAGGTTTATTCCTGCGTGATGTCTGGTAACCTTTGACCTCTCTGACGAAGAGTGTTTGCTTAGGATTGACTGGTGTGACACATTCCATTTCAAGTGGAAAATACCCTAAATTAAGAATGACTAAGATACGTTTTAAAAAAATAAATCAGTTTACAAAAGTAGAAAAGGAAACATATCTTTTTTTTTTTTTAACTAGAAGAAGCATTCAGAAGTGTAAGAAAAACCACTTTCTGATGATAAAATGCCCACAGTATATGCTAAGCAGAAACTGTGAGAATAGCTATTCTTATAGCTGGTGAAATAGTTCAAATATATCAACAAAAGTGAGGGAAGAGCAAAGGCTCTTATTTCTGAGAGTAAGAGTTGCACATGTGCTGCCAACATGCTGGCTGCGAGTGGTGGTGGTGTTTAGGGCCTGCAAAGGATTTATATATAGACACAATTCTATACTATCCTCTACGTGCTGGGGACTGAACCGAGGGCCTTGCACGTGTTAGGCAAGTGCTCTACCACCGAGTCGTACCACCAGCCCTATCATTTATTTGAAACCGAGCTTTGTCTTTCTTTTCTTTTTTGGGGGAGAGGGTTTGCCATGGGAGGCCCCCACTCAGTTGATTTTGAGCCTCCCCTCTGATATGTTAGGACGTTGATCCCCTTGGGCCCTCAGAATGACTTTAAAAAATGCTTCTGCTTTCTTTAATTTAATACATTTTCCTCCACACAAAAGAGAGGTACCAGTCTGAACGGGGAGTAAGAAGTGAGTAGTAGCAAATGATGCTGGATTAAACGAAGCATCTAAAAAAAATACGCAGACGCTGTTCCGAACTTTTCTATTTTAGCTTTTTAAATCATCGATGCTGTTATTCCTATTTTGTAGACAAGGAAACTGAAACACGGAGATGAAGTAACTTGCTAGGGCTGCACAGCTGTTGTGGGTACTGGAGAGGAATGAAGAGTTTGAGTCTGTAGCCTGGAGGGGAATCCTTCCTGCTACACAGGGAGAGGCAGGAGGGTGCAGAAAACTCAAAATATCCCTCACTGCATGAGTTAGGCCTGTTCAGGGCTAGGCATGAGATAGATGATGTATAGTTGGTGAAATAAAATGAATAAATTAATTAAAAACTTATATCACTTAATTTTCCTGCTATTTGAGTTTTTCACTATTGGAACTTGGATTCACTTTTTTGATTTTCGTTTTCTCAAAAATTAAGATGATCTTTTAGTGGTATGGAATAATAGTTCCCCGAACAGGAAGTAGCAGAAAATTTCTGGCTTCACTTTTTAAAGCAGTGTGCTCAGTCTGTCCTGCGTCACAGAGCTCCCTGTCATTGATAGAATTAATCAGTTTGAATTTTCATTTATAACGGCTCTTTCTCCCTTGATTTATTTTGCACACGACAGCTCTGGATATTACCATTGAGCTTTGTTCAGTGACAGCAGGCATTCTAAAAGTCTACTTTGCCCTGCATACAGCATCCATATATCCTGTCTGAAACAAGTGCTCTGGGATGTGTCTTTACCCTCCTAGAGCTTATGTATCAGAAAAGTCTGCTTTTTTTTTTTTTTCAGAGAAGTCAAAAACATACCGTTCCATCTCTGTGATGAGAGGCAGATCTCCCATTAAGAGAAAGGCTGAGCAGGTTGGCACATAAAAGGGAATTCCAGCTGGTTAATTTAGGGCTCCGAGAAAAAGATCTAGCATAAGAATGCTTTCTGGCTGTGGGCCCGCAGCATTTTCAACTGATTGTGAAATGGAGAGATTTTCATCACATTCGGGACTTCACGTTTTAGTATCGGGTTGTCCTGATGGAGGGAAGTGAGTGAGATACACAGGTTGGCCCTCTTATCATAGCTGTGCTCGTGCACATGATCAGAACAAGACAGTCTCCTGCTTGGTGATACGGTGCGAGTAAAAACTGAAGGGGATTTATAAATATTTCCCTCCTCAAGGTTTTTCTAACTTGCTACCTAATTCTTTCTTTTCCTTTTGTGTTATTTTGGAGATACAGAAAGTGCGTTAGCTGGAAGAAACTCGTAGAAAGTTGTTTATGTCTTGTGTTAATTGTTTCCCCAATGGCTTAATGCAATATACACGATTTCTTTGTGGATCCAGGCAACCTGCCCTTGACGATGTCCTCTATGCCATGAATCAGTGATGGAGAACATTTTACTGTCTGTCTACCAACTCCATGGAGGAACCATACTCTCTTCACGGCTTCAGGCTGAAAGTGATGGATGCCACATTTGCTCTCGCTTTGCTGGCTGAAGCCATCATACAGCTTTGCCTAAGTGATAGGGACCAGAAGATAATCTTCCCCCTTACCTAGAAAAAGGTGGACGCTGGTGGGTATTAAACAACAGCATGGTCAGGCTTATCACTCATCGGCATAATTCAAGTAGTACAGAGTCCGAATGAACGTAGAAAGCCCTCAAGTTTGCAACCACCTATGTAAATTCCTAACACAAAACATTTCCTTTTGCAACGTCCATTTCTTATTCCTGCGAAGCAGTTAAGGTTCCCCCAAAGAGTTGCCTCTCTCATAGAATTCCGTATTTTCCTCTTGTATCGGCTGCAATGTAAGCTTAAGTCTGTACGCAGAGTCTGGAGTCCTAGCCCTTTTAAACAGATGCCTTCCACAGTACTACAGATTTGAATTGCTTCTGCTCTGAACAGATTTTGCAGTAACGGTCGAAGGCGTTTGAAACTGTAGGATGCAGCTGTTCTCACTCTGATAGTTCATATTCTCTTGCTTCTCTGGACTTGTCACAATCCTTTTCCTTTTCCCTCAGACCACTCTGGGGATGATTATCTAGGGTCCAAAACGCCAACCTGAGGGATGACTGGGCAGGTATTGGTACCTTAGGACTCCAGGGTTCATTTATTCTATTCTAACATTCTTCTAGGTTTTGTATAATTCCATTTCTGTCTGGTGTCATATTCCCTCTCCCTGGATACCTTTCTTAAATATTTCTTGAAGCTGGTAATGAATTCTTCCAGTTGTTATTTGTCTGAAAAAGTCTTTATTTCTACTTCATTGTTTTGAATTATATACCTATAACATATATAACATTTCAGGAAACAGAACACTGGGTTGACATTTTTTCCTTTCAGTGATTTTAAGATATTAGCCTCTGGTTTCTGTCTTGTGCCATTTCTAATGAGAAACCCACCGTAAACTTTCCTTGTCCCCTTTTATAATTAATGAAAGATATAAATAGTCTGTGATTTTATCATGTTGACAAGCCAAAAATTTAGTCTGTCACAGTTTCACGGAAACCGGCAACAGACAAAAGATTCTAGAGTCAGAAAAAAAAAATAGCCATTTCTCGTGAAGTGGCAAGTAAGAAAGCCTGGTACATTTGCTTTAGTCCCTCCTCTCCCCAGCTCTTAGAAGGCTGACGCTGATGGGCCTACATGGATCATGTTGTAGGATGCTGACCGTAAAGCATTCAGATTTCTATAACGAACAACATGTGTCAGCCCTTGCTGTCAAGACACTGTATCTTACAAGGCTGTAAGCAAACCCACTGTTTGCTCTGAAGAGAGTTACTATTTCTACCATTCGATGTCATCTCACCATAAACATTTTTGAAAAGATACTGTAAAATGAGGGCAACCAGTGCTTGACTTTGTAGACAGTTCTCTTAACAGAAATGTGTTTTGTCTTTTTTCTCTCTCTCTCTTTTTATTTGTATTTTTTTCTTTTCTTTCCTTTTCTTTCTTTTTTCTTTTCTTTCTTTCTTTCTTTCTTTCTTTCTTTCTTTCTTTCTTTCTTTTCTTTCTTTCTTTCTTTCTTTCTTTCTTTCTTTTTTTTTTTTTTTTTTTTTTTGCTTTTGTCGCTGTCAGGGTATCCCAATCTAAAAGGAAATAATTTAGGTTAGCATACAAAGTATCATGCCTCACTATGGTATCATCGTAGGTATATGTCATTATACACTGTTTCCAGCCTCAACTACGCTCCCTCTTCCTCTTCTGTCTCCAGCTGGTTCTTTCTTCTGATTAGGCCTTTTCATTCTGCTTTCCTATTACATAAACTTTGCTTCGATAGTTCAAATGTATAACGTGTAGATGCGTACCCATCTTTGAGTGTTTTCTGTTCTACTTGGATGTGAGTTTAGGCACTTATCCTTGATCTTGTGACATTCCTGGCTATTGTTTCTTCAGCTGTTTCTTTTGTCCTGTTCTTACATGTTCTGCTCTTCTGATATTCCAATTACACATACACCAGACCATACAGTCTTATCTCACAGTTACTGGATGTTATTTTTCCCTTTGTGCTTTAGCCTATGGAATTTCTGTTGACTTCATTGAGCTCATTCTTCCTGGACTGTATGGAGTTTGAAGAAGCAGTTTCTAATGGTTTGAGTCTCATGTGTTGAATGCTTGGTCCCTTTGACAGCAGTGTTCAGAGGTGCGAGCCAACAAGAGGTGCTTGGATCATGAGGACTAACACCTCATTAATGAGTTAATCTACTGAAGAGTTACTGCGTAGTGGACCATTCAGATGTGACGCCTAGCTGGGGAAGTAGGTCACCGAAAGATATGCCTTTGAAGGGTATCTTTCCCTGGGATCCTTTCTGTGGCGTTGTTTCTTAGCAGCTGTAAATGAACGTTCTGTACCACACAGGTAAACCTGATGTTTACCCCATCACTGCCCAGAAACCAGAGCGCCAAGTAACCATGGATTAAAAGCTATGAACTCATGAGCCGAACTCTCCTCCTTTAATTTATTTGCTCTTAGTATTTATCTCACAGCGATAAGAAGCTGACTAACATTTTAGAATGTAGTCTTGACTTTTAATGTGTTTTTCATTAATATCTCATGCTGAGGTTACCCAACTGATCTTGTATATGGTCTATGTCTTCTATTAAGGACTTGAATATTTTACTCATAACTATTTTAAATTCTCCATGAGATGCTTCTAACATCTGCAACATGGCTGAATCTTGTCACACAGATTGATTCTTGGGAGTATATTGTTTTTTTTTTTTTTTTCCTCAGCTTTTCATATGCCTTGTAACTTTTAGCTTGAGAATCCGACACTTTGTGGAGGACAGTAAAGACCGAGCTGGGAAGGTTTTATGCTCGGGAGTGACTCCCCCTTTTTAGGCATTTAGTGTGAGTCTTTCCGTTCATCTAGTGAGAGGTTGGGTTGCGTTTAAAATTGGCAGTTGCTATGGTTACCTTTAGTGCTCACACTCCTTAAATTCCTCTAGCAATACCTGTGCGTAAGTGTGTGTGAGGTTTTCCAGGGTTTTTCCTTAAAGTCCTCTCTACCTTTTGCCTTATGTCTTCCTTTCAGGCCGTTTCTCAACGTGACTTGTAACTCCTCTAGCAGTATTGTAACTTATTAATTACATCAGCGCTTGTTGATTTGGTGGTAGTATGTTTAAGGGAGTCTTATTTTCTGATGTTCTGATGAAGTGCACGGTACTAGAACACATTATGACATTTTCATGCAAGTATATACTCTGTATATACTGTACTCTGAAAATATTCTTCCCACCATGGCCCTCTTCCCCATTTATCAGCCCTCTCTCCTCCCACTAGTGCCTTTTGTCTCACTGGACACATGCAGAGTTTCATGTACTTATGTAAAGTGTAGAAATCATTTTAATGACTTCTTGGGACAAAGCCTCTGTGTATCCCAGGTTGGCTTCAAACTCATGGTCTTCCTGCCTCTGCCACTCAGAGCCTAGGATTATAAATTTAGCCAAAAGATCAGCTTAAGCCTTAGTCTTGATCTGTATTCCCAGGCTCTCAGAAGTGTGGCCTCCATAAATATCACCCTGACCTGTTCTGTAGTTTTGATTCCAGTGTGTTTTTCCTGCCTCTATTTTTTCCCCCCCTGGTCTCTTCTTATAGCTGCAAGGGGACTTTTTCAGTGCCCCAAGAGTGACACTATTTACTGCCTTTCTGTATTGCTAGTTCCATAAGGTGATTTGGCAGAAGCATCTGGATGGACTCTCCTATGCCCCCTGCAATGGTTGCTGCTATCTTCCTTTAGATCTGAAATGTGAGAGAATCCCCTACCCTCGCTCTGGCATTTTCCTAATGAGGACATGGTGGTGTGTGTGGGAAGTACACACTCCCCATCTTCATCTATAGAGCCCTTTATACAGTCCTACCCAACCATTGCTTGGCTTTTATGAATTTCTAGTTCTTGTAGCTGAATTCTCATCAGTATCTGGACACACCAGCCCCAGCCAAGTATGTGTCTCTGTCTCACTCCTCTCTGCAGGCCCCTACTCTCTCCATTTGTCTGATTATTTCATTGTTTTGTGACTTCAGCTCTTTAGCAGGCCTTCTGGAACCAATGTTCTTGCATGCAGAGTTGTGCTGGCATTACTATTTCTGGTAAATCAGAAGGAACAATCTTTTGGGATGGGACAGGACAAAACTGATCCCCTACAGTGAGGCAGGGCAGTCTGGAAGGGACTAAGACTTTCAGAGGTGGTGCTTCAAATGTTTTTGACATCTTAGTGATTTGCTGGCCCAGGAAGACTGCCTCTTCCAGGGTTAGCCATTTCCTAGGAGTGGTAAGGAAGTGCTTACAAGCATGTCTTTTGTTTGCCAATCAAGCAATCCAGGACTCTTGAGACCATACCATTGTTGGGAGACCTGGGTCACCAGTCTCCAGTCTTAATCACACCAAGCCAAGGAACTGCAGAGCTAGGGAGTTTACAGTGGTTCAGTTCTCTCTGAAATTATACAAGCTAACCAATTCTACTCTGCCCTTGATGTAGTAACCATGAAAAAGACCTTTGTCTATGTTTTCGCCTTGTTCTCTCTACTGCCTTACGTAACCCTATGACTTCTCAATGTGATTTGTTTTTCTCATAGCTTGGAGAATTTGAGTAATTATCTTTCTTATATGGAGGTCAGAACTACGAGCATGCTTCGTTCAGTGACTAAGTAAAAGCAGAATTACATTTTATGGTTCACCTCAGGAGTCACCTGAATCTACTCTACCATGTGCATTGATGTAAGCAGTCACAAGTGGTCCAGATTTAGAGTTGCAGGATAGTGGTCACAGTGCAGTAATCAGCATCAAATTTTTGGGCAATATGGGCAATGTTTAAAACACATCCCTAGTTGCTCAAAGTTATTTACTTGAGAGGGTAGGCATATTTAGACCAAAAATATCTCTCAGTACAAGTTTGTTTTTTTTTTTTTTGCAAGCTTTAATGTACATGGGGAGAAATGAGGTGAGGTCAGATTATTGGACAGCTAAAGGCAGATGTGATTAGGTAAGAAAATAAAGATTAGGTTAGATGCATGAAGATGACGTGTAAAGTACAATGAATGGAATTTTTTGAATTGGTTTTGAGTGTAGCAGGGCATTGCCAGTGTCTTTTAATAGACCGTCTGTGTTAATACTTCTATATTTTCCCACTTTGAGGATGTAACAGAACTGGGAAACTAGTCTTTGTCTAATGTAGACAAATATCCAAATGTATATATCACATAAGTCATGTGGGAAGATGGCCTGGCTGTTTATGAAATTCTTTAACAGGAATGCATTCTGCTTTACAGTGTAGGGAGACAAAATGCCCAGTGCATGTGAACTCAGGTAGATAAAAAGAAACTTTAGATTAGTGCTTTTGTATTCTCCTCTGCAGTGATATTTCTTTTTGACATACGTTTGATTAGCATTTGAATGTACTGGGTTTGTATAGTGCTACATTAAGAAGTCATTGTTTCTAAAAGGAGCTGCGTATTATATTAATATTTGTTCAGAAGGCACGTGGACACAAGATGTTACAAAAATATTCTCAGAATTCTTAAGGCAATGTATCTGCATCCATCCTTATGCACATGTGCATGTTTGACACCAAAGATGTAATGGTAATAATATTTGTTTTCCAATGCAAAAGGCTGGCACTGCTACTGTGGCATCGGCAAGTAAATAAATCAACATGAGCGAATCCAAAATCATTCTCCAGACAGGGCTTCTGCTAAACTAATCACCCAAGAGAACAAACAAACACACCACCAACAGTAATTAGGAAACCGAGACATGGTGTGGGTGTGCAGGTTACTTGCAGGAAAGCAACTAAGGAAGGAACGATTCGTGACAGGTCACCCATGATTAAGCTTGGGAGACAGCTCAACGCTCCATCCTATTCTAATTAGATCAAACAAGGTGCTATTTGTATTCATTTCTGAAAGGCATCTAAGTTTATAGTGAAATATCTTTGTAATATATTCTGGGCCATAGGATCCCGAGGTGGCTGGATGTCTGCAAGGACTAAATTGTGGTAATATTACATTATAGATCTTAGCAGGCTTTAAATAGTATTATAAATCCAGAAATGAATAAAATGAGGTAGATGAGGTAGACAGCAACTTAGAATAGGAATGGGTGGGCAATATTTCAGAATAAACTCCCTCCATACAGAGCAGAGGAACGTTGAGCAGACAGTGCCAGAAGACAGACTACTGCTGTAGTTAAACAACACCCCTCCACAGGTCTGCCAAGGGCGATTCCCTTTTAGACCTCATGGTTTAATTTATTTAGATAGTTTCACATTAATGTGCTTAGCTGCAGCTTCTGGTAATATATTCACATTCTCAGTGTGAAGCACGAATCCTGCAGAATTTTAAAAATACACAGAACGTTGTGGGTTTGTTTTCACTCAGATAACAAATAATTCTCACGATGCGGAGCAGAGGTGATAACTATGATTGTCATCTTTTGGAGATTTGAGGAATGGTACAACCCTTCCACCCCATGTAGCTCACTTTATCTGCATAAGTGACCTCTAGGAAGATTACAGCTATGAGTAGATCCACACAACCTTATGATGGCTTGCAGAGCCTACTGGCCTGGAATCCTGGTCTTGGCTACTGGGTCAAGGTTTGCTGCCTCTGAAGAAAGGGAACAGAAGAAGACCTTTAAGCTTCTGTAATGATGGCGGGCACACAAAGCAGACCTGTACTCAGTTTCCTCTATCTTCTGAGCACTTCGAGAATTCTGCGGAAAACTTTTCAAAGCCTGGGACTTGAGATGTCTTAGAAGGAATCCAATTCCTCTAACTAACTATATTTCAATCCGACAACACGTGATTCAAGGTAATCGAGGAAAGAGTAGTGAACATTTGTGGAGACTGCACTACAAGTCAGACAGACTGATGTAGAGCTCAGAAGAATTGGGAAATTTTGGCCTGCAGTTGCACAGGGGTGTGCAGATAGTACTGTCTTCTTCCAGAATCTCCCAGGAAGGTGCAAATGGCACTATCTGTGCCCAGGATTTCACAGGAGTGTGCAGACGGTACTGTCTACCTCTGGGGTTGCACAGGGGTGTGCAGATGGTACCATCTGTTTCTGCAGTTGCACAGGGGTGCGCAGAG
This sequence comes from Cricetomys ansorgei, assembly GCA_026225945.1. NCBI lineage: Eukaryota > Metazoa > Chordata > Mammalia > Rodentia > Nesomyidae > Cricetomys > Cricetomys ansorgei. Next base: position 46,809,655 of record JAMJFZ010000107.1, on the reverse strand, counting down.
GGCACTCCCTGCTTCTGGAGTTTCTTACAGGGATCTGCAGATGTTACTGTCTGCTTCTGGAGTTTTAGCTCTTTGTTGTAAAACACAAATTGAGAAACACTAATCTGAATACTTCATTCTTACCACCAAGAATCTGTAAATGTACAGAATGTCTTTGAATGATTGTGAAACAACCTCAGTAGGACTAATATGATTCCCATTTTACAAATGTCCATTCTGGAGAGGAGTGAAAGGTAATGATTTGTCCCAAGTTATGGATACGTTAGTGGTCGTGTCAAGGGTGAAGCTGTAGATATTTTCTCTTTAGCTTTCTTTATTCTATCTAAGAGTAATGTTGGAACCCTGGCAGAATTTTGGTCACAGTTCTTTATTTTGAGCCACTTGTTGTGTGTGTGTGGGGGCAGGGGGGGTTAACAGTCTTTATATATGTGTATTCTGAGAACTGCCTGTATAGTGGGTAATATATAACTGTATATACGTGAGTGCTGGGAGGACATGCGGGATAAAGCTGGAGTGCTCAGAGGTACTCTGGAAATGTGTTCCTCCAAGTGGACTTGGTTTGGGTAAACCTGGTGATGATCAGTTGCTCTTTAGAGTGTGATTATTGTGGTGGAAATTGCACACAATGATTGTACTGGTTTTGAACCTAGGAGGCCTCTCTTTGCAGGGCTGCATTTTATGTGTGCAGGCAGTTGACAATGTGTGGGGATGATCACAAAGACAAATCGATTTGCAAATGAATCCCTACACTGAAATTTATACTTGAAGTACGCATTTAAAGTAATATCGACTTCACAACAAAGCAAATCTATAAACAATAAAATTCCTAAGTGTCGGTAAGGGTTTGTGTAACATCGCTGACCTATGGGTAAGCACCAGTAGATATTTTTTGCACACTGGTAATTTTTTTGTTTTTGGAAAAAATTCGCAGTTACTTAAAAAGAATGAAGATGCTATCTTTAAAATGCCTCTTTATTTTAATAATAATTTAGATTGTGAACTGGGTTATCCAAAATGCCACAAGGGCTATGCAGGTACACATGATATGGACCCAGCAGTGTGTGTGCATAAGTACACGGTGCGATAAAGCAGCCCAGCTGCATATGCTTGTGTGCAGTGTTTCTCAAAACTCTACCCAGAACTCAGAAGCTGTGCTTCACCATCGATCCAGCAGAGGGCAGTAGAATCCCACTTTAGTGAATTCTGCAGGTTGCTTTTCGCAGCAGGGCAGTTTTCTTGGTATTCTGAAACTTTCAAGCCTGGCACATAATCGTGGACATTAAACATTCTGAGGAGGGACATAAAATGTATTGTGAGGTCAATGGAATCCTTTGTCAATACTTCTCTGAAGATCTGGCCCTTTGTCATGACAATGCAAAACCTAAAGAATGACTGTCACTCACTAGCTTATCTTGTATTGGGGGAATTTCATTAGCTAAATGTTTTGGTATTTTTTTTTTTTTAATATAATGGTATTTTGGTGACCATGTCAGGATGTTTCCTGGCTGCCAATAAATGAATTATGCTAGCCGTTTTTTTCACTACTGGACTTTATGTGTGCTAGATAAGTGCTGGACCTCTGAGCTGTATCCCAAGCCCATTTTTACCAAATTTTGTCCCAACATTATTTGACACTTCACATTCTCTTGAGCAACATAGTATCAGTATGTGATAAGATGGAGGGAGATTTATAGTCTTTTTCCTTAGTCCTCTGCTTTCCTTCTTCTCTCCAGATTTCCTTGGAAGCTGCTGGCAGTTTGACTTGGGTGGGAAATGCAGACAGTATATTGTCCTGTAGAAGAAATGAATTTTCACAAGGCAGAATGGAAAATAGAGGGCCCTGGAGAAAGTCATTGTTGAATCCTGCCTGTGGTCTGTGTGTTCCTCCTTGATCTGTGAATGGAATGCTGTGTTATTTGTCAAAGAGCTTGCTGCTGGTTGTAGAGGCCAGAGCAACCTCATTACATACTCACATTGGAATAGAACGCTGTAGATAGACGTAGTCATGGTTATGCTTATGGTTCTCAGGAAAATCCACGAAACACGGTAGGCACTGATGACAGAGCATGAAGAACTGCATTTCAGTGGCTCACTCTAGTTCACTCCTGTTTGCCACCCTGTTACAGCAGCCCGGTGGACACTGCATTATATCTCACACCAAAAGCTTCATAAGCAAAAGGGAGAAAAAACATACATGACAAAATATATATGATTTAGTCAGAAATTCCTATAATGCCATGCTGTCGGTTATATCCTGGGGCTCTAGTACATCAGGAAACCCCTGAAGGACAAAGTCAAAGATTTTGTCACATTGGAAGAATTCCTAGAATAGAAATTCTTTAATGCAGTCTGCTTTGTTAACCTTGGGAAGAAAATGCCAGTGCTTAAAGCAAAGCAGGTCTTCTGCACACCATTGTTAAATGAGCAAAGAAAGCAGATTACTTTAAAAAAATACAGTACCAAAATCAAGAGGAGAGTCTTTTTATTAGAGACATCATCTGTGTTTTTAAAGCTGAAGATTTAAAACTGAAATCTTTCCTTCTAAAAGTCTTATTTTGCTCACTATTACTTTTTTAGGCTTTAAGAAGTGATGGAAAACCGACCTATGGTCATTTATTCTATAAGTTAGACTAAACACGGCATCTACAGCAGATTCCCACTATGCTACCCTACAGTGGGATAAGCAAGGGGACTACTGCCTCTTCTTCATGTACTCAATATAATCCAGGAACTCACATGGAAGTGCCAAGACTAGCACAGATGTTTCCTTGTTGCGGATTGTTAGTAGGCTATGAATTAAGGGAAGAAAAAGACCAGTGGAGACAGACCTGTTTAGGAAAATGTTATGGGTGAGGTAGGACTGGAAGAAGATATTCAAAGTCGATGCCATGGGGTAGAGAAGAAGGCAAAGGAGATTTAAAGCATTAAACTGAGCTTGGACTTTATACCAGGTTCACCTCTGTAATTTTTAGAGCAACTTTTATGTTCTGGGAGCTATTTACCTTCGTATTTGACTATTAAAGGTACATGCTATATTTGAGAGACAAGATCTTGCCTTAAATGTTCAGCAGTCCTCCACCTTGCACGACCAATAGCAGAGAGTTAATAGGCTTTTGGTTGGCTGAAGGAGCTGCATCTGAAGGGAGATGTGAGATGAGATATACGAGCAGGTGTAGGGTGAAGAGAAGGTGCAGCCTAACTGAAGTCTTGCTCACTGCAGCAAGTTCGAGTTGAGGACAGAGTCAAGATGTTTGATGGATAGTATCATCAAGGTAATAGGGAGGAATTTAGAAGAGATATGATGGCAGTAGGGAACTATTTAAGGAGGAATGTTACATAAAGGCAGAGTTATAGGAAATTAATCTGACTGGGATACATGAAATGAGTTTCAGAAAGTGGAAGAAATTATCAGCAAAACTGCAAAGTAATAGAATTTGATGATATAAATGCCTCTCAATCAGCTACTCTTTTTTAATCATCTTAAAGTGGTGACTATGCACAAATAAGTTGTTGGTCAACGTAGTTTCATAGAGATTCCCTTTCCTATAAAAGGAAGAAAAAACATTCCCAAGACAGTGTAGCACAATGAGACCAGAAGCAAAACAAAATTTAGTTCTTTAGCACATTTGAGGCAGATTCTTACTGTTGTATGCATCACACATTCGGTAACAACCAGGGAGAGATAATATGTGTTAGCCATTAATAAATAACCAACAGACTTCTGTGAAATATAGGGAACTTCCATTTGAAGCTAGTGAACATTACCAGTATGGTGTTGGAGCTCATGGAGCAGTCTCTCCTACAGCAGCTCATGGAGATGAGCATCTTTACAGGGAGGAGGGCCAAGCAGGTAACGTTAGACAGTGGCATTACAAAATTAACTGACGTGATATTACTCAAAGAGAACAGAACCAGGATGATTGTGTTTAGGCACCAAACCAAGCCATCAGCTGGGCTAAACCGGAAGTCAACAGCCTGGGACTTTATGGAAAGACACGTGTTGTTGGCAAAGGTGTTTCTACTCAATCTTTTCACCTCTTATGTGAATTTGGGAGACAGATATCACCCAAGGTATACCTGAAGCTCATCTATTCTTTAAAATAGATTCCAGTGTTGTATTCTACCTGCAGTTGGCTCTCTGTGCCCCCATCTGCCTCTTCTCTGTTGCAGATTGTAATATGTATCTTATTTTTGTGGAACTTATTTTAAACATGCTACATTTAGAATTGGTGCATTTTAACTAATGTTTTAGTTAGCATACATAATAATGGGCTTCATAATGGCATTTCATACACATATGACTATATTTAACACCCAGTTCCCTTCTCACCCCCTTTCCCAATCTTACTGGTCTTTGTCAGACATCCAATTAGTCTCCATTTAATTTGATGTATCTATCTATCTATCTATCTATCTATCTATCTATCTATCTATCTATCTATTATCTTTGATATATTTTAGACATTTGTACTTCATACAGGTATTGATATATTAGGACTTAAGCATGCCATTTTATTCTTGATTATTCTAGCTTTCCCTTTAGTGTTTTATTTTTCTGACTTCCTGACTTCTGGGGACTGCTTGAACTAAAAAAAATTTTGATTTGTCTATAGTATTTTACATATATTTTTGCTGGTTGCCTAACTATTGCATTGCCTATACATCTTACACAATCTATGATACTGTTGCTTTTCTGGTACTTTCATTACATTTAAAATTAACATATAAAATAGCACGTTTAATTATGGCATTTCCATGCATACTTTGTCATTATTTGTCTGTCTCCTCACTAGTCTGCCTTGTTTCCCTGTACCCTCTTGTTGGTCCCTTGTTTCTCTCAATCATCCCCTTCTATTTCATGTCAAGCATATTGCACCCTGATCATCTCTTCTCCCTTTGTCATAACCTATTTTTAGTTTTTGACACACCCCTCATGTGAAAAATTAATGTGTGGTATTTGTCTTTTGAGTCTGGCTTATTTTGATTAACATAATGATTTCCAGGTCCACAAACACCATGACATCACTTTTCTTTTTGGCTAAAGAGAATTCCATTGTCTCTGCACATTGTCTTTCTTTATCCATTTCTTTGTTGGTGGGTAACTAGGCTGGTTCCACTTCTTAGCAGGTGTTGTAATACAGCACCGATCATGGCTGTTCAAGTATCTCTCCTGTAGAACTCAGTATCTTTTGAGTACACCCAAGAATGGGCTGCTAAGCTATGTGGTAGTTCAACTCTTGGTTTTGTGAGATGCTTCAGTATGCAACAGTTTATGCTCTGACAGACAATGAATAAGGGGTTCTTCTTTCCCACATCCATTCTGACAGGAGTGAGGTGAGATGAAATATCAAAATAGGTTTAATGTTCATTTCTACAATGGGTAAGCATGTTGGATACTTAAAACTACTCTTTGGTCATTAGTGCTATTTATTTTTCAGAACTGCCTATTCAGTTATTTACTCTACTTATTGATTAGAAGGAGGAGTTTTGATGTTTAATATTTGCAGTTCTTTTTACATTGTAGGTGTTAATGCTTGGCCTGATGTATACTTGACAGAGGTTTCCTCCCTGTTAGAATTGTTTCTTCATTCTCTCTCTTTTTTTTTTTTTTTGCTGTGCAGAAGATTTTTAAGTTTATGCAATTCTATTTGTCAATTCTTGGAGTTATTTTGTATGCCGAGTCCTTTCTAGAAGGTCCTGCCTATGCTTATATAATGAAATATCTCTCCTGCATTTTTCCTCTAGCAGTTCCAAGAGTTCGGGTTTTATATTTAGGTCTTCAGTTTATTTTAAATTAATTTTATACAATCATAGCTACAGATACAATTTCATTTTTATGCATATAGGTGCTTAGTTTTCCTAGCATCATAGTTGAAGAGAATGTCTTTTTCCCCAATGTGTGTGTGTGTGTATGTGTGTGTATTTTAATATATATGTGGTTTTGTGTGTTTATATATAAATGCTTTAATATATGTTTTAATTCTGTGTGCATGCACACATATGTGTACATACCATGTTGTGCAATGTGGAAGTCACATGACTATTTGTGCAGTTCAATTCTCTTCTTCTGCCATGTGGGTCCCAGAGATTAAACTCAGCTTGTTAGGCTCAGTGGTAAGAGCCTTTGACAGCTGACCCCTTTCACCAGCCCTCCAATGTATATTTTTTATAAGTTTGTCATAAACCCATTAGCTGTAGCTATATAAATTTGTTTCTAGATATTCTAGTCTACTTTATTGGTCTACATGTTTGTTTTTGTGTCAATACCATGCTGTCTTCACCAATATGGCTCTAGAATATAATTGAGGCCAAGTCTTATACCTCCAGAATTGTTCTTTCTGCTTAGGAAATTGTTCGTTCTGGCTATTCAAGGTTGTATTGGTTCTCTCATTTCTTTGACAAGACATGTGACATGACAAGAGCAATATAAGAAAGAAAAGGTTCATTGCAGCACACAGTGCATCCCATCATGGCAGGCACAGCACGGGGCAGGAACAGGACTCAGCTTGTCCTCTTGCATCTTTGTTCAAGAATCTGCTCACCTTTCTTTCTTCCTTTCACTCAGTCATGTACTTTGCCTCATGTAATGGTGCTTTCAACATTTAAGGTAGGTTTTCCCACCTCAACTAATCTAATTTAGAAAATCCTTCACAGAGGAGCTCAAAGATTTGCTTCTATTATATTTATAGATTCCATCTCCTTGGTAATCAAGATTAACTACCAAAATTCTACCACCTGTCAACTTGACACCCAAACACATCACTTTTAAACAAAACCTTCCACTCCTTGTCCCCATGGCTCATGGTCATTCAATACTGCGAAATGCATTAAGTCTAACCAGAATTCCCCATAGTCCTTAACAGCTTCAACTGTTCAGAAGCCCAAAGTCCAAGACTCAGCTGAGACCTAAGGCAATCTCTTAACTGAAACCGTATGTATGTGTGTGTGTATATATGTATAATATATTAATATATATTATATCATATAGATGTAATAAATACATAAATATAATAATACAATAAATTAAATACATATATATGCAATAAATGGCATACTTCCAAAGTACAATGACATAGAATGGAAATTCTGATTCCAAAGGGAAGAATGGAGAGGAGGCATATTAATAGTCAGAAAAAGGCAAGACTAAAACTCAGCAGGGAAAACACCATACAGCTCCACATCTGGGGTTTAGAGATCATAGTGAAATTATCTAGGTTCCAAAAGGTTTGGAGTGCCCCTTTCTTCCAGTTCTGCCACTTTTATCATACATGGTCTCTCTATGGTTGACTTTCCTTTTTACATGCAACTTTCTTCAGCAGACATCCTATCATGTCCAACATCCAGGAGTCTCCATTGTAACTTAGGTTTCACTTTCATAGCTTCAAGTAGTAGCCTTTCAGGTCCTGTTTATAGGAACTTTGACCTTACCACACATTGTCTGACGTCCACAGCTCCCTGAAACCATGGTGCAGGATTCTATGACTCCTTCAATTCTTCATCTCTCTTATCTGCAGGACTGGTACCACATGGGTGATGCTGCCAAGTATTGCTGTCAGCTTGGGATGAAGCCTGGCTCTCTTGGATCAGAGTTACATTGCCTTTAGTATGCTTACCATCACTATGCCCCCATACCTAACTCAGTAGCAATCTCTGATTGATAACCACTTGCAAATGAAAATTAATGTAGTTTTCTCAAAGGGAGCCTCACTGGGGAAACAAATTACTCTTAAGGGTAGGCTGCATGATGTAGATGGTCAACAGGAAACAAACTCAGTGGCATCTTTGGGGGTTCCTTGTCTCATAATATTATGTCAGGTTTTTTTAAAATCTTCTTAAAAATGTTATTTATTTATTTATTTATTTATTCATCTCTTCTTTTAAAAACACTGCAGGTCTTTTGTGTATATATTATAGCTTCTGGCTTTTTTAAAAAATGGGATTCCTGAGTGTTCAAACTAATGGGTCTCTGTCTATATCTATTTTTTTGTGCCTTTTCTTGGGCTTTTTTTTCCTTCCCTTTGTTTATTTTGTCCCATTCTGATGTGTTAGTTTTTGTTTTAGCTTATATTTTATTTTATTATTACCCTATAGCAGCCTGTTTCTTTCCTAATGACAGACAGAAAAGGGATGGATCTTTATGGGTGGGGAGGTGTGGAGGAATTGGGAGGAGTAGATGGAGGCAAATCTGTAATCAGGATATACTTATTGTATGAGGGAAAAATCTATTTCCAATAAAATAAAAAAAACATAAAAACATAAATAGAAAAAAAAATGAAAGCAATGTGTTTGGGTGTTATGTTGACAAGTGGTGGAGTTATGGTAGTCAAAATTTCCTAGCCAATCAATGGCTTTCCAGAGACAGGGAACCTCACCAGCAACATCCTCAGATGAAGCTCTTTCCTTTCAAATTTGTTTACATTTTTACAAGACAGAACTTTCTTGTAGGGTAGGGTCTTGCCCTGAGGACACCTCCCACTGTTCTTGCAATGCAAAAACATCCAGTTCTTCTTCCATGGTGCTAATCTCTTTAACAATTACAGCTGCTTTTAAATGTGAAGTATCTGTGAGTTAAACACAGTCTTTCCTCACCAAGGCCTCAGTGTTTTCCACCTGGATTCTAAATTTCATCAAGCTGAAGGTGGAGATTAACTGTCTCTGGGGTCTTTAGTGAGTCTATAGGAATTTTACGATTGTTTTTTTTTCTAGTTCTTTGGTAAAAGCATTAAAATGTTGTTGGGGAAAGAGCATGCCATATTTTAGTAGATACTTATATATTCCTTTCCTCCTGTTGACTGAATTTCTTGAGGAAGGGAACCACAGTTCATCATCATGTTTGCAATTTAGAGCAGGGATTCTGGAAAGAGATAGGTGTCAATCATTTAAAGACAGCATTACACAGTAGCAGAGCAAAAGCTTTAGGCTTAGACAGGCATGTGTTTTTATGTTGGTCCAGACAAGCTGAGAGAACTTAGGGAAAGTGCTTAAAATTCTCAACCGTATTTTTTTAAGTTAATTAATCCATTCATTAATTTTATTCCTATTCAAAAAATGTCCATACAATATATTTTAATCATATTCTTTGGACTATGACAGCACTCACAAGACTTGCACATGTTCAAACCAGACAGAAGCTCAGCACCAAGATCACCCTGCTAGCAAGCCTGGTGGTGAGGATGGAGGGATTTTCTGTAGCCATGTTCCAGGGTCTGGCTGCTATATTTGGGGGGTATTAGTGGCAATTGTTTCCTGACTGCCTACCTTCCTGATGGGGTCTCTGCTATTGGACAACCAGCTACTCAGTCCAGGTTGGCCCCTTCTACACACTAGCACATACCGGCAATATCTTGCTGACATAGAATACGATCATATTTGTAACACACGGATGTGAAGACTTTTATGATCATTAATCATTCAGCTGCATGCTTCTATATAAGCTTGTGTTTTCTTATTTCATCACTTTTATACATTAGGGTAGATCTTCACTAGTAATCATCATTCCCAGCCTGTGAATTCCTGGAGGAGCGAACTGTGAACAATCTAGGAGAAGTCACGCCATAATTATTTGTTGAAAGAAAGAAGAAACAAAGAGACCAGCAGACCTACTGGAACACAGCAATTCTTTTCCCTTGTGCTGCTGTGTCTTTCTTATCTTCTTTCCCTCCCCCTTCTCCCTCCCTCTATCTTTCTTCTTCTGGTTACTATAGTTATGGGATGCAGCTGCTGTTATTATTGCTACCATCACCATCACCATCACCAACAGCAGCAGCACCATAATTATAATCATCACCTAATATCACCCCCATAACAGCAGGAAATTGTTAACAACAGCTAGGACCTGGATGGAACACCGGCAGAAAAGGCTGTCGGGACATTGGTAGCAAGTCAGATGAGTAGCAGATGCTCCTCTCAGACTGATCAATCTGGGTATCATCAGCCTGCCCATTCCTCATGGAAATGGAAATGTTAAAGATAGACCTGGCAGCTGAGTCAGTGGGCTCCATTGGAAGTACTCACAGGGCCAGGAATTTGGATGAGTGAAATAGACTTTGATCTTCCTTCTTGTTCTTTGGTTCTTATTTTTCTCTTTCATTACAAAAATAAAAAAATTATTTAAAAATTGATAAACTTTATTATTAAAAAACTTGCAAATAAAAAGAAATACAGTTATTAAAAAAACCCAATTTATGTTTAAATTTTATAAAATCATATCTCTTCCAGTCATCTTCCTTTTGTCTATAGGAGGCAAGTTCTCTCATGCCCAGAAGCCCACCATCTTTCAATATAGAGAATAAACAAAGGAAATTTAGACAATATTCTGATAGTCACATCTAGCTACTCACCACTTATGGCCTTGGGACTAGAAGTTGTGTTCTATGGATTCCAGGTTAGAGGTTTTTCCATTGTTAATTTTCACAGTGGCTACCTATTAGCTAAAAAGTGAGTTTGGAAGGAAGAAAAGTGTGATTGTATGTGTGCTGGGGTTCAAAGTGGACAAGAGTCTTTCATTGCTCGTTCCTGATATCTCTATGCTTTCCTTCTGCAGACGTGCTTCCTCTATTGTTCTGTGATTTCTCAGAACCTGTTTTTCTCCCTGCTTTCTGCTTTCCTTATAAATTTCTCTTTACAAAAAAATATCTTTTTGATGCCTCCAAACCTGGACATCTTTTATCATCATCATTTATTTTCCTATCCTCTTTTCCCTGGCTCACTCTGAAGGTTCAATAGACACCTAAAAGTACAAAATGCTGTATTTGAAGGGACATTAAAATATGTAATTTTGATTAATTTACACTATAGCTAGTTTAATATGGACTATTTGATGTCCAATGAGCCTTTGAAAAATCCTAAGGTTTTTCTTCTAAAATGTTAACAGTATATATATATATATATATATATATATATATATATATATATATATATATATATATATATATGTATATATATATATTTTAGTAAAACTAAAACAGTTAAAGGCAATTTTTTTTGCATAAGAATTTCATTTCTTTGCTGATAGAAGATATGCATGCCAGTCTTTTCAGCGGTAGAGATTTCAACAAATGAACTCTGCAAACTGTAGAGCAAGATATAACTATAGTTTGCACAGCATCCTGTCTTGAGGAGCAGTGGCAGACATGAAGACTGAGTTTAAGTACTAATTAACAGACTGATGGAATCAGGATTTGGTTGATCCTAGCTAGGATAAATAAGACTGTTAGAGAGCAGCATGAAGCATGGTTCATAGTCAAGGGATCTTTGTTGACTACTGAGGCAGAGACCAAGGTTAATGCACTGTGGAGCAGGCTCTGCACACTAAGGATCAGTCAAGTGTAAGGAGTCTTTCCCTATTGGAATGGTGGACCTCTTGCAGTCTCCACTGTTCTGGGTAACTCATATTGATTCTATAGTTTTTAGTATACATGAAGATCAGAGATGATAGAATTGGGTCTTTTCCATTCCATTCTGATTGTGTGACCTTGGACATGCTATTTTACTACTTTCTTAACTTCTTTAATTTTAAAATGGTATATAATATCCTAAGAGTAAGCACACATTAATATGAGCTATTGTATTGGCTGTGGTTGTAATTCAGTGTCTGGGATGGCTTAAGTCTGGAAGTGTTTGTGGAGTGTCACCACATATGGAAGCTGTCAAGAGTGGTGCTTTTAAGTCTGCATGGATAATTAGATAGATTCGACTAATGATCTAAGCTGTGTTAGACCTAGTGTAACTACCTATTTTCTCCTTCAGCACCTTTCTGTACTACAGCCTCGGTCTACAGTTCTTGGCCATCTTTCTGCTTGAGGTTGTGGATGCATATCGGCATACTCTACTATCTAATGCTTAGAAATCAGAAGTGAGAAGATATTCACCCTGTTGGCAAGTCCAGTGGTGGAAGATAGCATTTCTCTGGTGTCTTGTCCCAGAGCCTGGGCGCTATTTTCAATGGGAGTTAATGGTGGTTCCTTTGTGACTCATTCATTGCCTTTCTGTTCTAATGGGTGTCCAATTCCTTAGGGGAGCTCTATATAACATAATAAGATGTTATATAACACCACATTTTGCATTTCACATTTCTTTCTTGTGGAAAGATTCTATTTTCTGCTTTCTACAACTAAACTGTGACACATTCACAGATGATCATTTTAAGTCTAAAGAAAGATAAAGGGAAAGATAATCTTATCTGATTTTTACAGGGAAGAAAGAGCACAGCTATTAATTATCCTATCACACTTGATTCTCTAGTTAGAAGTACTTTCCTAGGATTCCTCATTTATCAGGTTGGGCTGGGAAGAATTTCTTAGCTGCTTTAAGGTGTATTTAAAGTTTTTTCTTGCACCTGGCTGACTCTAGGAAGGAGTTCTAGCTATCAATAGTGGCATTGACAAGACTGTGATTCTATCATTGCACTTGGGTGTTATGTAATGAGTTACTTCAATGATGGACAGGTTAAGGTCCAGTTGTTCTGAGGACACATTATATGCTATTCTGCCTAATAATTTATGGTTATGACATCCAGCACACTAGAATAATTTTCAGTGTGGCAAAGGAGGAATTATTTAAGTTGTACCCATGATTTTTATCTTCATATTTCTGTAGAGTATCAACTTAGATCTTGAGAGGTTGGAAAGAGTTCTGCTTAGAAGATTAAATCTGTTGAGACCCAGGGCTAAAAATCTGTCTGGGGATGAAATTGCTAGATGGAATTTGAGAGGCAACACCCATGTAGAATTACAATAGCCAGATAATAGAACAAGATGGACACAGCAGTTGGTTTCCTGTGATTATCTACACTGCCACTTAAGATAGTCCCTTTTTTGCAGTGTATGTCAGCCATAGGCTTATGTATCCTCTGTATAAATTAAGCAACTAGCTTATATCATTAAAATTATTTTTGAATTATTTTGATTATTTGGCTTCTTATCTTTCAATGGACAAAAGTTAGGCTCAGTGGAAGTGAATTTTCCCAAATAACTTCATTATAAATGTTAAAAACTAACCACTAGCTCATGAGCAAAGACAAGGTCAAAGGTGGAGATCTTTGGTGTGAAAGTCCAGGAATATCACCACAAGCCAGTAGATCAGTGGTTGTTAACCTGTGGTTCTTAGGAGTTGCCTAAGACTATCTGCTTGGCCTTTCGACTTTTATATTACAATTTATTTATGTTATGATTTATTTATATTAGGATTCATAACAATAGCAAAATTACAGTTATAAAATAGCAAGGAAAATAATTTTATGTTTGGGGTGGTCACTACAACCTGAGGAACTGTATTAAAGGGTTGCAGCATTAGGAAGGTTGAGAATAACTGCACTATAGAGAAGGCGAAGAATGTCTACAATTGAACAGAGAATTAGGTAACCTCAAATTTCAGACACTGTACTCTGCTATGGTTTGACTATGGTTTGTCCTTCACCGTCTAGTTTTTGGTGTGGTGTTTTGTGGTGATGGGAAATAGGTGATTTGGTCAAATAGAAGGTGATTTGGCCTTGGGGTTATGAACCTCTGTAATGGATTGATGCTATCTATCTCTCAGGAATTCTAGCTCTCATTTGTGTAATTAATATCATCAGAACAGATTACCATATAATGAAGCTACTGCACATACTTGGTCTTTCTTCCTATGGTACAGTCCCTTTGTGTTTTTCTACTGTGTTGTGATACAACTACCTAGCCACAGGTATTTTCTTACAACAGTGCAAAATGGACAAACACTGGGACTGGGTTGCTGAGTGTCCAGGATTGAATTTGACCAGGAATGATTTGATCACTACAAATTGCTGAAAACCAACAATACTATTCAGCTGGTCAGAGGGTGTTAGTAGACAGAGGCCAACCAGCAAAAGGAACTATCAGGTAAGCAATTGTGATGGCTAATCTTGATTGTCCATTTGATGAATTTTTAGAACAACCATGAAAATAAATCCCAGGGCATGCCTATGAAGGATTACTCAGATTAGGTTAATTGAGATAAAACTAATTACCCGGAATGTGGGCAGCACTATTTTATGGGCTGGGGCCCCAGACTGGACCAAAAGGAGAAAGCAAACTGAATACAAGCAAGCATTCATCCCTTTCTGCTTCCTGAGGGGTGCCATGTGACCAGCCATCTCCTGCTCCTACTGTCGCCCCTGTCTTGACGGGCTATGCGTCATGGAACTGTATGGCGAAATAAACTCTTGGTTCCCTCGTTTTATTTCTAGGTGTTTTGTTACAGCAATGAGCTTAGTACTGAATACTGCAGTGAAAGCAGGCTCCGGATGCCAGCAGCCAAGGGGGTGCCAAGCAAACTGCACTTTTTTGCGTCCTGCTAGTTTTATTTGAGCCAATTTGATGTTCTTTTTAGGCTCCTTCCCCTCTTCCTTTTCTATGTTCCTTGCTCACTCCTGTCTTATCTCCCTCTATTTTTCATCTTTCAAAATAAAGTTATGAGGAGTTGGAATTATCAAATATTCTATAAGGTGTGTTACGAAAGACAATACCTTGCTATCTTCATCCTCCTCTTACCTATTTGGGGAAGGTGGTGTCAACTTGACATACAAGAGCATCCTTATTAATCCACATCTTTTCTCTCTTATTCATTCTCAAGATCTCACATTAAAAGCCTAGATAACTTTAAAAGTCCCACAGTCTTTACAAAATTCAAACACATTAAAATTTCAGTCTCCTTAAAATATCCAATCTCTAAAAGTCCAGAAGAATCTCTTTTAAAAGTTCAAAGTCTTTCAGCTGTGGGCTTCCATAAAAATAAAAATTAAGTTAAATACCTTCTTATTTCAAGAAGGATGACTCAGTTAGGGAAGTCACAATCAAATCAAAGCAAAACCAAACTTCAACTGTGTAAACAATATAATGTTCAATGTCTGGGATCCATTCATGATCTTCTGGGCTCCTACAAGGGGCTTGGGTCATTTCTTCTGTTTTGACCTCTGCAGCACACACAGCATGTCTTTCAGGCTCTGGTCAGCTCCACTCCATTCCACAATCTTAGTGGCTGTCCCATAGTACATAGTATACAGCATCTCCCAAACTGTTAGGGTCTTTGCTGGAACTGGGCTGCACTTTCACCAATAGCCTCTGCTGGGCTCTCTTCATGGTGCCAAGCCTCAACTTCTCTGCATGATTCCTTCAGTCCTGGGCCTTTAACTGCCAGTGAGGCTGTACCTTCACCAATGGCTTCTCCTCACCTCTCACACTGTTCACAAGACTCAGCTGTTCTCCATAACCTCATCAAGCTTTCAAAACTACTACCACCTAGATTACTCTTACACTACCAAGTTCAGCTGCCATAACAAGGAACAACCTTGGTCATTTCTGGAACACAGCTTGTGTGTATTGACCCTGATCAAACACTTCCCAGAATATTTTACCTCAATGATGCTGGTCTCTTCTCAGTCACTGCTAATTTCTTAGCTCCAGTTAACCAGCATCAATTGTCCCAGTAATACAAAGGTTTCATTTCAGAGGTGCTGTTCTCTTACTGATCACAGGTGACTCTTCAGCTCCAGCTGATTAGAATGACAGACTCTTAATTCAAAATAGCAAATGGCCCTGATAGAATCTTTAAACTTCCCTCTGGAACTTCACAAGCCAGGCCTCCATCATCTGTACTGATCTAGACATTCTTATCTGCCAAGCTCCCACAGAATATCCAAGTGAGCTCTCAATACTGAATGGCTTTCCTAGCTCAAAGTTCCAAAGACTTTCCACAGTCCTCCCCAAAACATGGGCAGGTTTGTCACAGCAATAACCTACTATGCTGGTCCTAACTTGTTTTAGTTGGGGTTTCTATTGCTGCGATGAAACACCATAACCAAAAAGAAAGTTGGGGAAGGGTTTATTTGGCTTACATTTCCATATCATTGTTCATCATTGAAGGAAGTCAAGAGAGGAACTCAAGCAGGATAAGAACCTGGAGGTAGGAGCTAATGCAGAGGCCACGGAGGGGTACTGCTTACTGACTTGCTCCCCATGGCTTGCTTAGCCTGCTTTCTTATAGAACCCAGGACCATCACCAGCTCAGAGATGGCACCACCCACAATGGAATGGGTCTTCCCTCATCTATTTTGAATTAAGATTATGTCATTCTAATCAGCTGGAGCTGAAAAGTCACCTGTGATCAGTAATAGACCAGCACCTCTGAAATGAAACCTTTGCATTACTGGGACATAATTGATTGAGAAAATGCCATACAGCTGGATCTTATGGAGGCATTTTCTTAATTAAGTTCCCTTATTTCAGATAACTCTAGTTTTGTGTCAAGTTCACATAAGACTAGCCAGCACAATGGGTGTTTTTTTTTTACTGTACTTAAAAATAGCAAGTATACTTCTATTGCTAATTCTTAAGTTATCAATTCTAGGCAGTATCACTTACAAAAAATAAACTTGGCTTATATTATTTTACTTTAAAATTTCATCTTAAGTATTATGCATATACTTCTATTATCCTTTGAAAATATCATAAGTGCATATAATGCATCTGAATCCTATCTATCCAGGTTCTCCCACTCCATCTCCCCCAGATCCTTTTCCCAATATACTTCACTTCTAGTTTCAAGTCTTCTTATTTCATGATTTAAAATAACCCACTGAATCCAATAATGGTACTCATATGTGCATGGCTGTGGACAACCTTCTAGTGACCACCCTCAAAGAAAAGTGACTTTCTGTCCCCTAGCAGTAATCAGTGTTGCATATTACTTATAGGAGTTAAAGGTTTTCTCTCTTCTTTTCCTCTCCACCCCTCCATTATGTTATGCTTTTAGTTAGATAAGTATTCATTGTTTTCATTATTGTGACTTATGTAACTGCCATCCAGTGCTAAGCCTATGGCAAATTATGATTGCTTTTTTTTCCTCCTATACACTTTGTCTTTTCTAGAGCACTTTTATTATTTGTTCACTACTATGGAGTTTTGTCACAGTTCTAACCCAAACTCCCTGGGAGCTGCCCAAATCTTTCTCAAAGTTCCCATACAAGAGCAGTTCTGAGACATCCATCTTGAATAAATTTGTTTTTCAGAAACTTTAGACTTGATCACTCTCTAACTTTACTTCCATATTTATTACTTAGTTGAAGTGTCTGCCAATAAACCTGGTATCCAGAAGATGAGATAAGAGATCTCCACAACCTGGTTAGCTAGAGCAGCTGAACGGGTCAAGGAAGACTGATGAAGACATCAGACATCAACCTTGGTGTCACTCTCTTTTTCTCTCTCTCTCTGTCTATGCCTATGTCTTTGTCTCTATCTTACACACACACACACACACACACACACACACACACACACACACACACACACTCTCTCTCTCTCTCTCTCTCTTTCTCTCTCTCACACACACACAGCTTGTTGGAAGCTATGAGTTGCTGATTTGAGCTCTAGGGTAGAGTGATATGATTGAGCCAATGCATTGGGAAAACCTTGATATCAGTAACTTTGTCAGGTCCTGTGGGGACAAGTCAGAGTACTTAGAGAAAAGTCCCCTTCCCCAGTCTTCTGAAGAGGTGAAGGTCAATGATCTTGGAACTGAGGTCAGAAGATTCCCAGTCTCAGAATTCAGGAAGCAGAGTTGGACTTCCTGCTGTGCTTTTCATCATGGCCTCCTGCTCTTCCTTGATTAAGGCTACTTGAACATTGCATTTAGTTACTTCACAAGAACAAATCACCTTTCCTTCTAGAGCAGTTATCTAGAAATCTATATGTTTTTTTTTTAAATAGGTTTCAAACATCCTTTAACTTGTAACTTGCTTCCCCGTTGAGCCTTTAAGGTTCTTTAATTTAGATCACATTGTTGCTTCTTTAAAGTCAGCTGAGGAATTTTCTTTTGCTCTATCAAGTCAGTTCTCAGAAGCAATGGCTATGTAGCTCAAGCTTCTTTCAGGCTTTCATCTTTGTAGGTTTTGTTCCTAAAATCTCCTTACGATGCTTTAGTAGACTCACATGAAGAGTGAAACCATACGTGGAAGTGTTAGTCTCCTTTCTAAGAGAATGTCTCAGACTTGCAAGCAGGAAGGGCTACTCCTTCCTTTGGTTTGCAAGTTTTTGCCTGGGCATTTAGCTGTCTCAAGGCTAGTGAAGAATTAGACTTTTATTAATGACTGTGTTCTTATTCTGAAACTCAGTTTACTTTCTAGGGATAAGACAAAGGCCTCAATACCAGGGCTCATGCCTTGTACCTTGGTCCTACCTTCTATTTTTATCCAACAACCCACACTTCCTTTCTCTGACTATATTCTATTCCAACCAGTTCCCTATCTTTATCTAAGTGGAGTTTACAGCTCCTAGTGGTCCATAGGGTACATTTCCTTGGCCTGAGACACCTAGAACTTTTCTTTTCCTCTATCAAGCGCTTCTGCATTGCATTCTCTTCGGATATGAGGCTACACTGCTAAATGTATTCAGAGACTAATGATGGCCCAATGAATTATAACTTATGATTTTTTTGCTTCCATGTGCAATTGCTGTTATGCCTTTTGTTCAAGGAGTGAGAAAGGAGCAATACTTAGAAATTAGTTTTTTACTAGATTTACTTTGTTTATGTAAAGTTACTCCAAGAACAATATCTTTGTGACTTTGTTCTAATTTGGGAGCTAACCTGACACTTTACTGAAGATGAAGCCAGGTAAAGCCTCTAAGGACAGCGATTTTGTGGCCACAGAGAAAATGCTGCCTTAAAAATTGTCTCTACAGGGTTTCGATGTGCTGATATTCCAATCTTGCAGGAATTGAGTGGATTTCATGGAATTTGAAGTCAATTGTAAGACTGCCTGTTGGAATCATTTCATAAATTTAAAGCATTCTGAGAAAAAGTATTTGTGCAGCCACGGTGATTGAGGAATTGAAGACAGCAAGAGCACTAGGTCATGCTTGGTTATGTGCTGCCCTGATGTCAGTTTGGAGAAGCTGAAGTTTGCTGTTGAAAGCCACCGTGGAACATCGATTGTAAAGTGCCTGGTGGTAGAGCAGTATACTTAGAAATAAAATCATCCTTGCCTCAGTGGACTGAAAGGCTGCCTCAGCCATTACCTTGCTGAAGAGCCCGGTTGCCATCTTTATTTTTAATTTCCAAAAGTAAATATTTAAACAGCTAAGACAGAATTTATTGCCAGTTTTCCTTTGCAGACCCAGAGCTGGAAGTTTAAAGAGAAACTGAAACAGAATTCACACATGAAGAGAGAATATTGTTAAAATTACATCTAATCCTTTAAAATTAAGGATATTAGACTTCCTGATTTACAGTTGGTCAGACCGGAGCAAACTTTTCTCTCTAAAGCTGTTTTAACATAAAAAATATGAATTTTCTTAAGTCCTGTGATTAGAGCACAATACGTATTTATGGTCTCCTCAGGCACCACACAATAAAAATAGTTAAAGCCTTTGGTCCTTTTAGTAGTTCACAATTTTATTGCCAAAGTTATTTTGTAGATTTTATGCTTAAAGCAAGGTCAGTGTATTGCACTGTATAAATTATTCTAAGTAATTGCTCAGTTATTTTATAGCTTAGTCACAGGATTTTTTCATTATTAAATGTAGTTTTTTCTTTAAGTTAGGATGAGAAGGGCATCATAAATCACAGGGCAGCTTGCCATTGGGGTTTCAGTGTTACCTGTGATAAGAGTTTAATAACAATCTGGCCCAGACACCAGTTCCCTCTCAATTACCTTTCCACCTGGGCATTAGTTCACACTGTTTATTAAAAACTCCCCTTGTAGTTTTTAAATGGAGTGTTTCAGATTAATGGCCCCCATGGAGTTTAACTTCATTGCACTTCATTAAAGCGAGATTGTACAAAAGGTTACTTCAATTAAATCCAGAATTCGACCTTAAATCTGTATAGATTCCTCCCCCCAACCCCAGAAAACGTGATAAAATTGCTCCGTCAATCCTCTGAGATTAACAAGGCAACATCCTTTTCAGTTACCGAAGTGCAAAACCTTATATGCCTGTTCTGAATTTTCTTATGGCTTTAGGTTTGGATTTTGTAGAATTTGAAGGCAATGTTTGGAAAGAGCCTGGAGTTGTGTGCGCATGGATCAAATTAGTAGAGAACAGACCCACCACATGAGGCTAGACAGTTTATGAAACATTTTGTTTCACTCCAGTGGATGCTCTAAATTTGGTTATTTTCGTACAAAAATACTTTGTTTCCCATGTAATAAAAATATATTTCTAAATAGACTAGTTTTGTCTTTTAGCAAGAAAGCAATGTAACGTTTCCAGAGAGATTTCACTCTTGGACCTTCCAATCTGTAAAGCACAGCTTGTAGCAGTTAACCAGTTTCTACTGGAAATTCTTGATAATTGGTCACATTAATTACCCATCATACACCATAACAATGTGGCCTCATTATCTCCAGGCAATGTGCAAACTGATGCTCATTAACATCATAACTCAACTGCTTAATTTTATCTTTTGCTGCTTTCAAACAACTCAGTAAAACAGCTCTGATCCATTTTCTGCTCTTTTTTTGGGTGGTGGGGTTCTTAAACTGTGTGATCTCTTGAACAAAATAGACCTGACGGAATTTAAAAATGTTATTGCGTTTTTTTTCTTTAAACATAACCCAGGTTGAAAATTGTTAAGTTTTTTTGTGGAACTTGGACTAATTATTCCTCCTTAAATGTCAGTCACGTGACATAATTTCCTGGGCCTGAGTTTATATTTCTGGGTGTTCTCCTTTTCTTAAGTTCCTTTTGTTTTTTTGCATAATTTGTTTTGACCACATGCTTGAAAGTGGCAGTTACTAAGTAATGTGAAGTAATCTAAGCATTTCCCCCAGAGTTTAAAAATGAATATTTTTGTTCATTAGAGGTAGCTTCTGGACCATTCATAGATCATATCTGGGCAGTTGCTTTGGGCAAATGTGGTGATCAGGTGAGCAAGCACGCATTTAAATGCCTCCCTTGACATTATGCTTACACACGTGCGCACAGGATCTGTACTAAGCAAAGAGAAAATAGTGATACGTCTGAAGGAAAGTGACATAAAGGCCTTCCTACTGGACATAGTCACATGCTGTATAAGTCCCTTATTTTGCGATGGCATTGAAAACTGTTTAAAAACAATATTCTGTAGAAGAAGGGTGATCCATCAGATGATTACTGACAATTAACCACTCAGGTCATTAAAATGATGGGTTATGTGCTTTGATCCTCCAGGAATAATTGGGGATGAGTGTATTTTAATTTTCAAAGAGCAGAGAGCGTGTTGGCCCTGAGGACAGTTACTGCCATGGCCTTCAGGGCTCTGATGAAAACTCAGGTGCAGGTTTCCAGCCAACAACCCATGAATTTATGTTCTTGGTGTGTCCATTGTGTCTCCAGGGCTTCTGGTTTTTCTGTAAGTTTGCTGTGACTGAGCCAATAAGATAGACTTAAGCCTATTTCTACAGAAAATTTACACCTGTGAAAGAATTTGAGGAGACAAAGAAGGCTGGTATCTAACAGCATGTCAATCAACTTTGGAATGTAAAACATTCCTTTTGGATTGACTGTTGTAGGAAGTTGTCACTGACTTGTGTCCCTGGACTACGAAACATAAGCATGTGTACTAAAGGGTAGTTTCTCTTGGCAACTAACAATGGATAGCATCAACAATAACAAAAATAGATGATGGATTAAAAATTAAACATAAGACAAAGACATACTGGAAAATTTGAATTGTGGTTGTCCTAGCAAAAGTACTGGGATCACTAGTAGATGCTTCGTATATATTTGTTCAAAAATGGATGAATGGACCTCTTTGAAAACAAAGTGAGACATTATTAATACCAACAAACAATATTAATTCTATTCACCTACGATGTGAGTTTTCAGTCCTTAGTTCTCTCTCAAGCTACTAAATGAATTTCAGTTTCATGATTTGAAAAATGAGTGTTATTTTTCTTCTTGATGTGAATTAGGGTGTGGCAAGTCCATTCACATTCAAGATATATTATTGGGGTGGTTAGGAATCATACTCACATGGATGAGAATTTTAGAAGGTATGAGGCAGAAAGCACATGATAGCAACATGCTTTGAGGATGCAGTGTGAGAATGGAAGTCAGGACCCTGGATAGATCCTCAAGTGCCCAGGCCTAAACCTCAGAATGCTTTCTTCCAGGTAATGATCTTTTATTTACACTGTGGCTTTACTGAATGGCCTCACTCCCAGACAGGATTCTCTGATTTTGTCATTGAAGATCTTTGAATGGGAAGGAAGATTTTTTTTTTTAATTTTATTTTTTAAAATTTTTATCAGCGAGGTACTTAGCTATTAATAGTAGATTTTAACTCTGGTTAATTTAAGTAGATCATTCAGAGGAAGTTATATTCATTCAAGTTATATTTACATGATTCAGACTTATACTACAAACTATGCGGGAACTAAGGGAAATTTGGCAGTTGACAATTGATGTCACTGCTCATGACACTGCTAAACACTAACTTCACTGTGGCAATGGCTTCATGTTATCTACGTCCTAAATCTGCTCAGAGCTCTGGCTGGCCAAGTCTGTGATATTTGCATCCACCTCGACATCTGGGGAATAGAGAGGTCACCTATCTGTTCTTTATTTGGCTTCTGTAACATCCTTAACTGCAAAAGGTGGATACATAAAAGATGAAAGCTTAATCTTTGCCCTAACCTACAGGAGTCCCACTTGGAGGGTTAGGGGTCTTCTGGAATGTCTTTGGTCTTCATCTCTCCCTGTATACCCTTTATGTTGTAAATGTTGTAGTAGAAATCATTGAGTTTAGCAGATGCCTAGTGGTGACAACCTTATTTCAGTGCTTTCTTTTGTAATCTAGATTTCTGGTTTAACTGAGATTTAAAATTCTCATTATTTTTTACTTTTCTTTTAAACCACCGTACCAACATATTTTTGTAACATTTAAAAACATTATATACAGTATTTCCCCTTATATTCTTCCTGTTTATCCCGATAATCATACATGGAGAAATGGGAGTTAGCAATGGTTTCTTGTAGTTATCTCATTAAAGGAATGAAAGTAAGCACACTGAAATAGTATAGAAAAATGATTCTTGGAAAAATGCTGGTGGGATATAGTCAAAGAAGTGTGTTTAGATGATGAATCAACAAAATGTCATTAATAAGATTCAGAAGACAGAACAAAATATAAACCTAAGCCATACTTTGTTTGGGTTATCTATTGTGAGTATAGCATTTATTCAATTTTAGGCTTTCTTTTAGAAAAATATTCCAAGCATACACAGACTAGTGAAATTAAAAAAAACACCAACAGATGTATAGAATCTGAATATAACAACCATAACAAACCAATAATATGCCAATAGAATAGAACCAATAGAATTTAGTAGCATTTATAGGATTAAGTTCTGGCTTAATTCTGAGCACACATTTGAACTCTGTATTTTGAGAACATTCCCACAGGAATATGCATATGGTGAGAGCCACACTGGGGTCAAGATGAAAGTTATAAAGTTAGTTTTCATGGTAGAAACTAAAAGATCAATGATTTCCATTGATGTAAGTGTTAGGATTAAATTTTGTTACCTGTAAGTTAGGAACTCTGGTTAATAGAATATTGATGTGAAAAGCCATAACTCAGTATAAAGTCAAATTTTTCTGGGCCTTCCATAATGGTTTCCAAGGGATCTGTAAACATAACTCTTGCTTCTGTAATTCTCCAAATGGATGTCTGCATGTACACATGTTTTCTCCTGATGCCTAAGCTGGACATAATTCCTCCTTCCTTATTTCTTTTGTCTTGGATTTTGGACTCCTGTAGCATGATTATTAAAATATCCTTTTGTACATAAATATGTTGATGTTAAATGATACAATAAATTAATATGACATAAGATGTTTTCAAAATCCTGCCATTTTTCATATATAGATCAGCCTGAATGGTGTGGAAAGGGTTATAATAGAGTATTGCATTACTGAAGTCCAAATAAAAGACCCTATTCTTGTAATGTGTGCAATAATGTTTAATTTAACCAGTAATAGCTGGGACTTGGGTATTTCATACAATTTTTTTCAGGTTATTGAACATTACCCATAAACAGCTTTAACATTTATAAATTTTTACTAATTGGAATGGAAAGCATTATAAAGCATACTGACTACCTCCTGGATTCAGAAATAAGAGAACAGAAAAAAAAAGACTAATTAAACATATACTTTTGCCACAAAACATTTCCTTCCTTTTAAGTAAAGGATATTGGATATAATTTAATATTTATAAAATAATTCTTGTGAATATCTTTGTTAGTGCTATTACTGGGCCACTCTGAATTCAGAAACATATGAAGAGAAGAATGTAGAGTATGGGAATGCCTCACAGGCTTATTTTATGTGTGTGAGTATTTGCCTGCATGTATATATGTACACCATGTGGGTGTCTGGTTATGTTTCCTCTGAAACTTAGGGAACTAATTCCTTGCCTCTTCCTAGCTTATCAGTTTCCTGGAGATTTCCTTGTATTAAAAATTCTAAATATGCTAGAAATAATAACAGAATCAGCAGTCAATTAGGACACTTGTTATGAGAGAGTGCCACTGATATTACTATTCAGGGACTTGATTCGAGGAGTGTCAAGACCTATTTTGGAGAAAGGCCATGACATCATTTCTCATCTGCCTGCAGTCACCCAGTCATGGAGACACATGCCTTGCTTCTTCTCAACAGTCTTTTGTTTTGCACGCTCCTTTAGTCAAGAAGGCCTCAACCTTTTCTCTTTAATTGCTGCTAAAAGGAGAAACTGATCTGGCTTCAGCCTGCTTCCTTCCTTCCATCATAGCTGGAGCTGTACTTGGATTCTTCCTAAAAGATAAATTATTTTCCACTTACATTTTTTTGCTACTTTTTTTTTTTAATAGCAAAGAGCAGATGCAGTTGACATAGTGACTTTAATTGCCTACTAAAAGTTGCTGTATGCCTGTGGTTGGATGCACACCCTCAAAGTCAAGGCCACAATAGAAACTATCTGTGTCTATATATTGATGGCTTCTTGAGTAGGGATTCACACACTTTCTTTTGTCTTTTTCTATTAAAAATAGTAAAATAGTCTTAAGAGCTTTTCTTTGTGCTGGTTATCCTGACCTACATGTATTGTACTTATAATTAAACCTAGAAATTAAGAAAACAGAGCCAAGTCTTATGCCTGTAATCCCAGAATTTGGGAAGCTGAGGCAGATGAATTCCCCAGAGTTTGAGGCTTGCTTGTGCTACATAGTGAGTTCCAGGCTAGCCTGGATTACAGAGTGAGGTCCTGTTTCAAAAAAACAGAAAAACAATAACAACAAAAGAAAATAAAGGAAATTAAAAATATCTGTTAACTCAACTAAGAAGGATATTAAGCCAAAACATTTTAACGCACACCTTTTTATTTAGTGAGAAACTAGAAATCCTTTTATATGTTTGTAAATCTTTTAACTCTCTGATTAAATGACAGTTAACTGCAAATGCATGTGAAAGATAGCTCAGAAAAGTAAATCTAGCCCAGACAGAACTACCCTGATGAAGTCAGCACAAGTGGCAAACCTATAAAAATTTGAGCTAGATAAAATTTTTTGTATAGGCCAGAATATATATCAGGGTTCTCCAGAGAGAAAAGAGTGCCAACAGAAAATATAGGAGGATCAATGAAGAATACATATACATATATGTATGCATATATATACCTACATGTATATGACTCAAACTGATCATATATACATATGTGTATATATATATACACATATATATATATATATGCGTGTGTGTATATATATATATGAATGGAAAAAGAGAAGGTGGGACTTGTTTTAAAAGATTAGCTTACAAGACTGTAGTGGTTGGCAAGACTGAGATCCAAGGAGCTGGCTGGTAGCTGGAGACCCAGGAAAGAGCTGATGTGGCAGATGAAGGATCCAGCCAGCCAGCCTGGGGAAAGAGTTGCCTTTTCCTTAGGGAATCTTTGTCTTCTTTGCCCTTGAGGTCTTCAACTGTCTTATCTGAGGCTCGTGAACATTATAGAATGTCGTCTGCTTTATAAACACCCACCGATTTATGTATTAGACTCATCTCCCAATACCTTCACAGGATCTTAAGGCTGGTATGTGATTTAAATATCTGAGTTCATGGCCTAGCCAAATTGACATAACATTATCCAGTTAATCCACCAACTTTCAGATGATTAATTAAAGAACAAAACCTGATTTTTTTTTTGTAAACAATTTTTGGCATCTAACTATAAACACAAGAGTTTAAAGAAATTTTCAGCTCCAAATCTTAAAGTTTACTAATTTCCAAAAGCCACAGTAATATTTCTTTATTAAAATTTAGGCTTTTAAAATATATTAATATAAACCAGGCATGGCCAGTCATGCTTTTAAGGCCGGGACTCAAGAGACTGAAGCAAAGGTGTTTGTGGAGCTCCTCTCCTTTGAGTGTAGCTGGGTGGTATATCACAGTGAATCAAGGCAAATAGCCGTCTTTCCTGAAAGGAAGCTTTGGTTGTCCTATAGAAATTTCTTTTGATGTCTTTCTGTTGCTCATCTAGCAAAGGTTAATCGAACTCCTTGTCCAAGGTGACACTGGATCTTGTGCTACCCATTCCTTTTCGGCCTTCGTTTCTGCTCTGCAGGCACAAAACTGAACAAAGTGTTTTTTCCCTCTAGGAGCTGATTTTTTTTTTTTTTCTGAAAGCGACTTGCAGGTATTTTTTTTTTAATGCTCTGTCTCAGCTGTGTGTGTTTAAGTACTTTCATGGGAATAACACACATTGGCTATTCTGGTGGAAGAAATGACTCCCCGCCTTTTTCTTCCACTACCCAGAGCAGCATCCTATTGAACTGGTCCAGTACAGCCTCTGAAGCTCTTTGTTTCCACATTTTGTTCACAGATCTCTTGAGGCTAGGATTACAAGCAGCATGTTGTTTGTGTTTCTGCCTTTTGGCAACAAAAAAAGAAGAGTTTAAAAACACACCAATTGGGTATTTCCTGTACCCCTAATAATAAAAGTAGTAGACGAAAGTGCTTCTCTCTAGAGATCCACAAAATCTTCCATCCACAGCTAAATTTTGGCTTGGACTCTTCTGCAGTCTTTAAACCAAATTATGTTGCTTCCTCCTTACAGATTTCTAACTACAAACATTCCAGATGCTTCTCTGTGGTGGAGGGTAAAACTTGAATAAGAGAGTGTGTGCAGTTACAGTAAGTGCCATGTATGGGAGCGTTAAGACATGGTCATGCTGGCTGAGCACTTTGATTAAGTCACTTCTTACACAATTGGATGAGTTAGGCATTAGATAAAGAAAACTGAAGCCAGGTGGTTTGCTTAACAAGAAAATTTGTGTAAGGGTATTATGTAGTCAGTGACAGACTGGAGACAAAGACCCAAGACTGGGTGATGTCACAATGGTCTAGCCTGATAATATTCATAAACCCCGAGAACTGTTTTCAGTATTAGTTTAGTGGTCAAGAGTGACAACTTCAGACAAAAATTGCTTCTGACCAGTTCTCTGCTTCTCTTCTCTATGTCTCAACTTCCTCCTTTGACAAGTGAATATTTTACTATTGTCCCCTTCCTGGTATTGTTTTAGAATTAAATGAGTATTAATAAAGTACATCACTACATATTTATTACATCCTTGCTAATTGTTAGCTAGTTCTATTGTCAAAGTATATGATGTGTTTCTACCAAAATGCCAAGATTCTGATTTCCTTTACAGCTAACTTAATCATCTCTCTTTTAGTTGCTAATGACATTTAGATTAAGGTTGTGTCTACATGATGCCAGAAGGTAAAGAAAGTCAATTTTCAAAAAAGTGAAGTCAATGAACAACTCAGTTCAAGTGTTAGGACTTTTGAAAGGTCTTTCAGTTGGCTGTGTGGTTATGTTGATGGTGAACTTTAATTTATCAAGAAGAAAAAGAAAGGATAACGGATGGGAAATCAAGACATTTTCAGTGCAGTTCTGTGTCTCACTCTTACCATCCTCACTGAGGGTAACGGAAGAACTTGGAGGAAATGTGGATAGTCAGAGACCTTCCTTTACAGGAGGGCTGTGGGGACTGTGAGTATCTCAGGAAAATCTCCAAATTGTTCAATAATTGTTTTTCTTGTTGTAATTAGTGAATTAAATGTCCTTATTTGTCACCTGAAGACATCTCACAGCACTTGTCACGTGGGTACTCTTGATATAAAGAATTGAACTATGGTGCTGATTAGAACTTTTTGAGAGTCTACCACATAATGAAATATTCCATACTATTAAATACTTGTACTACTATAAGCTTGTTACAACTTTAACGTCAACCCTTTTGATTTGTAGAAAAATGAGAAAATATAGAAAGACAAAAATCTCACCTAATTATATGTAGAATTTGTGAATTTATTGCCAATAAAATATTGCTTTAATATCCTTGCATGGGTTGGGAAGATGTGGGATGAAATGCAAATTTGATTATTCACAGCAGTGTCAAGAATAAAGTTAGCTGTTACTTGATACAACTTTATTTTAGCTTTCAAAAAGTCTGCTTACATCAGATATAATGAATCCAGAATTATATTCACCAGTGAGATATCTCTGAGAATTTCAAGTCATAACAAGACTAATGATATTATCAAAAATTTAATATTAATGTAAAGATTAATTGCAATTATAGGTGAAAACAGGATTTTTGCTTTTGGTAAGGCAGTTTCTTGTTTGGAATAGGCCATTAGAGGTAGTTTATTTAATTTACTTTTGTTCGTATGTATAAGTGTGTGTGTGTGTGTGTGTGTGTATGTGCGTGTAAACATGGTTGTGTGGATGAGTGTGTGCATTTTTATGTACATGAATTATGTGGAGGAGGATGTTGAGTGTACTTCTGTAAACTCTCTCTACCTTATTCCTTTGAGACAGGAACTTACTGAGCTTGGAACTAGGCTGGTAGCCAGAAAACCTATATAACCCTTTGGTCTGTACCCTCCAGAGTTCTCAGGGTGCAGATATGTGGCTTTGTCTGGCTTTTTAACATCATTTATGGGGACCTCTGGTCCACAGCAAATGCTCTTACTGAATCAGCTATCTCCAAGATCTAGGATGTTGCTATTTGAAGACTGATACCCTGTGAAAAGACAGAGTATGAGGCTCTAAGATAGATTTCGGAAGTTGAGTTCCCTGGGGCACTATTATGTAGCTCTCAGGAAAATGTCTACCCTGCTTTGAGGTAAGGACCAATGTTTCAAATGATGAATGAAATGCATTTTTTTGCTCATGGATAAAAGTTTTGGAATTGGCTGCTGAAGTGGAAATGGTGGTAAAGCCATGCATTATCCAAAGTTTATCTACCTTGCTCCCGGTCCCTGACTATTCAATGAAGTAGGTGATGCAGTACAGGTCCTGTTCACCAACCCAGCCCCAGTCCAGCCCCTTCTTTATCACAATCACCAACAAACCAACCTATCCGTCATGTCTATAGGGTAGCTTGGGACTTCAAGACCATTGTACTACTTGCAGAAGACTTCATGTCTGTGATTTAGGATGGCTAACACATGCTAATAGGTGCATAAATTGTAGTATCAAGTTAATGATCTGTACCTGAGGTGACTGGGTGAAGGTCAATGTACCAGGTCTGGTCTATCATTGAAATCAGTGATGTATGCGTCTTTACATAGCATCTCCACGTTAAAACATCAATTTTTGAGTGCTGGAAATGATACAAAACAACGTGTAGCTCTTTGTTGAAGGAAGTAGAACATGGACACATTTCTCCAATAAATTTCCAATTCTTCCAATAAATCTGATACATAGGATGAAGAGAAGACAATAAAGTCCGTCAGCAAAGAAGGACTTTTGTCACCTGTCCTGTTGGCAGCACCATTTTCTATGTCTATGGTGTGTTTTTCTAGCCAAAGGATGAACACGAATCCTAGGAACCATGTGTTAACAAGATTAAAGCAAAGAACACTTGCTTAGTGTGGCATTTTAGATAGTTTCTAGTTTAACTACCTAGTAACAAATATGGGGATGGGGGAAGTTCTCACTTTCTCTTCATCTCAGAAGCAATAATATTCAGGCCAAGGAATTGGGTCTATGAATCTCTAGCCCATTCAGCTTTCGATATTTTGGCCCTATCTTTCTGGAATTCTGAACACAAACCCATACATTGTTAATTTGTATCCATCTGCGTATTTGATTAATATCTCTTGAAACTTAAGAGACATTCATGGGTAAGAATTTTTCTTGCAAGCTAATTGCAGTGGTTTGAATAAGAAATGTTGCACACAGGCTCATGTATTTGAATACTTGATTTCTCGTTAGTGGTGTTGTTTGGGGAGGGACAACCTTGCTGGAAGAAGTACATCTCTGGAGAGCAGGCTTGAGAGTTTAGTGTCTTGACCACACCCAGTTCCACTATCTCTGTTCTGTGTTTGCAGCTGAAGATGTGATTTCTCAGTTTCTTGCTCCAGCCACCTGTTCCCATGACTCTCCTGTTATTATAAACTCTCCCTCTGGAGCTGTAAGCCAAAATGAACACTTTCTTCTGTAAGTTGCTTTTGACAGTGGTGTTTTATTTCAACAGAGAATTACTAATATAATAAATAAGTGAACTTGAAATATTTGAAAGCTTCAGATCTATCAAAAGTATTCATGGAGACACCCTACAGAATCATTTCATAATGAGCCAAAGAAACCTAGGGTATGCTGGTATTTATCTACCTCTTGGAGGCAGATTTTATAGGACATAATTATATTTTTATCAACTTTATAAGAATTTTCAAAGGCAAATTTGGAGAGGGTAAAGTAAAATCTCTTTGCCTGACATTATGAGATGGAGTAGGCTCATAAGCATAGGAGTTACCATGCAAATCTTTCTGAGGAACTGATTTTCATATTTGTTTGAAATATTTTTCTACAGTGCAAACGAAAACATTGGTTATTTGAAGTGTTTCTTAAATCAACCTTTTTGTTTCTATTGGAGTGATACTTTGAATGGGGCCTTGACTATGTTGCTTAAGCTATCCTTAAACTTGCAATACTCCCATGTCAACTTCCAAAGTAGCTGGGGTTATAAGCATGAAGCATCATGTCTGATTCACTAGGGTTCTTAATTTTAACACTTAAAACACTTTATTTTTTTATATAACAGACAATAGTGAGCTACAAAATAAATAACCCTTATAACTCACTGAGCTTGGCTTTTCTGGCAAATCACATCTGGATAGAGAATAAATCAGTGACATGTTGTCTCTTCCTCAACTCAAGCAATGAAGTTGGTGGGGATGGGTGGCGGCAGCAACTGTGGGAATAGAGAAACATATGTTTCAAATGTCAACGAGAAAAGAAGAAAAGGTGAAAAAAAAGGAAAGGAAAATAGCTACTAATCTCTTGAGTTCACTTTCTGGGAGAAGTTAACAGCTGAGTAGGTTTTACAGTCTCTGTCTGCACACGTGGGGTTCTTGCCATTCCCAGTGTTCACCAGATTTGTACATCCATGGATCAGTTGAGCTGTATGGTTTTGCCATTCACAGAAAACATGGAAAGGATTCACACCTGATGAAATGGGTTTGGTATTTAGGTTCATAAGGTAAACAGACAATAATTTCTGAAAAGGATGCGTATTTAATGTGTTGATTGGGAGACTGAAAGGTGAAGCTGTCTGCAACAGTCTCAGATGTAGAATTATGGAAGGTGCTGAGTGCCAGCTCAGTGGTATTCTCACAGGTACTTTTCATTCGTTGCTCTGTAACACATGCTATATTTGTTTTCTCTTGCTAAAAAATTTGGGGCAATTTGAAGAACAAATATTAGAGCCAGTGACAACCCACACATGTGGAATTTTAAAGACTTTTGCAGATTGTGTGGATCTGGTGCTGTTCCACAGCAGAGTATAAAATTATTTTAGCAGACCAAGAGATTGCAAAAGTTAAAATACAAAGTATCTAAATTACCAGCCCTGGCAAAGCGTGCAAGGAGTAGCTGAGTCATTGTGTACATCCCTATCATTTAGCATTCAAATGGGCCATTTGGGTAAATATTTTTTATCATCTCATTGCTATAATAGTTCCTTGAAATAGGCTGATAATTTTATTTTCACAGTGGGTGATAATATGTGAATCAAAGGATGGAAGAGAATCTAAGATTTCTACTTGTAAGACCAAGAGTTTAGCACAACTGATTTGTTCCACTTTATTAATTATATTACTCTTATTCTGTTTTATTTCACTTTTGAACATAAGATCTGTAGTGTATGTGTGTTTGTGTATGTGTGTGTGTGAGAGAGAGGGAGAGAGAAAGAGGGGGTGGGGGAGAGATCTAAAATGTGCTACTTTCAGCCATATGTCTACACATTTTGGTTTTGTGTGTTTTGAAGCTTTTATTTTTAGTTGGAATATTAAAATTTATTCATGGTGTATTTTTATTATTTGTGCACAAATTCAACATAATGCAATACTCTTTCAACTTAATAAAAGACTTTAAATACTGTATTGCATTAGCAACGTCGCCAGGGTTGCTTCTTTTATGCATGTTTGATTAGTTAAAATACTCCCTGCCTTTAATGGATGGCTTCCTATGGAAGCTTTCAGTTGTCTTCTCAACAAGCAGTAGTTCTTGCATTGTTGTTGGCTTTTGTGTCAACTCAGCAGAGGCACCGCAAGCACGCCTAGGGGAATCAGACCGTTACCACCCAATACCAATTCATTTAAAACTGTCTAAATTCATGATTCTCTATTGTCTTCCCTCTTTTATATCCTTCTAGTTGGTGATACTGGAGCAGCACTGAGAGGTTGAGGGATGGGGTGTGTCCTGGATGATGGGATCTTAGGCCATGAAAAGAGCAGAAATATAATGTAGCCATAGATCACAGTGGGACTGTGAGTCTACTCTACCTGGGCCCTAGCTGTCTGACCAGCGTGAGCCAAAGGGTTACAGCAGTGGAGAAGAAGAAGAAGAAGAAGAAGGAGAAGGAGAAGGAGAAGGAGAAGGAGAAGGAGAAGGAGAAGGAGAAGGAGAAGAAGAAGAAGAAGAAGAAGAAGAAGAAGAAGAAGAAGAAGAAGAAGAAGAAGAAGAAGAAGAAGCAGCACCTGTTGACTTAATGAAAGAAACAGTAGTCTTTTATTGGGTTTCCTGGGGTAAGCTAAAGTTTGGTAATTGTCTACTCATTACGGGTATGGTTTCAAAAGATGTTTTCCTTGTTGTATACAAGCATGCCAGACTTGGGGCTTTGAGGGTAGAGCTTGGCAATTTATGCCAGGAATTGCTGAGTTGCTTGTCATTTTGCATGAATGCCTTGGCCCCGTGACTTTGAGCCTTAAAATAAGCCCAAGGGCTTGTAGGTTCTTGAACTACAGAGAAAGTACAAAGATTAGGTATGTGGAATGTATCTGCTTTATTGGACAGTAGGTCCAATCAGGTCTGTATTGTAGTGTTGGATAAAGCATTTCAGTGACTAACATGTCTATGCTGTAATGCTAAATGGAATCTGACTGGAGAGCTAAGACAGCAAAGGAGACAGGCAGAAGCAACACCATTTTGATCAGGTGTTATTTCAGGCAGTCTAGTGGGATGCTAATAATTGCTCAGCTGCTTGACCTCCAAAATTAGTGATTTTCTTCAGTCTACTAAGAGTAAAATGCTGTGGCTTTGCTCAGAAAAATGGCCATGCATCTGAGTTGACTGCAGAGGGCTTACTGAGGGCTTTTACAGGACAAGGCATTTCCTCAGTAATAATTACCTTTGTTTTAGTTGTCATCTCTGCAGCCATGTCAAACTCCACTAGTCCAGGCTTGGTTTAGTCACATTGTGTTGTTGTTCTGCAGAAGTATGGCCTGGCCTAATCTGGTGTTTGATGACAAAGCTGCTGAAAGTGCTTTCAATGAGTAACAGGTTAAGGGCTCAGAATTTATTTGTTTTGTGTCCCCTTGTGGTAGTTCCTAGCTGCCTCAGAATCAGAGTAGTTCTGGCTTCTGCACTGAGCCTTGTTGGTGATGAGAGAGTGGCCAGGTCCTCTCTCTTACTTGGCCAGTGGAATTACCACACACTCTTATACATTCTCAAAAGTGCACGCCTTTGTGCTTTCATGACACACACCTTTTCACACCACTGCACCTCTCACAGCTTCTTACCTACTAACTTCTTTGGGTTCTAGTGCTTAAAACGTATTCTTTAGGCTGACACGTTAATTCTCTGTGTAACACTGCCAAGCAGTGTTAAGAGATCATAAGAGACAAAAGATCCTAGCCTCAGAGAGATTTTGTGAGTGGTTTAAGAACTGATATCTTGCAGAACAGCATGCACATCTGGGACTTTCATCCGGACCACAGGCAGGGGGAAACAGCAATGTCTAGGTCAGGGGGAGCCCCTTACTGATTTCTTTCCTCCCCAAGGTAACGAGCATGCAGAACCTTCTTAGTATCAGCTACTTTATTTCTTTATAATGCACCAAACAGCATACTTTTAAGTATACGCTTCATTAAAAAATGACATTCTTCACTGGAGAGATGGCTCGACAGGTAAGAGCACTGGCTGCTCTTCTACAGGACCTGAGTTCAATTCCCAGCATCCACATGACAGCTTACACTTGTCTGTAACTCCAGCTCCATGGGACCCAATACCCTCACACAGACATGCATGCAGGTAAAACAACAATGTATATAAAACGAAAATAAATAATGAAAATGATATTCTTATTTTAAAGGGATGCCTGTCTATACCTATTGACTATAAAACCAGAGGTGGTACTTTAACATATCTTAAGTTGTTTTAACTATATCCAATGTCCCTAGGTATTTATGTCACTACCACAAGCTGATCCAGGTATTGTTTGTAGTAGATAGGTCAGGAAAGTGATGTTCATATAGCTTATGAGTGTTAGACAACATAGTTGGCACAAGTTTTGGCTCTGATGTCCTCAGTCATTATTGTTCAAAGAAGGTCCCATCAGTGAAACTGTCATATAGCAGGCCAGGGATGAGCATGGTAGCAAATTGTGCTTATTTGGAAAAAGAGAAACTCAGAAAAACAGGAGGGAAAGAAAGCAAGTATTTCCCACACACCCATTCTCCCGTGGGGAAGATATGAATGAAGGTTGTGGTGCTTTGCTGAGCAGTAGTGTGGATTGGTGTTGTAGCTGGTCACTTAGCTCTTGTAATCCAGTAAGCCTGAAAGCAAATGTAAACTTATGAATGCTTAACCAGACAGTGCTAGTACCAAGCAATCTGGATGTGGAGCCAGCTGTTTATGGAAATTTCTTTGGAATCCTGGCTCCTATGAGGCATTACTGTGGGGCATAAGGGATGTAAGCCAGCAGTCCTGTGGAAGCTGGGCTTGGAGATATCGCCTTTCCCCGGGGCTAAAGTGTTGAGGAGAGCTTTCAGTGAGAGCATCAGGGACACATTAGGATGTTTTGCCTGTTGCCTCCCACCCATGTTATAGCATTGAACTGTTTTCTTGCAGTCCGGCAAGTTTCCTTTTTAATATCTCAGCAGGAGAATGTATATTTTGGGGAAGAAATGATCAACTACATCAAGACCTCCATTTGTAATAGAATCCTTGCCAGGATTGAGTTAATAGGCCTCCAAGGAAGAACCACTTAAAATAGAATGGGACAGAGTGCTAAATAACCTACTGTCCCACATAATCTATTGTCCTCAAGGGGGAGGACAGAAGAACTTGATGTGGTTTTCCATCTTCAGTTTCAACAACCCGATGTCAGGATGAAGCTGTGGAACTCGCTGACCGCCTCGGTATGCTCTGTGTATCCAGCCTTCCTTTGCCATGGCTTCCTCTGCTCCTAGGGTGCCCTCCCCAAGGACTGTAAAGTGCATAGCATCAAAGTCCTTTTAATAGTGCTGGGAATGGAAAGGAAAGGAGTGACACTCCACAGAAATGAAATGGAATGTAGACCACAGAGGCTGCACCATTCACTGTTTTTTTTTTTTTTTTTGCACAACTAGGAATTTTCTTTTACATACTTATGACATGTCAGATATGTTAGCATAGCTGTCTGTGGGGTAGGGAGAGGAAAGGACTCAGTGAGACTTTTAGTTCAATATTCTAATTGATTTCCAGATCATCTATGTTTTAACATCTATCTTACCTCTTCCCTCTTTATGAAGCTTGGCTTAACTATGCTTGAGTATAACAATTACACCAGGCTAGAAACAGTATTAGGTAAGACTTAATCAGGTAAGACTTTTCAGTTGAGGCAATTCTTAGTATATGTTTATTATTCTATTTAAAGAGTTTTTGGGGAAAATATTTGCTATTTAACATCTCAGCCACATAAAGATGGAAAAGTTCTTTTAGATAAAGTTTTCTTAGCTTTGGCAGTGTTGAATTTGGGGCTTGGTACTCAACATTGCTGGATATTCAGCCACTTCCTGAGACTTTCTCTGTTTAATGCCAGTGCTATCCACAGGACTCGCCCAAATAAGGTATTTTCTACAAACTGTGTATTATCTCTCAGTGGAGGAGAAGCTCTCCTTGTCAATAACCATTCCTTTAGTATTTAAACTGTTCAAAGACTGTTGACTTAGGCAGCAGTAGGTAATAACAATTTAATTTCAGAATTATGTAGACCTTATATGTAAGCAGATGTTGTGGTTCTATGTTTTATTATTTATTATAGCAATTTGATAAAAAATTAACGTTCAGCTATAGAGAAGTCACAAAAATGAAGCTGACATCTTCTAAGGCTTAAATTTATTTTTCTTAAGAGGTGAAACAATTATCTTAACAAGGAAAATTCTTCCTGGGATTATCTTTTGAGTTTTTGTTGTAGAATCATGGAACTTAAAGCCTGTAGGGTCCACAGTGGTTTGTAAGAGACTGCTAAGGAGAGAAGAAGGCTGGAAAGTTATTGACAAGTTCCTGTTCTTTCCCAATTCAGCTTATTAGCCTTACTATTGAGAGATATATGGTTTAATTAAAGAAAATCCACAATTCATTATAGCATAGACATAATCTGGGAGTTGCATAGAGTAACACATAGAAGTTAAAGATAACTGTTGTTTTTTCAAAATAGCAACTTTTGAAGAAATGCTTGGTTTTGAGCTAGGGCAGGGAAAATACATGGCGAACCCAGAGAATCTCATGGTATCAGAAAATAAGGAAAGTAAAAAGGTAGATAGAACATGTCAAAAGTGAAACAGTAACAACCTATGTGAACCAACATAAGAGAACTATCAATTGTCAGAGTTAACCTTTTGAGCAACAACAACAAAAAAATCAAGTTATAATCCACAGACCAAAATAATTGTGAGTTTGTAATGATATAACTAAATGACCTATTAATAAATGAATGGAGGACAACTGGCACATCTTCCTTACAGAAGTGTTCCAAATAGTAAATAAATAAAGCATGAGAGAATGAGAAAGAGGAGGAAAGTTCTTCAGTCATACTTGTAAGAGTCACAGGTGAAAGCTAAAATTTGTGGCTGAAACACTAAGGGGCAGAGAATGTTTGCCTACCCTCCCAAATATTTAATGACTGTGAATTTAACACTCGTTTACAAGGTCTTCAGTACACTTCCTACCATCAGGAGCTTTGTTTCCCTCTTGGGGAGGATAGATTGCTAGATTTAGTGTGACTTGCTTCTAATGAATCTAGGATGTGGAAGGAAAAGTAGTTTCTGGGCTGAAAACATCTGGCAGTTGTTATCTTAGCTGTGGATGAAGGTTAGTACCACCATGATGACCCAGGTGAATATCATGTAACCTTGACTTGATGTAGTGAGAAAGGCAATTTACCATTGTGGTACATCCCCTCAAACACAGGCAAAACACAAAAACATATCAGAAAACCTACATCTGAGTCTCTGTCTACAAAATAACAGACTTCTTCCTTTCAGAAATACCAAAGTCACAAAGAAAGAATGAAACTGTCAGGGACTATGGAGAGAGATGTGGTAATGAAGAACACAATACGGTATTTTGCCTAGAATCTTAGATTAGAAAGAAATCATAATTGGAAAATCTGAAGAAATCTGAGAAAAGTCTGTAGTGAAGGGTTGTACTGTGGCTAATCACTTTGCTTTGATAAATGTACCATAGTTACATAAGATACTAACATTAGGGGTTAGTCAGAAGGTGTGGGGAGCCCTACCACTAACCTTACATCTTTTATAGGAACGTGTTTCTCTAAACAAAATTGAAATTAAGAAAATTAAAGAAATCTGCTCTTTACATACTTTCTGGATTCTTCTATGTTTAGAATACATGTGGATGTAATCACTTTGCTGTAGAGTAAGTATTATTCTGAAAAAACTGACCAATTTATTCCCCATGACCTAGCAAATGAATTCTTTTGGGCACTTCAAAAAACAGTATGTGTGCTCAGTATCACTAACTGCGAGGGAGAGGAAAATCAAATCCACAGTGCTATGCCACTTCATGTCATCGTGGCTATTACAGAAGGGAAAGAATAAACAGAAATAACAGTGTTCAAGAGAACATGGAGGCATTGGAACCCTTCACATTGCGTGTGGAATGTAAGGCTGTGTGACTGCTATGAAAACAGTGTGGGGTCTCCTGACGAAATCAGAAATAGAATTGCCACATTCTCTAGCAGCTCTATCTGGGTATATAGCCAAGAGAATTCAAAGAAAGGAGTCTAAGAGAGATTTGCACACTGTGTCCCCAGCAGCATTGCTAGTAATTGATCTGTCATGGAAAGGAGTGAAGAGTCTATATGTGGGTGCAAAGATAAAATGATATATACAAGTAGTAGAGTATTATCTTGACCACATGTTTTTAAAACATAGATGAAGTTTAGAGACGTTATGCTAATTGAAGTAAGTGAGCCACAAAATGGCAAATACTCTGTGATCCCACTTGTATAGGGTAGTCGGATTAGTCAGCTCATGGAGATAAGAACGGGAATGGTGGTTTCCAAAGGCTTGGGGAGACAAGAATAAGGACTTAGGTTTAAAAAATAAAAAGCTTCAGTATAGAATGATGGAACATTCTGGTGATGGTGGCTAAGCAATGTGAATGCATTTGATGCCACTGAACTGTGTGTTTGCAATGATTAAAACAGCACATATGCATATTTTAACACAATAAAAATCAGTTAAGATATTTCCTTCATAGGCCAAACATACCTATATTGTTTATAATTCTGTCCTGGTTAGTTAGTTTTTGTTTTTTTTTTTTGTTTTTTTTTTTTTTTTTGATACATGCTAGAGTTATTTGGGAAAAGGATTTGGGAAAAGGAACCTCAATTGAGAAAATGCCTCTATCAGATTGGCCTGTAAGCAAATGTATAGGGCATTTTCTTGACTAATGATTGATATGGGAGGCGCAACTTGCTGATAGTGGTGCCGTCAGTCCTGAGTTGTTTGAGAAAGCAGGATGAGCGAGCCGTGGGAAGCATGGCAATAAGCAATGTTTCTCCATGGTCTCTGGTCCAGTTCCTGCCTCCAGATTCCTGCTTAGGTCCTTGAGTTCACTTCCTTCCTCAATGATCGATGTGTCATTGAAATACAAGAAAAACAAACCCTTTCTTCCCCTGGTTGCTTTTGGCCATGCTTTTTAACATAGCATTAGGAAAATCAACATCAACAACAATAACAACAAAAAAACTAGAGCAATCACACAGTATGCTATGAACTTAACCAGATAGAAGCTTCTAGGACCACTGCTTTGTAAATTTTCTTGTGGTTTATTACACATTCTTAAACAATGGATTGCTATTGAATTCGGCTTAAAGCATGCTTTCCTCACTAGATATTGTTCTGTTGAAGAGAACACAGGGGTGAGTGTGGGGAGGGGATGGGGTCTTGGGATGCTGGCTGATTTCCAGTGGTTTTCACTAGTGAAATTCAGACTGGGACATGCCAAGTATGCAGAAGTGGTGTAACAGGCCTGGCAGAAATAGAGATATTCTAAACAGATACCGTGTCTTTCGATCTGAGTACTGGACTATTGAAATAATGGACCTCAAAGACATGGGAATTTCCTCAGAAATCTCATACCTGGAGAAAGAAAAAGCACCAGCCAGAGGGGGAACAGTCACACAGTTAACTTGTCAGACCACTTTACAGGATTAGGTTGAAGCCCAGATTGTGATGGGTCAATGGTGGACAGGGCAATACCTTAATGGGCCTACTTAGAAGCATATATCATTGACCCTCTATTTAAACATTGGTCTCTCTTTAGGACTGAAAGATGAACTTGGGGATTTCACTGGATTTCTTTGTTCCTCTTCCTAATGTTATCACATTGAATAAATCTCCTGCTTTCTACTTTTAGTCTGTCTCTTTTTAATAGGTTTATTGAGGACATAAGGCCACACTTGATTTAGGGCACATGTTTTGACCCCCTAAGTTTGACAAGAGAATGGTGGCCATGAAGAAACAAAGACACATTTTGGGAGTGGGTGTCAGACAGTACAGTCTGAAGCCTGAGTCATAATCACCAACCAGATTTAGTGGGTCCTGTCTCAGCAGTGCTGAGTGAAGCAGTCCTGGGCTACAGGGACCTGCATTCTGACTGTCCCCGCCCCCCACCCATCAGTAAAAGTGCTGGAATGCAGCCTGAGGATTTGCTGATTGTCACAGCTAGGGGGATTGGTATCAAACTGCCATTTGATAACCCTAAGGAATTTTCAGATTGGATCCTGTGCGGTGCTGCACTCTGGCCACATCTATTATGAATTTGATAACAGAAACTATTCCTTATCCCTGTTTCTTGTGTTTTCAACCTATGTTTTATTTTCTTTTTTGTTAAGGGCTGAGCAGTGTTCTTTTGGTGAAGGTCATTAACTTGTCAGCCACTCAGCAATTTCATCTCACAGTCATTTTCTAGTTTTTCTCTGAAATGAAGGGGAGAGCGTGATAATTGTTCGTGGTGACCTTTGGTAAATATTATTGATGTTTGAGAATGTTACCTTAATATACCATTCACAGAAGCTTGACACATAGTTGGTGCTCAATAAATGACCTTACCCAGCATTCAACAGCAGCATGTGAGAAGTCAATAGGGTGTTAGATGACCTAATACAGGGTCATTCAGATAGTAAATATTTTTGGTTCTGAGGTCATATGGTCTCTGTCACAGCTATTCTGCTCTACTGATGAGGTGCAAAAACAGCTACAGGCAAGTGGCAAATGAATGGACATAGCTGTTTCAATTATCTTCATAAAAAAAGAAATAGGCCCAGCTCAGCCTTGAGGCTTGGGCTAATAACCTTGTCTTTAGATGGTTCCTTTTGTTTAATCTTCAAGAACATGGATGTCTAGAAAAAGCTTTTAGATTTAGGGTGAATTTAAGCAGAAATTCATTAGTACTTCATTCCAAGATACACAGATAAAATAAATGGAAATAATAACAGATCACCAAAGCACAGTTTAGTGATAGATAGGGTATATAAAAACGTAGATGTCATAGTAATGACTTTCATAACAAAAATGAAAAAAAATTGATGTTTATTTTGTAGTCAGGAAAAGTGTATTAATATTGGCTAATTGCCATTTTTATTATTTTGGGTTTTTTTTGCCTTGTATTAATTTTATCTAAATTCCTGAATACTTAGGATCTATGTCTCATTATGCATGTGAGAAGATTTTTCTTTGGCTCTTCTGCTATAAGAACACAACTGATCATAGTCTATGCTCAATCCTTGCTTGGATCTTCTTGATACCCATAGGCTGAAGCTGAGGTAATGACTCTCAACCTGGTAGCCAAACCCCAGTTTTTGCATATGTATACACACACACACTATATATACACACACATTATATATATGTATATATATATAATCTTGCTCTCTACACAACAGGCACTCTCTTTTAGCAGGGAGAGTCAGGGAGAGAGCACTAAGCATAGGCAGACTGTGTAGAATGTTGGAAGCTGACAAGCATGGTAGTGGAAAGTAGAGGAGTGGGAGTAGAGAGTGCCCAGCACGTGTGTGTGTGTGTGTGTGTGTGTGTGTGTGTGTGTGCATGCCTATGCACACTGATGAGGGTGGGAGCATTTGGGAGGCTCTGTACTGGGTAGTGTGGCTAGGGCAGCAGCAGAGTGGTCCTCACTGAAGTCATGCCGGAGCAAACTCTTGAAGGAGTTGAGGAAATAGACAGGAGAGATTACCGGGATGAACTGGTCCTTTGAGTTTCTGGACAATCGATTCCTCTGTGGCTGTAACAGGGAGTGAGGGTAGATTTGTAGCAGGGGTGGATGGACTGTCGTCAGTGTCTGATTGCATATAGCTACCAAATTCATGCTCAGGACTCTGGCTCTTACTCTGAATGAACTGGAGAGTCACCCCAGGGTGTTCAGCCATGGAGTGACACAGAAGTCTTAAAAGGTGACTTCTGACTGCTGTGCCCAGAGTAGACAATAGCATCTAATAGAAGCAACCATGGCAGTTTAGAAGTGTTTTTGTTTTGTTGTTGTTGTTATTTTTCATCCCTATGAGAAGTAAAGGTGACTGTGTCCACCCTGTAATACTGGAGGTGGTAAGAAAAGCCAGATACCAGTTAGACTTTGAAATGGGGCCAGCAGAATTTTATGAGGGATTGGAATAGGCTGTGAAGGAAAATAGAATCAAGAATGATGGTCAGGCTTTTGGCTGGGGCATGGGTTAAGAGAAATATCCTATATACAGGAATAAAAAGACAAAATGATGTCAAAAAAATGATAGCTCATAACAGTAACCCCTGCTTTCGTATTGCACTTTCACACTGTCATTTGAGAATGCTAACAGCATATTTTTTCTTTCTGGTCTCAGCTGGTTTCTATTAGAGCCTTATAACCCGAGATGGCCCAGACTCTCAAGGCTTGTTCCTGCCCCACTGT
This sequence comes from Cricetomys ansorgei, assembly GCA_026225945.1. Classification (NCBI taxonomy): domain Eukaryota; kingdom Metazoa; phylum Chordata; class Mammalia; order Rodentia; family Nesomyidae; genus Cricetomys; species Cricetomys ansorgei. Next base: position 46,766,920 of record JAMJFZ010000107.1, on the reverse strand, counting down.
GAGATGAAAATGAGTGTTTTAAGTCCTAGAATTCATTCTTGGTATTGCTCTGCTTAGGGAGAAATGTGCCTTGAACATTTGTTTTCAGTGTGAGTACCCGAGGAATGACAATAAGACCACTGTTGTATCATTCACAGTGTTCCAGAACATTCGATAGGTCCCAAACTTGGCTGGGAGCTCCGTACATTTTATTTTATTATTTCATTGTGTTTCATGTTATTTAATTTTTATTTTTTGAGTACTGGATATTGAACCTAGGGCCTTGTGCATGCTGGATAAGCACTTTCCACTGAGCTGTCTCCTCAGCCCACATTGCCATTTAAATCTTTACAGAACCAAGCAAGCATTATCCCTTCCTAAAAGAAGAAGTGCCCTCATTCTCACAAAGAATTCAACTTGCATAGTTGAAATACATTCTGATGCACGAGTCTAGAGCTCCTTCAACTCCAGACTCATGTTGACCCAAAAAAACAAAGCAATCACCTCAAAGGAAATAAGAGAAATTATTCTGGAACCAAAGTTGAGTAAGAACACAGATTTAGGTGTCACAAATTCTGTATTTCAATATACAAGGAGTTTCATGAAACTTTTATAGTAACGAACGAAGGCATAAATCAAGAGACATTTTCAAATATATTGGTGGAAACATCAGAGAGATGTTCACAGCAATATGGGGGAAGTTTCCCTATGTGCCTCAGATGACATTCTTAGCTTTTGGGTTGGTGTAAGTGAGTCGTCTGCTAAATTAACAGAATCCATTTCCCCCTATTAGTCACAGGATATTAGTTCTGACACAGAGGTGGACAAGGAATGACAACTTTGAGGACAAGCCAAAGATAAAGTAATTAGTCTGTGGACTGGTAACATCCCAACCCCGCTCCCCCAACACTGCAGTTCTGGCAAACAATCACTTTTTGTAGACGTAACTTTTTTTCATGGATTTCCTTGATGCCTATTTGTCTCAAATGCTGAGGATCTCTGTATTTGTTCCCTACTAACTTGGACCTGGGTTAGCTTGATATAAGAGAATAAAACGATTGACTGACTAAATGATTACTGAATGCCTGTGGTGTATTCAGGACCACGGGAAGATGGAGGTGGATATTAGTCTCAGATTTGGGGGAAATACCTGCTTCTGGTTAGTTGTATCCAATCAGTGTGTGATTAAAAGAAAAATAGAAGCCTTAACAGGGAGGCTTCTGTTGGGGGTGGCTATCCTAATTCACCTAGGGATTAAAAATATAGGCTAAAAATATGTACTAATCAAAGTAACTTAATAAATGTTAATTATTAACTTAATAGTAATAACTTAATAATTTGCACAATCATCCTTGAGAATGACTTGAGGTAGGTTTATCTAAGTATAAATCAGAACCTTTTCTAACAAATTCTCATGCTTTTGTCTCTCTCTCTTCCTTCCTTCCTTCCTTCCTTCCTTCCTTCCTTCCTTCCTTCCTTCCTTCCTTTCTTTCTTTCTTTCTTTCTTTTCTTTCTTTCTTTCTTTCTTTCTTTCTTTCTTTCTTTCTTTCTTTCTTTCTTTTTCTCTTTCTTTCAGGACTCCCCACTAGAGACAGAAGGAGACGGATCCTAATGGGATAGAGTCGCTTACCCACCCTGAGTTGCTTGCCCGGTACTAGAAGGTAACATGAAAGATACATGAATTCTGCCTTGCTTAGGTCCTAAATACCACACCCCATGCCTCAAATTTTGGCTTAGAACACACTCTAATCACATACCACTCTCACTATGTTACCTCATAGGGTCCTAAATATCTGGCTAATCCTCTGGAGCTTGGTGAGCACAGAAGCGGGTACACAACTGAAGACAGAGTTTCAAAAGTCCGGAGGCAGGTGCTGTAGCATTTCTCCAGTTCTGGTGTGTGTGTGTGTGTGTGTGTGTGTGTGTGAGAGAGAGAGAGAGAGAGAGAGAGAGAGAGAGAGAGAGAGAGAGAGAGAGAGAGAGAGAGAAAGAGAGACACCTTCTGTCTGCCTCCTTGGAAGGCCACAGAGCCAATGGGCCACACAGCCACGTGGCTTTTCTCTTTGCCAAGGGCTTGGATCCCTGTCAGTCAAACTGTAAGATGAGCACCTCAGCCTTTCCTTCATTCTGCCAGTTACAAGAATCCGAGAGTCAGGAGTTCCACTTCCCTGCGTCCTTTTCATTCCATTGTGTGAGTAGAGATTGGAGAAGGCCGTGGAGAGAATACTGGGAAGCATCTCTGATTTCATGGCATTAGTCACATTTCTGGCTTTTCGGAAATGTTGCTGCAGGCGGAATGTTTTCCGCTGTTTCAGATGCAACGTGTTCTATGCGATTCAGAAAGAAAAACATACCTCATCACAACTTTTCTTTAAAGTATGTGAGCTAATACGTTTACAGCTCTTCATCGTTTTCATAGACACTTTTAGAATATTTGAAGCATCTCAAAGGCCATCTGTGTGTCTTTGCTACCATTTCTTTCTTCACACCCAAAATCTACTTCCCATCTTGGTGAATTTCTCTATTCTGAACTTATATACAAAGGGAAATCATGTAACCTGCACTGTTTTTTGACTGGACTCTTTCCTTCAGCACACAATGCTGCTGAGATCTATCTGTGTTGTGGTACCCATTACACATTTGTAACATTTTATTCTTTTTATCCTGGAATAAGACTCTATCACATGGATATTCTATTTTGTTTTTCCAGCCATCAGCTGTACTTCCTGTGGGAGTGTTTCTCAGGAGATGTGGAAGAAAGAAGTGATCTGAAGTTCAGCAGCTCTCAGGATACACTTAGCTCTTCCTGAGTCTCAAACATGTCAGTGATTAGAGATGTGCAATCCAATACAGCAAATATGTCCCACGTTGGTGTCAGCCACTTGCAGTGGTTACCCACAGGAAGGTCATGAGAGCTCCCAACCTTACTACCAGGCCCATTCCACTCCATTCTTTTAGACTAACTTGGGACAGGCTATGTGATCTTGTTTGGTACTAGGAGCTGAGGACAACCTGGATTTTAGAGACTTTTGATCAGAAAGAAAAAAAGGAACCCAGTAGAGGACCTTTTTACCTTTAGTTACTTTAAAAAATTGAACTTCAGACAGGGAATGACCGATGCTTTGTCGCTACAGTTTCCTGTCAGCTCTAATGACTGTTTTATCTATAGCTGGTGAAAAAATACCCCTTGTATGCTGGGCCAGCCCTTGCGTGTGGGGTTGATGTGAGAGAGTTACCATTGTGATTTCAGTCTTGCTCTTAGTGGAAGCATGTTGTGCACTTGAAATAAGTGCCTGAAACCATCTGACACCAGGGATATATGAGGGGATAAACTCCTTCCGGGACAGCTGTAGCAATATATAGTTAGCAATACATTGCCTCTCTTCATTGGGATTATTTGTCTGGGAACCCAATCAAGAGGGAATAATATTCTCACTTAGGCCAGTTCTGTGTCTATACTTTTAAATCTCGTCCATGCCAGTGAAGTTTTCTTAGACACAGTTTCCTAGACGAACGGATGATGATCTGGATCTCCGCTTTGCTTTTGGATTGGACAGATTTGATTCATACTGTGGGGGTCTCTACACTCTCAGCTGCAACAAAATGGCTGGAGAGTGAGGTTTGATAGCTAAGGAAAATCCTACTTGGTGGTGGACAGAGTAGACCCACACCGTTTGCTTTCCCAGAAGCCCATCTGTTTGTATACAGACTAATTCATCTCTGCATAGGTGGAAGCAGGGAGTCTGTGATGGTTAGCTTCAAATGTCAGTTGATTGAATCTAGAGCCACTTGGGAAAGGAATCACCATGAGGGGCTATCAAGATTAGGTTGGCCTCTAGGCATGCCTGTCAGAGATTTTTCTTAATCGGGTTAATTGAAATAGGAAGACCGACCCTAACTGTGGGCAGTATCATGTCATGGGCTGGTATGTGGACTGAATGAGTAGCTACGTTTAGAGAGAGCATCCTTGCATTCACTGGTCTCTGTTCCTTTTATTATTATACGGATTATCGATGTGATATGACCAACTTCCCCAAGCTTCCACAGTGACTTCTTTGCTGTGATGGACTATCACCTGAACTGTTTGCTAATGTAAACTGTTTCTCCTTTAAGTTGCCATTGTCAGGGTAGTTTATCACAATAGGAATCAGAGTCCCAGAATGCATCATTAGGGACAGCCAGGGAAAGGTTAAGGAGATGAGAGCAGAAAGCCAGTGAGGGACTCTAGCTTTATATATTTTTACATATTACACATGATAATATGTCAATCGGATTTAAAATGCATTGAGCAAAATTTCGTGATCTGTCTTAATTCTCTTGACATTATAAAGTGTGTAATCATGTATGCCTGACATCTGAGTGTTTTGGATAGGGGGGCCTTCTAGCTATAAGACGGTAGTCTTAGATTTCGTTACAGAAGGCTTATTACCCATCCCATTTTCTGCTCTAACTGAAGCTATTCTGAAGGAGGGCAGGATGGGATGGGGTGGCTTTGATTTTGAACCCCTGATGAAAACAACTTTTATATGTTTAGCTGTGTTGAATTTTTATTTGTGCACTGAACTTTGTTCTGTGGTTTAAGGAGGGCAAATAACAAGGCAATTATATGTGGCAGACGAAAAGAGACATACGAAAACGACAAGTTTAGCTGTGGATCTCTGACCTAATGGAGTAATCATCTTGCTTTTGAAATCCTAATTATTCTGAAGAGAAACTTTTTCCTTTACCCTCACAACTCATTTAAAGAGAATTTAAACAGTCCCCTGGCTACACTCAAGATGCAATCAACATGTTTTACCATTGCACAGTCATGGAGTTTTAGTTTAAGAAATACAGTTGGCAGCTGAGGGTGATAGAGCACACCTGTAACCCCAGCACATGGGAGGCCTAGGCAGGGGGATTGCGGTGAATTTGTGGCCAGCCTGGGCGTAGTGAGCGCTAGGCTTGTCTGTGCTATGGAGTGAGATTCTTCCTCAATAAAAGGTTGTGGTTTGTCTAGGGAGACAGCACGGTCATTAAAGTGCCAGAGGACCTGAGTGCTATGTCCAGAACCCGTGAAAATGCCTGGCACTATGGTGGGTATTTGTGATACCTGTGCCGGGCACGTGGTGTCAGGAGGGCTAATTAGCCAGCCAGTCCAGCTTAACTGGTGAAATCCAAGTCAGGAAGAGACTTTGTCTCAAAGGACATGGATGGAATTTCTGAGGATAATACTTTCAGCCTGGTATCCACATGCACAGATACACACATACATGCATGCACACACACATACACAAACACTAACACACACACACACACGTATACTCACACAGGGACATTCACACACATGCATGGACTCTTATACACATTCACACACATGCATATGTATAGAACATGGTTATGAATGTTTTCATTTTTAACAGTAAATTAACATAAAATGAAGTGTAACTTCCATTATAAGTCAATACTTTTCCTTTATGGATCTTGGGTCTTTTTTGTGCATCAGGTAAATTTTTTGGAGCTTATGAAACGTCTTTAAACATACTTCTTTATTTTGAGTTTATTTTTTTCAACATATATTGCTGGAAAATGAGAAAACTCTATATATCATTTGGAAGTATGTAGAAATAGTGAGTGTTAAGTGTTTGGCATGTAAATATAGAAATGGCATAACGTATTAGCTGCTCTTCAGTTAAGCATTTTTATATGTCATTACTTGCAATTTTAAAATTATGCAATTTAGGCTAATCAACAGTTTTCTTTAAAAAACATCTGTAAAAGGATAACGTATATTATAAATTGGGATACATTTGGCGTATCCAGAGTATTTTGTAAGTAAATGACAACTACTTTACAGGACCCAATTTTCTGGTGGAATACCATTTTTTAATTGAAATTTTATATGAAAACTTCTTAACTTTTAAGAAATGATAAACCCTCTGAGTAAGCAAATTAGAACAAATATAATTTCCCTGTTTGATTGAACTAATTAGAAACTGTCCTTTTTTCACCCCAACCTAGTTGCTTTAGAGGGATTTTTGATGCCAATGAATCTAAGTTTAATTAGTTCTGATAGGGGCCTGCTCTTTACTTTGTATAGAGGGGAGCACAAGCTCAACAATGACCTTATCTAGTTGGAGAAGCAAATGTGTTTGTAAGAATAGGAAACAGGGATCATACTTAGGAGAGTGCTCAGTAAACTATAACATCACTCTCCAGGGAACATTTGACAGGTGCAGCTGCAATAGACCAGAGTCAGGATCGTATCCAATAATACTTGACTGTGAGTCCCAGGGTCAGCTGAATAATAGAAGCAGCACCGGAGTCATGCAGAACGTCTACTGCGCCTTCCTGACAGATCCCTGTCTGAATGGGCTGACTTGTTATCCAGGCTTGAGCAACTTGTCAGGTTACCTTTTCCATGCTTGCTTCTCTGGTACTGACCCACACACATCTTACAGGTCTTGTCTAAGAGCCTCCTCTGCATATGAAGTTGTCTCTGGTATCAACCCCATAACATTCTCCACTTGGCCTTGTGGCCCAGCACTTCTTGGTCTTCTTCTCTGGACCCCCCAGTATCTAGGTTAGTATTGGAACCTGTTAAGAATGTCAGAATGTAGACTTTAGCAAACAGTCTATTTTGAATGAGTTAGTTAGCTTCTCTGTCTCTACTCTTTCACTTCTGAAGCGAATTAATTTCTTACATTCTCACTAAGACTACAATCCCTGAGAGGAATGTTTGAAAAATATATGTCCTTCTATTTTGCAAAGGAGGGTAGAAGAGAGAGAAATAATTCAGTGAACTAATAGGACCTGTTGAGATGATAATTATGTTGTTGGTTTTGAGGTAGCAGATTTTGTTCTGTAACTCATTTAAATTTTTTTTTTTTACTTAGTTCCAGCTATTTTCCAGTCTCTGTGTTGGGCTTTAGGGATGCTAAAATAGAGAATCCAGCTCCAGAGGCTTTATGCAAAAGAGGAAGAAATTGCTATAACACACAAGCAGGTATAGCAAGGCTATAAGCTAAACTGTTATAGGCTACTTGCCAGTCAAGAGGTAGGCTCTAGCCATGACATACATTCTGTCTTAGTCACAGTGTAAAATGGGAGGAGACATTTACTTTGACTTCTGAAATTATGAAAAGAATCGTTGGATGGTAGCAATTGGGTAGCATCCGGATAGAGCAAATAGTATGTGCAGAAAAGCAGATCCTATGGAGGCATACCTCTTAGGGAGTCAATTTTTTGTATAATTGGAAAACAACATATGTGAATGAGGACCTTAGAGATTCAATGATGGACATGTAGAACAAGGAGCCTGGGAGCCAGGTCACGACATTCAGATTTTATCCTGCAAATGTCAATGACCATGACTATGATGTGGCAAAATCTCAGTCACTAGCAGTCTTTTAAAAGTTAGTATCGGCATTGCTTTAGATTGTCAGATTGTAATTATTTACATTTATGGTGTACAATGTGATGTTTTGACATATTTATGTGACATGAAATGGCTAAATCAAGATGACTATCATATCCATCATGGTGCCTACAAATGTTTTTTTTTATAGGAAGACATTTGAAATTTTCTCTTATTTATTTTGAAATCTGTAATATATTATAATTATAGTTTAGAAGTATGTGATGTATCTCAAAACCTAGTTTTCTTATCTAAAACTGTGTACCCTTTGATGGATATCTCCCATTCCCTACCTTCTCATTCTGCCAGAAGCTGGCCAGCATCATTCCATTTTCTACTCCTATGACCTTAGCTTTGATTTCATGTATGTGAACTCACAGGTAATTTGACTTTCTGTGTCTGGATAATTATATTTATCATAATGGCCTCACCCCAATTTATCTGTATTGTCACACAATTTTCCTGTTCTTATAGCTGATCAGTATATCCTACTATGTATACATGCCACATTTTCTGTATCAGTTTACCCACTGATGGACACTCTGCTTAATTTCACATGTTGGCTGTTGTAAATAGCCCTGCAGTAAACACGGAATGCATTTGCCCCTTCAACACATTGACTTCAGCTCCTTTGGATATATATCTAGTAATGTGATTACTGGGCTATATAGAAGTTCTGTTTCAAGGTTTTCGGGGATTTGCCACACCATTTTCTGGACTATATTGATTTATGCTCTCAGCAACTGCATAGGAGAATTCTCCTTTTCCTAGCTCCTCCAACACTTGTTGTGGTTTTTCTTTCTGACAAAGACCTTCTAATAGATGCAGGCTGTTATCTCTTTACGCTTTAATTTGTTTTACTCTAATGGTTAGTGATGCTGAGAGTTTTTTTTATGGACTATTTGCCATTTATATGTCTTATTTTGAGAAATACCTGTTCAATTCCTTGGTCAATGGTTAAATTGAATTTTTTTTTAATGAGTCGACTTCCCTATAATTTAAGACACTAACACCTTATCAGACATATGGTTTGCAAATATTTCCTCTGTGGGGTATGTGTTCACTTTATTTTGCTTTGAAGAGCCTTTTTGTTTAATGTGATTCCATTTATTTGTTTTTGCTTTCATTTCCTGTGCTTTCAGGCTCATATAAAGAATTAATTGTCTAAACCCTTGTTGTAAGCAGGGAGTGCTGGCGCACACCTTTCGTTCCAGTACTTGAGAAGCAGAGGAAGATTGGATCTCTGTGAGTCGGAGGTCAGTCTGCTTTATATAGTAAATTCCAGGCCAGCCAGGGTTGCACAGTGAGACACTGTTACAAACAACAACAAACAAACAGTTATCCAAGCAGCCAACGCTGCAGAGATTTTTCTGTTTGCTTTTAGTCATTTTACAGTTTGAGGTCTCATACGCAAGTCTTTAACCCAGTTTTAGTTGGTTTTTTTGCACATTCCATTTGATTGTTGTTTAGTTCCACTCTCTCCGTGTACATAGCCAGTTTCACAGCTCTATGTACTGAGGACTCGTTTTGCCTTCGTGTGTTCTTAGTTCTCTTGTTAAAAGTCATCGGCTGGTAATTTTTGTATTTATTTTCCAGTTTTCTGTCCTGCTTAATTGATCGTGTATCTATTTTTATCCTGGAATCATGTCATTTAATTACATTCATGGTGTTAAGTATCATGAAGTCAGGTAATTTTATGCCTACCACTTTGTATTTTGTTCAAGATTGCTTGTGCTATTTGTGTCTTTTGGGGTTCCTTACAAATGTAAAGGACAGTTTTCTTATATTTAGAGAAAATGACACTGAAATTTGTATATAGTCAGCGTTGTATCTGTAGGCTATTAGGATATAGTCAGCGTTGTATCTGTAGGCTATTAGGATATAGTCAGCGTTGTATCTGTAGGCTATTTGTATATAGTAAGCGTTGTATCTGTAGGCTATTAGGATATAGTCAGCGTTGTATCTTTAGGCTATTAGGATATAGTCAGCGTTGTATCTGTAGGTTATTAGGATATAGTCAGCGTTGTATCTGTAGGCTATTAGGATATAGTCAGCGTTGTATCTGTAGGCTATTAGGATATAGTCAGCGTTGTATCTGTAGGCTATTAGGATATAGTCAGCGTTGTATCTGTAGGCTATTAGGATATAGTCAGCGTTGTATCTGTAGGCTATTAGGATATAGTCAGCGTTGTATCTGTAGGCTATTAGGATATAGTCAGCGTTGTATCTGTAGGCTATTAGGATATAGTCAGCGTTGTATCTGTAGGCTATTAGGATATAGTCAGCGTTGTATCTGTAGGGTATTAGGATATAGTCAGCGTTGTATCTGTAGGCTATTTGTATATAGTAAGCGTTGTATCTGTAGGTTATTAGGATATAGTCAGCGTTGTATCTGTAGGTTATTTTGGATTGCATTTTCACACTACAGTTTCAATCTATGGACACGAGAACTCTATATACTTGTATATATACTTATTTTCCTCATCAATGTATCATAGTTTTCATTAGATAGATCTTTATCTCCTTGGTTAAATTTATGTCTAATTATTTAATTTCTTTGTTTCTGTGTCAAAAGTGGTGATATTATTTCCTTAATTTCCTTTTGGAACAGTCCATTATTATCATGTAGCATACTATGATTTTGTATAGTGATTTTGTATATTTGCTTAGTTTGTTTACCTGTTCTAAGAATTTCGGTGGTGTCCTTAGAGTATTCTTTATATTAGATCATGTCAGTAATGCTTAGGAACAATTTTATTCCTTTCCCACTTAAAGACCTTTCTGAGGGGAGTGGTGCAGGGGAACAGCAGCCAGCATTGGAGCATCAGAAGTCAGCCTTTTGTTCAGCAAGGTGACAGTTTTTTTTTTTTTTAACCTTGGTCTCCTAGGAGATTGCCTCCAGAATGCTCTTTGGTACTGCTGGACCTCATCATACTTGTTGCTACCATGGTCTCCCTATCTCTCTTGTGGTATGAAAGTTCTATGAGGGTCTCTAACCCCTCACTGGACAGTGTTACTGGCACACATAACAATGGTGATGATTTTCCCTCAAGCAATGTCACCTGGGGAAGGTAGTGCCACTCAGTTGAATTGGTGACACTATTGAAACTTCAGAAAGAATAACTAAAAACATGTATAATTAAGATCAGTAGGTTTTTCACATATAGTTGCAGGGTTAAATTAGGATGTTTTGTAAGCTGCCTTAGAACCAGGAACTTAAGAAGAAAACACATTTTTGCTAGGGATTTGTTTGGTCAGGGTTAGGAAAGCTAGAACAAAAAAGCCTAATTGCCTATAAAAAACAGGCCCATGAACAAGTAATAACGAATGAGTTTCAGTGCCCATTGTTAGGCTTGAACTTCCTTGACCACAAATAAAATTGACTCTTTCCTGGTCTCATAATCAAAAGTTTACTGATGAGTTTGGGGTCCCTTGGGGATGTAGAACAGTTTTTCCTTTTACCTAAGAAAAGCAAAAGGACCCCTGACTTAGTTTTCTGATTATAATGAACTTGTTTCATTGTGTGAACTAAATAAGAATTGTGTACGTACTCATTCCCTAGCAACTGCCAGCTATTATAGAAGCTGGCTGTGAAATTAGTTGGCTGGCTAAAACTCTGTTAATTTATAATGGAAATACTATTGCTCTAGGATATAGATGCACTGTGGGAAAACTATATATGGAAAACTAGGTGTTCAGATGTGGGTTTCAAGATAATGTGATTTTAAAAAATATGCAATTTGTAATCACTGAATTGTAAAACCTGTAACCATCATGTAAAGTTTAAGTTTATGATTAAGATGTGATTGTGGTGCAATCTTTCCCCATGAGGGGCTTTGTCTAAAAAAAAACATATAAGATACATGGGAAAACAGAAAGACAGAAGAGTAGGAAAAGTACTAAGAGTAGGAAGAGTAGAAAAAAGAACAGTAGAGGAACAGAAAAAAAGGAACAGGAGCGGGAACAGGAGAGAGGAGAGAGAGAAGAGGAAAGAAGGAGAATAGAGAAGTAAGAAGGAACAGAAGGGATATAGAGAGAAGTTTGTCCCATCCATAAGAGGTGTGGTTTTATTCTTATTATTTTGTCTACTCTGCCTCTCCTTCATCAGTTGCTGAACCCTTGCTGGAATGGAGCTGGTCACTGGTGCCTTTCACACATCTTTGCCTCACTGTCTTGGAGAAGACATCAAAAGCTGTGGACAATAGAGGTGGTGAGATGAGTCTTGTCCTGTTTCTGGTCTTAGAGAAAACTTTTTAACTGTCATAGAGAATGACAAATGCTGGACAGGGTTTGTCAAAGGCACTGATGATTACACTGGGATGATTATCTTTATACCTAATCCATTGAGAATTTGTCCTGATAGGCTGTTAAATCTTGGGAAACGATTTTTACCAATCCTTCATTACCAAGGCATAACATGTCATATTTACTGCTTTTTTATAATTTTTTTTCTATCTTTGCAAATCAGGGATAAGTCCCACTCAATTGTGGTAAAGTATTCCCTTACTGTGTTGTTGAATTCTAGTATTTGGTTGAAAAATTTTAATCTATGTTCATCAAGGGTATCAAATTCTATCTCTTTATGCTGCGCTATCTGGCTTTGATGTCAGTATTGGTAAAATATTAGCTTTGTAAAATGACTTTGTAAAAAAATTACCCCATCTCTCATCTCAACTTTTTGGAAAAGCCAAGGCGGATCAGTGTATGTATGTACGTATGTATGTATGTATGTATGTATGTATGTATGTATTGTTTGTGTGCCAAAGTGTGTGTGGAGGTCAGAAGACAACTTGAAGGAGGTTGGTCTCTCCTTCCTCCGTGTGGGTTCCTGTGATTGACCTTATTATCAGGTTGGAGGCAAACTATCTTATCCTAGCTCTCCTTTAAATGCTTCATAGACATCAGTAGTGAAGCCATCTGCTCCCGTGCTTGATTGTTTTTTTGATGGTAGGCTTTTTATTATTGATTCAAACTCTTTACTGGTCTATTAAAATTTTCCATTTCTTTATAATTCAGCCTGGCTTTGTTTTATTTGGCTAGAGTTTATTACTTTCTTTCAGGTTATCTGTTTTGGCATATTATTCATAATCTTGGTGTTCTTTATATTCTGATAATTTCAGTTAAAAATTCTCATTTTTATTTATAATTTTATTTGATTTTTCTATTTTTTATAGATAGCCCAGCTAAAAGCTTGCTATCTTTACTTTTTTTCTAAGTTAAGCTCTTAGTTTCGATGACTTTCCCCCTCTTACTTTAAAATATTTATTTGACATAAGCATTTATCACAATAAATTTCCTTCTTAGGACTCTTTTTGCCATACCATAAAACTTTAGGAGTACTGTGTTTGAACTTTTATTTGTATTAGATATTTTTTTTGACTTCCATTTTGATTTCTTTGGTGGCTCATTGGTTTTCTGGAGTATTTTGTTAATTTTCACTTAGGTGGGTTTCCTTAATATTTCTCTTATTATTGATTCCCTAGTTGTATGTCACTGAGATCTTGTGCACATTGTTGTTGTTGGCCGGAGTGCTCTGTATGTGACTGTTAGGTTCATTTGCTTGTCTAAGGTATAATTCAAGTCCAATCTTTCCTTATAGACTTTCTGTCCATTGTTGAAAGCAGGCCATTGAGGTCCCCTGCTGTTTTGATGGTGTTGTAGTCTCCCTTTTCAGATCATTTTATAACAGTTTTACATATTCTGATGTCCCAGTGTGTGGTGCATATCTGTTTATAATTGTTATACTTTGGGGAATTTGATTATCATTGTGTAGCAATCTTTTTGTCTTTTCTTATAGTTTTCATTTAAATTCTATTTTGTCTGAAATAAATATAAGTATTTCTCTTTTCTTTCATTTTTCATTTCAGCAAAATATCATTTTTTTTGTCTCCTTACTTCCAATCTGTATGTGTCCCTTTTAGCAACGTATCTTGTGGGGATTGTATGCTTTGTTTTTAGAAAGTTCATCCTCTCTGTGACTTTTATTAGGTAAGTTGATCCATTTATATTTATGACAACTGCCGCTAAATAAGCACTTGGCGTGGCCGTTTTATACTTCGTCTTAAAATTGTTATGTATTTTTCTTTCCTGGTTACCACAAGGTTTCCCTATAATGGCAAAATCTATCATCATCACAAGTGGCTACTTTAAACTGACAGCACCCTCTCTTTAGCACAGCAACTACCCTTTCATTTCCCACGTCTCCTCCACATTCTATGATTTTGATTTCAAAACCTGCATTTGCTTTTGTAATTCAAAACATAAAAACTGTATTTATTTATTTATTTGAATATGTGTATATGTTTGTGGGCCTATACACATGCCATAGGTAGGATGGCAACTTGTGAGGCTCTCCTCTTTACCATGTGCATTCTGGGTATTAAATCCAGGTTGTCAGGCATGGATATTTTTCTTCTTGAGCCGTCTTACCAGTCTCAACAGTTCTGTTTTTAAAAACCTTTTCAGTAAGAATGAAATTGCTCTATATAATGCCAAATGTGATTTTTTAAGATTTTTTTTCTCTCTCCATATTTCCTTAAGAGGATTATTCTTAAGCCCTTTTCAGTCATTTTATAGATCTCCATTTATTTTGGTCTATTATTTTAATTCATTAATACTTCTGATTGTACCATATTTACCTGAATTTTCACAGTACTTGTGGTTTTTGTATTGATGTATATTCACTTGAATAGATGAATGCCTTTTCCCACTTTACAGATGTCCTTCATTATGGTTTCCGTTTAGTCTACCCTGGGATTCTGAATAGTATATCAAGACAGCAACCTCAGACTGGCAGATGACTAAATGTTGGGCTGTTCAGTTGGACTGTGTTGCTTTCTGTGCTCTGAAGTTAAATATTACTGTTGATTGTCTTCCATGATCTGGTGAATCCACTGATTGGACCCTGCCACTACTGGTCTCTGCATTTGTCTCTGATTAGTACAGACACATGTTATTTATCCACATTGGGCAGTCTTATCGTGTGAAATCTGTAGTTGAGTATGACTGCTAGGCTTTAGTGCTGTATGAGGTCTCTCATGTTGCTTCTAGGCCATGTGGGGAAGGCAGGGCTAGAGGCTATATTCTACAAGTATATGCAAGCTCATTTTGCTTCCAATATAGAGTAGGCTTAAGTGGAGCACTTAAGTTTGGTAGTGTCACTGGTTAACAGGGTAGGGTATGGGCCAGTTGCCTCTGCTCTGTGTGACTAGTGACTTGTCGTCTCTTAGTCTGAAGAAGATACAACAAGAAGACCCACCTGCACCAGAAGCTGAACAGGAATCTCTTTTACTTTGCTTTCCTGTTTCCACAACAAACACAAGATCCAAAGCAACTTCGGAAAGAAAGGGTTCATTTCCTCTTACCAGTTATGGCCCATCACTGAGGGCAGGTAAGTGTGGAACTCAAGGTAAGAGCTTGAAGCCGAAATCACTGAGAAATGATGCTTGTTGGCTAGCCTTCCAGCTTATGTTTAGCTACCTTTCTTATAGAGCACAGACCCAGCTGCTTAGGGATGGTAAATCCCCAAATGGAATGGGTCCTTTTACGTTAATTAGGAGCCAAGAAAATGCCAACAGGCTACCTTGATAGAGGCGATTGCTTGATTAATGTCCCTGTTCACAGAGAGATCAAATCTACGACCAGGGTTACCCATCACAGGAGCTGACCCTAGAAGACCATATGACCACATTTACTGAAGTGTCACACTGTTGGCTAGTTTCTCTGACATTGTTCTTGCATTCGCCAGAAAGCAGAGCAGTCTCCAAGATCCACAACAATTTAAACAGTTTTCCAAGTGCAGCATGAATTGCAATGCCAAAAGAGGGAAATTATATTTTTCTTAAACTAGAAGAGGTGGATGGCTTTAAGAATCAAGCTTTAAAATTCACTCTTGTATTTGCAATTAGCAATTTTTTTGCATGAGTCTTTGTTTGTGCATGGAATGATGAGAAAGAAGGTTTTAAGTGTGTTTTTGATAAAGGAAAGATAGGTTATTTCTCCACCCAATTTTATATTTTCTTTTGTAGAAAGGGAAGGATTATATTTGGAGACTAATAATATATAATTCTCATAGTATTTCATTTGGGTTAAGTTAACTACATTTACCTCTAATACTTCATTTTAAGAACGTGCTTTTAAAATATTTTTCTTATAAAGGTGCCAAATTAGTTTAATATTTTATAATGTGTAGAAAATTTTAAAAGATGTTTTTGCAAGAAAGAACTCTACATTTTTTCCCTTTAGTTTTAAATGATGTTTGTGTATATGCAGTAGCTGCATTTTCTCATTTTGTATTGAATAATTACTTTATTCAGGGACTGAGGAATGGTGCCTTTCTAAGGGTTAATAAAACCATTAAATAACTTGCATCTGGGATATATTGATTTAACAGATAATTGCTTATCCACGTTTCTGCTTGGCAGTGGCTGAACATGTAAAGTTGCTATGCCACAAAATGAAAACAGATGAGCAGATCAGAGGCCTGAGTTATATAGCTGATGCGTGCTAAAAGCAGCATCAGTAAAACCTGGGGGTCACAATGTCAAGAGATGGAATCCTTCTATTAATGGGGAATTGCTAATGAAAGCATGCAACATGCCTATAATAGAGATCTCAGTTAGCAAATAGCTAAATAGAGGAAAACTCATTTTAAGTAATGGAAATCTAACTAGCCAAATAATCAAAGGACATATAAAGTAGTAATAGAGAAAGATTTCCACAGTAGGCAACACATACAGAAAGTTTTGTTTTGCTCTGGATACAATTTCATTTAAGCAGGAAGGTCATCCACGGTGTTCTCAGCCTGCCTTTTTCCTTTTTTTTTTTTTTATTTTACTAACAATCAATGTTTAAATAGAAATGCAAGAATTCAGTAGATTCCACCCCACATATGCCATTTCATTAAATGCCAAATAATTAAATTATTTTATTCATGTCTGCTTTCGAAGTCATACTCCCCTCCCTGATTTCATTTCTTTACCTAATTTTTCACTTCATTAAGACCAGCTGTTCTGAATTTATATTTCTAATTCTTAATTTCCTTCAGATCCTAATTCTCCCATAAAATATCTACACTATAATTTGTTCTTTTAGAGATAGCATGTACCTAACAGGGACAAGGTGGTTCTAATGATCACCTCTAACTCATTTTTATCTAGAGATGTGCACATGAGACTTTTTCCCCAAGCCTCATGTTTGCCATTTATCATGTTTCTACTTTCTTCCTGTATGTACTTTATTTTTGAGATTAGAAATACACTCATCCATTCCTTTCCTCTCTCCAAAAACTCCCATCTACCCTTCCCTTTTACTAATTATTATTGCACATGTATATGTCTAAACACATATATTCCTAAATATAACCTGTTCAGTCTGTATAGAAAGCTTTAGGGTTGACCTTTTGGCTCTGGACAACAATTCATGTACTGTTCTCTAGGAAAGACAACCTTTCCCATTCCCTGCTTATCTCAGTCCTCAGTTGTCTATAGTTCTTGGGGTTGAGGGCACTTCCTTTTAATTCATCCATCCGGTATACTCTCTCCCTTCTTCTGTCCTTCCCTCCTTCCTTTTGCCCCCTCTTCCCTCACATCCCCCTGCTCAGCCTCCTCTTTTTGTTTCATTTGAAAAGTATTGAACAATCCTTAAAAATGAGACTTTGAAAATCTTTTCCTTAAACCCATAGATGGGTGCAATTATTATCCCTCATCAAAGAAGCTTCTTTTTACAGCAAATGGAGAGACCATTACAGAAAACTACAAATGTCCACAAGGCAGAGATAGAATGCGAGCCCAGCCTAATAGTTACTTCTACATCACAACTCCTGCATCTATGGCTCATTGAGGAGGAAGGGGCAGAAAGATTGTAATAGCCAGAAGACTAGGAAGTCTTCTGAAAAGCAGTCTCTTCTAGAAATGGCTACATAAACAGGAGCAACGGTAGTATCAATAGGCATGCTATTATAGAGTAGGGAAGGTCAGCATGGGCTTTGATATATAACCACAGGAATATGTCATTGAAGAGCCATATGCCCTGAGGAATGCTGGCTTTTATCTAACTACCAGAAAGCTTTGTATAGTCCAGCTTGAGCTGAGTCAAGACTGTCATTCTGGACATATGTACTTCCTAACAGAAATGAGTTTGGAGAAGAGAAGTATATGCCAGAATTATAGTCATACACCATCAAGGCCAGCTTGGGGAAACATTTTTAATTCTAATGTGAAACCATTTTCTGGTTTGAGCTTTCAAAGATCTAACATGATGAACCCAAACCAAATAGGAGACAAATATTCACCACGAATAGTATGAATTTACGAGAGAACTAAGTCAATGTATGCTCATGATTTCCATTTAAGCTTTTATTTCAATTGTATGTACTTCAGAAAGGATTTGAGGAATTTACTTTGGAAGACAGAAACAAACTCTATCAATAGGAGAGAACTAAGGATCAAATATCAGGATCTTGTCTTTTTTTTTTTTTTTTATAACAAGTCTATTAGAAACACCTAGAAATGAGCTGGATATACACTATCTCTAAATCTCTGCTGGGTGGATGTGAGCCAGAACATGAGGGATAGTTGGTAATGTTTATATAATTAGCTTCTATTTTGTCTGGTGCTCTGAGGTTGGGATTGGGTAAAGGGGCTGAAAAGTAAGATCTGTGGCTAGAGATGGGTATGGGGTTGACGAGGTGGGCAGCATTGGCAGCACCAAGTCCTTAGGTTCCAGTTTCAGACTGAGATTCAGAACAAAGGAGACTTGCTTGGTCATCCTTAACTTGCAAATTGAGCAAAATTCATTATGTTACTGACTTCTTGATGTTCCAGTTTCTGTATTCGATGAACTTAGAGTACTAATTCTCCACTCACAACATGATTATGAAAGTCAGGTGAGATGGAAAATCTGATAGTACTTTGAAGATTTTAAAGATTACAAGGTTGGTGGCTTTGATGTCTAATTTTGCCTCTTAAAAATATTATAATACTAAGGATGAGCCCTATTGAAAAATTTAAGCTCTCTTTTATAAAAGAAAACAAGCTGCGTATTTTGGTTGAATCACAATCTGCTAAAAGTAACCTTTATTATAAGTAGGTATGTTGGAATAAATTTTTACAAAAAGTTTTTTAAGTAAAAGGACTAGCTGTGTTAATTAGCACAAAGTGAGTTTGTTTACAGAGTGAGTCACAAGGAAGCTGACAAATTGATTTACAGCTTAAGTGAGAAAATTCAATTACTTATTAAACACATATTCTATGGCCCAATGAACAAATACAATTTTCTTTGACAAGCATCTGTTGCAAAGTTTATGGTCATCACAGAGCCATGTTATAGGGTCCCAATACTCAGATTTTACAGTACTTGCTTTTTTGCTAGGAGATTAAAACAAAAACAAAACATGAAAAGAAAAAAGATAAAGGCAAAAAGCAACAATAATAACAACAATCTAACAAGCAAGCTACATTTATTTCTCTTAAATGCAAGTAAACATAGAAGAATCTGTAATTATGTTTAAAAATAGAGTATGTACAGGATTTAAGCTTAAATGAATATTCCCCATTGTTGATCTCAGTACTTGGTTGTCTTAGATCACCAGAATTTAAATAGGTTCAGCCTTTTTTCTTTTTATCTTGCTGAAACTCTCACAGCATTTGAAATCTCCAAGTGATTATGGTCAATATAATTACTTCATTTTAAGTATTCTCACCGCAAATATGGCAATGTGTAGTTTTCTTTTCATTGAAGTAAAAAAACATTCAAAACATGGAGGGTGATAATTTTAATGACAAGTTTGTTATGTCTCTTTTGCAACATTTTCAGTGAAAAATCTGCCTCTGTAGTAAGCATCCTTTTGATGCCTAGTATCTAATATTGTACAATAGGTAGGTTGAATGGAATGTGGAATGGAACAAATGAAGAAAGAAGAAAACTCAATCAGCTTTTGTTTTGTGGTTTTTGAAGTTGAACCCAGGGCCTGGCACATGCTAGGCAGACATTCTTCCACTGTACTATCTCCAGGTTGATATTGACTCGCTCTGTAACCCAGGCTGTCCTTGAACTTGTCATTTTCCTTCCTTAACCTAGGCAGTAGCTATGGATACAGGTGTGTACTACCAGGCCCAGCTTACTGTTTGTCATCCTATTAATTTGCTGTATGTTTTAGGAAAGTCACTTTCAGTCCTAGTCAATTTAATGATTTATATCAAGCTTCTTGAACGCAATGGGGAACATCTGTGCATTATAGGGAGCAGTAAAGTTGTTCAAGGCTCAGCTCTACACTCAGGTGACTTCACACCAATTTGTGGGAAAAAAATCCAAACATGCAGGTTGGTACAGACTATGAATTCACTGAAATCTTAGTAGGGAGAAAACTTAAAATCTACGACAGTAATAGGCACATATTTTGCTAAACTCTTTGACATCCTACTAGAATTTTGAAAAGACCTCATTAGTTGAGGTGATAATTAAGGGCAACAATAAATTATCCTCCATACATACACTGACATTTAAAGTAACCTTGGGTAATTCTTTTCAAAGATTATGCAGCAACATCTATATAATAGGAGTCCCAGGATCATTAGGGACAAGTAAGAACAGGTCTAGGTTTTATGTTGCTCACATTTATCTTCCTTAATAGTAACTTTTCTCAATTCAACTTCTGTTCTATTTAGAATGAAATTAGGCATACAGCCCCATGTGTAGACAGAGCATCAAACTTCTCTCATATTCCTCTTCTATACATTTTTAGAGAATACTCTAGCTTCCTACAGGTACTCTCTCTCCACTTATTCCAGGGCTTCCTGATCCTCTGGTGTGTAAGCCCTGGTGGCTCCTTCCTGGTACTCACACATACTTACATCTTGAAGTACAAGAACTTTACCCTCGCTGACAGTTTCTCCAGAATGATGAAACATTGAAATCCCCAGGGTATGATTAAGCGATACAGCATCCTGGATCCCACCTGCAGATATTTTGACTTAATTGGTTTGCCTTGCAGCCTAAATTAGTTTTAAAAGTTTCCCAGATGACTCTAATGAGCAGCCAAAGTTGAGTATTGCTGCACAGCTGGGTCTTTGGTCAATTGTGGATAGAGGTGCTGGGTAGATACATCTCCATGTTGGAAAATGATCAAGTCTATTTTACACAGCTCTTTAGAGTATTCCAGTGGGATTAATTTCAACACCCATAAGTAGTGATCTCTTAGATAGTGCACCTTTGAATTTATTCCCCATATTGAATTTATTTTCCCCATATCTCCATCTCATTATTCTAAGACTCCCGTTCCTATTCCCAGGATTAATTACAAAAATAAAAATTAAAACAAAAACAAAAAACAAAACATAAGACACAAAACACAACCTACCTTCATTGATCTGCTTTCCTAAAGCTCATCTTTTGAGAATACATAGAAGCCAACTCAGGCAGAAAAGCATAGCTAACATCTGTAGGGTAATTTGCTTTCTCACATTCTTGGGAATATATGCAGGGGATCGTGTTTGTTTCACACACTAAAATATGCAAAGGGTTCTCCTTTCCTTAGCTCACGGTATATTTTCCAGTTTACATTACGTCTTCATTGCTTTTTTATTGCTCTGACAAAACACCATGACCAAGACAACTTATAGAAGAAAGCATTCAATTTAGAGATCACAATTCCAGAGAATTAAGAGTTCATGGCCATCATTGTGGGGCACATGGATGTATGTAGGTAGGCAGGCATGACATTGGAGCAGCAGCTGAGAGCTTACATCTAATCCACAACATGAGCCAAACAGAGAAGCAGAGGGAGAGAGCTAATATTGAATGATCTGGGATTTTGATACCTTGAAGGCTCTCTTCCCAGAGACATACCTCCTCCAACAAGGTCACACCTCCTAATCCTTCCCAAATAGTTTCACCACCTGGGGAGCAAATATTCAAATATATGAGCCTATGGGGGCCATTTTCATTCAAATCACACACACCTTGAATACTCCAAAAGGCAGGCACTCTGAGACAATAAAAATTTTGTTATTTCTACTGTGTTTTAAAATTCTTTTTTCTCTTTAGAATACTCATCATTTTATGTAACCTGTAGTGTTCTCTCAAGTATTTCCTCCACTAATGGAGACTTCAATGTGTTGGTGCTTTGAAACTGACATTGAAGAATGAGTTGATGCCTGTTTTGCCTCGTGTATCTTGTAATGTGTTTGGCTTTTTGTGTTCTGTCTTCTAGAGGCCTCTAAAGCATAATGTCATAAACTAGCTGGCTTGTAAACAATAGAAATTTCATTTCTTGCAATTCTAGAGTCTAGAAGTTCCAAGATTGAGGCACTGACAGGTTCAATGAGTGGCCCCCTTCCTAGTTTATAGACCAGTATTTGTTTTTACTATATCTTAACATGCTGAAGTGGAGTTACCTTATAAAAGGGTATGATAGTTAACTTTTTATTGTCAACTTATCACTTACAGTAATGGTACCTCAAGTGAAGAATTGCACAGATCAGATTTTCCTATGGCCATGTCAGTGAGAGATTATCTTGGTTGATGATTGATGTGGGAGGACATAGCCACTTTGCGTGGCACTATTCCTAGGTAGAAAGTTTGGGGCTGTATAAGAAAGCTAGCTAAACACGAGCCAAGGGAGTGAGCCAGTGCACAGAGTTACTCTATGATTTCTGTTTTCGCTTCCTGCCTTGAGTTCCTGATCTACTCCCTTCAATGATGGGTTATGACTTGAGGTATAAGCCAAATAACTAACTCATTTCTCCCTAAGTTGCTTTTGATTATAGTGTTTATCATAGCAGCAGAAAGCAAACTAGGACATGGAGTTTCATCAAGTTTCTAAGGGTTACTAAGGGTACTCGAAGGGTAACTAAGTCTCATGGGTTACTTAGAAATGTATTTTTTTAACTTACACATATTTAACAAATTTATCAAACTTTAGCAAACATGGGAGGATATGCCTCTCCTAGACTCCATAGTTTACCAAATAACAAGCCCAGCACCAGGTATGGCTTATTTCTTTTATAATTAGTTGTTGGTCACAAACATTAAAGGATACTTCCATTGCTCTTGGTTACCTCTAGAACTTGATAATAAGACCCTATTGCTGAAGACACCTCACTCATAGAACATGGAGAAATCAATATGATATTGATCTAGAAACTAGTCATTTCTTAATAACCCTTCATATCATCCCCTTGGGGATTAGGGTTTCAACATCTGGGCACCTGGGATGGGAAGGAATGACAACTGTTCAGTTCATAACAATGCAAATTATGAAATTTTAAGTCTAATCATCTTGTGATGTGCATCAGTAGTTTGAGCTCAAGTTCTTCAATTATTCTTCCTGCTGAGTGGCAGATCCACGCTGAGTCACTGGGTGGTAGTCATTTGGATCATTTTCAATTGCTAGTTACTATAAATGCAGCTCATCTAGATATTCTCAGACAGGTATTTGTGTAGACATGTTTCCATTTTCTTAGGCAAATATCTAAGAATGAAATAATTTTGTGAGAAAGCATTAGGCTATTTTTCAAAGAGGTTCTACATTTATTTTTTTCAGTGCCACAAGCAATGCTTGAATTTTCCAGTTGCTCTAACCATCACCAATTTTTGGCAGTTTTGCTTTTTAAATGACTATAGCAGGTATGGAGTAAATTCTCAGTATGGTCTGTATACAAATTTTCCCGGTAATTAGCAATGTACAGCATCTTTTCATGTAGCTTTTGGACATTGGAATATTTCACTTGCTATAGTGTCTGTGTCAGTATTTTGCTCATATCTTATTTGTGTGTCTTTCAGGGTAATGCTCTGTGTCATCTGAAGTGTTGAATGTATTGATGCAGAGTTCATTCTAATACTCCTTATTCATTCACTAACAGTTAACAGCACCCTTAACACTCTTCCTTATTGTTGATTTGATAATTGATTCTTTCTCTTCTATTTCCTTGACTAGTTTGAATAAAATCTTGCCAATTATTGATCTTTTGGTAAAAAATAACCTTTGGTTTCATAGATTTTTTTTTCTGGTTTTGATTTCTAGATCATTAATTTCTTATCTTTATTACTTCTTTATACTTACTTTGAATTTAATTTGTTTATTTGTTTGATAATTTCTCTTAGATCTTTCTTTTTCAAAACACAAATGTTTACAACTATGCACATTAAGAAATGCTTTGCTATATTACACAAATTTTGTTGTTTTGATTTCATTATTAGTTAAAATATTTTCTACATTTATTGTTCTCTCAGCATTATAAGTTACTTAGAAATGTATTTTTTAACTTACATATATTTAGTAAATTTATCAAACTTTTGTTTTTCTATATCTTTAACTCAGTCAGAGATAGTACAAGGTAACAATACTTTAAAGTTAGTAGGAATTTAAATGGTAGTATATGGCCTATCTTAGAAAATTTATCAGTTACCATGAAAAAAATAAACAAAAACCCTTGTATCACTTACGTCCAAGTGCTTGGTAGTATTGAGTTTTCAGTGACAATTTTGCACCTATTTCCATCAATTTTCAAAACTAGAGGAAATCTGTCTGTTTAGCTTCCTTTACCAACAGTTTTCACTTCATGTATTTTGCATCTAAATTTATAGTTTATAAAATTATATTTATTTGTTAATGTGTGCATATATGTGCTTATGTGGTGGGTGTGTGTATGCCAGTGCACATATATGGAAATCAGAGGACAGCTTGTGATGGCAGTTCTCTCCTTTCAATATGTGGACTCTGGGGATTGAACGTGGATTGTCAGGCTTGGTGGTAGGCACCATTACCTGCTGAGCCAACTTGCTGGCCCCATTGAAAATTTTATACATATTTACTTATGTAGTTTTGATCAACTTTCTCTTTATTCATTAAAAAGTATTATTTTTAATGACTAATGATGTTTCTTGTACCAAACTCCATTTTATCTGATATTAAAGATACCATTTCAAACATTTATTATTAATGTTTATATTGTACATGCATTTTCATTCTTCTGTTTTTGTCTTGTCTTTCTTTTTCTTTATGTTTAAACTCAGTTTCTTATAGATAGGAGTTAACACATTCATGCAATTTTATCTACTTTGATAATCTGTTTTAAAGGAAAACATTTAGCTAGTTTAATGTAACAATTTAATTAAATTTAATGTAACCATCAATATAGTTGTCTTTAAGTCTACTACCTTGCTTGCTATTTTCTATTTTCCTATTTGTTCTTTGTTACTTCTCACTCTTGTCTTATTTTTCTTGATTTAACTGAGATTTTTAATATTACATTTTTATTACAATTATTGACTTCTTAGGTACATTTTTTAGTGAATATTCAAAGGTTTATAATATGAATCATTTACCCCAACAAAACGTTTATAGTTAGGGTTAGGGTTAGAGCCTATTTGTGAATTAGCAAGTTTGGTGTGTATTTTTCAAACACATATCAATTAGTAATTAGCAGGTATATATAACAATCAAGGAATAACTGCACCACTTCTGACAAAGGCTCCTGATGATTTGTCTTTGTTCATCTTTATTAAAACTCCCCATTTTCCAATGATAAGCTCATGTAATTTAACTTTTAAGAAATATTGTTATTAAATAATTATTAGTGTCCTTTATGTTCATTTTGAGTATTAACAGGAAAATGTAAAAGTCACTTTTACTGACAAATACTGCATTAATTCAACCAACAGATCCAGAAATATTTTCAACTTTTGAAAACTGGATTTCAAATGATCTTTTTGACAGACTACTTATGCTACAGCTGGAGAACATGCAATTTCTTAAACTATACTTTGAGAAATACTATTTAAAAATGCAACTGAAGCCAGGTATGGTGGTACATACCTCTATTCCTGGTGCTCAGGAACCTGCTTAGGCAGGTTATGACTTTGAGAGGCTAGTCTGGGCTGTATACCTTGTCTCAATCCCTTCTTTCTCTCAGAAACAAAACCAAAAAAAAATTAGAGAAAGGGGGTTGAGACAAAATAGACAAAGGGCACCTAAAGAAGTCATATCAGTAAAGTCCTCACAGTAAAGGAAATCTTAGAAGTGGTAACAGTAAAGGGAGGCACAGAAAGTTGGGTTGGAAGATGGTGGAGAATTGCCCAAGGTTTGGCACACCTCCATTACAGAGGCAAGATGCTTGACACTGAAGTTACACCCAAAGACAATGGAAAGCTCCACTTTGATCTCAAAAGTTCCTACTGTTTGAAATTACAGTGTGCCTAATGAATGGTAGTTGTGCTGTTTTTCATCTTATCATTCATTATTAACAGTAAGATTTGATTATTTACTGTTTTAACAACAACACTTTTGGAGTTCACAGAATGATTATGATTGTTCTCATGGTTTAGAAAGATCACGTCAAGAGTCTTGCATCATCTTGCAAATCATGGCTCTGCTGCTTTTCCAGCTCCTCTCCCAGACTGGTTGTTACTGTTGTCTGACACTCTACATCTATATTTTATTTCTGTAAGACATTGTTTTTGCTTATACCAGTTATCTTGTTAATATATTAAATGTAATAAATTAAAAGATATCTGAAAGAAGCTCGGGTTGTACTCAGTAGTAGAAATTTTGCCTAGCATGCAACACATACATATACACACAAATATAAATGAGGAAATGGTGTCATAATTAATTATTTCTTTGCCAATTTTCAGCCTTTTTATTTTCTAGCAAAGACTCAAGTTCCTGCTCTTAAAATTCTCTTTCATCTGGAAGAAAGATTCTTAACATTTCCTAAATTATAGGCTTGCCTATTTATCAGCATTTTGATGTTTAAAAAATGATCATTTGATTTGTGAAAGTTATTTTTACTGTGACACTCTAACTTACATGGTTTTCTTTTATCTCTGTAAGTAGACCCACCCCACTGTCTTTGGCTGACAATGGTTCGTTGACTGTGCAGTAATTTTGTATCTGCCTATGTGTGTACTTTAGTGTTTTCACTTTTCCCTCATCACTGCTGTAATTAATGATTATAATGTGCATTTTAAAGTATAAAACGTAGCCTAGCAATTTGAGGAGGGTATTCTCCTAAGAAAAGGAGGAATTGACATGCCTATGTAAGTGTGTGTGTGTATGTGTGTGTGTGTGTGTGGTGTGTATGAATGGTGTGTGCATATATTTGTATGTGGGGTAAAATTTCCAAACTGATTCTTTCTGACCCTGGTAGACAGTCTGAAAGAGTCTAGTATGAGCAATCTATAACTCTGAACTTGCCAATTAAAAATATTATGTCTGTGATCAGAGCTGTAAGGTATATTCACAGCATCTCTGAAGTTTTAGTTCAATCACCAAACTGAGTAGAAGACAGAAGTTATGCTACTTCCTTGCCTTAGCTATGGTTCACTTGTTGTCTTTAGTAACCTCACTCTATCTGATACTGTTGCTTCAATTGTCAAATGCCTTACTTATATTCATTGGTAATTTAAATGGTCAAGGAAGAACATTCCAGGGGTTAATTGTGTTCCTGTCTGTGCAGAACCTTTAATATCAGGCCATCTGTTGGGCTGATAGTCCATGGATTGTTCTCTCTTTTGTTGTGTCTAGAGTCCGGTGGAAGCAACTTAGAGCCCACAAAGAAGGCAGGAGAATCCAGGATAGCCTGTAAAGCAGAGTCATGATGCTGCCCTTGAAGTCATAGATAGAATGTGAGTTTTGTGTAGTATTTGCAGCTTTAGTCATGGTTTTCACCAATGGCATGAGAGTGTAAAATCTTGGGCAAGCGCTACAGTCTGCAGCAGTTTGATTAGGTGTGTCACTGTGTGAAACTAAGAAAAATACACCCATAGGAAACTCTTCATTAGTACTTTCATTGTGTTTCACTGTAGGTCTGCTTGGATGATCAAGATAGATGGGTGAGAGCCAGGTGGGACAATAATTGTGTTCCGTTGCTTCCTAGAGATCCAAACATTATATTGAGAATGTTATTATCTTGACACCAACACTCCTCTCTGTTTTCGTTCATGGTGAGGTCAGATAGAGTTTAGCAGAGATGTCCATGTGAATACTGTTTCTATTCATAAGCTTATATCTTAGTTGTAAACAACATAACTTTGAAGTCCAGCAGCTGGTTAGGAACTATAATTTTTATCAATGGAATGATACTAAACTCGATGTCTTTTTATAGCAGTACTAGAGATTATTAGATTGCCTTTTTAAGCTTTTGATATTTATGGATCTTCTATATGTTCATGATATACTATATGTGTTTTTTTCTTGAATTTTTTTGATGAGTGCATTGAAGCCAACATGATTGGGTGAGAGTTGAAAAACAGTTGCAAAGGATTGTAAGGCTGCTATTCCTCACAATGCTTTGTCAGATGGAGATGTAATTAATACTTGTATATATCTGAAACATGTCATCCTAGAAACTGCAGGTTATGAGGAGGTGCTTTAATGTTTGAAAGTAGAGAATTTCCATGACTGGAATAGTAAATTGTTTTAGTCATCTTGGAAGGAAAAGCAGGTCAGTTTTCCATGATCCACTTCCTAGTGTGAACCTTCTAATCTTCAGAGATAAGAGAACACTGATAGTTGCTAATAGGCTTTATATCTGTTAAATCATTAGCATTTTATCTTGATACACTGGTAGAATAAGCTTTAGAAATACTTAACAGAGTTTAATAGCCTCCAGCTGCCAGATGCTAGATTTAATTATTTATAAGGTCATTATGATGAGTGTTTAGGAAGTGTGTTTGCAGTGCAGCACACAAACACCAACACTGAGATTAGATCCAATAGATTTGTTTTCACCATAAAAATCTAGAGATGCAGTTCTGAAGCAGCTGATTGGGGTCTCATAGTATGACCTATAAACATGTGGGTGCAGAGCTATCCACTGGCTCATGGGCAACCTAACAGGAGCCACATCCACAAAGAAAGCATATTCTCTCTCCCCAAGCTGTCATCAGTTGTCAATAACTCCTCATCTATGGGTGAAATCATGTATCTTTTTTGCATCCATGTTGGAATGATAACTGGCTCAATTTTGCGCAGTCTCAGGTAGGCAAGTACAGTTGTTTTGAGTTCGTGAATGAAATGATCTTGTCATAACTAGAAGACAGTGTCTTGACCTAGTTCTCCTCTAACTCTGGCTTTACACTCTTCCCATCCCTCTTCCACAAAGTTCCCTGAGACCATGTGGGAAGGATGTGATACAGATGTTCCATTTGTGACTGAATGCTTCAAAGACACTTATTCTCTGTACTTTGACTAGTGTGAATGTCTGTACTAATAACTGCCCACTGCACAAAGAAACTTACGTAAGAACTGAGAATTGCACTAAGCTATGAGTGTAGACATACTAATTTAGAAGGCAATTTGATACACTATGTATTTAACAAATTAATAGTAGTAGACTTTCTCTTAGGGCCTATGAGGTTCCTAGCCATAGGTTCTTGGCCATATTTGCTGTGCTAGACATGAATTTTCTCCTATGTAGTGTGCCTTAAATCCATTCAACCCATAGTTGGTCACTCTCGTAACAAGGCATATCTTGTTAGTACAGTCAGTATTATAATTTTTGGCATTAACATCTGGGTGAGACTGTTGATGACTTTTCTCTCTCAATCCTGTGAATAGAGCTTTATTGTACTATGGAAGCTAGCCAGCAGGGAAGAAATTTTAAGATTAGAAATGAACTTTATTTTTTTTTATGTCCTCTGATCAACATGTTTGGTAGCTTCAGCAATGGCATCTACCACCAAGTTTGGCTAGACAATCAAGAGCAATGGCAATAGACTACTGTCTTTTTGGAGTCTTTGTAATACTCTCCACCAATAACTCAAAGGGAAGTGTCTCACACTTGGCACTGGGCTTTTTATTTGGCAACTTATGGCTTCATGGAAGGCAATTATCCCATGTTTAATCCCCAAAGCAGGAGATGGAGATAAACAACAAAGTTCAGTACAGAAGCTAATGGAACACAAATGAAAAAGATGTAAAGAACTGATGAAACAAAGAATTTTTTTCTTTGAAAAGATAAGCAACATTGACAAACCATTAGCCAAATCAACTGAGAGATAGAGTAGACCCAAATAAATATAATTGAGATGAAAAGGGAGATACTGCCACAGATACCAAGGGAATACAAAGATTTATGAGACATATTTTAAAAATTTATATTCCACTAAGCTGGAAGAAATCTAAAAATATGGGTGAATATTTAAATATTTATTTTAAATTTTTAAACCATATGAAGGCTTAGATTATCAAGGACTATCCACATTAGCAATCAGTTACATCTATAATTTAATAATAATTTAAACTGATCTAAAAAAAGCAATGAGGTAAGATCAGAAATTAAAAGTGTCCAACTAAAAAAAGTCCAGGGCCAGATGGTACAGAATTCTATCAGACCTTCAAAGAAGAACTACCACTAATAGTTTTTGAATTATTCAATAAACTAGAAAAGAAAAGGACACGTCCAAACTCTTAGAAGTCAGCATTAATCTGATTCTCAAGCTAGATAAAAATCCAACAACAACAACAACAGCAACAAGAAAATTATAGGACAAATTCCCTGGTGGACACAAAGGTAAAGTTATTCAATAAATACTTACAAACTGAATTAGAGAACACATTCAAAAGATGATTCATCATGATCAGGTTGACTTCCTTCCAGAGATGCAGGGGTAGTTTACTATATGTAAATCAATAAATGCAATTCCTCACATAAATTAGAAATCTTACGAACATCTTAGTTTATCTAGAAAAGACCTTTTATAAAATCTAATGATCCTTCGTGATGAAAATTCTGGAGAGATTAGGGTCGGAGCGATCGTATCTCAGTATAATAAAGGCTATCCATAATAAACTGAAAACCACTGTCATGTTAAATAGAGGGAAACTCAAAGCATTCCTAGTGAGATCGGGAACAAGACAAGGATGTCCACATTCATCACTCCCCTCCCCACTTTTATTTTATAATAAGCACTTGATTGAAGTCATATCTGTCTTGGAAAATATGTTTTGTTCTTTCCCATACTTCCTGATATCAGGATAGGAAATCAGTGCAGAGCCAGAACAAGATTCATTCCCTGCATCCCACTATTTGTTCTCAAAAGTTATTTCCAAATGTTTATTGTTTTTTATAACTTAGGAAGTAAACAACTCAGAAGTCTCAGTAAATCCTGGGAACTTAACGAATTTACAAGGTTCCTCCTTGCCCATGTTGTATAAAATCACCGAGGACTACTGAGTAAAGGAGAATTAGATTTGAGGAACTGCCTACAAGTCATTCATTGAGTTCCAAGGTCCTCCAAGGAGTTGTCCTCCATGTTGGAATGATATTTGGTAATACAGCTCCTTTAAGTCATCCTTGCTCTTATACCTAATCCCAGTAAAGTCACTGATGCATCAATTGGACTTCAGTAGTATTCTTACTTTGCTCTGTAATTGTTCCCCACCTGGGGTAAGTAGGCTCTTTTGCATCTCTTTAGGAATAGTGTCACAGAGTAAGCCAAGACTTTCTCTCTTCTCCCCTCTTCCTCTCTCTCTCATATTTTGGTTGCTAAAGTTGATAGTTAATATTAACTTGGGCCTTTACAAAGGCTTACAATAATAAAAATAAATATCTAAAAAGCAACACAAAAAGTGAATTTGCTCCAGGAACGCACCATTTGCTTAGATTCTTACTTTGTGTGTGTGTGCATGCGTGTGTGTGTGTGTGTGTTTTGGAGAACTAAGCATGTGAGTGTAGGTGCCTATGGAGGCCAGTACGAGGTGTTAGATCCCCTGGGGCTAGAGTTACAGGCAGTTATGTGTTGCCTGACAAAGGTGGTGGGAACTGAACTTGAATCCTCTACAAGAACTGTGTACTCAACCACTTAGCCATCTCTCCAACCTGAAAGTACCATGTTTGAGAAATATTACATTCTCCAAATACTGCTATGAAAATCATTCATTACCCTCCTGTTTTTTTTTTTAAAGAAACTGTGTTGATTTATACAAGTTTCCATATCTAGGGTAATAAAATTTACAACTAAGTGATTGTCTACCAATTACAATTGATATTAATGATGAGTACCAGGAAGCTACCTACACAGCTACTGAACTATAACCAGGGTCTCACTAACCTCTCTGTGTTACGTGGAATTGTCTTAATTTTAAACTCAAACTTATGGATGCATGTAGCAAGCCATTTGTACTAATATAATTAAGAGATCCTACCTAACCCTGATGAAAAATTACTTGAAAGGAACAGAGACCAGGGTCCTTATTTTTAAAATAAATGAACTATTGGGAGTAATTACCATTAGTCCAACTGTAATTGGATTTAATGAGATCGAATAGAAACAAATTAGACATAATTGGGAGCTAAGCAAAAGTCAATTAAATCTTTATAATTTTAACTTTATGGAAATTATTGAATTAAATGACCAGGATCACTTAGCAAAGGAAATAAATCCAGAAAGTACATTTCCAGGAAAGTGATACTTCTGTAAGAAGAAAGGCATTGTTTCACATAATGGTTAGAGTTCAATGAAAATCAATTTAATGATTTTTGCAGCCTTGGCAGTTTAACTTCAAAGAAGTAATTATGCAAATGTATAATCTCACCTACACAGTATTGCAGAAGTTGTTCTAAGGAATCAAAGAATAGAATTTATTTGATAAAATAAAATAGCAAATTTATTAAAACATAAGTGATTCACTTAGCTTTGAATAAAGACATAGTTGCAATAACCCAGTGTTTACTTCATGGCGAGGTTAGCTGTATGAAAGACGCATCTGACCTCCTGTAGAATTTGTGATTGAAATGTTTTTACCACAGTGCGCTGTATCAACGCACTCTGATACAGTGTGTGTTTCCAACAGTGTGGCTGCCACCTGCCCTAAGGCCCATTACCCAAATGGCCCTAGGGTCAGTTTCTAATGTAAGGGCTATTCCATGAAACTAGTCACCTGGGAGCTCACTACCATTTAAGTGTGATTACCAAAATAATCCCCTCCAAATGCAGGAATCACTCAGTGAGATTTCTGCTTCCTGGGAGTTTAAAGAAATGTGTACTCTGACTTTCTTGATAGTACTTAATGACCTTCAAGAAAGGGTACAAAACTTTATAGATTTCAGAATGTACTGGAATAAGATTATAGTTTTGATTTGAGATGGATTTTTAATTCTCTGATTATGATAAAATTATTACAATTTTAAAAAATATCCTAACTAAAAAAAAGGAGTTTTAAAAATTTACTATGCTTTTCACTCTTTCAGTACAAAAATATTAATACTACCATAACGTACAAAATTAGGAACAGTGGCAAACTGATCTGAAGAAAGAAGTCTAATGAGATGGACAATGCTGGTCAGCTTTGTTGAAGCTTAAGTCTGAAATAAATCTAGCTGCATGTATATTGTTGATGTGGCAAACTCTTTGCATTTTTAATGGAAAAATGCACATGTGTGTTTAATCATGTTACAGCTATTTGAACCATAATATCTAATGTAGGTAGAAAGACTGATGTTGCAGTGATATTTTGTGCAAAAGAGTGAATTAGAGGACTGAACCTAGACTTTGAGGTGATAATGAACATACGTTTATACCACAGTGCAATCCCAGCCAGCTACACTTCTTAATACAATATCACTCCAGGCGATGCCGAGCTGGCTTTCTGCTGGGATCCACGATGAAGTGAGGTTTCTCCAGAATCTGGCAAGGGCTGCTGCTACTTTTGAAGTAATGGGTGGATAAATGTGCATACAGGTGACCTATTGACAGTGAATCATTTTTTTTCTCAATATTTGGTGAGCGTTAAATGATTTAAATGTCTACTACTGACCTCTAGGCCTCTCAGAGATTCAGATATTCTTTTGGTTAATAGATGGTTAGAAGCTGTGTTTAAAAGTCAGAAAATATGATGCTTGGACAAGAACAGTGTGAATGAGGAGAAGCCAAGAAAGGTACAACTGAGAGAGAGGAAAGGAGGGAGGGAAATATAGAGAAAGGGGGAGAGGGAGAGAGAGAGAAAGAAAAAAATATCAACGTGGGCAGGATTTCTTTCTTCTAAAGTTGAATAATACTCTATTGTATGTGCGTCTGTCAAGGGACATTTAGGTTGCTTTGATACCTTGGCTTGTGGGAATCATACTATAATGATGCAGCTGTGTCTTCAGACCTGGTGTAATGAATTTTAGTGCATACAGATGGGATTTTGAATTATTAAATTCCTCATTTTTCCTACTTATTTTTAGATATTTGTTTGTTTATTGGTGTGTGTGTGTGTGTATGTGTGTGTGTTTGTGTGTGTGTATGCACATATGTGTTCTGTGTGCACATGGAGTCCAGAAAGAAGGCATTGGGTTCTCCATTATCATATTCTCCTTCTTGTTTTTATTCATCCTCTTCCTCAACCTGGTGCTCATGTTTTCTTGGCCAGGCTGGAAGCCAGCAAGCTTAAGTGATCCTTCTGTCTCTTCCCTCCTTTGAGATGGGGTTACATGAGTGTGTGGGCTTCCTGACATGTTACGTGAATGCTAGAATCTAACTCTGCTTCTTATTATTGGGTAGCAAGCACCATTAACCACTGTGTCATCTCTCTAGCCCAAAGTTATTAAATTTTGATTCTGATTTTCTAGTATAAAAAAATCCAAATCTGTGGATATACCAGATTTTACTTATAACTCTGTGCTTTGATAAGTAGTACTTTTATCATTTTCTAAGCATATTACATTACCCTAGGTAGTTCTACACCAATATATTCATTATTTTAGGTGTGTTTCCAGTTCTAAATGTATTAGGCTGTGACCTTTTTGCTATTAATTTTTGATGTACTTGAATTTTGTTTGACTACATTTTTTTATGTACTATATATTATTTGAAATCTGTTAATAACCTCATTGATGATTATTCTTGATTGATAACTGAATGAGATTTATAATCACCATGGAGATAAATCTCTGGGTGTGTTAGTAGTGCATTGCTGCTGGAATGGCTCACCAAGAGGGACAACAAGGAGGCATATTCTTAGATGTAAACTCTGCTAGTCCTCAGCAGACTGTAACCACAGTCCTGGCCAGCACCGTACTTGATCGACATTGGAACTCCATGTGTCCCAGCTCAGGTGTTTTGTTGACTCAGAATTTCTTAGGTGTTCTACTGATACCATGTGCAGATCGTAAGCAATTAAACAACTCCCACATAAATCCAACACCTGCAGACAATACAAAATGCCAAGATCTAGGCAGAATCTCACCCAATGGTTCACAAAACAATATTTTAAACATAAGTAAAAAATAAACTTCTACAACAGGTGTATATATGGGTCTTTACCAGAGGATTAAATGAAGAGGGAGGTCCAATGCTTAACTCAGCCCCATTCCATGGGCTGAAAGGAGAAAGAGAGCTGAGTATCAGCATCCTTCTCTCTCTTTCCTGACTTCAGAAGCAGTATTACCAGTTGCCTCCTGCTCCTGCTATGGTAATATCCCTACAATCACAGACCATGCCCTGAAACTCTGAGCCAGAATCAACATTTCTTTCCTTAAGTTGCTCTTGAGTGGTTAATACAGCCTATTTGGTTACCATATACTTATAGATTTCTAGCTATTAGTATAAGGATCTGTCTGTCTGTCTGTATGTCTGTCAGTATGTCTACAGGGCCTCCTTAGGCCTAGTTGGTCTTGAATGTGCTGTATAACCAAGGATGACCTTGAACTCTTCATCCTCCTCCCCTTTTCACCCCTCAAGTGCTGGGATTACAGGTGTGCACCACTATGCTTAGCTCAAAGTTTGACAAATGATGCTTTATTCATTTGATTTGCCTGTTAAGGAGAGAAACATTCTTAAACACTATTAAACTTTAATGTTATAGTTGTGTCTGTCCATTTTTTTCTCTTTTTAATGATCTCATTTTGTTTCTTATATTTTAGAGCCATGTTTTGGTGTTATACTCTTAGCGGCATACAAGTTTATGATTTATTTATTGACTTTTTGATGAATAAGAACTTCTTTCATTAACTAGTGATCATTTTTGCCTAATATTATTTTCAACTTAATATCATTTTATTAGATGCTGACACTGTTATGTCAGGTGTTTCTAGGTTAATAACTTTTTATTATCTCATTTCTATCTTTCAATCTCACTTCATCATCATATTTTAGCTTTTTGGAGCTGTATACGACTAGATTCCTAAAATCCAGTTTCATTATGTATATTTAAATGATTGGTATGAGCCATTTGCATTTTAGTGATTACTGATATTTTTTATTACACTATAATTATTTATAATTAAATCATATACAAATAGTATATATTGTTATTATATATATTAATAATGGCCATATTTATATTTGACTGTATTATTTGCAACAGATCTTTCGGGCTTCTTTTTTGTTCCTCTTCCTTTCCTGATTTTTTTTGGCATAATGGAGCTTAAAACACAGATGACCCTTTCGACTTCTGTATGATGAAAGAAGCTGACACGAGCCAGACTCAGCAGAACCAACGAGCAATTTATGCGCTTTACAATTTTGATTTGTGGGTGTTCGCTCAGCTGTTCGTAATTAGTGGAAGGTCTGTGAGGCCCCTGCTGTGAGTCAGTCACTCATGCAATGTTTGTATTTGTTTCTACTATTTCTACGGCATTCCCTCCCCAGGATTTCTTTATATTTCTTTCTTGGCTTGGGTTTTCTTAGACCCTGCTGAAGTATAGATTCAAAATCTAAATCTATTTCAGGGTAAAACTGGTTTTTCATCCTCACGGGGAAATGTTTTCCTCTCTCAGGACACGGCTGAGATGGCAAAGCCCCCTTTCATGTCCTCACATCTTAGATCTCGATTCCTGATGCTGAACCGATGCCGAGGTCTTTACTCCCACCACCCCAAAGCCTGGTCTCTGCGCCGCACAGAGATCAGATCCGAGTCTTGACATTCTTGGGCTTGGCAAAGGCTTCCAGGTCACTCGTGTTTTTGTATTCAGTGGCATTTCAGGTTTTCTGAAAAGAGATCATGGGAGGATTTGAGGGAGGAAAGGAAAGAAGAAAGAGATGTAGTTATATCAAAAAGTAAAAGAAATAAACAAATAAAAAGATAGTCTGAGGTTTTAATGACTTCAAGGAGATATTGTGTCTAATGTTATGGAGCCATCCCTGTTTAATAGTCTCAAACTATGGACAAAATGAGGGCTGAGATACCTGTTTGACAAATCAAAGTGAACCTGACTGCCAGGTTCTCCCAGCATCCCTCTGTCCCCTGTTATAGGGCCATCCTGGCTTGCATACCCCACCTGTCCGCAAGCTGAACTTTCCAGTCCAAGGGCCTGGGCTACTCTTCCCTATATAATTCAACCATTTGTTTACCTCTCTCTCTCTCTTGATCTCTCACAGTATCTTTTGACCTTTTGGCCTCTTGGTCTTCAGGTTCCCCTCTTTCCTCTCTCCTCCCCCATCTCCTCACATGGTCTGGCAGCTCAGTCTGGTCATGTCCACCCTGGATCCCCCAGATGTTCCTGCCCCTGGCTATGCTCTCCCTCATATCTACATTCTCCCCCATAAACACAATAAACTTTCTCCTCCACCATGCCTAGGAGCAGCCATGTCCTTTTCTTTTCTTTTTTATTTCCTTTTTCACTCAAATAGGTAACTTCTTCATGGCAGGAGAGGACAAAATGCTTGGAATGAAATAACGTTTTTATTCTTATAGATGGATATTACTGCTGTCTTTATGGATGGTTGCTTAGCTATTTTCTGCAGCCAGTTCTAATGCTTCTGGGGGGGCAGATTCATAAACAGGCTGTGCACAGACAGTGGCTTGCAAAGCTCAGGTGTTGAGCACAAAGATTTCTTTGGTTCTTGCATTGAGGGCAGTAAATTATTTTCATTATGTGTATGTGTGTGGGAGTATGTATAGATGCCCACAGAGGCCCACAGAGGCCCACAGGGGCCATGGGATCCTCCAGAGCTAGGATTATAGGCAGCTGTGTGCCACCTGACTTGGGTGTTGGGAACTGAACCCAGATCCTCTGCAAGAGCAATATATACTCTTAACCCCCACGTCAGCACTCCAGTCCCCACAGTGAGTTCTTAGATAAGGAAGCTCATGAGTTGAATGTGTCCCCAGAAATATATCTGTAGTAACAATTGTATAATAAGTGAAATCGATAGATACATAGTGGCCATCTCTTTGTGACAACGTGTTGATATGCTAATATGTATTTTTTTTATCCCACCCTCCCTCTGTCATTTCCTTGCTTAGTCTAGTTATGTATTAATCTTTTAAATCTCCAGATATAGATTTAGTTCAGTAATAGGACAGTTGTTTAATGTCATGTAGCTCTGGTTTGGTTGCCATCACTGAAAAATTTAAAATCTTTCAATGGTGCTTCATTTACAACAAGATGGATTTTAGTTACTGTTATTTTCAAATTGACCACTGGGGCAGCCCTCTGATAGGCTACAGTCTACAGGAACTTCTGCATTATGTGAATTTCAGGAAAATGGGTGTTATTAACATATCAGGACATAAAAGTATAATTACATTTTATACTAACCTGGACACTGTGAACACGGACCAAGCTTATCTCCTGGTTCATATGGTAAACATCCCAGTAGATTTGAGAGTATTTACCATAACATAAACCACATGGCATTTTATTAAAGATAATAAACCAATCTCTTAAATACCAAAGCCACATTTCTCACTCAATATAATATTCATTAGGGCCTCTCCTCCTATTTCATTATGGCCTCATTATACAATAACAGTTCGCAACAAACAATTCTCCAATAACTTGAACTTGTTTTCCCATACTATGACATGCTTACCAAAGAGATCTCAATGGTAGGGACTCATCATTTTTTAATGGTATTTATAATTTAAAAAAAATAAATATCCATCATTTGCTTATACCTACTTATAGTACACAAAACTGATTCACCCTAACATGTAACTATATTAATAAGAATTTTTCTTATAAAAGATTTAAGTAGTTTGTGAAGACAGTCTGCAAAATGGAGTTTAGAAGTATTTTCAGCCTCAATAAATGAAGATGGCCTTTGAAGATAATGATTGAGAAACAAAGCACATTGAAGTAATTAAGAAATGATGTGTATTTTAGAAATGGCTTAAAGTGTTTGGCAGTTCTACCACATATTTTCTTTAGCGACAGCAGAAAGGATTTTCATAGTGCTGTATTTAATTGTAATTATGTGATCATTATTGCTTGACTATTAAGTGTTATCTATAGACTTAAGAGTTGATGACTTGGTCCCCAGATGGTGGAGCTATTTTGGGGAGGTGATGCTAACTTTAGGTATGTGCACATGAGTGCATATGCCTGCAGGGGCCAGAAGAGGGCATAAAATCCTCTGTAGCTGGAGTTATGGGAGATTATGAGGTGCCTGATAAGCCTGCTGAGAATCTAACTTGGGGCATCTGCAAGAGCAGTAAACACTCTTAACCACCACACATTTCTCCAGCCTCTTTGCCTCAGGATAAAATGGTGCTATCGAATTTACATTTTCTTCTGTACAAAACAAATAGGTCTCATGTTGAGAGGATAAAGGTAGCACACCAAAGAGTAAGAACAAAAGTCTTGGAGATAGGGATTCATGGCTCCATTTCAGGCTCTGGAGCTAGCCTGAGGTCCAGTTTTGACAATGTGTTCTCTGAAATTTTGTTGAGGAAACAACCAAGTTGTTTTTTGAAACAATAGGTTTAAATTGGCTCTTTTTGACCAAGAATCCTGAGTCCCTATCATCTTCATTGACAAGAGCTTCATTACTTATTGACATGGTTTTGAACATTTACAAAGATATGGTCCCTGCATTTCCGTGGCTTATATCCCAAGAGCTGTCACTTGGAACGTGGTTCTCTCAGTATAACAGCTAAACTCAATGAATCTTTAATACCCACTTTTCATGTACATAATTAAAATTTAACATTAATAGCTGACTGTTGTGGAGTGGAGACCAACCCAATTGACTGCTAAGTTACTTTCAGGCGTTTGTGTGTGCAGATGAGGAACTCCCAGTGTCAAAGTTAAGTTGTTTCTAAGACATCAGATAATTAATGAATTAAATCTCTGAGTGTAATCACTGCTGTTTAAGACTCCCAGGCACTGGAGATTTGGTAATTGTCATACTCAAATGGCGATTGATCCATTGTTTGCACTGGATAATCTCACTTTGTTCAAGCACACTGCTGTTTGTGTTTTTAATTCCAAATCTTAACTCATTATGAACAATTTTCTACCCTGTTCTCTGGGAGAATGCTAATGTTGTTTGTCTATATAGAAAGTAAAGTGAGGAGTCAGTGATGATATTTTGGCTTGGTGTCAAAGTCAGGAACGTGTCTAAGCCATCAGTAATAAGTTAGTTTTTTTGCCTGCTAGCTTCGTACATTGAGCAGTAATTGCTGACAGTAATGCCTTTAATAAATGCTTCCTTTCTTTTTAATTGATTTGTCTCTTTTTTCTTATTTTAAGTCCCATAGAAAGCAGTTATATTTTAAGTGGATGCTTGAAATATTAATGAAGCTCCCTTCTGTGTCGCCCCTAGCTTAAATCACAACTTCTGTGATGTGTTCAGGTCCAGGATAGAGTTATAGGTCCCAGGATGCTGTCAAGCATCCTTCAGGGACTTAAGCTTAAGTAATCTCTCACTGATGATTAAGAGGTGACCAAGTATATGCTCTCAACAATGTCACAGACAGTGACATTGGTCTACCAGGAGCAGCTATGGACAATTAACTGTTGTGTTTAAAACAAGCCATTTCATGTGTTTCCCTATAGAGTTTTTCTCATTGGGTCGTGCTATTGACTTACACAGCAGGATTTTATATAGGACTGTCCAGTGAAGCTCCTCCTTGTGACTTGTAAAGTTACTGCTGAGAATGCTGTTTTTACTGTCACAGTGAGTTCTTGATGAAGGACAAAGGAAAAATTACTTTCTAGACTCACCATGTGAAAAACTTGCTTCTCTGAGGCAACTGCTTTATTTACATTAAGTAGACATTTTGAATTTCATTTCTTTGCATGAATAACAAAGCATAAAACCAGATTTGTTACTTGGCTGTGGGGAACACAGAGACGTGTTTAGCATGCACCATGTGGACTCACACCTGGTTCTGTCTTTTCCTTTTCTTTTCTTTACAATTCAAAGACTGTTCTTCCATTGCCTAATGAAAAATTATTTCATCTTGTGATTTTACATAATCTTAATAAGATTGCTTTTTTATTAATAATAAAAAAGCATAAATCAGGCTGGAGGCTGGCTCGGCCAGTAGAGTACTTGCTATGTAAGCATGAAGACTTTAGTTCAATAAACAGAACTCACATTAAAAACATGTGAGTGCAGGGGCACATGACTTATGGGGAAACAGGGGCAGTGTATCTTCAGGGCCTGCCAGCCAGGTCATCTAGCCCAACCCTTAAATTCCAGGTTTAGTGAGAAACCTCATCTCATAAAATAAGGTTTGTAACAATTGAAGAAGACATCTGACATTGACCTTCACACACACACACACACACACACACACACAAACTTCCACATATAAGTAAATGAACACATGTGAGCACATACATCCAAACACACAGCATAAATCAAGTAGTGACATTCGTTGTGATGTGATGCCCAACTTTGTCAAATTCATAAGAGAGCAAACTCTTCTAATAGAAATGGCCCAAAGTAATCAGTAAAATACCTCATGTATGGTCAAAAGGATGTCTCAACTGCTCTTCATTAATACCTCATGCACATGGCTAAAAAGTGATCCCCCTGGCCTTATTCCAAAACCTAATAGCTAACAAACTGTTTAAAGGAAACTTCATCATATGACTTCTAAACCATTAGAAAATGTAGTGTGGCTCTTAGAACTAGAAATGCTTTTAGAGGGCACTGTTAGCAATAGAGAGAGGGAAAGGATGAAAAAGAGGGAAGAAGGGTGTATGAGGTGACTTAGTGGATAAAGTTCTTGTTGAGAAACTAGACTTCAGACTCTCGATACATATATAAACTCTGGGTGTGGCAACTTGCCTATAATCACAGAACTTGAAAGGTAGAAACAGGTGATGGGGCAAGATTGCTAGCCCAATCAGCCAAATGGGAAAGCCCTGGTTAAGTGAGAGAATTGCCTCAGTAAATTAAGTGGAGAGCTATTGAAGAAGATACAGGATGTCAACAGCCAGTCTCTACATGCATAGGTTTACACTTGCACACATGAAAACATGCAAACCATACATCTACACATAGAATGAGGTGAAAAATCACCAATGCAAATAACCTCATGCATTTAATAAGCTATTATGTATGTATATGTAATATAGATTATGTTTCTTATATGTTTAACATAGTAGTTACAACAATGACAAAAATATAAGCTAATTTTCAGAACAATGTACAACACTGTATGCTTTGGAACATCTTGTTAAGGAACTAATCCTTATTCACCTAGAAATTTGGGTTATCCAGAGTTATCATGTTTCAATGACTTTGGATGAACAAGTTTTATTTTATATAAGTTATTACCATTACTCTGGATTTAAGTTTATAATTTATATGAGGTAAAGAAAAGTTAATAGCCACATTGGTATAAGGAGAAAGATTTTTAGGATCTGAAGAGAAGTCTGAGTATAATAGCCATGACTAGAAATATTTGTTCTCTGACCTCATGAGAATGATGATCAAATAAGTTAGAAGAAACATGCATTCAACTTAACTATATTCTAATTTCACTAAAAATGTGTCCCTTAATTGGCAAGTAGTCAACTTAATTGTCAAGTGGTCAAAGAGACATCTCTAGAGCTTCCAACAAAAACAACTTCATTTTTATTTTGCCATGCATAATGCTCCATTTAAGCTTTCATGATGTGCATTGTCTACAATTACATTTATACTTGGTTTAGTGTTAGATGTTGTCTTAGATACTTTTTGATTGCTGTGATAAGACACCACAACAAAGAAAACTTATATATAAAAAAGAGTTTAATTGACCTTACAGTTCCAGAGGGTTAGAGTCTATGATAGTGAGGTAAGGCTGGGCAGCAGGTGACTTGAGTAGCAGCTGAGAGCTCATTTGCTTGATCCACAAGCAGGAGGCAGAGAACACTGTGAATAGCATGAGTCTTTTGAAACCTCAAATCCTCCCTCCAGTGTTACACCACTTCCCACAAAGCCAAACCTCATAATCGTTCCCAAACAGTCCCACCAACTGGGGACCAACTCTTCAAGTGCCCATATCCTGTTGGAGATATATCATTCAAACCACCACAGATGTTTTCAAGGCAATATGACATCTGCAGATTATAAATTCCAACCATGTTCATCATACTATGTATAAGCATGTCCCTAGGAAACATAAAATCCCTCTATTCTGTAATGATAAACTCCTGAATTTACCCTCCCATTATTTTTTTTTCTGTAGATTACAAGGTTGTTCTCCAACCACCTGTCTCTCCATGTTTCCTCTTTTCTGCAAGAGCTCAGAGTTAGTCAAGAGAAATAATGTTCATTTCTTCAAAGTAAGGAACAGTATATGGGCTCCGTGATACCAATTGGTTCATATTTTCTGGAGATGACTTCGAAAGGGAAAACTCAAAATCTGTTTGTAGGAGTGGAAGGTCAAGATCTCTGAGTGAGTGTTTGCTTCTCTTCAGATGTTCCAAGGAAGGAATTTTCAGGGGCCAATGTCTACACCTCCTCTGACTGTGGTAGCCAGGTTCTCCCCTCTGACTTGAGAAGGCTTAGGTTGATCCTAGGATTTGCAGGAAATGCTTTTTTTCTTTTCTCCTTTCTCCTTTCTACTCAGGCCCTCAGGTAACTGAGATCCAAATATGCTTTCAGGGAGGAGTTCATTTGAATACAAAGAGGCTGAATGCATGCTGCAGGTTGTAAGTGCTAGTTTGACTCTTTCTTTTTCATTCTATTATTCTTTCATTTCTCCCAATAGACATACCTTTCTGGAAGTTTCATAGGAAAATGGAGAGACTGGGGCTAGGGAAAATGGATTATTTGAAATAAAAGATCATAATTCTTATGTTACATTTTTAATTTTAAAATTTAACTCATTTGGATAGGAAATAATGGCAAAGTGTAAAAATAATACTTCAAAATTATTATGGGTCAATTATTTGCCTTTCTCCCTTCACATCACCTT
Source organism: Cricetomys ansorgei (assembly GCA_026225945.1). Classification (NCBI taxonomy): domain Eukaryota; kingdom Metazoa; phylum Chordata; class Mammalia; order Rodentia; family Nesomyidae; genus Cricetomys; species Cricetomys ansorgei. The sequence goes on along the minus strand of JAMJFZ010000107.1, from coordinate 46,723,475 downwards.
CATTCCACCGCCTTTCTTTAAAATATTCTCGTATGGCCTCTTACTAGTCCCCTGCCTTCTATGGTACCCCAATTTAAACACATGTATCTAAAGATTCAAAGTTAACATCTACCTATGAGAGAGAATAGTGAGTGACATTGGTATCTGGGTCTGGGTTACCTCACTCAGACTATTTCCAGCTTTATTTATTTACCTGTGAACTTCATAATTTAATTTTTATTACAGCTGACTCATTTTTTTGTCTATATGTACCCATTTTCATTATCTGCTCATCTTGATAGATATCCAAAATGTTTAAATCTCCTTGATATCGAGAATAAAGCATGAACTTAGATTAGGAAATATTTCTGTAATAGGCTATAAAGTCTTTTGAGAAAATGGTGCAGGAGATGGGAAGGCAGGGTAGAAGGAGAATGGGGACAGATAACTAACTCTAAAGATATTTGACAATGTCATACAGATCCCTAATTCTGTGGAAGTTTATTAAAATACATATACATATGTTGTTTAAATAATAGATCCCACTGCAGCTTCCCATCATGTGAGATAGCCAGGGACGGAGCTCCTGGGCAGAAACATGGGTCTAAAGTGGACTCGTAAAGTCTAAGATTGGAGAACAGCAAGCCAATGAGAATGTACAGAATTCTTGGAAGTCCTCAGCAGAGGGCTTAAACTTGTCTTTATTGGGGAAATGGGGTTACTTAAATAGGTCTCTGTTATCCAAGGATGTCATTGGATGTCATTGGACATCATTGGTTAGGACAGCACAAGTTCCATTGTCTCGTTTACATACTGTGGGTAGCAGCCTAGGTGCTTTTTGGGACCAGAGGGAGAGACCTTATATAGTTATGTAGTGAGAGAAGTGCAACAACTCCAGATAAACAACTTTGCCAGGTTAAATACCTTTTGGAAGGGGCGGTGCTATAAGCAGGCAGCTTAGCATGTTGCCTATTGGTGCTGTGGAAGGAAGGGGCCAAACTCCTGCTGTTTTTGGAATGAGAGTTCCAGGGTTCTTAGCACACCTTCTACCTTACCTGAGCTGCAAGACAGTCCCACATACATATACATAGATAAAGAAGTTAAATTGAGTTATCCTATAATGGGGAACAATGCCTCTCTTAGAAACCATGACTAACAAATAAAAACCCAGCGTTAGGTATGGGTTACCATTTTTAAGCTTGTTGGTAAGGGGGATCTTGTAGGTGCCCTCACATGTTACATGTTATTTCATTGCTCTTGGTTGCCCCCCAGACCTTTGGAAGACTCTCTTTCTGAAGACACCATATTCTTCAGTCATAGGACATGAAGAAATCAAGTTGGTACTGACTCACCTGGGATCCTTATCATTATTAGCTATTTTTCATACTGCTGGAAAGTTATATGCACACTTCTATGGGAGAATAGTAATCAACATTCAGCTAGCTGGGAACTTTGAAAACTCCAAAAATGAGTGCCTAGCCACTGGTGCAGTGATGGTATGAACATTATGGGTATAACTAACCACTTCCTGATGAATTTAATGCCTGCTCCATAAGACTGAACTCATGTCTTATACTGTTATCTGAACTAAAAACCTATGGCCAACAAGTAGACAGGCCCTAGGCTCTAGGTGAGAACCCAAAACTATTATTCTTCTGAATGGACATAGTAATAAACTTCTAAATGTCTTCTAACATTTTTATGTCCATAGATCAGATCAACTCTCATTAGCAATGCTTCTTTTTGTAGGAAGTGGTGACTAGTATGAAGACCTACAACTGGCCAAGAGCAGACAATAAACACCATGGACTGCTCAGGTTTAAATGCGACATCTGTGTCCTAACACCTCCCTCCAAAGCTCAGGGAACACCATGGAAGAGGAATCAGAAGGATTGTAAGAGCAAGAGGTAGTGGATACTTGTAGTGAAACAGTATTTGCTGGAAATGACTGGCCCATTGCACACACAAACTCACAGAGGCTGTGACTGCATGCAGAAGCCCCGAGTAACGTTAAGCTAGCCAGGATCCCAGACTGATAGGAAAACAGCTCATGAAGTCCAATAACTAGTCAAGGCATTGTAGTGATTGATTACTGCTGGGAGAGGAAGAGTCAGATTTCTTCAAGGATGTGGCCTCTGAGAGGCTACCTATGCAGCAGTAGATGATCCTTTACCCATTCATATGCAGGCAGAATGAAGTGGACTCAGTAGATTAAAAAGAAGAAAAAATAGTGAGGGGTTAGGAGAGGACTTGGAGAAAAGGGAAGGGAGGGTGCATTTGATCAAAATACATATGCATTCATGAAATTCTCAAACAATGTTAACAAAGAAAAAAGTATATATTGAAAAATATTCTGATGAATCTCTCTGGGCACCCATCCAGCTCCCAGGCTGAATCTCTGGAACTTTAGCCATTAATTCCATTTGCCTTCTTCTAGGGTTTCTGTTTGTACACACAAGCAAAAGTAAAGGCATACTTTTATCTTCCTCATTTTACATGTAAGGTGGTATCTAAGTTTTAATTTTACATTTATTTATTTTGTGTATGTGTGTGCATGTGTGTGTGTGTGCATGTGGGCACACATGTGTCTTGGCATGTATAAAAGTCAGAGGACAGCTTGCAGTAGTTGATTCTCTCTGGCCATCACAGAGATCCTAGGGATTAAATTAAACTCAGCTCATTGGGTTTGGTGGGAACTGTAAGCCATCTTGCCAGGGCATGAGGTAGTTTTAAACATGTTACACTCTAAATCTTGGCTCTTATTTTAACACTATCCTTCATTAGTCAGTATGTAGAACTTGTACAAACTTTAATGACTACATTTTATTGAATGGACTATAATTAACCAATCCAATATTATAAAATTTATATTATTTTAATTTAATTGCTGACCTTACTTCAATAAATAATTTATGCACATACTATTTTGTGATTATTTAATACCTATTCCATGAACCCTAAAGTAGAATTTGCTGTGTTAAAGATTATAAGTATTGGTAGGTTTGGTAATAATTGATTCCGCTTCATATAAGTGGCAAAGTTTTATATTCTGCACTCTCAGTTAAAAATGGTTTTTCAAGGTAATTTAGTTTGCCTTTCTCATAGGATAAGAGGTATGGTTTGGATAGTTTCCCCCACAGACTCATGTGTTTGGTAAACTTGCTCCCTCAATCAAGGTGCTGTTTTGGGAATATGGAACTTTTGGGATTTGGGGTCTGACTGGAGGAAGTGGGTCTCCGGGGTGGGGTCTGGTCCAGGCATTTGTAGCTTGGTCTACCCACTGATCGTTTTCTGCTCTATTGTACTCTGGGGTGTGAACAAGTAGCCTAGGGTTCTGTTGCCATGGATGAGCTGGTCCCCCACCACACCTTCTCCACCATGATTGATCCTTATCCTTTCAAGTTATTAACCAAAATAAATCCTCTTCCCTAAGTTGCTTCCTGTGTGGTATTTGGCCATGAGGGAAGTCACTAATATGATAACTAAGGTCGACATCTGTTTAAAAATCCCTGAAGCTTTCTGAGAATCATCTGCTTATATCTTTGGAAACTTTTATTATTTGTTTGTTTATTTATTTATTTTTTGCTTACTGATTTCTAGGAATTTCTTGTCATAGTATATTTATCCCTTTTCTGGAATATTATTAGAAAGGTCTCTGTCCATTTAGGATGTCTTTTTCTTTCCATTTCTTTATTTTCCTCTGTTTTGGGGACAGTATCATAGAATTTAACATAGACTGGCTTTTAACTCATTACAATCCTCCTGTCTCAGCTTTCTAAGAGCTTGAAGCCTGTATCTTGGCTTTGCTAATTACTTTTTTGACAGAAAGAACTATATTTGTTTCTTTCTGTGCAGTGAAAATGTTAATATTTCATGGATGCTGAATTCTCAGAAGTAACTTTTAAAGGTTTTATTTACTTCCAAGTTTTCTTCCTTGCTATTTTGTTATGTTTCTGGATTTGTTTTTATTTATATTTGAAGTTTTGTTTTATTTGGTATTTATTCCGGAATATGTGATGGGAAATCAATCTGACGTAAAAAATATATCTACCTAATGGTTTAAACAAAATTTATTGAACTATCCTACCTTTCTTTGATAATGTGATATGCCTTATTAATCTCCCTTATGTAGAGGCCAGGGTCATGAGGTAAGATATCCTACCTCACCAGTGGTGACATCACAATCTCTTGGCTGTGGTCAGAGAAAAGAAGGGCTAATAACATGTTGTTAGGCATAGAATAGAATCTGGGTTTGGTCCACCTATCACAGACTCCTGCTGTTTTCATAGACAGCTAGGAGCTTTTCTTGAACAAACCTTTATTGATTTGCTGTCTTCCCCGAGGTCAATTGTTTACATTTTCTAAATCACAACCAAGTAAGTGGTTGTTTCCCAGGGCACATGGTGGGGGAGAGGACTCACAAGGATGCTGGTGGGGGAATGGAAGACATCATGGCAAGCTCCTCTATTATGGAAGTCTGATCAAATTCCCTTCTGTGTCCTTCAGTAATATTTTAACGTGTTCTCTCCCCACGTATGTAATATTTATCGATAAAGTAATTGTGATGCTGATCTAATATGCCTCTCATGGTTCTTACATTAGCTTTCATGTATTTATAAGTTTTTCATCATGTGTTTTATTTTTTTTGTGGTCAGTTTTCATAACTAGGTTTATTTAAAATTTTTGTTTAATGAATTGTTTCTTGAGGTGCTAAGGTTTGAGCTCAGGCACGTGGTCTACCACTGATTTACATTTCCAGCCCAGTGTTTATATTCTACACAATACTATTACACAATATTTTATGAATGCATCTATCTACTCTTGTAGATATCATTCTGTTGTATTTTGGTTGCTAGCAAAAATACGGGCTCAGTTAGTTACATACATTCATGTTTTTCTCTCTCTCTTCCCTCTCAATTTGACTCTTTATAATATCAGAGTAAAGCTTTCTCTCTTTTTCTTCAGTGTTTCTATAAGACATTTTTTTTAAAAAAAATATTTCTGTCTTTTTTCCCCGGGGACATTCTTTGTGTTTCTCTTTATACTAATTTAATTTTGTGTTGATAAATGTCTCTTGGACTAATGTTTAAAGTGATTATATGGCTCCAGTACTTTTATTTTTCCAGTGTTCTCCTGATCCCCTTTTGTGGGTATATTGGTGTATTTGTTTTTCTTACCTTCTGTGGTCATCACTATCTCTCTAATTCTAAACTTCTCTATTTCAGTTTCACCCATTCACTCTTTCCTTGTTTCTGTTGTCCCAGCTCCTCCCTGTGTTTCCCACAGTCTCTTTTCATCTCTAATTCTTCTACCATGTTTGTTTTCATTTCTATAATTATTTTAGTTTTTTTTTAATCCTTAATAATTATTATTTGGGGTTGGTACACATCTTTTTTTCTTACTGTTTGCCATGATTTAGACAAGTGTTCCTCAAGGTCCAAATGTTTAAGACTCGATTGTCAGGTGGTGGGAACAAGTAGTAGATCTGAGCCTCAGAGAAGGAAGTTAGGTCTCGAAAGGGATGTTGGAACCCTTGCCTTCTCTTTGTTTCCTGGTTGCTGTGAGATGGGTAGTTTCATCACTTGCTTCTGCCATGAGGTCCTCTTCCTGTATGTAAAAAAGTCTACAAACCAGACTGAAAACTCCAATCTGCATGCCACAGTAGACTTTTTCTTGTTTTAACTTCAGATGTTTTAATTGGAGGTTAACATGCGTTTCACAGCTTTCTCCATAGGTTGTATTTCTTCTTCATGGTTTTCTATTTTTTATGGAGGTGCTTCATTAGCTTTTTTTTTTTTAATTTCATAGTTCAAAATTTCAATAAATTCTTCATCTTTTCCTTACGAGTGATTTTTGTTATCTATCTATTCTATCTATCTACTGTATCTATCTATCTATCTATCTATCTATCTATCTATCTATCTATCTATCTATATCTATTGAATTTTGGGTTTTGTTTTTATTTTCCATAGATTTTCTTTTTAATGGCATCTTTACATAATATATTTTACCAAACTGAGAATAATGTTTAGTCAGAAATTTGTGAGAAGTTTTATGGAGAGCAGGGGAGAAGGTGATATACCCTGAGCAACCCTCAGATTCCCTTTTGATAACAAATAAACAGACTACTCTTGAAAGTAGGGCTAATTGTTGGTATCCTTTATACAAAACCATCTCTGAATCAAACTGAGCCCATGAGGGCTTCTGATGATATGTCTGTCCAGCTGAGTTCCTGAAGCCACAGATGCAAGACAATAATGCAAGTTCTGTACTTCAGAGTCTCTGTGAGAAATAGTTTTGCCTGTATTTTCTGAAGTCACCATCACTCTGCCCTTTAACCTCTGATATATTGCTTTTATCCTTTCTTCTCACATGGCTTACTTGACTTCTACTCTTCACAGTCTCCACATGTATCTTGGAGTCTCTGGTTTATATGTATATTTTCTTTTAGCTTTTTGGAAAATAAAATTTGTGTTTTAAAGTTGCATCTCATTTTTAGATTGTTTTTCAGAAAGAGTACTAAAGGATAATGTTATGCAACTGTGGTCATAGCTCAGTAGTGCTACAGAACTTAATGGTACATAGTCACACCCCTCTAATTTATATTTATGAATGCACTAATTTTCTGCACCTACATATGTTTTATATGTGATGTTTCACAGGAAGACTACAGTATTTGATGAAAGATGAGACAAGGTCCATATATATAACATTTTTTTTTCCTCAGGTTCCTCTATGGTACTTACACCAACTTATGATAATTTTGTTTAGCGCCCTGTAGTCAGGGCTAGTTCATTAGTAGCAACAGAGTAGAATGAACACTTAGATGAGAAGAAATCAAACCACCGGATATAAACAATATATCCTTTTTTGACTTACAGCTTAATGTGAAGGTAAAAATAAAAGAGCCAAAGGCTTCATGACCTGGAGTTTCCCTGTGCTACATTGTAAGGAAAGCATGAAATGCCACTCCAACTGAGGGTGACTGTGATTTCGGGGAAGAATATACAGACCACTGATCTTTTACTTGACAATAATTTATACACATTTTAGCATATTGTGCCACATAAGTTGAAACAAATACACAAAGAGAACCACACATTGAAACAGGGTCGTTAACATAAAAAGGGAAAAGTTTATTTTACTTGTAGATATTAGGAAAGATGCTTCCAGAGAAGGCATTATTTAGAGGTCTCCCATAGTGAATGTTGATATCAAGGGAATAGGTGAGGTTTCCTTTTATAAGAAAGGCTATTTTTAAGGAGCAAAGTCCTTTCACGATATGTAGAATAGATAAAATTCTTTTTTGCATGAAAAATCACCTGTACAGCATTGTAAAGCATCAATAACATCTTAGACCTTGCACTAAAGGAATTATTAGTCTTTCCTTCCTTCTTTGCTTCCTTCCTTCCTTGGGTTAGGGATTGACAGCAGGATTTCACACAGCATTTTCACTAGTTATCTGCATCTTTTAAAACTAAATTTAGCTTTTTTTCTCTCATATACTACATCCTGACCCCATCCTCCCCTCCCTCTACTCCTCCCAGCTCCCTGCTCCCCCAGCCCGCACCCCCTCAGGAAAGAGCAGGCTTCCCAGGATTACTACTTAACAAGGCATATCAAGATGGAACAAGGCGAGGCTCGAGTTCCTACATGAAGACTGGAAGAAGCAGTCTAGCAGAGGGAAAAGGATCCCAAGGGCAGGTAAAAGGGTCAGAGACACTCCACTTCTACAACTCTTAGGAGTTCTATAAGAACACCAAGCCAGATAACCATAAGATATATGTAGGGGACCCTGCAGGCTCTGCATCTGCTCCTTTAGTCTCTGTGTGTCCTTAAGAGTGATGGCGGTTGTGGCACAGACTTTTAATCCTAGCACCCGGGAGGCAGAGTCAGGTGGATCTCTGTGCGTTCAGGGCCAACCTGGTCTACAGAGTGAATTCCAGGACAGCCAGAGTTACAACAGAGAAACTCTGTCTCGAAAAAAACCAAAGAAAATAAAAATAAAAATAAAAATGTCCTGTTCAGTTGACTGCGTGGGGCTTATTCTCCTGACATCTTCAACCTCTATGGTCTCCACAATCCCTCCTCCCCCTCCTCATCCAAGTTCCTTGGGCTCCTCCTGATGTTTGGCACTAGTCCTTTGCATCTGCTCGGATTAGCTGCCAGTGGAATCCTCTTTGGTGATGATCAGGCTAGGCTCCGATCGATGAGCACAGCAGAATATCATCAGGAATCGTGGTCTCCAGGCTTGGTCAACCCTGCAGTGTCAGAAATGGGCTCCCTCACTTGATGTGGGGTTCTGCCCTTCCATTGCCTCAGCAGATCCTGCAGATTAGGCTATAGATCCAAGGTTTTGTGACTGGGTTGGTGTCCCTAACCCACCACTGGAAGACTTGTTTGGTTATAGGAGATGGCCTGATTAGGCTCCCTATCTTGCATCATTAGGAGTCCTTGCTAGGGTCAACCTCGTAGATTCCAGGGAGTTTCCATTGTACTAGTTCTCCAGATTACCCCCAAATGTTCTCCAATTCTGGTCATCTTTCCCTCTATTCTCTCCCTCCATCCCTCTCTCTCCCATCTGATCCCTCCTGTCCTACTCCCTTCCTTCCCCCAGCCCACTTGCAATGTTTGTTCTACCTTCCCTTCCCAAGTAGAACTATGTGTCCCCACTGGGGCCCTCCTCATTACGGTCTCTCTGGGTCTGTGGACTGTAGTACAATTGTTCTTTACTTAAGAGCTAGTATCCACTTATAAGTGAGTACATACCATCATTGCCTTTCTGGGTTTGGGTTACATCGCTCAGAATAATTTTTTCTAGTTCTATCATTTGCCTACAAATTTCATGTAGTCATTTTTTAAATATCTGAGTAACACTCCATTTGTGTATATATTACCACATTTTCTTTATCCATTCTTCAGTTGAGGAGCATCTAGCTTGTTACCAATTTCTGGCTATTATGAATAAAGCTGTTATGAACATAGTTGAGCAAGTGTCCTTGTGGCTGGATGGAATGTCCTTTGGGTATATGCCCAGGAGTGGTTTAGCTTGGTCTTGAGGTAGGTCAATTTCCAATTTCCTGAGGAATAGCCATATTGATTTTCATAATGGCTGTACAAGTTTTCACTCCCACCAGCAATGAAGGAATGCTCCCATGCTCCACATCCTCACCAGTATAATCTGTCATTTGGTGAAAATCCTTTCCCATTCTGTAGGATGCTATTTTATCTTACTGATGGTGTCCTTTGCCTTACCCAGGATAGTTAAAACGATCCTGAACAATAAAAGAACTTCCGGAGGTATCACCATCTTGATTTCAAGCTGTACTACAGAGCTCTAGAAATAAAAACTGCCTGGTATTGGCATAAAAACAGACACGTTGATCAATGGAACCAAATCAAGGATCCAGACATAAATCCACACACTTATGGAACACCTGATTTTTGATAAAGGAGCCAGAAATATTAATAAATGAGGCCTCATGAAACTGAAAAGTTTCTGTAAGCTATCTACATCATCTTAAAGTAAATATGCATATCAAGTCTACCTTTAAACAACAAGTATTGTAGAATTATTTAAAATTTTTACATTAATACCAATTTTATGAGTATCATTCAACTGGAATGTTGATGTCAGGAAAAAGCTGAAAATGAACAGTAGTTTCTATCACCTGGCCAGTCCCCCCCACCCCACTTTCTGATATCTGAAAAACTGACTTGTTAATGAACCTTTATTTAGATTGAAAAGAATGAATGTGTTGAATGATTGGTGTGGGGACCACTTCTTTTATGTTGGGAGCCACTTAGGAGGATTCTATTGGCACTTTCATCGCACCCACAGCAAGGCACAACACAGGAGGCACAGGACTGAAAAGGTCACGTCTCTATTTTCTGAAAGCTTGAGTGCTTCCCAAGTGCTGAGGTCCTCTGCAGAAAGATCGCTACCTGCTATGTCCCTTGTTTTCAATATTCTTAATCAGGTTACCGGCAATAAGAGTGCTTGTTCCCTTTGGTTACCAAACAATGAAGCACTTATAACAGCAGGTCACCCAGGAACAGCACCAGCCAACATTAATAAGTTAAAAGCACCACTGGGAAGAGGAGGAATTGGCAGAACTGTCCAGCTGGTGGGCTGCGGATCTGTTTATCTTGTCTCTTTTTTTTTTTCTCTCTCTCTCTCTTTTTCAGGTTCATTTCTCAACAGTCTCTTTTCATTGTTTATATGCTTACCTGGGCAGATTTAAATTGCCTTAGTGGTGGTAGAGAATAATTAGCACTTTGAGCCTCGAAACTCAACTTTTTAATTTTATTAATGAGCTGAATTTAGTTCCCCTTTATCTTTTAACTGACCCCAAGAGCATTAGCAAAAAGTGTAGGAATATGAATGCAGGTGAAGTAATAAGGAAGAATTATCAGTCAACCTTAATTTAATTGGTGTCACCTTAGCTTTTAGTAGGGTAATAGGATGGGATTGCCACCTGCAATTATTCAAGGCTACTTTGCTGGCTAATTAGCTTACTTAAAAAAATTAAACAACCTTTCAAAAGTGAGTAAAACAGAACCTAGTGAGAATCATTAAAACACAATATCCATTATAAACAATTGGTGGAACATTGGAGAATTTGAGGAATTTGAGAAAACCAAGCACAAATTCTACACATGAAGGGAACTCTTGTTTCACGAACTTACCAAGACTTGAGGCACTGTGGTAATGTTGATGTGTTTGATGCTCCGAGGTCTCTTAGCTAATGTTCATTGTTAGACAGTCTCTTTGTAGTACACCCTGTAGAGATGGTATTATGGGTAGGAAGACTGACGTTTTTGGATAAAAGTGCAGTTTAGCCACTAGCCATTGTTGAATGGGTATTGATTTCCATTATGGCTACTTTGGCATATAAAGAAACACAAATGGAGTTGTGTGGCCCTATCAGGAGATAGTATGGGATCTCATATAGAACGCACAAATTCACAGAAAGTTGAATATTGCATCCTGCAAAATCTCTTCTGTTAAAGACACTCTCAGAATGGCATGCATGAAAGAGTATAACAGTCACGCTATTTCAGAGTTGTTTAGCACAATCTACCTCTTTCACATTCACAGAAATTCCCTAATATTTGCAATCTTGGATTGAAGCTCGTTGTTAACTTTTCAATTTAATGAGCACAAAGCGAAATTCACCAATGTTCTTGCCCAAGCATTAATCTAATTACAATTAATTAATAACATATTAATAATTAATAATTACTACTAATAATTAATAAAATAATTAATAACAATTAGTCTAATACAAAAGGCATTTTTTGATCATAGTTAGTTCTCTCTTCAAATGGAGAGAACTTGGGGGTCTGTGATAACAAATGGATGATAGGTGCTACTGATTTTTTGTGAACAACTTCTGAATATGATTCAAGCATACTTAAGATTTCAGTAGATTTGAGAGCCACTTTGTTTTACTTATTAGTTTTTAAAAAGGAAATATCAAATTTGATTTAAAGGAAGTCAACCAGGAACTAACTGAAGAACAACGGGCAAAACAGACCCTGAAAAGAGTACTGCAGTTACACTGACTGGAGGGCAGAGAAAAAGGAACATGCCATTCTCTTAGCTTGAGAAGTTGCAAGTTACTTGCAAATAAATGTCCTTGAGGGTGGAGGGATCCTCGGATCATTTCTGACTATCAGAGTGCATGTGAGCTTCTTTCCAAGAGTCCTGTACATCTCAAGAGGCAAAGTCTCCGCTTTCCTACACAAGATCCGTCCTCTGTCTCAGCCAACTGTCCACGGAGAGGTGACTAGAACAACACCATCACCCCAGATGCAGATCACGGGGATGTCCATTCTGGTGAGTTGTATTTCTCTTCATCAATCTCTATTGTCACAGTTTCTTCTACATCTCCCAAGATCATATTTAAATGTTGATTGTAAACATGTAATCTGCCTCTAAGCTCTTGGTCATTTCTCATCTTCACATAAATTTGCTCATCCAGACTGGGCCTGATGAGATCCAAGGCTCCTCTAGATGCTGGTAGTCTGTTGCTGATTCATGTCATCCACCATAGTTCCAAAAACCGCACCCTTTCCCACCTTTTCCAAGAACAGGCACTCCCATATCATACTTTATAACGGTTAGTTCCACAACTAAACATGATCACTTACTAACCTAAAGTCTTCCTTTTGCTGTATAAACTCAATGCTAACTATTGTGATTGTTAACATGTGTTGATGTATTTATCTGACAGGCACCATGCTAAAGACTTTATATTCTTTTATTTCATTTCATTTTTGCTATAACATTTTTGTGTTCATATTTGACAAAACAGTAGTTGAGGCACACACATGTGGAAGTGCAGAGAGGTGGAGTACGTGAGGTAAATTCTCTGGGTGGAAGGCTGCCACTTACATACCTTAATTTGTCTATTCCATAAATAGTGATTTCCTATTCTATACATTGGCTCATGCTGCTTCCTCTTTACTGACTACAACTATCCTATTTTTTTAAAAAGTGAAACTGATATGTGAAATATCAATAAATATCAAACGTTAGTCTTATTTTTTATTATGTTTAACATAGTCTTAACATTTAAACATTTATGGTGAAAGACAAATGATTATTTTGGGAATATATTTTTAAGGAATGTATAAAATAGGTCTTAAAGTTTGAATCCAGCTAGAACCAAAATTTCAGCTCACAAGTGCTGTCTCTCTTCTGTTTTAATTTTAGCCAGATAGCACTTTGGGGTATTCTCAAATGGGGGGAGTGGGGGGGTCTGTAAATTCAAGTTGCTATTGAAGATAATCTATAGAAATAGATGAGGAAATGGAAACCATTTTTCCTACATTGAATACATTCTGAGTTATAGTTTGATATGATAGAAATATTAAACTGCATTCCTGTCTTTCATCTAGATATTTTTGTCTAAAAATAGTGATTACTTATACAAGACTATATATCCTGTGAAAAATATTTTATATACATTGAACATCAGAGGCCCAGTTGCTTCTAAGAAAGTATATTCCATTATACTGACTGTCTTAAAAATGGGGTTAGTAAATCTCTGATTGGTTAATCAGCATCATTGAAGTATTGACTTGGATACAGGCTAGTATAACTTCTTTCTAGTAGGTAAAGATGTTAACTAAAGATCTTGGAGGAAACTAAGTAATCTCTTTCTCCTTACTGATCAAAAACAGTTAGCTGTATACAATCACCTTTAAGCCTTTTTGTAGCAACCCAGTTCTAGAATTGTTCATTCTAGACGCACAATGGTTCTAAATAACTGAACACATTTGCTATTGAATGCATGCATCTCTGAATATGCCACCTTAAAAAATGCTGCTTTAGTATATATTTTATTTTGAGTTCACATCAGTTTAGAATCAGAAAACACAGGAAGAAGTCTTCATATGGCTTCCCTTATTGGAGAACAGAGAATTCTGAAAAATAAAAACTTCCATAAATCAGTTCTATTAGTCAGCTTCCCATCTGTGTGGCAAAATAACCAAGAAACTGGCTTATGAGAAGATTTATTTTGGGTCATAGTTTTGGAGGTTTCAACCATGGTTATCAGCCTGGTTTTTTGAGCCTAGCTAGTGAGCTACCTAATACTAACATGGACATATATAGTGTAGCATGGTTTGCTAATAGGTTCATGTCATCCCCCAACCCCATTTAATGGTTTATACCTAGAACCACAAAGTCACTTCCATATATATTAAAAATGAGCTCATTTTTATTGCTAAATGATTCATAAGGCACCATGTTCTAAGATTCTCTGGGACAATACCTTATTCTTGAGGTCATAGAATTACCACTGCCACAGTACAAAAAGCATTTGGCTGGAATCAGTAAATCCATATTTTCATTGAAAATTTGCTATCAAGTCATTTGTGACCCCAGGGAGGTTTTAGCAATGTTTCTGAACCACAAAGTCCTGAGCTCCAAACCACATTATCAGACTAGATGTTTTCTTAGGTTTCAACTGAATAAAACAAAATTTGCTATATGCTCTAAGGTGGTGATTTAGTTTATTACTCTGGGAATAGCATATTTTCAGGTAAGAACTTAGAATAGAAGGCAATTTTTAGAAAATCTCTTATAACTATAAAAGGAGAGAATTTTATTTCAGCATTATTGTCCTGCAGATTGGAATATATCTTAGGTCTCACCATAATTCCTAAAGCATCATAAAAGAAAGTAATTGAACAAAATATGGTTAGCCAATAATAAAGACATGAGCCTGTCTCAGAATGCAGAAATCTATGTCTAGAACCAAGTGGAGGCATGCTAACATTTCTGCATATAGGTCAATATACTTGAAGACAGAAATACATTATTGTAAGAATTATTCGCTCACATCTGTCTGAAAATATAGAAACATTTAAGGGTGCTATTTTATTCTATTGTGTAGTATGTCAACACACTGAGACTACTTCTTGATTTGGAAAAGAGAGAAACTTTATTTTTAACCAATAGGAAGGCAGCTTAGAGAGGCCATATCTCTCAGATGCTTGAGAACTTTGTAATGCAAATTATACTGCTCTATTTTTTTCTTACCAACAACTTAATTTGGGTCAGGATTGATTAACTTGGATGTTTGCTAATCAGTTTGAAATAAGACTAGGCTGGGGTCCAACAGAAGTCTGCCAGAACTTCTTTTCCAAAGACAAGGTCGACAGCTGGTCTCATTTTGGTAATGGTTTTGTCCATTATCTTATCATTTGCTTTATTTTATGTGGTCCAAATCTCAAATTACAATTCTTTTGAAGACACTCAAGAGACAAGGAAAGAATAAATAAAGATTCCACACACAACACAGAGATATAGACTTAACAGTACTTGGTAATTAGATTAACTTGCTGTAAACTTTGATTTTCCCTTCCCACTTTTTAAAAAATAGTCAGTATGTACATTGTCACTTATCAATTTTTGCTGACTCTACCCTTTAGATATAGCTAGTGAGACACTTGTTGATGAATTAGGAAAAACAACTTTGATTGGACCATCAAAAACATGTGAACTTTTGCTCCATAATAATGTTTCTTGTGTCATTCTCTAGAATTTAAAAACAAAGCAGGATGTGATGAAGTCACTGATGTGTCAGAACCACAAGATACACTTATGGGGCCCAAATCCCAAGCCCCATAGGGAATAGTTATATAAAATGATGGTGTCAATCAGACTAGATGTAGGACAATGGGGAATAGTGTATGAATAGTGGGATCCATAAAAAGCCTAGAGAGGTTGTGCTTTTAAATATCTTTCAAATTTAGCTTATAAAACAAATACCAAGCTCACAAGACAAGAGTCAGGGTAAATGTATTAGTTACTTTTCTATTGTTGTGATGAAATACCACTTATGGAAGATAGAATTTATTTGAACTTATAGTTCCAGAGTGATAAGAGTCTGTGGTAGCAAAGAGGAGGGAGGCATGGTGTCTGGAGCTACAAGCCAAGAACGCACATCTTGAACTGCAAGCAGAAGTCAAAGAAAGCAAATGAGAGATGGTGGGAATCTTTAAACTCTCAAGACCCACCCCCTCCTCAGTGCCATACCCCGCCTCCCCACAAGACCACATCTACTAACCCTCCTCAAACAGTACCACCAACTTGAGACCAAGTGTTCAAATGCCCAAGACTTGGGGTGGTCTGGGGTCTTATTCAGAACACCATAGTATATATTATCAGTTTTGAAAAACTAGAGGTTGAGTGATTATATGAACTCATATTTCAAAGATATCAGTAAAATTTACTGTCTTTAAGAAGATAGGCAATACAAACTTAAAACAAAGAGAAAAAGGAAAGAGTAATAAGTTTTTTTGAGTACCCCATAGTGCTGCTAGGGCACTATGAGCCTGAGCAGTTTTACCTGGTGCACTGACCAATCATAATTCCTTAGTTACATCCAAATGAATCCATGAGGTTCATTCCAAATCAGTGCCTACTTTATGTATGGCTCTCTCCAAACACATAAAAAAGCCTCTTACCCAGTGCACTATTTAACAATTCCCTTTCAGGTCCCTCCATCCACAGGGATAAGTTTCTTTCTCAATAACCTTCTTTTTCACTGCCCTCACATGTCTTTCTTCACAATCAGCAAACTTTGAAGTCTTGAGGTGACTTTGGTCACTTTGGTGACTATGAGTTTCCAGACTCTAGTTGACTGAATTAATCACACCAAGAACTGACAAAGTATCTATTGCTCTCAAAGAACTCAGGACAAGGTGAGACACAGTGGTGGGCATGTGAACACTGCAATGTCATGGATCCTTGCAATGGCTACCAAGGCTATGCAGTGCCATCTTTAATTCATAAATGACAAATTTCAATCTTGTAGAGTTTAGGTAATTTCCAAAACATGAAAAGCAAGGAAAAAATAAGGTCTATGTTCTCTGCTTTATTCTTATGTATTACTTTTCCACATCTCATGTTAAACATGAGTATAATAGTGTTTTCTTCAAAGAAATATTGTAAGAAAAAGTTAATGATTCTACAAAGGCTTTGCAAAGTCATTATTTTGTTATGGTGTTGTTGACTAGGAAACTATGGTCAAGATTACTGTGAAAACATTAACATAGGTGATTGGGTTGCTTTTTGCAATGGAGATTCATAGAACAAATTGTTATAAAGACTTGGATCACATCATCACAGGGGTTTAGTCCAGAATCTGCAGTTGATCCATGAGAGACTGAAGGAAGCCGATGGTATGGTGCTTGCAAAAACTTTCTAAGTTTTACTTCTAGCAATTATTTACTTCTGTTTTAAACAAAGGGTAGGTCAAATGGAACATGCCTTAAGTGTAAGTCTATTTGAACTTTTCAGTAAGCAGAGATCAGGTTCATAAGATGCCTCAGGCTAGCCTGTCTAGTTGAAACTTTTCAATAATAAGTGTAGCTCACTGGGAACTATAAACATAGTGTACCACCCATGGACATTTCACTAGATTTTCGTTTAAATTGCCTCCCTTCCCTCCCTCCTGCTCTCCCCTCCTTCCCCCTCTATTTCTTTTCCTTTTTTCTTCCTTTCCTTCTGGCCTCATTAAATATAGATGGAGTTTGCTGGTTTATGTGATTAAAGATCACTAAGAAACATTAAGCAAATAACCCACATAAGACTGTCAGGATCAGCAGGAAAATGCTATGTGATGATTCTCAATCTTTTGGAGTCGAAACTTCTTGATACACTGTAAAAATTTTTGAGATAGCTAAAGCACTTTTGCTTTTATTGGGATATAAAGAAAATAAAGTGAAAAATATGTAAATAAATATATTCAGTATGTATTAATATTATGAAGATTTGAAACAAATGTTAAAAAGCATTTTAATTTTATTAAGAAACATCTGTCAACTAGCCTATTTTCGTGACAATTTCTCCAATTTTTAATGTTTGAATCTTAGGTAAGTTAATTTTTACTTATTTACCTTGGATGCCACACACTAATACACTTCATTAAATTGAAAAATAGGTTTTATAATTTTTGTCAATTTATTGATGAGGAATCACTTTGTCATGATTTGTTTTAATTTTTAAAATTTTCACACAATATATTTTGATCATGTTCTTTACCCTTCCTCAACTCCTCCCAGATTCCTACTTAGCAACTTCATGCTTTTTTTTTTCTCTCTTAAAAAATAAAAAAACCCAAATCAAAATAACAATAGCAGCAGCAGCAGCAGCAACAACAACAACAACAGCAAGAACAAACACACACACACACACACACACGCACACGCACACACACACACACCCCATAGAAAACATGGAGTCTGTTTTGTGTTGGCCAACTACTCCTGAGCATGAGACCTGCCTTGGAGTATGGTTGTTATGCCATTGAGGAAAAGTGATTTTTCTTCTCATATCAACTGGAAACAGTTTCTTTGTTAGGAGTGGAACTTTGTGCTCACTTATCCTCAGTGCTGAGATTTTTCCTCCATCTGGGTTGCCTGGCTCACCTTTGATATAGGGACTGGTGCCTGGCCTTGTCCCATTTGTTGTGCCCTGTTTGAGCAGTGACCCTGTGAGGACTGCTCCCTTCTCTGGGGAGGAGTGAGAGGATGAGTGGGTGGAGGTAAGGAGGATATATAATAGGAGAAGAAGGAGGGTGGGGAGAGCTGGGAGGAATGGGGAGAGAGTAGGAAGAGTGTTGATATGTATTATATAAAAGAAGAAAAATAAACTAAAAAAAATTAAAATACTAAAACTGAAAAAATTTGAGAAGAGGAAGTGTTTTATATTTTCAACTTGACCTTCATATGTAGATTAGCAGAAGACTCTCTTGTTTCTCAACTGTCTTTTGTGACAAAATCCGTGACAAACCATCTAGAAAACCCAGTCAAAAGTCATTGAGAGAAAAAGAGCAGGAGGGACGGTGGCAACTTAGTGTCATTGTGAAAGTGGGTTGCTCTCCTGTAAGCATTGAAGGAGTCTGATTCATAGAGGTCCTTGACCTGTGCTATGAATACTAGTAGCTATTATGGTTTCAACACACTCAGCATGCTAAAGGCTTGGTCAACAGTGTGTGGTGGTAGTGGGAGGTGGAAGAGCTCTTATAATGGGGTCTGGCTGTGTGAAGTTAGGCCACTGGGGTGCTTTTGTAGGGAGTATTGAGAGTTCAGTCTCATCTCTTCTCTTTTGCATCTTCGGCAGCCACAAGGCAGCTTTACTTTCCTAACACAGGATCCCTAACCCAATGCTCTGCCTTGCAACAGGCTCCAGAACAATGGGGCTGAACCACTATGGACTTAAAGCCCCGAAACAATGAATCAGAATAAATTTTCTCCTTTTAAGTTGATTATCTCAGTTGTTTAGTCATAATGAGGGACAGCTAGTGAGTTGCTTTCTGAGCTAGTCATGCAAGACCTGTTTGAGAAGCATGTGATTGAAGACCTCTCTTCCCTCCTCATTAGATCTCATAGATAATTAATTCTTTTAAGCTAAGGCATCATCAGAGTAAAATATCAGTCAGAGAGATAACACATTCGGAGAGTAACAACTTAATACCTTAGTGTGAACAAATAATTCATTACAACAGGAAGGAGATGAAACAAGGGAAAGACCATAAATAGAGTTGGAAACCCTCTTTCTTCAACTAAAGCCCAGTTTCTCTATTTCACATGACCTAGAAAACCACATGCTTGGTGGATACTTAGCTCACAGCCACAGAAAGAAGCTGCTTCCTAATCTGTGTCAATCACTTATCTTCAGAAGCTGCTGGACCTGTAGCCATTAACTTCCAATGAGCATTCCTTGATGTGTGGAATAAAAACCAACCAAAGCCAGCCTCACTACCTTCTGTGAAAATAGTATTTTTATTGATATCTGCTCTGAAACTTCTTTATCTCTCTTCATCCTATTTTGTCTTGAGGGTAGAAATGTCCTATTCTGTCTTAGTGACTAGTATGTTTTCATAAGTCATTTCCCTCCATTAAGTCTTATCTTTAGGTATTTGCACAGATATTCTTTATTCCTAAAACGGTACATATTCCAGTAGAGCATCTGTGCTGAGAAAACCTTGGATATTAAATTTTAGTCTTCATTAACAGGACAAAATGATAATACAGTGTCAGGTAATACATATAATACAGCTTTATGTTAGTTTCTGCAGGTTGAATTATGAACATATTTAATTGTGGACAAACCTAATACACTTTAGCCAATGACTATCATGCCTCTGCATTATAAATGTTGATTTCTTTCCAAGCTCTGCTTTCTGTGTGAGATGAATCTGATGAGCTCTTGAAACCAGCCACCAAAGAATGAATTTCTGAACCTGTAGAATGTGCAAAGATCATTTCATGTAATTAGGCTGACATTAGGTCACTCTAGGGTAAGCTCAATTTATAGTTTTGATGGGATGCCTAAATTTGAAATAATTCACACCAGAAAGAGGAAGCAAATGTAGTCAAGAATCCAGTGTATACAGGGAACTTGGAGGCAGAATTACTTTGGCTTCGGGCTGTGAATAGAGGTGAAGAGTGAGGATTAGGTTCAGGGTAGGGTGACCCCCTGGAGATCATGACTGAGAATGAAGACAGCAGTTGCTTTGTGAACTATTAGGGCAGTTTTCAGTGCTGTGGCAGGACCAACAGTTATGAGCAGTAAATTTCAGGCTGAGGCATCTGTGCAATATAGTTGCTTATTCCCATCTTCAAACACGTTTCTGCTGATGACTCTTACTGTAACAATACCTCTGAAATAATCCATAATTTAAAATTTCTTGTTGTAACATAATTTTGGAAAATGTAGTAGCCCCTCAAAGATATATACTACATTAGGGAAAGTATATAATTATCAAATCAGTTACCTAGGTCTTTAAGTTTTAAGTTTTAAGTAGAATCCAACTGCGTCAGTAATTCCTGGTGTTTAATTTATTGGCTTATCATTTGTATATATAGTTTCATTTCCACATTACAGGCAAAGCATATCCTCAGAGATTTATTGCTAGGAAACCCTACTTTGTTTTGTTTTTTATTCTCCTCTTTTTGGGTTCTGTAATTCATGTTATCAAACAGTTGCTACAGTTTTCCTTATTAGAACAAGCTAGAGGTAGGGTTATATTAATATTAATTTATCCCTTCCCTTGTATGTGTGTAGTATATGGAATCTTAAAGAACTTGTTTGTGAAGAAAAAGGATAAACACCTTGGGAATGAACCAAGCACTCCTGTATTCTCCCTTTGCAGGGATTATCATGTTAGTTAATTTTCTGATATTGTGATAAAGCACCATGACTAAGACAACTTACAGAGGAGCTTGCGGGCTTTGGTTCCAGGGGTTAGAGTCCATGGTGGTGAGAAAGGGGAAATCTAGGGTTCACATCTTGAACAATAAACACGAAGCAGAGAGAGCAAACTCAAACTAGAAATGGTGAGAATCTTCAAACTCTCAAAGAGTACCATACTTTTCCCAACAAGAATAAACATTCTAAACTCCAAAAGCAGTGCCACCGACCCAGGATTAAGTACTAAAATGCTTGAGCTACAGGGAGCGTCTCATTCAGACTACCAGAGCTGTGTAGATGACTTCATTTGAAGGTGGAGTCTTTCTCCAACATAGTGCTGCCTCTTCCTGCTCAGTGTCCATGCTTTCCTACCTGACTTAGCCCTCTAGCCATGCTAATCTGTCTTTTAGCTTTGCCATATCTGATTTTGCCTGAGAGGCGTCTGTTGTCTCTGCAGAGGATTTCTGCCTTTCCTGCCTTTCTACCCATTTCTGACTCCTCACTCCCAAATCTCTCTACAGTCATTCCCCAACTGTACAAACTGTCATGGAGTCCTGTGTTCCTTTCATACAACACACATCTCCATATGTAATACTATGTGCTGTGGTTTATGTGACTGCTTCTTGAGTGTTCTGTTGAGGACTAAGAGTGGGGCCATCTATTTGTTTTTGTTTGCTGCTTCCTAATTAGTGTAAGTCACAGGGGCTGATACACATTGAATATTCTGTGAATGCTAGCACATCAAGTATTGAATAAACAAACAAAACTGAATGCCTATATAATTTTTTTTTTGATGTATGTATACTGTTTTCTGCCATTTGTGTCCGGGCTCTTAAAGGCTTCTATGTTTGGGAGCCAAAAGATAGATGTTTTCTTAAAAGGTAGTAACCATTTCTAAATGCTGTATCTAAGTTCTGAAGCCTTTTGTAACTGTTACTACTTCACTGGTAACTGGACCCCTATTGGAACTTCACCTCTTGGTTCCTTTCCTGGCTGTTGGCTGTTACTGAGAAAGATTCCTAACTAGTGACTTCTTAAAACCTCCTTTAGCTCTAAAAGATTAGGAAGGAAAGGAATGAAAGAAGCAACTTTTTAACAGCCCTTTCTGGCTGTCTTAATCTGTCTAAGCCTGGGGAAGTAAACTAACTTCTATAATCCTTTATCCCAATGGTTTCTGCCAGTTATCTCAGTAACTTCCAGTGTCTGAGGAATCCCAGCAACAGTCTGCCATTTTCTTATTTTCTAGAATTATCTCTCTTTATTTGAGAATTGTTTCTGCCTGCTTTCCCTATCACCAGCTTTTGGAGCTCGATTTTTCCCGTTACTACCCAACCTACTCTGGTGCTCACTGTTCCCCTGACACCACTGAAATGGTGGTGTCCAACTGTCACACTCTTTAATTGGCTCCCCCGAAACTGTTCCCAGAAGTCCAAGTGGCATGTAATCATATGGAAGGCTGCACAGTACAAAAAGCATCTTTTCAAAGTGTTGCCCTACATACCTACTTATTACAGACCTCAGTTAGTGATAAGATAAACAAATGAAATGTATCCTATTGTGAAGGAGCTCAATATTACAATGAGACAGTCATATAAGGAGATAACTATACATAGTATAGGAAGACCTAATACAGGGATGTTATGTTATTTAGATATTTTGTCATTGTGAGAAACCCCCCTACATAAAGTTAAGGAGGGAAAAATATATTTTGCTTTATGTTTCCAGATAGTTTAGGCCATCATCATGGGAAAGGCATTGTGGAAGACTTTACTTCATGGTGGCCAGGAAGCGTAGGAGTGAGAGTGCCTGAACTCAAGGGTTTTTTTCCTTCTCCCTTTTCATTCTCTCCTGCTTATTAAACAGAGGTCTTCGCCTCTCAGTTAATATGTATGTCAGTGTGGGCACACAGACATACCTAGAAGTATGCTTTATTGATCTGCTAGATACTTTTTCAACCAATGAAGTTGATGAGAGATTCACTATCATAGAGATAAAATCAAATAAAGAAAAATAAGAAACCAAATGAATGAGCAAATGAATGAATGAGTAAATAAATAAATAAGTAAAACAAGAAAAAACATGATGGGTACACAGAATGTGGAAAGACAAGCCTGTCAGTGGATGCTAGGGCATGCAAGAGGAAATTCTGGTTCTTATAGAGCTTCTCTGATTCCATTCCTCTTCTGTAAATGAATAATATTTACTGATGCTACAGGAAGTTAGGTAGCCCACCTAAGGCACATGAGCTATGCTGTCAGTTGGAATTACTGTGTTTTAATCTCTGGTCAAGATTTGTGTATGTTTCCCATCTTCTGCCAGTAGAGAATCAACATTTCTTCCTAAAATATCTTCAGTTTTTCAGAGGTTCATGTTTGTACAGTGATTTCCAAATCTGGTTTCTTCCTTCAGTGAATTTTTGCCCTCTGTTCTATGATAGTTTTAGGATAGATACTTGTTCTGGAATCCATTGAGAGCGCTTAGCAAGAACTTCAGGTGGGTAACAGGCTTTCTCAGAATTTTAAGCAGAGAAAAATTAAGATACTGCTACAACTTATGCCACAACTTCAACTAGGATGGCTCATTAGATACCCAATATTAACTCATAGAGTGGTTGTGATACTGGGTACAGTTTCTCTCTGTTCTCTACTCTTATTTTTCAGGAGCTACAGGTAAGCAACAGACAAACCCAAAGCAGTATTAACAATATGGACCTTTTCCTTGGTGACTTTGGGGTGTCAGTAGTAAATATCACATTGTTTTACAGGAGAGGAACGATCAGAGAGGCTAGTAAGAGTCAAAACTGGAACCTAAGCTTGAATCAAATAAAATATCTAGGTTTCTTCTGTTCATTTGTTTTCTTGTCAGTTTCCTGTCATAGGATATAAAGAATAGATGGAAGAGTCTCTAGCTTCACTTACTAAAACTTTAATATTTAGAGCACTGAGCTACTCAAATACTCATGCATTAAGGAAGACCAGCTCATATGAGGAAGCATTTAGATTCTCAAGTCAATTATCTCAGAGAAAATCTTATCCAACAACCAGCATCATAGAACCACCAGACACCAAGCCAGGCTGTTTCCAATTGATCTTGAGCATTGGTCATTTAATTGTCCTGGTTTTTGAGTCTGTGTCCGAAAAGGCAGACATGATAGAACAGACACAGCAATGGCTGCTTTGCTGTTTATGGCATCTGTACCTACTTTAGGCTTCTGTGTTTGGGGATGGTTATACAGCTGGGTTGGTTATGTAGTGTTCACATGTTTGAGCCAGACCTGGAAAGGAGAGTGGGGATTTTCAAGGCAAAAACTGTTTGGAAAAGTTTTGGCTTTTCTTGAGAAAGTGAGAACTGCCATGTAGCCAAGAAATGAGAAGGGGAGATGAGAAATGATAAGGTAGATGATGTTCTGTACAGCTGCGTGGAAACCACTCTGGACTTGTTAATTAATAGAAGTGATTTTCTCCCACACTTTGGGGTAGTAATCCAAAAGAAGAGTTTTTAAAATACATCTTGTTTGAAGGTGAGAAGTTATAACATGATGTAATTTTGGAAGGCTTTCTGAAAGTTTGATTGGATACAACACAACTGCGGGGTGGTGGAAAGCTTCTGTTATTCCTCATTAGTTAGCATCACTCTCTAAATACAAACACAATCGAAATTAAGTTATAAACTATGCCTTATCTGATAAGTAAGTTTTTACATAATTAGTTTAAAACAACCTCTCTAATTTCTCCTGACTCTTCATATTTAGTGTCTGTAGGGTTTTCTGTGGGGGAAACTGTGATGATGGAATTGAGGACCAGAAGCATTCTTACTAGAACATCCTGGCTACTAATACATTTTGTATGTAATTTTCTACAGAGGTATTGATTTTAATCAGCTTTCAAGATGTAGCACCACATTTGTCAAGGTAGAAGACCCAAATGTCCTTTTTTTTTTTCATAGTGGAAAACTGGGTATAACGAATGTGCTCAAATATATTAGTTATCTATTAACCTCAACAGGCAAGAAAGCATTAGATCATTAGCTGCAGCCAAACCAACTCCTACGGGGATGCAGAATCAGCAGAACTCATGACCTGTGAAGATGCTGGTGTGTTTGAGATGCCTGGTGAACAGTGGAGCAGGCGCGCTGTGAGATGAGCACGTGAGATACACAGCGCGATTGTCCCTCTTACGGCAGGAAGACATCCCCGCTTTATCAAATGCTGTGCTGCGTGTATCAGAATTCATGGCCTCATCTATCTCTGGGATACTGTATGAGCTTTATCATGCTGGAAGGGTTTCAAGTTTTGATTAATTTTTCGCAGTTTTATTTGCTTATTGAAGTGTAGCTTGATTGTGTGTTTCACCCGTTTTCTTTTAAGCACTGACAATCTTGATTAAACTTCCCTTTGAGAAGAGGGAAGAAAACAGCAGAGTAACTGTCACAAGTTCTTTGAGCTGAATTGCTCTAAAGTGCTTTGAACATATCCGCCCAAAGTAACCCCTCCAGAAGATTAGTGGAAGAAAGCCACACTGGAATGATGGGTTGTGTTGGCTCTGTTTTTTTTTTTTCTCCTAAGTTTCTTCATACAGCTCAGCTGCATGGTTTATTTCTATATCTTTTCTTTGCTTCTTAACTCATAATAAAATAGCTGTCACACTATTGACATAGCTGTTTGGGGATTTAAATTGCATGAGACAGGTGTTTCATTCTGTGATGTTACTATAGATTTTTATTGTCAGAAATGCAAACCAAGGCACAAAGTATTCACGACTTTGTGCCAGGCAGGATGGAAAAGAGATCTACACAAGGCTAATACTCAAGTTGTGGGCTGTGATTAATAAGAGTTTCACTTGCAATTGCTAAAGAGAAGTCTCCATGGCTTTTGAATGTTCAAATTTCACCAAAATTATCCACAATCTTATGCATTTGCATCTCTCTCTCAGTAACTATATGGAACAGTCTGAATTAAGTCCTTGGGTAATGTTTTAATGGTCAAGAACTTAGTTTCTTTTAGGATTTTGAGGATTTATTCAGAAAGGACTTATTGAACACCAGTTATTTTTCAAGTTTGACACCATTGACTTGAGACTCAAAGAAACTTAAGATTCAAGTTCAGGTATCTCATAATAGGGTGCTATGGAGCTATATTAAAATGGGGACCTGAGATAGGAAGCAACTAACACCACATAGGTACTCAGATGACAAACTCTGTTGTAGCATTGGTTTCTGAGAGCACATTTACATATCTCTGCATATAAAAATTCTATATTGAGAAATGACAACTTCAGAATTGAAGGATGTTTTTGCTGTAGTAAGCTGGTCACCTCTTTTGTTTGAGTTTAAAAATATGATTAGCTATGTAGAATAGGACAGGAAAAAAATACCACAGACAAAGCTTGCCTTGTTATTAAGTCAAAAACAATCAAATAAGAAAGATACAATTTAACTTTTAGGCTGTATAAAAAAATTTAATGAGGAAAGTTATTACATAGAAAGAGGAGTTAGAAGAGTCCTCTGATCACTTGTGCAAGACCTGCACAGACACACACATCACACACTCACTCATATAGACACTCACACACACATAAAGTCTCTCACACACACACACACACACACACGAGTCATGAAAGTTGGAGATAAACTATTGTGAAGGAGGGGGGTCATTAGGAGTAGATGGGGGATATAAATAGTAATGGAAGGTGAATATGATCACAATACATTGTTTACAAGTATGAAATTGCAAAAAATTTAAAAAATCCTGATATTAATAAAACCATGAAAATAGGCTTTCACAGTTCTGGAAGCCTGAAGTCTGAACCGAAGGTATCATTGGGACCTGACACTCTAAGCACTCTGGAGACAATCTTGCCTTGTGTCTCTCAGCCTCTAGTAACTCTGGGTGACTTTCAACTGTGGGAGCAGCATTCCAATCTCTACCTCAATGTTCACATGGCTAACTGTGTCTGTGCTTTCCTTAGAAAGACTCTCATCACTTACAGCCCACCTGGATAATTCAGAAAAATCTCATCTCAAGATGGTAGTGATCTCATGACAAAATGGTCACTGATAGCCTTTTAGGAAGAATGGTAACAGAATACAGTTAAAAAATGAATATTTTTAAATGTAATGTTGATATGCTAATTAACAAAGTAAATGAAATAAAATATATCAATGTTATAATTAAACTATGATTTATAATAGTCTATAACTGGACCAGTTATGACAATGAAATAGTATAGATAACAAAGTCATGTTTTATAAGAAGATTAAAATACTCATTTGAATAGCTTTTTTTGTAGGAACATTGGTTACCAGTTTGGGATTCATATATCTGACTTTAAGAAACACAAAGTTCAATGCAGTATGATTGCAAGTTTTAAAATAAATCACCTCATACATATAAAGTTAAGAAACAAACCTTCAAATTATGATCGTTATTAATCCCAATGATAGAACTGTACAAAGCAATTTTAATCTTATTTGCTTTTATTTACTTATAAATTTTGTATTTATAATAAAATGATGTTCTAAAGTGTTTTGTTTTTCCACACTGTAATGGAAAAGTTATAGGTAGATAAAACTAATTCACATTTTTATATAATTTAACTCTTTCAAGACTGGTCTGTCTTTGTTATGATTATGTTTGGGATCTGCCTTAAAGTCAGAGGAGCATATGTAATAGAATCATGGAATTTTGCAATTGGATGACAACACTAGAATGTTCCTATAGTATGTCTTCATTCTTAGGTATAGAAAATGGTCCACAGGGAATTGCATTCTTGACCTAAAAAGTATAGCTCCTCGGAGCCATCTTTGCTGGGGTTTGTGGTAGCTGTCTGGATTAGCAGTTGATTTCTATATACAGAAAGTAATGTACCACAACACACTTGCTTAAGATAATGCATACGTATTACCACAGTTTTTGTTGTTGGGAATCTGGGTATGATTCCTGAGTCCTGTGCATTTCTCAAGGCTGTTGATAAGGGCTAGGTGTCTCATCTGAAATCTTGACTTGGGGAAGATCTATTTTCCAGTCTCACATAGTTGCTGGCAGGATTCAATTACTTTTGGGCAACTGGATTGGGGAAGTCATCCTTAGCTGTCTTTGGGGTTATCCACTTGTCTCAATACATTTCCATGAAGCTTACCATCTAGTTTCATTAATGCCAGCAGGAGGGAAGCCTACTGGCAAGATGGAAGCTTCAATCTTATAGGCCTAATCCCTGACAGACCATCCCACTGTAGTTGACTTATATCAGAAGACATAAGTCACCTTGCCACCCTACATTTAAGGAGTGAGGACTAAACAAAGTCGTGAATGCCAGGCTATAGAGACCACCAAAGGGAATTTTTAGAGAGTCTTTACTGTATTGACCTTCCAACAGTATTTCAAAATTGTGTTCAGATGTCATATTTTTAATAACATTTTATTAATAAATTGAGTTACATACAATGTATCTCAGTAACCCCCATTCCTATTCTTCTCTGTTCACCCTCTCACCCCTGTGCCTTCAAAAAAAAAACAATAAATAAAAAGACCAAAAAAAAAACCCCAAATAAAAGAAAATTAAGTTCAACTTGTGTGGCAGGAACACGGATCATGGGCGTCACCATGGTTTCTGGAAGCAGCAGGCTGCTCTGATATGGATACTTGCTTGTACCATCCTAGCCCAAGACCAAGCATGATGAAGTTCAACCCCAAGTTAGGCCTCACTGCCCAAGCTCACAGGTACCCAGGCCTCTAGCATGAGCCTGGCAGAAGTCATGTTTTTATGTAACAAATTTGTGATGAAATAGAAGATTGGGGCAAGAATCTTGTACCTGTATCTCTATATGATCGGTTCTTAGTATGTAGTTGGTGCTTCATTCATGCTAGATTGTTCAAATTTTCTTTTATGTATTCATTTAACAATTTACATTCAGTGGATGCCAAGTACCTTTTTAAGTGCCTCAGACATATCAGCTAATAAAAGCAGGTCCTTTCATGGAACTTAACAATGTAGTCAAAAGTGTTGATGGAGTATATCAAGCAAGTATACACTATACCTCATGTGCATAATAAATGAAGTAGCTAAGAATGAATAAGAAGCCAGGAGAGGTGAGTAAGTGTCAGAAGTGGTGTTATGGTTTGACTTTCAAACACTTTCCACAGGATCGTCTTTTGCATACTTGATTTTCAGCTGCTGCTCCTAACTTGAGACGTTGTAGAATCTTTGTGAGGGGAGAACTGAAGTTAGGTTACTGGAGGTAAGTCCTTGGGGTTCTATCATCTCTGCCCCCTCCACTACCTCATTAGCTATGAAGTGAGTAGCTCCTCTCTGCCTTATATTCTCATCTCTATGGTGTTCTGTCTCAAGGGGCTAGTCCAAGGGCATGGATTGACCACCCCCCCATGGTTCCTGCGGGTGCGAACACCTGACCAATGAGGTTGAGGGACACAGAATTTGGGGAGCTCTGAACCAATCGGAGCTGCACAAGCCCTTTCCCAGGGCCCAGCCCGAGACTCCGATAAAAGCCTTGGGGGCAGGGGGAAGGTTCCGCGGCCCTGCCCGCACCATGCTTGATGCCCACCAAGCTTGACCTGTATGAATCCCAGACGTGCGCTGGTTAACAATAAAGCCTCGGGCGTTTTGCAGCGACCTGGAATGTCTCGTGTTTCTTTAGAAGTCCGCCTGGCTAGCCCTTCACTATAAGACGTATTCTATGTGTCTTATGAAGGAGCATTAAGCTTGCCAGTTAAGGGTTCCATAGAAGAGTGAGGTACTGAGCTCACTCATCGTAGTTTCAATTGTTTACCCTCCTTCGTGGAAGCTGAGGAACCCATCACGGGGACTAGAGCTGGACTCAGACCCCCACAGTGTTCTGCTTAATTGAATGGGACCATATAACAATGGACTGAAACTGAGCCAAAGTAAGTTTTGCTTCCTCAAGTTGGATATATCAATCATTTTGGTCACAATAATGAAAAGCTGACTAGTATAAATGGGCAGAGTAGCTCCTACTATATTGGTATTTGAGTATATGGAAAAATACTAGAGCACATCATGTGGGTATGTGTCTAGTTGAGCAGAAATGGAAAGATACCAGAACACATCTTTCTAGAGAAAGAAAGCCTGTAATAGCTGTGAGAAGATGCTGCTCAGGTCTTTGGCGGTCTGACTGGAACTGATAATTGTTAACAATTGGCCAATAGTCTGTTGCTTCCCTACAGGCCATCATGAATTGCTGGTGACTAAGCATGGCAGTATACAGAAGCAGATCCATTGGAGGGAAATAAAGGACTCGGTTGTTAAGGAGCGTGGCTTCTAGGATTCCATTCCCAGCCTTCCCAAAATTCCTCAAAATTGCGGCATATTTTAAATTTTTCTGTAAATTTTCCCTTTTCATTTCAAGCCCCCTTCAGCCTTTTATAGAGATTTCTACTAGTGTATCTTTTGTATGTCAAATGCTATTTTTGTGTTTACTGCTTTAATGTCCCCCAACTTCTGCAGTGTTCTAAGTAGAACTTAAGTAAGTTCATAGGTCTGTAAGTGGTTGAGGGATGTAACCCAGTGGTAAAGTGCTTGTCCAGCCTTCTTGGCCTGAGTTGATGAGAAAGAGAGAGAAGTGGAGGGATTGGAGTTGGAATATTAAATAGGCCAGTATGACTTTAATGGAGTGAGCAGGGATAAGAGAAATTGGGTATAACAGTAGAAATGAATGGAAAGTCCTTGCAGGACAAAAATAGTTGCATTGTAAGACCTTACAAAACCCACCTTTGCAAAAGAAGATGAAAACTGTTAAACAATGGCATGTGTATTAATTACAGAATTTAAAGGAAGGAGATTGAGAAGCTGGTACCTGCGGATCTCATTAGCAGCATTCAACATCTGTCCAGGTAGTAAACGTAAATGGTCCAGTTCTGGGCCATTACATTTTTGATGTTGCTCATTAAAGCGACTTACGAGCTTTAGTTCAAAAGGCTGTTGCCATTGTGTCTGAAAGAGGGGTGCAGAGTGCATTTTATGCAGATTTAATAGATTTGTAATGAATGATCCTGTCCAATAAGTTGGTTAGAACATTTGGGCATTCACGTGAGAGTGACCAGCAATGTCATTTTCTAAGACTCCTTTGCAGTGCTAATCATTTGAATGGAACTTAACACACTGATAGCAGTGAGCATGAAGTATAGGTTGCTCCTGAAAATGAGGATGACGGATCTTTCATTGTTGTTAATTATTTCTTTTATTAATTTCAGCATATCCCCTTCCCTTTTCTCCTTTCAAACCTTGCTCTCTTTCAAATTCATGGCCTCCTTTTCACTAATTGTTACATATATATATATATATATATATATATATATATATATATATATATAATAATATATATATATTCCTATATATATGTTACTTTTATAATATATATGTAATGTGTGTGTGTTTTATATATATATATATATATATATATATATATATATACACACACACACACATATATATATGATGTTATATCTAATGTTACTTGTATGTGTATTTTCAGGGCTAACCATGTGGTACAGGATGACCAATTGGTGTGCTTTTCCCTTGGAGTTGATTATTCTTAAGAGCTGTCAATCAGACTCAAAGGAAATCACCAGGTGCTACTGAAAGGTCCAGATGAAGAGAAACTTCGTCTTTAGAGGTCCACAGCTTCAGATCCCATTTTACCCAAGGTCACAAGTGTGTGGCCATCTAGACTTGGCAGCATTTTCCAAAGGGCACTTAAAATACTTCTATTGCTCCCTTCTACCTCCATGAGTTGTGTATGACAGATCTTTTCCTATGCTGATAATATGAAGATTGGAAAAATCTCTTACAAAATGATGCTCAGTCAAGCGATGAATGCTTCAGAAATTAGTCTTGAATATTATTACTGTGTATCAATTGAAGTTGGATGAAGAGCTCTACACTCACCCAAGTTCTTTTCCATACTAATTAGATACTCTTCAAAGGTGTAATTACCATTTAAAAATTACTTTGGAGTGCTGGATAGACAATAGATTTTTAATGTCTTGTAATTTCTTTTCTGTGTCTCTCATATTTCTCTGGCACTTTCTTATTTTGCAGATGAATCACAGGAACTTCAAGGACGTTCCTCCCTCACAAGTTAAAATTCTAAACAAAATTCTGCTCACATGGAAAACTTTATTCAATTACCGGAGAAAGACCATAATAATTAAAATTTTGATTGCACTGATTATCAAGTTGCTTGAAACCCCTGATACTGCCTTGAGCAGAGAATGGTTTCCAGGCCCTGAAGTGAGCTGTCTTGTTTACAAATGTTGGGTAAAATAAGTTTGATAATGTGTCTATTGTCACAATTTGTAGCACAACCCAGACTCCAATTATATCCAGTGGCCAAACCCAGCCTCTGTGTTCTTCAGCTCCTAGTGGGCTATAATTTGTATATTGAGTAACTCCTCCAAACCCTACCTGTTAAAGGTTTGATTAGTGCTCTGTAGTTCCACTGGCAGGTGGGGAAACATTTACTGGGTGGAACTCAGTATATGGAAGTTAGATCATAGTAGGGGCAGGCATTCTCTTGAAGAGGTGATCAGGACCATAGCTCCTTTCCTCTTTCTCCTTTTTTTACCCTTGCTACAAGGAGGTGAATGGGCATCCACTGCCTCATGCTCCCACCATGATGTATCCTGCTGCCACAAGTCCAAAGTGACAGGGCCAAGTAGCCATGGACCCAAACCTCTGAAACCACTAGCTAAAACACAAACCTTCCTTTCTTTTACATTGACCTTTCTAGATATTTTGCTACACAAATAGAAAGCTGACTATGACATGGTGTTTCTTGACACCTTGTGTTATTTCAGAAGGGTAAGATTGATATAGAGACTTCTGAAGTTGATGAGCATGGAATGCAGATATTTTAGTGATGTTTATAATGTGGCCAATGTAGGAAAGCCTGCTTGTTCTGTGGCTGGAATGAGTTGGTCCAGAAAGCAGAGCTTTTACTTATAGAGTGGTGATTGGCTCAGGTAAAATGGTGTCAAGGAGACACTTGGATTACAGATCTTTGGTGTCATGCCATTTCTCCTTGGATAAAGTGGAAGTTCATTAAAATGTCCTCCAGACCTATGTGATCTGCTCTTTTCTATTTTCCTCTGTATTATATTTCATGGGATATTCTCCTCTTGTCACACTGGCTTTCCCTTCATATTTTACATTCTTTTTCTTTTCCTCAGGAGAACTTTGCACATTCTTTAAAAATTTTCTACATAGCTATTTATTTATTTACCTATGCATTTATTTATTTATTTATTTATTTATTCATTCATCTACCTATTTACTTATGTGAGTGTGTGTGTATTGCACATCTGAACATCATGGAATTAGGTAGAGGTCAGAGGATAACCTGTGATAGTTGATTCCTCCCACTGTGTGAGTTCTGAGGATTGAACTTAATTTATCTGGCTTGCTGGCAATTGACCTGCCCTCTGTATTGTCTTGCTGGAATTATAGTGATTTTCTGCCTAGAGCATGGGTTTTTGTCTTCATCTAACTAACTCCAACCCCATTTTATATCTTATCTCAAAAACTGTTTCCTTCCTTCTTTTAACCTTGCCTAGGGCTTCTGTTTTAGTCATCATAGCATCTCCTGAGCCCTCTCCCTCCCTGTATGGGTCACATATTTGTATATGTATATGTAAATATTTTGTTCAAACTCATTCCTTGTTTTCTTCCCCACAGTATATTCAGGGCAGGTACTGAGACTGGTGTTGCTCACACGTGTCTGTAGAACACGGCTACCAAGGGAAGAGAAAGTGGTCAATGAACATTCTTTGATGAAATACCTAAACACATGCTTAGAATGGTTGATCAGCCTCTCTCTGCACACACTAGCTTCAGGATGATTCTGTTTCTCCAGAGTATGGTCCTCTAAACGATTTATCAAGAACCTGAGGTGAGCAGAAAGCATTCTGACTCAAGAATCAGGAGTCCTAAAATCTCTTCTTAGTTCTGCTATATGTTTTTTTTATGTGTTTTTATATATAAAATAATATTATTAAGAGTTGCATTGTTTAGGTAATTTTTCTTCTATGCCAAGCACATTGAAAACCCGACTTTGTGTTAGTGCCACACAGACATCATTAGGTGAGACAGAGTTGGCTATAGACAGGTTCCTGTTTCCAAGTACAGTGTTCCTTTCAATGCTGAATAGGAGATAGTAATTACTGTCATATTTCAGAAAATTCTTAACAATGGATCATTATGTACTGCATCTCAAGTACAAAAAGCCCCATGAGGTTTTTATGAGCTTCATGTGTGTCATACAAATGGGCCACCACTGTCCCTGAGGATGGGAGTGATGACCCAAGACCCTCATTCCTGTTCTCTGTTACAGTGGCCACTAATCTTTAGGAAATTTTGAGTAGCTGGCAGCAGATATAGGGAAAAAATTTTATGTTTTTTTTCCATCTACAGTAGATTGCAAATATGAGCCTAGTTCTTTAATCTTTCCTGCATCTACAGCCTGTGCCATGTAATTTCAGAGGCCCCTATACATTTGTCTTTGGGGCTTATTCTGTTAAGTGGTAAAAATTCTCTAGGAAAACATACATGATATTAGATTATGAACATATGTTGTAAAGACTTGGTGCCTGTGATTATGGAGTCTGAGAAATCCTAATATTTGCAGTCAATACACTGGAGACTCAGGAAATCTGGGGTTGTAATTCTAGTCCAAATGACAGCAAGCCTTTAGGAAAATGTGATGCTTCAGCTTAAATCCAGAGGCGAGACAAAGAAAAACCATTATCCCAGCTCTTAGACTGTCAGGCAAGAGTGGCTCCCTCTTATTTGAAAGAAAGCGTCTATGTTCTATTCAGGATCTAAACCATTTGGATGAACTTCACCCACATCAGAAGGAGTGAGCTGATCTACATAGCTCTCCACTTTGAATGTGAGTTTCCTACAGAAACACCTCTATAGACACAAAAGAATAATGTTTGACCAAAATATCTGGACACCTTGTGGCTCAGCCATGTTGACCCATAAAATTAATCATCATACCATATGATTTGTTTTGACCAACAGAATGTTAGTAACCATGATCCAATACGCAGCTCTTGCTTGGCTCATTGGATTTGTTTGCTTTTAGAGTCTCTGCTGAATATGAGAATGTCCCTAGGCTAGCTGCTGGTTAAT
This sequence comes from Cricetomys ansorgei, assembly GCA_026225945.1. Classification (NCBI taxonomy): domain Eukaryota; kingdom Metazoa; phylum Chordata; class Mammalia; order Rodentia; family Nesomyidae; genus Cricetomys; species Cricetomys ansorgei. The sequence continues at coordinate 46,688,615 of JAMJFZ010000107.1, read as the reverse complement.
GAGATGGAACAGAGCAAACTTGCTCTAGTTGTCCCAGGGGGAGTCATCCTAGGTAATTTGACAGCCAGCCAGAGCTCAGGCCAGTCAAGATAAGCTGAGCATCTTAGTTGAGCACCCAGGCCTACCAGCAATGGGAGCTAGCTCACTATTAGATGCTGCAGAGGGCTTGTGATAACCTCAGTTTAAATAATCAATCCATCAGACACATCCATGTTGCACACATACATGGTCTGTTTGAGGCTTCTCTATTGCTTGATCATCCTGACAGCAAGCACCAAAATGTGAAGGCAAAAAAATGCTACAGCCATGGGAAATATTGGGAGCAGAGTACTGTTTAGAGGAAGAAATCTGAAATGTATCACATTTATGATTGAAAATATAAGACTTTATAAACAGACTTCCTTAATAAGTAGAGTATTTTGACAGCTTGGCTGAGGCCAGGTTATTTTATCCTTTCAATTTAACTTTGCTTCTTATTACTATTATTATTATTATTAGTGTTTGTGTGTACATACATGATATCATGATACGTGTATATGCGTGTGTGTGTCTGTGTGGGTGCACATGTCACAGTCTATGTGTGAATGTCAGAGACCATCTCTGTTTAGTCAGTTCTCTCTGACTTTAACATGGATTCTGGGGATTAAATTTAGGTGACCAGGCTTGTGAGACACATGCTTTCACTATCTTGCTGGATTTTTTTCTTGTTGGCTTGTGATACTGTGGTAACAATAATGCTTAGTATACTGCAGTACATATTTGAAGGGTGGCACATCAAACTAAGATATTTCTCAGGAGACATATGAGTGAGCCATTTTAGTGCTACTCTGGGATAGGATATAGATATCAGATTCTCTTTGTTCATTTGCTCAAAGCAAGAGGAAGACAAATACCATTCTGTAGAGTAGCATGCCTTACTGAATCTGTGGAGAAGCAAGCTGTTATGAAAACTAAGAGACAGGAAAATAATTCCTTTCTTATTAAGGATAGATATTCTCTTAGAATGGTGTGTGTGTGTGAAAAAATTTTTTTACTGAAGGAAATGCATTTTTACTTTAGGAGTAAGGAGAGATACATAAAGGTTGGTATATAGTTGATATTGATTAGAGCTCTGGCTTATGGGCACCAGGCTTTTCCTGGATAGCCTGGAAAAAAAAACTAGGACCAAAAAAAAAAAATATTCATTTCCTTGAAATTCAGGGGAACAAAGTAGAAATGTTGCTGTCTCCTGGACTCTGGAGCATCCTAGCTGTCAGCTCAGATTAAGTAGCCTAATTGCATACTTTCAGTGTCTCTAAATACATCAAGTTACCAGTGTTATCTTGTGTTATAACTAGTAAGGGTCATAAAAGGAAGGAATAAAAACATATTTCCATTTTCTGATTATATATGAGACCCTTGTAAGCTATATCAGCCATGTTTCACTGAAAAATGAGATATGGCCCACTGAAGGTCAGAGAGTGTGAAAGGTAGGGAGGCCCAAAGTCTCACTTTTTTTTTCTTCTTTTTTTGTTTTTTTGAAACAGGGTTTCCCTATGTAGCCCTGGCTGTCTTGGAACTCTCTCTGTAGAACAGGTTGGCCTTGAACTCACAGTGTCTCTGTCTCAGACTCCTCCAGAGTGCTGGGATTAAAGGCACGCACCCCCACCACCAGGCTCAGAGTTTTACTTTTGAGGCAACTAAACCTTTAGTTCAGGCCTACTGTCATTCTAGTGAGCAGAGGGGCTGGATTTTGCCCTGGGACAAACTACTTAGTATTTTGGAGCCCTACTCCAAAGCTTATTTCTTACTCATGCTGTATATTTAGCATTGGTCAGCAGTGACCCTGGTTCTCTGGTCACCCATGAATGCAGGTTTATGAAGACACCATCTCAGAGCATGGCTTTGTGGCCTCTGTGGAAGGGTCATGGAGTGCCCATTCATTCTTGTGTTATTTTTATGTTATCAGAGGGTAAAACACATCCTTTTCTCTCTTGACTCTTTCAAGTTACGTGAGTAGACTGACTTCACAATGTGAGGTGTTCTCACTCCTTTTATAGGTTCCACCTTTGATGATTCAGCATCCTTTAATCACAGGGCCAAAATAGCAATTGAAGTTGTTTATAATATCTCCTCCACCTGGGTTTTGAGGTTGGTCAACATCATATTGCAAACTCCCCAACCACCAACCCCAGCATTTGCAGTTTGTTCCTAAGAGTGTCCCATCATAGTAATAAAGGCCTTACCTATGCTTCCTCCTCACTCTTTTGGCCCCTACAGTGTAGCACGCCATGTATCTTTTTCTCAAGAATTGTAGTAAACACTTGTTTCAAACAGAAGTGTGTTATGGCTATCAGTTTCCCATAACTGAAGTGAAATCTAGGTATAGATCTTGAAGCACAAAGGATGCAGACACAGAGAGCGGGATCAGAAGGAGTAATGGATTCTGTGGACTGTCTTACTGCTTAACACAGCTGATTGTTACTGTGTTTATCTTGATTGGTGCTCTCCTCAATGTATAACTTCTGAATTCCATACCTGGTGCTGTAGAAGTTTAGGAGTAGTGGCTACTTCTTTAATGACGTTGTTATTCTTTCTTTTTCATACAAGTAGAAATATTATGATGCATGCTAACTGCTATTATTCTGTGAAACGGGGAAAGGGACGTGGAATTCTTTTCTTGTCCTGTGAAAAGAAGGACACTAAGACACAGAGAGTTTGTTCTAATGTCCCAGCAATCCAGGCTCAGGTCAGCTTGCAAACCCGGGTATGGAAATTCTTTGTAGACCATGAGAGAATTCGTTTCATGTTACATGAGAAAGCAGAGAGTAGAACCTAATGATCCGAACCCCAAAGTTTATTCTAAAAATTGAGGTGGCTCTGGGAGAAATATATTTTAAAATTAATGATGCAACAATATGACATCACCCTATATTTTGATTAAGACCAAGAGATCTGCACAGCTGAGTTTGAATCTGGGGTGGACCAAGAATATAACCTCCCCGGCTGTTCCGGAGCCCTCACCTCAGCAGAGCCTCCAGGATACAGCATTCCACTGGAGGCATGTTGCCAGTAATAGAAAAGGCAGAACAATGAGCAAACCTACGGTCTATCCACAGAAAAGAGTGTTCTCAGATGCTTGGCAGAGCGCCCTGTCTGCAGCCCCTTCTTTCAGCCTGGATGGTTTTCCGCATTCACAATGCGCATCTATCCTTCTTGACATTAAAGATATCACTAGGTGTGGGTTGGACTACACAAAGCATTCTCTTCCCAACTCCCGCCGCTTGGCTTACACTGTTCAAGAGTCTCCCACAGTTTTGGCATCTGGTTTCCTTCTGGGAGGCATCTGCCCTGCTGAAAGAACAGGAGGCTGGGGAAAATAATAGTATCCACAGGACTCTAATTCTTGGGGGGAACCAACATGACCTTGGCTCAGCAGATCTGTTCACAAGAGGCTTAAGCAGAGACCCCGTTGCTTCTTACAAGAAGTTTGGACAAACTGTGATGATTCAGTTGGAAGGAAACCTTCCGAACACAGTGCGAATCCATATTGCAAACAAAAGAAGTCTTTTGTACACTTTTGTAGGTCCCTCCACAAAGTGTACTTGAAAAAAAAAAAAAAGCAAAAACAAAAATCAAAAAACAAAAAACCTGCATGCTGTTCTTCTCTCTAAAAAATGAAATGGCTGGAATTCTTAATACTATTTCTGAGATTTCCTGTGAGGGTTGGTGTATACTTTCTGCTAAGTTCAGAGGACCACTCTCCAATTGTTCTCAATATTTCTTCAAATTGTTAGCATCTTTTAGAAAAGCACTGTCAGGTAGCTTTACCCAGGGGGAATAGAAGAACATAAACAAAGTGCAATGATTTGATCTTAAAAAAGACTAAGAAAAAAGTTACAACACCCAATTCAACACTGGCTTTTTTTAGGTTACAAATGTTAATGTTTATGGAGCATCTAGAAGCATGCTGACTTACACAATTTGACAGCAAATCAAGAACATTTTGTTTTTGTGTTTGCATTCCTTATTAATGTTTCAGAAATATTTGAGATGGAATTTCTAGTCTTCTATAAAGTTGAGATTCCAAATTGGCAGAGAAAGTAAAAGAGTAAGACTACAACCTTTTGATAAACTGACAGTATTTACTTAAAGGATAGCGAGCTATTGACGAGGAATGATTGAGAATATTCATCATTTACTGGATGCCTTTTGATTGGGTTCCGATCTAGGAAGAACTTCACTGACATTCTTGCCTGTCATTTCTGCAAATGCTGGATGTCTTTAGTTGCTTCCTAACTGAAACAATATATCGGAGCCTGAAAACCTGCTATATCTCTGAAAGCTAGATTCCAAAGCAAGTTACTCATTAGATCTTATTTCTAACGTAGATTAGAAAAAAGAGGTCCTTTTATCTATGCATATTTTTAAATATAATTTCATAAAATCACTTTTGACTTCTTGATTTTTAAGAGTGACACTTGAAGTACAAAGGAAAAAAATTTGAGTAGATGTTTATCTGGTAGATGGCTCAAAATTTCAAAATAACTGAAATTTCAAAGTAACTAGGTAGATTTTCTCTTGGTATGTCTTGTCTCAAATATTCTCAAGCTCAAGAGGTTTCTAAAAAGACCAAATTTGTCTCTAACAATGAGAACTCTTGGAAGTGCCTGGTCTCAGCAAGGTCTGAGGGAAGGAAAACCCAAAAATGTAGTGATAACGTAAGAAATAGCACAGGACCATAGATGACGCAATGCTCATCTGTGCTATTAGCTGCATCTTCTTCTGAGTTTATCTGAGACCTTCCTAAGTGATGGTACGTTTCACGGATCAGGTTCAACCAGGCGGACACTGGCCCCATCTCCTGAGTTTTCTTCTCTTTCACTGATTGACTAGGTTCCTGCTTCAGTTTTTCTCCACTGTTCTTGCATGAGAACACTGTTTTTCCTCATAGCTTACCTATGGGATGGTTTCTTTCCACTCTTTTTCAGAGGTCGTTGTTCCAAATCTTTCTTGTTTCATCCAAGTACTGTCAGGGTCTCTTGAGTCTTCTGCAGCAAGATCTGGTTTGCTGTAAAACTCCACACCTAACCTTGCCAGAAGTTTCTCTTTGTTCTCCCTCTTTTCAAATCATGACTTGTTCGAAGCTAGACAGTTTGTGGTCGTGGAATGCACATCACTGTTGGAGGCAGAAAAAAGTCTTAATTTATAAAATACCAGACTTTATGGCTTTGGGAAAATGACTCAACCTTTTCAGTATACGGGATATTTCTTGTAATTATTAGGAAGAAATTTCAGCCCCATCTACAAAGCTCTTCTTTCTGGTATGATCACAAAGTTATAGTTGGAATCACAAGGGCTCAAAGGTTATCTCCTCCAGGGAAGTTTTATGGTCCTTTAGGAAGGAAGTACTGTAGCAGTATGTTCTCTGGTCTGGCTGCTGCAAGTGGTGGTTAAGGTGGCCAATGCCAAATGAGTCCTCTGTTTGAAACCCAGACATCAGCTGGGATTTCCATTTCCTGTGATCTATATGAGAGATATCTAACAGTACTTTCTGTACACATGTAGTTTATGGCGTGTGTTGATTTCGTTTGTTTGCTAACCCCATTCCACATGGCATTTGTCCAGAGAGAAGATCCTATTTCTTTCTAATTTTCATATGAAATCTCACTTATTAAGGCAAAGATATGTGAGGATTTGAAGGAGACATAGGCAGTGATTATAGTACAGAACAATTAGCCTAGAAAAGCCTAGGGTAAGCAAATTTATTAGAGTATAAATACCAGGGCTTATACCACCAAGGAGCATAAAATCATGACTCCTTTTGCCCATTTATTTGATGTTATTTCTCAAGCCCTAACAACACAAAGTTGTATACTGATCCTTACTAACATTCTGTAGGATGTATTGAGTGTTTACTATATACCAGGCACTGAGCTAGGTACTCAAAGCAAATTGCTCTTATTTGTCACAGTTCCTTACAAAATCTAATAAGAGTTGTTCTGAGCTTGATCTTGCCCATTGAAGTACAGCTGCATTTGGGTAATTATTTCTCTCTGTTGATTCTGTGTGTAGACAATTATATAGGGAGGCTTGAACCTAGGGATTATGAAGGCCCTGTTAGCACTTGATGTGGCACATGAGGAAAGCATTTCTCCATGAATTGGCCCATTAAGGTCAATTAGAATGGGATATTTCTCCTCCAGTTCACTTTTAGGACAAGTCTGATTTTGGTAAGTGGCACAGAGACAGGCGTTGGAGGTCACAGCACTGTCATTAGCACTTCATTTCTTTTCTGTGCACGTCTTTATCTAGTGTGGTCTTTCCACAGCCGGCTGGTCATCTGAATCTGGGAAGAAACAAAACCCCACTTCTAGGATGTCCTTTCCTGCTGTCTCCTCAGCTTCTACCTTGCTCCTCTTTTGAAATTTCAATCAAGAACTCCCCAGTCCTTAGCTCTGAGCTGCTGAGAAGTCCCTCATAAAGCCTCTTCTTTTGTCTCTATCGTTCTTCATCTCACTCCTGCCTTTTAAAAAAATGATCTTAAACATAGAGCGTTTCTCATTTTTTATTTATTTGTACTCTATTCAAAGCTTCCTTTATTCTTTCTCCCATTAGAATTTAGGTACTGACATGGAAGGGAAGGGTCTGGCTTACTCATTATTATATTATAAAAGACTGTCTTGTGTGTGCCTGGTAAATGTTAATGACATACATCCAATATTAGAAATTTAAAATAGGATTAGCGATTTCTCACTTTTTTTTTGTTAGAGGTGGGTTTTCATGGCTCCAAGCTTGTTCTGTAGCCAAGGATATCTGTGAATTACTGATTCTCTACCCTCTACCTTCCAAGCTATGAGATAGCACCTGGGTCATGAGATAACTTTTGTTAGGTTTAAGTGTTTAGTTGCTAGGATAGAATACCCGAGACAATCAACTCTAAGGAGGTATTTATGTTTGCTTAGTTCAGTTCATGGTTATTTGGTTCTATTGCTTAGGGCCTGTGGTCATGAATGACACCACAGAAGGGAAAGCATGGTGGGACAAGTTCTCATTTGTGGTAGCTGAGGAGCAAAGAAGAAGGGACTATCTAACATTATTTCATGATGTCCTACTGTGGTTTGAATGAAAATGTCTCCTATAGACGCATATATTTGAGTTACATATGACTCATATATTTCATGCTCAGTCAGCATGAAGTGGAACTGTCTGAGTATTAGAAGTGTGGCCTTCACTTCTCCCCACAACAAAAAAAGAGACAGTCCACACATGAAGCTATTGAAGAGAGTCCTTGAAAATTGTGATGAAGATGGTAAAGTGTAGCTCTTCAGAGTTGATGGCTTCTGGTAGCGATGCAGGTTTGGGGCATGTTGGGAAGGAATCAGTTTTCTTTAAAGGTCTGGCCACTGAGAGTCTGGCCATGCTCCACTGAGTATAAGACAATACAAATCAGACTCTTTTTCTCGCTCTGTCTCTCTCTGCCTCTCTCTGTCTCTCTCTCTCTCTGTCTCTCTCTCTGTCTCTCTCTCTCGGATGGCACAGGGTTGGGAGGGTGGACATAGGAGGAATGGGAAATGGGTGTGATCAGGATAGATTGTATGAGATTCTCAAATATTTAATAAAATAGTACATTAAAAAATAAATAAGAGAAGAATGCATTAAAAAAGTTGTGGCCTTGTTGGAGGAAGTGTGTCACGAGGGGTGGGGCTTGAAGTTTCAAATGCTCATGCCCAGTGCTATCTCTCTCTCTCTCTCTCTCTGCTTCTGCCTGTGGATCAGGATGCAGCTCTCAGCTACTTCTCCAGCACCATGTCTTCCTGGGTGCCTCCTGCCATGCTTCCCACCACAGAACAGTGACTAAGACAGGCCACTTCACTAAGGCTCCACTGTATCTTAATAGCACTACGTGCTGTGTGCCAAAGCTTTATTATATGGGCCTCATTGGATGTTTAAGACCCACAGAACTTGCATAAGTGTGTATAGGTTTAGGTTCTTTTTCATAGCATTGTCCATGAAATGAGTATTTTTGTTAGTGTATACCTCATGGTTAACCAAATATGTAGCATACGTGTGTGTGTGTGTGTGCGCACGTACAGGGGGTGTGTGTACATGTGTGTATGTGTGTGTATGTTCAAAGTCTACAGGGCTGGCTAACAGGCTGCAGACCAGCAATGATCCCTGGCTGCCACTCAAATCTGGAAGCTGTTTGATGATAGAATTTTCATCTTGATTGTGGGAGACCAATCTTTGTTCTAGTCAAGCCTTCCACTGAGTGGATGAGGTCACACTCTTTAGAGAACATGGGACACTGATATTTGGTCACATAAAATAAAAGAGCAAAGTTGAGCTGGCATGTTATTGTTATCATATAAAATGAAGAACAATCAATCTGAAACTCTAAAGAGGATAGAATTGCCCTAGAGTCCTGACATAAATTGTTCAGGTGTTTATCCTCTGCCCCATTTTAAAAGTTCTATGGTTTTGATTAATTCTCAATCTCTGTGTTTCTAATTCCTTATACACAAATTAGGCAGTTAGTGTCAAGAACTGGCTAGCTGCACTCACAAGACCAACCCAGCTTCTGTGTATATAAAACCAGGTGAAATGGAAGACTGTAATCACAGCATTTAGGAGGTAGAGGAAGGAAGATCAGTAGTTCAAAGTCATCCTTGGCTGTACCCGGAGTTGAAGGCTAGTCTGGGTTACATAGACCATGTTAAAAAATAACAATAATAATTGATGCAGAAGTTTACTTTTAGTTATGTTTAAAATGGTTGTTTTGTGCACTGCTGGGTGAAGGGCTGCCTAGGCCTTGGCATTTGTATTGTCTGCAGGTGTTGGTTTTGTGTAAAAGATATTTGAGTGCTCATAATCTGCACGTGCTATCAATAGAACACCTGAGGAGCTTAGGTGTCAATAAAACCCCCAGAGGTGAGACACTCAGGGTTCTACTTTCTGATATGGAGCTTGCCATGTTGGTGGTTCCCTCTGCTGAGGCCTGGCAAGGTTTGTATCTATGAATAGGCCTCCATGTCTCTCTTGGTGAGCCCACACAGAGGCTAACATTTACAAACAACAACAGCAATGATAATAATAAAAAATGAAAAGAAGAAACTGTGGATACCTTTCCCATTCTCTTCTATGAATACTATGTAATATCTTTGATTTTTTTTCCTCTTAGCCCCTGAAGCCTAAAATATCTACCTGGCCCTTTATAGGAAATACTTGCTAGTCCTTGGTTCAAATACGTTAAGTGTCTTTGAGTTGGGACATTGTGTGCTTTGGTTGTCTAGGAAATACAATACAATGCAGGGAACCCTCATCCAATAATTATACTGGAATCATTTTTATTGAAAAAGCAATGTCTTGGTGAGATGAGTTTTGTACCATTTTAGTAAGGGTAAGTGCTAGGGGGATGGGAAGGGAGTGTCCGTGCAGCTGCAGGCAGGTATTTTCTATGTCTATCTGAGTTGTCCGTTATTATCTGACTCTGAAATGTCCTGCATGCTCAGGATTTGGATGCTTGTTCCCCAGGTAGTGGTACTATTTGGCAGGCTTTGGACCCTTTAGGGAGTGATGCTGAGGCGAGGTGGATGGAAGAAGGTTCCTAGGGGTAGACCTTTGAAGGCTGTATCCTGGCTTCTTGTCCCCATCGTTCATTCTGGTCTCTCTGCTTCCTGCTCTCCCAGAGCATGAGAAGCCTCTGCATCATGCACTTACTGCCATGGCTGGAGTTGCTCTGCCATTACAATGGACCACAGATCTCTGATACTGTGAGCAAAAATAAATCTTTGCTCCCTTAGGTTGTTTGTGTCAAGTGTTTTTGTTACAGTGATATGAAAGTGGCTGATATGTATCCCTTTGTGGCTTTCTGAAAATGAGAACAAGAAAACCCTCTCAGTACTCTTAGCTGATGCACAGGACACCCACCTCTGTGCGTGCAAGCTGCTTGGTCATGTGCTGTTTTCCATCTGGTGCTCAGTCTCCGGTTCTCTCCACACCTGCAACAGCATCCCTAACTTTGGTCAGGGTGATGGTCTATGATTTATTTCTTTGGCTGTAACTCTGCCTTGCTTAATCTGACGTGACTTGGACTCAACCATTCTGGTGTACTCTAGACCACCATGATAGTGCTCCTTGCCTTCCTTATAGCTCCTGGCTGGGCCTGAATGTGCTACAATTCAACTCCACTAAATCATATTTCCGAGCAAACCCACCCTTGGGCTTATGCCAGGACATATGCACTTCACATATGCCTCTCACAGAGGATGCTGAAAGGCTGAGTGAACTTCTTATTGGAATATATACATTGCGCTGGCAAGCTGTTCTCTTCTACATCTTGTTTATAAGGTGGAGAAGGGAATTGCCTCTACTGTAGCAGCCTTTGTGTGGAGTCTTCCGTCAGTTTTGCTCAGTTGCTTGTTCTCTAAGATTACCAGTTGCTTTTTGTACTTACAAAGCCCTTTCATGGGTTGATGCAAAGCACCCCTATAGACAATACTTGGAGTCAGTGGAAAGAGAGTTTTGCAAATGTCTTAAGAGATGAATTAGCTACAATGTTGTAGATCAATTTGCATTGTACTTTACTTTTCCATTGTAGGCTTTCACTAACTTGATCCCATTGCAGTGTTGAATTAGGAAATAAGCCCAAGGCACAAAGAACTGTGAAAGTTTTATTTTTTTGAATGCCCTGGAGTTTGAATACTTAACCAGAGTTTTCAAAAATCTTGTGAAACTTCTTTTTGCTTGTTACATTTAATTTACATTCTTTTACTTGCAAAGCTGTGCTTCAGATGATGAGTCTAGGCTCTATCATAACCTGTAATTTCCATGAACCAATGACTATACATTTGGAGACTTTTTCCCAGTTCAGTGGGTGCTGCTCTATTTTGGTGACTGTCCCGTGGATTACGAAACTCCCTTTATCAACGTCCACCCAGCCCTGGAGCATGTAAGGATAAAGCTGACAGCCAGAAAAAGTAGAGAAATAGCAGTCCTGGAATGAGACAAACTTGAAAATACCCAGGGGAAGTGGGCGTGGGTGGCATTGGGAAGTGGTAACAGAAAGAATTGGCCTAAGCCCTGTGTTTGAGCTGGATAAGGAAGCACAAGCCTGTTGCAGGCAATACCTGAGCACTAGTTGGGTTTTCTGTTTCTTAAGTATTTCCACATCATTGCTGTTCCTTTCAATTATAAAGTTTTTTTTCTTCCAATGTTGATATTTAAAATTTTTATGTCTATTCTGGACAGAAGGAATTAAATCAATCCAGTTACTAGAAAGTTAATTCTTTTGGTTTTAAGTCTTTCCAGGAGAATTGATCCCAAACTGGCCTGAAGTAATAGAGTCACTTTCTGAATCTTGTTTGGTTGGCCTCTCTTTGATTCTGAACAGGGCACTCACTTCTTAGCTCTGATTTAAATAGCTTTGTCTAAAATAATATGTGTCCTTCACCCACATTAAACGAGTCCCCAAAGCTTACCCTATTTCATTTGGTAACAGCATCCTTCTCTTGATTAAGAAACTGTCAGGTATCTTGATTATTTTTCTATTCTTAATTTACAATTTACAATTGACATGGTGGCACATTCTTGTACCCTAGTACTCTGGAATCTGAGGCAGGGTGCTTGTGAGTTCAGCCTGAGGTACAGAATTGAGATTCTGTCTCAAAAAACAAAACAAAAGACATCTGTCATGCCTTTTTGTCTCCAAAACTTGTCACTTCTGCTTTGTGCTACAAGTGCCGTCTTTATTCCCATAGTGCCATGCTCAACACACTACACGCTGACTGTTGCTGCCCTTTCACAACTGCATGTATCTTTTCAATTCCATCACACATTTTGGAAATCAGTCCACACAGCATTCTGTGCAGTAAGTTTTGCATTCCTTGCTTTAGGTGAATCATCCAAGACACAAGCACCTGATGGACTTCTAACCTCACACACACATGGCTAAACCCTGACTGAAGCCCAGCACCCAGCTCTGGCAAAAGCAGCTGGAGCAGCTTGCTAGGTTTCCTGCTGCCAGCATTCACTGCTCTCCAGTGGATAATGTGTATTCTTGACACGCTCCACTCTTTTTAGCCAGGAGATATAAGCAGAAGTATTTTATTATCTACAGGGAAAAATCAAGGTTCTTTATTGGCATGGAAGAGCAAATAAAGAAATCTGTTAAAATCTGTTGAATCTGGTTATCTCTCACCCTTTTTGGCTACTGGAAAACTGATTCAACCAGATCAGTACAATCTTCTGTCCTAAAATATATACTACACATATCATGAAGCTTTTGATCATGTGCTTCTCCATTCCTAAAAGGGCTTTCTTTCTTTTATGGAAGCCCTTTGTTTCTGATGCAGCTTTCTAGAGTTGAGGATATCACAAAGTGGGAAAGTGCTTATGTAGAATACTGAAGTCTCTGGTTTTAATCCTCACCACTACTGAAAAGAAAGGTATCAATAACCTGATTCTGTTTTCTTTGTCTACTCATATAAATTACATACTGATTTGTAGCAAGTCTGGCTTGTTAATTTGTTTCTCTGCTGACATGTGTGAAATAACATTCTCTGGATAGCCTTATAGTTAGGGTGGGTGGCTGAAAGCACGTACGTGGAATTGATGATGCATGTTATTTCTAGTGTTGACGTAAAATTCTATGCTCGCTTTGGGTTAGGGGAATCTAGACATCTCAGTGTTTCAGATGGCATAGTCATAATACAGAACTAGTACAGATCTCTAAGTTATCGCTTAAGTACCTACCAATCAAGGTAGGTACTTGAGCTAACTCTGCAGAAAGTGAATTTGTATTGTATGAACAGGGCACAAGCTTTTATTGTGTTAAGTCACTTTAGGGGATATTTGTCACAGCAACTAGTGATATTGTCTTGACTAACGCATGGTTTGATTTTCCTGATATATATACCTTGATTTAGGCTTTAGAATTGAAGGTTGGCATGGTGGTTACTATTTTGCCTTTTTCCCTCTTCTCCCTTCTTTTTTCTTCCCTCATTCTTTTTCTTCCCTTTTAGGTTTATTTATAAAAATATTTTATTATAGTTTTTATTTAATTAAAATATATAATTATATCATTTCTCCCATCCTTTCCCTCCCTTCTACTCCTAAGCATCCCTCTGTTCCCTTCCAAATTCACAGGACCTTCACTTCTTTAACCATTGTTGTTAAATGTAACTGATTAGGTATATATATACAACCTGCTGAGTACATTGAGTGTTGTCTGCTTGTACATGTTTTTAGAGCTGATCACTTGGTATTGCATAACCAATCCAAGGGGTTCATTCCTGGTAAAGACAAATTCTCCTTCTCTCAACAGTTGTTAATTACTGGTAGCTTTTCATCTATGGGTGAAAATTTCCCATGAGATATCTCCCAACCACATTGTTTGGGTCATTTTTAGCTAGCCATGTTGTTGAGATATCATGGATATAACTTTCTTGTAGCTAGGAGGCACAATCACATAGCAGAATTTTGGTCTTCTGGGTCTTGTAATCTCTCTGCCCTGTCTTCTGAACTTTAGATGAATGAGTTGCTCTGTAGATATACTCACTGGGGCTGGGCATCACAGAGTCAGTTGTTCTCTGTATTTTAACTACATGTGTCTTTCTGTAATGGTCTCCTATGGCTATGAAAAGAAATTTCTTTGATGAAGGGTAAGATCGACATTATCTTTTAGTATAAGAACAACTATTTAGAGAGACGTTAAGAAATAATATTGGTTTAGGAAAGTGTCAAAGGAAAGTTCACCCCTTTTCACAGACCCCTTTTCTGTGATATTCTCTGAGCCACAATTGCAGGAGCTGTGATGTATGTAGGTGATGTAGGGTTCGGCTCCCCATGATCTGTTGATCTCTGCATTGTGTTCAGTGGTGGTTTTCTATAATGATCTCCATTCACCATACAGAAAAGCTTCTTTGATAAAGAGTGGTAACTACACTTACCTGTGAGTAAAAAGATAAAATTTAGAACACAGAGAATTATGCTGGTCTAGTACAGTGGCAGTAGTAGATTCTTTTCTAAAATCCATGACTTCATATCTTCTGGGTTTTTACTTGGTTTCTAGTGCCAGGTTTGGTTTCTCTCCTGCTGAGTGAGCCTTAAGTCTAGACAGCTGTTGGTTACTAACATGTGAATGCTATTCTTATACCTTTGTTGATCTTGCCATGCTGGTTATTGTTGTGGTTCTTAGGTGTCACAGCTTGGTAGAACTCTTAATTACTTCTTTCTGTTGGCAGCTTGCATAGTATTTTCTGATATCCTGGAAGATAGACTGCAGGAAGGGTGCTTCCAGGTCAGATCTGGCTTGAATCATTAGAATACTGTGTCCTAAGTGTGCAGTGTGTGGAGTAACTGGGGTTTACTTTTACCCTCTGAGAGGCAACCAAGGACAGGATCCACAGTCTATATTGTTCTAGAAGTCACTTGGACTAGCTTGACCAAACATTCTCAAGATTTCTTATGCCTAGCATTGGGTTTTTATTATTCCATGGTTCTTATGGAGAACATTATCAACCCCAGGGGTATAATTTCCTTATATTGTTCTTTTTGCCCTAGTATTGTTCTTTTTTTGCTCAGGATCGCTTTGATTACCCTTGGGGTGTGTGTGTGTGTGTGTGTGCATATGTGTGTGTGTATGTATGTGTGTGTGTGTATGTGTGTGTGTGTGTATGTGTGTGTATGTGTGTGTGTGTGTGTGTGTGTGTGCATATGTGTGTGTGTATGTATGTGTGTGTATATGTGTGTGTGTATATGTGTGTGTGTGTATATGTGTGTGTGTGTGTGTGTGTGTGTGTGTGTGTGTGTGTGTGTGTATGTGTGTGTGTGTATATATGTGTGTGTGTGTGTGTGTGTATGTGTAGGTGTGTGTGTGTGTGTGTGTGTGTCTTCCTACAACTTTTAAAATTATTTTTCTATTTCTGTGAAGAATGTTTTGGAGATTGAATTGAATCTCAATTTGGTAGCATGGTCATTTTCACATTGTCGATTCTGCCAACTCATGAGTGCGGAAGGGTTTTCCACTTTCTACTGTCTTCCTCAATCTCAAGAGATTTAAAGTTTTTGTCGTAGAAGTTTTTCACTTTCTTCGTTGGGTTTATTCCTAGGTTTTTTACTTTATTTTTTCAGGCTATTGTGAATGGGAACATGCACACACACCCTTTCTTGGTGTGTTTGTTGCTGGTGATTATGAAGACTACTAAGTTTTTAAAGTTTACTTTAAATCCTACCAATTTGCTGGAGTTGTTAATTTCTGGTGGAAATTTTGGGATCTCTTCTATGAATCATGTCATTTTATCTACAAATTGGAATAATTTGACTTTTTTCTTTTATTTGTATACACTTTAGTTTCCTTTTCTTTATGGCTTTACCTAGAGCTTCAAGCACTATGTTGAAAAGGAATGGGGATGACGGACATCTCTGCATTTTATCTTATTTTAATTGAATTTTTTCTCTACAATAATTTTAATTATGAGTTTGTCATATATATTATATAATTAAATTTAATTATATTAAAAATTAAATTAATATATATTGTATATATAATATATTAGTATTTATATTATATAATATATTATATAATATTTATATAGTATTATATATATTATATTAAAAATATATATAGCCTATGTTGTGTTGAAGTATGTTACCTCCAGTCCTTTTCTATCCACCAGTTTTATGCTGAAGGTATTTTGGATTTTTTCAAACATTTTTTTCTGTATTTATTGAGATGATCATATGAATTTTTGTTAATGTATCTTTCAACCGCTTAACAAGAGTCCATCATTGACTTTTCCAATGCTCTTTATTAATCATAAACCATGTCAAATCTCAGGGAATTCTATACTCAAGCCGCTAGCCAGAGCGCTCACTCCAAGGCTTCTTCACCCTATGCTCTCCTCCTAGTTCTCCTCCTTACTCCTACTCCACCTCCTCCTCCCTGCTCCTTCCTTGCTCCACCCCTCAATCCCCAGGTGTTTTTCTTCCTGTATTCCCACAGACCCTCAATAAACAAATAACAGGAACCTCCTGTGGGGAGTGGAAGCTGGTGATGGCACAGAGGTGTAAATACGTAAAAGATGAATCTTAACTAAAATATTATCCACAACTAAACATACCACAACAAATTTTATCTTTAAGTCCATGTATATGATTTATTACATGTGCTTGCTAGTTTTATGTTTATGTCAACCTGATACAAGCTAGAGCCATCAGGTAAGAAGAAACCCAGACTGAGAAAATGCCTCCATAAGACCAGGGTATAGATAAGCCTGTAGAGCATTTTCTTTTCTTTCTTTCTTTTTTTTTAAGTATTTATGTTAGATCTTTATTTTCATAATAAAGAATATCCTTATGAAACATTTTTGGTCATTTTTTCAAAAAATATTTTTCTTCTTTATACTGATAATACATATCAATATCCCTCCTACCCTCCCTCCATTTCTCCCAGCTCTCTTCATCCTCCCTCTCCTCCTATTATACATCATTCCTATCGCAACCAACCACCCCCCCACTCCCCCACCCCCCCACCCCCCACCCCCGCCACCCTGCGCCCCACCCCTGCTTCTCCCATAGAAGAGAGCAGTCCTCCCAGGGTCACTGTTCAAACAGGACACAACAAATGGGACAAGGCCAGGCACCAGTCCCCATATCGAAGGTATGGTAGACCAGGTAACACAACTGTAGGAAATGAGTCCCAACGGCATTCAGAGAACCCCCACATACACTCTAGCCTGCAAACTTTCTGAAAGAACCCCAAGCCAGTCAACCACATAACAACATATCTAGGAGACCCTTCAGGTTCCCTGTCTTCTGCTTTAGGCTCTGAGGGACCCCAAGAGCTCTGCTCTGTTGACTCCATGGGGCCTGTTCTCCTGTTGTCCGGGACTCCTTTCATACTGAATGCCTCCTCCCCTCTTCTGCAAGTTTTCCAGAGCTCTGCAAGATGTTTGGCTCTGCGCCTCTGCATCTGTTCCCATCAGCTACTTGCAGGAGCCTCTCTGATGGAGACTGGACTAGGTACAGATCTATGAGTAGAACAGGGTATCATTAGATATTGTCTCCTAGCCTAATCTGCAGAATCAGGCATGAGTTCTCACCACTGGCACCGGGTTCTGTCCTTCCATTGTTTCAGTGGGTCCTGTAAGGAGAATGGGTTATAGGTCAAAGGGTTTATGGCTAGGGTGGTGTCCCAGTCCTTCTACTGGGAGCCTTGCCGGCTACACAAGAAGGTCTGTTCAGGTTTTCCATTCCCCATTGCTAGAGGTCCTTGCCAAGTCTTCCATCATGGGCTCTAGGAAATTTCCATTGCCCTTGAGCTCCTGATGGGGGGGGGGTGGGGTGTTAGGGATTCTCAATGTCCCCCAGTTCCAACAGTCTCTCCAAACATTCCTTCCCTCCATTCATCTTCCCACACCTGGCCTCCCTTTCACCCATTCCCATCCTACCCCAACCCACCTGAATCATAAACCATCCATTCCACTTCCTACACCACCCAGGGAGATCCCTGTGTCATAACCAAGCCTCTCCCTGTTGTTCAGTCTCTTTGGGTCTGTGGATTGCAGTACATGTCCTTTGCTTAACAGTTAATAACCACTTATAAGTGAGTACATTTTCTTAATGAGTGATTGATTGGGAAGGGCCCAGATAGTTATGAGTGGTGCCACTCCTTGGCAGGTGGCCCTTAGTTCTATGAAAAAGAATAGTGAGCAAGCCAGCACTCCTCTATGGCCTCTGTATTAGCTCCTGCCTCCAAGTTCTTGTCCTGCTTGAGTTCCTGCCCTGACGTCCCTCAGTGACAAACTGTTACTTGGAAGTGTGAGATAAACGCTTTCCTCCTCATATTGCTTTTGATCGTAGTGTTTCATCACAGAATTAGACACTAATTAAGACATTACATTTATTGACTTATGAATGTTACACCATCTTTTTATCTCTGGTATAAAGCCAACTTGATTGTGGTGAGCGATCTTTTTTTATATATGCCTAAATACAGTTTGCAAGTATTATATTGAAGACTTTTGCAATTATGTTCATCAGGGATCTTGGCCTGTAAGTTTGCTGATGTTATTATATCTTTACTTGGTCTTGGTATTAGAGAAATGCTGGTTTCACAGAAGGAATTTGGAAGAATTCTTTTCTTTCTTTCTTCCTTCCTTCCTTTCTTTCTTTCTTTCTTTTTTTCTCTCTATAGTTTAAGAAGTTCTGGTGATAGATCTTCTTTGAAAGTCTGGTAGAATCTGCTGTGAATTTATCCGAGTTCGGGCTGTTTTTAGACAGAAGGTTTTATTTACTGTTTCTGTGTCCTTATTTATTATTGGTCAATTAAACTTGTTGATCTCATTTTATTTTAATTTTAATGGTTGATATTTCTTTTAGATTTTCCAGCTGAATGGAGTACAGATTTCTAAACTATTCCACTGTTAGGTCCTGAATTTCTTTGGTATCTATTGTAGTGTTTCATTGTTCCTTTCTAATTCTGTTAATTTAGGTCATCGCTTTCTTCCTTTTGGAAAATTGGGCCAAGGATCTGTTGATCTTGTTTATCTTCTCAAACAAAACAAAACAAAACAAAACAAAACAGCTCTTAGACACATTCATTCTCTGTACATTTTGTTTCCATTTCATTAATTTCTGCTCTGATTTTTATTATTTCTTTCTTTCTACTGGATTTGATTTGGTTTGTTCTTGTTTATCCACATACTTGAGTTGTATTGTTATTTATTAGAGCTTTTCCTAATTTTTAATGTAGGAGCTTAGAACCATAAGTTTTTCTTGTAGGACTGCATTTAATGTATTTTTGAGGTTTTGTTGTATTATATTATATTTTAGTTCCAGAACTTAAAAAATTACCTTTCATCTGATTTTATTGAGCTTTCTATTTAATCATAGATGAAAAAGCAACCTGATCAGGCTCTAAGAACTAATTATTTAGTAAGAATTTTAGAGTCTATTAGCGGCTAATAATTTAAGCATTTGTTCCTCAATAAAACTTAACCCAATCTTCAGTACAACAGATTCTCAGTGGCTAGTCAATGCATACATGTTGGGACATCCTGGGCACTGGTCTTAAATGACACTGGAATAAAAATGAGTTGGGGCCAGTTTTTGTTTTTTCCCTTAAATTACCCAGATGGTTCTGGTTTGGTAATATGGTTAAGCTTGTACATGCCTACAGGCAGCACCACAGAGGAATTATATCAGTTCTGATTTAGAGAATGAATTTGGGTGAATATTGGGTTGGGGGTTCTGAAAATGTTCTCTAAACTCCCAATTCTCTGGCCATCAGATGTTACAGATCACCCTGTGTTCACCAATTGCCAGTTGGATTCTTCAAACACACCATGAGATTATCCTTTGGGTCATGATTTTAGTTTGCATGCTTTTTCTCCGGTCTGATTTTTTTTTTGTCGTTATGATGTCAGCCTCCATTTTTATGCTGATGATACAGTTATATCTGTCTTTGATTTTTGACAACCCTTTTCTTTCTTTCTCTGGCAGACATTAAATCATTAATGTTTCAAAATCACATACAGCTGAAGCTCTGTGAAACAGAATTTCTAGTGTTGAGTTCCTTAAAATTGCAGGGATGATGCAGTCTTTCCTTTGTTTTAGGTCTATGGTGACCTCCAATTTCACTTCAAACAGGCATCATGGGGGTTATCTTTGATTGATAATTGTTTCTCCTGATCTCATATTTATGAAAACCTGCCTTTTATCATGGAAACCTTGCTTGAGTGTAGAAATTTTTCTCCATTACAGATGCAGGAAGGTTTTCAGTCATGATTTATATTCTTCAGATTAAATTACCAGGAAGCATGGCCCTTTTTGAAGGCTGGCTATCTCAACAGAAGAACAGCGGACCTTTCCCCTCTCCTTCAGACACTCACAATACATCACTTCATCCTTTGCTAATTAACAGCTTCCTCTGTGGTCCTATTTTCCACTATGGGGATGTTTTTGCACAAGGCTGAAGATTCCATTTACCTTAGCAAGCATCCTTAACTGCCAGAGATTACCTTTCATTGCAGAGATGCTGCTAAAATCCACAAAAACATCAGCATGGCTTCTATCGCATGGTTTAGGAGAGTCTATCCAACATGGGAAAGGAAATGAGAATCTAACTGTTATGAGCCTCATACACATCAGATGGCAGGCAAACTGTGGTCCTTTGATGTTTATCTCATTTAATTCTTATTATAGCAGTGTGAGCTGAAATAAAATGTGAAAATGGATTAAGAATTAAGAGATTAAACAACTCGCTCCAGGACATATCCCTAAAATTAGCTGAGTTGGGTCCAATCACAAAGATGTCTGACTGAAATACTGGCTTTGGTTACTACAGAAGAATATGGATATAATCACCAGCGCTTATGCTGCCACAAAGACTCATAGGAAAGATAAAGAGAACATTAGAAATAATAGAAGGTAAAATACCAAGGTAACTTGATGTGATATCACAGGTTTGAGAAACTATTCCTTTTAATATCTTACATACTTTAAATGTAAGATCTATTAATCGGAGGGTCTATGCCATGTATTTAATTGGTGATTGTAGTCAGGAGTCTAAATATTACTGTTCAAACAGGAAGGCGAGGGCTGGGAGATGGCTGGGAGGTACTTACTGCACAGGTATGAAGGCTTGCATTTGTACCTCCATGTAAAGCTGGGTGAAGTAGTGAGTAGGACTTGGGGACAGGAGGGTCCTTGGAAGTCTTGAGCCAGTTAGCCTGGTATGTGCAGTACAACAAAGAGAGAGCTTGTTTTAAACAGAGTGGACAGTGAGAACCAACATGCAAGATTGTTCTCTGACCTCCACATGTGTGCTGTGGAACATACATACCAACACACACACACACATGATACACACACACCATATACAAATACACATTTTTTTAAGGGCAGAAGTTAGCAAGAAAGGGGAAAGATTCCTCTCTATTATACAAATGTAAAAGGAAGGCACAGTCTTAGCCCTCTTGACCTAGAGGTGCCTTTGAGGGTGGGCAGAATAGGAAAGACTTCAGGAGACCACCACTAAAGGATGAAAAGCAGAAAGCCCCTCACTATGGGAACCATTGTGATATTTTTCTCCTTTTCCAGTCTGCCTCAATGAGCATGCCTTAATAATGACTTTGCTTTAGTGTTTCCTATCCTCTTTAATCTCCTTTGTCAGATAATTCATGACTGTCCTCATCTCTGTCCTCCCTGTCCTTTCCCAATAGCCACCTGTGAGATTTTGGTTACATCTTCTAAAATCTAGAAGCTAGTTCTTTTTTTCTATTTTATAGGCAAAGAAAGAACATAAAGAATATAATGCATTTTACATAGGGTACATAAAACTGAACCCCTCTACCTGGTATGTACCTGAAAAGCACTTGATTAGATTTGAAGTCTCCCAACTGTAGCCCCATAAGCCCATAAAGGACACATGTGGTTTGGTCTATTTTTCTGATTGCATATTAACACGGTGTGTGTGTCAATCCTTTTCCCCCTCAACTATTTTGAATTGACATTTCAAAGCCATTACTGCACACCATTCCCATCCTAGTAACAGGATACTCCAAGCTGTTCCTGATGTTTCTGGTTTGCCATTATTATTTATTTGCTTTAGATGTAGATTTTTTCTGAGTCTGCTGTAATGTGTTTCCTTAAAAATGATTTTAAAAATTATTGTTATTAGCATATGTGTGTGTGTTTGCATGTGTGTTTGCAGTATGTATACGAGCCTCTCTCTCTCTCTCAATCTCTCTCTCTGTCTGTCTCTGTCTGTCTGTCTGTCTGTCTGTCTCTCTCTCTGTGTGTGTGTGTGTGTGTGTGTTTGGAGGCCACAGGTTGACATTAGGGCTCTTTTTGATTGCTCTTCATCTTCTATGTTGAAGTATAACTCATTTGAACTCAGAGCTCACTGATTCAGATAGCCTAGCCCATCAGTATGTTCTGGGAATCCTCTGTCTCAGCCTTCCTTACACTGGGATTATTGGGGGAGGGGCTCCCATATCTTCCCAGCATTTATATAGGTGCTGAGGATTTAAACTTCATATCTCACTGTTCTTCAGTGACTTTTACCCACTGAACCATCTCCCCAGTCTTACCTACCTTAAATAACATCCAAACAAATTGTTTTTCCATTTGCCTCTTTCTCACAAAAGTAGAATTCCAAATAGGCAGCCAAAAGGGATTACTGGCCATGGTGGCAAGACTTTTCAGCTAGAAAAATCACTATAGACTGAAAAGTAAATTTATCTCCATAAAAACCTCTTCCCATGCTTACATCTATGATCCCTGCTAGCATCTGATGTTTGTGGCAGTGTTTATAAGCCCCTCTAATGCAGCAGCAGCAGCACATACTACACTGCTGTGTGTCTCCTTTTGCTGCTTCCTTGCCTAGCTTTTCCCCCCTCTATGTGATTTAAGCATGTTTTTGTTCTGTTTTATTCTGCTCTTTCATCTTTTGCCTTTATATTCAAGGTCTGTTTGTTAGAAAAAATCTCTCTCTAACTGGTCCTCAGGATCTCTCTCGAACCATATCGCCTCTTTTATTTTGTACAGCATTGATCAGGATTTTCCTCTGTGATTCTAATCAATAGCACTGTTCTGGATAGTACAGGCAGTTTCTTCATTATGGATGAAACACAGGTGCACTGCAATTTCATGTGCATTTGCTGGGGGTGCAGGAGAGTCAGGGAGCCTTTCGGGAATTCTCACTATTTCAGTGTCCTTACAAGAGGCAGAGACTTTTCTTGGTCTATGAGAAAAGAATTCTAGTGCCTATGATGTCTGATCCCTTCACTTGTCACACAGCTTCGGTTGGGCAAGAAATCTTTCATCCCAATTACTGTTGGGATTGATATAAGCCATGTTTATGGTCACCTAACATGTGACCTTAGACATGTCTCCTATGGAAATTTGTAAATGGCCATTTCTGAGAGACAAAGACCAGATCATATTGGAAATATAGAACAGTAGCTATCAGGGAACTTTCATAATGATTTCTTGGAATGATTGTGCTGAGCTAGAGAGAAGTTAACTTGGAGACACAGACATCTCACACTACAGCTTCTTTCTTTCTTCTTCTTTTTAAATTCAAGACTAGACCCTAAAACTTTCAACAATTGTATTGTCATGTCACTTGTTTTGATGCTCAAAAACCTTTCTGGGGTTGTGATATTATTTGTGCTCTATAATCTACTCATATCCCCCCTGTAATTTCCCTTGAGGAAAAGTTGTCGTGACTTTGTTCTTGAGATGCTGAGACATATGTACCTTTTCTGTAGAGCAATTTACCGAAACAGTCATTGCAGACCCTTCTGAGAGCCCAGAGAGAAGTCTATCTTTTTCTTCTTTTCTTTTCTCTATACTGATATTTTGACAAAAAGAAGAAAAATAAATTCCATCTTGCTTTTGAATTAGTCACAAAAGAAGATGCCCAAATAACAGGATGTATCCTCAAACCCCGGAACTATTTCTTTTCATTTTTGTTCTTTACTGAAGGTTTCTGTGAACAGAACGAAAGGGTGTTGAGACAGATCAGTGTAGCAAGGAGCTCACTGTGCTCCTGAGGTTCTCACTGTGTCCTGGTGTTCTTCGGTTGAAGCATCTCCCCCCCACTTTCACCTGTGGCAATGAGTCTCAACTTAGAGACTCAAGCATCTGCATCAACAGCCTTTGTCTAGAGTGACTGACGCGCATTGTTGTGTTGGGCTGATGTACTTCAAAATTTATGTTTATTTTCTGCCATTTCTTTTTACTGCCAGTCTATTAAAGTGTGTGTTTGTGTGTTGCTTACATGAGTGCATGTCTGTGCCTGAGATAGGGAGGCCTGAGTGGGGCTGGGAGAACAAGGGAATCAAAACACTGATGATAGAAACTTGGCTTTGCATTTAAAACTAGAAGAATGTTGTGGGTAAAAAGTTCTTTGCCAAAGCAAATATTTGACCATTTCTAGTTCTTCTATAAGGGACTACTTTCTTCTTGTTTAAGCATCTTGGAAAATCCTAATCAGTGAAAGAAGATGAACGCAATCAGAATGTCTCACAGCTACAGCTGTAGCCTGTAGGAAGGAAATTTAATACAAGACAGACGTTAACTTCAATACTATTTAAATTCATTAATAAGACTGAACCAAAGAAAAGCATCTGATTAACAAATTAACCATTTGAGGGATGTTTTAATGTCAGAAGAGTGAGGTACAGGTGTTCCCTACATCTGCCAATCAATTCTTATCTTATTGGTCAGAGAAAGAATTGATTTTTTTATATATATATGGAACTGAAACCATTGTGTGTGTATGTGGTGTGTGTGTGTGTGTGTGTGTGTTGTATAGTTACAGAGAATATTCTGATTCACAGTTGGACCAACTAGTCTTCCCTGCAGGCTATTTTTACATCAGTGGTATTTCCAAATGTGTGTGGGGCCTATGAGGCTGATCCTTTCCTTTAATTCCTTGTCATTAGTTTGGGTAAGTTAACCCAAGGTAGATGGTGGTAGTTTGGTTCTCTTTGACTTACATATCATATCAAGGTATTTATTGAAAGTCTAATACTTATTTTTGCCATTAGAATCATAGATATTATCCTCAATCCTTCAATTTGAAAATTAAGATAGAAAATGAACCCTTCCCCTCGTGTGTGTGTGTGTGTGTGTGTGTGTGTGTGTGTGTATATGCATGCACGCATGCGTGGGTGTACATTGTAATGCACATGTGGAAGACAGGGTGATGTCAGGTGTCTCCCCTGTTGCTTTCTACCTTATTTATTGAGATGTGTTCACTCACTGAATCTGAGGCTCACTACTTTGTCTAGGCTGCCCAGTGAGCTCTTGGGATCTGTCTATCTCTGCTCCTGAATCCCCGGGCTACATGTACTGGTGGCCATGCTGAGCTTTTACATGGCCCTGGGGATTTGAATTCAGGTCTTCTTGCTTTCACAGAAAGTACTCTTTACCAATTACACTGTTTCCTCAGACCCCAAAATGTATTTTTTTAAATGAAATAACCTAACAGGACAGACCCAATCAATAATTAAGATCCTTAAAACTTAAAAGTTTTCGAACTTAAAGTGGAATTTGTAGATCTTGTCTACGTTTCTAATTTTAAAAATTAAAATGGATATATCTGTGGGAACCGAGCTTTACCACTTTGTGTTTTGATGGGTTGTAGTTCCTTTGTAATGGTCTCCATCTGTTGCAAAGACAAGTTTCCTTGATTAGGGGTAAGATCTACACTTATCTGTGGGTATAAGGACAATTATTTAGGGCATCATTAGGGATTATGCTGACTTAGGAAAATGGTGGTCGTAAGTTCTCCTCTATGATCCATGATGTTACTAACCCTGGTATTCCTTCTTATTGAGTGATTCTAAAACCCAATTAGAGAGATGTCGGTTACCACCAAAGTATGCATGCCACTACTGCACTCTTACAGTTATTGTTCCATGCTGGTCATTGTGGTTCTTAAGAATCATAGTTGAGTGTGAATGTGGGTTTCTTCTTGTTTTTGGAAGCTTGTATGATGCCTCCTGGAACCATGAAAGCTTGGTCTCAGGATGGAGGCATTCGGATCAGTCCCAGCTCAGGTGCCCCAGGGCTCTGTCTAAGTGCATGGCATCTGGCAATAGGGACTTATCTTCACCTCTGGAGGACAACCAAGGATGCAACTATTATACCTAAGTTTCTGGGGTCATTGCATAAAAGGGAACAGAAAGATTGTGAAGACCAGAGGATCAGTTTGCTGTGAGATTGAATCCCTTGCGAGTGCCAGGAACTACACCCATGAAGCTAAAGTTACTGCCTAAACATGAGCTAAATAAGGCCAGCGACAATGAACTTGCTGAAGTGACAGAAATGGCGCATGAGGCTATAACCCTACAAAAAGAACTACAGGCAACTAAGGAATGCTGAAAGCAGGAGGAGAAATAATCTTCCTCAGGGAACAGCACACCAGTTGGTTATTCAATACCAAATAGAGAGCCCTGAAAACATATGTACAGGTAACATCATATTGTACTTATGTTATATATATATATGTATATTCACAATTAATGAAAAAAGAGGCCATTAATTTTAAAGAAAGAGGGGAGGGATATATGGCAATGTTTTGAGGGAGGAATGGGAAGAGGGAAGTAATGCAATTATATAATAATCTCAAAAATAAGAAATAATTAAAAATTAAAATAATATAGTTCACTGGTACATAGCCATAAGCACCTGCAAGTGTTCTATTAACTTACACATCTCTGAACACTTGATGAGGTAAACATGGTTATTATCATTCTTATTTTGTAGACAAGAAATTTAATCGTGGAGGGGGCCATTTTTATCTCTGGTCAAGGAGACAGAAGGTTGGCAGAGGAGCATGTAAACTCAGCCAGCCTCTATACCAGTGGTTCTCAACTTTCCTAATGCTCTGACCCTTAAATACAGTTCCTCATGCTGTTGTGAACCTCCAACCATAAAATTTTTTTGTTGCTACTTTAAAGCTGAAATTTTGCTACTGATATGAATCATAATGTAAATATCTGATATGCAGACAGTTTTAGGTGACCCCATGAAAAGATTGTTTGACCCCCAGAGGGGTCATGACCCACAGGTTGAGAACCACTGCTCCAGAACAGGACAGTCTACTGCCCCAGAGAAGACAAGAATGGAGGAAGGATGTGACTTGGTGACATCACACTAGATGGTGGTGGCAGCATATATATTGAAAATGACTAAAGAGCAAAACTTAAATAGTAAGAGTCCACCCTGATTCTTTTTCTTTTATATTAATTCTTAATGTATTTGATTGTATGAAGAGATTCTACTGAAGTAGTCCCCGATGACTACATTAGGGAATGTGTTTAACATACATTTTAAAGTTTGTTATGAGTTTTGTTAACTCTCTCTGACTAGCTCTCTGGCTTTGGTAATAGCTCTTTTTATTTCTTTTTCTCTATGGGCAGGGCAGTGAAGCAACATTTTTGTAGACTTTTTTAAATGACCCTGGCCTTAGACAAAGGGAGGAGGGGTTGTTCCTTTCTTCCTTTTACCAGCTTTCCTAAATCAGAGAGAAAGTGTCCCAGTCTCAGAAGCTAACCTTGACAGTGCTTGTGAGAAATTTTCATGTAATAGCCTACTTTGTAAACTTTTTTTTCAAATACCTACTATTTCTTCTATATTACACTTTTAGACCTTTAGGTTGAATTTAGATTATTAATAAATTTTTGATTGTGTAGAAACCCTAAAATATAAAACAAAACATAGTAAAAATTTTGCCATTAATTTTAAGTTATAACTCTCCCAGAATATTCCACTGTGTACACTTTCAAAGAGAATTGGGATCAGGATATAGATATAACTTGTGTGTTTTCTGCCCCAGCATGATATCATGAACGTTTTCCGTGCTATTTAAAAGCCAGTGAAAACAAATGCTTCAAATGTTACACAGTATTTGTTTTATAACTGGATAGCTGAAGTTGATATTATTATTCTCCTATGTTTTAAAGCTTAGTTTACTTTCCAACTTCGCTGTTAGAAAATGTTGAGAAATCCTTTGCATAAAGTTTTAAACTAGATTTTCTTAGATTAAATTTGTTAAAGAGGGAATACTAAGTTCAAAGTTCTGTGTATTTTCAGAACTTGAAATTTATTATCAAGGTTTTCCATCACTTTACCAATGTAATTGTTACTAACTGGATGGTCATCACTGACTACTTCCCTTAAAAACTGAGCATGAGCAGTCTATAGTTTTATGGAAATTTGAAATGTGTTCTAATCTAAGTTTCATGAATGGGTTGCAGAACTACAGAAACAGTTTCGCTTGCTTCTTAGAAAAAAAGACTATTTTGTTTTATTTTACTTTTAAAATGATGTTAATTTATGTGTGTCTGTCTATGGGAATGAGGTGTGTATGAGTGCAGGTGTCCTTTGAGGCCAGAGAGGATACTGGATCCCTGAGAGCTGGAGTTGCAGGAGGCTGTGAGCCACCTGATATAGGTGCTGGGATCCAAATTTGGGTTCCCTTCAAGGGAGGCAAGCTCTCTCAACCGCGGAGCCATTTGCAAGTCCTACCCCTACAATTTTATAATTGTTTGGTTCAGGCTCTTGTTCATTTTTCTTTTATTACAAAAGCTCTTTAAAATCTTATACATTAATCAATTCCAGTGACAATGTTAGATCTTAAATTTCGTGCTTTCAAAATCCTCTTCTATTTCCCTATCCCTTGGCTTGTGGAGGGGGAGGGCTGTGGCATACTCCCTCAGATCCTCTTCTTTTTCTTAGCATTTTGTCATGGGGTTAGAAGGACTCGTGGGAATCCTGGTCCATTTGTTAGAGAACAAGTGGGAGGTGAGAAAGCATTGAATACAGATGTCCCTAGTTTTAGTCTGTATTCCCCATTCTCCCTTTTGTTCCTATGCTTCTGCCACAGTATCACTTTCTTCTAAGCACGTATCTTGTATATAGAGGAAGCCTTAGGATCTAAAGCTTTTTGTCTGGCATGGAGAAAAGATAATCTTTCGTATGTGAATAATTGCATAGTCTTAAAATGTGTATGCATGTATATACATATAAGTTTACTTAAAATATCATACATTAGTATATATTCACATGATAGATGTTAGATATACATTAATTATAGGTGTTACTAGTAATAAAATTATACCGAATACTTACTAGGAATATATTTCATAATGAATGATATGTAAATCAATTATGCATGTAGTTTTGTGTGAAACTATTTCTAGGGAAACAGAAACAAATTTAACTGAGTCAGGGAACCAATGACACACCAAAATGTAGGTGAAATATTAACTCACAGGAGCAGAAATACCTCAAAAATTGCTATGTTAACAAAACCCTTCTGCTGCATGGGTGATGTAGCTTACAAAATCTGGAACCCTGGAGGTCACTGAATCACTTGCAAGCAGCTCCATAAATTGAAGAGTGTCTCTTCAAAGCAGTTTACTTGCTCTGAGCTTCTTCAGGGAGCTTGGCTGGCCTGAGGACTCTTTATTGCTTATATTGGTCTGAGTTAGAAAGAGCTTAGTGCATCTTGTCAGTTTCAGGTACTTCCTAAAGTTTTTGATTTGTTTACTTCCCGAGTCTTCTTTTAGAACATCCTAAATCTGAAGACACTTCTCTGCAGGACAGAATGCTTCACCTCCTGTTAGAGGTAAAAATTCTGACTCTTAACCAGCTGCCTTCTAAGATATAATATATCAACTTGGAGGAAATTACTAGACAGCACAATAAACACCCAGTTTATATAATGTAAATGTATATTTCATAATCTGTTTTTACCTATATACATTGTATACACAGACAACACACATTTGCAAATGACACGTCATAATGTGTTTTAAGTTCCAAGAAAATGATGCGCTAAGTTGTGTAATTGTTTAGACCAACCCATGAGGACTGTGAAAGCTAAAGATAACCCTAACCAATTGCCTGGGATTTCAACTCAGCATGAAGAAATGAAGTTCCCACAGTGTGAAAAAGGTCAGGGAGGATGGTCTTTAAAAGTTCCACCAACTTGTTTCTGAGTACTCTGTTCCTCTTTCCAAATGTGCAAGTGAAATAATGGACACATTATATTCTCAAGAAAAGATTAAACCAGTTTGAAGATGGGGCTAATTTAGGTCAATAGGCAAAACTTTAGAGATAGTGAGTTGCATTTTAACACATTGCAAGCGTTGACCTGTTAAATGTGTTTTGACCTTTGACAGTAAGAAGCCACTGGAGGTTTATTTTGTAGGAGATTGACATATGCAAATTATATTTTGTAAAAGAGGATTATATTAGAAGCAGCTGCAGTTGAGATGCCTAAGGTAAAAATCTGAGGTATGGAAGGCAAATTGGATTGGGTAGCTTCAGCCTGGGGTAGTCGTGAATTTACAGTGGTGAGTCACAGTTCCTGGGGTTCTGATAAGTGAAAAAGATACCATGTTACTTTAACTTTTATACAATGTGTCAGGGACAAGGAAGTGAGTGATGGTGACACATCAGTACGACTGAGTCTCAGGTATCTCTATCCTTTCTTCATTAATTCTGAAACATCTTGGGTCTGTTCAGATTTTCAGGGCTGCATGAATTCTCTTGGGCCATTGTTTAAAATTTGTAGCACTATTTTTTTTCTTCCATTTGGAACAAGCCATTTCCATTTTATCCCCCTGGTTTTGTTTTGGTTTTTCGAGACACGGTTTCTCTGTTGTAACTCCGACTGTCTTGGAACTCTGTAGAACAAGCTGGTCTCGTCCTCACAGAGATCTGCCTGCCTCTGCCTCCCGATTGCTGTGATTAAAGACATGTTTCACCACTGCCCGGTTTACCTGAAATATTTTAATAATATTTAAAGTTGATAGCTTTTGTCACTCAAAAGAGCAGCATGAGTATTTTCAATTCTAATACTGATTTTGTCTGTATTGTATCAGAAATTCTGGTAGTTTCTATACTAATGAGATATCTGTTTATGATTTTAGTAGAGATCTTCTACAGAATTTACATCCAAGTAAGTGTTCTTTCTACATGATGAGGATGGATGCATTTTGAAGGTGCTGCACTGTGTTAGAGACTCTGACCAGGATTACTTAGCATTTACCTTGTATTTCAGTTTCTTCAGCTCTGCCTGGTTGTGGACTGATGAAGCTGGTTTGAATACTGGTACCAAGGCTCATGCAACAGTGCTTATGGCTGATTATGGTGTCTTATCTAAAGACAAAATATTTTGATCTTGTTTATAAAAGTTCCAAATGACACAAACATAAAGAGGTTTAACTTTAAATTGCTTCTATTTTATACTACAGACATCTTATGTCAATAAGAAAATGCAAAAGCAACAACAACAACACACTCAAAACTAAAACAAAACATGAAACAATTTAACTTGAAATTTCAGAAGGACAAAAAAAGTTAGAGAGTCCTACTATTATCGATTCCTGTTTTATGTCCTGGAAACATGTAGCAAAGAGAAAAATATATCGTGGGCAATGTTTATGTTTAAATTTGCCTAACTTGGTAGCAGGCTTAAATACTGTGTTATGACTTTTTAATGTCAGGATTTATTAAGGTATAATCACTATTGGCACTTGTCCCCAAATATGATACTTTGGTATTTGAGGAAACAGTAGAATAGGAAAGATACCCTTACCTTCCCCTGAATCCTTTGAAACCATCAATGAAAGGATTTTCTGACCTTCATCAAAAGTGAAATCTTCACACCAGAGCTGTTCTTCCTATCCTTGAAGGAAAGAAACAGCCTTATCCTTGAAGACACGGGCATGCCATGAAAAATTTGAACAACTAGCCTCAATAAGCTTCCCAATTCTATCTTTCCGTAATTCTGTACTCTTTTCCTCATCAAATGAAACACAAAGTAGGAAGGTTTCCCATATTTCTTTGGAGCCTAACTTCTGCAGGCCACTCTCATGTAAAACTCACAATAATAGTAAGCAAATGTGTACACTTTTCTTGTTCATCTCTCTTTTCCTGTAGAGCTTTCAGCCAAGAACCCATCATTGGATAAGGAAGAAAGCTCCCATTTGTGATTGTAAAAGCCATCTTTACCAGTGATTAAATTAATGAACTTAGATAAACAGAGCACTTAAACACTACCATAACTAAGATGTGGATCATTTTCATTACCTTCTAAATTTCTGAGGTCTCCCTTCCCCCATGCTCTGTCGTTGGCAACCAAAGATCTGCTTTCTCTTCTTAGTTTCCCTTTCTTTCTAGAATGGTATATAAGCAGAATCATCTAGGGTGTAAGTTTATATGCTTTCTTTCTCCTTTCACCTGGGTTAATGTTTTGGATACTCATCCATGTTCATGTTGTATTAGGACTTTGTTCCTGTTTACTGCTGAGTTGAATTAAATTACATGAATGCAGCACAGTTCATTTACAAGTTGATGGGAATTTTGATTTTATTTTTTCTTTCTCAGTTTTAATCATTATGAATGAAGCTACTATTAATATTTGCTTATAAAAAGTTATGTCTTGTTATTTTTCTTGGGTAAATGTCCAAAAGTATGATCGTTACATCTTTTCATAGCTGCATTTTAAGTTTTTGCAAAAAACTTACAAATTCTGCTCGAAAGAATTCCTGCACACCAAACTGAGTCCTGCTTGTAATTCTAGAACCCAGGAGGCTGAGGTGAAAAGATTATACATTTGAGACCATTTCTGGCTACATATGAATTTGAGAGCTATGTAGCAAGGTCCTGTGTCAAAAGAAAACAAATGATCAGACTATATTGAACTCTTAATAGTGGTTTTTGAGAGTTGCAGTTACTCTTTATAATCGCCATCATTCTTTAGACTATTTTAATTTTAATTCATTACATGACTTCCTTAAATTTTATAAACAATCTATGGGGCCTACCTAGATGCAGAGTTTTGTGACTACCCTGTTTTCTGTATGGTCAGGATAGTTGAGGATTATGCAAATCATTATTTCTGCTTAGAACTATGACATTACTTTGTCTATTGGAATTTTTTTGTTAAACCAGTATTTATCTATTACCTGTAATTCTTGCCATTCAGAAGTTTGTGTTCTTGTGGATGGGATGGACCAACTAGCAATGTACTATGTTAAGTACTAAGTCTTGATTAAAGTATGACTAATAAGTTCAGTGTGGAAACCTTTTGCTGTTGATGCTATTTCTAATCTGAAAGGAGAACTGACTATGGTATGTCAGAGGACTATTAAAGTTCATGCATGCAGGTGAGAGCATTTTCCCTAGGCATCAAATATGAATTCTATAATTCTCCATCATCAGCTGTGCACTCAACAATTTAATTCTGACACAAACTGATGGGGTTATCACTGGTCCAGTAGGTTAGGTTGGCCCCACAAAACTGCCTTTAGGAGACCAGTAACAAACAGGATGCACATTCTATTTACATCTCTGGCTGGCTGAATAAATTTTGAGGGATAAATATGTCACAAAGCACGTATTCAAAAATTCACTGGAATGACTTACAGAACTCAGGGAAACGCTTTATTCACTGAATCATTTCATTATAAAGGGTACAACAAGCAGCAGCCTTTTCTTCCTCCATGGAGAGCGGCTGAAATTTCTTATACTTTTGAGACTTCATATGAAAATCAACTCCATCCTGAAGCTATCTATGGGCCTACTAGTACTCACCTCCTTAAGCTCAGGTATAATTGAAAGGTGCTCAATAGGAACAAAAGATGCTCCTATCCAATAGGAAATTCAGAAGGTTTTAATGAACTCTGTGCAAGGAACCAAAATAAAATTCTGAACACATAATACACACACACAGAGACACACACACAGACACACACAGACACACACAGACACATACACACAGACACACACATACACACAGACACACACATACACACATAGACACACACATAGACACACACACAGACACACACACAGACACACAGACACACATAGACACACACACAGACACAGACACACAGACACATAGACGCACACACAGACACAGACACACAGACACATAGACACACATACACAGACACACACACACATACACACACACACACACACTATCAGAATTAGTCTCTCCAGGTTTTTATATGCCCATAGCTTATTGTTATAGTTTCATTATAGAATACTCCATTGTTTATAAGATTTATAGTAAAATATATATTTATCTGTGTGAGTTCCCTTTGGACTGAGACTGAATCCCATAGTTAGTTTATCCTCTACACTTAGTAGTTAGATTTCCCACAGGCTCTGACCTGTTTAGTCTCAGGTTCTTGGCCACTTTAGCAATGTCTTATATGGGTTCTAGCTCATCGAGTAGGCCTTAAATGTAATAAAAAAGTAATTGGAGCCAGGGATTTATTTGAAGATCAATTTTTTCAAGGCTACTAGCAGTTGTCTTTAGTGTCCTCCCTTTCTTAAACTTAAACTCAGATGAAATGTCCCATTAGCGTTTAGTGGTTTATTTTCATGACTTGGGCTACAGAAAAAGCATCCATTTATTTCAATGTTGAATATTTCCTTTCTTCTTTTTTCTTTCCTTCCTCTCTCTCTTTTCATCCTTCCCTTCTTCCTTCTGTCTTTTCTCCCCTTTCTTTTCCGTTTCTCCCTCCTGTATTTCTTCATCTTATTGAACTGAGATTTGTTCATTGTTGCTTAAATTGTCTGTTGAGATTCTGGAAAGAATATGAATTATTCCACGGAAACAAGGATGATTTTTCTTTCTACATAGATGAGGTCACAGTTGACAGACCATGGAAAGCCCTTGAAAATTAAGAATTAGACAACTGCCATATTTTTTATGATATTTCATTTGGAATTTACATGATATACCCAAATGGATCCTCATTGATATACCCAATGGGATCCTCAGCTGCTTTGCCACATGGGAAATTTATAAGTGTTAGAAACACAAGAACAAAATGTAAGAAAGAAGGAATTTTAAGTTTAGTAACTCAAAAAGAGCATAATTTTCTGTTGTTGTTATTGGGAGAAACAGTTGTTCCTTTAGGAAAAAGTAAGTAGAAATTATTTTCTTCCTTGCTTTTTGGAATTTTGTGAGAATATCAGTGAATACATACCCCATTTATTTTTTTACTTGTCACTTTTCAAAGGTGACTTTATTCCATGATAAAGGATGAACTTACAAAATCAATCATGTCTAAGAACTAAAGTGGAAAAATTCTTGCTTACTTCGAATTAAAATAAAAGAATAATAAACTCAGGTATCCATAAGCAAGTTTGGCACTCATATTTACATTTATCCTCTGTGCAATAAAGTTATTAACTTGAAGCTTATTTTAAGTAAAAGAAATTGAGCACATGACTAAGTTTCTGGGATTTAAAATAAGAAATATTTATAAAAGCCAAGAATATGATATATAAGATAATTTTTTTCTTAAAGTATGAAACTATCTGTTTAAATATAGAAAAAAAGATTTTATTTTTATTTTTGAGCAGTCGAGAGCACATTAATTGATAGGAACACTAATATATCTTTCATAAAAGGACATATGTTCTTTATACAATCCAGTGTGTTTCATAAGAAAATGGTTGCCTGTATTCAGAGAGTGGAAATCTCTAGGTTTCTGAGGACATCATTTATGTGAATCATGGAAAGTTCTGATAACCACTAACGTCAAGCGAGAAGTTCTACTTAGCCCTGAGAAGAATGAATCTTGATTATTTTCCATTATTTTAATTTTTATTTATGGCATGCATGTGTCAGTGTGTGGACATGCTCACATGCATGGAATGGTACACCGGGGGGGGGGCAGAAGAGGACATTGGAGCTGCTGCAGTTACAGGTGTTTAAGATCAACCTGATGTGGGTGCTCAGAACTGAACGTGTGTCCTCTAATAGAGCAGCAAGTGTTCTTTGTCATTGAGCCATCTCTCCAACCCCTATAGTTTATTTCTAGTAGTCTGGTTTCCACCTAACTCCATCAGTTTCTATATATTTATGATTTCCTTTGAGTTTGGTCATAAAACCTTCTATCTCTGGTCTACAATGTATAATAGGGATGACTTATTTTTGTGTCAAAACTATGCTTGGAAGTGGTGATTAACAAATGAACAGAAATAACTTTTTTGTTGTTAATTGAGACAGGATTTCTCTGTTGTAACTCTAGTTGTCCTGGAACTCATTCTGTGGACCAGGGTAGCCTCGAATTCACAGAGATCTGCCTGCCTCCGTGCATTTAAACCTCTGCTGGGATTAAAGCCATGTGCCACCACCACCTGGCTACTTCTTTGGAGAATAAAATCTATTGGAAGGAAAGGTGAAAGCAGTTGCAATGAATGAAGTTCAGGCCACATCATCTTGTATCAAGGTATCCATGACCTTTGGAAATGCAGTAGATCTCTATGACCCTACTTTGTCTTTATCTTTCTCTTTTGAATCATGGGATACAACCTAGAATTTTCTGACCTTTCCCTAATTTCAGCATAAGATCCTTATGTAGGAGATATCCACCTTCCAGTTACATTGGTTCTCAACCTTCCTAATGATGTGACCCTTTTATACAGTCCCTTAATAACTGTAACTTTCCTACTGTTATGAATCATAATGTAAATATCTGATATGCAGATGGTCTTAGACAACCCCTGTGAAGGGTCATTGGACTCCAAAGGGGTACTGACCCACTGGTAGAGAGCTGATGCTCTAGCTGAACCTGGGAAAACAGATGCTACTTATAATATGAACAATACAAAGATTAGTAAGAAAATGCTGCTGAATTCTTCCTTTTTTCTTTATTTTTCTCAATGAGAAATGTAAACAAATAAAATCTTTTCCCCTATGTCATCTTTCTCTGGTCTTTTTTATCCTAATTTTTTCTTGATATTTTAAGCATTGAGAAATGTTGAAAATCTTGAAGAGTTCTTGGGAATTTCTGCCCAAGAGCTTCTTTGAGGACTCATGTCTGTACCCTGTTGAGTCTAAGGATGTTTGCAGTGCAAGTCATAGTCTTTTAACCATCATGCAGGGTTATACAGTTTTTCAATTATTCCAAATATAAGCTAATTTAAATGTACAAATATAGGTTGGCATCTATTAATATTTTCTTCAATAAATAAAAATGATAATAATGTATAAATTAATTTTCTTTTTGACTATAAGCTTATCTTCTTTTATGTTCTCATGTTATCTTTCTAGGAAGATACACACACATATACAGACAGACAGACAGACACACAGTTGTGTACACACACAATTTTCTGGAACTCTTAAGACTAAATCCTCACTGTGATTCTTTTAGTCTGCCCCTACTTTTGATGTCTTAGTTGAGCTAAGTTGAGGCCCTGGATGGGAGAATTTCAAATTTGCAAACCTCCTGGAAATAATAACCAAAAATTAGCTATTACACATTTAGGTTTAGGCCCATTTCATGGACCCTTTTGTTTTAAAATTATTCCTTAGTTATGACTCTGTTTCTCAGCATAATTGTACGTGCACTAATGCATGTGCTTTCTGATGTTTTGTGCAAGTTCACACAATATTATCGTTTCACTGCATATAAGTGAAATGTTCACTAGGGTGATTGGGCTACGAGATTTCCCTCAGGAGCCATCTAAGCACTATTGGCATTTTTCTTTACTAATGTTGGGGAAAGTCCCTCAGAAGGGACACAGAAAACATATGAGAATTTTATTACAAAGCTTCCAGCATCTGACCTTACAGCAGGTCCAATTGACAAAGGAGCTGCAGGATATGAAACATTCTCATTATAATGTCATGGCAACATTACTGAAATTATTAACTATCCAAGTGGGATGATGGATGTGGTAGGGTGGCGATGTCCTTGGCAGAGCATATTGCTTAATTATCTTCTCTTAGTGGCAGCACACAGTCACGTTCCTATGATCAACTACTATTGCAAATGAATATGAAGTGAATTCATAAGGAGAGATATTTAAAGATTGTATCCAATAAAAGAGCAGATTAAATGTCAGATCTTCATTAGGAGTTCTTTAATCAAAGTTCTTTTTTTGTAGTTTTATGATAAATCCTTCCATTTTGGCACTTGAACCAAAGACCTCTAGGACTAAAAAGAACTCTTCTTCTACTTGAGCTAAAGGAGAATTTAATGATATCTAAAGGGAGGATTTATAGCCTGGTGGGTAGGACTCATGAGTGGAATTTGGAAAGCTTTTAATTTTATAGCTGGAGCTAATGTGATTTCTGATCTTTTATAGGCTACGAAGCTTTGTGACTTAGTTTCCCTATATATTAAAACAGAGCAGAGTAGGATAATATGAATAACTCTATAGGTTACTTCTATAAATTGTACATAGCTAATATTTATTGAATGCTTTCAAATTCTGTTTTGGACTCATATAATTCTGAAGAAAGTCAATCCCTTCAAGTAAGCTATTTAATTTAACTGGAATTTTGATTAATATCTGAGAAATGTTTTAGAGTAGAATATGAGATGTAACTATATCCAATGCATACATCAAAACAGGTTTTAGTTGTATTCTATTTTTTTCAGTTGAGAAGTATATTATACAGGAAAAAAACAATAAAACCTCCATTATCAGGGACCTTCAAGAGTGTTCATTTTAGATAGTGTCAGTAAAGTATGGAATCCCAAATAACTTACCTCTACCACAGATGAGCTGACTCAGTCCAAGGATGAAAATAGACTGCGTTGGCTGATTATAAACTTGGAAATGATTTATCCTTTAGTCTCTTTTTCTGATATTGATTGCGATATTGTGCAGTAGACCTGGAATATCACAAAAGTTGAGAGCTAGAAACCAAATCTTTGTTTATATCTCAGGAAATTACATGCTTTCAAAGCTAACTTCTTATTTGAAAAGTGTTTGAGTGCAATTATCACAGTTACATCCTTAGATTGGATTCAAATGTAGAAGAAATGGTCTCATAGAATACCCCTTTTGTCTATTGACTTTATTCAATCAGAAACCTTTAGAGACAGCCCCCTTCTGCATAGTAATCAATATTGCTCTTAATGATCACTTTAAGAAAACCCAAAAAACATTGTGATGCAATCCAAGCCATCAAGGCCCATGATATATGCTCAATTGGTTTTGTCAATTAAACTTTAACTCTCATAAAATCAGTCACCCGTATATGATAAATCTTTATTAGGAGTTTTTTATTAATGAAAACAATCTCAGTCCTGGGTTCCTGCTACATGTGTTTTGATACTTTTAATCATCTTACGTAGCTTGTAAATACTTGAAAAGATTGTATAATATGAAACATTATGAAACAAGTACTTTTGTAAAGTCTTAAACTAGAAAGGAATGTTATATGGAATATATATATATGTATATGTATTAATTCATTAAAGTAAATTCACATTTCAATAATGTATTGGCTGTAGATCAGATTTAACAAATATGGTTACTGAGAAGTTGTCTATGCTTTCCTTGACCATAGAAATAAGGCATAGAGGTAATACACGTAAAGAGGGCGTGGCCCATGTTTTTGGAATATGTTGATGAAACAATACTATTCATATGGAACTGTCTAAAGCACGGGAGAGATGAAGTGATTAGTCATTGTGTGTGTGTGTGTGTTTGTGTTTGGATATCTTCAGTGCTTTGGCTATTGAAAGTACTAGATCACTATATGATAAATGAATGCTTTGAAAAAGTTTAGCAGTCGTGCATATTACATATTGGGAATTAATAGGGTAGATATTCAAGATGTGATTTTTATGTTAGAGCAGAAAGTGAGACCAATCAGATAAAACTTTTCAAGGAAAGCAAAGTTGTAACCACTGCTAAAACATACAAATGTGAATATCATAGCA
This sequence comes from Cricetomys ansorgei, assembly GCA_026225945.1. Taxonomy (NCBI): domain Eukaryota; kingdom Metazoa; phylum Chordata; class Mammalia; order Rodentia; family Nesomyidae; genus Cricetomys; species Cricetomys ansorgei. Next base: position 46,649,394 of record JAMJFZ010000107.1, on the reverse strand, counting down.
TGACAACAGTTCCCATGATGCCTGGAGAATGAACCAGTGTGTGACTGGCTGCTAACGCTACCTGCCTCAGGGACATTCACTTACTTTAATCATTAAGATCTAGCTTGGTATCTGAACATGAGAGCCATTTGTCAGAGGTTAGCTGAGCATGGCAGATTGGTTTCCAGCCTAGAATACTCTTAATAAATGGAGTTTGTCTTTCCAATCTCTGCATCATGGGGAGGTATACTAACTGCTATATTATTTACTTTGCTTCTTATTGTAACAAAATACCTAAGAAGAACAATTTGAGGAGGGAAGGAAGGGTTTGTTTTGGCTTACAATTTAAAGATACAGTCCCTCATAGTGGGAGGGCAAGGTTGCACGAACATATGGCAGCTTGAACATTGTGTCCACAGTCAGAGAGCAGAGAGCAATGAATAAATTCTAGTGCTCAATTCTCTTTCTTTTCTTTATTCAGTCTGGGATCCCAGTCCATGGAATGGACCTGCCATTAAGAAAAACGTGCTTATTTGGCTTATAGGTTACAGTGATTCACCAGGGGTAGTCAAGGAAGGATCTTATGAGGGGAAGAACCTGGCAGCAGGAGCTGAAATAGAGAGCATGAAAGAGTACTGCTTACTGGCTTGCTCCTCTTGACTTGCTTGGTTTGCTTTCTTATACATCACAGGACCACTTGATCAGGGATAGCACCATCTACAGAGCGCTGGTCCCTTATCTTGGAGACAGAGCCTCTTACCGAACCTGGAGCTCACCGATTCAACTAAAAGCGGCCTTGAGCTCTAAGCACCACTTGTCTTGGCTTCCCCTGTGTTGTGACTGCGGCTGTGCGTGGTTTCCTACATAGCTGCTAGAGATTCTCACTCAAGTCTTCATGCTCATGTCGCAAGCTCTTTACCAGTTGAGCCATTTCCCCAGCTCCAATATATGGATATTTTATGGAATTTAATGTTGTTTTATGTGAGGCCTCAAATTTATATTACTTTGTGAAGTAAAAAAAAATAAAGCCAATTATTAGAAAGAAAATCAAAACATATATATTTTATTTTTCTACAGAACATGTAGCTCAGAAAACTTGTTTCCAACTTTGTTGCACATAGAATCAATCACCCAGGGAGCCTTAAAACATCCCCAGTGCCTGGCTTGTTCCCATAATAATCAATTTAGGAACTCTTAAAATATACAGCAAAGAAGTAAAGGTCAGAGAGGAGTAGTGTTAAAAATAATCCGCAAGCTTGCAAAGCAGGCTTTGAAAAAGACAATTGTGGCCCAACTGAAGAAATACATTCATGAAAACAAAGACCTGCAGACAGTTCTTCAGCATTTTCTTTGTTCTGAGCAGATCATGTGATTTGAAGAGTCTAGATTCTTTTATAAAAAGAAGCAAGTGGAGGCCACAGTTACAATGGGAAGTGCTGGACTAAATGCCTGGGTTTTTAGTTCATATTACCTCCCTGACACATTTTCTACATCTGCAAATGGAAATAATTGGTTTTGACCACATGGCATGCTATGAGGGTCAGTGTTTTAATGCTTAGTGAATAAAGGTGTTGTTGCCTTTATGGGACACATAGAAATACATGATCAATTAAGGAAGAGGATACCCAGATCCTGAGTAGGGAGTCAGTCAGCATACTAAGGGGACACTTCGCTTACTGTGTAAGAGGACTCAGCAATACACAAATATTTGTTTTATAATATTTTGTATTGTATAATCCCTTCCAGCATTTACAATACAGTCACTTCAAATGAAAATTTTGAAATGAAAATAAACTCACCATTTACTCAGAGGTGATAGATGAAGCATCCACAGTGCGATTTGAATGGGCTGGTTATGTCATTAATGTTTTTCCAAAGTTTTACTTGAATGCCGTAGAGTTTTAAGCTGTTTACTATGTTACCACACCATGAATACGGGTAGTGTTAGCTATACCATCTGGTGTTTTTTCTTTTTTTTTTTCCCAAAGCACAAATGGTCTTTAAAAGATTTCTTTGTTTTACACATGAAACTTTATTTTGTCTGAATGATTAGCCAAATATTTCTGCAAGTGAATTTTTTTTTTTCTGTTAAGATACTCTTTTTCTCTGGGCAGTGGTGGTGCATGCTTTAATACCAGCACTTGGGAGGCAGAGGCAGGCAGATCTCTGTGAGTTAGTCTAGTTTGGTCTACAGAGTGAGTTCCAGGACAGCCAGAGTTATATCAGAGAAACCCTGTCTTGAAAAAAAAAACAAAATCAAAACAAAAAAGAAGATAATCTTTTCTATGCATGCATCCATGGTTTTTCTAGCTGATAGTAATTCTATGACTTGTGGGTTACTTGAAGAACTCTGACTTTCTTAGTTATGTGGCAACATGTTAAGAGAGTTATTTAAGACAGATTGAATTGCCAAAGATAGAGGAAGTGGTAGTATTTTAAGTGTAATTTTGCTTTGGCATAGATTCTCTGTTGAGTATTTTGGAGATTAAAATATGATCATACATGCTGTAAATTAAGACAAACTAAACCCAATTTAAAAGACAAGGTAATTTAAAATGACTTATTTCAGCAATAAAGGAAGCTTAATTTAGACTATGAGTTCTATAATGGAGTCTTATCTAAGAATTCATCTTTTCTTTTACTGCACCAGTGAAACAACTGGGGCTTTCTTTTGAAATTCACCAAATGCTTACGAATTTATGTCAAGAGTCAGCCTTACATTCTTTCCCCAAAATTACAGCAGATTTTGACACTCAGTAATAGGTTTTTGTATTGGAGGAGGAACTATCCCAAGGTTCGCTTTTGAATTTGACATCAAAATTTCCTTGATCCCAGTGAATGGCATTGGTACTTTAATGTATTTATAAAGGGCTTGGATAAATAAATAAATCTATTTAAATAAATCTATTACCAATAGGATATAAAAAAGTAGTGATAGGTGTTACCCAAATAGCCTCAGAAGAATTCACCGTTTACTCAGATATGATAGATGAAGCATTTATAGTGCAACTTTAATGGGCTGCTTATATTGTTAATGCCTTTCCAGTTTTACTTCAATGCCATAGATTTTTTAGTTGTTTGCTCTGTGACCACACCAAGAATACTGTTACATTAGCATCTATCATTGTCGCAGCAATAATAATGCAACAATAGTGGGATAACACGATTCACGATTTTCTAGTCTTTCAGATAGATGTGTAGCTAACATTGAACATGCTGCTGAAAATATTATAAAGATCTGATGGGCAATATTTTTAAGTTTAAAAAGTTTTTGAGTGGACTATAATTTGGCTGAAATACGTGCCACCGTACTCTAACCGCCAAATACTAGACACACTTGTATAACTTTGATTTTTTAAGAAACAGTACATTTTATTTAGCTAAGGATATTTGCATCCTTAGCTTCTAGAGAAGTGTCCATGTGTGTAACATGGGAGTGGATCATGTTTCAGTGTTTATGGAGCGTGTAGGGAAAATGACCCTCTCCCTAATAATCCCATTAACATATTAAGACCAGATTTGATTTGAAGCAAGACACTTGGAAGAAATTATAGAGCCAAAATTTGTTACAACAAACACTTCTGGGAGGGATTTTTATGTTAAATAACCCCTGGACATCAGCCACACAATGCCAACACAAGTGTGACAATAAACGAGAGTAAGAAAATGGGACACCAATTTCCGGGAGCGCTGAAAACCCCTTTGTGGGATCTTGTGATGTTGTTCGCACAGCATTTTGTTGACCGTTTTCTGAGTGATATTGGAAGCAATGATTGAGAGCACTTTTGGTCAAACAACCATGACATACACTGTAGATTTGGAACGAAGGCCAGTAAGATAATACTCCCCCTCCTCTCAAGGGATAGCTGACCGAGTCTGTCTTCTCTTCAGCCTTGTCATCTGGAACGCCTGGGTGATGGAGCAGCGAAGCTGATGGGGATTGATCTATTTCAGAAAGGAATTAACTCTGACTTTCAAGGACCGAGAAATGACTTCAATCTTTAAAAAAAAAGATGATATCTCATTTTCTGAGTTCCAGGATGAGGGGGAAAAATAGACATGGAGAAAACCAAGGTAAAAACTCATAGTTTGGATTACATCTAAAAGAGAATTTTTCCTTTGCTACTGTGTTTACTGGTTGAAAACCTTAGAGTGACAGTCCATGTTTTCCAGCTAGTGAGAATTAGGACAAGAAAGTGGACGGTAAATTAGGTAGGTGACTAGAAAATTATCCCTGTAATTATCTTTTCCCATTTTATAGCCCCTCATGATAACTAAAAGAATTGCTTTCATAAAACAGTGTAACAAACAGCCCTGCAATCCTATTAATAGAACTATTTTCACATGAAGGCATAAAAGTGATATTTTAAAATGTCACAAATAACCAAGGCAAGTAAAGTTTGGACTTTGAATATTTGACTGTGGTGTCACATTCTCCTGATGGTGTGTTTTCAATTTTAGTCGGGGGGGGAAGGTATTGTCTCCATTGCTTAGAAGTTCTAGTTGTTTTATTTTCAGGATTAATGCCCTTGAAATTCCTTAATAATCGAAAATTTCATTAAAAACGTCTCCCCTTCAAAATTATGTCTAATACAGTCATTCTTTTTTATTTGTAGAGTGACAGGGTAAATAACCGTAACATTTGTTGCAAATATTTCAAAACATTCTCATTAAGGCAGTACTAAGAATGGTTATAATAGGCAGTGTTTGGACACCCCGCCACTGTACATGTATTTCCGTTGCACTGCTAGAATCAGCATGGGTGACTGAAGAAAGGTATTATCCTGTCTATACCGTTTATCGATCCTTTTCTGCTAGAGTAGCCTATGGGAAGGAAAAACCAAATGACCGAGTTAGACTATTAAGAGAATGTTTAATATTGAAAAGATAGGGTCATTTTTAATAAATAATAAAAGCTGACATAAGTATTTCATAATAAAAATGTTTCAGAGGCACAGAAAAATTATACTCAAAGACAAATGAATGAAACAAAAAACGAGGAATAAGAAAAATCTTCACAAGCTTAATCATTGGTGTGTTTAGTATTAAACCTGATCTTCACTTGGAAAATAACTAACTGTGCTTGTATATATTACACTGTATCAGATTTAAATCTTCTCGTGGTTTAAGGACTGTGAGTTTTTAAAATTCATTTACATTTCCTTACATAGTGCGTCATTCACCTGTACTGGGGATGTGCTTGATTCAGTATGTGGGTTATATTCAGTATGCATGATCATTACCATGATTTCAGTTAACTGTTCAATAAAATATGTCAAGTGAAAATGCTGCTTTTATTCATTTTGAATTCTGTTCGGAAGAAATTTTTTAATAAGCCTGGTGTATTGACTAGTTTTACAGAAGATGAAGACTTACCCTTAAAATAGAAAGTTCCGGTGTTTTTCTCCTACATGTTTATCCTGTCCATACATCACAATGTTTCTCTTCCTTCATTGTCAGAGAGAGCAGGGCCTCAAGTCCAAAGTCAGAAGCATCTGTCTGAATGGGAATGCTTTACCACAGTCGAGAGAGAATATGACAAAGCTGCCTACCAATTATATTTGTTAGATTCTTGAATGTTAAATCACAGGCTGAATCATTATTGTTTCTTTTATTTTCTTTCATCTTTGAAAGAAAATGTTGTTTTTTGTTTATTATTTAAAGTATGTGTATGTGTTGTGCATGTGTATGTGGGGATTATACACATGCTGCAGAAGCCAGAAGAGGGTCCCCTGAAGATGGAGGTATGGGCAGTTATGAGCTTCCCGACATGAGTGCTGTGTACCAGACTTGAGTCCTTTGCAAGAACAGTTTGTATTTTTAATTGCTGAGCTATCTTTTCAGCACCCAGTTCTGTTTTGCAGGTCAGAAGAGTCTCTGTAGCAATGAACTTCAATGTATCTGTCAGTGCCTGGGTGACTCACAGTGTCAACTGAAACATGCTTCATTCTACCTTTCACAATGGAGCTCGTCTTCATGAATGTGTTCTTCCTTTTTCTTTTTAGATTTTAAATTATGCATTTACATATAGGTTTGTGCACATGAGTTCAGTGCCCACAGAGGCCATAAGAGGGTGTTTGATGTGATGACCTAGAGATGGAGTTACAGTTGGTTGGGAACAGTCCAGTGTGGGTGTGTGGGAACCAAACTTGGGTCCTCTGCAAGAGCAGTACATTCATTTAGCTGCTGAACCACCTTTCTAGACCCCATCGTGATTTTTCTGTGAGGCACAGAAAGTAATATATAGCATTATAATATTATATAAATATTATTTATATAATAATATAGTTACCAAGAAAATTAATAAAGTTAATAAATAAAGTTACCAAGAAAATTAATACTTTGAGTGACCCGTCATACCTCATTACACACTAGCTTCACCATGAAGTATAATTGGAATGGCTGTACTACTACATGAGGGAGATGGAGCTTCTAATTTGTGAATTCCAGGGCTGTTCTCAGATTTGCTGCTGCATGTGCTGGTTTGTTCAGTTAGGCACTAAGCACACACATACTGTTTGCAATTTTTCATAGACACCTTAGCTTTTCTTCCCCGAGGTGCAGCTGAAAAGCTCAGGTCACACTACACTGTCATTACCCCAGCTCTATAAACTTCTTGCAGTGTGTTGACTGCCCATTTGGGTATTAGCTGAATGATTTCTCTTTGAACCCCCTGTTCACATTGTGGCTTGCCAAACTGAATGAATTTTGTGGCTTGCATTTTTCCCTACTGGTATCCAAGAACGATGCTTAGGAGTGGTGTGTGAGCAGAGAAAGGTAGCACACTGTCATTTGCTTCCATAGAAACCCTTGGAAAAGAAGCTGTCACTGTTTTAGAAATACTGTTTGCATCTTAGTGTATACTTGCTGATAAATTTCTCCCATGCAAAATAAGAAGTCAGAGAACTGTGTAGTCTCCATCAAGAACATATACTTTATAATTACTACATAATTACTGTGAGTTTAAAAGAATAATTGTAGTGATCATAGTTCACATATTGCTGTGAGCCAGGAACAAAGGTTGGAGGTCCTTTAGGCAAGGCAGTGCTTTTGAGTGATGTGACTCCATTTCTTGGAGCAACTTGGCTTGCTTGATTGTGGTTAACATTAAGTGACTATGGGAAAAGTGGGGCCACATGTAGTTTATTCCAAGTGAAGCATCTGGGAAAAGACATATCCCCGCCCTCATTAGTACCGATTGATGTTTTGGGTCTGTTAACAATGCAGCCCCTATTGAACTTATTTAGAATTCCTAGGGGCTGTTTTTCCTACACTTAGTAACTTAAACTTCTTCTAAAAGACAGACTCTGTTTTAGCTTCCCAGAGCCATCAAACCTGTCTTAGGCATCTCCAGAAATGGTCTCTGAGGTCTGGAATCTGTGCAGGTGATATGGGGAATTAGCCACTCCAAAGATAAATCTGGTGTTTTTTTTTTTTTTCCTTACTGCTCACTTGCAGACCTAACTAATGAGATAGTCATGGTTTTCCTAGTCACATGTGGAGGGACCTGGGACATTTGAATTTCTTCCAAATCTAAAGCCTAATAGGGTCTGGACTCCTAAGATGCAGGCAATAAGCAGAAAAACCCGAATTGTAAACTAGTCAGTTGTCAAGTTTTGAAGAGGAAGCATCCTTAGGCTCGTGTGATGGATGTTTAGTTCTCACGCTAGTTGCACTCTTTTGGAATGCCTTAGAAATCTTAGGAGCTGTAACCTACTAGCTAGAGAGTGTGAGACACCCGGCACTCTAAAGGTTCTGTCCCATTCTTGGTACCCATGTTCTCTTTTTGCTTTTTGCCCACTGAGAAGTAAATAGCCTCTGCCCAAAATGGTGTTTTGCTTCTCTGTGGACTCAGGATCAGCAAGGTCAATGACTGTGGACTTAAGCCTCTGAAATTACAAGCCTAAATTAATATATGTTCCTCCCTCTAAGCTGTTTCTGTCCAGTATTTTGTCTCAGCAGCAAAACTCTGACTAATACATATTTAAGTATTATTTCATTAAAACTGAATGAAGCAGGCAAAGAGGCAAGGGAGGAGGATGGATGACTGAACAAATGTAGGTGCGTGGTTCATGCTGATTGTGGATCTAGGATATCGGAATGACTCCCTGACAAAGTCCTGGTCTACCAAAGGTCACTTCCTTCTTGCAACTTATGTTTTTTCAGTTCGATGGTTTGTTTTTTGAACCTTCATTTTGCTCAGTTCCAGGTTAGTCTAGGCGACCAGCTGCCATCTTCTCATCGGGTTCCCTCCCCATTTGTATGGACTGGAGAGGTAACAGTAGTGGCTTCTGAACTGCGGGGCCACCATTTCTTTCCTTGGCTTAGAAGTTAATTCTTAGGATTCAGCCGTAAACTTCAGGCAAGGGTAGTTTTCCTGGAATCCATAGACCCCTAATGGGCCCGTGGATAGAGCTATGGTTTCAGAGAATTTGTTTTTAATCTACTCCTATGTACCTTATTTTTACACTTGTAAATATTATTTTTACATTCGTAACTATTCCTGAGAAAGGAGGCTATAACAAACCATCTAGTATCTATCTATCGCTCTATCTTGGTTGTTCCTGCCCCGAAGAGGTTGCCTTTCTCCTTCTCCAAAGTGAGCCTGCAGCCTCATGCTTCAGTAAGTCTGGAGACCCTTAATTTCTTAATTGGTAATGATGTCATTCCTTAGTTTATTTAATGCAGGTTTGTAGCATAGATGATGTCCTTCGTGCTGGTTAATTTTATGTCAACCTGACATAAACTAGAGTCATCAGAGAGGAAGGAACCTCAATTGAGAAATTGCCTCCTTAAGATAGGGCTCTTGGCAAGCCTGTAGGGCATCTTCTTAATTAGTGATTGAGGGGAGAGGGCCCAGCCAGTTGAGGGCAGTGCCACACCACTGGGCTGGTGATTCTGGGTGCTATAAGAAAGCAGGCTGACCAAGCCTGTAAGTAGCACTCCTCCATGGCCTCTGCATCAGCTCCTGCCTCCAGCTTCCTGCCCTGACAGCCTTTAATGGCCTTTAGTGATGAACAGTGATGTGGAAATGTAAGCCAAGGAAACTCTTTCCTCCCTAAGTTGCTCTTGGCCACAGAAAGAGAAACCCTAACTAAGATACTCTTCTATTTTGTCTGCACTTTAAAACAAAAATAAAGACAGATCCTTACTCTGTAGCCCAGACTAGACGTGAACCCAAGGCAATCATCCTTGGATTCAATCATCCTTGGAGGCAATCAGCCTCCCAAGTGCTAGGATTGTTGGTGTGATTCCCAGCTAACTCTACTTCTTATTAACCCAGTCCTTTCTATATTTTTCTTTTTAACAACAGGACAAAAGTCAGCTCATTCAGACTCATAACCAATGTATCTTTGTTTCCTAGACATTATTTGGTAGATATTAAAAGTTCAGTCAAAATTGATGGATATTTGAATAATGAGTTAGTGTTAAAATAAAGTTATGATGCTTACTGGAGAGGCCAGAGTTGTAATTTCCAATGCTCTTTATTAATCACAATCCATGTCAAATCTCAGGGAATTCTAATACCCGGGCAGCTAGGCAGGGAGCTCATTCCAAGGCTTCTTCACCCCATGTTTTCCTCCTGGTTCTCCTCCTGCTTGCTAGCTTCTTCTTCCTTGTTCTCTGTTATACAGTAACCACACTTTTCTTTGTTCCTATCAGATTTGCAGCTCTGTGGCAACAAGCTCTGCCATGAACCAAGCTGCCATTCCAGGTACCTGAGAGTTCCCAACAGGCGGAAGTCAGAGAAGGGGGCCAGAGTTATTAAATGGATCAAGAGAAGAGAGAAGTAAATTAGAAGAGGAGAAGGGATAGTGGGAATTGAGGAAGAAGTGGTGGCATGCAGCAGTGCCCTGCTTCACAGCAGGGATATGGGTTTCCGCTGCCAGTTCACAGAGTGATTAATCCAGTCTCAGAAGCCTTCCTGATTGTACACATGTCGCACATTCTACAAGAACATAAAAAAAAGTGGGTTTCTAATTATCTCTATAGGACATTACATGAAAATACAGGATATCTTGGGGCTGGTGAGATGGTTCAATGGATAATGACACTATCCCAAACATGCCTGATGACCTGAACTTGATCCCTGGAATCCATATGGTGGGTGGAAAGAACCAAGTTCCATAAATTGTGCTCTGACCCGCTACACATGTGCTGTAGTGTATGTACCTGTGTACATGAACACACACATACACAAATAAATAAATAGTAAATATAGAAAAACAAAACAAAACACAACATACATTCTCTCCTGTACTAAAGCAAACAACAAAAAATGAAGCACAGAACAAGCAAAACTCTCTAGCCCAAATGTTGGTGATGGTTTGAAAAATGATGTTGTCCACTCAATCTACTCCTTCTGACAAATATTCTGGCATTCCACTGGAGAAAGGGTGTGAAATCAGCTAGGACTGGAATTGGTCCTACCTGCTTACAAGTTTGGTATGATTTGAACATGGACAAAGAGCTAATTGAATCCCTTCAATATCAAGTAATTTTTCCTCTAGTTTGCTATTATGTCAGTCATGGTATATTTGATTGATAGTTTCCTTTCAAATCTCTCCATTACCTGGGCCCACTCAGGCATGTCCCATGGGATGTTTTACTTTTGGTAGAGGCTCTGAGGAGAAGGGTCAGAACCTAGGAGGGATATTACTGAGGACCCCTCAATACCGTATGATACAGAAGTCTATAAAGCCAAGTGATGCTATTTGTCATCTGATTGGGTATGTTGGGAAAGCACTGAAGAATTATATCATTAGTTTACCCCCAGCTTGTTGCACAGAATATTGTTAATGGCTGAGACTCATGTTCTTGGAAGGTATATGTGTCTTTTTTAGGTTAATAAATAAAAGTGAGTTGGTGAATTAAAGGAGAAAAATAAGACTTTTTATGTAGCAGGTAGGGGTGGTAGAGAGTTACTTGTATAATTCAAAAGTTTGATATATATATATATAGTTGTTAGTTGAAATTTATCAATTGCCTATAATTGTTCCATGTGGTGTTTTAATGCATGTATATATCATGTAATTAATTCTGGATATACATATTTGTCTCCTCAAATATCTGTTATTTCCTTATGGTGAAAACATTAAAAAAAGAACTTCCCTCTGGAGTTTTGTTTTGGTATATACAATATGTAGTCATCACCTGTCACCACCTCCAATACACTCTTGTGTTCTATCATACCATCACTTATTTCCTTTTATACTATTTTTTAAAATTATATATATATATATATATATATATATATATATATATACACACAGAGAGAGAGAGAGAGAGAGAGAGAGAGAGAGGGAGAGAGAGAGAGAGAGGATGATGTAGGTGCCATGGTTCATCTGCGGGGGTCAGAGGACAAACTACAGGAGTTGGTCTCTCCTATGGTGTAGATCCTGGGGATTGAACTCAGATTACTTGGCAGCAGGAGCCTCTACAGGCCAAGCCATATCACCAGTCCTACAGACTTTATTTCTTTTAACTGTGTTTTAGTTGATCTCAGAATGTGAGAGCCAGGAGCAGGAAGGGACGAGAGAGCTCAGTTTTCTGATGTTTATGAGGAAATGTCTGTAGTTGTTCATGTGAGCAGGTATTTCTACAATCTCTGGACTTGCGAAACAGCTGATGTTTGAATTTCAGTTTCAGCCCAGTGTTTCTGTGTAACAACTACAGAGGCCGGGGTGTGAGTGTTGATGTCAGAGATGGAAGTGACGTTTTCATAAATGTATTTTCTCATCTTTGTGATCTGCAATGGTCCTAGAACAGATAGGAGTTTTTCCTCCTTGTGCTTAGGCCTCCCTGCTCCACAGATGTCAAGACAGGCTAATGAATCCTCTGAAGACTAGGCTATCAATGTATCTCTGTCCTCTGTCCCAGGTTAGTGTCTTCTTTCTATTGCTATGACAGGGCTGATCACTGCACATGACATCACTTACGTTTTTAGTTGAATAACTTTTTGATCAGTAGGTGATTTTCTTTGTATTATAGGACATTTTATCCACATTCCTGGTTTCTACCCACTAGGCTTCCTTCCTAGTTATAGAAACGCAGACCTAGGCAAACACTTCTGCATGGGAGGAAAGTAAACCATCTTCAGGTATGAGCCTGAAATGAGCTCAAAAGATACTTATTAATTAGCCACTTATTAACATAACAGGTATTTGTTCCATAGCTACTATGTGTGTGTGTATATATATGTATATACATACATATATATACATATACACACACACACATCAGCAAGTATAGCCACATTATAAAATATTCCAGGATGTTTTTACATTTTTATTGGCTAAATTTTAGAAACTTGGCTGATTAAAAAGGCCATTAAAATAAATGCAGATTTAGAATTAGAAATGGGATCTCAAAGGTCCTGGAGTTATGCAGGGTTGGGGAAAACATACTCGAGGTCCAGTGCCTGATCAATGCTGCTCAGACCCTGATGCCCAGGTGACACTGGAGATTCAAGCAGTATGAGGTAGCTGGCCTGTCACCTGCTTCTGAGCTTCTTAGAGGTTAGTAAGGTGAACATTGCTTTCTCCTGGCACACTGAGTGCTGGCAGGCTCTGTGTCCATAAGCAGAATGATTATGAACTTTGGTAATGAGCTAAGCCAGCTGAAACTAGGTGGGTAGACTCTTTGAAAGTGTGTGTCGATTCATTACCAGTCTGTTTTCAATAGCTAAGCCCTGGGATATGACACTTAAAAGTCAGCAGGCCCAGGAAGAACAGTACATCGCTTTAAACTACAGCCTATGGTGGAAAAATAAAATATGAGAATGAATTAGTCTTTGGGGACTAATTGCCAAGTTGAGATGCCGACGCAATTTCAGCTGGTAGCAACTCCCTACATTATTTTCTTATGCTTCATGTGGTTCCTTCGTCTACATTTTTAGTGTTTCTACTTACTAACTTCATTCTCTCTCCTATTATTTCTAATATGTCTCCAGCAATGTATTTTCAAGAAGGAATTCAATTACGTGGACAGACAGATGTGCTAAATGGCAATTTGAGGATTATTATTATTTTTTTCTCAAGTTGATTGCAAAGCTGACTCATGATTCTAGCGCTGCTACTGTGGGGGAAGAATCACTGTCAATAAGCTGTTAAAAATGAAACTTCATAATGAGGGAGGAGATGTGAAACATCAAGGAGCTCTCTCTGTTCTTACGGGCTGCCTCATTTAATTGGCACCGTTTTATTGAATTTTTAATAGGATGAAATGAGATTTTAATGTAATCTCCTTGAGTTTATACCTAATTCAATGTATTAATTTATTATGACTCTTTCTTCATTAATATGTTTTGTGTATACTTATGCAATGAAAAGTTTTTCCCAATTGCCAGTTATTTGTAAACTTTAAAAAAAAATTTTTTCCTGAAGGAAAAGCAAAGGGAAACTACTCAGTATATGTGTCTCTGAGATGATGCAAACTTGGGATCAAATTTCATGAGTTTGGAGATTGAGCCTCAATTGTTTCAGCCCTATAGAATGATAGAGAACTATCCATAGCTTTATGATGCATGTCACGTGTCTGACAACTGAGCTAAGTGAATGGCTCGTGTCATTTAACAGCGCTGTCTAACATGGGTCTCCTTGTAAGTCCTTCGCCTCACCTGCCCCGTACAATGTAGTTTTTTTAAGGAATGTAATACTCTCTGAAAAAAAAGAGTGACGAGGAGCCTTTTGCTTTTTCCTGTAGTCTGACTACTTTATATAAGATCTTTAGAGAATTAGTATCAGACTTCTCAGATAAGCCAATTAATGAGCAGCAAATGTACTGTTATTTAATACAATGTAATAAGTACATTTGTACTGCCACATGGAAAACCAGAAAAGACATCTTGATTTTCTCAGAGGAGAGCATAGGATTTAGGAAGACTCTGCTGAAAGAACATATTTTAGTAGTATGCACAGTAGTTTTTGTGTTTATAACTTATAAAACCTCTTCTAACTAATTATGTTCTTAACTGATCTATGCTCAACTAACGTATGCTTATTTTTGAACTACTGTAAGAACAATACTACTGGAGAATACTACTGGAGAACTACTGTAGAAATAAATAAAAATCACTTGTAGTTTTAAACCCAGAGAAAATTACTGGTGATATTTAGTTATATACACCTGGCCCTCTGTATTCAATAGATACTTTGGCTTTAATTCAAGCAATTGTCAGTCAAAAATATTTTTAAAACTGTGTGTGTGCTGAGCATGTACAAATTTTTACTATCATTATTTCTAAACAGCACAACGTAACAGGCAGTGAACACAGCACTTGGAATGTATTAGGTACTGAATGATTGGGTATGATGGAAAGTATATGAGCAGGTTGTGCTTTCCTTAGGGACGTCATCATTTTATAGAAGAGGCTTGAGCGTCCATAGATTTGGGTACCCATGGGTGTCTTGAATACTCTCTCCTATGGAAATTGAGAAATGACTGTATTCATGTAGACATTTTTTTCTGTGTGTTTCATATAACATGGAAGAAAATCTATTTGCAATATTTTGCGATGAATTTTTTTACTCAGCAATATATAATTCACCAGCAGACAGATTATTAGAAACATTCTTTTAATAAATGGCTGCATGTGTCTATTATTATGATTCTACAAAAATATATTTAACTTCTCTCCTAGGTTGCTTACTTTATTTTAAATGTCGTTGCTCAATTGAATCATGCCATGGCCATCTTACCCTTTTTGAATGTTATGCAGGTAGTGTTAAGAATAGGTTTTACTGAGTTAGATACAGTTAGGCTAAGAGCTCTCAGGATGATTGCAAATTGAAATTTAGTTGGCTACTCACAGTTTTAGGAGGGAAGGGCATGTCTTGTGATGCTGGGTCCTGTTAGCTGAGTTTCCTAAGCCTTTACAGTGCTACACTGTTCAGTCTTCTACAGCTCAGGTGTCAGTGAAGGATGAATTCACACAACTTGGATAAGCCTGAGCTTTCACTTGCTGGTGCTCTCCTGCAGGTAGTCTCCATCCATTAGCCTGAGCTACAGTGTTTTCTCCTAGAGCTGTAGCTATCACAATATCACCACAGATTCAGCTCCACTGCTGGCACCTATCTTCAAGAACACTATAAGTATGTGGTAGAAGTGGGAAGTGTATGAGAGGAGAAATGGAAGCATCTAGCATCGTTTCTTCTTCTGATTACTATCGGCTTATAGGAAGGGAGAGTTGCCTTGGGGTGGAAATTGTGTAGTTGTTTGGAAAGTCTTGGCAGTGTTGAGGTCAAAGAAAATGACAGATGTTTACGTAGACTCGACAAATGCTTGTCAATGGTGGGCTACACACAGTGAATATTTTCACATATATCCAAATGTGTGTTTGTCTCTTTTGTAGTTGATTTGAGACAGCTGCAGGGTCCTTGCATTCTATTTACTATACCAGGCAATCTTTAAACAGTGATCGAAGCAATTTAAATAGTTATTTCCTGAACTGGTTTTACTTCATTAGAAACAATGACTTGGATTCATCTCCAGGTGTGAAAAGCAATGTCTGATTTGAGGTAAAAATACAGTAGGATAATGTCATTTTCTGGAAGAGAACTAAATCTTAGAAAACTGAGAAAGGTTAGAAGAAAAATGAATTTTATGGATCTTGGTTGTACATAAATATGGCAAACGTCGTGCTGAATTCATTATTTTCACGGCACTGAGGAATGGTATAGAAATGCGATGTGGGAAAATCTCGGCAGCAGACTTCTAATCCTTGTTCAGTGGGCTGATCTGTCCCTCTTTTTTAAATGGGGTTGGGTTTTTTATTTTCCCTCCAAGATAATTTGAGAAGTACCACATTAGGCTCCTTAAATCCCAGTCCCTCCAGGATCTATCTAGCTTGTGTCATAAGGATTTTATGAGAATAATCTTAAACTTCGTGTGTGGGGGGGCAGGGGAGGGAGATATGTAGGAGTACATGTATGGAAGTCAGAAGAGAACTTGAGGGAGTCAGCTCTCTCTTATCACATGAATTCTGTGTGTTGAACACAGGTTGTGAGGTTTTTCAGTAAGCATATTTACTTACTGAGCCATCTTGCCCACTCTTCGATGGTTCTTTCTGGGGACGTTAAGGAACAGAGAAAGCAGAGAGGACAGATGGAGTGGATAGACACAGAAGGGCCTTGTAAGTCATCTGTCTAGTGTATATAAAACTGTCTGGGTCTATTGTGTCTCTCCTGGACTACTGTGATTCCCTCTTACATAGGCTTAAGAGTGGGATCTTAATATGGCATCAGAGGACATTGAAACCAAGACTAGAGTATAGCACGCCTATGTATTTCAGAGAACACTATGCTATTCATTTCCCAACTCTAGAGTTTGAATCTCCCCAACATTGACATCTGTCCTCAACCAACCATGGGTACAAATGCCAGAAGGCATACAGGAGAGAAATTTGATTCTTTGTTCCATTTGCAAGGGTCTGAGACTTGAACTACTGTCCATAATTCTAGATAAGACAATGAAAACAATAGGGCATCTGTCCTGTTCAAAGTTAAAACAAAAGCTCATGTTATCTCTGAAGATAAAATTGCTATCTGTGTCATTTCTTTTACTTAGATAGAACAAAGTTTGTTACATTCTTAGCTTCTCCAGCAAAGTTCCATACATAAAAGATGGAAAGCACACAAATGAAATGCCACTATATGGAGGTTTTGCTAAACTGGGTAAATGTAAAATATGTTCTCTTATCTGGCAAGTTATGATAATTATAAATAAAGAAGCCGCAGTGAATGTTAGGCTAATTAATGTCCAGTTGCCATGCTTAACAATCTCTTAATATCATTTAAAACATCAGGAATACATGTTGGAAGAGATGCTTCTATTTTCTATCCATTCTATTTAGGTGATTTCTCTTTCTATTGACTAAGCACAAATATTGGAATATTTATTGGAATATTGGAATATTTCAGAAAGCAGTTATTTAATGGCAAAGAATATTAACAACATAGAGGTGCATTGTTTTAGATATTCATTTAAATCATTTGTACATTTTATCACAAAGTTTATAAAACTAATAAAAAATAAATCATGAAATACACTTGAACAATGGCACAGACTTGCAGATCTAATTTTGTTAAAGAAAGCATTTTATTTTATTTTTTAGACCAGAATTTTCCTTTCTGGAGGATATCATCATTTAGCTATTACTGAAAATAGAACTTTGTTCCTTTTTATCATTTTTGTCAACATTTTTGTGATTACTGGTGGTGAAGAAAGCACACATTGTGACCATTTTTATCTTGTTTCTTCACTTCGCCACGTATGTGTAGCTTTCATCAAGTCCTGTTGCTTCTTTCCTATGCTCAGAAGTATTTTCCACTTACTTATTCCCTCAACTAAGTGTGCTGGAAATGGAGCAATAAATGGATTTCTGTCTCCTTCTCTTCTAATCTTGCTTTGTACATCGCAAGGGAGTTTGCTGTCAATTCCTCCCCTGTGCTATATTCCATCACAGCACATTACTTCCCATTCGGATTGAATTAACCTCAGCTTATGACTTAGGAACCACTACCTCTATGTCTTCTTGTTTCGTTAGACATCAACCAAGTGTGTCTGAAGGAAAAAACAGCAACAACAATAATTCACCAACTCAAAGCACTTTTTACTACAATTACTATCTTGACATAGATTCCGTCATTTACATTCCTGTAAAGCTGGTTGGCTTTCTAGGGATAGTCATTGCTTTCTCACTTTTGGAATTGCTGGGCTGTGCTTCATTATTGTTGCTGTTTCTCTTTGCAGCTGTGAAGTGGTCCTGAAAGTACGATGATAACTTCATCTCACAGAGAAGTGCTTCTTTACCATCAACCTCAGCAAATAGCTGATCCCTTGCTCTGAACCAGGTTAAGAATCTGGCGAATGGGATGCAGTCCAGAAACAACTTGGGTGGCCCACATCTAGAGGGGAAAAGAAGGGATAGCCAACAGATTGGTTATAGATAGTCAGTGACACAGGAAAAGATGTCATAGAAGATCAAACTTTAAGGGGCTGGATGATGGAGAGAAAACCTATTTGACAAAATGAGAGAGAGAGAGAGGGAGAGGGAGAGAGGGAGAGAGAGAGGATTGTCTAAGAAGAGGAGCAGGGTTGGAAAGGAAACAATGATACACTATGAAGATTTTCTGAGATCATCAGACTTGTGACCGCAGTGTTTCTGTATGATAACTGAGGTTGTGGTAATTGTCAAGGAGAGAAGAGATGCTCAAACAGTTTAGGTAGCTGACTCTTGGGAATTTTTAGTTCAGATTCTGTGATGTTACTAGTAGCTAAGATAATTGTGTCTATGCCAGAAAGTGGGCAGATATTAGTTTAGCCTTACTAAGGAAAAGATAAGTAATAAACCATTGTTGTAGGTTCAACATTTTAATTATAACTATTATACTAATGAAAGTATCAGTGTTTGTTTACTTCACATTTTACTCTAGATCAAATAAGTAGATACAGTAGCAGGTAGTTGATATAGTAGCATGAACACATATATATTTATACTATATACGCTATTTATCCTATATATATGTGTGTGTTTGTGTGTATATATATATATACTTACATCTTCTCCATGTCTAGTAAGACACTGTGAAAGCCATGTGTGATATATAGTATTCAGTTGCAGTTTAGCCACCCATGCCAACTGCAGTATATTACCCTATACGTAACAACTGCAGTGTATCGTTAATAGATACTGGATAGATTCTGCTTTAAGGCTGTTATAAAACTTTCATTACTGGACTGGAGAGAAGGCTCAGAAGTCAAGAATGCTCATTACTCTCCTAGAAGTCCCGACTTTGGATTGTAGCAGCCACTTCAGATGACATACAATAGCCTTTAACTCCACCTCAGGGGACCCAGTGCTCTCTTCTGTCTTCCATGAGCCTTCACCCACACGTGGCACACACACACAAGCATATACATAAATAAAAAGCAAATCTTAAAGAACTGGTGAATACATGTATACATTTCAGCTAAGAATGCCTAGGATTGGAGTTTATATATGGGGATAATACTCAACCTAGCAAATAGTAAAATAGCCTTCTCTATAGACACTCTAAAAGGCAATATATGAGAGTGCCAACCAATTCACATTCTAGCCAACACATAATAGGGTCTGTACTGTCCATTTTAACCATTCTAATTATTGTTGGATATATTTTTAAAGAATACAATTCAGAAAATGTACTCTAAAGGATATAAGTAAAATCACTGAGTAATGTTTGTGGTGGGCCTACATACCCTCATTTAAACATAAATTTCAATCACTTTTTGATAAAGGAATTATAAAATACTTCCACAAGATAAAAGAACTAGCTGTTTTTGGAAGTTACTATGTCTTAAGTATTGGATTTTGCTTTGTACTTCAAAATAACCTAGATTGCTGAGAAAACATGGAAAATAGCATTACCATGTTTAATAGTCCCTTATAGTAGATAGGGGATCTATCTATCTATCTATCTATCTATCTATCTATCTATCTATCTGTCTGTCTGTCTGTCTGTCTGTCTGTCTGTCTGTTTGTCTGTCTGTCTGTCTATCTATCTATCCATCTATCTATCATCTATCTAGAGAGATTGTGTTACCAGTCACTAGTGTGTTCTTTTGCTCCACCCACATAGTAATTGTTGGTAGGCAAAGAAAAGCTCTTTCAGTGCTGACAATTCTGGGTTCTTGAGTGTCTCAGGCCTATGGAATGGATTGGTAGACAAAGAGTCTCACAGTTCTAATACCTAAAAGTCAAGTGACCTTTGCTCTAGCCTTTAGAAGGCAGAGACTTATGGCTGTAGGCACTCCGGTTAGAGACATCACTCTGGGCTTTAAACAACAGGGACCCCAACACTTGCTGCTAATGTACTTCTCATATTGTAGCAGCAGTGGATAGTAGTAGAGAGCAGCAAGCAGCAGCAGGTACCTTCTAGTATCATGTGCTAGGATGCTCACCCCTACCACATCAAATCATACAACTTTGAGGCATATACTGTCAGGATAGCCAGTCCTCACTAGGGTCTACTATTTCAGCCCTTGACCCTAAAAGTTTCTGGGAACTCTTCCAATGGCCAGTGGCTGGAGTTTCTCATCTTGAGGTCTTCCTAACTCTCATTGTCTCTCTTGCCTCTGCTCTCTTAGTGATTCTGCTTTAGCTGCTCTCTGAAGGTCTCATAGCTACTTCCACTCTTGCTACTGACAAGCAGAATTTTTTGCCGTGTTACTACTGCTGCTACCCTTGTCTCTGCTGCCACTATTGTCTCTGCTGCTACCTCCACCAATGCTTTCTCCAACTCATCTTTATATCATCAGTTTAGCTTGCTCTACTTGGATAAAAATATCCAAGAAACAACCATTTGAGAGAAACCTCTGTAGCTATGCAGATTGCAGCTTTCTGGTAAATGACTTAACAGCTTACATCCACATATAAATGAATATATACTATATTTTTCTTTCTGAGTCTGAGTTATCTTACTCAGGATGATTTTTTCCTAGTTCCATCCATTTACTTTCAGATTTCAGGATTTCAAAATTCAATATCTGAATAATATTGTGTAAATATGCCACATTTTCTTTACCTGTTCATTGATGGACACTTATATTGTTTCTAATTTCTGGCTATTATGACTAGAGCAGCAATGAACATGTTCAAGTGTCTCTGCAGTAGCAAGAAGTATCTTTTGGGTATATGCCCAAGGGTGATACCTGGATCTTGAAGTAGATCATTTCCCTGCTTACTGAGGGACTGGCACACTGATTTCCACAGTGGCTGTACAAGTTTGCACTCTCACCAGCAATGGATGAGTGTTCCCCTTACTTCATAGCCTCAACAGCGGGAACTCTCATTTGTTTTATTGGTCTTGACCACTCTGAGTGGTGTGAGATTAAATTTCAAAGTAGTTTTGATTTGCATTTTACTGATGGCTAAGGGTGTTGAACATTTCTTTAAATATTTCTTGACATCAGAGTTACCTGTTTTGAGAATTTTCTGTTTAGATCTGTAGCTCATTTTTTAAATTGGGTTCTTTGTTTTCTTGATGTCTGGGCTTTTTTTTTAGTCTTTTTTATTTTGGATAATATATATTATTATATTGTACATATTGTATATTGTTGGATATCAAATGTGTAGTTGGTAAAAATCTTTTCACATTCCATAACTTACCAATTTGTCTAGATGAATGATGCTGCCATTTTCTGTATAGAAGTTTAAACTCATGAAGCCTCAATTATTAATTGTTGATTTTAGTGCCTGTGCTAATGGTGTTCTGTTCAGGAAGCCTTTTCCTGTGCCAATGAGTTCAAGATTATTCCCAATTTTCTCCTCTATCAGATTCAGTGTATGTATGTATGTGGCCTTATGTTGGGGGTCTTTGATCCACTTGGAATTGAGTTTTATGCAGAGTGATAAGTATGGATCTATTTGCATTCTTCTACATGCAGCCATCTAGTTTGATGAGCACAATTTTTTGAAGATGCTTTCTGTTTTACAGTGTGTATTTCTGGCTTCTTTTTTAAAAATCAGATGTCCATAGTTGTGTGGATTCATTTCTAAGTCTTCAGTTCTATTCCACTGATCATCATGTCTGTTTTTGTGTCAATCCCATGTTGTTTATTCTATTACTATAACTCTGTAGTACAATTTGAGAGCAGGATGGTGATACCTCCAGCAGTTCTTTTATTATTCAGGATTGTTTTAGCTATCTGGTTTTGTTGTTGTTGTTTCTATATGAAGCTGAAAATTGTCAAGGTCTGTGAAGAATTGTGTTGGAATTTTGATGGAGATTGCATTGAATCTGTATATTGCTTTTTGTAGGATAGCCGTTTTTGCTATATTAATTTGACCAATTGGTCCATGAGAAGGGGAGATCTTTCCATATCCTGATACCTTCTTCGAGTTCTTTCTTCAGTGTGTAAAATTTTTATCATAGAGGTGTTTCACTTGCTTGGTTAGAGTTACCCTAAGATATATATTTTTGAAGCTATTTAGAAAGTGTTGTTTCCCTGATTTCTTTCTCAGCCTGTTTGTCATTTGTATATAGGAAGACTACAAAGCACTCTGTGCAATGAATATATACCAATCAAAAAGAAAAGGAGTGGGATGTTTACAATAAGAACTGACCATTAATAGATTTCAGAGTAATTGACAGTGTTCTAAAAATGTGAACTCTTCCCTCAGTGGGACAGGGAGAGGCTGGTCCTGATGATACATCTCAATTGTATTCCTTTACTTTCAAAAGCAAACAAAAATAATTTATGGTGTTACACTTTGTGTTAGTTAACTTTCTGTTACTATGAAAAAAAAAGAGATACTATCTTTAGAGAAGACTAATGTTGGCTAACAGTTTTGGAGATTCTTTCATCCCATAATCTGTTGGTCTTGTTGCTCTGGGCCTGCATGGTCACCCCACAGACAGGAAGTCAAAAGAGGAAGTAGGTGGAGTACCACAACCTTATAAAGCACATTTTTTTTCCAATGACATGAGCATTTCAAAGGTTTCACCAACTTCCTCCAGCAACCATATACAGACCAATCCTTTAGTTTATGGGCTTTTGGGGGATATTCATCATCTAAACCATAGCAGAGTGTCAGGTAACTGTTAGACCCAATGAGGTTTGTTATGTACTTTTTTCCTGGGGAGACGTGAACTGTTCACCTCAGATGGGGCACTGATGCAGGGCAAAGAAACAAGCTCACTCCAGTCTACCTTCCAGAACCAATGAGTTTACTGGGATCACTACCTGGATATTGATGAAGGGTTACTTATGAGAACATGGGTAACTCAGGGGCAGCTGTATTGTTCAAAAGGCCCGTCACAACATGGGTATCCAGTCATGACAGCCATATCTTTGGAACTCCTTGAACAGTTAGTGGTCTGCTCCACTGAATAGTCTGCCTTCCTTAGCCACTGTTCACTGGTTTTATAGAGCTGCCCTACTCTGTCCATGAGGGAGAGTTCCAGTTTGGAGGAAGTAGCTGATCAACAAGTGCAGTGGCAGGAAGTACTCCAAAAAGGCTTCTGGAGCTCTGATATTGTCATGTTTATTGATCAAGGGACTGATTGGTGGAGTGTTCATTATGGGGAAATCCGTTAAGTATATATGCAGAGGTATATATGCAGAGTACCTGCAGAGGTACTCTGCGGACGTCTAATTCTCTAAAACAAAGTATTGAACATAAAGGATCAGTTTGGTTTCTACTTCCAAAATTTATTCTTAAGACAAAGTCTCATCATGTAGCCAGGATGGCCTTGAACTTAAGATCTTTTTGTCCCAGTTTCTTTTTTCTTAAAATGTATTTAATTTTATTTTAAATTAAATTTTTTTTAATTTTAATTTTAAATTAAAATTTTAAATTAAATTAAATTAAAATTAAACTATTTTAAATTAAAATTTTATTTTAAATTAAATTTAAACGTATTTTAAACTGGTGTGAGGGTGTCAGATTACCTAGAAGTAGACTTAAAGTTGTGAGGTTCCATGTGGGTGCTGGGAATTAAACTCTGGTCCTCTGGAAGAGCAGCCAGTGCTCCTAACTGCTGACCCATCTCCCCAGCCCACTGAGTTTCTTAAGTGCTTAGATTACAGGTGCACATCATCATGCCTGGATCATAAAATAATATGTTTCTGTAAACTTCCTATAATCTTTCTGTATTGCTCTCTGTGTCATTCTAAATGAATATTGGAGAACTAAGAGAAACAAATGCTTTTAGCTAAAAATACATATGCAAATAGATTTACATGTTTCTTTTCGCTCTTCCCCATCTGTGAAGCAGCCCACAGTTAACATTCTAAGCAAGCAGTGAACAGTGTGAAGTCTAAGTGCTCCTGGATGTATTATTTGTGAAAAGAGCAATGATGTATAGGTTGGCTTTGTGTTGAGTCTTTCTCCCTGCTGCTGGCAGACTTTATTTAGTTAGCTTCTCTGTCCACCAGCCCTGGATAAAGAACACTGCCAACTGGCTTGCTTTTTTCCCATCCATTCTATTCTGAGATGGTTTCTATTTTTCAAGGGCTTTCTTTTGTGGCCACTGGGAAGGACTTTCTGAGGTAATTACAGAATTTCTTGTTGTGATAGGACTTCACCAATTCTATTCTACGTCTTTGCAGACCCTCTTATCCATGCCTCCTTTCTCTTTGAAGGCACTCATTTATGGCTTATAGTGGGTGGAAATAATTACAGGTGTTCAAATGTTGAATTTGTTGTGTGTTCCTTCAAGTCTCTATCTATTTATAGCTATTTAAGAATGCGTTTTGAATAATAGAATCATTGAGTTAGTGGACTGTTAGGCACGAGACATCATTATGCCATCAGTTTGCCATGCATATTAACTAATAAAACCAGACGAATTTGCATTGCTAGCATGAGTAGTGGTGAAAGGCATCAACATGTTGATTTTTATAGGCTTTGTATAAAGTGCCTATGCCATATGCAGATTATTCTATAAACAGGACGCAAGTGCTATCACTTTCCATATGAAATAAGTAACTGTAAAGGAGGTTCTCTGTGTATCTATTACTGACCAACTTGTCTGAAACCAGTAAAACAGGCTGTATTCATATGAAATGAATTTCATAGAAGATTTTTTTTATTCAGATATGGAGCAAGGGACAGCAGAAGCCTGGGACTCATTCTGTGCTGGTCTCTCGTGGCTCTAGAATGACCTCAGGATGACATAGTCAAGGCTATCCACAGCCACTTTGTTTTCATTCATTCTTGACCAGATGGGTAAGTTGTTGGCAACAAACAGAGTTTGTGAAAGTTTGTTATAGTAAAATATAGTGGTATTGTAGGAGGTTTGGTCCATTGGATGGACCATCCTCATTCTGTGTCTGTCAAAAGATGCTCATTGACTAGTTGGTGGTAGCTGCTGTCCTATAAATTGTGTCTGCCTATTGGCAAAGCCCTCATTAAGTCTTTAATGTACTGTCAGTCAGTGTGCATGATTCTTGATTCTTGGGCTCCAGGTCATCATGGAAGAAGCCAAAGCATATCCTCCACATGGGTTACTTGCTCCTTCTGGTACTCTACCCATTCTTTCATGTGCCTACTGGTCTCTTGGGGTCCCAACTAAGCCTAATCTTGATTGTACTGTTTCCATTTGATAACTGAGCTCTCTTGAGCTTGCCATTTTTGTTATCGGGGTTTGTAAGAGCTCAAATGGGAGTAGTCAGTTCATGCTGCCGAGTCACATGTAGCTTCCTGTTCTTAAGATGCTTGGCTTTTACCAGTGCACAATACCAAGCAAGGAATAGTCATAAAAAAGGAGGAGGAATCTTCTGGCTGCCTAAGTCCTGAATTGGAGAGTCTACTGTCCTTAAGCGACAGTTTTCTGTTCTCGAGATCCAACCACCCAGTTGCAAGTTTGGAGGCCTATAACTCCAGCAGGCAAACAAGCAGTGAATTGTTAAATGTACTGCCTGAACTGCAGCTTGCTGAATTTCTTTTAAGTCTGTTGTTGCCAAGGGCACTGTTCAAAGTTGCCAGACAAGAAAGGCAAGAATGAGTCCCCAGAGCTCTCTGAACTCTGGGGACCCACTCAGTGACAAGACACAGTGGCAGTTCGGATCGGGCAGTATATAGTTGCTAAAGATCCTCACACTTCATGGAAAGGTAAGGAGAGCGAAACCTGCTTTCATTCTAATTTCAAACAGCCACGACACAGGAATTTCTATATTTGAGGACACTTTTATAATAGCTTTAGAGATATGGTCTTACAATGACTCTGCCTATAGAGAGGAATTATTAATAAAATAGATTAAGCCTTTAGAGATGAACAAAAACACCAAAGTTAGTGTGGACTTGAAGGGTGTGCAGTGAGTCTAGAGAATTTGCATTTGAATGGCTTGCTAAAGACTGTCTTGGAGACACCAGCAGATGTGGATTTGGCTTACAGGTGATCTCTGGTGTCTGTGTACCAGTGCGTGTGCATATTGTATGTTTTTCTTATGAAAAAGCCCCATAGGGTATCAAAGGAGCTTGTGTTCCAGCATCAATTGAGCCAGTCTTTCCATAAGTTCCGGCTGTAGGCAAGCCTGTAGGGCATTTTCTTAATTAGTGATGTATGTGGGCGGACCCAGCCCATTGTGGGTGGTGCCATCCCTGGGCTGGTGGTCCTGGGTTCTATAAGAAAGCAGTCTGAGCAAGCCATGAATTGCAAGCCAGTAATCACCACCCCTTCATGGCCTCTGCATCAACTCCTGCCTCCACGTTCCTGCCCTGTTTGAGTTCCTGCCTTCACTGGTTTTGATAATGAACTGTTATATGGAACTGTGAGCAAAATAAACCCTGTCCTACCCAAGTTTCTTTGGTCATGGTGTTTCACCACAGAAATAATAACCTAACTAAAACAGTTTAGAATGGCTGGTGTCAAAGTTACAGTTATGTAATGTACTTTTTAAAAAGCTATAATCTATTCACTTTTAAGAGATCATTTAAAAGTTACTAATTCTGCATAAAAATGAAAATAAGATATGAACTGTGTAGCCCTTAAGGTCTCTTAAGGATTCCCCCCCACCCTTTTTCAAAAATTCTTTTGTACATTACTGGTATGGCATCAAACTATTGCTAAGTTTTGGAAGTTTGGGAAGTAGCTATACTTACGTTTAAATAACCAGTGCCTGAGGATATTATTGTTTTTAATTGACTTTTGCATATAAGCATATATTGAATTTTGGATGTTTTCATCGCCCCACAACAATTAGCTTCTTTCATCTAGCACCCCTCTCCCCCCATTTAAACTCATCTTCTCAGGCTCCCTCCTACTTGGTGTCTGCTTGATTTTGACTCTCTGAATTTAGTTATGGTTGCTTGCATGAGCATGGGTGGAGGGTTATTTACTAAAACAAAGCAACTTATCAATGGTTAAACCACTGAAGAAAGTGGTACTCCCTCCACCCTCAGCATCTATCAGCTACTCACAGTCCCTCAGTAGGGGGTAAGGGCTCAGGAGCCTCTCCCCCATGCTTGATGAAATGGTTATGGGACCGATCTTGTGCTGGTCTGTGCAACTGCAGTGAGTTTGTAAGTCATAGGACAAGAGTGCAAGGGATCCTCTTATCTCAGCGGCAACCCCACTGCAGCCTGAATGATGCTTTCCTGGGATTACATCCCAGGCCTAACACCTCCTCAGACCTGCAACTTACAGTTCTAAATTCCCAGTCAGTTTGCTGGAATCAATACCACAAATATGATTCCTATATGTCCCCGTTGAACACCATTTGGCCAAACTAGCCCTCAGTCCTTTGACCAACCAGGCTCCCTAGCTTTGATAACAACCCTGGATTGTCAAGAAGCTCAGTCTCTCACCTCTGCTGAGATCTCTTTTCTAGTTTATTTAGGAAGAACAAAAAGAACCTGCACCCCTCACCCCACACTGTGAGGCCTTCCTTAGTCTTTCTTTTCTTCTTACCCTGGATGCAATGGCCACATCCTGCCCGGGAGACACAGTTTAACACCGTTTCCCTCCAAACTTTGGCTCTTGCATTCATTCTGTTCCCAGGGTTCCTCCAGCCTTGGAGGGAGTGCAGAGCACTCCCCATCACCGGTTCTCCACACTTTAGTTCTTTGTGAGTCTGTGCATTAACCTCTGCTCATTCCAATATGAAGCTTCTTGGATGAAGGTGGGAGGTAGCCCTAGTTTTTAAGTATAAAGACAAACATTTAGAACGCTTTGACATGCCCATTAAACACATTCTCCTCTGGGGTCTGTCACTGCCCCAGCTTGATTTTTGTTGTTATTATTTGTAAACTGGTGTCCGGGTATATTATGTGATACAAAGCAGTGGTTCTCAACCCGTGGGTCTGACCCTTTGGGGATTGAATGACCTTTTCACGGGAGCTGTCTAATACCATCTGCGTATCAGATATTTACATTGTGATTCCTAACAGTAGCAAAATTACAGTTATGAAGTAGCAACAAAAATAATTTTATGGTTGGGGGTCACCACACCATGAGGAACTGTATTAAAGGGTTGCAGCATTAGGAAGGTTGAGAACCACTGATATAAAGGTTTCATTTCAGGATAGTAATTAGGGTAAGTAAGAAGTTATTTCTTAAAGAGAAAACCAATAGGTTTGAATACAGTCTAAAAGTTGCAAATTGGCTGCAAATTCTTTACTGATTTTAGCATATGAAAGAGAAACGATTTTGTGAGGATGATATGGGGTGGGGACAGGGAGAGGGGCTGCAGATAAGTGTAGAGAGAAAACAAACTTCTGTAATTAAGAAGGAAGAAAACAGGTAACACCTCTTTATCTCCCCCTCTCCCCCACTCCGTCCACTCTTCCTCCCCCCTCCCTTTATTTTCACATGTAAATGTTCTCTTCTAGTCGCTCTTGTCTTTCTTCATATCTTAATAGAGCAATACTGGCACAGAGCAGGCACACAATACATTGTTAATTGATTCATATTCCTTACAAGCACTAATTCTCTGGCCCTTATCCCACCCACATCAGGGTTCAATAGTGCTAACAATGGAAAGGATAATAAGTGAATCTAAATTTAATCCCTTTTTGTTTAAACTAATCTCTCCCTAATTAATGGCTGCTCATACTATTATTGCTAATGAATCAGGAGACCATCTCTATATCTTTGCAGGAAGCTCTCTGTTAAGTTGTCAATTCATATTCAAAGGGAGAGAGCATAGTTCCCCTGGTGACTTTTTGACTAATGAAGAGGGAAAGGGTGTCTGAAATACAGAAAAGGGAATGGCCCCTCTTCTGTGGTACATAGCCCTTAATTCCGGTGGCATGCAGGCTTTCTCTACACGTTTTACACAGCATACATTTGTGAGGGCCCTGTACTTTAGAGCAGACAGTGCACTGAGTTGAAACAGTAGTGACGAGGACAGAATAAAGAACTAGGAGGAGAGAGTGAAGTTACAAAAAAGGTCTAAAAAAACTATATCCCAGGCTCCCTTCCCATCCTACCATGTTCAGATTACACAGATCCCAGACTGGCTCTGAGCATACACACTTTGAGAAGCCCTCCCCACCCCCTCTGCCCCCCGGGTGGTTCCTCCAGAGTAATGGACCTTCACTCCAGGATACAGAAAGGACGAAAGAACCGCTGCTGCAATACAAGACGACTTACCTGATGAGATATTTCTGTGGAAAATGGGAACGTGTTATACTTTTGGAAACTGTTTCAATCTCGCTCTTTAAAATCACATTAAATACACTAAGGGCTTGTGTGTTACTGTTTCCTTTACTGAAAGAT
Source organism: Cricetomys ansorgei (assembly GCA_026225945.1). NCBI lineage: Eukaryota > Metazoa > Chordata > Mammalia > Rodentia > Nesomyidae > Cricetomys > Cricetomys ansorgei. The sequence continues at coordinate 46,620,211 of JAMJFZ010000107.1, read as the reverse complement.
TGCAGTGTGCTAGGAATTGTACAGGGTAATGGGATAAGCAGAGGTCAGAGAGAAGGCTTCTGCTTTGGGGGAACTGTCAGGCCAGATATTCAGAAACACCTGTGTATGGTGGCACCTTGCAATTTTGAGGCACACAAAGGGACACATTTTAATGCTTGTGTTTTCAATAAACCTGGAGGACGGTTTAATCAGAAAAAACAATCAGAGCCTGTGGTGAGTCAGGACCCTGTAGGAGGCAGCTGCTCTAGACCAGTGCTGTCAAATCTACAGAGGTCAGAGGAGCCGAAGCCCAGCGCAGACAGCAAAAACACCTCCTTTTAGGATGGGCTTTACTTCGAGGTATATTTCTGCAGCGTTTGAAGGCTTTCAGCTTAAAATGTTACATGGAAATTATTTTTACACTTTGTTCTTTCCTTGGCTCAATGATGTAAGCCATTTTGAATTTTCTTAATAATCAAACATGTAATAAATTAGGACTAGAAGTGTGTGGTAGGAAGGGACTTTGCACTTTAACCTTCCCCAGTTGGAATGTCAGCTTTTTACCTTCACATATGGGGAGGCTGGTGTGTACAGAGCAGCTGACATCTCAGAGACTGTGACCAGAGCTGGTCAGGGGATGACCCACACCTGTACTGTGGTAAGAGTGGGAACCAGACACATCACAATATCCACTAACACCTTCAGGACTCTGGGAAAATATCTGCTATAGACTGAATGGAGGCATTGCTTAAATCCTAATCCCAAGATACTGGAATCAGGAGGCAGAATTCTCATGAGTGGAGGTAGTATCCTTCTAAAAGAGACTCCAGTGAGCTTGTTCCCCATGCCAGCTATGGAGAGACCTTATGAAAATGTACCACCTATAAACCAGGAATGGGGCACCTTATCAGAGACTGAATCTACTAGCACATTGGTCTTGGATTTCCCAGCCTTCCTAACTGTATTAGTTATTTTTCTGTTGCCATGATGAAACACCATGACCAAAGATAACTTGAGAAAGAAATAATTTATTTGGGCTTAACGTTTACAGGTAATGTCCCTAACATAAGGGTAGACCAAAAAGGTAAGAGACCATATCCTCACCAATAAACACAAAGCAAAGTGTGAAATGGAAATAGGGCAAGGCTATACACTCTCAAAACATACCTGCTAGTGATGTACTTCCTCCAAGCAAGGCTGGGCCAGCCCCAAACAGCACTACCACCTGTGGATCATGTGTTCAAATACCTGAGTCTATGGGGGACATTTTCATTCAAATCACCCACCACACCAACTATGAGAAATAAATTTCCATTGTTTATAAGTCATCTAATTTGTACTATTGTGGTATACAAACTCAGATGAATTAAGACAATATTAGTTGTATAAAGCATATTCATATGCTCCCTTGGTCTTGCATTGCCCCAAAAGATAATGTAGCATGTAAGTATGGAGTCAGAACATGTACCACTTAGGCTAGGGACATAGAGTACTTGCCCCACATGGCTTACAACAACAAAAAATGTATATCAGCCTTAGGTCTTTCACTATTGTTTTGGGTGATCTGGGAGAGCTACACCTCTCTGGCCAACAATTTCTTCTGCTGTAAAATAGAGATATTAGGAATTCTTATAGGATTCAGATATGTGAAGTAGGTGAAACAATTGGTGTCTAGAAACAGAGACAGAATCATCTTTGAATGAACTTATGGGAAATCTCAATGCTTTCCCGATCATATGTTCTTTATATCTATCCTACCAAGCATAGCATGCTCTCTCTGCACATTCAGTCTACTCCTGTCTTTGCATGAGCAACCCTTTTTTCAGTTTTTTCCTTGAGCATGCCATCTTAGAAAGATGCTTCCAAGTCACTTACCTACCATCAATACTTCTCACCATCCGAATCATCTTGATGTGTATTTTTTGTGTATCTATCTCCATTTCTATTAGAAATATAAGATGCCTGAAGAGAAGCATCTTATTTTTTATCTATTATCCTCACTACCATATCCCCAGGTCCTCCACATATACAAGGACACGTGAAATACTCCATAAATGCCTTTTGAATGGCTAAATGATTCCAATTGACATTTCCCTTAGAAAAACTTTGAAAAAATTTTTGTGCCTTTCCAACAATAGAATCCATGCAACATGTCAGAGAACTTTTGTTTCGGTTATTATAGAAATAAAAGCCAAGACAAAACCCATAAAGTTGCTAACCTTTCTTCAGATAACCTAGGCTGCCTGTTATTTAGTCTTCTGATTACTGTGACTACACTTGCGTTATCATGCCTGGGTTCCAGGTAAAGATTTTAATTGGAATGAAAGATGGGTGAAGAATAGGGAATGGCGCTGTTGGTGGGAGATTCAAGCTGCCTGTTGAGAAGAAAAGAATAACCCTTTATTGTCATGTTGGAGTGGCCTGAGATCTGGGCAATTTTTGTAATTATGAGGTGCTGTTTTAAGGAATATGTTCCTTGTGGTTTAGATATTCCCCAGTGAGATCAGTGGGCAGTTTGCCTACGAGGACCTTGAGAGGGGATAAGGCACAGGCCTATCCCATGTGCTATTAAAAAGGGAACGGGGGACACTCTTGGCTGGTAACAGATTATGGGTAGATAGTGTGAGACCCCTGTCTTATCTGTTCTGCATGAGGGTCCCTATTTCTATTTTAGTATGATTATTCACTTACTTTTCTCTATTTACTGGAAAACCTCAGCAGACAATGTGCACAACTTAGAATACTTCAGACAAGGATCCTAAATATGTCTTGTCTGAGTCTGTATGATGTTCCCTAAGTCTGAATGTACCAGATGTACCCAGGATGATACGGAGGAGGAAACAAAAGAAAACTCCATGTGTACTTAATATTTATCAGTGTGGTAAATTTCTGTAATAGAAAAAGAAAAGACAGAGTTACTTTAATTGAATCCAGTCTCTTTTTTAGTGCCTTTTCTTATTTTCCTTCTGACAAAAAGAGAGAGAAGAGACTTAGCCAAACAATGATTTAAGTTCGGTCAAGTATTTCTTTGGGTGCCAAGTTAAGAAGCCGTGGTTTTCTTCTCTTTCACTGAGGTGAATTTTCAGCTCAAGCTCATGGATTGGAATAGAAGAGTAATCAGTTACAAAGAGAAAAATACATTTGGTGTCTGTCCTGGAAAAATAATTGAAAGCATGAGTGTTGTGTGGTTTCTTTAAAACATCAAAAGTGCACAGAATCACGGAAAGAGGAATGCCATATGTTTGTTGTTAGGCTCGTGTTTTATTTTCTTGCTTATACTTTCAGTGTATTCAATAAACTTAGCTTTTTATAAAGAAAATTAATTATTATTTATGCTAGGTTTACATCCATGATAAATGCACTCATTTCCCCTGTTCCATTAGAAGTAGATTGGTGTTAGATAATGGATTAGAACCATTTGGCAATTAATCACAGTCACCTACTCTGAGACATTGCTCATTGGCCAAAATAATCAGTAAAGCAGTACTCAGAAAAGTAAGAATCCATCTTTTTTGTAAATTGAATAGTGTGTTGGCAGGTTTGCATCGTTTGGGAACAATAGCTTTTGTTCTGCGTCACATAAGAGGCACACTGTCAAATGCAATCTAGAGGCCACGTGCAATCAGTATCCACCTACCTTAGAGTCTTGAGAATCCATAATGTCTAGCAGTACAGGCATAGAGAAGATAAGTCCGGGACTCTGTAAATTGAATCTCAGACACAGGGAGATGGAGAGATGTGCCCAAAGCGACACTATCATTTGACAGAACTGGGTTTCAAGCTCGGTTCTTCCAACTTTCAGTGCAATGACTGTTCCTCTGTACCTTGAGATTTTGTGAGGGCAGCATCCCTTTCCACTAGAACGGATACAGCTCGTATGAACTCATGGGGAACAGATTCCACACATGACTAGAGCAGTTCCAGGCTGTGTTCAGCAAGCTATCACATAGTTTTATTGTACAAAAAATACTCTAGGGTCTAACATATCTCTGGAAGAAAAAGATTTATTGAACCATTATAGATACTAGTCAGAAAAAAGAAAGGGGTGAGCTCGGGAACAATCCCTATTCTAGCCAGTGGAAAGCAGGGTAGCCGTTAGAAAATGTTTTCTGAGTCTGGGATTGCCACATCCTGGTATGCTCGGCAAATATTCTACAATCGGGCTCCATTTCCGGTTCTGAAGGCCAATTCTATCTACTTCCAGAGCATTCCTGCTTGAGAACCCACAGTGGTTAGCCTACCACTTTACTTATGGTAATAAGGTTGGTTGCTTTTACCATTTTGAAGTTATGTTACTTAGTAAGCTACCATTTTCTCACTATCTGTAAGGTTTAAAGACAAAGAATGTTACAAAAAGAACGGCAGGCTGATACTGATGAAGAGACTTTGCCTGTAAGCATTGCTTTTGCATTTGTTTGCTTGTTCAGTTTGCTTCTACTACTTTGGCCATGTTTTCCACTTTGATTGGAAATCCATTTTCTCTACCTGGTCATTAAATGTTGAGCTCGGGCCTGGTGGTGGTACATCTTTAATCTCAGCACTTGGGAGGCAAGAGGTAAGCAGATCTCTGTGAGTTCGAGACCAGCCTGGTCTACAGAGTGAGTTCCAGGACAGCCAGAGTTACAACAGAGGAACCCTGTCTCAAACAAAATAAAACAAAACATGTTGGGTTCTGTAAGTTTTGTCTTAGTGTCACTGCTCTAATCTCTCCCGGGATTGTCTTTTCAGCGAATGCAGCTTATCCTGTCATCTGTAGCAGTAGGTATTATTGCCTAGACTCTGTGGACAAACTTCAGGCAGACTGAGGCTTTCTGAAATTGTATGAAAATTTGATTTCTGGTAGCTTGTGCTGGTGACTTAGACTTCAAAGCTCTACTGACCTTGATGATTCCTAGGTCCTTGGATCTTTTCCAATCATTGAGGCCCTTAGTTTCCAGCACTGCTGGGAATCAAACTTTTCAAAGGAAATAAATATTAATATCAAAAAGATCATCTCATACATGTAAAGCAAGAATATGTAAGAGTCAAGCAAGCTTTTAAGAGGAAATAAATATTACCAGCAAAAGATCAACTATTAAATGTAAAAATAACAACAGAAACATATTTTAAAGGGAATATATTTGTTACGTTCAGATTAGGTATTATTTTGTCCCCTTTCTAGAGGACATATAAATCTCCTTCACTTCCAACAGTGTAACTTGCCCTCACTTGGGTAACAATGAACTGGAATGAATGTCCTGTGTATTCTGTAAATATATACATTCTTGCAGCTCATATAGTCTATGTTGCAACTTCTTATTTGTATGAAAAGGGATGAAGAAAATGGATACTAGGCACGTCTATGTTATAATAAAACTTTATTACTTAAACCTGCCAGGAAATTCTGTCTATGAAATATAGTTCAGTGACCCATAAGTGTATTAGTCAGGGTTCTTTAAAGCAACAAAACTTATAGAATGACTTCGGTTTGATTCCCAGAATCCACACGGTATCTTGCAACTATCTGTAGTTCCAGGGCATCTGACCCTTTCTTCTGGTCTGCGAAGGCATCAGGCATGCATGTGCTGCACATACATACATGTAGGCAAAACACGCACACACAATACATACATATAATCTAATAAATATGTATAGAAAAATTTAAAAAGTGGTTATGACGGTTTGAAAAATTGGAATCTACTATTCAGAAATTCTTCAAATCCCTTCTTTCATAGTTTAGGAACTAATATGATACGGAGTATATAGTCTGTAAACTTCTAAAACTGCTGTATTCATGAGTTTTAATTTAGTGACTATGTCATCCGTATTATGTCTGTATCAGTTCCTCCATCTACCTGTCTCACATATATTGGATTTCTAACATTGATTTAAAGTACAGCTATGAAGTGATTACAAACTGTAGGTTAATAGTTACAGAGAATTATACAGTTTATTCAGGAAAATTTAAACATGAAAGCTATAAAATGAAAAAAAATGAATCCATTTGGTGATGCAAATTTGCAGATGAGGTATCAATATACAAGCCATCATTGACATGGGAGAGAATGACAAAGGTAGAGTCTTCTCACGCAGATTATCTGAGAGCATCTACTTTTGTCTTATCTTAGGATAAGACAAAAAAATCCAATAAAAACAAGTAAACAAACAATAACAAACAGCAACAACCCAGTGAAAACTGAGGCCAAAAGAGATGAGGTAAGAGGGTAGAATCCTCAGATCTGACTACAACCTCAATCTTGAGCTCCATTCACATGCATGGCTGTGGAAGAGAGAAATAGCTGTGGCTGACGGCATCCTTTCAGGATCAACAGAAAACAAAAAGTGAAACAAGTTGAAGTCTAAAATATTAATACAGAATGTACAGATCACAGAAGAGAGTCTGCACCTCCAGAACTCATTGGTGGCTTGTAGGAGAGCGAGTGGATTTTAAAGCCACGTCAGAGCAATAAAAATGAAATGTCCCACTATCTTAAAGGGTTGAGACTTCTAATAGAATAAGCATTTGATTAATGAAATAACATGTACTATAAAGAAGAAGAGGTCATAAAATGCTGGTTTTTAACAGCCTAAGTACCTTTTGCAGCTTGAAGTCTTTTATCACCTTGTAAATCACCCTGAGAGAGAAATAACTGAAGTGAGACAAGGCAGCATCAAGTACCAACTTGCCCACCCTGGACCTGGACTCACGTTTCCCTAACATATTCTCTTTACTGACGCTCTCCGTGCCTCGCCTCTTCTGAGGAATGGAACGTTGGAGGGGTGCAGGCCTGGCCCTGCTGTTGATAAAGGTCCCAGTATGAATATGGCTCCCAGAGAGGCACTTCCTCCTCTGCTGTCTCTATTCTGCCTTCAGGCATGCCTCTGTTTGTGGGTTAGTGGAGAATGTGAAGCCGTGAATTAACCAATCAGAGCTCCAAATACCGAGGCTTAGATGAAGCTCTAGATTGTTCCAGGTCAAGGGAACATGACTTTTGTTTCCAGAGCCAGGTAGAAAAGCACCTTCAGAAGGAAAGGAGGAAGACGGCCCGGAGCACATGAGCTCATTTGGAGTTCTCAGTTGGATAGGATATATTTCAAGTCTGCTTGTGTGCCATTGGCTAGAAGAAATCACAAGGGTAAGCTCAAAATCAGTGGTGGAGGAGGAGAGGAAGTGCATTTACCCACAGATAATTCACAAGAGGACGAGGAAAGTTGCAATGGATTAAAATGGATTGTGTAGGTAGACTGACATACAGGTACCTCTGTTAGAGAGCCTGGATACCTACTGAGCATTTCTGAAATCAGGATAGGGTATTCTGCTTTCAGAAGACATGCCCATACTTGATATATTTTACTCAAGTATCAGAAAAGAACCACGATTTTCAGGATTTTGACTCAGAATTATAGTCTGGGCCACAGGCAAATTTTTGTGGAATAGTTATTAGCTCTTGAGGTATTTATGGGGCACTGTGCTAGGAATTTACATGTGACCTTAATTTGTTCTTAGAACAGCATGTAAGGTATCCATTAAATGCATTTTTTTTTCAAATGAAGAAACTGACATTTAGAGGCCACACTGTATATGTCAGCAAGCTAGGGAGTCTAGAGCTAGGATTTGAACTCACAATTATCTGACTCCAAATTGCTTTTGCATGTTGGAGGAATGTCCTAAGGGTTAAAAATTTTGTTAAACTTATAACTAAAATATATGTGCAAAATTTGGCTCTAGATTCAGATCTTTTGCACCAGCAACTCTACTTCTGTAGATTTATCATAGAGAAAATATCGCTGATATGTAAGAAGTGTTTTCATGAGGATGTCCATGGACACATTGTTTGCAATTGCAAAATGCTGAAAATAATGTAAAAGTCAGACATGGCCTTTGGCGAGTACTTTAATTTATCTATAGGTAACCGCAAAATTATTTGGACAAACACTCTGTGATATTGAAAGTACACACAGGGCAAAGTGAAGATAATAAAACAATATTCATAGTACAACAGCAGCACTTTAGAAAGAATACTCCAATAGTATTACAGAATTATATACTTCTAGGTGATATATTTCAAATGACCCATCCTCAAGCATAACACTGAGTTTGTCTAGCGAATTCATATATGCATTTGGTATGTATGCATACGTATAGTGACACACGTCACAATGATAATTTTGTCAGTTATGAACTGTGAATGTGATGGAAAGGGGTCCCATGAGATTGTAATGGAATTGGAAAATCCCTGTGACTCTATAGTGGTTCAAATATCACGCCCCATTCCTCACCCGTTTGTGGTAAAGCTGGTGTGAAAAGAACCCTGCCATGCTGCCCAGTGCAAATTATAGTCCGATGTAAAGTTCTTAATACTCTTGATGGTGATGGAAGCTGAGTGTATTAGTATAATCAACTTATTTTAAAAAAATAAAAAAGGTAGTAAGATGGCTCAACAGGTAAAGGCTTTTGCTGCCAAGACTAATGTCATGAATTAGGTCCCCAGAAGTGACCCAGGAGATGGAAAAAACTGACTCCTGTATATTTATTCTTCATAGACTAGAAATATTGTATTTCAAAACTTACTATGTATACTACTTCCCAAGAAAATACATGTTACTCATAGCAAATTTTGGAAATAGAAATTTTTAGTGGTGAAAATGTCATCACATCTTCTAGAAATAATGTTTTCTTTGTGTTTTTTTTGTTTTGTTTTTGTGGCATGGTTTCTCTGTTGTAACTCTGGCTGTCCTGGAATTTACTCTGTAGACCTGGTTGGCCTCAAACTCACAGAGATCCTTTTGCCTCAGCCTCCTGAGTACTGGGATTAAAGGTGTAGACCACCATCTGTTTTTTTCTTTTTCCTTCCTTCCTTCCTTCCTTCCTTCCTTCCTTCCTTCCTTCCTTCCTTCCTTCCTTTCTTTGTTGAAATAATGCTTTTTAAATTTTGTATTTATAGCTTATAAGGACATGCATACATGTACACACACACACACACACACACACACACACACCTAACATACATGCCTGAATACATATATATCAGTTAGGATTCTCTAAAGAAATAAAATTGGGGGAATGAGTATGTTTTACAAAAAGAAGATTTATTAGAGTGGCTTACATGGGAGCAGCTGTGTAACCCAACAATGTCTGTCCCTGTGGCGAAGCTAAGAACATGGTGCCTGCTCAGTCCAAGAGGCTGAATAGACTCATTAGTCTCAGTGTGGTGCTGAAGGCCTGAAGAGCTCTTAGAGAGCCTCACACAGAAGGCTTGCACTGATGGTGGCAGGGATGGCAGCAACAGCAGCAGCAGCAACAACTAGAAAGACTCACTCAGCAGCAGGAAGGTAGGGGACAGACAGACAGGACGACTTCTTCCTGGGACCTCTATATATTTGGCCTGCAGTGGATTGTGCTGTTCTGTAATGGGGAATCTTCTCTCCTCGGTGAATCCTTACTAGAAAGGCTCTCATAACTTGAGATGTGCCTCTCAATTGGTTTCAGGTCCAAAAAAGCTGAAAACGTTACCCGTCACAATATGAATTTGTACATTTTACCCAGTAAGTTACAGTGAATGTATAATTTTACCAAGGCTTCTACAACTCAGATTTATGTAAGGCAACAGGAATATAATTACAGCTTTAGGACATTATGCTACCTGGCATAAAGTTTTAATTTTTGGTTTTAAATGGAACAAGTCTTCTGAGGAGAGACGCCAGTGACTTTAAGACAAACACTGGTTTTGAGATTAAGTGACTGGTGTTCTAATAAAAATACAAACCAAACAACAAGGGCTACCATAAAACTCTAAACACATGCCTCATTTAAAGTGTTTGTGAGAAGTGGGAATAGCATTCTCACAAGTACTTTCTTTCCCAAGTAGAACAGAGAAAAAACAAAGACTAAAGATGTTCCCAAATCTATGCTTGTTTTTTAAATCTGTCAATGGTAATATTTCTCCAGCAAGAATAAAAGCTCCGGGTTATGTAATAATACTTGCATGTGTGAGCTAGCCTTTACTAAGGTTATACTATGCATAGCAATTGTTCTCATCCTCAAAACACATTGTGAGGTTATTTTGTAACAACTCGTTTCTACATTTAGTTGGCAGAATTTATTCAATAAGGTGACTGGAAACATTGAATTGTTTTACATCTGGTTTTTCTTCTTCTTTGAAAGGGTATTTTGTAATTTAATACTGATCATTGGGCTTTTTTTTTGATAAGTCCATGACCTCTTGGATGGTCCTAGTCAATCAATTTTTAATTTAATTATAATTTCTTATATATGATAATAGTTGGAGTGCATTTTTACCTCAGGATTCTAGTTATTTTCAGTGAATAGTAGGCATCATTAGAGTGAGAAATAAATTTAACTAGAAGAGTGAAGGGGTATTTGACCTATCAGATGCTTATGAACATCATTGTTTTTGATAGAACAATAAGAACTTTACCAAACTGTGATATTAAGAAACAAATCTCTGAATACAGTTCTTCAAGATGGCAGAGGGGCAGCAAGAAGAGTGTCAGGGCTTCAGCAGCTATCCAGCCATCCCCACTCAGGATGCCCATGGCTCCTCACCTGTTCATAGAACTGGAGATGCTACATTAGCTCCTGGTCCTGCGAGGAGAATTATGAAAATTTTGAGTGTTTGGAAAGACACAGCAGTGGCGGTGGCAGCGACAGATCTTCTGGGCAAAATGGGATGGTGATTTTGGCCGTGGCATGTTAGAGGCAAGTGGGAGCAGAGTCTGGTGTAGCAGTACCTCTGTAGGGTAGGCCCATAGTGTCCTGTCACTGCCTGAAAGGCTTGGGGTGGGAGGCTCCCACTGGGCCCATAGGCTTGGCCAATGAATTCAGCCTACTAGCCCACAGGTCTTGCCCAAGGCAGGGAGGCAGGAGGAGTGTCAGGAATAGAGAAGCAAGTTGGAAACTACAACAGAGAGGTGTGGGAGTGGGCTTGCCAGTCACCATAGCTACTTGACAGGCCAGGGCCCCCCTCAGCCCATGGGTGCTGCCTGAGACATGGAGGAGGAACGCTGTGGGGGAAGTCTGGGATGGAAAATCAGAGCCATGGACAGAACTCAAGATGGCGTTGGGCAGTAAGCAAAATCTGACAGGGCTCTGGCAGCTGTCAAACAATGTTGGCTCAGGTCACCTGGTGGCTCCACACATATTTGTGGGCTGGGAGAACTATATTTTACAGTGGTGCCTAGTCAGGCAGGAGGAACTTTATGACTTAAAAGTGGTCGGAAAGATGCAGGTCAGAAACACCTGGAAGGCCAGCTGGCTGTGAGTGGAGAGGAAGGATAGTGGAGAAGCCCCACAGGCTCGGCCTGCATGAAGGACACTGATCTGGAGACACAGCTGCAAATAGGATGGAGGACTAGAGAGCAGGGGACCCGCAGACAGGAATGGCAGCAAGCGCTGCTAGGAGACACATGGCTGGAAGTGGGTATAAGCATGGGTGCACACTCAGGGCAGACAAAAAATAGGTCCTCAGACTGCTACCACACCATCCTGGCCTCTCCACTGCCTGCCGGGCCACTTCTGCTGCTCCCGTGGTTGCAGTTGTCACTGGTATTGATTTCCTTAATGGGAGGGGAAAAGTATGTGCTGCGGCACCACAAAATCACCTTGCCCCTGAGTAATAACAGGAAAGCCCAGCTGAAGAGTCTCAGCTCTTGGGATGAGTATCCACACAAGAGAACTGTCCTCTGGTGACCAACAGACCCTCCTGGCTTCTTCATCACCTGTCAGGCCAAGTCTACCATTCCTGTGGACATGGCCACTACTCATATTGCTCTCCCTGATAGGACAGGGGAAAGCAGGGACGATGGTATACCCAAAGGTCCAGGCACATAGGCCAAGGCAGCAGGATCCATGGTGATAACAGTGATAAGGGATGTTTGTGCAACAATTGGAGCTCTAGCAAATCCTGTCCCTCTGCCAAAGCTCAGTATCACCCTGATCCTGAGCAACAGCAAGATGTCCCAGATGAAGAATATTCCATATTAGGGACGGAGTCTCTGGACTGGACTGAGCCAGTACACAGTGCCCATGTACCTGTGGCCTTGGGCAGTAGGTCCTGACTTTGGATCAAACTTAATGCTTGGTCTCAGGCTGGTGTGGTCCAGGTGAATATTTGTCATTAGAGAAACCTGCTGCCTCCAGTTCTGTGGTTAAGCCTGTGATCCATGTTCCTGCCACAATGGCTGGACTCAATTTATTTTCTTTCTTTCCTTATTCCTCTCTTTTTTTGAGGGCACAGGGGTGAGTTAGGGGGTCAGGGAGGAAGGAGACGAGGGTGTTGTCAAGATACATTGTATGAAACTCAAATTATTAATAAAAGTATTATAAAAAGAATAAGAATAAGAAGGAGAAGGAGGAGGAGGAGGAGGAGGAGGAGGAGGAGAAGGAGAAGGAGAAGGAGAAGGAGAAGGAGAAGCCAAGGCTTGGGATACAAAGAAAGCTCAGTGTTTCAGAGTTCAAACTGCTCATACAGAGGACCAGAGTTCAGTTTCCAGTACCCACATAATAGCTGACAGTTGCCTATAACTGCAGATTCAGGGCATCTGTCACCTGCTTCAGGTGTCTACGTGCATCGAACGCTCACATACAAGCACACACTCAGACACATATGTGTACTCATAATTAAAGTAAATAAATTATTTTTTAGAAGAAAAAATACAGTTCCTCATGTTGTGGTGACCCCCAATAATAAAATTATTTTTGTTGCTACTTCAAAAAATTAAAAAAAATAAAAAGAAGCAACGCACTGATGGTTGCTTATATAGCTATAAAGATACTGGCCTTGAGCATCTCTTGAGCGTGTATAACCACCACCTTCTTAAGCCTTTGAGAATTTGGGGAAAATGCTAAGTATTAAGGGTCTATATAAAGTACAGACAAATGGATACTGACTGAATTTGACAAAGGTTTTTGAATGGGGTTCAGACACTCGTGGTTTATAGTCATTAGGAAAAAATAGCTAACAAATCTGAACAGATAATGTAATTTTCTTGTTCTTTTCAATAAAGTTGGATAAAAGTTGTTAGTCAAAGAATCATAAAATTTGAGAATTGGAATTGTCTTTAATTACAGTCAAGACACTGGAGGTTACAGTACATGAAATACTTTGTTGAAAGTCATACAGAGTTGTTTATCCAATGACTTTTGACTCTTAGTTCCTTCTGATATTCATTAAGGAGTCATTTGAAGGAGAAACGTTGAACTCTTTTGGAAGGATCACTGCTCTCTATTATTCACCCTTATTGAAAACGCATTTATTTTTGAGAACCTCCATTAGCTTTCTTGGAAAATGAAAGTTGGCATCTTCAGAGTTAACGATCCATGTGGAGCTAACAGTACCGTGTGCTAGTCTTGCACAGGTGAACTCTCTGTAAGTACACGGGAGAAGGAAGAAAAGGGTTAGGAAGTTGCGAGCATCACTTTCAAGGAACAGTGAGTATATCTGTTGATTTTCTCTAAAGCAGAATGAACACTAATAGTGACTGTATTCACATCTCAAGAGTGGCATAAAAGAAGATAGCTTTACTCACTGGTGGACGATGGACCTTCAGCGATCCATGTGGTTTTGATTCTAAGTTCTCTTGCATCATAGAATCAATGTGCAACATCACTAAGCACCTCACTTTTTCAACTTAGAAGGAGAGTGAAAGTCATGATTTTAGGCCACCTCACGTTTCTCCTCATTTTTCTTGTCTTTGATAATGAAAAAGTATGCAACTTCACCAAAACTGTCTAAAGTGAGTGGCTGAAATCATTGAATCATTTCAGCTATCTGATTTCATCCGCTCAGTGGGGCATTCATGACTGATGTGGATGTGACTCATATATAATGGCCTCTTTTTTTTTCCTGTTATGTAAACATTCCAAAAAGGGAAACACCATTAAAAATTGAACCCAGGAAAGACATATCATTATGAATTATGATTTGGCAGCAAAGTCACTACAGGAGAAAGAGAACCTGTCTCTCTTAGCCTGATGGTACTTGCGATAAAATACAGGAGGATGCGACACCACTCTCCTTGATAAATTGAGCACTAGAAAAGCCATGAATGTGAAATTATCTAGCGCATGATAAATCTGCTGTAATAAATAAAAATCCAATAGTCAGGAGAAGCAAGGACTGTGTGAAGCAAACTTTGTCTCAAACTCTGGCTCTAACTTTGGACAGAGTTCCCGGTATATTTAGGCTCTTTAGGCCATCATTAGCACCACAGAAATCCTTGTCTAGAAAGGCAAAGCTAGGGAATGTAAAATTCACCTTTTAAAATATCCCAAAGGGGTTGTCAGGATGAGTGTCAAGATAGTTGAAAATTCTGTGACTTTCAGATTAACAGGAGAGACATGGCATTTCAACTGATCTTCTGAGAAGTTAGTATGAGATACGTCTTTTAAACAGGCATTGCCTTTGTCTCTGCAGAACCTTCTATGTCCTCTTGGTCAAAATAAATATGTTTTAAAGTACTTTTTTAAAAATTCTAGAAAGCACCATCAGAAGAATCAAATCTGTTTCTTCTTGATTAAACTTGTCAACAAAGATATTAAACACTCACAAGAGTATCAAGTACTTTTATATTTATAATTACAAAAGCGGAATTTAAATTTATTTTGATTAAGTATATTAATTCTTGAACAAACTTTTGGACTTAGAAGTTTGTTCATAATATCTACCAGTTGTGGATAATGTAACTCTCTTGTCTGTTGAATTAAGTAGGAATGAAATCAGCAGATAGTTCTTGTTCTAAAATGATTTATAATGCCTCGCAGGTGGTTGAACCCATACTTCAACACCTAGTTGCCTTACGTGTTTGCGTTTGGCTTTTCGGATGTGGAGTCAGCAAGAATGTCCAGCCTTGTAGCTAAGCCACATTTCATAAGATAACAGGGCTAAGCTGGTCTGGTGGGGCACTCTTGTAACCCTAGTAATTCTTGGGGCCAAGGCAGAAAGATTGGGAATCTCAGCTACAAGTAAGTTAAAGGTCAACCTGAGCAACTTAGTGAGATCCTGTTTCAAAATAAAAACAAAAAGTAGGGCTTGGTGGTTGAATGCTTGTCTACCATCCACAGGACCCGAGGTAGATTCAATCTTCTGCAGAGCACCACATTGGAAAAAAGAAAGTAAAAGAAAAGAAAAAATATAAAAGGATTATTTTTTCATAGCTTGAAAATTTCCATTTGTCCTCCTCTTAGAGTCTCACATACTCCTCATTTTCTACTGACTTTGCTTTTTGGTGATAAACCACAACAAAAATGAATACATATAGTCGTTCATCACTTTACTATTTTCCCCACTTGTGAGGAGTCCAACCCTGTAGACCATTTTGTGTTCTTTGTCTCTGTTGTAAGATGTGACAAAGTAAGAATTCTAGAAGTTGGTCTTCTTTAATTTGATTTCTAAACATCAGTGCTGTTGGGAAACTATGGAAGACTCCAGGAAGCAAAAGACTATAAAACTTCCATGACTTGAGAAGCTACTCCGGAGAGGGTGGAGTAAGCTAGTAGTAAAATGGTGCCTTCTAGAAAGAAAAGCCTACTCTCCTTCTTCCAGTCATGTACTGTCTGCTTTGTGAGATCTGGCGAGAACTATGAGGACCTGCCGAAGAGGAGACAGCTACAGAGAGTCTGAGCATACAGGTATAAAGTGTCACAAAGCTTCAGTTTCCCTTGTTATTTGTTGACACAGAAATGCAGGGTAAGATCCCCAGTCCATGTCAATATGCAAGAGATTCACTAACCGGAAAGCGGATGTATAGACAGAAACACTTGCCGGTGCTGACATGGATATATGGACAAGACATGCAAGGTGGCAAGCATATTATCATATAATAAAGGAATGGACAGAGGGCTTCTAGTACCAGATTTTCTCTAATTCTATGGTTTCCAGGAACATAGACATAGTATCTGGAGAGGGGGAATAGGAAACAACTTTTTTGATTATAATTTTTCCTCATTTCATCAACAGAATCAAAAGTTCAAAGAATTTGCAATGGGAAATCTTTCCCATATAAGCTTACAGACTATATTACATGTTTTGACTTTACATGAAGGACTCAATTTCTTGGTGTTTAATTGATACATAGCTCTAATTGCTCATTGACGAAGCTACATGGTACATTGGAAATAGGTAAGAATAAATTAAAAAAAAAGTGTATAGGTTTTTTTGGCCTGTGTGTACATCTACAAAATGCCTGTGTGCAGCACTCGGAGCAGCAGATGAGGGCGTTAGATCCCATGGAAATGTAGTTACAGATGGTTTTTAAGTGCCATATAAATGCTGGGAATCGAACCAGGGTCCTCTGGAAGAGCAACTAGTGCTCTTAAGCAATGAACCATCTCTCCAGCTTCTGAAAATTAATCTGTTTTGCTAACTTAACTTTTTGTAGCCTTAGTTTAGGTGTAAAATGAGAGATTTGGACCAGATGATCTTCAAGGACATAGCTCTGACAATATGATTCTGTTAATCTTTACTGTCCTGTTGCCAAATTAATGGTTGGTAATTCCAGACTAGACATTATGTGCAAAGTATCTATATAGAAGCTTGATTAGTAGGTGGTCAATAAATATTACTTTATCTCATATTCTCCAGGCAATCACATTATCTGATAAACAACCTTTTAAGTTCATAGGTGACAGTCCTAAGATCTAATGAATACAAAAGCCCCATTGTTTTCTCATTTCTCTAATTTCCCAGTGCAGGTCCTATTCCCCATAAGCTGTATAGTAGGTCTTTTTATTGGTTTGTTTCTAAAGATTGCTCTTCTGTATTGCTTTAGCTGAGGTTAAAAGAGTTAAAGAATCTGGATAGTGGGAAAGCCATCTTTTCTCTGTGGTGACACACGAAGAAAGATTAGTAATATACTCACAGAAGCACTTGGATGACCTGTATTTGTGAGTAGGCTGTGACAAGACCTTGTTGCAATCCTGTTGTGATCAATCTTGTTTTCTGTCTCTACTGTATTCTTTAGCAGACTGTTAGCAATCTGTCATTCCAATGAGAAGTTGTTGAAATTGGACCTCATATGAGTTCACAGAGATAGGGTGTACTTGTTTGAATGAGAATGGCCCCCATAGGCTCACATGATTGAATACATGGTCTCCGGTTGGTGGAACTGTTTAAAAGGATTAGGAGGTGTGGCTTTTTGGGAGGAGGTGCATCCCTGGTAGGCTTTGAGGTATCAAAAAACTTCACCATTCCCAAAGTGCCGTTGATATCTCCTTGTGGTTTGACATATGAACGCTCAGCTATTCCTGATTCCATGCCTTTGATCCACCATCATTGACACAAACCCTCTGAAACTGTAAGCCCAACTAAATGCTTTCTTTTCTTCATTGTCTTGGTCGTGGTAACATCCTTGGCTTAAGGCTCTGCCTATATTGGTGCTCACAGGCTCTATCCCTTTTCTCCCTCCAAACTCTCCCATATGCTCCTCACTGTACTGTTTCACATTCATAGCCTCTTCTTTTAATCACTAATTGCTGTTGCATGCACATGTATATTTGTATGCATATTCCTAAATGTAACTTGTCGAGTCCATATAACGTTACTAGTATATATGGTTTCAGGTATGACCAGTTGGACAATCAATTGGTTTACTCTTTTTTTTTCCCCACTCCCATCATCAGTTGCCTGTAACTCCTCGTATAGGATTGAAGCCTCATGGGCTTTTCCATGTCTGCTTTGGCACGTCCATTGGTGTTATCCTTCTTCAACTCATGCTTGGGCAGTCATGTTTGTGAAACTTTCTGTGTGTAGCTTCTGCTATTACTAGGAGACACCATCTTATAACAAACTCCATGGTTTTCTGGCATTACAATTTTTGCCCATTTTCCAAAATATTCACTTAGACTTTGGTGCTCGAGTGTCTTGTAGATATATCCACCAGAAGGAACCATGTAAGCTCCCAATAGAGAAAGGCAACCAGTAGTCCTACCCAGCTAGGATTCTGATGAGCCACATTAACAACCAGAATGGATGCAATAATGATAGTAATCTTGGTAATAACTAAGACCTGTCTAATAGGACATAAGACTCACTCAAAAAGAAGGAAACCATGCCATGTACTGGAAATGCAGATAACTACTCGGTGCTAATCTGCAAGCACTCTCTATGTTAATGCAGGTTTAGTGTTTAACCCAGGGACAGAGTCCTTCAATGTACCTGAGCCTGAGTAAGTAAGAGCATGTTAATATATTTCTTTGACTCAAAATACTCTAACTAGGAAGTATGGTTTGTAGATCACCTGCATAGTAATATTGTGGTTCCTATTAAATGCAATTTGGGGGGATTCATTGTGGGTCTTGTGTTCACAATTGTTCACGGTAACTCTAGAATCTTTACTTTTTATCAAATAACATGACTTTTGTTTTTCCCGTTGACATTTATGAGTCACCATCTATTTAAAGCATTCTGTTCCTAAATCTTAGTACTATGATGAGTACTATGAGCCACCCAGCTCTCTTATGTGTTTCTTTACAGATGTCAGAAGGTAGGGTAGATTTGCAGATTAGTTTTCATGGCTTAATCCGGTAGACCCGTAGAATTAAGCGCACTGTTGTATAAATAGTTTTATCTTATATATTCAACTAATGGGTATGAATTTTACAAATCAGAGCATGTAGTTCAGATTTCCTAACCTCATTAGAGTACTTCCATCAGAGATATATGCATTCTGATCATAGCATCTTTTTTATTTGTTATTATTATTTTTATTCACTACTAGCTTGGACTATTAAGCATCCAGACGAGGGAGTGACTAATATGAGTGTTGGGTAGATTATACTTTGTCCCTTTTTAATGGGAGTGAGCTTTTCAATAGTCCCATCATTCTGGCTTCCTGGTGTCTTTGCTCACTATTTTTTTCCTACTTATGGTCTCAGTCTATCTTACTACGTTTGCTCTTGGCATTTTCTAATCAGCTCATTGACTGGAATTTTCATCAAATGAATCCCAGTTTCACTATTGTGAGCTTCTCACTTCCCATATGGAAGTTACCTTATGGAAGTCTCCCACTATCGTTTATTCTTGATCTGTGTCCTAGCCTATGAGGTTTCTCTGATTTTGACATAGAAGACTTAGAATGATACAATGTTAGAGAAAATGACCTTTATACAATGTCTAGCACCCGAGGGAACACATTAGCAATATGATAAAGTCTCATTTTAGAATAATTTTTAAAAAAAAAAACATAAGCTAACCTAAATATGGTTAGAATAGAAGTCAGTTATGCTCACTCATTAAAATCAAAACATTTTTAAAGACTGTTATGATTCAGAAACTTATTTATTTGCTAATAAACTACAACAACTGTGAGTTTGTGAGTTTGATAATTATTGTAACATTGAATAGCTGGCGATCATAAATGATATTTTGAGGTAACTATAAAAGCTTCACTGTAACTTGAAAATACCAACATCTTATATTAGAACAAAGTCTTAATTTGTGGTTTATCATATATTGACTTGCATTAAAAGAGGATTATGCATTTTTGTTAGAGATTATAGAAAATTAAGATGCATTTTTCTATTTAAGTTCATGGTCTCCTTGTAAGCTTTATTAGGAATGAAAGGCCCTAAGACATAAAATAAATTGCCAAAGTCACACTGTTTTTGGCCAAGTAGAGTTCACTCTTGGTTCTGTGTTATAGCTCTAAGTTAGGAAAGGTATCCCCAATACCTTTCCCAAGTGTTAGAGCTCTGAAGGGAAAGGTATCCTGAGAGTAAGGAGCCAAGGAATACCACAAAGTCACATCACACAACAAAACAGACACAAGAGCTTTTTTGGAAGATAAAATCTCAAGAGAGTGACTGCTTCTGCTTGGGGGAGAAGCAGCAAAGAACTGAGCTAGAAGCAGGTATTGTAAAGGGCTTCTTTGGGGTAGGGGTCAGCTTTCTAAAGTGGCCTGGCATAGGTGGTACTTTTATGGCTTGATCTTGGGGCAGGCTTAGTGATTGGTGGGATTTTGTAGCCTGATCTCAGGCTTTTTTCTGTATTGTGGGGCCTGTCAAGTTTCCAACTCTGAGGAGCTAGAAATGGCCATTATGGCCACTCACACCTTGAAGGACTTACAAAGACTAGTTGTTAAGTATGTATGTGACTGTAATAGCCATACAAAGGCTTAATTTAGCTTTGGATCAGTGAAGATTCAACTTTTAGGTTTTAGTGGCCATAAACTTAACACAAAAAATTGAGGAGCTTACAAGTTCACCTTACTTAATTTTCCATTTGTTCTGCCTCTCTGCTCCTGTTTGCTAATTCATAAGATAAGATGGACTTTATTGATGATTCTGCTTTATGATTCTCCCATATTTAGCCTTCTCTGTCTTACATGTGAATCTTTCAGTTCTGTGCAATTCACTTTCTCTCCGGTACTTTAATTTTGCTTAAATATTAGTGTTGTTCAGGTGAAGTACAACTTTCTTAATATTTTTTCACTGTTAATAATAAAGATAATGTGTTCTTATTTAGAGAGAAGCAAACAGAATCACAGCAAATAATTCTAGCAAAAAAAAAAAAAAGAAGAAAAAAAGATTCTTTTAGGCAATGTGGATCTGGGTTTAAAATGTACTGAACCTTAAATTTGATCATGATGTTATTAAATACATTAATGAAGATTTGAAAGAAACACAATGTCATGTCAGAATGAGTCTTTCGGAGAAGAGAGAAGAGCAAGAGAGGCTTTCATAACAGATCTCAGTGGTTTCAGTTGCTTGGTGATTCTACTTAGATCTCTAGTTGTTTGTTTTCTTGTTTGTTTTTTCACTGGAAGGAGGAGAGATTATAAAGAGTGTAACCACATCCTGTAATCCTGGGGATTTAGTCATTGGGATTATATCCTAGCCATTTTACTAGTGCTTTCAGAGTGCAGTAACAGATAATATCATTGATATTTAGATCTTGTGCTTTTTAGTTTTTCCCACATATAATTTTATCCTTTTAGCTAGACTGTATGCTTTTAGGGTTAGGTCACTGATATAAAATGTTTTATTATTTTACATCTTTTATAATTCTTACAATGTCATTTTCCTACAAGAATGTGTAGACAGTTTAGAGGAGAACGTCCTAAATTTTGATTTATACCAGGGTGTGAATTCTACCTTTATGTCTGGTTTTCTCTGACACTAACCTAACCAGCTTTGCCTTAGTTTTCTCACCAAGTATTACTGACTTCTTGTAGCTGGTTTTTCGTGGGATGGTACTATACAGAAGGCATTCACAAAGTACCTGGTCTACAGTAGGAATTTAGAAAGACAACTATTGCTATTGTTATGACTCAATAAGTATTTGTTTTATTTGGTGCTCTCACGGCTGGTATCCAGGATGCTTCTCTTGTATTTTATTAGAGCAGTCCTAGAAAATTGAAGCTAAGTAAGGCGAAAGCTTGTGGAGTAGAACAGTGTTGAGCTCCTCCATACATTTTAGCGACTGTTTATTGTGGAGGTGTCACATCTATTTGTCTTCTTCCTTTTGCAAAGAATTGATCTCATCTAGCACAGACTACGTTTTCACTTCAGCTTTCTTTTTTAACAGCCCTGTTTACTAAGTCAGTGAAATTGTTGATATTGCTTTCAAAGGGCTAAGAAGAGAAACCATTTGAAAGGGGGAAGAATTATGCTAGGATTTTAGAGAACTAATACATAGACTCATTTCCCCTCCACTGCCTGGAGTTCAGAACGTAGTGAGAGACAACTCAGAGGTCCTTGGGGGAACAGAGACCAAAATTTTAAAATGCTAAGTCTTACATTTTAAAAGGTCTAATCAGGTGGGAGAAGATGACTTTAGCTTTGTGATCCGAAACGTTCTGCAAACTGATGCTGATGATTACCAAAACTGAACAAAACATGGCACGGGAGGCTAGTTCCTTATACATGAAGGCATGCCTGTCCATTCTCACAATGGATAAAAAGACAGCCTTGCTCATGGTCACTGATCTTAAACAGGAGAGGAAGTTGCTGTCCTGACTGTGTTATTTCTTCTCCCAAGCTCCATCTCTCCATCTCAGAGTAAAGAATAAATGAAAGAGGAAGAAAAGGTATGTGCACGCCTCTGAGTAGTCCCCAAAGTACCGTCCCTAGATAAGAAGCAATGACGTCACTTCTCTCTGGGGAATTGTCTTAAAGCCTGTCTAGACTTTCTGTCAGCACTGGTGGACCAGCAATCTGGATTTAGCAGGCTTCTAGACTATTTTGACACAGGCTTAATTTTAGAGACTAATGTTTTGATTCTGTAGGCCTTCACCCTGGCTGCACAGTAGCATCTCTTGAGGAAGCTTTAAAAATAACATGTTTGGTGCCATAGTCAGGACAGCTTTGTGAATGAGAATCCACCAGAAGACTCATCAGTCTTAATGGCTCTGTAGATGATGTGGGTATTCAGGCAGGGCCCAGGTCTTCTGCACTTGCTGGCTCGGGCCATAGGCTAAGGACTGAAATGTTCTTGCTTCCTCAAAGCTCATGTGTTAAAGGCTTGGCCCACCGATGGATGATATTATGGTTCTAAGAGGTCCTAGAATCTTTTATACATGTGACATAAACAAAAGAATTTAAGTCACTGGGGGAGGGATGCACCCTGGAGTGGTATATTGAGACTTTTACACCCCCCCCCAACTCTGCTTCTTGGCTACAGTGACGTGAACACTGTATGCCATGGAGCAAACCCCTTCTGCTGCCAGCTGCCTTTTGGGGCTGCTGATTGGCTCCTTTGCTACCCTGCTGGTGATGCTGGGGCCCCAGACACTACCCTCTGTGCCCATCACAAACCTCAAATGATGTTGAGGATACTGGAGAGCCAGCCATATTTCCTCTTTGTGGGAGTCTGGCTCTGTGAGGCTGGGGAGCTCTGGGACTTGAGACCCCTCTCCCATAGGAAAGCTCCTCCTGGGACTATCAGGGACCCCACTCCTAATCAGCTATGGGGTTCCCAACCAGGCACAAAGGGGCCCCATCTTACACACATGGCCATAAGCTGGGCCATTTAACCCTCTCCAGACTCACCAAATAAGGGCAAAAAATGCCACCAATCACAGGCCACCCTGGCCCCCTCAGGGACTCTATATAAAGAGCTGCCTTCTGGACTCTGTTCAATAGGGGGCGCAACTTGAGCTGTTGCCTTCCTCTGAAGTGGAGGCAGCTGCCAAAAGAAGCATGAAGAACACCTTGGTTGAGCCAGAAGCAAGAAGAACACCTCAGCTGGGGATATTTCCCTTCAGACCTGTAACACTGGGGAAACTTCTCCGCTGAGTGAAACAGAGCAGAGCCTGAGCTGAACTGAGCGGAGTGGAGCAGAATTACTACATTGTAACACTCCAGCTCAGCCGGGGAAGCCTTCCCTGCCTCAGAGCTGTGAGAGCTGTGTGGTTCCTGCCTTCCTGCATGCCAGGATACCTTCACTGGGGACACCTTCCCCACCTCAGAGCTGTGTGATCTCTGGGCTCCAGACTGCCAGGGCACCTTCCTGTTAGAGCTGTGTGTTTCCTGGGCTCTAGAATGCCAGGCCACATTTCCATCTGTCTAAGCTGAAAAAAAAAAAAACCCATAACAAGCAGGACCTCCACAATATGCATCGTGTCTTGTGTCTTGATGTTCTGTCTGCCACCTGATCAAAAGCAATGGAACCTACCGACCTAGGGATGCAATTTCTATAGAAGTGAGCCAAAATAAACCTTTCCTCTTTTAAACTTATTTCCCAGACATTTTATCACAGCAATGAAAAACTGACTGACAAACTCTGGAAAGAGAAGTCTGTGTAAAATAACATAAAGAACAAATGCTGATTTTTGACTTAAAACTCTGCTTCTGCCCTTGGAGTCTTTTCTTTCCTTCTACCTCAGCAACTGGCGTTAAGACCACTGTGAAGTAGCCGGAGATGTCATCTTGACCCCTGATGGGATCTGGTGTTAGTGAGTCCCTCAGCCATGGGAAACTCAAATACCATTGCTGACATTTGTCACTTAAAATGAAGGTGGCATGGCTTTAAGACTGAAAATTCAAAGTAGACAGAGAGACTACCTAATATATCCTGGAGTAAATATTTCTCACGTCTTTGAAAATAATCCAGATTTGAGACTGCGTTGGCACTTGCAATTCTGCTTCAGAGGACCAGTAACAAATCCAGATGAGAAACAGACACTTCTAACTTTGTAGGGTGGCTATGGATGTGAAGGAACAAAAGTTCTCATTGGAAATGGTTTCTGTTGGAAGGACACCAAGAATTCTCTGGGGCAGTGCTGAAGACTTTATGGTGGGATTTCTTACACGTTGTTATATGCGTGTTAAATTCATGGGCACTTTCTGCCCTGCAAAAACATGTGAATCCATTCAATCCATTGCTCCATATAGATGGCTTAAGAAGTGAGGCCATGTGAGCCTATACCTCCCAACATTGTTCAGGAAATACCAGTGTCAGTATGTACGGGCCACTTCTAGAAAAGCATGGTCTAGTAGGAAAATGTAAGTTACAAATATGAGCCTCTGCGTGATTCAAAAATTTCCATCAGCCACATCAAAAAAAGTTAAAAAAAAGCACATGTGCAATTAATTTCAATAATATATTTTATTTTACCAATGCATTGGAGACATTTTTGCTTTAGTGTGTAATCATTGTAAGCATTTATGTTGAAATCAGTATAACTTTTAAAAATTTCTACCAAATTTTCAAAATATGGTGCATATTTTATATGCACAGTGCATCTCACTTTAGACAAGTCATGTTTCATGCACTTGATGCCTTTAGTAGGTGACTTTTTTCTCTTTTTTGCAGCATTGATGATCCAATCCGGGGATGTGCATGCTAGGAAAGTTCTGTGTTATTGAGTAAGACTCCTAGCCCTAGATGGAGAGTTTTATAACTTAGGTCAGGTGCCATATTTAGCCCTTAACTTTCTTGCAATTTACTGTTCTTGCCATTAGTGACATTTTCATCTTGATTTGGGGAAGTATCTGAGTTTTTCCTCCTTGATATTCTTCATGAAGAAGTAAAAGAAAACCACAAATAGTTGCTTTAATTAATTCAAAGGGAATCCTTGTAAAAATGCATCTTTCTCCTTTCTGATTTTTTTTAAATTAAACAATAACATTATCTACAACACATGAATGGTCTTTTTGGAAAAAATAAACAAACAAACAAACAAACAAACAAAAAATTCTTGCAGACCCAGTTAGACAAGACAGAGATTTCTTAGAAATGCTAACCTAAAAGGCATTTGGGCTGACATATAAATATAATTTGCTGGTGGTAGCCCAGGAGTTCTAGAGACAGAGTCTGGAGCAGCCATATCATGAGTAGACATGTTTTTACCTTAGTCCAACATTATTTTCCTTTCATCCATAGGATGTAAAATACTAACCAATTAAACATATTTAGAAATTCTGGAATCCAAATTACTAGTGGCATAATCCTTATGCTGAACATAGAGCTTTTTGTGTTCTCCAACTTTTCCACATTTGAATTATATTCTCTATGTACTGAACACCTCTTTGCTTTCCTCAGTCTCTAACGTCCCATCTAGATGTTGGATAGATGCCAATCAGAGCACACCATAAGTGTCTGTATGGTAACTTGTTCCCATCTTTAAGTTGCATTGCATTTGTAAAGATACATTGTCTCAGGAAGGGATACAAATGGTAATATGTAGTTTGATAAATTATAGCAATAATGGTTCAATAATTACTTTTTTTGATTGAATAATATAATGTTGACCTTTGAAAATAAATAAGCAAATATGTGGGCATTATAAAGAATGAATTGCATAGCTAGGAGCAAAGGGATAAATGCTTTGTTTAAATCTTTGTACACCTTTTGAGTGTTGATAACAATCTCCTACCTTTTAATAATTTATTAAAACATCACCATAAAGAATTTGCAAATAAAAAAGAAAATCTAATGCACTCTATTTTATTTTTGCATTTCTGACTTCTGGCCATTTTTATGTGAAGACTTTTGATGTTTGCATACTTCCATAAAGCATCTTGGGTATTATGACTGCATAATACACAATTCCATTTGTTCAAAGACCATATTAGATTTTTCACGCATTCAAAACTTGTTTAACTACTTGACCTTATAGTAGGTTTTCTTTCAGATTCATTATCAACATCTCAGAAGTAAAGAAAAGCTTTCTTTGACACTATCAAAACATAGTTAATGCTAAAATAATCTTACATTTTGGAAAGAAATGTTTTTAAAAATAAGCTCTTAATGAAAAATATGAGTAGATGGGATTTGAAGCCAAACATAACACTAAGCTCTTCAAAAATATTGGATTATGAAAGGGTAGGAGAGAATGTGGTGCAAGGGTAAGTGTTGAAAGCCTATTGATAGCAATTTAGACTAAGCCAAGACTTACTTTTCTGGACAACCTTGAAGAAAAAGTAGCTTCAGATTTGTGGATCCAACTACTCCAGGGAATTATTATCAAAAGCCACATGGAAAATGACTTAATTCCCGAGACATGGTAAAGTTTTTTATTGTTTCTAATATTTGAAAGAGTAGGCCACTAGAGTACAGTTCAGCAGATACAACAGCTAGACAAGCTCTGTAGTGCCAAAGATTAGTGGGAAAGATGAAGGAAGGAAAAGAGGAAAGAGCCAAATGAATGGAAGGAAGAACACTAGAAAAGAGGAAAAGCAGAGAAAGGAGGACAGATGAGTAGAGACGGACTCAAGGACAGAGAAGGAGAAATGAAAATGTGGAAGAGAGACCAGATGTTAGTGGAGGAAAATGACTCAGCAACCAGGATAAAGTGCTAGGACATGGCCTCCTTGTTGACTTGGCTCTTGACCTTCAGCCAATCACTTATGTCTCAAAGCACTTTGAAAGGATGAACTGTTTGGCTTGTATTCAGAGTGGTTTCTTGGCTGAAAATTCTTTAGATCTTAGAGATGCTTCACTCAAGGAGGTGTCAAGATAATCTCATCAGCACATATTACTCCACAAGCAACAGTTTCTATGATGAACAACATTAGTTGGAGGGCTAAAAAAAAATGAAAAAATATGTCTACTTATATTTTAATGATTTCTTATTCCAATTACATAAAAATGATGGCAATACAATGCTGAGTGAATACTGATAGCTGTAGCATGCCTTCAGAGGTGAGTGGTCACCTTTATCTTGAAGAAGTCGGTTTTCTGGTGTGAGCGCTATGGTGCTATTTGAGTTATGGTTCAGTGCAAAGTCACTGTCCCTGCAGATTATTCTGGCAGCAGACTCTGGAGTGGCAAGCTGACTCTCATCCATCTATCATGCTGCTGGGTCCAATTATCTTTTCTGATTTCCTTGGCAGACTTTGGAATCCCTTAAGGAAACTCTGACACTTGCTATCCTCAGGAGATTATTAGAGGTTGATATCCCCGAGATATCTGACTTATATGTCTGAAAATTTTAATTTCCTGGCATTGCTGCTGTGGTTAAACAAGATCAAGATGATAAAATTTGGGGGATACATACAGTGATAACTTTTAGAGCTCATATGTTTATTGTATGGGCATCGGATGGATTCTAATCATATGAAGTTCCTATCTTTTAAGAAACTCTGCTCTTATTCATTACAGAGTTAGAGACAGGGCTTTTGGGCTTGACTCCGTGAAGAATATAAGGCTAAGTGGGTTGTTCACCAGGAGACTATTGCAAAGCAGTAGAGCTGTGGTTTAGTATGGAATTTCTGACTCAGTTCTGGTTTCCTTATGCAGGTTAACACCTGTTTCCTTTATTCATTAACCTACATGTTTTACAAACAAATTCTCGAGGCTATGGAAAAGATTAGATAATTTTAGATTATCTAAAAATTAGATAACTAATTAGATAATAATTATATAAAATTAGATAACTGGTACACATGGTGGGCATTCAATATATAATCTAATAATTGTTTCCCCCTGGGATAATACTTACATCTTACAAGGCTATTTTAACTTTGTTTGGTCAAAATTTTAGCTTTTTCTTATCTAGTTTCTGAGCCCACTGATTACAAGTGGGACATTATGATGGAAAGAGGCCTATTACTGAGAAGAATTGTAACAATTATGAGACCTTACAGATAAAAGCTTAAAACAACAGAATTATAAAATGGGGTGCGTGAACTGAGGCATGAGCCTAAATAGCTTACAGGGACCATCTAGTTTAGGAGTGAAATAAGGTTATTAACTCAACAGGCCTTAAGGATGTGTTGTCAAACTATCCGTTGGTCAATAATCTGAGATAGTTTTTGCTGTGTTGCCTGCATTTGTAAGAGGATATTTTCACAAACATGAATTGAGGTTGATAGTTGTCCTTCTGTTTTGTTTTTGAGATAGGATCCCGTCTCAAACTTTAGACTGTTGAGCTTACAGACGTGTGTCATCATACCTGGCAAAAAGTTCAGCGTTATTTCTTTTCCCAGACTTAGAAACACTGACTTCATTTCCACCGAGAGATGTGCTGTCCTCCTTATCCTTGTTCTTCTGTGAATAATATTATTTCCACATCCTCTGGCTGCTCTTGTTTTTCACTTTATCATTTGTAACTTAGTTATGCAAGTTGGTCTCTTGGTATAGTTTCCATGATGGGTTTTTGCTTTGGGGCTGTTGAAATCTTGTGAAATATCAGTGTGATATATGTGATATATTTTTTTCTGTTTCCATCTTTATAGATATTGATTACATGCATGTTAGATTGTGTATAATTTCTCTTGTGTTCATTCAAATTTAGCAGTATTTTTTTCTATAGTGTCTCAGCTGCTGGTATTTCCATCTTGTGTATTTTTATCATGCTATATATTGAATCCTACGACCCAACTCATCATGTATTTCATAACACCAAGAAATTTCAAAAACTAATTTTAAAATTTAACTTTGAGCTTTTCTGATTGATAGTATTTTCTCTCCTTAACTTTTAAAGTATGTTTAGTTTAGTCTTTTGCCTTTATTAAGTTTTATCTTTTAGGTCACTTATATTTTTATATTTATGTGTATTTATTTACACATGCATGCATGCACACACACACACACACACACACACACACACACACTTTCTTTTAAAGATGTGCTAAATGGAAACAGAGCTACCATCAGTCTGGATCTAATTACCCACCAATGCAGAGACAAGACCCTCATGAGTTTTCTGTATATTATTCTGTGAATGATGTTTTACATATGTATATGTATATATATACACACACACACATATATACATACACACACACACACACATATATATATGTATATATATATATATATATATATATATATATATATATATATATATATATATATATATATGTATATGATTAGCCTCATCCCTCTATGAGTGCAAGGCATTAGCCTAATTTGTTTGGGTGATCACTTGCTCTTATCTCAGGATATTTCTTTACACAATTGCACGGATCAATATTTTGCTGAAGACTAGAAAAATGCAGTGCTTACTCAGGCCACAGGATGACCAGATATTTGACTAAATGGTTTCTTGGGAATGCCTGCCAGAGTGATTCTAGGTGAAATCAACACTTGAGCTGGTGGACTAAGTAAAGCAGATTTTTCTCTCATGTGAGTAAGTGTCATCTTACCAACTAATGAACAGAATACAACACACAGGCATACTAACAGGGAACTACCCCCACTTGACTGCTACAGTTAGAGTAGAGGCTCTCTGCCTTCAGACTTGAGCAGCTCTTCTTGTACGTTTAGTATTTTAACTTTCAGATGACATATTAGATTCTATCGGTCTCTAGGCTGCTGAATGCAGATCTTAGAACTTCTCATACATCCTAGTTACATGAATTAACTCTTTTTAGGCTCTCTCTCTGCCCCTCTCTCTGTGTCATGCCATGATACAGGCACAGGGAACTTCCTTTTGAATTGTACCTTCTAGTTATTTAGATACCTTTGGTTTCCTCACTTTTGATTCTATGTCTGTGACTCATGGAGTCTGTTAAATTCCACCTGAGTTCCACATCAATTCATGACACTCAGAAAATTCTTTCATAGCTAAGAGATGGGAAATTGTAGGCATCACTTCATCTGTTTATTATCTCTTAGAAATAATTATTAATTCTCAACTGACTACATGGTCTAAAACTTGTTTCATTTTTTTCTACTTTATTTTGGTAAGAATTGGAAAACTTTCATCTCTTTTCTGACCTATAAATATGGATTACTGATAAGAATAAGACTATTTCATCAAAATACAGACCATGTAATATATTTTATGAAATATTTTCATTCAACTCAAAAGGAAAACATAGTATACAGAATGGTAAAAAATCTCAACTATCTAGAAAGCTTTGGTCTATGCAGAAAAATATTCTGAGAGGAAATAAAGGTGGAAATTGATACTGGCAACAGCACAATTATAGTATTTACAAAATTATTATAGGATGCTTTCTGCTTAACAAACAGAACTTAGTGAGATGGCTATTGAGAGCAAGAAAGCATAGCTAGAAAATACATTAACTGGCAGAGCTCTGTAGGTATGTGTGCACTATTCTTCTAGGCAGAAAGCTCCTAGGAACCATTCACGTGCATTTTCTCTTTGAGATGTGTACATGAACAGTTTGTATTGAGAAATTCTCTATTTCTTACTATAAAATTGAGGTTTTGGGATACAGAGGTGGTTTAACAGGCAAAAGCATGTGTTGCTCTTACAGAGGACCTGAGCTTGGTCCCCAGCATCACATGGTGGCTCACAACTGTACCTCCAGTTCCAGAACATCTCATGCCTTTTTCTTGCCACAGCATATGATGCCCATGTGTATGCAAAGTGTGCAGAGGAAGCATTCCTATGCATAAATAAAAATAAATGAGTCATTTTTAAAAAAACAAGGCTTTATTAGTCTTTGCTTTTGACTTGCACCCAGCAGCCTTTACAGATTGGAGACTGGTTCTATCTGTGCCCTTTCTCTCAAAGCTTTAGCCTGGATTAGTCTTACATGTATATGTAAACTGAAAGCCAGAAATTGAGGTACTGTGGTTTTTTGAAGTGGAGACACTAGTATTTGTATTAAGATGGAAGACGAAAAAACAATTCATATGCTTTCAGATCATCTTTAGGTGTTACTGAGATATTTTTATAGACTTTTTGGCCATTATAAGTCATTGCAACTAGGTCTGCCTGATTCACTCACAATTGACTAAATAGTGATAATTCTATTACTTTTCATAATACAAAACACATGATACTATGCTATATTTGGACATGGTCTTGCTATTAGAGCACGAACAGGGGTACTGTATTTGTTAACATATAAACAAAGTCATATAAATTGTGATCTACTCATAAAGAATATCTAATTTTTGCTATTTTATCTGATAAAGCAGTATTGGATTTGTAATTATGTGAATATAGATTCATATTTATTCACTATTTTAGTCCAGAAGTTGTCAGTAAATACATATACAATGAACAAACACATTCATGGTTTATGGACACACCAATACAGTGTTTTAACACTGGTATTCTTTGTGGAAAGAAACACTAGATATCATTTCTAAATACTTCTAGGGAGAAAGACTCGCTACATAATTTTGAGGGTCCAATGAGAAATGAAAAATATAAGGTACCTTGTTGAAACCTAATATTATTTCATTTTAAGGTCATGGCAGTGGAACATTAGCCACGCCCTTTGTTCTATGTTGTTGAAGAGATCCTACACCTGTCAAGTCACCTCTGTTAAGAAGTAATGAACTATAAGAGGTAACATTCAATTTTAAGTATAAAGAACAAATCAAACCCCAAATCATGTAATGATAAATTGATTTTGAAACTGCCCATGATTGGACAATCTAATATTTCTTCCAAAGAATAGTAGGCTTATTCATATAAAACAACTACTACACGTTGCCCCATTAACCTAACTAGATATGCTATATTTAATGACATGACTATGCAAAGTATGTTGACTTTTGAAAGCAAAACATAAATACAGGAATTATGATGGCAGATATTGGGCTTCATGTGGAGAAGGACTGAAGTTCTATTGCACATTGAATATTGCGATAGATAGTTGAGCATCTTG
This sequence comes from Cricetomys ansorgei, assembly GCA_026225945.1. NCBI lineage: Eukaryota > Metazoa > Chordata > Mammalia > Rodentia > Nesomyidae > Cricetomys > Cricetomys ansorgei. The sequence continues at coordinate 46,588,257 of JAMJFZ010000107.1, read as the reverse complement.
AATCAGTCACACCACTTTCATACTGGCATTTTGTGTACTATCAAACCAAACACAAAAAACATGAAACCTTGAACTTAAAGATAGTATAACTGAGAGCATTAACTTGGACATAAGAAACGAGGCTCCTTGAAATATCCCACATGAATGATTTTTGTTTTGGGGAATTGAATAATTTTCTCAGGACACATTTTTTTCTTTATTTGGTTTACTTATAAAGAAAATATTCATATTATGATTAATAAACCACAAAATTGTGATTTAAAAATCTCTAGAAGTCAGAATATGACTATCTACAAAACTGTCAAGATACGTTTTTAGGCTTTCTATCTCCTTCCATTTTTTTTCATTTCTTCTAAGAATTTAAACATAGGATTATAAAAATCACATTAAGATTGAAAGACTGTAGACTAAGTTTCACCTGGGGTGCTTGTTTAAAAAAATGCAATTTCTGGTGTTTCATTCCAGACCCACTCAATAAGATTGCAGATAGGCTCTTAGAATCTGCATTTTTTTTAATGCTTTCCAGATGTGTCTTACAAATACTGAACTTAAAAATTAAAAAAAAAGACCAGAAAAAAAAATCCCACTGCCCTAAAGTTTTAACTGCTATCGAATAAAACTTTTAATGGATATAGCTATAGTTTTTGAATTACTATTGATTAAGGGAATTTGCTTTTAATATCCAATTGCTAAAATGCATAGCTGCACGGGCTGAAATGTACAGATGTGTTGCCTTCCTTGCAGAAAAGAGAAATTTGAACCTCTGACGGAGTCATGTTTGAAGTTCAGCTGTGAAATTTGATGGCTTTTAGCTGAATCTAAATGCCAGGAAATCAGGGTGTCTGTGTTCTCCACTTCTCTCTGACACCATTTCACTGTCTGGAAGCTAATCTTTATGCAGGAAAGGCTTATCGTTTCTCCCTGGATTTCTACAAAAACCATGGGCTACAAAGTCAAGAACTGCTGCCTTCCCCAGCTTTCTCATCTAAGCAGTCAGTGACATAGAGCTATGTCAGGCAGAGCTTACCATTGATTTAATTTGATCTTTGCAGGGAGGATTAAAAATATTGTGCTCACCCCAGTTAGAATGTTGCTGCTAGATTTTCGATATGTCAGAGACTTTTTCATTTTCTCAGTGCCAGTGCTAGCTGGGATGGTAAGTGACAGCCTTGCAGTATCTGCATCATCTTCCTTAGCTTGCACATTTTTCAACCATGTAAGAGAAGAAGTGATGTGAAAAAAAACAAAAACAAAATTAAAAAAACCTCACAGAAAATATAAGAAGGATGCCTGATCCAAACTCTAACCGGTTGCCGACAGAGCTTTAAAATGCCCATGGTGATGTATAAAGACTTCTACCCTTTGCAGCACCTTGCCCTGGTATGATTTCCGATACTACATGCTGACAGCACTGTGGTGATCTCCAAAAGGAGGTCTTTGGAGTTTCACAATAATATTCTAACCAGAGGCCTCATCTAGCAGCCAGAAGGGACTATGTTCAGGAGGGTTTAGTAATGATGGCATATCATGCTTGCGAGAGCACTTTGGATTGATGAAAATGCTTGCATTCACATCATCTCACTTAATTCTTCCTCAGATTTTATTTGCTGTGAAATGCAGGTACAATTATTGTTAAATTAAAATAAAATAAAAAATAGGCTTATCTGGAAACGATTAGTGGAGTTATCGCTGGGCCCCACATTTTTGAAGTATAAGATAACAAGGAAGCAGTATCTTTGGAAAGAAAACTGCTATTAACAGTGCGTCTGCCTTCTGGGGGAAAACTATGATCATTTGGCATCTATTTTGTTGTCTTGTGTCTATGTAGAGATGCTGTTAGCTAGGTCTAGCTCACAGGAGGAAGGCACTGCTTGTTTCCATTCTGGGAACCATGTGGTAGTATACTTCAAGAATTCTAAATGTGTTGGAGTAGAGGAATTTCTGGACTCAAACAAACACCCATGTTGCTATTTGTTACAGAAGTCATGATTAGCATTTAAATAGCCATTATGTTTCAAGATACATTAATGATGGGTTCTTAGAGTTTTAAAAGGCTGACCTTCCTCTGCTATAGCTCTGACCAATGAAATTTGGCGATTCTGGTACTTGAGGCTTGTGACAGAAGATGATAATTGAGTTGATAAAGTCACAACATGCATCTATTCTCACAGCTAAGGCTATAATGAGAACAGGAGATGACGCAGATTGAACCCATGAAGTTAAATCTTCTGTTCTCAATATGAATTGTATTGTCTCAGCTCTTTAATCCAGAAAATCCCATTTGTTGACCTAGAAGGTAGACATAACTCCACTTCCAAATCCTTATCATAGGAGAATCACTTTTCTCATTCAGCTAAATAAACTGAAATAATGCTGTTACACAGGTCTAAATGAAGACGATACATATATATGTGTGGCCATTGCTGATAAAGAAAAACAACATCTTTTGTGGAATGTTGCAAGGAAACACTCATATTACCTCCCCCCCGACCCCCTACAGGATTCACATGGATGTCGACCATATGCTCTCTTCCCCAGCTGTGTTTGATGTAATGCTTCCAAGTGTATTACTGAAGAAGCTTAATAAATATTGAAGCAAAAAAACTTTGTTAATTTTGTGGGTGGTGTTGCTGATTGCATTAGATATTTCATATTTTTCTTCCTTGGAAAGGACTTATTATTACCTCTTGTTACTATCCACACAACAGTTATTTTACTTGTTTTATTCTTGGTATCATTTGAAAAAGTGGACTAGCCCAATATCCTTATAGATTAGTTCATGTTCTTTGAAGCTCCCAGCATGGCTGTCTTTTCAGTTTCAAATGTGGTAAAGCAACAAATGGAGAACAACAGGAAATGTCAGACTAAAGGAAATTTTGTCTGTCCTACAGCTTGAGATGCTGGCTCTGTGGAGCACCTTTGTCAGCATTAATTCAATTCTGATTAGAGCCTCCTTTGAAGTTACTTTGGATATAATGATACTGAAGGATTACAACTTGAGATCATTAATAGTTTCACTCTTGTAGATGCTGCTGTCCAGTCGCAGCATGGGTAAGAACACTGAATTTTAATCACTGGTTGGCAAATTTCATCTCAGGTGTGACAACATTTCTGGCCTATTTAAATAGTGGGGCTTGTTATTGGTTGAGATCCATGGCTGCTGCTTCTTGTACTCTTCTCTAATGAAGTGGTATATTCCCACCAAAATTTTAGCTAATGCATTTGTTCATGTGGACTTTCCTTTTGCACAGCTTCTGTGTAAATATTTATTGAGGGTAATAATACACTTGCATAAGATTGGGGAATTGGAGCAAGGAGCTTATGGGTATAGCTTGTTGTGTTAGATTGCATGGGGGATAGCGAGAGAGCATTGGTATAGGATGACCAAAGTAACACATGCGTGCTTAAGAAAAGTGGTAATAGACTGGGAAAAGAGGGATAGCTTATGGTGCAATTTGCATAAATTGCACAGAAGAGGGAGTGGGTGGTGATGAAAGGTGGAAAGAGTGTGTTATTGTGTGAAAATTAACCAACCTAGAAATTGAGAAATCATCTGTTAGCTACAGAGGCAAGTGCTCTTTCATATCAGCGAAAAATCACTATACTTTCGCTTTTGAGTAAGTGTGCATGCTTGATGGGATTTTGTGACTTTTCCTGCATTGTTTGACATCTTGAGCTCCAAAAGCCAAGATAGAGGTCACGGTGGAATCAGTATTTCTATTATAGATAAGAAAATCCCAGAGGACCTACATAGATTAATTCATATACAACCAAAGGTAGGTGATAGTACTGCCCATAATACCTCCAGTGATAATACTGGGATTATGTCTCAAATTTAATTCTAAGCTCCTTTATGTATTTTTCTTTATTTTGCATTTTCTCCTCTCTGTTTCATCCCTCCTTTAAATTAAATTGGACAATGGTATATCTGAAATTTAGAAACAATGACTATTTCATCATCAGGACAACTGCTGTCACTGACATTGAAATTAAATGACTGGGTGATTACTTTGTTAATAATCTGCAAAAATTACTGCCTTATTACCCACAGTCCTGGTGACTATCGATCTTTTAATTCAGCAGGAGGGGGAAAGAGTGTCACTTAAAGAAGAAAGAAATGAAGGGAACAAGAGAGCCAGTGTGGTCAGTTCAGTTTGTGTCTCTATACTTCTGCTGAATTAGAAGTCTTCTAATTGAGGCTGACTTAGATCCTGTACCATCACTGGCCTTAACTAGGCTGAGATGAAGATGCCAAGATTCCATTGGCTTCTACTCTTAGGAGAGGAAGACACCTCAGTATCAACCTCTGGCCTTTGCCTGTAAGCATAGGTACACACACACACACACACACACACACACACACACAACACCACTGAAAAGTTTTGTTCTGCTGTAACATATCAACTTCTAATTTATCTTCAGTGTTATTGCTCAATGAGTGTCTGCTTCATTAAGGAAAATACAATTAGAGTTATAACTTAGGTTTGATTTTTTTTTAATTGAAACACTAGAAAAGTGGTATCTTACATTAATAAAGCTATATTTGATTTGACTTAATTGTTCTTCAATTGGCCTGGAAATGATTAATTGATCTATTTGTCCTCATAGGAATAAAACATTTGGCTACTCTAATCATTTGATTCCTAGTCCTAGTTTAAGGGCAGCGAAGACATTTCCTTCCTCTAAAAAAAGTATCTGTGTGTAGTAACTCTCAAGGCTCCAAGTTTATTGGCATAATTTAATGGAAAAATTTATGCTCCAAAGCATTCATTTTTCTTTCCAAGCTTCGTGGTTTCCAATTTCTCAACTACTGGATGGTGTTTAGTTTACACGGGAAAAAAGAACCTCCACAAGTTTTGATTCCCTTAATAAAATAGCGGGTAGAACAGAGCGCCAAAGTTAGCGTAAACCCAGGATATGATCTCATTCGTAATCGTGTCCTTGGCGCTGTTGAGATGCAGTTCCTCTTGTATGTATTTTCAAGCAATAAGCTTGAATACAGGTTGTCTCTTTTGAGTAATTGATTTAAAAAGTCATTAAGGCCTCCCCGCAATCGTTGACTCTTCCGCATCTATCCTCCGCCTTCGGTTTTTTTTTCCTCAGGAGTCAGGCTTGAGTTTCAGCAGGGTTTAGAACCCAGGGCCTGATACATGCCAGGTAGCCTTCTAAGACCGAGCCAGAGCCTCAGGCTTTGGTTTTACTTTTTATCTCTAGGGAGGATCTCAGGAAATTGTCCAGGCTCGCGGTTTCCTTTCTTTGCAGCCCAGGTAGACCCTTTGCTCCTAAACCTGCGGCCTCAGCCTATGGAGTAGTGATTACAGGTATGTGCCACCAGCTGTGACGTCTGTACTATTTCATGTGTCTGATTCCTTTTAGCATTTATTTCTAGTTGACTCAGACTTAAGTAGATGGAATCTGAAATAGACAAAAAGCAAGAAGAGCCAAAAAACAGTTTTACTATGCTGACCAAAGTTATCTAGGTGCTCAAAGGAAGGGAAAACTGGAGTCCGTCTGACAAACGGCCAGGACTCTGCACAGGCACCTCTGTGAAGCACATATGCTCATGCTCAAACTTTAAAAATTGCACCATAATCTCAAAGGTTGTTTCTGTCATCCTGTTGACACATACAAAGCCAGAGAACCTTTATTGAAAAGAGTAAAAACAAAATACCAACCTTAAAAAAAGTGTCTTTATTAAAAGTCAATGTCATGTGTTCAAGAATTTTCTTCCATAGCAATTGTAGGCAGGCAAAATCCAGTTAGAAGCTTTCTAGCTAGTGCCTTTTAATAATCCCAAAGCCCTTTCTTAATCTCCTTTATTCCCTCAAGGCAACCCTCTTAAAAAATAGCTCACATCTATAGTTTCTATTGGTTCTTCTATCTGATGTTATAGATTGCACAGTATCTTTAAAGTGACTAAACTCCAGCACAAATGGAAATGGTAGTTTAAGATAAGAGAGTTCCCAAAAGCAGAACATTAATGCCATCTAACATCTCAAGATATAATGTCTCCCCAGCCATTTTCTTTCCCTCTGTCCCCCTCACTGAATACAGCACTGGAAAAGTAGCTCAAAAACGAGACCATAGCTTGGCTGCTATTAATTTTCGTCAGCATATATTACCAAGTTGGTACTTTTGAGCTTTCATGAAATGATGCTGATGGATTTAATTGAAAATCCTGATATTTCATTGATGTGAAAACTGGTGGCTAGACCGGGTACTGGTTGGTAACATAATTACGGAGTTTACCTCTAGGGGCCGCTCCAGGCCACAGTTTGGTTTTGGGAAACTGGTCACAGTGTCTATTAGCTGTAGGTTAAGGCCTTAGTTTCTCAAAGCATTCCCAGAGAGATGTTGGGAAGACCTAGTCCACAAATTTAAGGTTCTGTTTTTAGGGTCATTCTAGTTGAAGTGTTTGGATGTAAGTGCATTAGATCTATCCCTAAAGTGGGAGATAATTCTTAAGATCTCAGAGCTGCTTTCTTTCTCTGGCTCCCTAGGACTGACAATAATAGCATTCAGACCAGGGGCTGCTGAATATGTAAGCTTGTCTGGTTCCGAGAGGTTGCTTCCTAATGTGGATACCATCATTTAATTTCCTCTAATACCAATCAAACCTCATGGTGCTGGGCCAGGTAGTCTCTAGCGTACCAGTTACTATGAGAAGTAGTTTGGTTCTGTGTTATAGTGGGTAATACGAGGTATTATATTTGCAAATTTATAGGCCGATAAGCAAGTATAAGATGAAATCTGATTGGGTGCAGGAGTCTGTTCAGTTGCCCCTTTGCTGCACTGCCTGATAGATTCTGATGTTGGAAATGTCCTTATATTTCAAGATTTCATCTTACAAGGGAGACACTTGGGCCTAAGATTAGTAGGTGTTCACACAAACATTTTGTGGCAGAATTAGTATTCAGCCTAAGAAATGTTAGCATTCTGGTTGCAATGAAGACTTGATTTTCTTTCTGAAAAGCCGGCCACTTTAGAAGCAGTAAACACTTCAAGGCTTACATGAAACCCTTTGTCAAGTTATCTTTGCCTCAAGTGGACAATGCTCAAAACTGCCCTGTCTCCTCCAGGAGCCAATTTTGTCCATGATATAGGCCACCGTCGCATCTGGTTTCCAAACACATTGATTGTAGGTAGCTACATTTATTATAACAGTTGAAAGGACAGAATCATAAAAATACTCTTTTACCAAGAGGGCACTATTTCATCTGACTTACAACTGTGGACAATGGAGTAGAAAATAACTGACCACTTTCTCTAGCTTTCCATAAAAGAAGTCCTTAGAAAAGAGTTATTAAAAAAATTCTAATGATTTATAAGGAATGACGAGAGATTGGCACAATTTTGGTGCCTTTATGAATATTGCACATGAAGTATCCCCTTTGTATAGGAGGAAGGGACAGCACATCTTATTTCTTGTGCTTTTATCCTTTCCTCTCTGAGTACAAAGAGGACCTGGAAGTATTTCACATTCCTACTAAGATACATGCACCTCCCTGCTTCCCATGTCCGAGACAGTACGTTGTTAGGGAGGAGGGCATGTGAAGAACGTGGGAAGAACATTTTTATTTATTTTGTCTATTGATTTTGGCTTCAGCGAGATGTGAAGTCTTTCTCAGATTTTTGTGTGCAGAAGAACCATCTGGGATGCATTAAAAAGCATATTTCTAGTCCTGACTCCCAGAGATGAGATCCTCCCGGAAATGGCCAGGATGAAGATGCTACTATGGCTTTTGGTAAATTGAAGAACACTGTCTGAGAGTCTGGGTGTATTCTAAGGGTGGGCTGTTGATAGATCAGCTTTCACTGCCCTAATTGCCCCTATCTCGGTGACTTGGAATTTCTTATTTCTAGGCTTGTTCCCCCTGATTGTTAAATCCTCCTGCTGTTGAACCTTTAAAGACAGACTGAAGAGAAGAAAATCAGATTCATTGAATCTGTTAGAGAATAAGATTTCTTGACAACTCTGGGAGGGTTCCAGATACCAAATTTTGTTTTTTTTTTTTCCCCCTCCTGTTTAACTGGAGAATGTAGAGCTGTGGCTATCAGTGCTACATGAGGTGGAGAGGAAAAGAAAGGCCTCTCTCCTACCATCCTCCACTAACTAATCTCCTTCCTGGGCTTCCTATGGGCTGGACAGGGCTCTAGGCCACCTAAGCCTGGTACACACACCTTGCCATGGGAGTCATATCCAGAGACAAGGGGCAGAGCAGGGGAGGGAAGAGAGAGGAAGTACAGATTGAATCTGAGGACAATAAACTCGGGGATAAAATCATTTTGGCCGAATGGAGGATCTGGCTAGTACATAGTCCAAGATGAGCTTGGACTTCTTCCCCAAGAAAGGGGAAAGATGGCTCCACTCAACGCAGAGTGATTCCACCACGCTGTTCTGAGGATGGGGGAGAGAGCACACCAGGATGTTTTCCATAGAAGGAGCTTCGGTGTATCAGAGGAAGGGGATTTTTCTACAGGGTCACCCATCATGGCACCTCAGTGGTAAGATAGACATATGAGAGAGGAAATACCTCAAGTCACATATTAAACCAATACTTCTCCCAGAAGATCTGAGCCTGGCGCACACTGCTCTCCTTTGCCCTCAGTTTCTGTCTAATGACTCATCACTCCGTGTGTCAGTGTGATTATAATGCCACAGAAAGCTGTGATTGGATCCTGTGGGGAAGTTTAAAAAAGCAAAGCATTATATCAGCTGTCTAGTTAAGGATGAAAAACCAGAGCAGATGTGCCTTGGTGAATGTTTATTTTCTATGGAAAAATAAATTCAGCTCATGCTTTCAGGCTCCCTTCTGGACTGCAAGGTAGTGGATTCAGAGTCAGGTGCTGACTAAAGATTTTGAATTCTTTTCTTTCAATCTATGAAGCTCTTTTCGGGCCAGTGTGTAACAACACACTAGGCAAAACAGTGATGTTTGCCTAGAACCAACTAATTGAGGATTATGAGAGCCACAGTCTGCATGGGGCTCCATAAATTCATATCACAGTGAGTCCTCTAAAGGGATCAGGCCACCCCTGCTGAGCAGACTTCAAAGGCTCCACTCAGCAGTTCATTCAGAAGCCCTGCTAGAGAAGAGGGACTGCATGCTGCAGACACCTGACCACCCACCTTCCCAAAACACCCAGAACTGTTGCTGTGGCAATTAGCACAAGCCCACATAACATTTCTCAGAATGAGCTTAGTGTTGTTACATTTTTACTTAACAAATTCTTGTGTTTCATACAGGTACTGTCTTTTGATTTTGTTTCCCGACTGAGGACATCAGCAAGATATTTGAGCTGACTTTAGTGGATCTATCCAGTGATTGTGCGTGTGTGTGTGTGTGTGTGTGTGTGTGTGTGTGTGTTTTGCTTTTTTATTGTAATTGTTTACCAGTTTTTTATTTAAAACAAAACAAAACTCAAGTTACTTGCCCCATTCAATTCATCATTTTGCACTTGAAAAGGTTATGGTTCTCTCATCAGGAAAATTTTGAGAAGCCCTTGGCTATGATTTATCACATGTTACATGCCCAGATAGAGATTCACAGGAAGCAAGGCCCATTAGTTTCTTGTAAGGTCATTCCTCTGCTGTCCTTTACAAAATGAGTGCCAATTGTGCATGCTCCAGGTTGAAGCATTCTTTTGAAAGATTTAAAGGAGAAGGCATGATTGGCACGTGGGTAGTGGCTCAAAGTCCCTGGACAGGTAATCTACAGGGTGTTAGACAGTCTACAGCAGACTTTATTTCCAAATCTCTTCAATATTTGGTTAAAAAAGATGAACATGCCCTAAAACATTTAGCATTTTTATTATCTTGTGTTCACACTCTGTGGTGGTTTAAAAATGCTTGGGCATGTTATGTATGTATACATGTTTTTATTCCTTCCGTCAGGTTCTTAGAAATATAGTAATCAATTCTGATACAAGGAATTGTGCAAACACACACACACACACACACACATACACACACACACACTCCACAGAATTGTACATTCAAAATAATTGTTAAATTTTAGAGCAATCATATCTGTGCAAGCACTGGATAATATCTAGTTGCAAGAATAGGAACTTTGGGAGGAAAAACAGAGTTAGGAAATCAAGAAATTTGTTTTGTATCTGAGAAGACATTTTGTATTTGTGTGATGAGGGTAAAGTCAGATAGTAATTCAGAAACATTTACTATGGCCATTCAATTAGTAAAATATCATTAATATTCCAGCACATAATATCAACCACTTAAAATCTGTCAGTTGTATATTTTCTGATCTTTCTCGACATCTTCTTACCTCAAACATTAATTAGAACCGCCTGCTCTACCCTCATATGTATATACTTTTATGTTGATTGTTGGGAATGAGACATTGAACAAGACAACATGCTTCACCTCACATAGTTTCCAGGTGTTGTGAGTCTCCTGGCATTAAGCAATGCTAGTAGGATAGAAATGTTTAGTTAAATGAGAGGAGATGTATGAGAACAAAAGTTTCAAAAAAGAAACTATACGTTATACCAAACCTTGGAAAATTCTCTGAAAGAAACTGTACCTTCTTTGAACCTTCTGGAAAGCTGATTAACTGATTAGAGTTTCAGTGATCCTGGAGAGGTTGGAATGTTGTGTGTCTAGAGCCTAATTCCAATTTATCTTGGACTAGTTTTAGTCCCCTAAGTAGCCATGCCTTGCCTACATTTATGTCTGTGTCCTTGTGATTATCAAGTGAAACATTTGGGAATGTATTAATTTAGCAAGTCAGTAACCTCCATCGATCAAAAAGCTAAGAATGTTGTCAGATAGCAACTGAGGCCTAGGCAAAGATTTCCTAGCTTTGATGTAACCTGCCTTCTTGATGTTTCTTCCAATGTATCTGAAAACTGTCTTGACTCCATAGAGTTGTGACTGCCACATGAAGGACATGGCATGTGTGTTTCCCATTACACACACACACAGACACATACAGACACACACACATACACACACACACACACACACAGACACATAGACACAGGTGCACACAGACCGACACACAGACATACATACACAGACACATACACACACAGACACATACACAGACACACACACACACAGATACACACACACAGACACATAGACACAGGTGCACACATACAGACACACAGACATACACACACAGACACATACACACACAGACACACACACACAGATACACACAGACACATACACACACAGACACATACACACATAGACACACAGACACACACACACACAGACACATACACACATAGACACACAGACACATAGACACAGGTGCACACAGACCGACACACACAGACACATACACACACAGACACACACACAGATACACACACACAGACACATACACACACAGACACATAGACACAGAGACACACACACACACAGACACATACACACACAGACACATAGACACAGGTGCACACAGACAGACACACAGACATACACACACAGACACATACACACACAGACACACACACAGGCACACACACACACAGATACACACACACAGACACATACACACACAGACACATACACACATAGACACACAGACACACACACACACACAGACACATACATACACAGACACACAGACACACACACAGACACATAGACACAGGTGCACACAGACAGACACACAGACATACACACACAGACACATACACACAGACACACATACACAGATACACACACACAGACACATAGACACAGGTGCACACAGACAGACACACAGACATACACACACAGACACATACACACAGACACACATACACAGATACACACAGACACATAGACACAGGTGCACACAGACACACAGACATACACACACAGACACATACACACAGACACACATACACAGATACACACACACAGACACATACACACATACACATGCACAGACACACACACACACATATATCACAGAGAATAAACAAAATTTAAAAAGAGAAAATATTGTATAAATATATGGTGTTATAATTCCTAGTCTCTGGGCTCTGATCTTATATGAGCCACTGCTTATATGTGGAACAAGAACCAGACAGCATGAAGTTACATTTTTATTTTTAGTTTAGAGTATGCAATGCTGCTCAAGATTTAAGAAACACTGGTGAATAAATTCCCTTGTCTGTGTGAAACAGAAAGGAGTAGGAATGCTCCTGCCGTCAGCTTGACAAACCCGTGCGTTTCCTGGTTGTGTGGCGGAGTTCACCGCGTATCTCCTAAATGGATGGAAATCACTCGACACAGGAACACGGCCTTTCATCGGCAGACACAGCTTTACACCACACGTTTTTACTTCTTGTAAAAGCAGCCGTCCCCCTTTCTCATCTCCAGTTCATCACATGACAGCTCTGGCAAAAAACAAATAGCAGGTGGGATGACATGCCTTCGTGGACCTAAGGTGATAGGTTGGCTTTTGACATATTGCCATGTCTCTTCTGCCAGACTTGCCTTTGTTTTTTAGGCTCAACGCCTCTTTTTAACATAGTGATTAGATTCAAGACCTGCAGTGCAGTCGTGGGTCACTGTACCTCTATTATCACAGCTGGGGCTGCGGTCCTGGTTTGCCTCTTCAAGAACAGTGAGAGCATTTACCTCAGCCGTGCCATCCCGGGTGGTGTCAAACACATCTCACATTCTCTCTCAAGAAGCTAGCACATTAGGTTTCTTTGTTTTTCAGTATTCCAGGGTCCACGAGGCATGTGTCAACTGTCTCCTTTTAATTTGCCCATGTTTGTCTTAGAGGATGGCTCCAAATGCTGAAATGGAATATGGAGAATATGGAGAACTATGGAAGAGAGAATGGAAATCTGAAGGGCAACATAAATGCCCAATTTTCACCGTCTACAGGCAGAAGTAGAACAGAACCGTGATTATGCCTCATATACCTCTGCCCCAAACAGTGTAGCAAGCATGTCTTTATTGAGTGTATGTTTCTTAACACTGATAACTGCAATTGTTGGTGATTTGGGTAAACTTGATCAGCCTGTGGAAAAATATGCTTTACTGATTAATAGGCAAAGAGAAAGAGAAATAAATTTACCGTTTTTAACACGAATAATAAGGAATTGCTGGATGCTGTGCTCCACCCATGTAACCCCAGATCCTGAGATATGGAGGCAGATGTATCAGGAATTCAAGGTATTTTTTAGATACATAGACATTTCAAGACCGGACAGACTGGGTTACACAAAAGCCTGTCTCAAGCAAACAAGCAAGCTTAATACAAAAATAAAGAAAACTTTAAAAAGAAATTTAAAATACTCTGAGAAAATACTCGGGGATCTCTAAATGAGTTTGGAGATCTTAGAGTTGTAGCATTAGATCAAGATGGGGCTTTACCAAAGCATTAGGTCCGCTTTTGAGAGTAACCATTCTAAATAATAACAATAGGAAAACTTCCAGAGATTTGACACTATGAGCACTAAATAGGGTTCAAATCCTGAGATATTGAGTAAAACTTGTTTTTTATTTGTTTATGAAAACCAATAAAATGACGCAATGATTGGAATAAAATACTTTCTATACCATGTGATATTTTAAATAAGTCTTTGAGAACTTCATGTGTATTTTGATCGTATTAACCCTCCATTCCCTTCCATACATACCCGATTTCTACTCCTCATCCCTCCTAAATGTGTGTTTCTGTTCGCCTGTTTCCCACCTGGTCTAATTTGTGCTACCCATATTCTCATGGGTATGAGATCACCCAGAGGAGCATGGAAGGCCACACCCTTAAGGGAAACTTAATCTTCCTCCCTCAGAAGCCACCCACTATCAATATCTCCTTAACTAAGGGTAGGGAATCGTGAATCTCCCTGCCCACCATGCTGGAATGTTGTTTGCTTTGATCTTGTGCAGGTTTTGGGCAGGCATCCCTGCCCAAGCTCTTCAAGCTGCAGAAGCTCTTCATTTTACACATCTCCAATGAATGAGTACAATATGGTTGCTTTCCATTTATTATTCAACAGTCATCAAGAAAATTGAAAGCTCTTCAGTGGATTCAGACATAAATTGGAATTGATTTTGCTGTGATTCAGGCATTATAAGCAATGGAGCAAACTTTTTGTCCTTAGAAATTTTCATTGTCATAGTGATTTCCTAGCTTGAATGATAACTCATCTTAACAGTTTGCTGCCATAGTGGGTCCAGAGATATAGAAAGACTCGGACTCTTGACGTGGATAATATGGTTGTACCTGAGTAGCCATTTCCAAACTTTTTGTCTCTATTACATTGGGTTGTACTGTTTTAGGTTCTTGATGACAATTCGGACCATCCTTCCCACAGACTTTGGAGTGTTGCTTTGAGGAATGAGATTATAGTACATTGGGTACATTGCAAATATATTTATCCTTACTCATTCTCATTTATTCTGTGTTATCTCACATTGTTTTTATCTACCTTCCATCTGGTTTCAAAATTGTTTCAATTGGAGCAGATCACATAATTCATGTGCTCAACATAATATTGCTGTGGCTACTCAATTGTTGAGAAGAGTGTGAGTATGGACTAAGTGGGGACATCGCTCAGAAGTAGAGTTCCTAGCATGCTGTTAAGACCCTGAGTTAAATAGTAGTTAAATAGCAGTAATTAAATAGTTAAATAGCAGAAAGAGAGAGAGAGAGAAAAGAGAAATAGAGAGAGAGAGAGAAAGAATGAGTATATGCAGCACATATTTCATTCCTATGCTCTGCCAGATATACATCTTCTTTCATTTTTCAGCAGGTCAATAATGTAGGTGATATTTCCACTTCAGTTTTTAGGAAGACTAGATAAATTAACAGGATCACACAGATAACAGGGGTCTCATCTAGAACTTGAACTTGTACTTTGGTCACCATTCTGTATTATACTTACTAACCTGTACATAGAGAAAAATCATATCACAGAAGATGTAAATATAGGATTTTAAAAAATCTGTAAATAACTCCCATAAAATATGTTAGGCTGAGCATCTCTGTCCTAAGAGCTATTGTAGTCAGATTATGTAATAACCTGACCATTTAACAATTGCTTCATTATGTCAATAAAAATTCAGCTCTGATTATTTTCTCATTGAAATGTAATGTGAACAAAGAAAATGGCTAAAGCAGCAACTCAATGGAATTTACATATGTATAGAATAACTAACCGCCATCTAGATGGAGAGAGAAAAAAAAATGTAGTACTATTAGCTCCTTCAGAGGCTCTAGTGCTCCTTGTAAGGTAGATGCTATTCTGAACTTGACAGTCCTCAGTGAGTTCTTCCAGATCTGAACACCATGCTAAGAGAATTAGAGCGTGTTTTCCATGAATCATTTTATATGGAACTAACTATTATTTTCCTGTCCTACTCTCTGAGTACTCCACCCCCTATTATCAACCCCACATCGGTATGTTTAGGTTTTAACCTATTTCATAAATTTCTTTACTGTAGTTGGTTCCTGAGAACATTTTCTGGCTTAAATATATTTCAGATACTCAGCCCAATCAGAACCTGACACTTTGGCCTACATGAAACACACCCATGTGGTTGTTTAAGATATAGCTCCCTTGTTCCACACCTCACTGACCCAAATCTCAACACATCTACAGTTGTCCACCATGATGAAACCTAATGGTTACCATGAGAGGTAAGTTTCCCTTTCACAAGTGCTATAAAAAAAAAGTCAACCGATAACTCCCATAGGAAAATCTGAGAAATAATGTCCATTGACATGCTAAGCATAAACCCATAGGTCCACCCCCTTCACCTGCTTGCTGAGCTCCCTGCTGCCTCTGAACTTTTTTGATAGTCTGCCATCAGCACATTTACCTGCTTGGGACCTGTGATTCATACACTTCTGTGTTATAACTTTTGGTTTCGCTTTCTCATTGTGCCACCTCCCAACGCCCCACAAAATATCATACTTTATATATACCACCTATACACACACACCACACCACACAAACTACATCATATACATGTATCATACATCACACACATATAGAATATACACGTACTCTAAATACACATACACACACACACACACATATACACACACAGACTCTACCTTTAAGGTTCAACACCTTTCCATACCCAACCTCTTCTACATTGTGACTATTGTAGTTTTATGGCCCCTGTTTCTTAGAGAGGCTCCAACCAAATTAAGAACAAATGATTGCATAGCACAAACTATAGATGGCTGTTATGAATACAGATACTATAAATATTTTGTTGATGTTTTCTGCTGGACTCAAAATGTTGACTTTTCTTTGCTATATAGCAAAAAAATAAATGGAACTGGCAAGCTATAATGTATGCAGTTTATATTAGCTTTCTCATATGCTGGCCACAGTTTTTCAAGATGTTCAAACCAAATGTGTCCCTGCCAGGCATAGTTTAGATCTTAAATTGTTGCACATTCTCCGTTATGCTTTTCATTAACAATCCTGTTCATTTTAGACATTCTAGTGAGTAAAGAATGGGAGCTCACTGAGATTTTAAATTTCATTTCTATTATAAATAAAAAAAGCAGAATCCACATGTCAGAGGATTAATATCCAGAATATATAAAGAACTCAAAAAACAAAAAGCCCCCAAATAAATGACCCATCCAATAAATGGTTCCAGGCCTTGAAAAGAGAGCTGCTAACAATAACACCAACACCAGTAATGAAAAGCCTTCTTTTGAGTTGTTGGTCAGAGTTACCCAAGAGATTCCCTAAACATTGCAGGTTATTGTCCTTAGTTACCATCCCCCTGGAGGTAGAAGGTAAGTCCCTATTACTGAGAACACCATGCACTTCAAACCTTCAAATGGGAAGACCAATTGTTTAACCAATTACCAAATGCTCAGCCCTGAAAAAATACACACAAGTATTTGTATATTTAGGAACACTCTATCTATCAATCAATCTATGTATCCGAAGCCTAAATTTTCACCTGACTTCAACAGCAGTGACAATAAGAGTTTGAGGAAGTTGAAGAATATGATGCCTAGATGAAGAACTGTCCTCATGTGAATCTCACTTTGAATTGGAACAGTTGGCTGGCAGTCATCAGAAGGTTCCAGGAAAAGATAGTGAGAGTGATGGCCCACTGAATGCCAATAGCTGCAAACTTGATACATCCTCCAATTCAGAGTCCCAAGACTTCCCATGGCCTGTACAATGGCTGATAGTGCATTAGTACTGAGGAGATCGTGATGTCCCTTTTAGAGGAAGAGAACACGTACAGCAAATAGAAACCAGAGAAAAACACCTTAAAGCCAAAGTTCCAAGCATTCAAGGGAATAGGCTGTCTCTATGCATAGGAGTCAGTGGGCAAAATGTTGAAAGACTGTTGCCTTTAACAATATCAGTGAGCATCAGAGTTCCTCGAAACACAAAGATCCCTATAGCATTTTTATAGAAAATGGATTTGTGCTAAGAGTCACAGAACAGAATCTGACAGAGATATTTGTTATTTGACTGAAAGTAAAAAGATTCAGAGAAAGGGGAGTGAAGCAACCTCACATCCCCTGAAGTTTCGTTCTCTGTGAGTTGTTACACACATGTATGAATGCTAAGGATAAATTCCTGAAGAGCAGAAAGGAGAAGAGATGGCCTACAAGAAAGGTCTCAGATAAAAACAAACCATAATATTGTACAACTTATATCTTAGTAATAGGGGAGAAAATGAATCAGGACATTTTAAAGTGTCCCATGCAGCCTTCCTTATGGTTGGATGCTGCTTGGACTTCTGGGAAGAGCTTAGGGTATAAAAGAGGCCATGGCCAGTTGACAGCTGACAGCTGATGGGAGAGCAGGCAGCCTCCACTTCATGTTAGAGAATAAGTTGGTGGGATGAGAGAGTTGATGGGATAGAAAAGATAAATGTTAGTTCAGTGCTCTCAGATACGTGCTAGAGTTACCAGTTAGAAAAATCTGTCAAAACATCATTCAGTTAGAAGAGGCACTTCAGCATGGGGCAAGAAAACAGTTTTTAGGGCACGAGAACGGAAGAACAGCCTTCAGTTACAAGTGGATAAAGAGAATAGGAAGATTCAGTTACAAGTGGAACAGGAGAACCAGTGTAAAGATTACAAAGTAAAGAGAGTAGAGATTGGTTAAAATCTATCTTATCCATCTATCTATCTATCTATCTATCTATCTATCTATCTATCTATCTATCTATCTATCCATCTATCTATCTATCTGATCATCTATCACCTGTCTACCTTTATTGATCAATTAATCAGCTATCTATCTATCCATATCTATTTATTTATCTACCAATCATCTATCCTATCATCTACCTATCTATCTAATTAAACAACAATTAAGGAGGGGTTGGAGTGATTTCCCAGTAGTTAAGAACTCTTATTCTTCTTGTAGCGGTCGCAGCACCCACATGGTGACTCACAATCTCCAGTTCAATTTGGCCCAGTGCCCTCTTCTGGTATCTGTGGCACCAGGCATGCATAGGGTGCACAGGCATACATGCAGACAAACGTTCACATCCAAAAAATAAATCTAAATATAATTAAAAGAACAAACAAACAACAATAAATAAAAAAATAGGTCATGAATTTGAAAGAGACAAGGAGGGGTGTACGGGAGAGTTTGGAGGGAGGAAAAGGAAGGTAATAATGATGTTGTTTTATTATAATCTCAAAACTAAAAGAAACAACTTTTAAAAATCAATTAAGTGCAGGGGTGAGTGAGATAGCTCAGCAGGTAACAACTCTTGCCATAAAAGTCTGACCACCTGGGTTCAATTCCTGGCACCTTAGTAAAGGTGGAACGAGAGAACTGACCTATAGAGCTGTTTTGTAGTCTTCACCTGTGCGCCTGTGGCACACGCAAGACCACAAATGTACATCATACACACTCAATGATAATAAATAAATAAAAGGAAGGAAAAGGGAGAAAAAAGGTTAGCTTCTCAGAGACAAAATATGCAATTTATGTAAAATTATCATATTCTAGTAATTTAGGCTTGTTGCAGTATATTTGACCGGATATGTTTACTAAAGATTCACTGCAGTGACTGCCTAAAAGCTAGCAGGATGGGATTTTTATGGCTTAACCAGCCTGTGTTGCCATGTAAATAAGAGTTATTTCTTTGTAGCTTAATGTAAATAGAGTTGTTAATAATGAGGCCATTTGGATGCTCTATCGGACCTGAAGTGACATTAGGTGTGGCCTGGTCTGCAGTCCTGCCACTGTAAAAAGTGGACATAACTCACATGGGTGGGCCTTATCCCTTTTGTGTCAGTGGCATCCCACTGTACACATGGATGCTTCCCAATGGCCAAAGGTTTGGGAGGAGTAAACCATTATCTCTTTGATCATGCAAATAGACCGCTAAGAGGGAGCTAGGAGGAGCTTTTTAGATAATAAACTACCAGGCGTTGGAGCTAGCAGGAGGAGCTGGAACATGACTGAGTGTAAGCTCTCCAGAGATCTATCTCTCTTGTATTTTTAATATCTATGTGTGCTTATTAATAAATCACCAGGCATAATAATTTCTTAACCTAGACTAACAAAATATCATTATGAATTTTAACATTATCTTGGGGCTAGAGAGATGGCTCAGTGGTTAAGAACACTGACTGCCCTTCCAGAAGACCAGGAGTTCAATTCCCAGCAGCCATACGGTAGCTCACAACTGTCTATAACTCCAATTCCAGGCGATCAGACACCCCAATACAGACATACACACAGGCAAAACACCAATGTACAGAAAAAATAAAAATAAATAAACCATTATTTTGACTGATTTTAATTCTGAAACAAATTTAAATGAACTTTTATTTTGACATGTGTGATCACTCTCTGAAAGCTTAGAAATGGAATAGGAAAAGTGAGATGAATTAAGCAATTTGAGAGATGCCGTTACTACCAATAAAATTAATGTTGAGGTTAAAAAAGAAAATTTGACCCTTTAAACATGCTAATTGACCATTTTGGCAATTGTTTTGCTTACGTGTCTGTTCTTTGTTCATTGAAAAACATTGAATTATCTTTCTCACTGAATCCCCGTTTAAGTGTGTGTATTGTGAATTTTATTTTCAAGCTAGCTTTGTCAGTTATTTAATGCCTTGTATAAAAATATCTTCTTAATTTTGATACAGTAAGTTTTAGTAAATGTGTTTTATGTTTAGTGTCTTTTATTCTTGTATAAGAAATTTTGATTATTTGAAGGTCATGGATATTTTACTTGAATTTTTTTCTAAGACTTTCCATAATTTCTTGGTTTATGAAAAGTTTATTATTTCTCAATTTTTAATAGCTCTGCTAAGTTAAAAGAAATGCGTAACAGTTTTCTTTAAGTATCTGGGCTCAAACAATGTAAGAAGGATTTATGCTCTCAAAGCATGAGGTGTTTTGAAAAATAATGAAAATTCAGCAAAAATATTTCATTTCAAATTTAGGTAAGCATGGTTACTTGATACTGGGATTTATGTTTCTGGATTGCATAATGTCTCAAATCTTGGAACTGAATCATACACCAATATTTCTATACTCTGTTTTGTGTTAATTTTTACATACTACTTGCTTTTTATTATAGACCCCATTAAACACTTAATTTTGCAAAGCTAACACTCGTAACCATATGTAGCCTGTTTCGGTTGTGAAAGTGAAAATAACTTATAGCTGTTAGCTTGTGGTGGTTCTGATAGTGGCTTGTACTGTTGTTTCCTGTACAAAGGGAAAATATTCCATCTTAATATTATGGAGCATTCCAAGGCATTTTGATAAGTAGTTTGATTCTATACTGTTTAACATTGCACATTTATATTTATAATCCATCTCAAATTAATTTTTATACATAACAAGAGATTATTACCCAGGTTAATCAGATATCTAATTACCTCAGAGCCATTAATTTTGGTAAATCAAATGATCTCATATCATGGGTCTCTTTATTAGTGTTTATACCACTGATATACTGCATAGAAAGTCTTGACATCTGATAGCATAAAATTCCCATCTCCTTATTTAAGATAGCCTTGGCTAATTTTACTCTTCCACATTTTATGGATAAATTTTAGAAATGTTCCATCAAAGAAATCTCTTTTCATTCTCCCTCAATGTGCTTAAAAATGTTTACCAATGTTGTGGCTTAAAGTCTGGGTCTGTTGAGAGGAAGGGAGTTTATCTACTCTTTCTATAGCTTCATTCTTTTTGTTTTTCTTGTCAATAGCTTACTTTAAGAGAATGTCAAAGAAAAAAAAGGAAAGAAAAGAAAGGAAAGGAAACGAAAAATGAGAGATTTCCTTAATTCATCAGGAAGTGTGCGGAGAAATACTGTATTTCTCAGCTCAGCAAATATCAGTTGATCTTTGAGACCTTTAAATACAAGTAATCTAGATGCTCTTCTACCAGGTCAGGAGTCCGTGCTTTTCATAGGGGAAGCAGGACTTGCTAACTGCGTAGCTCAGGATGCATTTTTTTCTACATGCTCCTTCAACTCTGCACAGCCTGCTTCCTACTCTTCTTCATCTTTTGTCATTCTGCATCCTCTTGCTGCTGGGATGTTACATCCTAAATATTATATTTATATCAGACTTACCTTGTCTCTAGGATTCTGCCATGCTCAGAGTCCATACTTTCTAATCTTCCCATTTCTTTGCTCCTTAAGATTATCTTTGAGGTGCTTGGTGGCTCAAGAGATAACAGACACACACTTAACCTAACACATAGTCAGATCTCTTCTCTCCTCTCTGATCTCTTAGTCTTCCCAGTTCATTTTTTTGCCACCTTCTCTCTTAGAATGAAGAAAAGTGAAGAATATTTACAAATTCACCCTCTTGTTAATATTAGGGGTATTAGGGCATCAGTTTCAGCTGGTACTTCTCAGAAAGACAGATGACACTGATTCTGATTATGGACAAAATGGTGACTTAAGTTCTCAGTTTGGACTGGCAGCTTTAATTACGCTGTTCCAAACAATAGCAGTAGCAGCAACAGAACAACAATTAAGTTGATGTTCCCCTTAAAGCCATCTTTATTTGATTTTTAAATGTAAAAGAACCAAAGGCCCCTTGCCTTTAAAAACTGCTAATCTACATTAATAAGAAACAAACCCCTCCATACCCTTTTGGTATATACTGAATATAATTGCTATGGAGGTCAAACATTTATATTCAACAAGTATTTATAAACATTTGCTGTATGTTCATGCCACTGTAGACTTTAGATATGTACATTAGCCTATTGAATTAATCCAGACCCAAAACATTTAAAGTTAAGGGTTGGTATTTGAATTTTAGCTAAAAACAAACAAACAATCCAAAGTCCTGAAAATATTGACCTTCAAGAACTGCTGTGAGATGAATATTTTTCACTGAAGCAGTCTCCTTTTCCATAGGAATCAATAACACTTGAGGTCTGCATGGACCTTCAAGAACTGCTGTGAGTTTAATACCTTAGACGGAACAGTCTTCTATTCTATACGAATAACCAAGGAGACTTGGTGTTTGAAACCATATGGTAAAGCAACCCTCTAACAGATGGCCTACTGATACTGGTATTTTCATCCCCTTGTTCAGAAGAAAGCACTGAACACTTTGAAAGTCTGGGATGATTGGTCTTCCTTACAAGTGATTTTTTCATAGGAGATTAGGGGGGCTGCAATTACAATGACAGCACTAGACCAACAATCCAGCTTTATGATCAAGGTAAATGTACAGAGAGCAGAACAAAAAGCATTGAGTTTACTTCATCTAGCTCATTGACATCCAAAAGCTACACGTTTCCAAACATTTGTATTTCTCATGATTTGATTCTATTAAAGCTTTGCGAGTGTGTGGGAAATCTGAACAAAAGAAAAACATGTCTAAGTTAAGGACATTGAAGTCATGGTTTATTAGCTGTCCAGATAAAGCTATTTCTGTTTTTAAATGAACTATGTGCTCTCTCTTTTTCTCTTTCTCTCCTTCTCCATCCCTTTCTTCTTCTCTCCTTCTCTTCCCTTCTCTCCCACTTTGCTTCTTCCTTCCTTTCTCTCTCACCTCCTTTCTCTCTTTTTTTCTCTAATTTAAAAATAAAACACCTGCATTTTGTCAGATTTACTGTTGTGACAAAACACCAGGATAAATGACTTAAGCAGGGAAGGTTTTAATTTGGCTCCTGGTCTCAGATGTTTAAGTCCACAGAACACAAAACATTGATTCTGAGCATGTGGTTAGGCTGAACATCATGGCATCAGGAGAATGTGGCCGAGGCTACTAGCTCCATCCTGGACCGGCAAAAAGAAAAAAAAATGGGGACAGGAGAAGGTATGACCCTCAAGGACACATTCCCAATGACCTGTGTCATTTGGAAAGGCCTTACCCCGGAAAATTTCCAGACCCACTAAATTAGTACTACTTAGAACTACTAAGTATTCATCACATGATCTTTGAAAGGGTAATTCCTATGAGAATCTTAACAGTCTCTTATCTTTCAGGATTATTTGGTATTTTTCAAAGAATTTTTAAATGTTTTAAGACAGAGTCTCATTTTGTAGTTCAGACTGCTTTTGATTTTGTAGAAGTATGTGTATGTGTGTGTGTGTGTGTGTGTGTGTATTTGTGTGTGTGTGTGTTTGTGTGTGTGTTTGTGTGTGTGTGTGTTTGTGTGTGTGTGTTTGTGTGTGTGTGTGTGTGTGTGTAGGGAGTTACTGGCATGAGCTGCCACAATCTATCTCTAAATAAGATTTTTATTTCATTATTCACACCTGATTTTAACTAAAGTTTGTGACATATACAGAAAAATACGTTAATTTTAGAGAATCTCATTTAAACTTTTACATAAAAAATTTATTTTTACAATTACAATTACAACGCCCCCCCCTGTCTTTCTGATTTAAATTTGATTTGAATTACTATCAGTTAAGACAAACCTCTTCTTCATTAAGGTGTAGGAAAGAATGTGGCTTTGCGTGTGCATAATTAATTTAGTTTTACTCTCTGATGCAAATATGAGTTCTGTTTTATTCATATGTAAAAAGAACCGCAGTAAATCATCATGTCTATTTTATCACATGGAGCAGATGGTCCATATCATTGAAATGTATAAGCCACGTCAATGCCATTTTCAGATACTAAACCAAAAAAAGATGAAGAGGTTTTCCTGTAGAGTTGAAAAGTAGAAATAACCATTAATGGCATTTTCTTTGACTTTTGCTGTTTCTTAATTTGATGACTTAAAGAGAGTGCAAACCTACACCTGCCTTAGACCTCTTTGTATGAGTTCTTTTATTTTCTAAATTGACCCCTCTTACACTGCACTTTAAGTTAAATATAATGTTGTGCTTCCATACTGAGGATTATTTTTGTCAAGACGGTTAGCAGCTGTGGTTATTAGAACACTGATAAGAATACTCTCAAATGGGTACCCTCGTCTGGTTGTATTCTAAACTTAAAAAAATACTGTATGTTGCTGCAAAATGAAATTCCGGGTTCATATTTTAGGGTTTATGTGTATGTCAGGTATGTGTCATGGCACCAAAGTGGATTCCAGAGGACAACTTGTGGGAATTAGTATTCGCCTTTTATGTGGGTTCTGGGGGTTGAGTTCAGCTCCCCAGGCTTAGAGACATGCACCCTCATCTACTGAGTCATGACATGCACCCCTACCTACTTTTATGGAAGTATTTTCCACAAAGTAATAATTGAAATGATTTATTAATTAAACAGAAAGTAGAATCACTACTCTTAAAAGATTGAACAAAGAGAATTTAACTCAATAGCTATTTAAAAATATTAGTAAAAAGCCTGTATTCAAAACCATTTAATAGAATTGTAATTTTATTGACAAATGGAAGAAAATTGTTCATTCCATGAAGCAGTGAAGATTTATGCATCCAGATATGTTACACATCTTCATTGTACTTAATCCTATTTCCATAAATAATTATAGAACCACGCTTCAATATGTTACAATTATCTTCACATTTATTGGAGGTTTTAATCCTATTTAGTTTTGTCTTCATTCAGATTCTAAGACTAAAAATGAGATCAAGAGGTATAATATACTTGGGCTGCTGCTCTAAAAATAGTATCAATTGTTATTTGATAAAAAAAAATGTGAAAATATCCTCACATAAAGCAGCTGCTCATTTTGTGGGAAGAATGAGAGAGTAGATATGGGACTAAAAAATATAGCTCCAACCCCAGGAGATCTACTTGGAACTTCACACACACACACACACACACACACACACAGAGCGAGAGAGAGAGAGAGAAAGATAGAGAGAGAGAGAGAGAGAAAGAAAAATAGAGAGAGAACAGCTAAGTTTGTGTTGTTCATAATAGTATAGGAGTAAAAATTATGATTTATGTAGAATGAATAAAGATTTCAGACTTAAAAGCAAAAGTAAAAATGTCACCTCTAACCCCATTTGTACACATTTTCACAAAGTGACCAATGTGAGTCAAAGGTAGTATGTAAGAGGTTGTGGTCATCTCTTCTATTTAAGTTTTCTATTAAAAATATACAGAAAGACTGGATGTTTCTACACACACACTCTTGCACCTATGTAGGTGTGTCTTACCATCAGCTACCTGGGTCACAACATACAGGACAATGGTGTCAAGAAAATAGCCATATAGTTATTAGTTATATATTATATGTCACAAAATTAGTAACAGTTCAGAAAATTATAATTTTAAGTTAGATATTTATGTTAATAATTTGCCATTTCTATTCATAATACTAATGTAGTTAAACTTAGAACTTTTAAGTTACTGTAGCATTAGAGTAACTTCTGAGGTTATATATGCTAACATTAAATATTTTTTTATTTACAAACTCAATAAGATGTTCCAAAAATGTCCATTGAAGTCTGGACTCTTGAGTTTATTTATTTTTCTATAAAAAAATAAGAAATTATTAGTAGTAAATTTACTCATGAATCAACAATTGATTTTCCAGGCAATAAGCTTTAATAACTCACAAACAACTTTTCAAATATGAATATTTTCTTTAATCATAAAAGGTGTTTTTCTGATTACATATTCGTCATTATTATTATTTGAAATCAGATTAAAAAAAAGTTTTAGATTTAAGGAAACAAAATTGAGGCAATAACAGAAAATATCTAAAATGACAACAATCTCATGTCCCCAGTTTCTACTATTAACCCTTCCATTGTTACAGTTCTTTTATGTTTATAGCTAATGAGCCAAAATTTCATCATCTTATTATTAACTGAAGTCTCTACTTTCTCCAGACTTCGATAAAAAAAACCAAAACAAATCTGATTTCCTATATTCTTTTCCAGATTCTACATCGGAAGCCACATTCAATTTAGTTTTCTTGTCTTGAGCTCTTTTTGGGTATGACAGTTTCTCATACTTCCCTTGTTTGTATGACCTTGGCAGTTCCAGGGCACTGCCAAGGGATATTATAGAATGGCCTTCTATTGGCATCTGTCTGATGTTATTCTCCTCAGGAAACAGGGATGATGACTTTTTAAAGGAAGCTCACATAATACAGTACCACTTTCATCATGTGATACCAAGGACAGACAGTTTTAAAATAATTCAAGAGGACTGATCTTAACTTTAGTCACTTGGTTTAGTAGGTGAATCAGGATTTCCAAATTTAATGTTTGAGATTGTCTCAAAAAAAAAGAAAAAAGAAAAACAAAAACAAAAACAAAAAGTACCATAACGAATACCTTTACTTTGTTTACTAATCTAAAAAACTAATTAATAAGCAGAAAACAAAACCTTCAAATTATAAAGGTGAAGAAATTAAACAAGTGCCAAAAGAGATCCCAGAGACACCATAACACATATAAAGTAGCAGAGAGAATGGGCTTAAGAAAGCAGTCTGGGCTGGGCAGTGGTGGCACATGCCTTTAATCCCAGTACAGGCAGAGGCAGAAGGATCCCTGTGAGTTCGATACCAGCCTGGTCTACAGAGTGAGTTCCAAGACAGCTGGAGTTACAACAGAGAAACCCTGAAGGAAAGCTGTCTGGCATGGTGGCACATATCTGTAGCGGTTACATGTGGGAATCAGGAGCTGGTGAATCAGGAGTTCAAGGCCAGTCATGGCTACATGAGACTCTGTCTCATAAGCAAACAAAACCCTTCTGCAAGCCAAGAGTAGAAGGAGGTGAATCATCTATATGAATGACAGGTGAAAAAATTCTCAAGAAAAAGTTAGCACCAAATGCCAAATACAAACCATAGGTTGAGACAATTCAGAAAAGTGTCACAGGAAAAGGCACTTGAAAGTAACGGAATTGAAATTTCAGAAAAAGATTTTTTCCAGAGAATCAGAAACATGAAAATGGTACCCACTGGTCACAGGAAAGTGATGGGAATAGGAATCAGGGAGAAAGTCCAAAACATTTTGTTAAAACTCCATCTTTTACTGAACAACCACAGTCACTAATTATCCATTGAAGGAACTACTGTATAAAGATTCTCCTGAGCTGGGGCCTCTACCTGTGATCTGAGTAGGATAATCCTACCTCAAAGATGGTGTAAAACTCAGGAATTGGCAGAAAAGTTTTGAATTGGTTAAAAGTCACTCATAAAACCAAAATGCAACACTCCAAGTTGAATTATACAGTCAAAAAGCTACATAGGAACATGAAAGACAAAACAGCAATGATAGATCATAGCAGCTAGAACAACAAACAAAGCAGTTTAAATTAGAAAATTAAATAAAAATGGATCACAAATGAAAAGAAGACAGGAAAGACAAAAAAATCATTTAAATTTGCAAAGAAAGAAGTAAAATATAAGACTATATTGTAAATTAGGAATAAATGGGAAAGGGCCCACAGACATGTGAATTAAAAAAGAAAACTTCATAAACATAAAAGACAAAGATAAAAATAATTAATAGAGTAAAAGAAAGCAAGCAAAAGAAGAGAGAAGGTGAAATGATGAGAAAACAGAGGGTCCATCGTGGATGCCGCTGATGCTCTGAATCTAAATCTAAATCTAAAGAAATCTAAAACCATGAGACAGAGTACTTAACCGACATCCAAAACCATTTCCAGAAATGAAGGAGAAGCTGATTAAAAACATTGAAATCTTCTAAGCTCTGGGAAACATGACCCAGAAGATTCATATTTTTAACAATTAGACATTAATTGCAAAACTAAAAATTTCAGAATTTCCAAGAAGAAAAAAAAGAAATTAAACACAAATTAAGAAATAGACAGAACTTTAATTGTTTTTCTTTTTTCTTGTACATGTGTGTAGTGGGCATGAACATGTATATGTGTGCTCACGTATGTGTGGTATTCCTGTGTTGGGAAGTGCATGTGCAAGTGGGTGTGTCTGTGCTTAGAGGAGAGAGTTGATAGAGGAACTCTTCCTTAATCATTCTTCCCTCTACCTTATTCAGTAAGACAGAGTCTCTCAGTAAAATCCTGAGTTTACTAATCTGGATAGTTTCCTTGACCATATTGCTCAGCATACCCTGTCTCCACATTCCGAGACAGGGTTTACAGCCACCCTTGTCCACACACCATTTACTGGGTACTGGGATTTGACATCTGGTCCTGTTACTGTGTGTCAAACACTTTGATTGATTAGCTTTCTCTACAGATCATTCATATATGAACATATATTTGAAACAACATGGAAAGAACCCAATCAAAAGAAAGGCACAAGTTTCAGGAAAGTGTGAATCAAGACAATATATCTTGTCTAAGTGTTCTGCAGATGTCAAGGCACACTTCCAAATTATATTATGGTTTATGTATCCTGACAAAGAAGAAGATATAAACCCATGTCAGGACTGAGAACACAAGTAGCAACCACATTAATAAGTGTTAATGAAACTACCTTGCTTATAAATGAAAAATATTCTTAAACAAAATCAAATGTTCCCAGTGATTTAAAGCAACTTTAAGGGGATGAGTTAGAGGTCTATCAGTTAAAATGGAACAACAGAAGAACAGCTTTTAATCTTGACACTCCAGAATTCAAGCCACCTTTTATAAGACAATGAACACTCAATGCTGTTAATTGTCAGTCTTTAGTGAACATATAATACACACTAAATAGCATAGCAAATATTCACAGTAAAAAAAAAGAAAACTGAAAATAGCTGCCAAAAGTATCAGATAAAAACATATTAATATAATTCTTAAGAACACACTACTCTTAGTAAAAGACAGATATGTGAACAAAATGTAAGTAAAAATGCAATGATAATACATACTAGAAATACACCTTGATGATAAGGAAAAACTTAAATACATGTGGAGTGTTCACAAAATCCTGACCCTATATTAAAGCCAGACGAAAAAAAATCAGTAACTTCTATAAGTAGAAATGTTTCAAATAAGCTTTTATGATTATAATGACGTTTTAGTTAGGATTTTATTGCTGTGAATAGATGCCATGACCATAACAACTCTTACAAAAGGAAGATTTGTCCATATTGTCATGGCAGGAAAGCTTGATGGCACACAGGTAGACATAGTGCTGGAGAAGTAGCTGAGAGTTCTATATCTGGAATCGAAGGCAGCAGGAAGGCTCCCTATGGGCCTATGGGGGCTATTTTCACTCAAACTACTACGTTCTAACCCCTGGCTCCTACAGGCTTATAGCCATATGATAATGCAAAATGCATTTAGTACAATCCCAAAAGTCCCCACAGTCCGTCACAGTGTCAGTGCTGTTTAAAAGTCCAAAGTTCAATGCCTTCTCTGAGACTCATGCAATCTCTTAACTTGTGATACCTTGTAAAAGCAAAATGAAAAATCAGATGCACAGGATATACATTACCATTCCAAAAGAGAAGAAAGGGAGCATAGCGAGGAAATGATTGGACCAAAGCAAGACAAAAAATCAAGTGGGCAAACTCCAAACTCTGCATCTCCATGTCTGATGTCAAAGCTCTTCAGATCTCCAACTCCTTTCTGGTTTGTTGACTGCAACACACTTCTCTCACTTGGGCTGGTTCCATTCCCAGCTACCAGCTTGCCTTATCAGGTATTCCATGGTTCTGGTTTCTCAAGCATCTTGGGGTCTCCATGGCAATCCAGGCTTCACCTTCACAGCTTCATTCAATGGCCTCTCTGGTCCTCCATTCAGGAGGGAGTTGTGGAGGGAGATTTCATAATCCCTTTCTTGTATCCTTGACTCTAAATCCAGACCCATGTGGCTGAAGCTGTCAAGTTCTTCTGATTGCTGGGCATAGAACGTGGCCCTTTCATTCAAATATATTTTCATCAGCTTTCTGTTTTCAGTGGTTTTTGTCTAAGCTTGGCTATCCTGGAATTTAATCTTTAGACCAGGTTGTCCTCAGACTAAGAGATGCCTGCGTCTGCTCCAGAGTGCTGGGATTAAAGGCATGTGCCACCACACCCAGCCCTAAACTTTTCTTTATTTCCTTTTCACAAATTGAAAAGATCTTTTCATCTGGCAATTGAATGGGCTACCACATGAAAAGGGCATTCACATATAAAGAACATTTATAAAAATCATAAATGTGTGACAAGGCACAGTCTAGACTTGATAGGACATTCAAGACAGTCACCAGAGCAAGATCATAACTCTGAACCACTATTAATAAAAATAATTAAAATTTGAGTTCTATACTCACAAATCAGAAACAAAAAAACCAAACAGCAACAATAAAATCAACAGAAAATAATTTTTAACATTCCCAAAGTTATATGAATGAAAACAGAAAGTAATGAGGGAAGAGCAGAAAAACTACATCGAAAATCTGATACTTTAAAAACTTGGCAAGACAGGCAAATAAATTAGTAATAAATTTGTTTGTACTGGATTATTTTTGAGAGAGATATAGATAGATAGATAGATAGATAGACAGACAGACAGACAGACAGACAGACAGACAGGATTTGGGGGAAAACAAGATCAAAATATATTATATGAAAAATATTTAAAGAAAAACAGGTAAAGTAATAAAATATTAGGAAGGAATTTAGAAGTAAATAAGTATTAACAAAAAGAAAATTAAAAAAGCAAGTACTTTCCATCTCTGCGACTAAGTATAAAAAATAGTGTAGACCAACGTTATGAGTATTACTGCAAACTTTTCAATTATTTAGCAAACATGTTCTGATGGTGATGTATTTTCTGAGACTATAACACCACACATTCACACATGACGTTTATAAAACACCTAGCTGCCAGGGTATGTATAAAATATCAGGACAGGAGCCTTAGATCGTGTTTCCCACAGATGCACTGAATTAACATCAAGTACATGGGCAAGAAGCTCAGAAATTAGTAGAAAGGCAGCTGAAGCCCAAGTGATGTAAAACAAGCTACATCAGAAACAGCTGGGAAAGTAGGGACCCTCCCACCTCGACCCTGGGTACAATATGTTTGGGAGGAAAACATGGGCTACCAATGGGCTGTTGTGTGTCTTGTCTTACAGTGCTGAAGAAAGTTTAAATGAGCTAGAAAATAGAGTTGTCAGCAAACATGAGGATGCTCATAGAAGCACCTCTGACTCCATAGGCTACCTGAAGAGGACCTTCTGTTCTCCTTGTGTCAGAGCATCAGTGGGCTGGACACAGTCTAGATCCTGGGAGGCCATAGACAAAATAGAGATTTCGACTAGCCCATGAGCTCTTGGCATAGCCATTCTGTTCCAGGTGAAGAAAAAAATCTCAGACCATCTTTTCCATAGGGAGGGAAGAAGTTTGACAATTTCTAATATTCCAACTTATCTGATACTCACCTGGTAACTGACTTTTGTCTGATCTGTTTTGGAATGCTGACAAGATCTAGTCTATCAGATCCCAGACACTGCTAAAAACTAAGATGATGGTTTGGATTAGGAAGTGTAAAGAGGCACCCCTAAAGCTCTCATTGGATTATTCTGTGACAGTCTTTTTCACTACATCAGTTACTGAGGATGAATAAAAGTAGTTTTCCTAGTATATAAATATCAATATGAGATCAAAGAAAAAGAGGAGGGAAATGTGATCTAAAGGAACAAATAGGAAAAGCTTTAGAAGCTGTCACTAATGAAATGGAGATATATGAATTACCTGAAAGAGAATGGAAAACAATGATCACAAAAATGCTCAGTCAACTCAGAACTATTTACAGAGTGATAATTTCAAGGACGAGTTGTAAAAATCACAAGAGAACCAAACATAAATATTGATGATCAGGAATTTAATTACTGAAGTGAAATCTCCCAGTAATCACAAAGAAAATAGTTTTAGTCATTACAGAAAGAGAAAGGAACTGAAGTGTGTTAATGCAAACAGTCAGTGAAGCATGAAAGAACACAGGAAGAGGAAAAAGGGCCACAAGATGACACACAACAATGGAAACAAGCCAATTAAATTCTTTGCTATTAATAAGTTTTAAAATGTAAATGGATTAAACTTCTCCAGCAAAGATACACAGTACCTGAATGCATAAGAAAGCAAGGTCTAAGTATGTGTTGTGTACAAGAAAGATTCATAATAGGTTTAAGAATAAAGATAAACTACAATTGAAAGATTAGGAAAAGATATGTGTACAAATGGTAACCAAAAGTGAACAGACATGGGTATACTTAGGGAATACAGTTCCTAAGTCAGAAACTACCACAAGAGACAAAGTAAGACATTGCATAATGATGAAAAGGCCAGTCCATCATGAAGTCATACAAATACATAAAAAAGTCATACAATTATAAAAGAAGCCATAAAATTATAAATTGTATAAAATACAATTATATAAAAATATTTAAAAATTACAGAAAATTATATGTATTCATAATACAGTACCAACATATATAAACATTGACAGAACTGAAAGGATTCATAAACAGCATGATTAGAAGAGTAGGAGGAGGTGGAACACAACTGTAATATCAGCACTTGGATAGTAGAGGCAGGGTGATCATGTGTTGAAGGCCAGCCTTGTCTACACTGGCTACATAGTTTGAGGCCTAGCTGAGCTATATGAAACCCTGTTTTAAAAAAAAATCAAAGCAACAACATAAAAGAGTAGGAGATATCAATACCTTTCTCTCGAAGTAGTAGACTGGCCAGACAGATAATCAACAAGGAAACAGTGGCATTGCAAAGTACTGAATTAAATGTATTTTATAGACACAAACAGAACACTCTGCTCAATAACTCCAGAGTGTACATTCTTCTCAAATGTACAGACTATCCTCCATGATTGATAACATGAAAAAGACAAGTTAATAAATTTAAGAAGATTTACATCAGGCCAAGTATCATTTGGACATCCCAGAAACTAGATGAAGAGCAAAAGAAAAACAAGAAACTTCACAAATATATGGAATTAAACAACACAGCTCCAGACAACTAATATTCCACAACTGACCTGAGGTAATGGAAACCAGGCAAAGCAAGGCTGTAGATAGTGAGAAAATTCTTACCATATTTCTTTAAATTTAAATATATTTCCAATTAAAACACTAAGTCTCAGTACAGGTGTTTTAATAGTTTATGGAATTATCTTGGGACAAATTTGAAACCTACAATGCCTAAAAAGTAGTTTCAAGTACAAAGATATTTATGAGTCTCATATTACTCATGTCTTTACAGTATATTTTCTTTATGTTATAAACAATTTCAAAACATTTAGACAAGTTCCTTTCATCAGGGTAGAAATATGGTTATGGGAGGGACAGGTAAAGGTTACAGAGTAATAGGAAAAGTCCAGGTTAACTGAACCTGAATTGTGCTTTGATGATATGCTAGCTTCACTCTAAACACTAGTAACAAAACTTAAGTCATATGTTTGAATCCAAAGCTGCATAACATAATACTCTTTAATACTTAGGTAAACGTTCAGCAACCTTAACCTTCAATCTCTCAGAGTAAATTATTCTCAATATCAAGAAAATATGGCTTTTATTTGTCAGAGAGTTTTGTAGCATTTATATTACAATGCGGCTCTGACTTTCATCTAAGAATTCCTTTCTTTTTTCCATCTTTTAGGTTTTTTGAGGTTTGTTTATGTATTTTATGTATGTTAGTATTTTATCTGCATGTATGCCTGCCTACCAGAAGAAGGCATCAGATCCCATTACAGATGGTTACATGCCACCATGTGGTTGCTGGGAATTGTACTCAGGACCTGTACAAGAGCAGGGAAGCCACTACTCTTACCTGGTAGGCCATCTCTCCAGCACAAGAATTTCTATAAACAAACAGCAGAGAAAAATCTCTATTTACATTTAATCTTGGTAATATTTAAAGTAGTCTACTCATACCTTTATACACCATTAATACATAAAGTGTTATCAAACTGTAAGTTATTGTTTATATTTTTGGTCCTTTCAATATTTGCTCCTAAGCTGTTTACAAATAGAAAATGAGTTTAGATGATATCTGGCCTCTGAATGCTTAGCATTAAACTAGAGCCTCTCTTTTTCCTGGTGTTTGTAATCTCTCATAAATAACAGTTTGTAGGTAGATAGCAAAGATCATTATAAAATTCTACTTCATCAGGAAAAATTTAACAAATTAAATGATGGCTCAATAGTGGTGGCACACTCTAATATCAGCACTCAGGAGGCAGAGGCAGGCAGATCTCTGTGAGTTTGAGGCCAGCCTGGTCTACAGAGTGAGTTCCAGGACAGCCAGAGTTAAAACAGAAACCCTGTCTTGAAAAAACCAAGGAGGGGGGAAAAAAAGAAAAGAAAAAAGAAGTTAAATGTTAAGGTACAAAGCTGTGTCCAGAAGCACCTCCCTCAGTTCCTGTCACTAAACCAGGACTATGTTGTTTTGTTTTCTCTTTCTCTTATCCAAGTCAAAGGGACCCAAGGGGAAAGATTGGTTGGGACTCAAACAGAAGAGAGACAGGAGTCCCATATAGCAACAGGACCTGTTAAATCAAACAGAGATACTTTTGAAAAGAGACTTGGTGTTCTGCTGGTTCAACATTTTAGACTAAAAACAACCTGCAGCAATGAGAACTCAGAAAGGTTGTGTCTTGTGTTTTCATCTTGCTTATTGTAATCACTGATGATTGTTGGTGGCCAGGTTGAAAGGAGTCCCAGGTCTGCCTCCAGGTAGCAGTGCTTTTCTTCCTTGATACTTTAATGTCTTACTGCATAAGAAGCATGTCTGAAAGCAGGGTTTTGAAATCTAGGATTGTGGGGTTCAAAGAGAAAAAAAAACACCTTGTGAGCCCCAATGCTAATCAGAGTTGTAGACATTCTGATCTAAGCACCTTGTCTCACATGGTGAGACCTAATCTCATTTAAAGATAAGATCAAAGTTCTGCATGGTTCATGCAGAGACTTCCTTCTCAAATCTCCCATGTGCCCCTTGCATACGTTTTGCTCAGCTTTAAACCATTTGTTCTATTTACGTGAATAAATTCAACAGGCAGATTGTGCCTTGCCTGAAAATTCTTCTCATGAATGCAAATAACATTTCTTAATCTCTCACAGCTGGTTCAAGAAGTATGCTTGATGAATCACCTAGAGGAGACTTAGAAAAAAAAATAGGGATAAAGAGAAGAAAAAGAAATGCAGAAGGTTATACAATTCTTGAGTTGCCCATTAACGACTTAACTTATGCAAAATATGCAGCATGTGAAGTGTTGCTTTAGGTAGAAGCCACCAGACTAGCTCTGGGGCTACAGAAAGATATGGTCAGAACTTTGGTGCTTGAAAAGATACAGGATGGTTCAGATCAGATGAGATTTCTATTCCAATTCCATGGAACAAACTTTGGAAACCATACTTTCTGTAGATACCAAAACTTTCAAGGTCAAGGTTGCTGAGTTTGGATCTTCTCTGGTACTTTTCTAAGGTAATTTGTGTGCTCATTAAATCTTCCAGCAGCTTTCAAGTGGATTTACCAAGAACTACAGTAATTTGTATACAATGTGTTGTGATTTCCCTCGGAGAGGTGTTTAGAAATTGCTGGAGATGACAAGACTCCTGTCAGCAGACACAGAAAGGCAGACTTGGTATCTTGTCGGTACTAGGGCTGAAGGCAACTGAAGGCAACTGCTCACAAGAACCGAAGTGTAGAAATATACATATCTTCCTTCTGGAGTGTTTCTCTCCCAAAGGATATGCATTGCTATGGTGAGGGAGGAGACTAACAGCTGCGAATGAGCAAATTGCAAAGTAGATTTCTTATCAAATGTAAAAGCCAGCTAGAAATTCTGCATGTTTTCCCGCTGGTATGGGACTCATGTCTACTTGTCTAGATAGAGAAAGAAGCAGTAGTAAAGAGAGACTTTTTGAATTCTATCCCAGCTAAGGATAGGGGATAAGGGGAGGGGAGGACTGAAATACATGGGCACAGGAAGCAGAAGAGAGATGAGATTTAGAAGGGGAAAATGAACCCATTCTCTCACTCTTTGTCACTCTTCACCAAGTCTCTCTACTACTTCCGTAGACCCTCATGATAATCATGTGCTCTTTTCCCACTCTCTTTCTTTATCTTATTCTACAAGTTCTCATACCCGAACCGAACGTTCTCCCTATCAGAAATGCTGTATCTTATCACACCTGAGCCCATACCTGCATCCACATCACACATGCATGGACTCCACTTCCTGTGGCTGGTTGTTTCTCCAACTACTTTCCTGGTTGTTGTGACCAAAGTGCTAGACAGAAACAACTGAACAGGGGAAGGGTTTGAATTGGCTCATGGTTTAAAGGGATAGGGAGCTTGAGGTGGCTGGTCAAACATTGCTTCTGCAGAGAGGAAGCAGAGATGGATGCCAGCGCTCATGCACAATTTATCCTTAATGCCTCCCACTCTTCAGTCTAAGACCGTGGTGTAGTGCCTGCTCACACTGAGGACTTGCCCACCCTTTTAAGTTAATCCTCTCCCAAAATACCACCCCCACCACATCACCAGGGATATGTCTCCTAGGTGATTGTAAGTCCAGCCAAGTTAACCCTGGAGATCAATAATCAACCACTAATGTTGAAGACTGAATTTTCTGGTCTTGGGCCTGGCATCTGGGCCTGGCTAGTGCTTGGGTTTCCGTCAACACTCCTCCAGAAGGCCATCACTGCAGTGCTCCAGCAGAGATAGTTTTGTCTTCCAGAACAGTATCTGTAGAGAACTCTACTGGTAGCTCCCAGATTTGAAGAGCAAAAGACAAGACTATGAGACTGCTCTTTCTCCTCCCTGCTCAGCTCTCTTCAGTTGCCTGGGTGAACTTGCACTCCCTCTGCCCTGGTCATATCTCTTGTCCTCAGGCTGCTGCACTGATAGAGTGTTACACAGTAATATTACCCCTGACTTGCAGGGAACAGTTTGTACACTCAGAGATCTGAGAAGCCTGACAGTGTTCCTCTCTTCCTGTCCCCTTCTCCACGAATAGACATGAATATTATTAGTTCTTAAGACCAGCCTGGGGAATCTCTAAGTCCTGAGACAGTTATGGAAAGTAAACTTTAATAATGATTGCAATGTCCTTGGCTCCTTTGTATATTCCTGTGAATTCAGGAAAAGACCTGTTATTTCATTTCTAATTTCTGTTTCTTAATTTCTTCCAAACCTAATCTGGAAATAGTGCGAGGCTTGAGATTCATGAACTCCAAGGCAACGAACAGCAGTTCTGAAGGTATAGGGTGAATTTAATCGATTAGAGTGTCATCGTAGTGCACCTTCCTTGGAACAAAGAAAGAGAGTGGCTGCTGTGTGAGATGAGAAGGGCATGCTCCCTCTGAGGCACATCCTCTGGGCCTGTGACTTGTTCCTTTGTAAAGAAGCCAGCCTGTATTGGCACAGAGAATGGGGTCTCCGCTCTGCTGCATCCAGTCGAAATGAGTGCAGGAGGAGGTGCCAAGCAAATGCCTCTTCTCCAGGGATGCCTGCGAACATGTGCAGTGTGCCAGAGGAATAGAGAGCACTGGTGTTTAAAAGCTGAATTTTTTCTAAAAGTTTCATTTTTCATGTAAAATTAATAGTGTTTCCCATTTGGTCATTTCTCCCACACCAGGGAAAATTTGTTTTCTGTTGATATAGGAAAGCTAGTTAGAGCTGTACACTAGAAATAAAGACACTGTACAAGTTCTTAGTAACAGTGAAAGCAACTCCCAAGCTATGTATAAAACACCTCAGATTAGTTTTATATCAGAGTCATAATTTCCATAAAATGCATCCCTACTGGGTAGTGACTAATAAACCTGAGGACACGTGATCACATCTGCTGTTTAAATAACTGTGAAAATAAATGTTCTGTGAGTTCTCAATTTCCATCAATTTATTTGCATAGTTGTTGATCAAGGCAGTCTCTGGGAACTGCAGTGATATATCAAAATTTCAGATGATAATTAGGGATGGTGAAAAGAAACTCATGTTTATATTGTCTGGAACATAGGTATACAGTAAGTGCTGAACATGTTTATCACGGTTACATTGGGTACATCTCCAATTGCTATTGATAGCTGATAGTATTACGACCACTGCTTCATAGCTGACAGGGTCTCTTCCTTCTCAGGATGGGGATCTTATGGAAAGAGAAAATATTCTTGGGCTTTCATAGGCTAGGAAGCAATCGTTTTCCTTCCTGTATTTTCTTGATATGGCTTGGAAGGATAGAGCTAAATTTTGTAAATTTTTTGGCAATTTATTTCCTGTTGTCTTCAGCCAGAATGCCTCCTCATCTCAAGATTAATTATGAAAAATTTTACAAACTCAGACCGGCCACATAGATTGGCATAGCTTTGATTACTTGAATTATCCTGTAGTGCTATTTAAATTGATGGATATTTGGTTAATTTATGTTTTGATTGTATAATATAGTAAGCCAGATATTATGAGATAAGATGAGAATAAAATGAGTATATGTATCCCACTAATAGTTACTTTAACTAGTTTACTAATAATGACACAAATTAATCATATACATGTTAGCATGGAGCTTGCTGATATATATATTTTATTTTCCTTAAAGGATATCGGTTGACTGTCACAAGCCAAATATATGTGGTAGAGAAGCAACTACTTTAAAAGCAAGCTTACAAGTCTTTAAGATTTTATTCACTTTTCTTCTCTTGGTAACATCATATGAGTACAAATTACAGTTATAACTTGGTCAATGATTTCTAATTTGTAGAAGTTCAATGCTATCTTTTAGAATTTTTCAAAAATTGTCTTTTAAGGTAACTGTGATACCTAGTTTGCTCAGGAAAGTCTCAGGCAGACTGAAACATTCTGAAACATTCTTGTCCAGGTGTGTCACCAATGACATTCCTTTCATTTTCAAAAGTATTCTGCTTCATGTACCGTATTGTACGGCTGCTGTAGTAACCTACTGTTAGTAGGTCAAACTCTTGGCCAGTTTCCACACCAAGATCAATGATATCAAAAGAATACTTATTTTTTAAATTAGCTTACAGAGAATTAGATTTCGCTATGGAATTTTTTTCAAAGAAAATTCATTTTTGTTGTTTCTCAACCTCTTCTTCACCATCCCCCCTCCCATTCCTTCTTTTGTGCCTTTCTATGCTTGGTATCATCTTTTCTACCTCTATGTCACATGTGACCTGTTGACTTCCATGCTCTGCTTTCTCAGCACCTTTTATTCTTATAGACTATTTTAGTCTATCCTTATGATCTTCTATCTAGTTTTCTAGTCTGTAAGGCTCAGCTGGTAAAAGCATGTGCCATGCAAGTCTGAGAATCTGAGGTCAGTCGCCAGAATCTGACATGGAAGAAAAGAACTAAAATCTAAGACAGTATTTATAGTCACAAGGAGAAGAATAGTTTCTTGGGACATCAACAAAGAACAGTATTAATATCAGCAGGAAAACGTAAGGTCATTTGCTTGTTGGGAGATGTGAGCTGTGAGTAGCAAGCAGTTTCGTTAGATTGCTATAGAAGTATCAAACCATGTAGTCGGAGCCATTAGAAGCTTTACAGGAATGGTCTTGGTATGGAAGAAAAGGAAGTCATTGGTGTTTTCTGAGCAGATATGTGAGAGATGGAAACACAAAATAAGAAAGTTATCATGGCAGCAGTATGTGGAGAATGTGAGGTTGTAAGCAATATTCCCCTGGACAAAAACCTTGACAGAGGAACCACTCAGTAACTAAGAGGCTTCTTGGAGAAGTAAGCAAGTGAATAAGATGATATGCCATCATGTGAATTTATCCTTCTGGAGAAACAAGGAAAAAAAAGATAAAGGCTACAAAAAAAAGCACAAAAAATGAGCAGAAACAAGACTGGAATATAAAGATTGAATGATTTGCTAATTCTCTGTTAGGTAACTCCAGTGACTATAAAAATGGTTCTTACTGTTAAGATAATTCTTGGGAGTTAAACTCAGGGTCTAAACATGTGTTTACTTCTATGGGACAATAGGGATATTTAGTTATACATGGAGACATGTTTGAGACATACTGGTATTTAATGATTAAAAGCATTAGAGATGCTTGACCTGAAATGAAGCTGGACTTTGCCTC
The DNA here is from genome assembly GCA_026225945.1 of Cricetomys ansorgei. Classification (NCBI taxonomy): domain Eukaryota; kingdom Metazoa; phylum Chordata; class Mammalia; order Rodentia; family Nesomyidae; genus Cricetomys; species Cricetomys ansorgei. The sequence continues at coordinate 46,547,933 of JAMJFZ010000107.1, read as the reverse complement.
ATAGAGATATATACATAAACATATCTCAGGAAATATTTAAATAAACTAGTGAGTAGGTTTGTTAACCCATATGGAGCTATAAAAGACTCATTTAACACACTCAGGAGACAACTTGATGTTTGAGCTCAAGCTTGTGGAAAAACCACAATGATATGCTTCCGTAAATCAGACTACACCCTCGACAGAGATGCATAGGTCAATAAGGTTTGGTCAGTACTTAGAACTTATTTCTCACATCTTATATGTTACAGAATTATAGCTACTGCTGCACAATGGGAAAAGCTAGGAAGACAAAGATTATCCAATTATATACTCCCTGCAGGAAGCTTCCAGATAGTTCTCTACTTTGACACAGCAAGAAATTCAATCTTCCTAATTCACCAAGGTCCCTAGGCACTATCTTCATTCTTCTTTAAAACTGTGTTCTTTTAGCTTCAGCAGTTTAGAGATAGGCAGCAGAAAAGTCTTCTTGAAATATTGGAACTGAATGGCATATACTGAATAGAAATGAAGAGCACTTCCATGTGGTTTATGGAAACATCACATTTCTGGTCACTTCTTAATTTACAAACTTTGCTTTTATTTCTCTGGGAAATTTAAAGATTCAATTTGTAAAGTTAACGTGACACTAACTGAGAAAATTATAGAGACAGATAATGATTTTTAAGAAGCTGGTTTAGAATTAAATATTAATAATTAAAGCAACTTTCAAACAAAATTAAAGAAACTGAGGTATATTAACTGAAGCAGGCCTTCTAAATCCTGGATTGAGAATCTCTTTCACTCTCCTCCAGCATTAAAACATGGAAAAACCAACCTGTTTTTAGAGATCTGGAAGTCAACTGAAGGCTACAGCAATCAGAGGGATATGTGCTCAGAAAAACTGGAAGATCAGTGAGAATGGCTGGTTGTCTTGTCACATGGTGACTTACTCCCGTCTCCTCTTTTCAGCTCTCTAGAAGATGTGAAACTTTGAAACCAAGGCTGGGAAGTCAACAGCCTGGCATCAGCTAAAAGAGGACCCACAAGGATTCTACTGAAAAATTATAAGATCTCACACACCTAACACATACACATAGATGAATCAGTAAGTACTGTGAATAAGACCCATTTCCTCACACTAGCAATGAACCGTGTGCTGAAAATGTACCGATGAATACAATTTCATAGACAGCACCAGAAAGGACACAATTTTTTAGGAATAAATCTTTAAAAATAGCAGTGCAAGCATTTTACACTGAACACTACAAAATCTTGTTGAAGAAAGATGAAGGAGGAATAATTAGTAATTTATTTCATATTCACGACCTAAAGTCCTTTATATTATTTTTATGGGCAGGTTTCACAGATTGAACTATAGATGTGACACAATCACACTAATTTATTTGTACTTTTAGCAAATAACGCTGGCATGATGGGCTATCCACTTTCTGGAGAATAAATTCAGATTTGCACCTTACATTATAGAAAATAGATTAAGGCAAACCCTAAGAAGTATTAGTGTCTCAAAAATACCATTTATAAAGCTGTTAGAGAAAATGTGGGGGCAGTTTATTTTTAATTTGCTAAGGCAATCATTTTAGATATGACAACAGAAGCATACGTGAGAACAGAAAGCTGAAATGAACCCAATTCTTTTAATTTGGGAGTTAGTGATTTGTAATTAGATAAAGTGAACGATTAATATAATTAAAGATAAAATATTTAATGAACACTTTCCCAACAAGAAATAGAAATCACAAGTACATCAAAATGGTCCACATTTGTCATTAAGGGAATTAGGTGTGAAAGAATAGCTTCAGCCTAGAGATTCACAAGTGTGTATGAGAAGACACGAAAGAGACTTCATTTATGGCTGGGCAATTCCAAGTGGGTCTGTCACTTTGAAATATAATTTGGCAATTCTCCAAAAAGTTAAGTACAGCTTTGCCATGTGACCCAGTGATTCTATTCCTAGGCTCACGCCCATAAGAAACAAGTACAGCTGCTTGCACATTGATATGTGTAGCCTTGTAAGTATAGTGGATCAAAAGGCAGAAACAGCGCAACTATCACTAGGTGATTAATGGCTTAGAAAAGTGGTTTAAACGTACTTGCAGTACAATACTATTTGCAAACAAAAACAATAAAGTATTTATTTTACAACGTGCATGAATCTTGAAAACACACTGGGAAAACAGGCACAAATCATATGTCGCATGATTTCATGTGTTTAAAAAGGCAAAATGAGCAGATGACAGAGAGGAAGTAGGAAGCAAGGACAGGTAGAAGCTGAGAAATTAAAGATATGTAGAATGATGACTAATGTGCATGGAGTTTCTTTTGGGATGATGAAAACCGCTCTAAAATGCCCTTGCGATGGCTGCACAACTGTGACAACAGTAAAAAACAAAAACAAAAACAAAACAAAAACCAATTGCCTGTAGTTGTTTCTGGAGTTCTCAGATAATAAGGCTCCAATCCCAGAGATGGAAAGAGGGCACAGAAAAAGATGGCAGCAAGGAGGAGCAGAGTGGAAGCTGAGCACCGGATGGAGGAAGCCTGAACACTGGCTATGCAGATCTCTCCACAGCAGCGGGGACCAGCAGCGCCAGAGTGAAGGCTCAGCTGGGTAAATTTCATGCTATGTTAATTACGTTGTGATTTTTTTTTTTAAAAGAACGTTGAATTTCAGAGCATGCACTCCGTTGTGGTGGGGGAAGGCAGTGTGGGTACGCTACAGGGGCTTGTTCAACTCAGATATGAGGAAACAGGATCGAGTATGAAGCTGATACCTCCTGCTTCTGCCAGCTAGTCCCTCCTCCAAAGGTTCCACCACCTCCCCAACCAGGTGCTCAAATACTAGAGTTTGCTGGGGATATTTTAAATTTAAACCACACCATTCCCTGTAAAACACTGTTAACTCAACCACTCAACCTTCTGTAGACTGGTGGGGTTGGGGGCGAGGGGGGCGAGGGGGCCGATGGTGCAGAGGGTTCTGAGAGGTAGTGGTTAATGGTCACAGCTCCATTCTGTGCCAAGTACCCTATCAGGGGACCAGGGTTATTATCATGCATCTTAATTTAATTAGAGCTTTCTTTCATGCTTAGGACAGAACCACCAGAACACTTCCCACCAGGCAGCTTGTACCTATGATAGTTTTCCTGCTTACAGTACTGTATGGTGTCTGTTCACAATACCAGTATCTATAGGAATCCAAACATCAGGGACTGCTGGGCAGTTTCTCTAATTCTTCTTAAAGGAAGCAGTTACTATGACAGCTCACTCAAATATTTTAGTAGTATCAGTGGTTTTGGTGAAAGTTCGGCAGGATAAAAGGCTGAAATAAATTTTTAGACTAAAATGCCACTAAGACTTATCTCTGATTTCCTTCATCTGCTTTTGTCCTAGGTGAGTATTCCAGTCTCATATTCTTGTACTACGCTGAAGATCTTTTTTTATATCTTGTCTCCCAGACTAATTCTGAGTTTTATGGGACCTGGATATTACAAGAGTTTGTAGATCCTCTAATTTTGAGCACATAATTGGTGCTTAATAAATGTATTCATCTTTTTTTTAATCTGTAAATTATTCGCTGCTGTTTCTCAAAGCATCTTTACTTCATTGTGAAAAAAGGAAGTCTTCAGGCTATGAAAATACCGTTATTAGATGATAGTAAATGAAATTATTCTTTTATAGCCTGAATAAAACGTTATAACATCTCTCAACCATTGCTTTTTGGCCAGCTCTGGGATCTGAACTTTCTCATGTTCATTATACACTTGAATTTGGTTTATGTACATGAGGTTAAGCAGATCACCCACTTGCATGGAAATATAGTTACAGAAAGAAATTTCCTTCATCCTGAGCTCAGGTTTGTTACAGTTAATATGAATAACAGGGTTGGCCAAGAAGAGGATGAAAAATCACTGAGTCACTGCAAGTAATTTAATTATAAATAGAGCTTTTATGTGCAGTGTTAATGCATGCTACCTCAGCTAACCTGACAATGAAGGTTTCACGAGCTACAGTGACATCTGGAACCAAATCACATGTAGGAATTATGCAGCCACAATAAAAGCCACTTAATTAGCATTGCAAATAGTGTTCCAGCATTTATGAGATGTCTGCAAATTTGCATACAGATACATAATTACATAATTTGCAGCTGTTGTGTTTGTTCCGTAAGACCTTGGCACTTTATTAGCAGGATATGTAAATCAGGAATTAATTTTCTTTATCTCTCTCATTCTCAGTCTTTCAAAGGTGTGTGGTGAACCATGATGACTTGATATAGTACTTTTTAAAATTTGGTCTTTAAAACCTTGTCATGGACTGGCTTTAGACATTATCTCGCTCTGTCTCTGTCTCTCTGTCTCTGTCTCTGTCTCTGTCTCTCTCTCTCTTTCTCTCTCTCTATATATATCCTTTGATGTATTTAGCAACAGATAACTTGTAATGTTATTTGTTAATGAATGAAGATAGTTTATTTAAAACCTTGGGCTATCACTATTCATCACTTGTTGTGGTATTCCAGAAATAGGATCTATTTATGTCTTGCTGGATTAAAGAGACTAATTATATATTGACTCTTGTTTGTATCCTTCCCGTAGTTGTAGCTACCTTATAGTTTAAATTAATACAGACCATTGGCATGGAAGAACTTAATTAAAATGGAGGACTAGCTAGTGAAATTTTAAATACAGATCTGGCAGCTCAATAAAGAGTAGAAAATAGCTAAACCCAACTGAATTTGTCGTCGATCCTTTTGAAGGAAATGCCAGTTGACCTAATTTAATAAGTGTTATCAGTATAATTTCAGGTAGTAGGAATGTGGGATTATTGCATTTCAGATTGGAAATGGATGAAAAATGTATCATAGGTTTGTGACTTATTTTCATATAATCAAATTAAAATTTGAAATTAAATAAGCTATGCAGGCTCTAGACGGTCTGAACTTAGGCATGGCACATATAAGGTATGTCAAAGAGTTCCCAGGAACCTTTTGATAGAAAACTAAGCCTATTTTAGGATAATTAAATTAGTCAGAGAAATAAAAATCAGAGTCTCGGAGGGAAAATTGGATAAGACATGATATAATAATACGGTTCCACTATTCATTTACTCATTCATCTATTCATTTAACATTTATTGACATAAGTGTTAGAGAAGAGGACTGTTTGAGCAAGGTTATTGGTATGGAGGCTGAGGATAGAGAAGACTGATAGGCTGAGTCTTGCCATCACAATCCCAGTTTCATATTCTTAGTCATTGTCAAATATTCTACCAGAATGCTCATCCTGAAGGAGTGCTCAGGTGACTATTGTTCAATTTTAATAACATAGATTTTGTTCTAATTTTATAGGAAGCTTACTTATACGTAAAATAATCTATGTATAAAAGGTTGGTGAATGTACACATGTGAAACTGGAATTGATTGCATGTTTCTGGTATACTGGAGGGACAGATCACATTTAAATATAGTCAACACAACAAAATCTTCATTCTCGAGATCTGGTCTTTTGTAGTTTCTCTTATTTTTATGCTAGTAACCATTGTTGATGCCTTTGGTCAGTTAAGAGACCAGATATTTCTCTTGGAGTTGAACAAAGAATCTGTGTAATTCTTTCTACCTTGTCTTTACAGTTACTACACAACTCTTTAGAAAAGGCAATTATATGGTAAATACCAAGGAGTCCCTGTGTTCTAAAGGGAGTGTTACAAATGGTATTGGTCAACCAGTTTTCTACTCATAGCTCCCTAAGGATGGAGACTTGACAGCATGATGGCTTGGTCTTAATTGTGGAGTGTAATAATATGAGAAGCTGCAACAGTATTTGTCTATGAACTTACATAGAAAACAATCTAATAAGTGGAAAGCTGGTTCTTTGGTGTCCCCTTAAATTCTTTTAGAGTATTTGCCATAACAGGCAAGTATTTGGTAGTAAGCATTCTTTTAAATTTGTTTACATTTGTTAGCACTATGTGATTTTGTTGACAAAATGGAGTATATAAAATACAAAGATTCATAACTGGGTGGTGGTGGCACATGCTTTTACTGCTAGCACTTAGGAGGCAGAGGCAGGCAGATCTTTGTGAGTTTGAAGTCAGCCTGGTCTACAGAGTGAGTTTCAGGACAGCCAGAGTTGCAACAGAGAAACCCTGTCTCGAAAAAAATTAAAAAAATGAAACAACAAAACAAAACAAGAAACAAGCAAACAATAAACAAGGATTCTACCTGAAGCTTTCCTTAAGTTTTTGAATGCTAGAATTACTAATGACTCCCAAACTCAGCAATATTTATTGGAATAAAGGATTTCACTTTGGCCACCCGACCTTGTAGAATAGCATGTACTCTGCAAACTGGATAACCATAACACTAAGTACCAAAATAATCACAATCATTCATTTTCTGTCTTGAAATTTCGCAGTATCCATAGATTCAACTATGATGGTTCCAGCTTTTCACATCCCTCAAAGATTAACATAAAATTTCTAGTCTCTTTATGGATTCATCTTCAGAAATAAAACAATTATTTGTTTTTACACAAAACCCAATCAGACCCTTTAAGTATTTTTTTTTAATATGTACTTGGGAGAGCTGACTGAATATTATAGCCAGGTCTGATATTCATTCAATAAGAGGAGGAACCAAGGAAACCACTTAGAGTCTTTCTGAGGTTTCTCCAGTGTCTACCTTGACAGCAATTATGCCAGAGGCCACGTGTTTGTCATAAGCTACTCTTATGTGCATATTTGTCCACTCTTCCCTGTATTGGATGGGACGAGCTTCTTTGGAATAGGCAAACTTGTTTATCTCCTCTGTAGCTTGAAAAGAAGTACTTTTGTAAGAGCTAGAGGTGGTGGATAACTTCAAGAACTTCTAGACTCTGCAGGACTGATACGTTTATGAATGCACAGAGACTGAGACATCATGCAAAAGGTTTGTGTAAGTTCATACCAGACAAAATCTCATCATGAAAGTGGGGAAATGGACACAAAGTCCCACCCCTGACCAGGAAGCTATTCACAACTGATACCTGATGGAAAGGAGAAAATAAGCTTCTGCATTGGAGTATTTCTCACCATATCAACCACACGACAGAGCAGACTTCGTGCCTAATAGTTGTTGGCCAATACAAAATGAACTCAAAATTCTGTTGTTTTGTTTTGGTATTTTATTTTCATTTTTATTTTGTTTTATTTAATTAGTTTTTTGAGAGAACATGAAGTCGGGTGGGGAGGAAGGTGGGGAAAGATCTGGGAGGAAGGAGTTGGGGGAGGGGAAGTAATATGATTGAAATGTATAAGAATTAAAAGTAAGTTTTTAAAAGGCCAAAATATATAAAACGATATATTTTGTTTTAGCATATAAAAACAAAATTTTTACTGATTAAAAGAGAAATTAAAATTAAGCAGAGAAATTAAAACATGTATCTTTCTTTTTTCTTAAGTATCAGAAATAGTAATAAAATATTATTTTTTCCTAATAGAAAGATGAGAGAAATGAAATGTTTAAAAGATAATTTAGTAATTTTCTGTTTAAGTAATAGAAATAAATTACAATAGTGCCCCATCTTGCCAAGATGATTATAGCATTAACTAAGGGTTTTTGGTGTAGTCTTAATAACCAGTTGGCCCTGCAGTTCCATTCTGAATTCAGCACTGTTCCCTGCTTTCATGCCAGAGTAGCCATTAACTTCTTCCCTCTCACCTATTGCGAAAGCACCCGTTTCTGAATTTTATGGTTTCTATTAAGTTATACAGTTAAGCAATCCGCTCAGAAGTATAAAGTTGGACTTTCCCCAAGGACCTAAGTATATTATTAATTCATTTGGTTTGATAATAGTGAAAACAGAGTATCAACATGTTCTGATAATACAATTTTTATGTTTCCGAGGTACCTTATTTTTATTTCAATCTCTGGCATTTTCATTGGAAGAAATAAAACCACCCTGTAGTTAATGGAAAACAAAATTTTAAAAACTTACTATTGCACTAACAGCAACCAATTTCCAGGTGAAGCTGGGTTATGGAACGAGGAAGCCTGTAGCAATAAGAACACTGTCCTACAAGCAGCACACACATCAGGTTTTCAAGCATGATGGCATTTAATGCAGAGAATCAAATGCTTTCAAACACTCTCTAATGCTGTGAAAGTGAAAGGCAGGACATGATATGAGAGTGCTCATATACACTGTAAACTTTGTGATCACCAAAGGGTCCCAAATGCAGGGCACAAGCACTGGTGATCAGGTTTTTCTTCAATACTTATATATATCTTCAAGAGATCACTGAGATGTAACCACAAAATGTTCAGTTCTGCTACAGGCAGTGTATTTATCTGTCACTCTCAGAGACTGGTCTCTGTAGCTTCTTCCTCTCTCTGCAACTGCAAATCCTTTAGCAATGCTTCTTTGCAAGGTTGATGGGATGATGCAAAGGGGCGTGGTTGTGTGGAGCTGAGAGGCATGGAAGTATGTCAGACTTGCTGGGAGTACTTCTAGTTTCTAATTAAGATATGGTGTACCCTGCTGGACTTGGAGGCACAGTGCTGTAATCCCAGCACTGAGCAGGCTCAGTCAGGAAGATCATACAGCATCATATTGGGCTACCTTGCAAAACTCTGTGTATTACAAACGTAAATCCCAGTTTGAGGGGCTTGGGCTTTTGTTGTCGTTGTTTTTAAATAGAAAATGATACAATTAGACCGAGCAGTAGCATTAATCCTTTCTGGTATTGTGTTAATAGTGACCAGGAAAGACCGCTACCATTTACGCACAGTAGTTATCATTGCCTGCATCTCTCATCAGTTGTGTGACACAGTGCTCTCTAAGTGCTTTGCCGGCAACTTTTCCACTCCAAATGCTCACTGTGTTTGTCCCACGTAGTCTAAAAGGCTAAGTCTTCTGCTTTGTTTTGTTTGTTTTCCTGTTTTCTCTAATTTCTGTATGATATTTCTCATATGTGTCTCACTTTTCACCCTGGAAATTAGCTTACCGCAGGGTCATGGGTAAGGGATTTATGTCTGTTGAAGTCTGTGAAATGCTATCTTGCCTGTTGCTATACAGATGCATGTCATTTGGGGCCATTAGTGAGTTCCTCTCCTTTCTTCTCTTACAGGATGTTTTAGCTCAGCCTAGTTTAAGGACAACAGAGACTAAGTGTGTAACACTTCCCATGTTTATGCTGTAAACTTTCCATTCACACTGATGGTCTATCCAGGATATTTATGTCAGTGTTCTTGGAGTCCCTCCTATCATGGCTGTCATATAGAAGCACTCACTCCATGATATTACTTTGAACTTTGCTGTCATCACAACTGCTTGATATCAGAATTATATTCTCCCATTTCTCTCCATTGAATCCATATACTTCCCATTTTATAACTTGTACTTTGATTACATCTAGACCTTCTGTTACTTTAGCCTAACTTAAATTCTAATGTATTATTTAAGTTTTTCCCTTCTCTTTACAAATATTTATTTCATCTGTATTTTAGATTACCTTGATTTGAGACTTGAAATTCCTCAAGAAGGACTAGCTAGAGCCCTGTGGACTGTTAGTTTTTATGTCTTAGATTCCTTAATGTCTAGTCTAGTGATGAGCATGTCTATAAAACTTAAGCTGTTAAGTTAGTAAATGAATTTGACATACTATTCTTTCTATTTCTGTCTTTGGGATATTGAAAAAAACGTAATTATGAATATGAATTTATAATTTCTATCTTCAACTGAGCCCTTAGTCACTCAATACTTTTATTCTTATTTCTTGTTGGATGTTGTCTCTTCCTAGGTTTCCTAGGAGAAAACTCCTGAAACTCATATCGATGCTATATTTTATTATGAGTGCAGCCCTAGCTGAAGGGAGAGGAGAGTGAAGTGGGCAAGCAGGATTTGCAAATGCAAATGAGCACAGCTAATTTGGTCTTAACATAGCCTCACAAATGACATCAGAAGAGCAGTAGAGGTTTCTGTCCAATCACACAGCTTATCCACAGAGTGGGAAGCACCAGGTTTCAGCTGGTATTAATTCTCTCCCATTTGCTAAGCTTGATCCCACAGGATGCCATCTCCCTTTTACTTCTGAGGTCCACATATTTTGATGCTCTATGGTACGGTGCTTTGAATGAAAATGGCCCCATAGGCTTATAGGGAGTGGCACTATCAGGAGGTATGGCTTTATTAGATTAGGTGTGGCCTTGTAAGAGGAAGGGCGTCACTGGGGGTGGGCTTTGAGGTTTCAGATGCTCAAGCCAGGTTCAGTGTCACTTTCCTTCATCAGCACATGTCTGCCTGCATGCCACAATGTTTCCTGCCATGACGATAATAGACTAAACCTCTGAACTGTAAGCCAATTAAATGTTTTCTTTTATAAGAGCTGTCATGATTGTAGTGTCTCTTCACAGCAATAAAACCCTAACTAAGACATATGGCATCTTGTCCTTTTGCATTAACAAAAGTCCCAGGGGGAAGGAAAACAGACTGTGACATAAATGTGCAAGTGCTGTCATGTGCTGCTCATGTGTGATATGACAGATTTGATGTAGCATGAGACACCCTCTGTTTTGTCACTGCAGCAGGAGTACCCAACCCAGGGTTGAGGGAAGAGCATAAGCTCTTACTAAAGGATCTTGGGCTAGAACACAAGCCCAGTGTCATGTCAATGAACCAATCACTTTCTTACCCCATGGAGATTTTTCAAAAGCTCCTATATGATTGGTATCAGACAAGAGGACATTATGCTCCCCAAACTAGTATGAATAGCATTTTTATAATATTTTATGTTGATGTATTTACTGTTTTCAAAATCATAGTGTATTTACATTTATATCATACTTTCAAATGATTGTGAATTGTATGTCAAAACTATCCAAGTGAACGAGTTTGGAAAATATTAAACTAATTTTGAAAAAGAAACAGAGATTCAGAGAAGTAGAATGTCTTGGCCAAGGTCACAGGAGAAAGTTTTTAGATAAAAAAGAACTTTGTTCTTGGGAACCAGAAGACTTGAATTTTAGTTCTAGCTCCATAGCTTACTTTTATATTGTCATTATTTCTCAGCTCAGAAACACTAATATCCAGACCACTCTAGACTGAATGCTTCAGTAATCCTTCGATCTTGCCATGGGCTCATTAAACACTTCACCAACATTTTATGGATGCTTGTATGCTGCATAAATAAGATCAGGGGAGAAAGGAAGACAAGTGTAGGATAGTTACTTTCGGGAGTTTATGTGTTCGAAATAAAGGCAAGGCTCTTTTTTTTTCCTGTTTATTTTGAAAATGTCCATAGGTTGAAATCAAAGAGAGGTATGATTATAATTAACAACAGCAACAAAACAAAAAACAACAACAAATAAAACAGTAACATATAAAGATAGAGTACTTCCCTATTCATTTTATCTCTTTTAACAGTGATCTATTTTGTTGTTTTTCAAATTATTATTATTAATTATTATTATTATTATTGTTGTTGTTATTTTATGACTATAAATCCCATATGAAACAGTGCTTTGAGGGAAAAATTTATAATTAAGGTTAAATGCCAGGTTTTTTTTCCATGCAAAAATATGGTTAAAAATTGTTTCACAGCTAACTATGTTCTCAAAAAATTATAAAGAGTCATTAAAAGCAATGAAATTTAACAAAAGTAGTCTGCAATTGAGGACAGTTTTGGCCACAATACTGTGTGAGTATAAATCAGTAAATGAAGGGAATATGATGAAAACATTGTCCTTTTTGGGGTTGCCAGGGAATGATGTAGTCTTTATGTCTTAAAAATATATAGTTTGTTCCTTTCCTGGAAGTGCAAATAGTCATTTAATAACAGAGTTAACTCTGCATGTCCAAAATAGATTGAATTATCTCACATTACTCAAGTTGGATGCTGTTAACCATCCATTCTGTTGTCTTCTGGTTTCCTTACCATCTCTGCAATTACATCTGCATTATAGCTTAACTGGCAGTTACCTTCTACAATCAATCATATGTATTAGCTGTCTTAGGTCTTCCTTAATAATAATTTTTCATATTATTTTTATTTCCTAACTGCCAAAAAATGTAACATAAAATAGCTCAGGCTTTTTGCCAGCACCAAATATGGGTGTAAATTAAACAGTGTAGTTAGAAGCCAGTTTAGTATTCTTTTTCTTGATCAAGAAGAGATAATTACTACTTCTACAGAAAGCATATAATTTTTGCTATCTGTGAAGGCTTTGCCACAATGACTACATCATTACCTGCACAATAAGAACACAGAAAGCTACAATTCATTTTCAGAGCTGCTGTGAACAAGGAAGAAAAGCAACCCGACCTTATCATTTTCTTTATAATTAGCATTGGTGAAACAACTTTAAAGGCAGAACCAAAAGAAGATAAAAACGTCGACTGTTAACATGTTGGGAGGAGTTTATTATAAAAAAAAGACCTGTAATCATTTAAGGAATACACTGAATAGGAAGACCTGTGCTTTGAAAGTGTGGCACACTGAGCCATAGGAAGCTCTGGACCTGCTGAGGCTGCCGTAATGAGAAGGAATTCAAAAGAAGAAATTAGGCTCCTTTAGAAAAACTGAGCTCCAGAAGATGAATATATTAGCAACTTGACAATAAAATATGCAAATATATCCTTGAGTTAGTGATAGAGTTCAAGAGGCCAAGACACATAGTAGAGCAGAAATCAGGACGTTGGGGATATAATCTTTGATCCTGTGCCATTGTTTTTGTTCTTTATGCGTCTTCGTTTTGTCATAAATTAAACTGAGGTAATGACTTCAACATTCTCCAATTTTCTTTTGGGCTTCGGTCCAGGATTGTTTAGATCACAAAAGCACATTTGCAAAGAGAATTGCTTTGGCTGCGTTCTGGCCTGGGTGACAAGGATGCAGAGGCTTCTCTTGTCTGCATATCAAATGCAGGGTCTAGGGCTGGATGGGAGATTCCGAATTTTCCAAGTGACTGGAATTGGAGGCTCTTGATTTTAGGTCGTCAGAGTTATGGCAATCAGTATTTCCTTCTATTAAAAACTCTCAAGGTTACATTTCAGTCTTTGATCACCTCCCTGGGTTTGTCCCCTTCCTTAAATTTTCCCTGTAGAAAATCATGAGGCCAGCCTCCTTGATTCTTGCGTGTGTGTGTGTGCGTGTGTGTATGTGCACATGCATGTATATGTATGTGCACATGCATGTATATGTATGTTGTGTAACTTATTGAATTCAGTTAGTGTTGAACATATGTATATTGGTTTAGAGTTGACTATTAGGCATAGACAGCCTATCAGGATACTCTACCACAAAGAAAATGGACTTTCTCTCCCTCAGCAGCCAATCATTGCCTGAAAGTCTTCAACTACAGGTGAGACCTATAAATTTTTCTCCCATTCATGTTGGCCTGTTGATTGACAATAAGTACATCTTGTGTATGCAACCATAGTGAGATTTCATGGATAAAACATCCCTGTAATGGCCATAAGACATTATTTCTTGGCACTGTTCCTGGTCCTTTGGATCTTATAGTCTTTCCACCCAGTCTTCTACGATGTTCTCTGAACCTTACGTGTAGGGGTTGTATTATAGAACCATTGCATATGGCTTCAATTTGCCACCATGATTGCAGGTGTTAGTCTTTCAAAACCTCTCATGAGCACCAGTGAAGCTTCAGACTGAATGGGATTACCCCTCGCATAGAGAAAAACTACAGAAGAATAGAAAAAAAATCATTGAAAATGCAGAGCAAAGGGGTTCAAGTTTTATCAGCCAGTCAAAATTCAGGGCTCTGGAAAGAGGAGGGGAGTTCCTTATTAACACAAGGTTAATAAGAACATACTTGTTGTAATGTTGAGTTCTTGAAATAAAGAACTGCTTTCGTGAATGTGAAAAAATGAACACAGGGTAGAAGACGATTGTCTTTTGAGACACAAAACTTTAATCAGAAATGTGAAGAAGGATTTTAGTGATATTGAACTTGAGGCTGTCATATGCTTTTCTTTATTTTTTTTTTTTTAATGTGGTCCATAAAGCATCTTGGGCCCAGTGGCTTTTTTTTCTCCCACTGCTACAGCTAGGGAGATCTGCTGGCTGGTCCATTTCCTCATTGTTTTGAATGCAGTCTTACACTCTTTTCATAGCTTGTATGCAGCATCTTCCAGTGCCTTATTATAGAAAAGCCAAAGTTGGCTTGCTATTATATGATTGACTTGGTCAATGCTATTTCATGAGCATAAAATTTCAGGAAAATTACAGTAGCTGATTTAAAATATATATATATATATTTAACATTTTCCATGATGTGTGATCATGGGAAAGAAAAAGGCATATGCTTTATCAGTAAACAAGGATTTTCAAACATGTAACTGAATGCAAGACTCCTTTAAGCATAAACAGCCTACATTAAGTGTTCGTAGACTGAGAGTCTTGGGTATTCTTCTGAGTTCTAAAGCTACAAGGTATGTCTTGTTTCAAATTGTTTACTCTTTAGTTCCTTCTCCTTTAAAAATCTGGGGTTTTCTGCTCTTTACCATGTGAAAAAGGAATATGAGTTGGTTGGCAGCATAAGTTAATGAAACTTCTTAATGAACATTTGGTTCCATGCCTGCAACTTACCCTGATTTCTGAACCTGATTTCTGAAGTGCACTTGAAGTCCGAGCTCTGTGTGGGAAGTCGGAACACTTTTTTTTCTTGTCATAATTTTATCTCTTCTGTTCCCCAGAAAAAGAATTTCGCGGGATGTTCCCATTTCTTCTTGAGGGACTTAACATTCGTCATCAGCAATTTGACAAATGCAAAGTGGGCAAGTGTGTCCAAAGCCATCTCCTGGCACTGAGAGAGTAGGGAGCCTCATGAGTGGATCTGAAATCTGAAAATGAGCAGAGGGCTTCCTTTTAATATAACAAACAAGTGGAGATGATAGAATTTGGACTTCCGTAAGAAGATGAGTCATGGGGGAATTAATTCAGTTTTGCAGAAAAATAATTTAAACTCTTTTGCTGACAGGAAATGCTACTTTGGATTTGTGGCACAAATCTCATGGATGTATCTTTGCAAAATTATTCTTACTTTCTTTTTATCCCACTTCCATAATACCACTTCCAAAAAAGGCATTGCCTCTGAGGCAACCAACACACCTTTTCCCACTTTGCTAATAATTTTGTACTAGTAGTGCTTATTGGTGTCCTTATGCACGTGTTCCATGCTGTTTGGGAACATTTGTACTTGAACACTATTTTTTATGCTAGAAATGAGAACGTGCCAGTGTCATTGTTCTTCTTTGTAAGATGAAATTGCCCTAATTAAGCAGAAGAAGACAAATTACTATGATTATATCTTAGGATTCTTTATGCATGCTTATTATTATAATACTTAGATTATTATTTTATTATTATCAAAATGATTATTATTGGTTGCAGGATAATTTAGAAAGTTCAGCGTTACATATCTCTGTGTGCACATGAATACATTAAATTAATCCCATAATCCTGGGGCTGTTAGTTGGCACTTGGAAGGTTTTAATAAGGACTTCATACTCTAGAAACATCCTGCAAGTACTTCAAGTGTCAGTTTATACAGAAGATTCTTTGTTATTAAGTGTAAGTAATGCTAGAGATCCTTTTCTTTATGTCTTGATGAAATACACAGGGCTCAACATAACAAATATCCTGTATAAATTGTGTGGACTGAGTGCCATTGTGAGAACCAAGCAAATCCAGTAGGGCTAAAGCTGCAATGATGAGTTTATGTTCTTGATACCCATTTGGTCTTTTTGTTCCAATCTCACTCTTCATAATGCTACTTAAAGGTTCATCAGGCCCACCATTAGAATATAACTGTGTTTAATTTTGGTATGGCTCTCATGTGAAATGCTTCTCAGAGTGGTTAGTACAGAACACAGAGATGTCATTGAGTTTTTTAAAAAATAGATTACATGACTATTTTGAGACAGTTTTGCTTTGGTAAGTTTGAATTTGCAACAGAATTGGTGTGCAACCTGCCTTCAACAAAATTGAAGATTGATTCTAGATTGAAAAATATTCCTTCTTGGTTCTCATTGATTCTGGAAGAAGGGTTTTATAACACAATACCATGAATGCTAACATTCAGGCTTTCCTGGGTTAATCTACCGTATTATTACAAGCAGTCAATCATATGTCCAGATCTGGTCTTCCTACTAGATTTATTAGAATAAATTTATAAATAAATCAATAAATTTACAGATTAAATTAAAGGAGATACAGATAATTGCAAAGGCATCCTGTTGTGGAAGTTTATTTTTAGTTATGTATAAAATAATTGTTTTATATAGTGTTTGGAAAAAGGACGCCTAGGCTCTGACATTTCATATCATCAGCAGGTGTTGGATGTATGTGAGGGATGTTTTATTGCTCATGATCTGCATATGCTATCAGTAGAACACCTATGGAGTTCTGTATCAATAAAAACCACCTGAGCTTAGATGCTTGTGGTTCCATGGTCAAATGGCACTTTGCCATGATAGCGGTTCCCTCTGCTCAGGTCTGGCAGGGTTTGTACCTATGAATATGCCTCCATGTCTTCCTTGATTAATCATACTACAGGCATACAACTACACATAACATATTTATAGATTCAAAGGTGATATACTTAAAATTTTATACTACCTAAAGAGATTACAGATGTAATCTATCTATACAGACTGTAATTACAGATATAATGTAATCCTTTAAAAATACTAATAACATTCTTCACCAAAATAGAAAAATAATCCCAAAATTTGTATGAAATGACACAAAAGTTCAAAGTAGCCAGAGTAATAATGAAAAAGGAAAAGTTGTAGACAACAGACTTCACGGATGAAAATTATATTACAAAGCTTTAGATACCAGTCATAAAACAGACATGTTGAGTCTTAGAAGAAGATAAAAATATATCCAGTATATATATGAAATATGTACAATGTTAATTGTCAGGAAAATGTAAATTTAAACCAACAGTCAATACACCAGCGCACTTCAATAATGATGACTACCATAAAAAGATAAGAAATAATAAATGTGGCAGAATGTGCAGAGGAAAGGGCAAATTGCTATAGTGTTGGTGTGACGTACATTCCTGAAGTCATCTTGAAAACTAGTATAAATAAATATCCTCAAGGAAATTGAAAATAAACTAGAATATGGCTCATCAATTCCTCTAGATATATACTCAAAGGAGGTGAGAGCATAGCCCTGTCAGGATACCTGAATTCTATTTTTTTAATTGAAAATAGTCTTCTTTCATACAATACAACTCAAACACAGTCTTGCCCCCCTCCACTCCTCCCAGTCTTCCTTTACTTTCCCTCTCCTCCAAATCTACTTCCCCTCCACTTCCCTTCAGAAAAAAGCAGGACTCCAAGAGACAATACCAAAACATGACAACACAAGATACAATAAAACAAGGTAAGCCCTTATATTGAGGCTGGACGAGGCAACCCAGTAGGAGGAAGAATCCCACGAGTCAGCAAAAGAGTCAGAGACATACCAACTTCCACTGTTAGGAGTCCCACAAAACACCAAACTAACCGTCATTGCATATACCCAGAGGACCTAGGATATACCCATGCAAGCTCCGTTCTTGTCTTGTCACTTTAGTCTCTGTGAGCCCATGAGTCCTGCTTAATTGGCTTAGTGGGCCATGTCCTCCTGATGTTCTCCATCTCCTCTGGCTCCTATCATTCTTCCTCCCTCTCTTCCCCAGGGTTCCCTGGGCTCCAGTGGGAGGAACCAAATGGAGACCTCCAATTTAGACTCTTTCTCCACATAATGTCTTGCTATGGGTCTCTGCACCCCTACCCATCTTCTGTTGGAGGAAGCCTCTCTGGTGACAATTGTACAAGGCACCAATCTGTGAGTTTAGCAAAATATCATTAGGAATCAGTTTACTTGAATTCTATGTTTATAGCAGTGCTATTCACAGTAGACAAGGAATAAAAACAACCTAAGCATCTGTTGATGGGTAGATAAAGAAAATATAGTACTAAAGGAGAGTGAAACATTTTCAGCTTAAAATAGAAAGCACAGGAAAAAAATATCACATGATTTCACTCACATATTGATAGAAGCAAAATATATAGACAGAGTATAAAATAATGACTGTCAGGGGTAGTTGGGGAGAAAAGTATAGGATGTATGTTCAAGGATATAACAACAGCAGATATGTAAGTATAGAGAGTTAAAATATAATATGAGAAGCTTCTGAATTATGGTTCTGAATATTGTATTGATAAGAAAAAGACAATCTGTATTTAAGATCTAAGTCATTAATTTATAGTTAATGAAGTCATATGGTTTTGGACATTTTTGATAAAGAGATTTTAGCTGACCTTGTCACTTATAAAAAGTAATTACATTCAAAGCTGGATATGCTACTTTACTGCAGCTGCTATCCTATTATCTATGTGAATCCTGTAACATCAAATTCTAAGCCCCAAATATTCACAACAATGTTTGTTAAGCAAATCAAGGAATATATACAGGTAACATTAAAATTACTAGTGACTCTAATATTCACAATTTTTATCCCCAAGTTGAAAAGCAACAGAGAACTGAACATAACATCCTTTTATTTAGGAAGACAAACACTTTATCTTTTCTCTCCTATTTCTCTTTAATTAAAAGATTTTATAGATGGCACAAAAATGACTGGCTTGCAAAGATTTCATATACTTTTCTTGAGGCTACTGCAACCCCAAAGTAGATTATGGACTACTGAATCCTTGCAATCATATCTGAATCAAGGATTGGGCCTTCCATTTGCTTAATGTGTGGTTACTTGGAATTTTACAAATGGACAATATTGAAATAATGAAGTATTTGGAAATTCTTAGCTATACATAAATAAGCATATGCTATGTTTTATGACCCTGTATTTTCTTGTGATATAAAAATTCCATTGTTCCAGTTTACTTTTTTTTGTGGTGTATTATGATTTAGGTCACTTAGTTCATCATTAGTGCCTCAGATACTGAGTTACTAATATTTCTAGAGAAGAGGAGTGTTTTCATGAATGAGAAAGCTCAAGTTATGCTTCTGAATATTTGCCCTGGATATACAAATTAAATTATTATTTATTATGTATGCATGTGTGTTTGCATATATAGTCACATGTGTGTGCATATGCACAGACACACGTGTGTGCATGTGCATATAGAAACTAGAGGACAACCGTGAGTGTCATTTCTCAGGAGCAGATCATGTTGCTTCTTGAGACATAGTCTAGAGCTCCTCAAGGGGTCTAGGCTGACTGGCCTGTAAGCCTCAGGATTCCACCTGTCTATGCCTCTCAAGTGCAGAGATTACAAACTTTCTCTGCTGTATTCAGCCATTTTGTATGGGTTTTGGGCAATAAACTCAGGGCCTCATACTCATACACCAAGCACTTCATTGGCTGGTCCATCTCTCCAACCTCATCAACACAATCTTTAATATTAAGACTCAACCATCCACTGGAATGAGCCTTTCTCATTTGAGTTGGGTACAGAAGTTCTCTTGGTTTCTGTGTACTACTAAATCAGCAGCGTATGTAAGCAACTGTACATATTAGTGGGCTAACCCATTTGTCACTACAGATTTGTATTGCTAGTCCCCATTTCCTAGGCAATGGGGCACAACAAGAATACTGGGATCTCTTGGACAATTTTCCCCTTTTAACACTGATGATATGAGGTTTTGATATTTGAAGATTTACTCCCAGGATTCTATGAATGGAGACAATGGATAGTTTGAGAGTATACTTACTTATTTCATGAACATTGATTAAGTATTATGCCAGAAAAAATTTGGTCAGTGAGTATTGATGATATGCTTTAATGGATGTTTGCATCATGAAACTATGAAAATCATACATAGAAAATTGAATAATTTCTGATTATAACAAATGCTAAGGAAAATTAGAGCAGTTATGTGTGAGAGACTCCTCAAGAGAGGACCCTGGGAGGAGAGATTAGAACTGATACTGGAAGAAACAGTCATGCAAACATGTATTCAAACAGCAGTTCAGAAAACAGTAATTGCAACCTTAGGACTGTGAAATTCTGTCAGATACCAGTTGTAATAGGAATTTGTCTAACACAGTCATTCAAAAATATCTGAGAAAATAATTGCTCATTTTTATGCAGGGCTAAAATTTGGTACTCTGTATCTTTACTGGAACTCAAGTCTTGGATGTAGGACTTACAATTTTATGTAGGGTAATGACTCTGTTTTAGTAAAAAGACTCTACTTTGTACATCACTATTGAATTAAAAATGCCTTTTATATTCATGGTTATATGTCTTAATATTTGCATTGTATATGTTATATATATGCATACATATATATGTATCATGCAGCCCTGAGATAATTGAATCAAAAGTCAAGGAAATGTAGCTAAAATAAATAGGAATTTCTGTCATTACACAAGAATCTAGGGTTCTTAATTTCATGTAGATCTAGATTTAGAAGCTAAATAGCAGCTCTAGGACACTGGTTTTATCATTCCCCATGAAGTAGCAAGTTAGGATGTCTACCCTGAGTAAACCTAGCTTAGGGGTGGGAAGGCAATACCTCCTTCCTGAGAGCTACTGCACATATCCAAAGTGTGTTCTCATTGGTCAGGTCTATGTCATCATTCCATCCCTGTGGCTGGAATACTAGAACTGTTAGCCAGTAGTAGAGATTAGTGCCTTGATTATTGGAAGTTGGGTAGGGTTGATTCCTTAAAACAAAGTGAAGGAATGACTTGGGGACAGTGGCCTGAATCGGTTCTTCCTGTAAACTACAGTTGCTGTTTCCATCTCTGAGGTGAGAGCCTTCCTCATTGTTACACTATAAATGTACCTTTTCAGACTCTGTGAACTCAGTTCTGTCCACTTCTTGCATGCTATTTTCTAAAGGAAACAAAAGATACATTTCTGAGAGAACTCAACTCAAGACACGGAAAAAATGTATGCAATGAACCATCTTTTACAGGAACACCTACTATACCCATGGCTGACCACTTTGGGTATGTCAGACAGCAGTTCCATCTTTTTGCCAAGCTTAGTAAAGGCTGTCAGTTTTTGCTGACACCGATTTTTAAAAAATTATGTCTTGTGAGCTTGGGTGTGGATTTTTCTGCCATGGATAGGGTGCCAAGAACTTGGGACTAGATACTACATGGGTTGTATCAACTGAACAGTAACAACTCAGAAAGATCATATGCCAAGTAGAGGACTTTGAACATTTAATGCAGTGGTTCTCAACCTTCCTAATGCTGCAACCCTTTAATACAGTTCCTCTTTTGTGGTGATATCCATCCATAAAATTATTTTTGTTGCTACTTCATACCTGTAATTTTGCTACTGTTTTGAATTGCAATAAATGACTTACATGCAGATGGTCTTAGACAACCCTTTTAGGGGTTGTGACCCACAGCTTGAGAACCACTGGTTTAGAGTGAGAAGAACTGAATCGTTTTGTTCCTGCAACTGTCTTTAGATTTATTTACTTCTACAGGATGAATAAAGCACTCAACTTTCTGAGTTGCTACTGTTCAGTTGATACAATCCAATAACAATTGAGAAAAGTCCACAGTAACTTCAGAACGATGAGCAGGAATAAGCAGAACTAAATATTTTGTGGACTGCTAAGTAAATAGATGATTTATGGAGGATGATTCTACATGGATATAGATATCTGTAGATCTCCTGACTAGTATTTTTCTAAAGCAGAGATGATGCTAAATAACACGATGAATATACTCAGTGAGATGAGAAGATATGTATACTGACCCTATAATTTTAATGGCCTTTTCTAGATTTAGAATGGTCTACATTTTAAGACAATTAGAAAACCTAAAACACCAGAGCGGCTTTTTTTACTTCCACTATTGATGTATTATAGCAGGTTTTAGCTTTCTTCTTTTGTGAGTGTGTTGATCTGTTTTTGCAAAGGCTTGTTTTAGTGTACCCTGAAGTTCTATGCATTTTCTTAGGGAAGCATTGATGCATGCAAACATGATACAGACAACCTGACAGATATGCCACAGATTGTGAGGTCGATCACTTACTTTATTGATCCTCATGAAGGCTCTCACTCAGGATTAAGAATTCCATAGATTTAAGAGTACCTCTGCCAGAAACAGGTGCAATGGGTAGAAGAAATTAATGAGTTCTGATCAAGGGCTGTGAAAACAACTTATTTCTCCAGGAAACAAAATTAACAACACTTTCAAGTTTTAAGAAACATAGTCCACTGCCTAAAGTTATTTTGGATCTGAAAAATATTTCACTACCATGTCCATCTATTCTAAAACGCTTCACTTCTAACTTTCTTCCAGTTCCAAAATTGTATGACTCATGCTTCTTGCCCACGTCTGCTAATTTTCAGAAAAATAAAGATACGTGTTCAGAGACTCAGAGGACCCAGTCCTGTGCTTTCCTAGTCCTGTAGCCTCTGGAGAACTGTAATTAACCTTAAGGGCCATGCGTTGTTCATTATTCTCCTAGAGTCCAGATTCCCATGGGGTAAGCCTTTTGTGCCTGTCCTTTTACTTGGTATGGTTGAACCAGAAGTTCCAGTATGTCCAGGGAGATTCATTCTGCAGTCAATTCTCAAAACCAGCACTGCTGGCATCTTTTCCTGTTGTTTGGCCTCTTGGCATTGAAAGTTTAGTGGCTGCTTTCCCACATCCAATTTGAAAGAAACATTATACTTGTGCATGGGGTCTGGTTTGCTAATTCTTTACTCTAGTTCAGATTTGTATCTTAAGCACCTGAGCCACTGTTTCCCTACTGTTAAGATAGACCCTGTAGAATCTTACAGGATTAATGAAATTCAGTTCCATGTTCTTTATGCTAATAGGTACGTACATAATGATATTTCTTACTTAGAGGAAAAGGGTTCATGTTTCAGTTGGTTGATTAGTTAATCTGGCTTCCTAATCCCAGCATTTGCAGTGGATTGCTACCTGATGTTCAGAGAGAAATTAAATTATCAGTGATCTAATTACCTTAGCACTTAAATTTGGGCTAAGCTTCAGAAATCATTTTTGTCTTGTGTTCTTACTACCCACCCAAAGACTGGGAGAGACTTGCTTCTGATTTGAGGAATTGTTCAGATATTAGTCCAAATTTTAATTTCTAACAAATTTTTATATGGAAGACAATATCAAAGCTAAAGCCTACCTCACACAAATGATTTGCCAATCTATCTACTTTGTTATTATAATTACTATTAATAAAGTAATTTATTTGCTTTGTGGGAGAAATTTAATTTTTATACTATAATTTAAATGATATTATATTGATAAAATTGTTCTTTCATTTATTTTTTAAATAATATGAGCTAACATTTATTTAATACTTTCTATTTTCAAGAATTTTGTTGTATATGTATATCTATTTATACTCAAATATATGACATATATTTTAAAATTATGTATACCAATATACTGTTAATATTATATGATTATATATAATAGATAAATATGAACTCAATTCTTATGCAGATTGTTGTTCTGTTTCCTTTTATACATAAAAAATTTCAAGCACTAGGTTGACAAGAAATTCTAGGGTTTATGATTCAGTAATCGAAGAACCAGAACTGTATATAGTCATTTAGTTGCCGATCTTCAAGACTATAAATAACCACGCCTTTTCTACTTAGTTGTAACATGTAATTGATACTACAAGTAATTTTTAAATTTTTCTTTTTATTCTTTTCATACATATTTGTATGTGGTGCATGTGTGCATTGTGTGCACGTTTGCATGTCTGCAGGAGTCTACATGTACACGTGTACATGGAGGCCCAAAGTCACTGTCAGGAATTCTTTAGTTACTTTCCACCTTCGTTTTGAGGCAGAATCTCTCATTCAAACCTATATCTCACCTCTATGGCTAGTCTTGCTAGCCAACTTATGCCTGGGATTCTTTGTCTCAGTTTCCCCAGGCTAGTATTATAGATGAGCTACAATGTCTGCCTAGCATTTATGTGGGTCTGGGATTCACTCTGGTCTTCTTGCTTGCAAAACAAGTGTTTTAACTGTTGGGCTATCTCCTTAGCACTCGAAGCTCCTCTTTTCTTATTTATTGGCTTCTCCTCTTCTTTTATTTTTAAGGGATTATTTACATGAAATAAGATTCATATTGTATATGGATCTGGTAGTTTGAATAAGAATGGCCCCTATAGACTTGTAGATTTGAATGCATGGTCACCAGGAATGGCACTATTAGAAGATGTGGCTTTGTTGAAGTAGGTATAGCCTTATTGGAGGAAGTGTATGACTGGGGAGGGCTTTGAGGTTTCAGATGCTCAAGCCAGGCCCAGCGGCTCCCTCTCTCTTCCTGCTCTCTGCCAATCCAGATGTAAGATCTCTTGGTTCCTTTTCCAGTCCCATGTCTGCCTGAGCACTGCCATACTTTCTACAATAATGGACTAAACCTCTAAACTGCAAGCCAGCCCAAATTAAATGCTTTTCATTATAAGAGTTACCATGGTCATGATGTCTCTTCACAGCAATGGAAACCCTAAGACAATGAATTTTGAAAACTGTTGACCATTATTTAACCACAATGGAGATACAGGATATTCCATCACTCTAAACTTTCCTCATTCTGCCTTGTTCTCATCTTTGTAGTCAGTCCTTAACTGAAGCTCCTGACAACTGGATACACATAGTCTGAACTTTCCAAAGCATTTTTCTTGTAGAAATCAGTCAGTCTTTAAGGCAACTCTAGTAGGCTAGGGCTTATGGCACGGGCAGGGGCAGAACAATCAGTTACCCCACTGCACAGTAGGGAATGGATCCAGGGATCTGAATGCAAGTAGTCTAACTTCTGGCCCTGTACTTTGAACTAATTTTCCACCACCTTCTTTAAAACTAAAAATAAGGTAGAATGAGATGTCTTATGAAAGGCAGCAATTAAATATATTGATCAACTACTGTAGGCCTGGCTCTGGGTTATAACTTCAGCCAATCTTATTTTTTCCCAGTTATAATAAAAACACTCACCTAATGGAAAAGAAGATTAAAGTTTTAGATATTAGTCTCTTGGAGACTTATTCCTGAGATATAGCCATAACCTTCCCAAATGAAAACTTCAATCTGAACCATATGATTCTAAAACTCACACAAATTCCCCCATATCATAATACTACTTGCTTGTTTTTTGTTGCTGTTTTGAGATGGGGCTCTTGCTATGCATTGGCCTCAAATTCATCATTCTTCGGCCTCAGTTTCCTTAGTCCTGTGATGACCAGTGGGTCCTGCTACACTCAGCTTCATATTGTGCTTGAATTTCTTTTCATGGATAATACTTTTCCTGATAACTGTCATCAAGTTCAGTACAAAGAATAATGTATTCGGGTTATTACGTGCTCATGATACCATGCTTAGCAGCAAAACTAAACTAGCATTCCCTTTGTGGAGGGAAAATAGAAACATGTAAATCCGTGAATGATATCAATGGCAATAAAAACTAAGTGGCAAAGAATTCATCAAATAATAAGCAAGTCAAGCTGGTGGTAGAGTCCTGCAATCCCAGGATACTGAGGCAGGAAGATCACAGGTTAGAAGCCTGCTGGGGCTCAAGAGCAAATTCACCATGGGTTATGTTATGAGACCCCCTGTAAAAATATAAAGTAAAACCACCAACAACAAAAAGAGATGGGGGTGCAACTCAGGGGCAGAACACTATCTTAGCACGTGAAAGGCCCAAGGTTTAATCCCCGATACCACATACAAAACAGAATCAACGAGAAATGAAATAATTAAAAACTATAGTTGACACTACTTAATTGGTCTTTTATTAAGAAGTTTCCAAAACATGCTCATATATGCATTTGAATTTCCTAAATATATAAATGCATACAGTATCATTTAGTTCAAAACTTGTCTTTGATAAATGGCTTTCTTAATTAATCTTCACTAGGAATGATATTAACAAGCATCATATACTTCTATTTTGAAAGCTTATTTATAAAAACAGAATTGCTTTCGTTTTGTGATATAATGGTCCTTTTTCTTAACACTCATTTGAACATCAGCCTTTCTGAATGTGTTTAGTCCCTTGCATCAGTCTATGCATCTGTGCACACCTACGAGGTAGTAATGCTGCTTATACTCAGGGACACAATATTTACCAGTAACTTCAATGGCTGTCAATGTCTCATCACTCATCTTTTGTGTTTTCAGCTGCCCTATCAAGAAAGATGCTGATTCAAATATTCTCCAGTGCTTTTGGTTTGAACCTGAAGGTCTTTTGAAAACAGCTAAGGAGGAGCTAGAGAGATGGCTCAGCAGTTAAGAGCATTGCTTGTCCTTCCAGAGGACCTTGTTTTGGGTCTCACTACCTGCCAACATGGCTTCTCACAGCTATCTGAAACTCCAGTTTTAGGGGATCCGAGGATCTGGCACTTTCTTCTGGCCTCCATGGACACCAACCAAGCATGTGCTACACAGGCATAAATGCAGACCCAAAACCCCATAAACATATCATTTAAAAGCAGCAACAAAAATAACAACAACAGGACATCAAAGGCAAGTTGTGTAGTATAATGAATAGAAAACTCATGAGTTCTTAAGAAATGTGAGGTACTTGTTGGTTCTCATGTAAAATCTGCAGAATCTCTGGAAAAGCTTTGAAACATTCTGTAGCTGGCCTTGTAATAACTTTCACTATGTTGTGTATTAACTAAAATTATGGATTTTTGGTCAACAAATTTTGCTCATTTGTTTCCCCCATCCCTCCTTTTATTGAGAGTATATTGTTTTCTCATACAGGATATCCTGATTATAATCCCCTCCCTCTACTCCTACCCTCACTTTCAGATCCACTCCTCTTTTGTCTCTCATTAGAGGTAACAAAACATAACAAAATAAAATGTAGTAAGATAAAACAAAAACTGTTATGTAGAAGTTGGACAAAACAAACAGAAGGAAAAGAGACCCAAGAGAAGGCACAGAGACCCACTCATTCACACACTCAAGATTCCCATAAAAATACTAAACTGAAAGCTTTAATAGATACAGAGGACCTGGTGCAGACCTATGCCGGACCCCTGCATGTTGCTTCAGTCTCTGTGAGTTCATATGAGCTTTGCTTAGTTGATATGGTTGGCTTTCTTCTACTGGTGTCTTCTATCTTGGTGATCATTTTTATTCTGGGGTCAACAGAGAGTAAATCCTCAGACTTTGGAATAATTTGTTCATTAAGTTTATAAATGCAGCCATTTTCAATAAATGGCCTTGTGTTATTTCAATTGGTTTTGTTATATATAACTCCCCAAGTTATAATATGAATTACTTAAAAAATAGTGTTCCTTTGAATATTTTCTTCTTATTCAACAACAACAACAACAATTTCATTTTTCTTATTACTACACTTTTTGGCTATTGTTTTTATTCTTTTCCTCATTGTAAGTAAAGTCCAATACATGGAGAGAATCATAAACTATCTTAAGGTCTTAAGATGATATTTTCTAAAGAAAAAATATCTCTGTAAACATATCTAATCATTTATTTTACTTAGTTTTGACAGACAATATTTATATTAGTTTGGGTTTCTATTGCTGCAACAAAACACTATGACCAAAATGCAAGTTGGGGAGGAAAGGGTTTATTTCAGCTTATACATTCCTATTGCTGTTATCAACAAAGGAAGCCAGGACAGGAACTCCAACAGGGTAGGAACCCTGAGGCAGGAGCTGACACAGAGACTATGGAGGGGTGCTGCTTACTGGCTTGCTCCCATGGCTTTGTTCAGCCTGCTTTCTTAAAGAGCTGAGGACCACCAGAACAAGGATGGAACCACTCACAATGGGCTGAGTCCTCTCCCATTAATCACCAATTAAGAAAATGCCTTACAACTGGATCTTCTGGAGACATTTTCTCAGCTGAGTTTCCTCCCTTAAGATAGCTGTAGCTTGTATCAAATTGACATAGGCATTGCCAGCACAACTGATCCACTGTCAATTTGACATGCAAACACAACACTATTAAGCCACAATCCTTCCTTTCTCACTTTAAAAATATAAATAATATTAAAATCGCACAGCTTTTAGAAATTCAAATACATTAAAATTTCAGTCCCTA
Organism: Cricetomys ansorgei; assembly: GCA_026225945.1. Lineage (NCBI taxonomy): Eukaryota > Metazoa > Chordata > Mammalia > Rodentia > Nesomyidae > Cricetomys > Cricetomys ansorgei. Next base: position 46,519,889 of record JAMJFZ010000107.1, on the reverse strand, counting down.
TAAAATAGCCAATGTCTTTTAAAATCCAAAGTCTTTTAAAATTCAAGGTCTCTCAACTGTGGGCTCCAGTAAAATAAAAAATAAGTGAAATATTTTCTTACTTCAAGAGGAAAAAAAATTAAGGCATAATCACAATCAAATCAAAGCAAAACCAAACTCCAACTGTCCGATGTCTGGGATTCACTCACCATCTTCTGGGCTCCTCCAGGGGCTTGGGTCACTTCTCCCAAAGCTTTTACCTTTGCAACATAAACACCTTATTGTCAAGGCTCTGGCTGGCTTCACTCCACCACTGTTGCTGTTCTTGGTGGCTATTCAGTGGTACTGGTATCTCCAAAGCTGCTGGGGCTCCTTGCTGCAACTGGGCTGCACTTTCAACAATAGCCTCTCATAGGTTCTCTTCGTAGTATCCAGCCTCACCTCTGCATGATCCTTTCAATCCTGGGCCTTCAATTGTCACAGAGGCTGCACATTTACCTCTTCTGGCCTCTCACAATGCCAAGCCTCAGATGCTCTCCATGACCCCTTCATGCCTTCAAAACCAGTATCACCTGGTGACTCTTATAAATTCCCAACCTTGGCAACCACTGGAACACAGCTTCTCTGTGCTCTCTGGAAACATTACCCAGAAGATTTCACCTCAGAGATGCTGATCTCTTTTTAATCACTGATAATTTCTTAGCTCTAGCTAACCAGCATCAATTGCTCCAGTAACACAAAGGTTTCACTTCAATGGTGCTGGTCTCTTGTTAATTGTGGTTGACTCTTTAGCCCCAGCTGACCAGAATGCAGAATCTTAATTCAAAATAGAAAACAGCCCTGATAGAATCTTGAAACTTCCCTCTGAAACTTCACATTCCAGGCCTCTATTATCTGCACTGCTCTCAACATTCTTATCTTCTAAGCTCTTCAAGAACATCCCACTGGGCTCTCAACACTCAATGGACAAAAGTTCCAAATTCCTTCCATAATTCCCCCAAAACATAGTTATGTATATTACAGCAATACCCCACTACGCTGGTACAAACTTGTTTTAGTTAGGGTTTCTTTTGCTGTCATGAAATGTCACGACCAAAAAGCAAGTTGAGGATGACAGGATTTATTTGGCTTATAATTCTATATTGCTGTTCATCATCAAAAGAAGTCAAGACAGGAACTCAAACAGGATAGGAAGCTGGAGGCAGGAGCTGATTCAGAGCCCTCGGAGGGGTGCTGTGTTATTGCTTACCTGGTCATGGTGTTTTGTTGCAGCAATAGAAACCTGAGACAATGTTCAAATGAACTTAAAATGGCATAAACTGGCCATAGTCATGTAACTATCAAAATAATAGTTCAAAGGTATAGAGAGATAATTCTATAGTTAAGAATACATAGTACTCTATGTCCAGGAGATTTGACACTCTTTCCTTGCCACTGTGGGAACCTGGAAAAGTGTTCACACCCTCCCACATGGAAATAAAAATAAGCATTTAAAAACATAATTTTAGAGGTAAAGAGTTGGCTCATCAGTAAAAGCACTGGCTATTCTTCTGAAGGACCTGGACTTGATTCCAAATACCTACATGGTAACTCATAGCTCTTTGTAACACCAGTCACACAGGATCTGCAACCTCCTCTGGTCTCCACAGGCACCAGATACACATGTGTGGTACACACTTACATTCAGCAAAGGACCCATTCACATAAATAACAACAGATGAACAAAATTATATTATTTGCTTTATATGCTTGTGATGAAAATTCAATCAAATTAGATCTGACAACACTGAGCAAAACTAGTATGTAAGAGACATGACCGTTATAAACAGATAGTGTATACATGCCATCTGTAACTAATAAAACATTTTAAATAAACTATGATTATTTATTATATAATCATGTTTTCATGTCCTCTTATTTAGTAGATTTAAATTTCATTTATATAAGATAAATCAAAAATATATACTCTCCAGATTGTTATTCAGGTTATGGAAAGAGCAGAAGTATATTCTACTTGGTATAACTTTTATAAAAGAGAAATTACATCTACATTATATAACCATTCATTCAATAATTAGTGTCTGAATCCCATTTTTAGACCAGATCCATTTCTAGAACAAAGGGTATACAGGTTAGGAAAAGATTCAAATGTCACTGAAACTATAAAAGAAAGCATGCATTATGGCTCTTTCTAGAGAGAAACAGGAATGTAATTAAATGACACAATTGTAAGTACTATGTTGCAGACTATCACAAGGATGAACAGTAGAGTTTGGAAGGATACCAGCTGTTATTTAAGTATGGGAGGGAACACTTGTCTTGACAAAGTTATATTTGCTAAAAAGGACCAAAGGAAATGAGGGAGAGCAAAGCATGGCTTCTGAGGAAATAGGAAGTGCAGATTATCTAAGGTGGGTATGTCTAGATGCCAATATGGCTGAACAGACAGAGCAGATGGAAAATTAATTCCAAGAAGTTGAAAAAAACCATTAAGTAAAAATGGCAGCTTGAGATAATTAAAATTTGTACTTTTTTTTATAGTCCATTTGAATTTTGGAGCTCATTCCTCAGGGTAGACATATACATTTCTTTTGGAAAAATGTAAGAACAGATTGGTACCCGCAAGGAAGGCTAACTCTGACTGAGGGTGCACCTTCAAGAATGATATAAAAAAGACAAGTCTTTATAATATTAAATCCTTGTTGACATTTCTCAGACAAGATGCAGAATTAGAATATAAATATGACTCTGAAGGCTTTCCTACTTACTAAGATTATCAGAGCCTTTGTTTGAAGAACATTTTACATTGCACATATTACTACATATCATTAGTTTTGTTGGGTTTTTATTCATGTTCCCTTTTGGAAAATAATTGGGCTTTGAAATTCATAATTAGGTATTGTGCTGGTTAGTTTTTGTCATCTTGACATAAATTTTAATGTATCTGGGAAGAAGGAATTTCAATTGAGGAAATGCCTCCATCCGACTGTCCTGTGGGCATGACTGTTGGGGTGTCTTCTTGATAAATGATTGATGTAGTAGGGCCCAGCCCTCTGTAGGTGATGCCATGCCTAGGCAGGTAGTACTGGGTTATATAAAAAAGCAAGTTGAGCAAGCTATGGAGAATGAGCCAGCAAGCAGTATCCCTTCGTGGTCTTTGTTTCAGTTCTTGCCTCCTGATTTCTGCTTGAGTTATTACCCCAACTTCCCTCAATATGATTATGATATGGAATTATAATCCAAATAAACCAATTCTTTCCCAGGTTGCTTTTGGTCAGTATTTTATCACAGGCACAGAGAAGTAAACTGGAACAGGTTCTCAACTGTCAAATTTATTTTCTCTAATGAATTGCTTACACCATACATTTGAATGCTAGATATCTCATTTGATTCTAAAACAGTATATTCTGTGAAATCTTAAGAAAGGAAGCAGGGCACTATATTTTAAAGTTTCTTGGCCTTCTGAAATCTTTTATGAGCTATATCTCTGTGAAAAGGGCCATTTAAGCCTTGAATACTGAGCATTTGTATTCTCTAAAAATGTTCCCAAGCCTATAGCAATATATTATGTGTACATTTGAAATGCAGTTCCACACTTCATAAACCTATGTTCTGTGTTAAACTTCATCTGGGGAAGTCTGTATCAGTTTTCTAAGGTGTAAAGTGATGGAAAAAATGAATTCTGTTTGAACTGATGTTAGGTTACTTATGAAATGGCCTCTGGGGACAAGAAAGAGTGTGGCTAGAAACCTATGTCTGGGAAGTAGGCTGGGATCTGTTAAGCATTACTTCCAGATAAGATGAATGGGCTGGGTCATGAAATGACTGCAAGAGTATGAAACATTAGTCCAATGTGGAAGACATTGTACTTGCGAATTATCTACACAGGGATTTCTTCTTTCCTGACAAGGGGGTTTCCTGCTCTTAAAGTATCTATTCTGATTTTCTATTTATTTGTTTTTAATGTAATCCAGAATCTTGTTAGTTTAAAGTGAGAAAATCAGTATTAACTTCCCTTGTGCTAACATTTCCAGTATTGACCTAGGGTTAAAGTCCAAAGGGTCTCAATGCTGGAAGTATATCTGAGAAGGAATGGAACCTGTTTCAAGGGGGAAGAACTGGGGGTGGGGGTGATATAGTGAAAACCCTGCTACCCTTTGACTACATGATTGAATTTTCATCATGAGTGTTATAGCTTTCTCTTTTTATTCTGAGGCTAAAATATGTGATTCTGTCATTATACACAAAATTCTGGAAGCATGAGTAGTCCAGAGTAAATTTACTTTTCTCTCCAATAAACACACTGAGGAAATCACTACTCCCTGACAGAAATAGGTTGATTTTTAGACTTATAACTTCACATTTATTTCTTCCCTATGGAGTATTGTCTGATGTGTCTTTTTAAAATGACTTCTATTGTGTTTAGTCTGAATAAATTAAATATGAAAAAAATCCCACATTTCTGCCACTACAGGAGTATTTAAAAACATTTTTAAAGTTTGTCACCCCTTTGCAAACTATTTACATTTCCCCCCTCTGAACAGTAAATTTAAATCTTGAATAGTAAATGTTTCTTCTTGAATGCTATTTGAACTTAATATTATCTAATGATTATGGTGATTTTTTTTCTGCTGAAAAATGAAATCAGTAAAGGTGAAATAGGTGGCGTTCTAACCCAAGTGTTCATGAGTTCTGCTCATTCTTTGTGTTCTTTTTCAGAAGAATGCTGGGAGGACCATCTGGCATTATGATTTCCTCCTCTCAGATGCAGGATGGCCCAGAAGAAAAACTCTTTTATTGCCTTGTTAGGTTGGAGTGCTGTAAGGATACACCAAATTTCTATTCTGAGCTCAACAACCTTGCCAGAATTGCCACCTGTTGGGCCAAATCAAGTCATTAACATGACCTTGATGGGAATTTTGAGTAAAATTTTGATGAAGCAAGAGAGGGGGAGAAGAGAGAGACAGAATGGATGAGAAGAGGAAGAGAAAGTGGGACAGGAGATGTAGGCAAAGACGAAGAGGAAAGGAGCAATAGGAGGAGAAGAAAGTAAGGCAGGAAGTGGAAGTAAGAAGAGAAAGGAAAACAGAAAAGGAAGGGAATGTACAGGAGAAAAAACTAAGAAAATAGTTTCTTTGACCGGAAAGATAAAAACAAACCAACATTTTATGTATACATGTCAAAAATCTGATAGCAAAGCTAATCACAGAAAACCCAAGACAAAGTGTCCATTATTTTGATAATATGAAATGCTGTACATGCACCCTTGGGAATTTTCCTTCGCTGATGTGGGCTCTGGACTTGGGTAGACTTTTGCTAACTTGTTGGTCCTCTGAGTACAGAAAACCCAGTTAAGCTGTTGATTTGGTGACTTACTTTGAATGGCTCCTGGGTGTTTACTTCAGAGCCAGGCTTCCATGTTTCAGAAGCCATTTTCATTTTATAGAGATGTGCTGTCCAGAGGACCTCAAAGAGAAGTTTCTGGCCAAACTCTTCCTACAGCTTCGTTTCCTGTGTGTGATTTGTTCTGGAGTCTGGGATTAAACCCAGCACCTCGCACATGCTGCTCAGGTGCTCTACCACTGAGCTCCAGCCCTTCTATTTCTTTGCTAATGCAGTTCTTTCCAAGATTTCAATGATGTGTCTTTATATTTTCTCAAATGGATTCATTGACTATGGTACAACCAATTCCTTCTCATGTAATAGAAATCCTTATCCTTCCAATTACCATACACTGATGTTTTTTTGCTTCTTATGAAAGAGCCAAATTTGGTTCAAAATAGTGGAGGCTTGTGAAACAGCTTGCAATCACGATTTCTTTTTGCTTTATATTCAAATGTAGAGCTACATATGTGGCAATTACTCATGTTTAGATACTACACCACCACACAACCTTTAAGGCCCCAGGGTTTGGCCTGTTCACTTTTGATCTCTGTCACACCAAGCATGTGGTGGGATTTGTTAGTATTTTCTGAGAGAGGCTTTTCCTATCTGAGATCTCAATGAATGATTATTTAGGTTAGTTGCCCCACTTGAAAGCATATAGCAGGAAATGAGCACCAGTCAGAGAGAAGCCAACAAGAACATAAAAGAAAAAATGATGTGCACATACTTTGAGAAGATGCATCTTCTTATCATGGGTCTTATCTGGGCTTAAAACACAGAAACATCTTTTCACCAGTTGATGAATTGTGGAAGGTGACAGGCAATTTTCACAAAGGACAATCTTTTCCACAATTTTTGGAAAATAATTTATTTCCAACACATGTCACATGTTGAATAGCTTAGTTTTTGGCTGTTGAGTGAGAAAATATGTTGGAAAAAGAAGTTGTGGTATTGTATGGTAGGGTAACTACCAGAAACGCCAAGGAGCTCTATATTACAAATAGCTAGAAGAACGGATTTTTAAAGTCTTCATCAAGAACTGGTAGATGTTGGATACACAGAGATACTCAACCTTATTTAAACACTGAACAATATATATACGTATTGGAAGTTCACGTTGAAGAATAAGATGTACAGTGCTGTGCTGGATAGTTTTATCTCAACTTGACACAAACTAAAGTCATCTGAGAAGAGGGAACCTTAATTAAGAAATGCCTCCGTAAGTTCGGGTTTCAGGCAGGCCTGTAAGGTATTTTCTTAATTAGTGATTGGTGTGAAGGGCTCAGTCCATTGTGGGTGGTGACATCCCTGAGCTGGTGGTCCTGGGTTCTATAAGAAAACAGGCTGAGCAAGCCAGTAAGCAGCATTCCCCTATGACCTTCGAGTCAGTGCCTGCCTCCAGGTACTTAATCTGATTGAGTGCCTGTCTTGACTTCCTTTGAAGATGAACAGTGATGTAGAAGTATAAGCCAAATAAACCCTTTCCTCCATAACTTGGATTTTGGCCATGGTGTTTCATCCTAGCAATAGAATCCCTGACTAATACAAGTGCTTTGATATCGTCATCACAAATAATCTCTTGTAAGCACTATATTCATCTTCATGTCTTGGTTACATTAAACTAAAATAAAAGATGGTTATTTCATTGGCACTTTTATACTAACCAAGCTTCATATCTGATTAACACTTAGTCCTAGCATTCTGTAGTAATTGTTTAAAATTTATTATTAATATAATATATAATATGCATTATTGTATATATTATGCAATACATATTTGTAGATGAGACACATGGAAGACTAGACACATGGAAAACATTTTAGAATCTCTTTTGAAAGAGCAAACGAGGATCAAAGATACTAAACAACTCTTAGACACAGCATACTGCCTAACATTGATTAACAGAATATGCTCTGATGTTAATGACATCAGGAACACTAAGAAGAACTTGTCTCATTTTCTCACATCCTGGAAGAGCTCGATGCCATTCTTTTCTGATACACAGATGCTTTGACTAATGGTTAGTATCTTGGAACATCATCTGTTTTTGTCCCAGAAGTAATATGCCCCATAAACTTATATTCTTTCAATGACTAGTTCTTGGAATTTGGGGCTCAAACATGGCTTCATAGATATTAGGTGATGAATAACTGAAGGAGCTTCAGGAAGTAGAATTGTTAGGAGAAGAAAGAGGACAGGAAGGATGAAGGAAGAAAGTTTGGGTAAAGACGCAATCAGACTTAAAGGGTTGGTTTTTAATAATGCAATCAATTCAGTATGAGTTTTTTATCTTAACCATTGTCAGCAAAGGGCACCCAAAACGACATTTATACACACAGATTGAGTCATGGAAACCAATTTACTTCATTTTTGTTCTTTCACCCATTTTTCTATGTTAATACCCCTGTTGATTTGAACACAGCTTTGAATGCTGACAAGAAATCAGTTTGAAAGTAATAATGAAGTCATGCAATTTGTTTCTTTAATGAACACTTACTTCTTTTCAAAGTAGTTGTTTTTTTAGAATTCAGTTAACCACAATTTAAATACAGCAAGATTTAAATTAAGTTCAAATGAAGAAACGAAAAGAAAGTAAATCTTATCAGGAGTTGAATTATTGGTTACAACGCACTGTATATCACACACAAAGTTTTTCAAAGCAATCTAGTTAAAATACATAGTACTTTTAGACAAGAGCACTACTTTTATAATATAATAACATTCTTTAACTTTTTATATTACTTTAGAATGGTGTGCATTAAAATTGTTAAAAGATTATTTAATCATCTAAATATATATTATATAATACGAATATATGTTTATTATATATTATATATTACATATATAATTATATACTTATTATTGTATATATATTATATATATATATTATAAATATATACAAATGTTATTTCAGTATGGAGGAAAGGATGCTTTGGGGATCAGTTAACATTCTCTACACTAATCAGGTTGTGAGTGGGAATGTCAGTGTATAGAGCTGCCTTATCAGTCTTCACAGCCTGTGCTGATCTGATTATTTACTATGTCCTTGATATGACACTGATTATGGAGGGGAGTTGGGTGTGGAAAGGAAGTCCAGTGAGTTCAATGATGGGGAGTTGTGCCTCCCCTTGCTGGACTATCAGAAAAGTCTTGACAGTCTCTCTCATTTGCTACTTTGTGTATTTCTTTGAGTGATGTCAGATTAGTTTACATGTATATAGGGAAGTTAAGTGTGGCCATTCGTTTTGTAGGTTTCAGTTATGATTTATCTGCTAGAATTTTCTAGAAAGGAAGTGATATAGTGAGAAAGGCCTGCCAAAAAAATTCCCACGGAGGTTTATTAATCAGCTTCACTTTAACATATTAATAAGGAATTAATCCTTATAAGCACTTGATTAATCCATAATAGCCAAGGAAAGGAACAGTTATAAGAAATCAGAACTAATTAATATACTAATATCTGATATATTGCTGAACATTTACATGTCCAAAAAGTAATTTGAGAGTTTCTTCCATTTAGAAAATGACTTAACATATGGTTAATTTGAATAGAACACTCATTTAGAGAGTTTAAGCATGTTTTGATTTTTACAAGACTTCTCAGTAATGGACCTATTGGGAAAAGACAATATAAATATGTAAACACAGGTATGAAAAGGTTAGTTGCATAGAAACATAATCCAAAACTCTCAAGAGACAATACTATAATTGCAGATGAGCTTTGAAAACGTCTATATTCAAGATCAGAATTCTTATATTCAGATCTTATATCATTATATTATGAAAGAAGTTGATTTCTATCCCAAAACTCTGGCCAGAAAATGAAATGGTAAGATTTTTTTTCTAAAGGAATCATGGGAAAATCCAGATCGCTTTTCCCTGAGGGAAGATCATTAACTATCAAGCACATTGACTTTACTGGTAACAAAGAGTAAGAGAATGATGCTCTTGATGGCCTGCATTCCAGCATGTGATTCTAAACAAACAGATCTATTAAACCAAAAAAGAATAAAAAACAGATCACAATTTGACTTCATGAAATTTGGTATACAATATATAACAACAGAGTACTGAGTCATAATTAGTGAGAAATTTTCTGGGGAAGATATGAGAAGGATTGCTTTGTCTAATGTCATTTTGATTCACTCTTTCAAGGAGCAAGATTATGTGGGTGACTCATTAAGCAAGACAGTGTAAAAAGAATTGTCACTCATAGAGGGATAATCTTGTATTTTTAATGCCTCTCCTTTTGAATTTAGTGCCTTGTGAAAATATGTCCATTGTTTTCATGTCATCCGCTAAGGACAGGATGTTTTTATGAATTAAGCAAGAACCTGGATATGGCAGACGTTTGTCTACTAGCCATGATGGAAGAACATCCAGTGCAGCAATGACCCTTCAGAAAACACCTGGAGAGGAAAAACAAATTCCTGAAATTCATCTCCTTGGAGGTAATAGAGTACCAGTGAGCCCAGGCTTTGAGAAACAAGGATCAGAAGAGAGAAAGGAGTCTGAACAAGAATGCAGCATCCTTCAGGCTGTCTCACCTAGGTCTTTTGCTGATACAGTTGCTGGGGTTGAGGGCAGGTGGAATACTGGGAGGAACTGAGGCGTCTTGACAAGCATGGCTTATGAGAGGTGGAAAACACCAGACAAGATTTGGGCAGTCTCATGGCTGTGGACTGAAATGAGAAAATGAAATACAAAGTCTGAGGCTGCCAAGGCAATAGGAAGCAGAGATGCCAAAAACCTGGAGAGAGCAGAGCAAAGTAAATCTGACACTTGTGTGTTTTCCGTTGAGTCATTTGCTGAATTCTTAACGTGTTGTCTAGCAAACTAAAAAGCCAATGACAAAGAAGCTAAAAACAGGGTAGTGTTTTTTAATTCCGAAATATTGAAAGAATTAAACTTGAAATTTAGGAATTGTTTACTAAATAACAAGATTTTTTTGTTTGTTTGTTTGAAACTGGAAGGGTTCCTCTGAAAGAAACTGACTTCACGTCAAAACAGCCTGGTCTGTCTGTTAGACAGAAGGGATATGCTTTGCATTCTGGCATCTCTTTGCCAAAGCATGGAATGAATTGTTTCTGGGAAAGAAATACCCAAAGCTTTTCTCATGTAAAATGCCTGCATTTCATATAAACTACTGTGAATCACAAAAATTAAATAAAAGTAGATGGTAAAATAGATTCACAACTGATGTAGATATTGACATAATTGGACACAAGTTTAAAAATAGTCCTATTTTGTATGATCAGGAAAATGGAGAATAAGGTATAGAAATTCACACTAAAACTTTAATATATAAAAAGAGACAAAATAGAAATTCTATAACTCAAATACATAATACTGAAATTAAGGATACAGGGAGTGTACTTGCTAGTAGATTGAACATAACTGAAGAAAAAATTATGAACTGGAAAGTCAGATGCTTAATAAAATTTTCCATTGGAAGTTGGAGATAGCCAAGCAAATAAAAGCACATGCTACTCTTGCAGAAGACCTGTACTCCGTTTGCAGCACACACATCAGGTGACTCACAACAGTGTGCAACTCCAGTTCCAGGATTCAGTTGCCCTTTTTCTGGCCTGTGCAGATGCCTGCGCACGAGTGGTGCAGAGTCATACACTGAGGCCAACACTGATACACAAAAAAATACATAAATTGTAAACAGCAACAACAATAACAAATTCCTCAATAGAAACAGGGAGAGTTCAAGAAGGAAGCAGAGTGCTGATGCTTTTAAAGAATATATAGTGTAGAGAGAAAGTTTAGGCACATGTGCCTGAGCTGATCCTGTTGGCGCATGGCTGTAATCTAAGTTACTCTACTCAGGAGATTAATGCAGAAGGATTTTGTGTTTAAGATCTTCCTTTGATAGAGAATGAATTGAAAGCCATATTACAAGGGTAGAGGAGGCTCATCAGTGGGGCTACATGCTGAGTGCTCATCACTCCCTGACCCCTGGGAAGGTCTAAAAGCCGTATTACAAAAATGAGTGAGACCCTGTCACAAAAATAAAAATTAAAAAGGGGCTAGTGAGGTAACTCAGTGGTAGAGCACTTAGCTAACATGCACAGGGTTCTAGGTTCAATCCTGAGTACTGGAAAATAAGTATCTATGGATAGCATAGGTCCACAAAGATAAGAGAATTGCAGAAGCCAATCAAGAGACAATACCTGTGAAATTTACGAATTTATGAAAAGAAATTAGTCATAGATGCTGAAAAGTTCTGTGGAACCTCTAAATAATAAATACTAAGAAAAGTACCATTAGCCTATTGATGAACTACACAAGGTACAGAAAGACCGTTTCAACAAACAGCCAGAGAAGAGAGAAATTGTCATCATCAGAACAGCTGCCCATCTGTAATTCCATACTTGGGTAACTTCATAAGTGAGGAAAAGACAAAAACATCCCCAGGGCAGAAAAAGAGAACCGGCCATCAACAGCTCTTCATTAATATAAATACCAAAGGCATTTTTCTTTAAGACTGAGGCAATTTTCTCCTACAGAAATATGAACCATAAGAGAAGGGATTAAGTGCTGATAAAATGGAGGATGCCAAGATGGAGGAGGGGCAATTGGAGAAAGACTGGCCCTGGATGACAAGTTTGTATCTTGCCTCAGTAAATTCATATTATGCAATCCTGAGCCTCAGTATAGTGGCATCAGAATGCAGGGATTTGGGAAGTCATGAAGGTGGAGCCCTCATGCACAGGACTCAGGACCTCAGAACAGATGATGGAGTGTTTGCGTTTTCCTTCTCTGCAGAGTGAGCAGAGAGGATCTGCCAGCCGGTGAGTGAACTTTAACATAAGTCAAATCTTCCAGATTCTTGATATGAAATTCCCAGCCTTTAAGGTAGTAGAAATAATGTGCATTATTTAAGCTACCTTGTCTTTTGCAGTTTGTTATTGTACCCACGCTGATTAAGACAACTCTGAACGTGTGTTCATGAAAAAAGTGTTTTTCTCTTTAGTCACATATGAAGCAAGCACAAATGCTGGACTCAAAATATGGTGAAATGACATATGCAGGAAAATTGATACAAATTTTAAGATTTGACCAAGGTTTGAAACTCCAGTAGCAGGAGGAGCTAACAAGATAGGTTAGGAAAAGTTCTAATAGAGCAAGCATCAAATGAAAATGGAAGCTCCATGGCTCCCTGTCAATGGCCTGCCTCAAAAAGTGAGCTACTACTGATGCTGAACATAAATGTGTAGACTACCCACAGTTCTTCACTAGAGATCAATGTCCTAGGCAATGTTTTCTCATCTCACTGGGGCTTATGCCAAAGATGTAAAGTTTGGTATAGATGCCCAAGCCTTGATGCTTCAAAGTGTATAATTTTCAGCCCCATGCTATAGCAATTGCAATGAGGCCAAAGGGAAAGAGGTAATTATTAAGCAGAGCTGGGGGAATCTAAAGGTAAGAAAAGATTGTCTAGTCCATTGTACCTGCTCTTGAAAACTGCTAATTCTCTTCAGAAGCCCTCGGTCATAATTGTTAAAGATGTTGATGGAGAAGTTCTAAGTGCACTGGTTTTCAGTAGGTTAAAAGTTGACCTACAAGTTGTGGCAGCCAAAGCTCCAGAGTGTGGGGGTCATAGAAAGAACTACCTTAAAGATATGGCTATTGCTATTGGTGATACAGCATCTGGAGAAGACGGGTTGAATCTAAATCTTGAAGGTGCTCAAACTCATGACTCATGAAAAGTTGGAGAGGTCACTGTAGCAAACCTGGCACCATGCTTTTGAAACCAAAAGGCATCAATGTTCAAATTTAAGAACATATTCAAGACGCCACTGAGCAGTTAGACATCACAACTAGTCAATACGAAAGAGAAAAGCTGAGCGAGTAACCGGCTACATCTTCTGATGGAGTAGCTGTGCCGAAAGCAAGAGGGACGAGTGTCTATGTCAATGAAAAGGAAGACAGAGTTACAGATGTCCCCAGCACTACACAACAGCTACTACTTCAACAGCTGCTGTTGAAGAAGCGATTGTTTTAACACAGCACAGCACCCTGCTTTGGTACATACCATCTTTGGTCACATTAAAGCTTGCTAAGGATCATCAGAAAATTGGCATAGAAACTATTTTCTAAAAAGCACTCAAAAGTGCTGCAATGACTATCTCTAAGAATGATGGTGCTTGAAGGATCTTTCATAGTTGAGAAAATTCTGAAAAGTTCTTTAGAATTTGTTTATGATGTTATGTTTGGAGATTTTGTGAATGTGGCGGAAAAGAGAATTATTGATCCAACAAAGGCTGTAAAAAATGCTTTTCTGAAAGCTACTGGGGTGACCTTTCTGTTAATGACAGGAGAAGCTGTAGTGACAGAAATTTCTAGAGAAGAGAGAGATCCTGGAATGGGTACAATGGATGGAAGTGGGGTAGGGTGTGGGGTGTGGCAATGTTTTACCTCCTAGAACAGTGCTTTGCCCTTATCAATGAACTCTGACAAGAAGCTCAATGCAGGTTCTTTACCAGTTACTTCAGAGAAGTCAGTCGAAGAAAATGACTGATGAAAAGGCTTTCTGATCACTATACTCATCAGTTACTGGGTTCAGTTGACAAAATATAGTAGTTTGCTGCTGTCATTATCCATGACTACTGATAATTTATTTTGTATTTTCAAATAATGTTATTTGTTCATTCTCGATTGGAGAATGTTCAAGAAACATGTACCAGTATCCTTCTTTCAACTTAAATCATTCAGACATTTATATTTTTTCTTATAGTTTTTTATATGTTTTCTTATAGTCAGGATTGTAGTGCTTGCCATCATCAGGTGAGTTTAGGAGCAAACTTTCTGTGGAGAGTAAGAATAATTGTGTAAGAATAGAAAAGTATCTAATTATGTAACAAACTTTCTGTAATAATATCTTAATTTAAAAAAAAATTAAAAGAAAAATGTTTTGCCCATGCCTAATGTTAGTCATGTTTGATACTGTTGTCACTGTTTAAAATTTGAAAATAATATTTATCAGAGTAGGACTAAAATGATTGACCAGGATGCTGTTAGAGTAGCCATCTTTGTGTCAATATTCATATTTCCTTGTCTTCCATGTCTTGTGTGCTCTAGCTTTTCTGCATGATTTTTTTTTCTTTAAGAAACTGGCTTTGGCCTCACTCACTGTGCATTGTCAGCCATGCTTCTCTCTTTGATTCCTCAGCACATGTTGAGCAACAACTATCAGCCATCATTCTGCACCTGCAGGGCTTGGTTGAGCTGAGCATATACGCACAGGATTGCTTCAACAGATGCACAATCTTTTTGTCTGTTGTGGATATTGGGCTGGAAAAAGAAATCATTTGCTTTTGTGCTTTTGAGCCTCATCCTGTGCTGCTCATGGAGGTTGGAAAGTTAGTTTATCAGGGATCTAGTGTGTAGTTTAGATGTCTGGCTAATCACAGAGACCACAAAGCAAAAGGCAAAGCATGTGAGAAAGAGTCCTCTGTATTTGAAGCCTTTTGAAAAACATAGTCTCCTACACAAAGTGGTCAGCCCTAACATCTCATACACACAAACAACAAAGATGGATTCAGAAGATTCTATTTATATATTTGTGCTTATGCACACACATAGAAATGTAATAACCGTAAAAGTAGGTGTTATCAATTTGAGAGTAGAAAGGAGGACATGGAAGTAGTTGGAGTGTGTAGACTTAAGAGGGATTAGTGGGAAGAAAGGAAAGGGGGAAAGTGATATAATTATATTTTAATTAAAAAAAACAAAGTACAACTCTAACCAAGAAAACTCCACATACTCATGATTTAGGAGCTATAATTAAGTAAACAAACAAATGGAAATCAATGCCTGGAAGTCAAAGGAAAAACATTTCTATTCAAGGTCAGTCAGAATTTGCTTGAAATCATTCAGTAGGTTTCATAGAATGAGCCTCCTCTCTACAGAAAACCATTACCTTGGATCTAAAATGGTGTTCTGTTAAAAAGTTGCAATTATATCAGAATCTCAAAAAGTAAAAGAAATTATAATAATAATGATAATAATAATAATAATAATTATAATTAATAATAATAATAAATGCTGTGTAGATGTGCCTGGACAGCAGTACCTCACTCTGCATGCAGGTCCATGTGTGGCCCTCCAGGATAGCTCTTATAGATGGCATTTCTGCTTTTCTGCCTCTTTGGAAAAGATAGAAACTTACATTGTGTCCCCCCCACCTCAAATATCAGATTCTTCATTTTATTTATGCTGCAAATTCCACAATACAATGTTGTGACTGTTTTGTGCATCCAATATTTATTCATATTCATCTACATATTTATGCTCTCCACCTTTCTTCCTCTCTAACCAAATTTTCATGTTTCTTTCAGGTTTTCTTTTCCTTTATTCCGAAGAGTTCACTAACATTTTCCAGTTTATCTACAAGTTTTTAGTTTAGACAACCACAAATAATGCCTTACAGGTGTTTGGATATAATCATCTTTACCCTCCCACCCCCACAATTTATGCAGGATGTGCCTAGAGTACTGAGTACTATAAACAGGTGGGTGGCGGCAAAGGTTGGCATCAAGTGTCATCCACTACCATTCTCTATCTTAACTTTTGAGACCGGTTCTCTTACTGAACTTAGACATCATCTACTGGCTAGACTGGTCAGTGAACTCCAAGGTTGAGCCTGTCTCCACCGTTGTGTTAATGCTAGGATTACAGACTTGCACTTGCAAGGGCTGGCTTTGGTGCTGGAAGCTGTCTTCCCAGCCCCCATATTGGGTACTTAACTAGCGATGCCAACAGTTATAATGGGCTTCATCTATTGTTGACTCTGTTTTCTTACATATATTAATCATATTTATTTTAGTTTTATTCTAAAATTTTATTTACGTGTTGATCAGCTACTTTTGCCTATTTGTCTTTTGTTGGACACGGGTCCAAAATCCTGCTTCTTGTATGCCTTAGTTTTTTGTTTTTTTTTTTTTTTTTCAAATTGAACACCATTCATAAGGTACAGAGCAATTGTAATGGCTCTGTCAAACTCTGCTCTGCTCCGGGGAGAATGCCACCTCTGAAAGGTGAAGCTGGCTAAGTAGTAACAATGGAGGAAAAATAAATTGGCTCAAAATGCTTTTAGGATACAGAATAACAGGACATGATAGCATAAGCTGGGAATCTAGCAAGAGAACAGGAGGAGAATTCTAGCTCTGACAGCCCAGAAGTTTGTGATACTATTTCGTGACACTGTGCAGCCAAAGGATGATTTAGTTTGGAAAAATGTATAAGCTAGAGTTCTCGTTTATACCTGTGGGTTTAAAGTGCATCTATGCTAGGCAGAGGAAATGTAGTTTTTCTTTCTATTCCTCCTTCCTACCTTCCTTTCTTCCTCCCTCCCTCCCTCCTTTCCTTCCTCCCTCTCTCCCTCCTTTCCTGCTTTCTTTCCTTTCTCTTTCTTTCTTTCTTTCTTTCTTTCTTTCTTTCTTTCTTTCTTTCTTTCTTTCTTTCTTTCTTTCTTTCTTTCTTTCTTTCTTTCCTTCCTTCCTTCCTTCCTTCCTTCCTTCTCTCTCTCTCTCTCTTTCTTTCTGTGTATGTGTGTGTGTGTGTGTGTGTGTGTGTGTGTGTGAACAGTGTTGAGTTGGGTTTGACTCTCCAATCTCCCAGTCCTTTGAAACTAACTTCTGAGAAAGGGTAGATAGTATAACAATTAAAAGTTACTGTCTTGCAGTAAGTGTGTTTTTCTTCAATTAGCGCAGCCTGGCTCCGTGCCTTTGTTTTAATGATTATGGGGAAATCCATTCCTACCGCCATCTGTTCCTGCACAGGAGGGCATAGTAACTGTGGTTTGATTTAAAATGGGGGCTTATTGTCCACATCTGCTTTCTTAGTTTACAGTTCTTAAATTTGCCTTGCCTGGGGTTGAAAACAGTACCTCGGAGCAGAAAGCTTGGTGAGGCTGACCACATCCCCCATACTTGCCTGAGGACAAGCTTCTGTTTTGGTCATGTATTACTCTAGGTTTTTCTCATTGGCATTTTTTCTTTGCAAAAGTAACAATTAAACACTCTATAGATTTCTACAATCTTACTACATTTCATATGTAAATAACACCTATCTCATGCTGTTTGAATTGATACATTATTGCATATTGTTTTAGAAATTTCTAAGAAAATAGCTCTCAACTCATTAAAATCACTATTGTGAATAATGAACTTTTGGAAAATTCTTAATTTCCCAACCTTGAAACTACTTTTCTTTATAAGCAGAGTTTTGACTGAAGCATTCTTTATAAAATGCACAATTTGCTTTCATTATAATTAAGCAATATTTCTATTTTACTTTTGCCCTGCTTCCATTTTGTCTTTTCTTAGAACTCTCATTCTGTCTCTCATTTTCTGTTTCTGTCTCTCTCTCTCTCCTTCTCTCTCCAGTAAAGAAAATATGTGGGAATTTAAAAAAAAACCAAAAAGACCTTATTTCTTTCTTTGATTGATTTCTTTATTGATTCCCTTTTACAAATCTATAAGATTAAATGTTAGAACCATGAAACACAATTTTTTAAAGCAAGGTGCATCCTGATGCATCTTTTTATTTACCTGTGAATCCCTTAGCTTCCCCAACAGCATTTAGCACATAGTAGGCATCCACTGTTTTTAATGAATGAGTAAATGGATGAATTGGCCTGGTGAACTCTTATTGTTTATCAATACAGGGAAACTGGCTACTGAGTATACTTCCAAGCACCTGGCCAGGTCCTGAGTTAATCTCATACTATATTTTCTTAATATGTTTGCAAAAGAGAGTAGACAATTTGTTTTCAAGCTTAAAGGTAGAATTAAAAGACAACATACAAGGTTAGAGGTAAGCTTAACATAAAAGTGATTTTGTTTAAATTTGATTACACATGTTACCTACTCATGAATATATAGTTGAGCCACCAGTGGTATGAAAAATGTTTTTCTCCACCTACACTGTGTGTGTGTGTGTGTGTGTGTGTGTGTGTGAGAGAGAGAGAGGGGGGGGGAGAGAGATGTATCCATGAGCATGCCTATGTGTGTGCATTTGTGCATGTACACACAGAGGCCAGAGGGTAGCATTGGGTGTATTCTTCCATTGTTGTTAATTATATTTTTTTAAGAGTGAGTCTCTCACTGAACATGGATTTGGGGTATTATGGCTGTCTAACAAGTTCCTGGGATTTCCTGTCTTTTCCTCTAGCCCTGACTTTATTTTGGACTTACATAGACACTCAACAGTGCCCAGTTTACACATGGGTGCTAGAGATTGTAGCTTAGTTTCTAAGACTTGTACAACAAACACTCTATACCTACCCCCCCACCCTACATACAGCCACATGTGTTTATATTTTATTGCAGCACACACAGGCTTTACTGAAATCAACCAGAAACTCTGGTGTACAGAATCTTTTTGGACCAATAAGTTGAATATTTCTCATCTACTTTATTTACTATGTATTAAAGTCCCAGTGAACTGTCAGCTAAGAAGTATTTCTTGGGATCAAAGGTGTTTTATATATGTATTTTTTTAATGTGGCCCAATGCCCTTGACTTGGTTAATGGCCTGGATCTTCTACTTTAATCCTTGTCAGGAAACATGCTCCCAGGGATGAGTGAAAACTACAGCAGAAAACCTGACAGCGAATGAAGGCCACAATAAAAGAGTACATGGCAATGCTCCAAAGAGAAATTACATGACTGCTGAGTAGAGGAATGTGCACCTCTGCGAAGCCCATAACAGACATACTTTGGAAAAACACTGGTAATTTAATCTAAATTCTTTGTGGTTTTAACATGAAGACACTTTGTATTATTGAAAGATACAATGGTTGAACATTGGTTATTTAAATACTTTCAAGATTTTATATGATGTGTTTGACTGAAGGTCCTTACACAGGTAAGAACAAGTTACTCTGAATAATATCCTCTACTACCTGTAACTTTAAATGATGAGCTTTGTTTCCTATTGGCTAGAGTTGGTCACAGACAAACTATAACATTCTTCTTTGTTGCATCTGTAGCTAAGCAAGAGTAATAATAAGCCTATCATTATTAATTATGTATATCATTAATACTGACAATAATCCTTAATATATGCCAAACACTATTCTCAAATCACTAGATAAACTGATCCCAACAGATAGGTGTGACTATTCTAATATTTAAAGATGAGATAACCAAGGCAGAGAATACAATTTGTTCAAAGATGCAGAGCTGTATCTTTTAGAATAGGGCTTATAATCTAATTGTAGCCTAATGTTTTTGTTTTATTAAGATGTAATTACATCATTTCCCTATATTCCCTTTCTTTCCTGAAACTCCTCCCATATCCTGCCCCTACTCTCCCAGTTTTCTGACCCCCCTCTTATTTATTACTATAACATATCTATGTGTGTATATGCATATATATCTATATATCTAGCCTATAGCTATATAATTTCTCTCTATATATAAAATTATATATATATTATAATATTATATATTATAATTTATAACTATATTATATTATAATATATATATCTTAACTGAGTCTTTTTAGTGTTGAATGCACAGGATTTCAGAGTTAACCATTTCATGATGGATAACTCATTAGGGGGCTTCTGCTCGGGGGAATACTACTCACTCTCATCATCCTGCAGTTGCCTGTAGTTATTTGTCTAGAAGTAGGGGCCATGAGATTTCCCTTCCTGGTCAACATGACTATTCCTTGGTCAGCTACTTTTTAGGCAGCTATATTGCTGAAGTATCATGGGTGAAGCTTCTTTATTGTTTCTAGGAAACAGTCTGAGAGCCAACTTTCTGATCCTCTAGCTCTTGCAATCTTCCCATTGTTCTTCTGGAATGAACTCCAAGCCATAAGTGAAGGAGTTGTGTTGTAGAATTTATCCACTGGGGCTAGATACCCATGATCAGTTGTTTTTTGAATTATAATCAGTTGTTGTTTTGTAATGGTGTATGTCTGTTGTAAAAGTGAGGTTAACAGTGTGGGGCTACTTCTCCTGGTGTCCTCTGCTCATAGATCGATACCTAGCCCAGTCCTCACTAGAGAGGCCTCATCCAGCAGCTGATAAGAGCATATGGAGAGATCCAGGGCCAAACACTGTGCAGAGATCAAGGAGGCCCATGAAAGAGGGATAGGAGGAATGGCGGAGATCAGAGGGATCGAGAACAAGTTTCTCCTAAGATAAATGATCTTATTAAACCTGGGAATTTGGTTCTATTTCCAGTACCAGGTATGATTACCCCCCACCCCTGTTAAACAAGACTTACGTCCTATTAGACAGTTGCTAGTCACTGCCAAGAAATGAGTGTCATTATTGCACTTTTGTGGACATCTTGCCAAACGGGTCACTGTGGTTCATAGGCTTCATAGCTGGGTAGGACTATGCAATGTACCTTCTGGAACTATAAAAATTAGTCCTCATGGAGGAGGTTTTCTGGTCAGATCCATCTAAGATCCTCTGAGTCCTCTGTCCAAAGTGAATTGTGTTGGGACTTCATCCTCTGAGACACAACTAAGGGCAATGTCAATAGGCTGTATTGTTTGAGAAATCCCTTGGATTCCTTTGAACAGAAACTTGAAAATTTCTAGTGCCTGGCACTAGGGTTTTTTATTAGACATAGGGGAATATTATCAATACAAATAGCTCACTTCTGTTTAAAGTATATATGTTTATGTAAATGTATACACTTAATGAATGAATTATATGCAATTTGGGGTTTAAAAAAATTCTTATGTCTTTTTAGAACATCTTTAGTGTTATTTTTCCCTACCTCTTCCCTCTTCTTCTGTATTGACCTTCCCTATCCCAATTAAAGCCCTCTTCCCTGTTTTTCTTTTCAATTTTCTCCTTCATATTATTTGTCTTAAGTGAACTAAGCATATAGCTGTGGATCTAGTTATCTTTTTGGGCTTTTATTTCCCAACCTAATATAGCTGTTTTGAGCCACTCATATACAAATATATTTGAAAGACTTCACATCATTAATCAAAAAGAATGTTGTTAAATTTGTTGGAGAAATGGTCCCACAGTTGACAAGAGTGAATGAAGATGGAAAGTCTTATACTACCTGGATTTCTGCTTGTTTCGAAAACACGCACCTGTCAGATCTAAAGTCTATTATTAACAAGGTTCCGTAAAAGATTCATGAAGCTTGCTGGTGTTGACACTGCAGGGCTCAGCCTAAAGGATTATTTATGCAACCGAAGATCATTTATTGTGGGTTATTAATTGGCAACATTCATATATTATACTGTTTACTTGGTTTTGTTCCCAGGAAAGGAATTATGATCAAGAGTTATCTTAACTCCTCTTCTAAAGGGTCCATTCGAGGTTTAAAATAAATATCTTTATACATATATATTCTTCTGTTGAAGCTTGAATGTTCTAGGTAGTTACAAGTCTTACAAGATGAATTTGTGGGTTTACCTCCTGGGGAGCTTCTCATTTCCATCTGGCAGTCATTTGAAAACTTTGCCAGTCTTATGTGCAGCTCAAAATTGAACATTTCTGCTCTAGGAATGTTTTTATTCTTCAGGATTGTATCTCCTAGAGATTATTGAATTTTGTGCTGTCTTGTGTTGTCTGTATTATCTTTTTGATAGTACAGAACACATGAGTATATTTGTGCTTCATTCTTTACATAATTCCTGGGAATTCCATCTCTGACATGAGACATAGCATCTCTTGACCATGAGTAGGTAACCATGATTCGACTAGGCATTAACTAAGTCTATGATAATGATGAGAACTCTTTATGTAATCTTATCTTGTGTTAGCTGAAGCATCAAAGTACCACCATAACTGGGATAGGAATAAGCCTGATAGCCAATAGGATGATTCAAAGTTGTGGTCGTGGATATGGACACTCGGGAAAGAAGAACCTTGGTATCCTGAGAACTTTCTTCAACAGTGATTTGATACAGTGATCCACTGAAATACAACTATTATCTTCCATTAGATAAAATTTCCTTGCCAGTTAGATGTTAATATGGCAAAAAAAAAACAAAAACAAAATAAGGCTAATAAATATTTCACAAACTAATATATTTTGTAAACATCCTTTTCTCTCACATTTGTATATTTTTAGATTGGAAATGTATTTGGTTTGTCCATCTGTTTGTTTCTTTTGTTTTGTTTTTGAGACAAGCTCTAACTAGTTGCTCTAGTTGGCCTTGAACTTGCTATGTTGACGAGACTGTCCTCAAACTCACAGAGGTCTACCTGTCTCTGCCTCCGAAACGCTGGGATTAAAGGTGTGAAGTTGTGTGCCAATACAGCCACCCCTCTGCTGCCTTCTCACTTTTCTGTTGTATCTGTAACATGGATCCTTACAGCAATAGACTCTTTTTTTTTTTTTTTTTTTTGTCGTAAAGTTGTGATAAAATTTGAAGTGTTCTATTTTTTGTGACTCCAAATTCTAAACAATACAAACTTGACAAAGGAAACAAAATGTTGGTGTTTGTGTGTGTGAATCATATAGACTAATGTCACAATGGGTACATGTTGAACAGCATGATCTATTGTTTGAATTTGAAATTTCCTTGATAAACTCCTGTGTTTGCACACTTGGTCTCCAGAAGGTGGCACTGTTTGCGAAGGCTATGAAAACATTAGAGGTGAATCATCAATACAGGAAGTGGGTTGCTGAGGGTGGGCTTTACGGCTGATCCCGCTTCCTGTTCACTGTTGGCGTGTAACGTGACTAGCTGACTTACTCCTGCCTCTATGCTTCCTTCCATGTTCCTTGTGTGCCCTGCCACGGTGGAATGACTCTCTGGAACTGTAAGTGAGAATTAAACCCTTCCCCCCCTTAAATCACTTCTTGTAATGATGAAAAAAGTAACTGAAATGTGTTATTTATAACAAAAACAAAACTTTAGAGGGACTCATCCCTATAGCCTCTGTAGTCACTCCTTCTTCCTCGGAGGAAAACAAGGATCTGGAGAGCCACAAGCCGCATTCTTCCCAGACTTTTCTCCACCCAAAGTAGATAGAAATCTTCCTTTTGGAGAATTTGCAGGTTTTAAAATCACTATCATCTTCCTGTACTTGGATTGAGGAACGTGCTGGATATACAAAAGATGAATTAGCTAGATCAGTATCAACGCAAAGAAAAATAATGATATAGTTACTCTAAAATGTCTTCAGACCTAAATGTTTAACTATATGTATCAAGGAATCAGAGGGCTTTCACTCTGTAATTGGAGAAAAGGGACCCTTTGTCCTACAGTAACAGAAGATGTGTTCTTTGGCAAGCCATGTTGGCAGTGAAAACATTCGAATTTCAAATAATTAAGATTTTTAAGTGTGTACTTAAAGCTGCTTCTTAGTTACCTTTGAGCTGGAGTAAAACCAGGGCAGATATTTAAGCATCTTGTAAATCTAATTAATGAATGTTTGTATTTAAGCTCAACAGAAAGTCAACATCTAGGATATGTGGCACAATTCCCAGGGATCATTGTTAAGGAGGAGTGACAGGTTAGTATAGGTACAGTACAGGCATTGAAGAAGGCTAGAGACTTAGATATGTGAGGCTCTCCAAGGCTCTGAAGAGTCAGCTAGAGACTATCTTTGCTTTCATTGGATGTATTAACTTCTTAAAGTTAAGTACCACTGAGATGGAATTCCCAGAATGGAAGCTGAGTTCTTATGCCAAGGACAGAAAAGGTAGTACCAACCAGTGCAGGCACAAAAATAGAGCTATCAATCCTAAGCCTAAATATCCTAGGAGCTGAAGACATAGCCCAGCTGTAGAAGCACTGGCTTTTCTTACAGAGGACCATAATTTGCATGTACCTATGTTGGGTGGCTCACAACTGCCTATAACACCAACTTCATGGGATCCCATGCTCCTTTGTGCATGTGTCCCATACAGACACACATGCTTGCATGTGTGCGCACACACATATACATTCACACACACAAATAAAACTAAAATGAAAAAGAATCGCTATTCTAGCTCCCTGACTACTGATAATATCTCTATTTTTATTCAAGAATTTTTATATTTATGAAAAATATTTTGATGTCATATCTCTTTGTAGTTGGAAGAAGTCAGGTTTATTTTTATTTTTTAGTTATTATATAATTATCAAAAAAAATGTTAGTCATTTAACCTATTCAGGAGATATTTGCACTGTGCCCATACTTTCAAGACCAACTTGGTTCATACATCCGACATACTGGCCCAACTGGATGAGTGCCATGGATCTCACTTAGGTCTTCTCCATACTCCCAGGCCTAGCTTGTACATCTTGAATCTCAGCCCAGCCACACCCAGCTGGAAGTCTCATTTTCATGCCCTGTTGGTTACAATTGAATTGGAATTATTCTATTCCCACTTATCCATCAAAAATCAACACAAAGTATCTGCAGGACTTTCATGTCAACTCTTTATACCTGATTTGAAATCGACCAATCTTGGGCAGCAGCAAAAACAGGACTAGACCTCCACTCAATAATTCAGTGAAGGAAAAACGTTAGAATTTTCTTTAGAGATTGATTTTGTGATTCAGCTGAAATCCTGTTAAACTGTATCTGTTGTAGGAGACTTTTTGTTTTGATAATGGACAGTGATTATTAAATTATAAGTTTGTTATCAATGGCTGCCAGCTATGGAGGTGTCCAGCAGTCAGGAGACTGAGGTGGGGTGATCATTAGCTCAAGGACATCCTGCTAAGTAAATGACACCCTGTCTCTAAGTGAATTAATTAAAAAATAAAAACTGAAAAAAGGACCTGATTTCAAAACCTTTAGTTCTGTGACATTTTAGAAATTAAGTAACACCACATTAGAATTCCAGGGCATAGCACTTGACTTCAGAGACTTAGCTAAGAAAGTAGCTTACAAACCTGAAGTCATGAGGACTCTGTGTGCTCTCGATGTAAACTTCTTTGGTCTTTCTTTCATAGTCTTCTTTGGAGAAGTTTATCAGACTTGCTTTCCTCTATAACTTTGAAGAGGAGGATATCACAGCAATAAGGATAGACTATTATAGAAAGATTATTCGTATTCTGTCCTGCTTTGAAGAATGGGACAGATGGATGTAAGCTGATGAAGAAGCAAGCTGTGGTACCTTTGCTGGAACAACAAAGTATAGCCCTCCAAATTATTTTTGCGACCTGTTGTGTTTACTTGCAGCTTCATAGTGTCTCAGGTAGAGTGGTCAGTGGCTCTCACTTTTCCACAGACTGCATTCATCATTCACAGAATGGTTGCCATGCGTGTATGTGGATTCTGGCTTCAATACCTCAAGGACGGAGGCAGGTTGCTTCTTCGCTTTCAGCATTGTTTAAGTTACTGTTCTATTGCTGTGAAGATACCCCATGACTACAGAGACTCTTATGAAGGAAAACATTTACTTGGAACAGGCTTACAGGTTCAGAGGTGAAGTCCATTATTGTCATGGCTGGAAGCATGGCAGCATGCAGACAGACATGGTGCTGGAGAAGGAGTTGAGAGTACTACACCTGGATTGGCAGGCAGCAGGAAGAGAGAGAGATACTGAACCTAGCTTGAGCTTCTGAAACCTCAAAGCCCCAACCCCACTCCATGTGACATACTTCCTTCACAAGGCCACACCTCCTCCAATAAAGATGCCTCTCCAATATTGCTACTCCCTATGAGTCTAGGGGGTGGCATTTTCATTCAAACCACCACAGACACCGACATTAATATCATGGTTTGGATGTGAAGTGGGTTCCCAGAAGGATAATTGTTTGAAGGCTTGGTCCTGCAAAAGTTTTTTTGGGTGATTAAACCATAAGGGTTCCATCTTTGAACTAGTGAGAGGCAGCGCGTAGTTGAAGGCAGTTTGTCACTGGAGCCTATGTTGAAGGGGATAGTTTATTCCCACTCCTCCTTGCTTCAAAACTGTTTCATCTGTAGTGTGTTCTAGTCACTATGACTGCCTTGCCTCAGTCCCAAATCCATGGAGTCAGTAAACTCTGAATTGAAATCTCTGAACCTGTGGCTCCAAATCATCAGTCTCTGAAGTTGCTTTTTTCAGTTATCACAATGACAAAAGCCCTTCATTAAGGCACCTTTTATTCTCCATCTGCCTTTTCAATGTAATCTTCTGCTTTTCTGCTCCTATTCCTGTCCCATCCTCTCCTTTCTGCCTGTTGAATCTATAAAACAGTTTATATTTCTAGGAACTTTACTCTTTTTTTTCTTAGAGGACTTTGTGGTTTGAGTTAAGTGTTATCTTTTGTGTGAACATTCAGATTAGGATGAGAATGATCTCTTTTCCATGTTTTTAAACCTAGAGCCATACTGAAAGAATTTTCTGCTACTACCTTGAGTGTACAGTAGAAGGTTGAGAGGAAATCCCTGTTACTCTTTTTTCCATTTCTTGTTGGTGGCATTAATAGTACATTGGGTATAGCGATTCTTCATTGGATTTTGCCTTTCTGGTAGGCTGTCAATGCATAAACTCAAAATACTTCCTAGTTTCTCTCCACTTTTCACGAAACGTCATGTCTTCCCTGATGATCCCTATTACTTGCCTTTGTTCTCCGTAGATGGGCTAGTTATCTGGGAGCCTATTAAGAGCTTGCTGTACTCTGACCTTGAGTTTCTAGAAGGCTATGGTGAAGATCCAAACTCACCTTCCAGGCAGGACTTAACATGCTTTCTTTCCTCTTGCATTGTTAAGCAGAATCCTCTCTAGGAATTAGAAATATCAAGCAGGGTCAACTTCAGGCAAATGGTTGGGCAGCTTGTGTGCCTGCATTCTTGCAGCGCCTCCTGCTGAATTTATAGAGAGCACGGAAGGTCTCCATTCCATATTCTACTGAATCAGAACCTACTGCCTGGAGCAATGGGACACTGGCTTCCCATTATTAATGGGATGGGTACTTGGAACCACATTTAGCGGTTGGCACATGTTCTCCTTTGGTTAGGTCCAAGTAGATTAGAGGAAGTTTGACTTATCTGGATCTCTATAAAACTTAAAAGCTTCTTAAGCACTTATGTAGATCCTTATCTAAGGTTGTTGTAAATTTCTTGAAGGCTAAGATTATATATTACTCTCTTTATGCCCTAAAACTTTTGAGGCCTTATTCATTAGTCATTCTTGGGTTATTGAACCAAGTAATAAGTCTTTAAACTTCTTAAGTACTTACATGTGCCTGGCATTGTTGAAAGGCTCCATGTGGAATAAATCATGTAATTCACGAGATAATCCCGTGAGGTAGTTACAGTTATTACATCACTTCAGAAACAAGGACATGGGATCAGAGAGGTGATTTAGCTTTCTTAAAGTCACCTGTGTCACAGTTGATCTTTGATGTCAGTCAGTCTGGAATCAGCATATAGACTATGGGGCTGTCTTCCTGAAAGATAAAAATAAAACCATTGATTAAAAAAAAAATGATGCATGGAAGGGAACCTCCATTCAGTCTTTGTTATGATCCTTTTCCTGTTTGCGTGCATTTACCTTAATTATTGCTCTAGTAGCACAATGTGAAACAAAACAGAAACATTAAGTGTCTGGAAGAGGCCTTGGGAAACCAATTATCACTGTTATTTTCAAAATATGTATAGTGGATAGTCTCACCTTCTCAGAGTTCAGAGTGCATTGGTGTGTACATGGTGGCGTGTGTGCGTGTGTGTGTGTGTGTGTGTGTGTGTGTTTGTAGTGAAGCTATTGTTAACCCTAGAAAGAGAATCTGGTGCTTCAGGAAGTGTCCTCATTTTAATCCAGTCTTCATACTAACATTGTGATATTGAAGAAAAGTCTCACTTGCTAAGAGGATCATTCAAAACTAGAGAACACCATGCAAGTTGCCTACAGTGACTGAAATTTCATTGCCTTTCAGATTTCTCGAGGTAAATATGTTAGTTATTCACTGCTTTCAGTGAGCCTCAGAGCTAACGGTGCTATCTTTCCGCTTTAACAGCTATGCAACTAAAAGTAAATTAAAATAAAGATTGGTATTTTTTTAAAGAGCTTCACGAACAATCCGCACAATTGTTGACAGCACAGAAATTACAATCCAGGGTGTAGAATGTATTTTAAAATGAAGGCAGTTAAAATGCCAGGTGTTAGCAAGGAAGGTGTGTTTTGTAGTGTCTACAAATCACACTTCTGCTTTATCTTCTGCACCTGAAACGCTGAGGCTATAAAATCAGGACATGTCCTTGTAAGTTCCTCCAGCATCCATAGATCAGGACTCATATTCACATATTTCCTTTGCACCCATGACCACCTCAAGGTTCTCTCCCTCACTGTTTATAGTATGTATTGTATTTACTGCTCTGTTCATATAATGTAGTGGAGAGTAAGGTGGGGATAATGACCACCTCCCTAGATATTGAATTCATAGGCCCATGACCCATAAAAGTTGTCAAAACTTCAAGGCTAAATAGTTTCTTAGATACCTCAAGAGAAGCATAAGACAAAGTGGTAACATTTAATAGTGAAACAGATTAAGTTTTAGAATGGAAAGGGTTTCAGAGAGATTTTTTTTTCTTGGTACTATCACAGCAGAATGAGAAAGACTTAAAGACCAGGGAATGGAAAAATGTGTATATCTATGAAATAAGTTGAAGAGTCATAATGTTTAAATATCTATAGTCTATCTGGAATAACTGAGTCAAATAGTCCTGGGGTGTTGAGTTAATTTATGTTAGTTGCAAACCATTACAAAATAAATTTGGTATATTCACCTCTCCTTTAATATCCAGTTTAGATCCATTTGTGATTGAGACAATAAGTTGAGCATCTGATTGCCTCCCTGGTTTAAAGATTCACCAGGGCAATTAATTAATCAGAATTATTTTTGGAAGAATGAACTCCAAGAGATACTTGAAGAAGTACGTTTCTTACTTCATATGCCAATTGTTCAATAATTTTATTGCTGTTTAATATGAGACACATGCATGTGCTTTTGTTAAAGCTTAGAGAATTTAATGAACAAAGCATTTGTTGTTTTAGGTCATAGGATCAGTCCTTCTCAAAAAAACATAATAAAAGCTGAAATAACAGAATAGTAATTATTTAAATGCTCTGAGAGACTAAATGCCAACCGTTTTTTTTGGGGGGGGGTTGAGTCAAATATGTAAATATATAGCATTTGTTAAAATGTTTCTTTATAAAATAAGTCTTTTAAAAAGTCATTGTCTCTGCTGGACAGTTGTGGTTTATGCCTTTAATGCCAGCACTCAGGACGCAGAGACAGGTGGATTGCTGTGAGTTCCAGGACAGCCTTGTCTACAGAGTAAGTTCCAGGACAGCCAGAGTTAGAATAGAGAAACCCTGTCTCAAAAACCAAAACAAAACAAAACAACAACAACAAATCACTGTCTTTTATACAAGACCATCACTCTAAGTTTTACCTTTAAGACACTGTATACTTTGCCTGAAAATTATATTCTGCCACTTTCAAATTAGCTATCATTAAATGATGATTGATAATTGAGCAAGAAAGGTCATCTCCATTTCCACCTTCTTTTGTGATGTGATAATTTCCAAGCCATCTGTTTTTTGGAATATTTATGTGCTGGTAATGAAGAACACTTAAGGTTTTTTTGCAGAAAACTCAGAGCTCAGACAGAGTTCCAGAAAGTGCATGGAACAAACAGACTCTCGCGGACAAGGACGGGGGAGGGATGGACAAGAAGGAAGCCGTGCAGTGTTTATTTAGGTACCTAGTTCCTGAATCACTGCTCTGTTTCTAAGTGTCAGAGCCTCTACTTTCTTTGTCTACAGGTAACTAAGTATCATAAATTAACTGGCAGAATCACACTGTTAACTACAATATAGCTAGAATTCTCATCTTAAATTAAAACCAAGCTAGCTTTCAGAATATTACAAAAAGTTTTGAAGTGTTGAAACATAATAAATAAATGAAAGATGAAGGGGAAACAAAGGAGAGCCAGACTTTCCCACAAGTCAAAAGAAAAAAAAATGTGAAGAAAAAGAAAACATAGAAAAGGGAAGTTCAGACAACTGGAAGTAAATTTTGTTCATTATCTCATGTTTTATGGTCAGCAATTCAGACTGGAGGTTGACAAACACCACTTACCTAAAACCACTTGGCTGTGTCAGATGTGCTGGAGGGATTTCTAGTCTGCTATGCTTTGAATCAACACTTGGCCAATGTTGAAATGCCAGGGGGTGGGGTGGGGGGAGCACAGCTGCGAGCAGGACCAGCCTCAACGGTGCATCCAGCAGACTCACAAGCTGTGCAATTATAACAACTCCTGGCTTTAATTTTCTTAGTTTGACAAAATCTGAATGTCTCTGGCAGAGCGATCTGTCCATTTGACACATTTGGCCTCAGCAGAATATGAAGAACAGATAATAGGGCAAGGGAATTGACAGGGTGAGCATGGTTCAGGAAGAGGAGATCTTACATGAACCTGTGCAGCATTGATTGGGGTTTTATGTCCCATCTGAGAACTTGGTGATCAGGTTGAATTCTCAGTTCCCACTTGGCTTCATATGTTTGTGGAAAAGTGAATTTTCTTGGAAAAGTAGGGAAAAAAAAAAAACAAAACGAACTTGGATTCTTCATGACCAAGCATACAGAACATCTCTATTATTTCCCATTATTACTTCCCTCTGTGAATCTGATATGTGCATTGCCATCCTTTGAAGGGATCATTGCCAACAAACTCTCTTTATGAAGTGCTTTAACAGAAAGCACACAGATATATAAAATATATTGTGGGTTTTTAAGTGTGAAGATACATCGGAGGGTTGATCATTTCCGTTTGCTTGGGTTTGTTTTCTCCAAGTGTCTACACTCTTAGGATTATGCTATGGAACTTGTTTGTAATTTTAGCATGAATTCAAGAAATAATGTTGAACTTGAACAAGTGAGGTAGACCAGAGACATTGATCAGCTCTACCCAGCCTGGCAGTGTTCATACAGAGGTGCCTAACATGACTGTGTATACAAGCACGCTGAGAGCTGTGGGAAGAACAAAGCTGGGAGTCAAAGTAGACAAACTAACTTCTACCCTAACAACATTTCTAATTATTTTGTGTACATAAAATCAAGACGTAAATTGCTCATACCTCTTTCCGCTTTCCACATGATAATACTGTTCTGACCCTTTCAAAATTCCACATTCACAGCTGGGCTGGTTTTTCTGAATGCTATAAAATGACATAGTAAAAATAGCCTACCCATATAATTGAAGAAAGTTCAAAAGTTCAGAGCATTTACAAATTATATCTAATTGAATTGTTGACCAAAATGGTCCCAGGGGAACCCCCAAGCAACCCAAACTGTTGCCAAGACTACATAGTCTCTCCACAGACCGACAGCAAGGCCCTGTTGCTGAACACAACAGCTACACAACTCACTCAGCATTGAATTGGTGCCTACCTAGAGCCTTCACCCCTACTGACTAGTGAGACCACTAATATTAACACTT
The DNA here is from genome assembly GCA_026225945.1 of Cricetomys ansorgei. NCBI lineage: Eukaryota > Metazoa > Chordata > Mammalia > Rodentia > Nesomyidae > Cricetomys > Cricetomys ansorgei. The sequence continues at coordinate 46,488,148 of JAMJFZ010000107.1, read as the reverse complement.
GATTCCTGTTTTTTGCCTACACCTGCACATACAACCCACAACTCTTCTTAGGTTTTTCTGTTTCTTTTCTGCATTTCTGCTAGTTTCAGCCTATTTTAGAGGACACTCTGTTTTCTTTCTTATGGGTTCTTGTTACATGCAAGCCCTTCATTTCTCACTCATAACCTTTCAGATTTGAGCTTATTTAGAGAGACTCATGTTTTGCTACCTTCATTTCTGAAAGTGTCTCTTCATTTTCTTCCTTGCAGTAAAGGTTACAAAATCTCCTCTGATAGGATCTCCCTGTTTTGGAGAACTGTCATAGAAATGAATTTTTTCATTTTTTCATAATCAAAATATTTGTAAGTATGTAAACATTAGTTATAGATTAACTATAACTCATTACATTTTATATCTATTTAATCATTTGTCTATTAATTCAACAAAATTATGATGTGCTGACTCTGTGACAATCATTATTCTAGGCAAAGTTTATACAATGCTGAGCAAATAAATTAAGCACCCCAGTGTCAAAGGAAGATCTAGATATTCAATGACCATCTATTTTCTATTATTTTATTTCAATTTTATGAACTTTTATTTAGTTGTTTTACCATGTTCATTAAGCACTTGGCATATGCAAATCACCGTGGGAAACAAAATGAATAAAAAATATTTTATTCCTTCCTGGGGAATAGTTATTCACTGTGTAAGAACCATGTACTAGTAAGAACTTCAGCAGATAGAGTAACACTGACAGGAAGGTGAGAGATAGTCTCTATCTTTATTTCATGTGGAAAAGGTAAGTGAACATGAAATTAGACTTTGTGATAAGGTGCTACCAGAATGTGTAATGGTAAGACCTGACAGGACAGTTGATTTTTTGGAAAGATTTTATAGAAGGTGTAATATCTGAAACATGTTAAATTTAAGGAGTTAACTGGAAAGGAATTCAGAGACCAGTTAAGTCCTACTTTCAGAGATTTCAATGTTGTGATTAACTTTATAAATAACAAATTCCATCAAGTAATGAGATATATCTCTTTCTTTTTCCATATGTGTATATGTGCTATAAAAACACAAGGGAGTATAAATAATATATAATAATTTTTTCAAAAGATGGAGAGACAGTATCAGATTAAAGGCAGTTCATAGAGAAGTTTCTGTCCATGATAATTCTTCATAAAGGTTTCAGTCAGCCAAATAGACATAGAGAGATCCTGTTACTCAGAAGGTAAGATAGTCATGCGTACGGAGAAGTTTGGGGATACTACGTAATTGATCAAACCCAAGCATAAAAGAAAAAAAAATCATTATATATTAAGTTGAGCCTGACTTGGGAGAGAAATAGTTGTGGTTTGTATAATAATTAAAGGTAACTCAATATCAGTTTGGAGGTTTTAAAATAGTGCCTTATGTCTTTTCTAACTTCTCAAATAGCATCAATTAAGACTCTAAATGATAAAATAAAATCCCACATTAGGTTTGATAAACAACTTTGTCGGAATTTGAAAGAGATTTCTAGCAAACACGAAGCCAGTGGAACTGATTCTTTCTTGAAAACAAGAGGTACTGATCTGGGCTGAGTACACATGGCAATTAGGTCCTCTGTGTAGGAGATACTTAGGCGAGCAGCCAGAACATGGCCATCTGCCTTTTGTCCTCTACCCATGATACAGTTACAGAAAGCTGCTAGAGAGAAAGGGAAGGAACATTGTGCATGGTATAATCTCAGTACATACAGGGTTGTTTATTTTTCTGTCTTAGGTGCTATAGAGTGATTTAGAGACTAAAGTGGTAAACAGTTGGGATTTTATGATCCAGACATGAATGGACAGCAGTCAAGAACATTCAAAATCCCTTACAGGGAGATTCATGTTGAAAGGACACGGGTAGACTTTGTTGAAAGGATGAACCCAATCTAAAATGAACACACAGCGGAAGAACTGAGGGATTTAAAGTCTCAGCTTTATTCTTCCCCCTCCATTTGTATTTCTGTTCTTTTTGAACTTAACCAGAAGTCAGAAACAAAGGGAGAATTTTAATTTACTTTTTATTGATCAGTTTCCCAGAGCAGAGAGGAGAACAGACAGGTTGTGGAATAGATCTAAAATTGCAACATGGAGAAATACATTTGTATAATATCTATAAGTACAACAACACATATTTGATATAGATAATATCTATAGATTTATAATATATATGCCACATTTCTTAATATTTATCATGTTGTATAACATGTAGTAAAACTCAGTTTAAAATGTAGTATGTCAGTAGCCTAGACATCTACTAATGGCTGTTACTAATAGCTGGAGTTGTTATTAAGACTGATTAATTGTCCAATTCCCTTTAGGTTTAAGAGAATTGTTAAGTATCTGGCTTTAATAATTTAAGGCTAGGGCTGCCTTGAGGTAAAATGCTTGGTCCTTTGAGTGTATTTCTAACCCTGTATGCTTTGGGTACTGAACAAGAGAAATGTATATTCCAGGAACTGTCTAGAATAAGAAAATGACCAAATAAAAGTATTCTATGCTAAATTTTGAGATTTTGTTTTACAGTCTCCTTCTGGGCTGGAAAGATTGCTTTGTGCAATAAGAACCATTTTAAAAGGTAAAAATAAATTGTTTTCCTTAAACTCATCAGGTAACTGAGATCATAGGACAAATATTATGTTGAAATCTGTAGATACAAGTAAGTCCAGAGAGTCTGGTCCACATCAGGTCTGGGTGAGAAGAAACTGGAGACATGTGCTTATCCGACAGTTGGATGGTTTGATGATTTTCTAGATAAAGAGTGTGGACTAATTTGAGAGTGACAAATACATATACAGACTGATGTAGGGTTCCCCTCTTCCCAGCCGGATCCTGAAATACCACCAAGATTCACTACGTATAGCCAAGAATGATGCTTCATGACCATGACAGTGGGAGGGGAGTCATAAAGTACCCCAGAGTCTCCTTTATAGCTAAAACCCACTATACAGGGGAAAGGACTTCAGGAGAAACTGATATCCATTATTCTACCCACTCCCTGTTAGCCTTCTAAGGGAGAGAAGGTAACCTAAGGAATGCTTGATGACATCACAGTGGAGGGACACAAAACCACTGAGATAGTGAAGCTTAATATTGGAACCACTGACAGCATCTCCATTCACATATCACAGGGCTACACTGTGATAGCCATAACTGAAAAGTGCTAAAGACACTGAGGGATTCCTAGAGGAACACGAAGAAAACAAGAACTGAAAAGCAATGCAAGCAAAAGTATTCAATAGTTCTACCATCTATAGCTACTGTTCCCATCAAATGATTGCTATGCTATGCTATGCTATGGTGTACATTTTTCATTAGGAGATATGAGCACACCATACAGCAATGCCAACATATTAAAACTAATATAGCCACATTAGTTGAGTGAACCAATGGATTGAATGTGCTTATTTCAAAAGCATGGGAGATTCGAAGGCAGCTGCATTACATATAAGCCTACTAAAGCAAGGGTGATGACATACAAACGTCACAACTCTGGAGATGCCTTTATGTTGCCTGCATGGACCAACACATAGGTAGTTTCACTCAGGAGTCCTTCCACACTATTTGTTTGCTTCATGTATATCCTTAGGGAGGGGCCTGTGATTCTCACAACTTTCTTTTGAGCTCTAGTAATCCTTTTGTGATTTTCATGAGACATTTCTTTCTAGTTTGAAAGAATGGTTCAATCCAGAGGACATGGGTACACATCAAAAGTCATATCCTACTAAATTAATATAAACGCTCATACTAAAAGCTAATTTACCTTAGTTTATATTTGTACATATGTCTGTCATATCAACATCAGAATGACAGATTTTATGTTTAAAAGATGAGAAATTTAAATTATATGAATCTTAAACATCTAACAAAAATGGAAAACAGAAAAGTAATGGTAGCAGAGAGATGGGAACTCTAAGAAAGTAATCCAAAGGAAACTCTAAAAATAATAAGAGAAAAAGAATAGCATAAGTGAAGAGTGCCTTGGGTAGCTTTGTCAGCAGGCTGGACATAATTCGTGAGCTTGAATACATGTCAATAGTAACATTCCTAACTGAAACGTAAAGAAGGGGAATGAAAACATGAGAATATTCGACAACTGAGAGATGGCTTAAAATCTAGCACACATCTAAAATGGAAACACGAGAGAATATTTTAGAAGGAATATTTGAGATATGGTGTCTGAGAAACATTCCTAAATGACTGCCCAACATATCTAGTTATCTCTAAGAGCCCTAAGAAGACCAATCTAAAGGATTAAAAATGAGCTGCGTTTGCCCTTTACATGGCAAAATATTGAAAAAAAATCCTGAAAGATCCAGAGGCAAACGTGATTTTATTTTTGTATGAGCAAGGGGAAGACTGACCAGAAAGAAGAGAGTGAGGAGAAGGTACAGTGGAGAGCAGCAAGGGAAGGAAAAGCACACCAACCTCAGGGTTGATGTCAAGAACAAATACCTTTGAAAAATGAAGGAAGAATAAAGACATTCTCAGACAGACAAAAACGGTAGCCAACGTTCTGAAATTAAAAAAAAATATCAGAAGGAAGGAAAATAATAAATCTATATTTAAAAAGGAGAGAATTAGAAGAGAGTAATTGAAGGTAAAACTATAGCATTTTTTCTTTTACTTTTCTTATTTTTAAATCATATAAAGATACATGTACCTAAATTCATAGTAGCAATGTCTTGAGTGACTAGAGCATATGGGCACTACAAAACATGTCATGGCCTAAGGGTTTGAACTGGGGTCTGGAAATGCTCTGCTACATGTATAGGCTAGTCCTCATGGGCCTTGGATCAGACCTGTTCTACCAAACTTCTTGCATATAGCTCTCAATGACAGCTAGAATGTAACACTTGGATAGAAGGAAAGGATGGCTAAAACGTACCAGACTTTGTTCACTTATCTCTTGCTCCCTCCTTCCACCTCAGAAAGATTCTTTAGTGCTCTAGCCCAGCTTGTCATATGACATGGATAGGATATAAAACCTGGGGCAGTTGACTGCCCTTAGGATCCTTTGCTAGAGTGAACAGGGCTTCAACAGAACAGGCTCAGCCACTGATGCAGCCATCACAGTCAGTGATAGGTAAGTGATAGGTTATATATTGCAGTTCCTTAAAATGGGAAGAATAAAAGATGGCTGTGGCAAGCAGAAAGAAAAGTTCTAAGTAAGTTACCTGTTTATTTTTCTCCTTCCTTTATTCTTGGAAAAGGTGACTTCAGTACTTGTGAGATCCACCCTTTGGAGTTAATGGCTTCATTTAGATTTCAAAAGTCAAGCCACTGTGTATCACAAATAATCACCCTCGCGTTCTTCCTGATTAAGGGAGTTATAGTCAGCGAGCATACCAGCAGCTGACTTGTTCTCTCTTTTGACACACCCTTGGTTATTAGTTCAGTGTGCCACCTACGGGTTACCTCTTCTCTTTGTCTTGTCAAAAAGTGCTGTTGAGGATATAAAAGGTTGCTAAGTGTTTTTGTAGAAATAACAAGATAAAATAGAGTGTTTTAAAGTTTCCCACAAAATCAAAAATCAAAGGATCACATCCTGTCATATCTTTTAATTTATAAAGTCATACTGCATATCCTGCTAAAATACGGTTTATGGAAATGACTCTTATTTCAGAGGAAGTAATGCACATATTTTCCTACCTTGGCTTTAATATATACCTAATTTTCTTAAAATTATATTTTAAGGATTTAGAATGTTTTTGCCTAAGATTTACTAAACGGCCTGGTTAGCCAGGCTGTAAATACATTACGTCATACAATGCAGCTAGAGTGTTGAGGAATATTGATTGCTCTGTTATTTTTTTTTAATCACTGATAACAACAAAGAGTAGTTTAGACATGCTACATATTTTATGACTTTCTTTGCATTTGAGTTAATGCACAAGAATTCCCATTGTTGCCTGTAACTCAAGATGCTCATGTCTGGGATTGTAGGCATGTGTCATCCTGCTTTGCTTAATTTTTAAAGCATAATAAATGTCAAGTAACATTATGACCTGAGGAAGCTGACAGAAACTAGATTATCAAGTTGTCACATTGTTCTTTGCATATGGGTAGGCGTTTAAAATATTTATTAAAAGGAATTCATTGTCAGAAGTAAAAATAATAATCTAGGATGCATTTCTGAATCTTCCTAAATTTGTGTGCTCTTTCTGTGTGTAACTGTGATAGCACAAAGAGGTTCAGTTATTTTTCTTCAGTTTGTCTAGAGGAATATTATTTTGTTCCAAAGGGTAGAGAAGATATGCTGAGAACACTTCCCTGGCACAATTGGTTTTCTCATCTATCTACCTGGGTTTGTATTTTGAAAACTGAAATGTGGAACGTAGGTGAAGTTGCCTTTTTATCATTTGCGTTCAATCCTGTTTTTAAATGATGTTAACAAAGCCAATAGGCAAGTGTAGTCTGCCTCCCAGGAAGCCTACTAATAAGATAAAAATGTCTGCTAACTCCCTTCTTTTAAAGAAAATACAAACACAAACGTATGCTAGAATCCTCAGCAGGACTGTTGAGTCCAAGGGCAGCTGTGTTTTCGTTCATTCCTGCAGTAAGTGACCTATATCTACACTGTAGACTTTTCAAGGGTCTCCAGGGAGGAAATGTATTATTCAATGGATGATTTCACAAGAGAGCACCAACTGTACGTTTACAAACACTGACAAAGGTTAAAAGAGAGAAGGGTGCTTCTGATACCACAGTCAATGGAGCTTTCTACCAATAGGGAATTGATAATCTCTGCTGAGGCTGTGTTGGAGTGAAAGGTTTTTAAGGCTGGTATTAGAATTCATTGTTACTGCCTCGTCCCTCCAGCCTGAGGCATGAAAATTTTAGTTGTGAGAAACCATCTCACATAACTCTTGAACCTGGCTGCTTGTTTAATCATGACTTCATGAAATGGTGGTGCTGTTCTACTTACAGAGATCACAAAAGTTATTAGGAAGTACTGTTTCTCATTCCAGACAAACAGAACCCATGTTTTGAGCTTTTAATATTTTATTTGGCTTTAAAAAGTAAAGTACACATACACAATAAGGCTAGAGAAGTAGCAGAAAATAAAAATGTGCTCAGAACATTCAAAGAATAAAGGCGTGTCAAAGGTCTTAAGAGCCTGCCTGAAGGAGCTCAGTGGCCAATGTGGGAGCAATTAAAGAGATAAAACAAAACAACACAGTGCAAGATTACAACCCAGAGCGCAAGAGAAATGCAAACAACTTCATGTTACTATAAATAAATGCTTAAAATCTAATAAAATATAAATAAACAGGGGAAGGGGTAATTTTTTTTTTTACAGTTACATTCATTCTAAGTGTTATGTTTAGACTTTTTTTGTGTTTTGTTGTTTACAAAATGAGACTTTTAACCTTAGCCCAACATCAAACTACACATAGTATCTTGATTCCACATAATGGAGGGATATAGAACAGTTGAAAAAAAAAAAGTAAGTTAGGGAGAAAAATCTTGACAAAAACTCCCTTTACCTAGAAACAAAAAATATTCGACTACATTTGCTGGGTTCTAAAGTTCAGGTGATTTCTTCTAGCAGTCCAACATATGCTGTAATAGTAAAATAGTCGCTCACAGTGGTACAATTTCTATTTTGATAACTGTTTGCTGATATGATGTTGATAATAAGAAAAAGTAGGTTAAAAATATGAAATGATAAATGGAAGCGTATTACATTTTAAGAGAGTTTATTGTAGGAAATATCAAACCACAGGTGGTTCAGGGCTCAACCAAAGTGGGCAGGGAAGTGAACTTGATAAGGTAAATATAGAAGGAAATAGTTGATTTGATTGTTTTAAGTTTTAGAAGGTAGAGTTAGCTCTGTTTATGCAGGAACCTGGGGCATTAGAAGCATCCTGGTTTAACAGTGTCCCCTATAATTGTTTTTATAGGAGTATCAGGATGAGAGATTATTTGGTAATATTTTGCGACTTTCTTCAAACCTAAACTTACTCTAAAATAAAAGGCTTATTGTAGAAACACAATAGGACTGAAAGGAAAATATAGATTTTACTTCTATGTTAATAGGAGTCAGAAAATATTTATTTGGATAGTGTGATTACTCTGCTATTCAGTACTTTAAAAATGAGAATAAAGATTTTAAGAAGACATCTTTCTTGAAGGACATATTGAGTCAAATGTCATGCTTGATATGATAAATTGTAGGTTTGGATTTCAGAGATTGGGTACATATAGGCATAGATATGTTGATTTAATTATTATTATTATTATTGCAGGTTCAGGCTAAAAGGCAGTTTATTCTTTGCTAACTCAATTCTGGTCTTAGAGGGTTTCAGCCTCCATACAATCTAACCTTCAAACCTAAACCTAGAATGTTTCAACCTCTGAGACTTAGACTGAGCTCACTCTGACTACCTGTCATCTGAACTCCAAACTGTACATTGTAAACTGTTTGCTTATGACTCTCTGCTCTATCTCTGCTTATTCTGGACTCGCTCTGCTCTTCTTGACTTCTTCTTCTGCACTCATACTGGCTGACTGAACTCTCCTCCTCTCCAACTGTCATCTTTACTGAGCTTAGAGCCTTCTTTTATATCCTGAGCATTGGATGTATCCTTACTTTGACTCAATCTCAGATGTCACTCGGCCAGCTCTTCACTCTGATTTAATCTTAAAGTTTGGGATTAAAGATGTCACTACCATTGCTTTCAGGGCATTTTTAGTTTATAGCACACAGGCCTCTAAATGTGATACCTTCATAGAGGTCTTTGAATGTGATCCTTTCCTAGCTATCACACAGGCCTCTCAACATGATCCTTTGCTAGAGCAGCCATGCTGCTGGATTAAAAAATTAAAATATTCCTCTACAGGTACACGTCTTCTTATTTGTGATTAAGATAAATGATCTTTGCCAGTGTTTTCAGTGACACACAAAATATCACCCTGCTCCAATCAATGTAAGTTCACCATCTTATTTCCCTAATTCTAAAATTTACTGCCATGATGGTCAGGGTTAGACCACTGATACAATTATCTTTTTGAGTTTGACTAAAAGTATTTGACTTGATGTTAACCAGCAAAGCAGCACACCACATATAATTTCTCCATTTTAAGAAAATAGTGGAAACAGTTATTTGACATTTTGGTCAGCCCTAAGAATAGCACAGGCATTCGAATCAGCCTGAGGAATAATATGTGATTTGTCTTTAAGAATATAAATTTGTAGATCATTGTGGTATTTACTAAGGAAGTAATGATGGGTTGAGATGTGGTGTTAAGTCAGGTATGGCCATCTGGCAGTGCTGAAACAAAGTTCAACCACTTTTCACTAAAAGTGATTTGTATAGAATTCCAGAACTAATAAGATCCATCAAACACCTACAAACAGCTGCTTATTATTCAGGATAAAAACAGAAATATATTTTGACAACATATTTGTAAATATGGGCAACCACAGACAGCCTTGCAGATGCCTCTGAGATACCAAAGGTACTTGATGGATCACTCACCAGGTGAAACCTCAGCTCACCCTTCCCTTAGTTCTGCTCACTGCTTTGGCCAGGATGAGCCATGAAGTGCAGCATAGAGGTTATATTTGTTTTCTAGTGGAAGGACTCTCACCATGTAATTAATATGTGACTATGACAGGTGTCTAGAAGAAAATTACAATATTTAAAGGAACAGTTAAAAATTCTAGACTATAACGTTTTAGATAATTAATTGGTGCCTTTTTACTATAAACAATTATAAAGCAATATATTTTGAAATCAAACAAGTAACACTACAATGTATGCTTGTACCAGATTTTTAGAGTACTTTTTAGTTCAGAAGCCTCAAAATGAGGGCTTTTTTGTTTGTTTGTTTTTTGGATGTATCTTCTTTGATTGACTGTGTACAAGAACACTAATTTTTATAATTTCTAAGTCTGCAAACACCTGACTTGTGTAGATGGGTACCCTTGACCAAAATGTTCTTATTTCCAAACATAAAGCAATCTTATTTTAAGGCAACAAGCTGCTGACTCTCAGACATCAACACCACCAGAAAAACCAAGAATAATGTAACTTGTATTGACAATGGAAAAATAAGCAAGGTTTGCCACTTAATATTATGTTATTTTTATAAGATACTCTTAATAGGTAATATATCACTACTTGGTAAAATATTCCTGAAGATCTTGCAAACTATTTCAAATGAGATTAATAGCAAAATTGGCTTTAAGTAACACAGTGGTCCTTGATTATGTGGGTTGAAATCACCTAAGTAGTTCAAAATTCCTCTTGTCAAGGAACTCTTCCAGAATACCATGATTAGATTTGAACTGTAATATTTCTTTGAGTTTTCCCCCCTCAAAGCCTAACTCACCTGACTTTGAAATTGCCAAACCTCAATAATTGCACGAGCCAATTCCTTAAAATGAATTTCTCCTCTCTTTCATATTCTATTGGTTCTCTTTCTTTAGAAACCTCTAGAGACACAGAGTTTGACATAAAAGAATTAGGATGTTATTGTAACAATTACCTCAGTATGTAGAAGTGGCTTTGAAATTGGGTGAAGGTTTGGAAGATGCTTCTGGTGAGCTCTTAACTTTAAATAGGATCCAGTCATAAGCAGCACAGATTATATGGTTCTTGTTAGGACCTGGCAAACCATTTAGATCTGGTGTGTTCTAATGTTTGGTAGAATGTTAAATTGTTAAATTGAAAAAAAAAAAACTTAGATATTTACCTGAGAATATTTTTAAGCAACGTGTCAGATATACAGCTTGACTTCTCCTTATAGCTTGTAGTGAAATATTAGACAATAGGCAAAATTAACCAGAACTTGACAATCTGTAAGATTCTCAGCCCATCAATACTGCAAAAATTAAGAAAGTATGTTCTGGGGAGAATACCAAAGATGTTGTCTAGATAATCATTCTATTTTAAAAGGTTGCAGGTGAAATCCATCAGCATCATAGCACCAGGTGGATTTTAGATGGAGCAGGAAAAATACTGAATATGGGGATAGAAATGGGGCAAACATGAATAAAGGGGGTCTGGCTTCTGGAATTCTCCATGAGGCTGATAACAGAATGAACTATCCAGTGGCAAACATTTGTTTGAAAGAAGTAAGATGGTTCCCAATGGTATTTTAAAAAAAATCTGTGGGCTCTTTTCATTTTCCTATCCAGGCTTATCTGAGAATCCAAGACTGTCTTTGTTTTGGTTGCAGATGATCAGGCTGCCTTCCAAAGGCCTTGAGTGACAGCATATAGCCCAGGTCTACAGGTGTAGGCTTGATGTTCAGGGTTGTGAAGGTAATGCCATACCACCACCTAGGGCCTTGGGGAAAGGACTGCTGCCATCAGCTCAAGCAAATGATGATGCTTCTTGAGCATCTCAACTTATAATCTAGACCAGGTTCCCTGATCCTTTTCTTCTTTTTCAGTTTCTCGTTTTTTGAAGTAGGAATATCTGCCCTATGCCTGACTCACTATTATATTTTAGAATCAAAAGATATGTCTGACTTCATTGATTCACAGCCAGAGAGGGCTCCCCTACCAAGGATGAGTCATATCCTAAGCGTCTCACACATTTTATTTAGATATTATTTAAGTCATATTTTAAACTGCTTTGTGATTTTTTTAGGAGGTGGAGAGATGTAAACAAACATTTAATTAGCTCACACAGATACTGACAACACACCAAAGGAAAGATTCTATTCAAGTCTGTCTTTGTGAACCAAAGTGTTTTGAGGGTTTATTTATAATTGCATGTGTGAGGAGTTACATAGGCATGTTACTCAGTGACCATTGTATCACCAAAAGGCTCACCTCAGTATAAGTGATGACTCAACAAACATTATGTCCTGAAGCTTCCTGTAAAACTTGTAGTCAACTCAGCCAGCTGTATCATCTCCTCCCTCTAGCAATTTTTTTTTCTGTTTATATAACCTTGGGAACATGCCTTGTTAACCAGTATCTTCTGAGCTTCATGGCTTTTCTGAGCCTTGCATGTGTCATATGCTTCTTCAACTTTTTAAGTGCCACAAAAACCTGCTCTCCCTCCAGCAGGGAATCCTTCAGTTTGGAGGAAATGACTACCCAGTAGGGATACAGTCTTGATGCTATACATGGACTAAAGCCTTTAGGTTGTTGGGATGGTAATAGATATATTAGGCTGGTGAGAAATGTGAGGACCAGCACTCCCCAGTGGTGTGTGCCTCTGACCTAGGCTCTTTGGTTCCCATAAAAATCCTCACTTTCTAGAAACCCATTGCTCCCACACCTCACAAGACATAATGAGCCAATCCAGTGTTCAGATTCTGACCAATAAGAGAGATCCCCTAGCCACTGCTTGCTTTGTTTAAAAGACCCATGTGGCTGCATTTGGGAGTCACCATGTTTTTTAATTGGTTGACCCTGGCATGCCAGAGTTTACTCCCTGGAAATAAACTGCTTTATATGGCCATGTATTTATCTCAGTGTCTACCTGGGCCATTTTGAGGACCCAACAAGAAGGAAATTGATCAATTTGGGGGTATTAAGGGTATAATGTTATGGACTGAATTGGTCCACTCCCAATTCATATGTTGAAACACTCTCCTAATAGAACTTTTAGAAACACAGTCTAAAGGCAATGTTTCTAAGGTTCTATATAAAGTACTAGAGCCTTTAAAGACAACTACAGGTGCTATAAACTGTAAACTGAGGAGAGACCTCCAAGGAAATCAAAATAATTTGTCATTGTCTTAGGCTTCAAGCTTCAAGAACTGTATGGAAATATAAACTTATTTTATCCCATCAATCTGTGAAACTTCATTGTGCATCTTTAAAAATCAGTGAAGGCAGCATCTTTAGCATCACTGCCAAATCCCCTCGTCATCCTCATGCCCTAGAACATGATAAACAAAAATGCCTCCAGATATTGTCAAATGCTTTGTTGGTGATCAGTTGCCCCAGGGTGAGAACTACTGCTCTAGACAACCAAAACCTACTATCAGTATCACGTCAAAGTGGCATGGATCACTCCAAGTTGAGATTCTGATACGGTGTTACAGTGCTCCTTAAATGTTGGAATTTGCATGGTCTCTTTCTTTTGTATTTGTTTTTCCCATGTTCTCCTTGACATGTTCCTTTATATTTTAAAGTGTTATCCCTAAATAAACAGTTGGCATTGATATACAATCTCTTATTTCCTGACTTTTCTCCTCCTCCCAGTGTGTGAATTCCCACTTGTCAATATGTGAATTCCCACTTGTCAATTTTCTAAATAGTTTTCCAGAAACTTTTATTCCATTGCTACAAACTCACTACATTCAAAGCCAAACATATGACTTCCTCTAGATTGTTCTTTCTATATTTCCTGTCAGCTAAGCAGTTCTTTTCAGATTCATTCAAAATGTATTTTTGAATGCCTTATGATTTTGTGGTTTGGAATGAAAGAAAGTCATTCAAGAAGATTTAATATGATGTAGTAAGTGCAATGGTAAAAATATGCAGAGACTTCTATATTCACATGTGGAACATCTTACCTAGCTGAGGACTGTAGAAACGACTTCCTGTAGGAGACATGAACTGAGCATGGGGAAAGAAGCAGAAGGAGGATATAGAAGATAATATAGAAATATCTTTATAGCACATTAAATAGTACATGTAGTAGAAAAGAGAAGAAAATATACTTGATATTTTCCCAGTATAAACGAGACTAAAGTAAACATGTAATATATGCCAGTATTTATGTGCATTTGAGTATGTGCTTTGTGAGCATGTGCATTTGTGTGAGTGTGTGTCTTATGTGTGTATGCATTTGTGTGAATGTGTTGTATGTGTATGTGCTGTATGTGCACATGAGTGTTTAGGTACAACTGTGCACACACATTGAGGTTGTAGATGGATTTCAAGTTTCCTGGTCTATCACTCTCTGGTTTATAACCTTAAGATAGTATCTTTCACTGGACATGAGGATCCTGGGAACCTCAAGACCAGTGATCCTCAGTCTCTGATCCCTATAGAGTTGAGGTTACAGGCAAGTGTGGCCACACACAGCTTTTTAAGTGTGTTCTGGAGATTGAGCTCAGATCCTTGTACTTACATTACAAACACTCTTATCCACTAAGGCATCTTCTGAAAACTTTCCAAATTTAAATTGGTTGATGTAGAGAAAATGAATTTTTACAAACTACTACAAATCAAAAGTACCATTTTTTTTTTCTTTCACAAATACAGGATATTGTTCAATTCTTCCAGGTGCTCTCACAATTATTTGGCTAAACCATTAAAAGATCATCTTGGGTACTTTAAATGAAAGTGCTCTGATAAAATTCCCTAAAAGCATCCAACCAAAGATCAGGTATCTAAATCGGGAAGAAGCTGTAGCTGGGAGCAGTTTCATGTAGTCTAGGGTAGGAGAGGCTCTGCTGGGCATTGAAATTCGTGTTGGTGGTACTTCTGTGAGGAGGCCCCAGCGAACTCTGCCTGTTCTTTGCACTGCCTTCAAAATGATTAAGAATTCTCACTGGCCTCTTGCCAGTCTGTACTTGGGTGTGCTTCTGAGTTTTCTAAAGGTACTTCAGAGAGAGCTGGCATTTCCATGAGGGCAGAGGGAAGAGACTTCACACCATTTTTCTTTCTCATGTTTGTCTTTTAACATCCGGGAGACATTAAAAAATGTCGCACATGATTCGTATTTTTGTTGTTGTTTTCTGGAAACGTCGAGAGTTTTACTCTACTTGTATATCTGCTTGGATATTTCATTGGAAAGCTAGGGTAGAGTTGAGTGTTTTTTTTTCTTTTTCTTTTATTTCCTTTGTGATTCCATTTAACTAAGAAAGTACAATGCACTTTTAAATATTTGTTAGTGTTTAAATATATAAACCTGCCTTCCTGCCTTTAAGCTTTGTTATGCTGCTATTTTCAAGGTTTCAGAAGGATATGATTCTTCACTTCCACATTTTTAGTTTAAATCATGTATTGTGTCTTCTCTGTACATTTTGCAAATAGAACATTATTTCATTAGGACCCCTAAATGGCCCTTTGTTTTAGCTGCTCCTTTGCATATTCCCTCCCTCACTCCCTCTTCCACCCTCCTCCCTGTTTGATTCTCCCATTCCTGTCAACCCTCACTTTGTCCATCCATAACTCTATTTCCCATTGCTTGGGAGACCCAACCCTCTCCCCTGTTCCCTTATGCTATACCTAAACTCTGTGGTTGTACATGTAGACCTAGATGTACAGTTTTTTCTTTGCTAATTCAGCCCCGGTCCTGGTGAGTTTCAGCCTCGTTACAATCTAATCTTCAAGATGTGAGCCTGGACCTAGATAGCTTCAGCCTCCATACTCTCTAATCTTCAAACCTAAACCTAGATGTTTCAGCCTCTGAGACTTACTGCTGACTGAGCTCACTCTGACTAGTGGTCTTCTGAACACTGAACTGTAAATCCTAAATCACCTGCTTCTGACTCTCTGTTTTCTCTCTTAGTTTATTTTGGACTGACTCTGCTCTTGTTTACTTCTCCTTCTGAACTCAACTGTCTGTGAGCTAACTGCACTCAAACTGCCTGACTGATCTAACTCTCTGCTTTTTTCTGAGCTTTGCCTCTTATCTGCTTCTTGTCTGCTTCCACTCCACTTTTGTCTGAGCTCTGCTTCCACACTTTGCTTCTACCTTACTTCCTTCTCTGAACTCTGAACTCTATTCTCTGTTTCTCCCTCTAAGCTCTGCCTCTGCCTCCCAAATGCTGGGATTAAAGGTGTGTACCACCATTGCCTTCTGAATTGGGTTTAAAATTGTATACTATGTTGGGATTAAAGGCATGTGCTAATATTCTTTCTACCATGGAGCAACCATACCGCCAGATTTAAGGATTAAATGTTCTTCTGCATGTAAGGATTGTCTTTCTGTGTCTGGAATACCTCACTTGGGATGATTTTTTTCTGTCTTCACTCATTTACCTGCAAAATTTCATGATTTTCTTTAATGACTGAGTAATATTTCAGTGTGTAAATGAATCACATTTTCTTTATTCATCTGTTGATAGACACTTATATTTATAACATAAAAATTATTCGGGTATTTGTTTATTCTGCTGACTTCCCTTTGGAAAGGAGCTGATAATAGCATAATGAAAACATCACATGAATAAATATCCAGACACCAAGTAGAAGAGGATGCACTAAGAGAAAGGCATCCTCAAACACCTGTTGCCTCTCATTAGTCTCTCACTGAGCTAGCTGAGTAACAGCAGTAGAAAAGAAAGTAGCCTAGGAGGCCTCAGCCCTCCACAAAGAACTACAGGCAGCTGAGGAGATCCTCCCAGGGGAAGAGCATATCAACTGGTTGTCTACTGCCAACTGGTCAGCTGTGTATCTACTCTCAGATCATAGAAAAACCTGGCACAAATGTCTAACTGAAGTGCATACCAAAGCACACAGGTTGACTGCCAGGCTCACAGGCTCCCTCAATCAACACCTGTGGCTCCTCTCTTCTCTTCTTCCCCTACCCCCACCCTATAGCTCTCCAGCCCAGGGGCTTCCCCTCCCTACCCCCAGCTTCTCTTTCCAATATAACACTACCATTTCAACCATGCACTCTCTTGGTGCTCTTTGTTCTCTAGGTTTCTCTTTGGCTCATCTCTTGGCCCCTTTTCTCTCTTAAATTTCTTCTCTCTCTTCTCATTCTCTCTCGGCTCTCATCCCTCCTCCTCATGGCCTGGCTCAGTCTGGACCCTTCAAGATGCCTCTGGCTTTCCTCTCCCTCATATAAAATAAAAATTTCTCCTCAACCATACCTTGGAGTGGCGATGTCCTCATGTTCATTCATATACAAGTAACATTAATGGATTGAACAGGCTATATTTAGTAACATATATGTATATACATATACATATATGCATGCAATATAATTAGTGAAAAAAGAGATCATGGATTTGAAGGAGAGCAGGGAGGGGTGAACGGTAGGGTTTGAAGGGAAGAAAGTGAAGAGAGAAATCCGATTATAATCTCAAAAGTAAAAAAGTAAAAAGAGAAGAAAAATAAAAAAAATGATTATAAAAAAAGAGAAATATATATTTATTTTTCTGTTTGTGGCTAATAGCGTTTTAGGATACCATATTTGTTTTCTCTTTCTTGTAGAAACCTTAAAGTAGGTATTATTGCCATCTTTTGTGAACAAAAAAGCTGAGACACGTGGTGCTTAAACAACAAACCCAAATGACAGCAAGTATTTTCTAAATCTGATTGTTAGGTCTGACAAGTCAGTTTTTGTGCTTTTTTTTTATTGTCTAAGCCTCCTCAAAATAAGCTATTTTCACATCCCTTTTGGTTTGAAAAATACATTTAAAAATACATACAAATATTTCAGCATTAGTTCCACATTTTAAATATATTTTACTACATATTTATATATATATATATATATATATATATATACATATACTATATCTATATCTATATATACTATAGATATATATAGACAACCCTTTATCATGATCACACTTTCAATAATAATCGCTATGGAAAAAAAAATCAGACTTCTGTAGCATTTTCCTAGTAGCTACTCCTCTGAGTACCTCATATTCCTGCAGAAAAGAAACACAGGATTTGTTGAATTCTTTTCATATACGAAAGTCATGCAAATCACAAAAGGCTGTACTTCAGAACAGTACTGGAACTCACAAGCCAAAGGAAGCTGGGTTCTTATGTTACCAGTCTTTGTCCGTAAGGACTGTGGCAGGAGCACATGGACAATCTCATCGACTGCACAGCACAAGGGCTTTCCAGATCCAGAAAACTCTTCTCTAACTTTGCTTCTGCCCTTATGTATTCTCATCTTATACATCAATTTGGAATAATAGTCACCAATACTACAATAATATTTTTATAAACACTGATCTCTATTGCTTATTAATCAAGCTCAACTCCAGAAGGCATCTTCTTCCTCTGAGGGGAGGAAGTAGAGTCCCTCCAAATTGCTAGCACCTAGAAGGTTCCTTCAATGTCTATGAAAACTTGGACTTTTTTTTTCTATCTTTTTCTCCCTTTAAACTTGAGAACCATTTTATAATAGGAGAGGCAGAAAACTCATCATTGTCTATTTCATCTTTCTGTAGAAGCAAAGGAAGCTAAAAATTAAACTTACTGTTAGAGTGTGTTTGGAATTAGATGAGGTAAGGATTGGACACTTGAATTTTTGTTCCATTATTTAACTGCTGGTGGTGATTTGGTATTTCTTCCTAGGCAAATCCGAAGGCCAGCATTTTGCAGATGCCATATTCAATAATTTTTCATTAATGTGCAATTCCAATTGTTCTTAAGAATAGAAGTTGGCTCTTGGGTGAAAGTACAAAGAGAGGAGAGGGTCAATTTTCAAGTCATGAATAGTGACAAGTGAAATTATATGGAGAAAGGAAATCAATCCCACCAAATGGAACAGGGCAAAGGAGGAGCTGGAGTTAATGAATCATTACCCACAGGAATCCAATTTCTCCACATTTGTGAGCTAGTATCTGAAAAAGGACTTACTTAGTTCTCTGCTGCTAATGAAATATTATTAGTAGATTTCTAAGCAACTTCAAAGACTCGAGTCCACTGCTTTTCAGGCTTCGAGATTTCCATTGTTGGGAGAGTAAATCTGAGAAGTTTTGAAAAAATAATGATTCTTTACAGTTTTATTTTTTTCTCTCTTATAAGTTTGCATGTTTCTGAGATGGGGTGGTGTTCAGACAGGTTTGTATACTCCATTTGTTTGCATCTGCTATCCAACTGTACAGAGAAGTAGCGTGGTTCTGATTTGCATTAAAAGAGAACTGAGTCTGAACATGGCTTCCAATCAGTGCGACTGGCAAGGGCAGCATGAGGAAATGCCTGTGACCCTTTTCCTTCCCAAACCCTGAAGCTGTAGACCTTCCTGTCTCAAGTTTTACAAACAGGATGTGTGTTTTTACTTTCCTTTACTATGTTACAGTATTAAGCTTGCTTAAAAAAATGTATTATCTAAATTTTAGACTGCTGTCTGATAAAAATTAGAGGGGGAATTAAATAAAGAAGAATATTCTGGAACTTTCCACATCTGACCACCACTGTGAAATTTACTCCGGCTTTTGAAAATTTAGACTGAATTTGAAGAATTGGGTTTCATAATGTATCTTCCTCTGTCTATCTAAAGAGCTGCAGTTACTGTGTCCTCTTTTTTTTTTTTTAATTAAATGAGCATTAAATTTGGCAAGAAGGATGATGTGCTATTTTTTAGATTCTTCTGAAATTCTGAACTGGCACTTGGCCATCTAAAGTGGTTAATGCCATTATGCATGTGCACTTGCTTAAGTTGGCTAATGAGATTCCCTTTGCCTGGATAAGTTTATGCTCCTTGGAGGGATGAAGTATAATATATATGCTCTCTGAAAAATTGTTGCTTATCCTAGGATGATAGCCCTGATTATAATGATGATGTTAGAGCAAACCAGAGCTTTAGTGGTAGGATCATGTCTAAACAACAGACCTAATTTAGCTAGAGAATCAAATGGCACCTGGCCACAGGAAAGGAAAACACTTCAATGTAGATTTTTCAATGACTATTTCAATTTACAAGGCAGTTGAGGAAGAGATGGGTCTATTACTAAAATGGGGGAGTTTATAAAGAAGGAGAAAGAGAACAGGAAATGAATTTTTAAAAAGAGAAAGGAACCGAAAAATTAGGTTCTGCTTGTCTGAATAAAATGCTTGTGACATTCATAGCAAACAAGGTTTTATTGCTCTGAGCAAACAGAAAGGGCTTTTTTGCTATTGGTGTGCTGGACCTGAGGACAGATTTCTAGGACTAAAGAGATTTTATTTTTTTCTGAAGGATACTTTCTTTTCCTTAGCTTGCCTCTTTCTAGCTTTCTACATATCAATCAAAAGCATATTCCATTCATGAATTCCTTCTCTTACAAACTAGATTATAGGGTTAAAGAAGAAAAAGCTGCTTCAAGTTCCAGAAACAAATATTCCTTTCTCAGAGATAGTTTCAAGGATAAAGAATTAAATTATTCTCCAGCAATTTTTTAAAGAAAAATGATAAGATGGTACTCCTTAAGCTTCATGCTATGTTTAGTAGAGTATTCAAGGAACCACTCAATATATTTCACAAGCTTCAGTGACAGCTTATAACCTCCTGGTTCAAAAACAGAAAACAACTCATATACTACTCATGATCTACTGTGCAGTAAGATTAGCTTTTATGTGTTCATCATCACCTAAAGTTATATTTTCATAGTGTTTTTCCTTTGGTTCTATTTATTTTGAATTCGGCAGAAGACCCAGCTACACACACTGCTAGGAAAGAGATGGAAAAAGGCAGACTTGGTGATTTTTACTTTGGGATACTTTTTTGGTACAGTGACAGTGCCTGGCTTTTCCCAGTCAGCGCTTCCAGAGCAATGAGCTACAGGTACAGTCAGAGAAAACCCCTCATAAGATTCCACTGTACAAAAGATCACATACCTTAAAAATAATATTGTTTGTCTGGCAGTGAGGGTTCCGATGAGCCCAAGCAAGGACCAAATAATCTATAAATAAATAAACAAATAAATAAATACATGATGAAACCAAAGTGACTTCTGGATTTTTGCAAGATTAGTGAGGAATAAATTTCGATTGGCTTCCTGCTCTGTTTCAGGCACAGTTCTAGATGGAGAGCAATAGAGATTGAGCTCTACTTTCACAGACCTAACATATTTTCTTGATGATGTCAGGGAAATAGAAATGAGAAAGGAGGGAAGAAAAGAAGGAGGGGGGAAGAAAGAGAGAGACAGAGAGACAGAGACAGAGACTAAATGGAACTGAGACTAAATCCTGAATGATCACAGAAGGCCACCACCCCTGCTTCATTCATGCAATATTCTGTTTAACACAGTAACTTTAAATGTTTGGAACTTTGTTAGACAACCTTGAAAGATCTTTAAGCAGGGCTCCCTTTGAGTTTTGTTTTTTTGGATGCTGTGAGTTGAATGACTAAAGCAATGGTCCAGTGTTTACTGACAAGAAAGATTTTAACCAGGACAAGTATAGGATAAAGGAAGTAAATTTCAACTCAGTACAAGGTAGACTATCCTAGGAACCAGAATTTCAGCAACAAATCAGGCTGTTTTGTTTTTAAAGGGATCTGCTCACCATCTCAGATGTGCAAAGTGGATGCTCAAACATCTCTTAGGGATAGGACAGAAGCAATTTATGTATGATGTGTGATTTACAGATTAAAGTGTTATCCAGGTAGTCATTGTTACAGAAGATTCCAGGCTTTTGTGTAAACTGAAAAGGGACTTAACACTTTTTATTAATTTCAAAAAGAAATTGACAAAAGAGTACATCTGTGGCTTTGATTAAATAACTTCCACATGCTAGATATTTCAAATAGCAAAGCTATTTAAATAATTAAGTATAATCAGTATGTTTTCATTTTATCTCAGCTGTAAACAGTATACATTATTCACGAGAACATAACACTGAAAAAACAAAACACAAGAAGGAGGGCTGAACACTTGTGGGAGGAAAGAACTTGTTTTATTATGGCGAGTGCCTCCTCATTACTAAATATAACAGGCATATGTGAAATTTTGCCGAAATGCCAAAGCGGCTGAGGCAGGAAGTTCGCATCTAACTCTGTGGAGTACAGAGAGATCACACACGTACATAATACCCAAGAGTTCAAACTTCACATTATTTCATTTCAAAGTATTCTAAAACAGATGACGGTTTTACTATTTGTGTTGTTGTTTGATGTGAATAACAATTATCTTTGTGAGCCTGTATATTTCAGATTCCGATCTATGTGAGGAAGTTTTGAGTTTAATAGGCCTTTCTTATTCCTTTTATGAGAGATATATTCAGGAGCTCATTCTTTTTTCAACAAGACCAAGATGTTTTATTCCCAGGAAAAGAAATATCTCTCAATCTGCTTTCATTGTTTTTTTTTTTTTCTCCGTGTGGCTCTTGTTCTTATTTCTCAAGACACTTGGTTTTACTCCTTTGAAATTTTAGTATTTGAGTAGCACTAAACTCTAATATAACTTTTTAAGCTTTTTTCTTTTTTCTTTTTTAACCTCACAGTAAGTAATTCTAGGAACTGAGTATAAAATAATCAACGTCTTGCTGAGCCATCATCAGAGGAACTTCGTCTTGCAGTAGATGGGAACTAATACAGAGAACCATAATTGGGCAATGTGTGTGCGGAGAGTGAGGAACCTTGGGATACTCAGTCCTAAATGGGGAGTATTCGTCACAGCTCTCCTACTCAGGAAGTCATAGACAAATCTGTGGGGTAGACAGATTTTAAGATCCATCAGGGATGGGTGACACCGAGGAAACTTTCCGCTAGTCACAACAGGACTGACATACATATGAATTCACTGTGGCAGCACACACAGAGCCTGAACAGGTCGAAGCCAGATGGGCTCCCAGTACTGAGAGAGGAAAGTGAACACGAGCTCTCATGTGTAACTAAGAAGATGTTTCCAATTGACAAGCACTCACGAAGGAAAAATCAGTTTTCTCAAATGGAGTCACTGGGTATATAAGCCACACTTAGGGGCAGGCCAGCAGTAGATTGACAACAGAAGATGAAGTCAAACACATTTTGGGAGATTTTTTTTTTTTTTTTTTGTCTCATATTGAATTGCTTGGAATTTTTTTTTTTTAAATCTTACTAGTCTTTTGCTTATATATTATGATTTCTACTTTAAAGAGCTGTGTGTATGTGTGTGTTTATTCTTCATGCTTTTTTGTTTTTCTTTGTTTTATTCTGCTTTTTTAAAAAAATGCATGTTTGTTTTCTAAAGAGGGAAAGAGAGAGAGAAAAAAGGGGTAGAGTTGGGAGGGTGGGGATGTGGGGAGGGAATGGGAGTAGATGAATGAGGAGAAACTGATCAGAATACATTGTATGTAAAAAATTATTTTCAATGAAAAATGCAGGACAAAGCTCACATCTGTGTGTCTTTGACTACCTCCTGACTACTCTACTGAATTTACTTGCTTTATTTCCCCTAGTGGTTACATTTATATCCTAAATGATACATTTTATATTAATTCATTGTTATGTCAACTGCAAATGTTATATTGATAATTCTCTATTTCAATTGGTTGAAAGTTTATCTCTCTTGCTCCTATCCCAATTCACTCCCAACTTCTTTCTTCTCTTCCCCTGGTGGTCCCTTAGTCCCTGTTTTCATTCCCGCTGGCCCATTTTCTATCATCATTTGGTACTAGGATGAGTTTCTAAAAAAGCAAGAAAACAACAACAACAACAAAACTCAAAAAAGATATTGATAAAAATATTTAACTTGAGCAATAAGAAAAATGAATTTTCAATTCAACAAACTAAATTTTGCTGAATATTATTATAGCTCAATGAAGAAGGAGTATTTTGGATATCTAAAACTCATAATGTTTGTTTTTCAAATATGTTTGGAAAAAATCACTTAATTATTTATTCTAAGAATATAGAAATATTATCTAAAATAGAAGAGTACTTGGATACTGCCTCATACCCGTGAAGATATACCACCTAAGATTTTTGGATAAGAAAACAGGCCAGAGGAATGAGAGCAGGGACTAAGGGAACTGCCAGGAGGTTAAGTGTGGAAATCCAGTTTAATATGATGGCAGACATATTGTTGTAATCCTTTTTGGTTGCTATTTAACCCAGGAACACATCCAAATCTATGGGATAAATGAAATCAGTAAGATAGTTAGCCATGATCTGGGAGATTTCTGAGTGCCATTTGATAACATCCCTCCTTTGTGCAGCTCAATTGACAGCTACTTTATCCAGTTTAACAGTAAACCACTTTCTTTTTGCCTTGGATTATTGGATCCTATTGTGCTGACAAACACAAGAAGTACTTCTGTTCAGAAGTCCTTAATAAATTGCATTTGGTTCAGTCCTGGGGTTTGTTTGTCTCTCTATTTTGCAAAACTTTCTGCTTTGGCAGCTTGCACTGAAACTGGTCGTGTGGATTTGACTTTACACACTACTGGAAATGGAGAGATGATAGATGCAAGAAGGACTTACAATATATGTATTGACAGGAAGTGGGACATTATAAGGAGGTGATTTCTAATAATGCCAAGCACTGTGGTCTTTTGGACCATTGATGATTGGTAGCTTGAGCTTCTGAAACAGAAGGGAGCAATGGTAGAGGTGATTGGAGATGATTGGATGCTTTTCAGAAGACATAATTTGGCTGTGAATGTGTCAAAGTTTATTTGCTATACCTAAATGGAGATATAAAGTTGGATTTACAGAGCTGAAGGAAAAAGTGATGTCATATCTGGAGATACAAATTCAGGAATCATTTGATTTTAGGTAGGAGTATAAACTGTAAATATATGATAGATGGCTGGACTGTACAGAGGTTGGAAAAGAGAAGACCCATGACCTGAGGAATTTTCACTATCCATATTCTGGTAAGAGAAGGATTAGTCTCACAAGGAGCTAGTCAAATATGACCATACAATGCAAATAATAAGCAGGCATATTTTTGCACATAAAAGCCAAGGAAAAAAATTCAGAAAGGAAAATATCACCAATAGTACAGGTTCTTTCTGGGAAGACAAGACAACAAAATTTCAATAGTCACTGAAATTCATTGGTGACAAATGACACCTGCTAAAGTCATACTGTTCAACCTATAGAGTGTGGTTAAATATGTACGACTAGAAAACAAAAGAATAGAAACAAATATTGAAACTATTTTAGTAAAATGTGGCTGTGAAGAGGGTAGAGTTTGTGTGGAGAAGATGGAAGGGAACATAGGACAGAATGAGGTTCCTTTTTGTGCTTGTTTGATTTTTAATGGGAACAACTTGTGTAAAGTAATAATAAAAAATGATATTTCACCTCCCCATCTCCTCCAAAATCATTCTCATTTCTACACCCACCCAAACTATAATCCAAATATATTGTATGAAAAAATATTTTAAATAAAAAATGCTTAGTCAAAAAATGTGGGTAGAATGCAGTTAGCTGTTATACTGGTTCAGGAAAGTAGGTTCATGACCCCACCTGCCATAAACAGTTGTCTGGTTACCAGACACTAATTCCTTCCTATTGAGCAGGTCTTAAATTACATTATCTAGCTGTTGGTTATATCCAAGACACATCTGCCACTATTGCACTCCTGGGAATATCTCGACAACCTGATCAATTTGGGGGTTTACAGGCTTTTATTCATTATAACTCTGACATTTCCAAAGTCACAGGGCTACTAAGTGATAACCGAAAGTTCAAATCCTCTGCATAAACTAAGGACTATTCTCCATTTTTTTTAAATTTGAAAATCCCTGTCCCAGCCAGGTTCTTGACATCCCTATTTATAACCTGAGAGAAAGGCCACATCTGGTTCTTTCATTCATTTGTGATATAGAGTTAAGAATTGGTCTTTCACTTTTATAATCAGTAGAAAAAATAATTTCAAAAGTGGGATAGTATCCCATGATGTGAAAAAATGATATAAAATTCAAATTTTAGTGTCTATAATTAAAATATCATTGGCAAAGAGCAGTAGCAATGTTATTCATTCATGTATTCCTGTAGATGTTTTAGGTCTACAGTCACAGAACTGAATAGTTGCAGCAGAGAGGTTAAGGCTTTCAGGGCCTCACTATTTGTCTCGTCTTAGACATTTACTGCTATCTGTCTCTTTCTAGAAGGAGCTGCTAAAGTCATGCTGTCTCAGGGCAGTAATTAAGGGTCTGCTCTGATATGGACATTCTATCATGGCAGGCAGTGCAGAATAATTGGTTTTTGGTTCAGTATTATACAGTAGGTTGATTACTTCTTTAATACACACAGACTTACAATATATATATATATATATATATATATATATACACACATACACGTGTGTGTGTGTGTCTTTGATAAATTGCTCATCTTTTATAATAAAATCAAGGCTACTCCTAACTGATTATTAACAGCTGAGCTAAATATGCTAGATGGGGCCTTGATAAAAAGTATAACAAAGGAACACTAATCATCCACCTGAAATCTTAAGAAAAACTGTATATGTAACTTTGAATATAGATAACTACATATTTTCAGATGACAAGAAAATGGAGAATTATCCTGGTGGCATGGGTGAGTTGTTTTAGAGCAAGAATAAACTAAAAATCCTTTGACTTACTCAAGTGCCAATCTGTGATTTATTTTTAATATTTTAATGAAACTAGAAAAGCAAACACAAGAAGTATATGTAATCCAGAAACCTAAAGTATTATCTGACCTTTCATGAAAAATTACACACCTTCCTATTATAAGTTCAGATTGTTAAATTTGCCTGTTCTTCCATGGGTAACCTAATCACATAGCATCTGATTCCCTTGTGTGCTCACAGTTATGGGCAGTTTATTGTAAGAGAAGCTTGTTCTTAATATGCCTAAGTAAAACCATTATAGAAACGGCAGAAAATCTTAAGGAATCCTGCTGCGCTGTAAACATCTTTTCTAGTTAACTTTCAATGAGTGGTTAATTTTTTAGCTAATTCCTATTTACATACACTGTAATTATATAATTGTAGAAAAAGTACATTCCTAGATCTGAATTCTAATTGTTCAATAAATGATGATGATCTACATTTAATCTCACAAATTATGTAAATTAATTCAGTTACTGGTCTTTATTCTTCTTTGAACATTTCCCTTTTTTGTTCTCAACAGTTTCTGAAGCCAAAGGAATAGAATGTTATTTGATAACTTTTTTTTTAAGCAGACATATTTTTTTCTAAAACAGATCCAACAATATTTAATAAATACTATTTATTAAATAGCATTTGGGAAGTTGCAAGAATATTTTGCAATGTACCACTGGGGGGAAATATATAAAGCATGTAAAAATGAAAGGCTGAAATGAGATGAAAAACTGAAAGGCTAGTTTTCTACCTGTTTCATGGTTGGTTCATGACAAACTATATGACAAACATACTACGTTTGTCAAACTCTTAGGTCCCTTTGCTTTTATTTTTTCATCAAAAGTTCTATTTGGCATGTATAATGGATTCTTTAATGAAGATGCAGTGTTATTAGCATTAGAATAATAATAATACTAATAATAATAGTATTAGTACTATTATTCCACAATCGTTTGTGGATCTCGTCCTAAAAGGAAAATATTTTAGTCATCTTTGTGCCTAATTCAAGAACTTTAGAAAGTGGCCATTGTGTCTACTATTCGATCCTCAACCTGTGCATGGGAACCTTCACATTCAGGATAAGATCATTCTCCAGTGTTTGGTATCTGCATCATCCTCTCTGCTTACCTTGATTTTGTTTTTCCCTTCCACAGTGCAGATCTGAAAGTACTTAATTGGTTTGTTTTCAGTTTTTGGTTACTGTAGGACATCAGAATAAGCACTGAAGGCATTTCCTCTCATAGTCCTGTGTGTGTGTGTGTGTGTGTGTGTGTGTGTGTGTGTGTGTGGTGTGGGGGATGGTGTATATGTGTTATGTCAGGCATGTGGAGGTAAGAGAACAAATTTAAGGAGTTGGCTCTCTACACCATAGGGTCCAAGTGTGGAAGTCAGGCTTGTGTGGCAAATGCTTTTACCCACTGAATCATTTTGCCAACTCTTATTTTTATATCTTCTCCTTTCTTTGCCTCTTAATATCATAATTTGATGAGTGAATTTCTCATTCAGTTTTGTTTTTTGAGTCAAACTCTTATGCACTTATTATGTGGCTAAGGCTGGTCTTGATCTTCCTGCTTCTACTTTCCACAATCTGTGGTTACATGTGTATATCATTATGCCCAGCTTCATTTACATTTTTTAAAATGTGTATAAAACTTTCAACTAAGTACATATGTGTATCTCTGTGTGGATTTGTGCATATGAGTGTGTACACTCCTAGGCAGAAGGGTGTGAGACCCCCTGGGGCTTGAGCTGTAGGCAATTGTAATTTGCCCAACTTGAGTGTTGGCAACCAAACTCCTCGGAGAGAAAGCAGAGAATCAGAAGCAGATGGTTTACAATTTACAGTTCAGAGTTCACAGTTCAGCTCAGAGTAAAAAGAAATAGTTCAGAAGACAGCCAGTCAGACTGAACCCAGTCATAGTAAATCTCGGAGGCTGAAACATTCTAGATTTAGGTTTGTAGATTGTACAGGTATGTGGCAGAGATGTAGAAATCAAATACTGAAGAAAATACAGCATCTTCAACAAATGGTGCTGGGAGACTGGATGCCTACACGTAGAAGAATGAAATTAGACCTGTATCTATTCCTCTGCATAAATGTCTACTCCAAATGGATCAAAGACCTCACTCCACAAGCTGAAATGCTGAAACTGCTAGGTAATAGCTAATCTTGATTATTAACTTGATTGGTTTATTAGCTACTTTTTATTGCCATGATCAAGCACCATGACCTATGTAAGAAAGGGCTTTGCAGGTGGTGGGGCAACTTTCAGGTATGGAGTAATAAAAGTCCATCGTGTTTATAGCGAAGTGGGCAACAAGTACCAAACACAGCTAAGGGAACAGATGAGAACTCACATCTTGAGTCACAAACAGGAAAATGAGAGAGCCAACCTGAAATGGCGCAAGTTCTTTTTAAACTTCAAAGTCTGCTCTTAGTGACATGTTTTCTTCAGCAAGCCAATAACTCTTAAGCTTCCCCAACAGCCACTAACTGGGGACCAAGTATTTAAGTGCTTGAATTCTGGGGTACATCTCATTAAACCACCAGAATTGGTGCCTAGGAGATTATAAAAGCACAGCCCTGGATGATTAGATGTGGAGGGCTTTGTTTTAGCCAATGAGTTGATCCATTGTTGGAGTTATAATTTGAACAGAGCATTCAGAAGCCATGGAACTGTGGATGATGTTGTAGGAGATGTGCCTTTGAAAAGTGGGTCTTGGCTGTACTTCCTGTTATTCTTCCCTGCTTCGGGACTCCTATTCAGTGAGCAACTCTTCTCCATCATGTTTTCTTTGCCAGGATGTGTGGCTTGTCCTGAGGCCCGAACAATGGGCTGGCTGGAAATTCCAAAATCATGAGCCAAAATAAATCCTTTCTCTTGTGGATTGTTTCTCTCAGGTGTATGTCATAGGCTCATTGAAGACAGAGTCTGCTTCTCCTCCAGCTATCTGGGTTTGCTTTCTGACTTGCTTTGATCAGTAGTCTACAGATGTCGATGCTCTGCAACTTGCAAGCTTACTTAAACTTCAACTTTTGTATTAATGGAAGCCTGTCTCATATAACCCAGCTATTGTATTTTAAGAAACTGAAGCCACAGGGATACACCATGTAGAGCAGAACTTGGCAACAGTTGAAGCCCAGCTCTTAGCCAGTCCCAGCTACCATGAAAAGCCATCTTATATTTTCCTGCTTAGTTGAGCATCCAAGTGACTGCACGCACAAGATGCACCATATGTAAAAGAGTAACTGCCCGGCCAGTTGATTGTACTCAGAGTATGAAATATGGCAAATATCTTTGTTGCTTTAAGCTATTAAATTTTGTTTATAAGATGATCATTATTGTTAAAGTGGAGTTATTAAGTGGAAGAAAATTAGCAGAGGGAGCCAGAAGATAGATCATATGTCATCTTACATATTATGAGTCAGAAAACAATTTGGCCCACAGGCAGTTTATGCTGGTTCTCTAAAGAAAAATTTTAATTAGCAGACAGCCATCCCCATTCTATTACAAACCGTCTATAACTGCTTTCATGCTACAATGGAAAATTTGTGCTTGCAACAACATTATATGCTTCACAACCCCCAAATATTTATTACCTGGCCCCTTTCAGGAACAAAGCTACTGACTCCTATGCAGATCATTGTGCTCCATTGTAGAGTGTGAGGAGAAGACTGCTATGTTTCTCATTTTGACAAAGAACTTTCTGGCTACTCTGTTCAGAATGAACTGGAGGGAGCATGGGCTGAGTCAGGAGATGACACAAGTCTATTAAAAATGAGATAGTCAACACATATCTATATAGAGTCAGTTTGTGAAAACTACTAAAATGATGGATATATTTTGAAAGTATAGTTAACTGGGTTTTAGATTGATTTATTGGGATTAGATTGATTGTAAGGAAGTTCAAGGATGAATCTTAAGTTTTTATTATCCATTGAAAAATCTCCTTAGGAAAAAGAAAAAAAACCCGAAAAAGCAGATACTCAGTAAATTACATTTGATGAAGGAATTGTCAAAAAACTTACTTCATTTGCTATAACTTAAAGATTGTTGCAATTTTCTTCTGATGAGTTGATATGCTATCAATTAGTATGTAAACAAGTATTTCTGAAGACAATCAGTGCACAGAGCACGACTTTCTCTTATCAGAGAAACATGCTGTTATCCATGTGTCAGAGCTAAGTGTTCACTTGTAAAAATAGCTCAGTGTTGCCTTAGGATGAGCAACCATTAGGGTTTGCTGTTCTGTCAGCAGTCAGTCTCTGCAGGAAGCTCTTCTCAATATAGGGGTCATGTGGGAGGCAAGGAATAAATTCCCCGTGTTTCTTGAGAGCTGTCTATTTCTTCTTACCCCTGGGTTGCCATTTTGGACATGTATTTTTCCACACACAAACAAGTCATCGTAAATCCCTTAATATAGTCTGGAAACAGAGTTCTTTGCATGACAATTGCAAACTGCACCTCAATAAAGAGAGATACTTCTGGAGAGGGAGTGAGGAGATGGTCTTCCTAGAGATTATAGAAGAATAAATCCATCAGGGAGTACTTGAACCTCTGTGTCACCCATACATCATAGGTGTGGGAAAGCTTAATGCTGGAAAAGACAGCTAATTTAACTAAATTCCTATTACAGATGCTTACAGCTGTTACCCCCAAATCTGGAAATGTATCAGTTTCAACATTAAAATGTATGACCTGGTTCCTCTCAGGAAATGGAAACCTTCTGAAAATCTAGAAACTTTGCCCTGATTAGAAATAGCATTTTTCTTAGAAAAGTTCTAAGAAAGGAGCCAGAGCCACTTACTCCTTTCATGGTGAACCGTTCAAACTTCCCAGCACACAGTTTCCCAGCACACCGTCGAAGAGTCTAGTCATAGGCTTGTTACTCCAAATCTCACTGATGCTTCTGGATACTGTTGAAAAGCATCATCTCAGCATACTTCTTTCTGGTGGACTCTTACTTCTGTCAAGTGAGGGTTTGTAAGATGATAACCCTTCCCCTGCTCCCAAAGGCTTGTTTCATCGATTATTACAAAGACATAGGGAAGGTAGATAGATTGGGGCAAAGTCTTCTGGGGATGTGCCATAATGAGGACCATTTCAGGAGGATAAAGGAGGAAATATAGGCAGGTCTTCTGTGGTGTACCAGAATCTTAGACAGGCCCCAGACACCTATAGTTTTTATTTTGAGGCTTTGTATTTCCATTATCAACAACAATGCTTGACAAGCACAATTCAGTGTAGATTTTTTTGAATTAAACATACACACAAGAATTTATTGTTGCGCATTACTCTTGACAGTTGAGATACAACAAACAGTACTCAGGATGATTGGGTCTCCTGCTATTTGTTTCTCCATTCTAAACTCCTAACTAAGTACCAGTAGGTGGACAAGAGCTTTCCTCCTCACCCCTTTCTAGAGTGCCAAAGATAAGCATTGCCCAAATCACTGCCCACAATGAGAATTGGTATCGGATGGAATGATTAAGCATTGGCAATTTTTCAAGCTTAGGAATGGCATCCCTTTGCAGCTGGGAAGCCGAGTCTTGCATTTACGAGCACTTGGTGAGTACTGTGACAGGTTTATTATTTGTTGGCTTTTTCCAGCATTGCACAGTAAAAATTGTTTTCAAAGAGTATTCAGAAGTGGAGCTGGCTGTCACTGTAGCAAAGTGAATGCATCCACTGATATATTTCACTCTCTTGATTGATAACTAACTCCCTGCTTTGGCATTTCAGGAAAGGGGAGGAAGAGAACAAGGCCCAGAGGTCATTAATCCTTTTTCTCCCTCAGACTTCCCTGGGTAGCACATTGTACGGTCACCCACATTTCTAACTGCTGATCTCAACTGCTGGCCTCAAACATGGGATTGTCAAAGGGGTCCCTTCTACCC
Organism: Cricetomys ansorgei; assembly: GCA_026225945.1. Taxonomy (NCBI): domain Eukaryota; kingdom Metazoa; phylum Chordata; class Mammalia; order Rodentia; family Nesomyidae; genus Cricetomys; species Cricetomys ansorgei. The sequence continues at coordinate 46,456,120 of JAMJFZ010000107.1, read as the reverse complement.
ACCCTAACTCTCTTATCCTATAGCTTCCTCTATATGGGCACAGGAGGAACCACATCCTAGGAAGAGTCCCCAGGGTTAGGCTGGTCTCATGGAGTACATACAGCTTTTCCAAAGGAGACTTCCTGTCAGGTTCTTAACACTGGAAGGAAGAGCAGAGGGACGTTTCCAGAAATCCTGGTTCCCAGAAGCAGCTCAGTACACCAGAGAGCAAGTTTGAAAGGGGGCATTCATTTGTGCATCCTGAGTTAGTCTCTGTGGTCATTTGTTGTAATTATTCTTGATGTTCCACCAATTGTGCTGTGAGTAAGCACGGAGGACAGCCATAGCTGTGCATCTGTTTGACAGCACTGAATAAGCCTTCTCTGCTGTCAGGGGGAGAGGCTGTTATTTTTAATGACTGTGAGAAAGCTCGTGTGCTAGATGAAATGTCAGAAATCGTTAAAGCAAATCAGCACCCAACGAAAGAGTAGTCAGTGCCTATGAAAACCTGGTACCTGTAATTAATCAGAATGTGAAACTTCTGGGGACTAGGGCTGTGCACGTGTTTGGGGTGGATGCATGGACCTCTCCTCTGAGCCTGTTCCTGGTTTGCTTCATTGCAAAGAGATTAGTGTACCTCCAGATGGGTTCAAAAATCCCCAGTCTCTTATCCTGCTGAGGATTCAGGATAAAGTGTTCCTGTCAGTTGCCAGAAACCTGGGGGTGTTACTGTGCTGCTGGACGTGTTAACTTTTGCAGAACATTGAAACTAAGCACAAATACCCTTCCCATCTGTCCTCTGTGGAAACAGCGCTTCTGGACAAAATTTTCTCCATCTCTACTTTTTTCCACTTTAGCACGTTGACTGTAAGCCCTTCAAATTGCTTTGCTTTCTATTGAGTGCTACTTTGTCTACAGAATTAGCATGGTTTATTGTCTGGGGCAATGCTTCCATACAAAATTATTAAATGATAGAGTGGAAAAGTATATGAAACCCTTTCAGTGTGCTCCAGGCCGTGGGGATGAGTAATGAGGGTTTGGAGGGTTCCTTCACTCATATCCTTACTGACTGCTCAGGAAGGCTTTGGGGTCTGGGGAACCAAACAAGAAAAAGTGCAGGAGGCATTTTCTCATTGGTTTTCTTGATGAATTCCAGGTTCAAACTGACAGCTCTCTCCTTCAGCATGAGAGGAATTGGGTGAGGGGAAAGTACATGATCAAAATATAGAGCATAAAATTTTTAAAAATAAAATTAAAGAATCTACATTACTATTCTTCGGGTTTTACTCATGTACATATTGTGTTTGTGTGTGCACTCATATATTTTTCAAAATGAATGTGAAAAACATTTGTAACACTCCTATGATAGATTATTATGGAAATGGATTTTAAAACCTTTTGGAATGCTCTGTTTTTGAGAAGTCAACTTGAGATACAATTTAACTATAATAAAATCCACACATTAAAATTGTACTATTGATGGCTTTTGACAAATGTAACCATTTGGTCAAGTAACCATAAGTACATCTGAGTGGCAGAACATTTCTGTCACCTCATCTTGTTTTCTGGTATCCTTTGAAGCCAATCTCTTTTTCCCATTTCCAGCCCTTGGCAATCACTGGTCTGCATTGTGTCCCAAACTTCTATCTTTTGTAGAGTGTCACATATATGAATCCAGATGGTGTAGGCACTTTGGTTTCTGGCTTCCATCACTTAACATTTTTGCTTTCCAGCCTTGCCCACTGTTTCATCTATCAATAATTCCTTCGTACTGATGAGTGATATTCATTGTGGAGATGTATCACGATATAGTAATCCAATCACCAGGAGATGGACACTAGACTGTGTCCAGTTTCCAGTTCTTAAGAATAAAGCTGTTGCTAACATTTGTTTATAGGAATTCTGTTTCTGTGGATAAAATATATTTTTGCCTATAACCTGGACTTAGTCTTCTAGTCTTATTCATCTGGTGAATAGGAACCTCTATAGTTAGTTGTTAAGACTGATATTTGGAGTGCCTTACAGAAGAACCTGAAATTAGAGGGGTTACTCACTTTTATGGGCTCAATCAAGTTCTGCTCAAATTCATATATAATAGTGCCTTAGAATGTGGCTATACTTGGGGACAGAGGTTTTAGAAAATTAACATAAAAGTCTCATGAGTAAGTTTAAATGTGATATAACTTGTCCCCTAGAAAAAGAAGAAATAAAGACACAGAAAAAGTAGTCTGATGGATGATCATCTGAAAACATGGACAGAAGGTGGCCAGATGTTGGGCAAGGAGAAGCCTTTCAAGAAACCAAGCTAACAAAACCATGACCTTGGTCCACTATCCTCCAAGACTATGAGAACATACTTGCTCTTTGATTAAGACCATAAGTCTTTGATTCTTTGTTACAGAAGTCCTAGCAGGAAAATGGAGTGACTTATTTATTAAAATATCTGTGACAGCAAGCAGAAGCTTTGTTAAACATTGTTAAACACTGAGATAGATAATATCCCTCTCTCACAGAGGTTACAGTGTAAAGAGTGAAACAAATGATAAAAAGGAAACAAATAGGATAAAACCAAACCAAGAGGGTAGCAAGAGACCTTGAAAAATACTATGGGACAAAGATTGGTTAACAGAGCAAATACCAGGGGACAACTTTAGCTCTGGCATTAGAAAAGCATCATGAAAGAATGTAACCATGACTTATGTGAAAGAATGTACTTGTAATAATTATTGAAGAGTGACTCAAGGCAGCCACAGCCATGAGTGTCAAATATCAGAAAAAAATGTACTTTCTATGTATTGGCTCTTCACATATGTTCTCTCTGGAAGTAGGAGAGGTAGCTCATTCCAGTGTTTTCACACGAGGGAACAGGCTGATTGGCGAAGTACCATCTCCCACATCTTTTCATATCAACAGATGCATACACTCACACAAAACCACACAACAATAGGTTTCTCTCTTAACACTGCTGTCCTAGTTGCTTTTCTGTTGCTGTAACAAAACACCATGACCAGGGCAATTTATAAAGGAAAGTATTAGATTTGATTTTGATTTACAGTTTCAGTGGGTTAGAGTTCTGGATGTCAGAGTAAAGGAAGACCTGAATCCTCACATCTTGATTTACAACCATGATGTACACCCAGACACACACATACACAAACACAGAGAGAGAGGGGGGAGAGACAGAGAGGGAGAGAGGTGAGGGGGCAGAGAACACTGGGAACCATAGGAGGTTTGCAACCTCAAAGCCTGGCCAGAGCCACACCTCCTCCATCAGGGCCATACCACCAAATAGTGAAACATACAAGCCTGTGGAGTATATTCTCTTGCAAATTTCCACATTTCTTTTGTGTTTTGTACCCCTGTTAGTCTCTATCTTGGAGAATATCTTTTCTGAGTGATATCTATCTATCTATCTATCTATCTATCTATCTATCTATCTATATAATATACTTGTATCCGGTACAGATTATATTAAAAGAAATATTTTCAGATTATAAGTCCTCTTTTTCTTTTTATTTTTTTTAGTTTTTCTTAAAGTGGATCTTTATGACAGCATGCTGGAGGTAAGAGCCTGTCCTTTAGCTTACCTCTTTTTCACTGCTGTAATAAAGCACACCACCCCACACAAGGATACAAAAACTTGGTTGACATAAAGGGAAAAATCTATAAGATCTCATGATTCAGATGATTAGGTAAAAATTATTTACAAACTAGAATCCTATGAAGAGCAAATCTTCTAGGTAGTTAAGAATGGTTTCTTAAAAGAGATTTAGAATTTTTGTGTGTTTGAGTGTTTGGTTTTTATGTATGTAGGTGGACCATATGTGTGTCTGTGCCTGTGAAAGTCAGAGTAGGGTGTTGTTTCCTCTGGAGTTAGACTGTTATGAACTGCTATGTGTGTGCTGAAAACAACACAGATCCTCTGTAACCTCTGAGCCTTCTCTCCAGACTGACAATGAGTTTTTTTAATGATGCATTATTATTAGTTTTTACATACAAAATTCTAAAACCTTTAGACAATTGAATGATATTGACATCATTAAACTCTTCAATCATTTTTCTTCTTTATAAAATAGTCTTTCAGTGATAACTTCCATAAAAATGTAAAGTAAAGGTAAAATTAGCACTGACTTGTCATGTGGATATGTGACACAATTGAAAACAAACATAAAAAAATTATCATCTTATTGAGATACAATTCTAATGTAAATTGAGTTCAAGTTTATTTTTTAAAAATCAGGTTAAAATAGTGATAACTCAATCCTAAAATTTTTATGTAGTTACATATTTGGACTTACATAAAATAGAAAATATCCATTAATTGTTAGAGTGTTATTTGAAAATATGATTGGGTCATCAGTAAATAAAAAGGCTTTTAATCAAAAGAATTTTACAGAGAAATAATCTGTGAGAATATTATTGAGAATAAAATTAATTTTTTATTTATATGCTTTATTTTATATTATATTATATTTTTGTTTCCTTTATTTAGACAGGATCTCCTTATTTAGCCCAGGCCGGTTTGGAACTTAATATGTAGACCAGGCTGGCCTCCAACTCATGGTCCTCTCTTCTTAACCTGCTGGATTTTGGGACTACAGGCATCTACTACTATGCCTATCAAAAATAAAAATTGAATGGAAAGAGGAAATATCGAATGAAGTAAAATTGCTGGCTGTTAACCAGAAGCTACTCATGAATGTGAATCTTGTATGGTGCTTAAATTTCACTAAATGTTTAATTGAGTAATTTATCAAATCACTTAAAGAGTTTCACTGCTAGCACATGCTGAGAATAAAATCTTTTACAGCTGTTTGAATAGAAGACAAATTTTAAATGTGGCCTCATCTTCCGTGTCACCATGAGAGTGGATGGGTTCTATGCAGCGTGTGATTGTTGCCTTTTGTGTGAATCTCCCTGACAGTCTGGTATAAAAGAGATGTGGCCTTCCTAGGTCTATTTGGTGCAAAGTCACTCTTGTCACCTGTACCTCTCTATGTCTCTGGCCTTCTTACCTCCCACAATACTTATCTCTATTGTGGATAACATAAAATATGCATACAAATGGCCTGCATGTTCTTGTGATTCACTTACTATATACTGGTTAATTGCTTAATTGATAATTAAATCCAAACTCTCAATCTCTATTTTTTGACGTTAAAAAAAAACAAACCTTTAAGTGCAGTTCAATTTTGTCACTTTTGAAATGTGGATGATATGGATATTGTGAGAACTATTATCAGTGAACACATGGAAAGTGCTATCAGTAAAGAGTTAAATAGTTGCTGTACTGTTATTATAATATGAGGAATTAATGCTGCTGTGCTGTTATTTTAACAGGAGGAATTAATTCTGCTGAGCTGTTGTAACAGGAGGGATTAATACTGCTATTCTGTTATTATAACAGGAGAGGTTAATAATATAGTTATACTGCTATTGTAATGAGAGGATTAATAATATAAATATAGTGCTGTATAACAGGAGGGATTAATACTGCCATGCTGTTATTATTGCATAAGTGATTAATGTCATTATATTATTATTGCAGCAGGAGGAATTAATACTGCAGTACTGCTATACTGTTATTATAACAACAGTGATTAATACATGGTATGCTGTTTTTTATCAGTGTTTCACATGGTTTGCAGAGATATTCATTGCTTCATTCATCATTTTTGTTTTTAAGTAGCTCATATGCATTCTGGAAAACTTTAAAGTGTACTCAGAACTTTTGAGTACATGTTATCACATCCATCAAAACTATTAATTTGGGTTTTAGTGTCTTTCTACACAAATGATTTTAATTATAAGCCACATATGCCCTTTTTGAACTCTTTCAATTCAATTTGAATACCAAGATTTTCCATTTCATTTTTCAGACTTAATTTTATGTATCACTAGAGAAGTATCATCCATAAAAATGTGGAGACTCTGAATTCTTGAGGATGAATTGGGGATTGTTTGTTTACACAGGAATTAATGTTAATCAAATTACTAGCTTCCTAGCAATCAAATGCCATTCTTTTTTACTGTGAGCAGCGATTAGATTTTCTGATAAATTACTTGCTTCATATTTTTGAGGACTAACGAGAGGAATTAGTAGTCAGAAGTTTGGATTTAAACCTTCTGTCGCCACTTATCACTTTGTAAAGATTGCTTTATTTTTTATGTCACCATTCATATATCTCCATTGCTCTTTGTTAGATTCTCTATCATCTATTTATCTATCTATTTATCTACCTATGTACCTACCTACATACCTACCTATCCACCTATTTATTTATTTATCTATCTTAAATATTTGTTTATCAATCGATCAATCTATCTATCTGCCTATGTATCTATTATCTATTTATCTACTTTGTGTGTGTACAGGTGTGTGGGTACCCGTGGAGGCCAGAAGATGGCATAGGGTCCCGAGGAAATGAGAGTTACTGCCATTTTTCTGCCTCTTGGTATGGGTATAAAGAACTGTTCTGGAAGAGTAGGGAATAGGTATATACATCTTACGATAAAATGCTTGGAGAATTTCCAGTTTTGTCACCTTGACCACTCACTATTGGTGGGCCAAAGTCATATTAAACTCTATTTTGTTTTTGAAGCATTTAAAGGGAGAACAATACATAATAATTAAAGAATGATATATTTTGTTTACTATCTTCCTTTTTTTTTTTTTTTTCTCTTTTTGGTTTTTTGGGACAGGGTTTCTCTGTTGTAAGTCTGGCTGTCCTGGAAACCACTCTGTAGACCAGACTGCCATCAAACTCATTACCTACCTCTGCCTCCTGAGTGCTGGGATTAAAGGTATGCACGTCCACTGCCCAGCTTACTATCTTCTTTACTTGAGTTGCTGGCATTTGAATATATATTGTAAAATGGAAGGAAGCAAGACAATAATTAATGGTATAAATTCTGAAATTTAATTATTTGCTCAGTATCTTATCTCTGATGAATGGTCAATATAATTTTGAAAGCAAAAACTGTATACTTTTAGGAAACCTGCCAAGCCAATGAGCATTCATACAATAACTAGAGTTTATTATATTAGAACTGGTTCATTTACTCATTCATTCACTCGTTCATGAAACAGTATTGAATACCTCATGTCTATGTAGGTAACTCACAGATATTAATAATCCAGGTCTTTTTAATTTTTTTTAAATTTGGAATTTTACAAAAATGATATATACTTCTATACTGAATGTTAATTTAAAGCTAGCTAATGAATATTTTCACCTCACATTTAATAATATATATGTATATAATAGATGTATGATAGATAATTTTAATGTCTTCTTTCGTAAGATATGGGAACTGTGTTGCTGCCTTCAAAGCAAATATCTGGTATACTGTTAGGTTATTCATGTTGGAGAAATTTTTACTGGTTCCTTTTTTTGTTTGTATCTTGTGATGTTCTTTTTTAAAAATGTATCTCTTCTGCTTTAGAGTGTACAAGCATCATCTACATATCAATGAAAGGCTCGGACTAGTTCGTTTCTTATTCCTAAAATTTAACCTAAATATTTGGTATAATATTATGAGCATTGCTTAGTTGCCAAGACCCGTTGTTCCAAGCATCGTCTAATTTTAAAAGTTATCTCAATTTATATATTTGATATTAAATAATTATAAACTGTTTCATACTATGTTCTTATATTTTGTAAGCTATTAAACAAAAAGTTAATTTTAATACTTAGTAATAAATATTTTTAGTTATTGTTCACATAAACATTCTACTATACTAAGCATTATTAGTCAATTATGATAATATTATTTTAAAAAATTACATACCTAATTAATCCAATTAGTACATTCAAACACCAATTATAAAGGATTAAACAATGCATATCAATAATATGACTATGCCTTTCACTCTTTTCATATTTTCCTGATATGCTATTTTTTTCTAGGAGTATTTCTGTTCAAAGGTATTTGTGTTACAGATGTAGAATATAACTTCCAACCTAAGGCTCAGAGATCATTGTGGAATAGGGGGCAGAAAAATTATAAGAGCCAGAGGACAGAGGGTTTACTGTGATATTGTGCCTCCTAAGAATGTTAGGAGCTACATACATCAAATAGCTCCAACATGGCTGCCTGAACATGAGCTGAACAAGGATGATATCAATAATCATGCCAATATGGACAGGAAAAATACCAGGAGGCTTCAACTCTACACAAAGAACTATATGCAACTAAGGAATTCTGAGATTGGGAGAAAAGCAATAGTCTTCTCCAGGGTAGACCATCCCCACTAATTATATAATACCAAATGAAAAGCAGTATTTGAATCTGTGAATGTAGATAGATAGATAGATAGATAGATAGATAGATAGATAGATAGATAGATGGATAGATGGATAGATGGATAGATACTGATTCTTTGTAGATTTTCCCCTTTTATTTTTGGTATATAATGTGGACTAAATAAAGATTTTTCTCTTCATTTCTCTTCTTTGATATCTATTGAACTGTATCAGTCTGGAGACAAGTTCATTTTTCATTTTGGAAATTGATTTCTGCCATTTTCTAACTATTTTCACTTTCTACTTGTGCTTTTCACATAGCCATTTTGAAAATTTTGAATTTTCTTTATGTTCTATTTCTCTATTTTTCTGTATATTTGGGCTTTAAGATAGTTTTCTTGAAGGACCTTTTCTTAACAGTTCAACCATTTATTTGCTCTCTAATTGAGTGCACTGTAGTTAATCTTTAGAATTTTTCATAACCATAAATGTCACAATATTTTTAATTGAACATAACATTTCATGTATGAATATAATTTGTTTTGATCAAATCTACACCACATTCTCTCACCTCAAATTTTTCTCCTATCCCTTCCCCACTTCTGGCCCAACTTCTTGTGGTCCCTCTTTCTTTTTTTAAACTCTCTGAGTATACTTAGTGCTTCCTGTGTGTATGTAAGTGTGGGGCCATCTACTGTGGAATGAGTAGGCTTTGAGAGACTAAATTACTAAAAAACATTAACTCTCCTTCCACAGCTATGAGTTGCCATAAACTTCTCAGCTAATGGTGAGATTTCATGAGTACCTCTCCCTTCATGCTGGGATTTGAGATGGCTGGATTTTATTCAGGTCTTGTATGTGCATTCACAGATGCTCTGAGTTCATGGGTGTCCTGTCATGGCTAGAAAATGATGTGCTTCTTAAGATGTTCACTAGTTCTGGGTGGTAGAATCATTCTGCTCATTCTTTCTTGATGATCTTCGAGTCTTGATTGTAGTGTGATATACATGTCCCATGAACCATTTAGAGAGGAGCACTCCACAGTCTATTCTCTGCCCTTGATCACTTGTGAGTCTCTGTTAATCAGCATCTACCGCAAAAAGAAGCTTCTTTGATGTGATGCAGAGATCTCTGAGTATAAAGATAAGAACTTAGAGGTCAGGTTAAACTTAATACAACTAGCCAGCAGTAATTGAAATAGATAATTATTCCTAAGTTTTAATAAGAATATTTTATTTAATTCATGAAAAGTTAACGAAAAATGGAAGTTAGATAAATTATGACTTTGATAGAATACGTTTATATATTTAAGAGTACCTGAACATACAAGTATAAGAGATTCTAAATGTAATGTTTTTGAGGAAAATTTAGAAATCAGTTAGTCAAACCTTCTAACTTAACAGAGGAGGAAAGGAGATCAAAGAATTAAGCAACAATAAGGATGTTCATTCAGCTAGCTTTTGTCTAAAACTGAAAGCCAGATTCCTAAAGTTGCCTATGTTCTCATTCCTTTCACCTTAATGTCTTACAGAGACAATTTTCAGTGGGGGCTACTTGTCTTAAGTTAGAAGTTGTCCTAAAGAACAAACCTGAATATAAGGAATCGAGGAAATCATTTTCACTTCTATCTAATCTCTTCAAAATAGTGTTCTCAGTAAATTGTGCCTGTTACTCTGAAAAGAATAATATAAATAATGAGAATGAGACAGTACAAAGTGTTGGACATGGGCTGATATAATGATTTCTCTAAGTTTTATGCCATAAATAATAGATCACTTTTTAAAAGGTGACTTTATGTTATATATATTTCAATTTATGGCTCCTGACTTTTCAAGTCTTTTTTTATAAATGGAAACAAAATTCTAGAGTTTTTTTTTTTTTTTTCATGAAGCCAGCAGGCACCTCTACACTCAGAATCACTACCATAAGTTACATATATATGCTTAAAAATAACCAGGGTTTTCCATAAGAAGCTGGGAATTGTATTATTTGGGGACTCAAATCACAAATGGAAGTAAATTTCACAGTAAAATGCTCATGGGGATTAAGGGTTATGGTGACTTTCTGGAATTCAAATCCTCCTGGCACATCATATGGAATTAATGCAATGACCCAAAGTCTGTATGTGTATTTGAAAGCACAATTTATCCAATGTGTCAATCAAAATGTGTCATTCAAAATGAAAAAAAAGTTAACTTATGTTTAAAAAGCTCAATAATTTGACATAAAGTTAAGGAATTAAAACAGTGGTAATAGTAGTGATAACTCAGTTGACTGTTTTGTGATGTACTCTTTTCATTCCTTAGACTTGTTGAAGGCAATTAGAGAGGTTGTAGGACCAGGATTTCAAGGCTATCTGTTTTCAGTAATCATATTTTATAATATGTATTCTCTGTTATATATTCCATATTCTTTATTCCATTTCCTTTATTGTCTTTGTAATCATGATTTGAGCACATTCTAGATTCTCAACCCCCAACCCCTCTCCCATTCTTCTTTTTCTTCCTGGATGAAACAAGCTAAAAAGAATTAATCAAATGGAAGAAAAGGTTTTGATGTCAAAACAACTTCAAAATTATGCATTCAAATATTGCTTTACTCTTCGAGTATAGATAGGTCTTCCTCTGAAATAGTCTCTCTATACTGTAGAATATCCTCTGCATAGTTTTATCTTCTTTATGCCCACGTTTGTTAAATAAAGTTTCTTACAGGTTTCAGTTTTACTGGAATTAACCAAAAAAGGGAAAATGGAAAGAAATATAGGAGAGACCATACCTGAGACCTCAGAGAAGACTGTTTCCAGGATGGTAATGGAAACCAACTGTATTACTTTGATATGACTAACGTTGTAGAGCACAAATAACACATTAATTGTGATGTTATAATTTACTGGACACTTTTCTATGTGCTTTGAAGCATGAAGCCAGTTAATCTTCATAATGCCCCTGTGAGTAGTTAGAGCAGTTGGTAATGTTACCTATTTTACAGGTAAAGAAGCTAAAATATGGAGATGTTAAGCAACTTAACAAAGGTTTTATCCCTAATAATTTACTAAGTTGAGATTTATGTTCAAGCAATTTAAGTCTAAATCTGGGTTCCTTAGCAAATATGTCTAGTGGCATACTTATGATAGAAATCTTAGAAGCTATATATTCAAATAGAAAATATAGTCTAGCAAATATTATTTGAGAATGAACTATACTATTCATTTGACTGGGGGACCTTAAATTCCAGGCAATTTAAACCTTAAATGTATTGCTGTAAAAAAAATGACTTTGAAGGAAGTCATGCTTTCAGAGGCCACAAAGTTAATTTACATGCCTATATATATTTTTCAGAAGAAAACTATATTTCGAAATTCTTTCGAAGCTTTTTCTAAGTTGAAAGCTTGTCTTACATTTAGTTTAATTTATCTTTCTTTTTAAAAATGCTGCTCCCTTATTTACTTTGGATCTCAACTGGCATGCCTTAAATTTTGCTCTGCACCTGGCCAGGTACTCTACTTCAGAGCAATAGTATCTAGGGACACAGATTCTTCCGCTGCAGGGTGCGTCTGTGACTGTCTCTAATGGTGATGGATCATTGGGGGCATGCTATTCCCCACGCAGTTGTTCTGGGATTATGTTTTATAATTTAGCTGCTTTTGTATGACACACTTAATATGCTGACTTTCTGGAAACTGCATTAACTCTTTCAGGAGACTAGATAGTATGTAATATCCTGAAGTTGGAATTTCCTATGTCATCCTCTTGAACCCTAAAATAGTAAATTTTACTTCCAGATGTGCCCAGTTTTGGAGAAACAAGTTCAGATCCCAAGTCCCAAGAGAAGCGATTCAGTAAATGTTGTTGATGATGATGATGATGATGATGATGATGATGATGATGATGATAATTATACCAAAGATGTAAACCACCATAATGTGTCTACAACTAATATAAATGCAATTTTCATTCCAAGTATAACATTTTTCTTAAATATCTCACTGAATCTGAACAAATATACCATCTGAGTTTTTATTAATTTTAATATATGCAACTTTTATTTCTCTTGTTTTTGATGTATAACATTAGTAACCTATATTTTAATATTAATATTTTATGCTGTTTATATATCATTTTGACTGATTTTATACCTTACAATAGATGTATTCTTTGGATTTTGTTAATGTAAAATGAGTACCTTTTATCTGAAATGCTTAGAAACAGGAGGATTCTGGAACCTGATGATTTTCAGATTTTGAATATTTGCATATTCAGTGAGATATCTTTGGGATAATATTGAAGTCTGAGCACAAATGCATTTGCATTTCACATAGACACAGCCCAAGGTTAATTTTGTATAATTTTATATAATATTTTTGTGACAGTTTTTTTTTTTTTTTTTTTGGCTATGACTGGCTATCGGAGGTCAGCTGTGGAATTTTCCATGTGTATTGTCTCATTGGTGTTCAAAAAGTTCAGGTTTGGGGACATTTTATATTTATCAGATTAGAGTTGCTTAACCTGTAGTTGTTTCATCTCTTAGAGGAGTGATAATCCCTGTGGGCCTCACTAGCTGGTTTTACATATTATTAATTATGATTGTTTGTGTGTGTGGTTTGTGTGCATGTGCATATAGGGAACTGAAGCCGACTACCATTATCCGCTGTCTACCGTTATCACTCGTTACTTTTTATTTGCGACAATATTTATTACTGAACATGGAACCGGACATGCCTGGCTAGCCAAGCTGGTCATCTTGGCCTGGGCATTCAGTTTTTGATTTCCAAGGGCTCAGGTTACAGGTAATTTTTATGACTGCCTTGCTTTTACATGTGTTCTGAAGAAGTCTGCATCTCATGCTTGTGGGGCAAGCACTTTATTTGTTGAGGGATCTCTCCAGCCCCAAATGTTATGTTTAGTTTACACATTTATACTATTGACATGGTTTATTCAACTGCTTATCTATCAGTGGATATTTTGATTCTTTTTAAATTTAATTTTGCCACATGGATGTGTGTATGTAGCAATACTAATTAAAGAAATTATGAATTTGAGAGTGATTAAGGTGTTACGGGAGGAGTTGGAATACTCGTATATACATTTCTCAATAATAAAAAAAATTCAATATTTCAATTTTTTCCATGTTAACTAGTGGAAGTTATTCAAGACTGTAAGTGGAGTTTAGTAGACGTGTGCTTGCCCTGAATGTAGAGGACTTGGCTTAACTCTCCAGCCTTGTGTTAACTCTCTGGTACTTCCAGGATAAAAAAGAGCGTGAGTTATTTATTCTAGATCACAGTGTACAGTGCATGAGTAGTGGTGGATGGGATTTAAAATATATTACATTCATGTGTAAGATAGATACGTATTTAGGACATCCCAAGATTGAGAGGAATGAATTGTTATGCTGTGGTGACCAGGTTTGTCATCATGGTTTATAGTAATGCTCTAACTACAGACTCAGCTCAGAAGCCAATAGGAAACAAATTTAAGGGAGAAATGGGTATTGCTCTCTCTTCATTAAAGTAATAAAAATACTTCCAAGATGACGAATAGGCTTTGTATAACATTATTTTCAACATCCATCTATTTAACCAGCGTTTCTGAGGTTATTAAAATTATAATTAACATTTATTGGTCATTTGCTGTATACCAGGTACTATTACAAATGCATGATATATATTATCTCACAGTATGGATGTTAATTTGATATAATAGGAAGCATCCAGCTCATGCTTTAAATTAACTAGATTATAGTAATAAAATGTAGTTAGTCTAGCTTTCCAGTTTTAAATTAACTAGATTATAGTAATAAAATGTAGTTAGTCTTCTAGCTTTACAGAACCTATCAAAATTTAAAGTCCCAGAAATGTTACTTCACATGAATGTTGGTTCTACTATGTGGATAGCTAGGCCACTGGAGTGTGAACTTGAGGTAGCAGTTTACAACTATGTCCAGTTTTTCATGGTTAGGGTTTCCTTCACTAAACGGCTATTAAGCATTTTGTATTTTTAATTACATAGATGTGACCTTGTGATTCTTGTTTAATAATACAACCTAAACATTGTTTAAAAGACTGAGTTTATATTTCATTTTAAGTTGCAACATTAAATTGATTAATTTTGTTAGAACAGCATATACAATCCAGAATGTCTTTAAATTAGTCCCTTAATTTTTAAGATAGTGGAAAAACACCCATGACATTTATAATTAAAGAGGAAATTCAATATAATCATTTGGGAACTAATGTATAAATTCCAAATTTCCTACTATTGTTCTAACAAGGACATGGTTACGTTTAAATGAAAAGTAAAAGTGTATTGTTACATGATAAAGACCAATCTCTCATAAATACTCTTGGCTTCCTTTTTGGACACATCCTCAATCTTAGTTAAACTGGACTTTGTCTCTTTTATGTTTGACCCCGGGATGTTATGATAAAGCACATTTATAGCCATATTCCCAGTTACAGATCCTTGTTTAGTATATATGCAAAATCTCTGAATTTGAATGATGTTTGCTTTTTTATAAAGCATTTTCTCATTACATTTTTCCCTATGACTACTGTTTTTGTTCTTTGAGATAACTGATTAAGTCTTCCCAGTATCCTTCCATGGATTTTTATATCCTAAAAGTTGGAGACCTTTAGTTTCAAAACTGATTCATTTATTTATCTGTGTACTAATTTTTTTTTGGGGTGTAATCAAATTTAACCAATGCCTTAAAATAGGATGATCCTCTTGATTCTTCCTACACTTATACCCTTCTGAATGAGCTCTCATCATTTGCTTTTCATTTTGAGGTCTCATGTTTTTGTATGGACAGTGTTAGTTCTATAAACCTAGCTTTGTGTGTGTGTGTGTGTGTGTGTGTGTGTGTGTGTGTGTGTAGGAGTTTTCCTTTAGTGTACACTTTTTTTCATCTACCTCCTAACCCATCAGCCCTCCTCTCAATTCTAATATCAACGTTCAACCAAATCTTTTTGTTTCTTTGTGTCTATACCATCAGCACCCTAGTCCACAGACATGCAGCTGCCTGCCATCAACAGTTCTCTCATTTTCTTATCTTATTTAACTACGTTGATTTGTATTGGAGTTAACTTTCTAATTTTAAAATGACTCATATTTTCTGTTTCTCTGAATTTTTCAGCGGCTTCTCTTAGCTGTTGAACAAAACCTAAGATTCCTTACAAAACTCTCATCATGTAAGGACTAGACCTTGCTGACATTCTGACTTCATTTGGCAATACTCTTCCTTTTTCTCATTGTCTTTTCCATTGACAATGAGCTCCTCCTGTCTCTTAAAATGGAACATTTATTTCTCCTTTGGAACACTATATTCTTTTTCATTCAGACACTATTTCTACATGGAGAGATCAATATCACTCTGTCTTCAGACCATCGGTATCTGATTTCTATTTAAATATCATCTACACCGAGAATTTCTGACCTGATATCTAACAACCACCCAGAAAATGGAAGTAATCATTCTGTTATCTGATTAACACTTTGTACTATCTGATATTATCCACAATTGTTTAATCTATTTAAACTGTTTCATCAGTTTTAAAGTTGGTTCAAATAAAAAAGTCTTAAAATAAACAGGCAAGGTGGCACACAAAACTAATCCCAGCACTTGGGAGGCAAATCCAGGTGGATCTCTGAGTTCTAGGCCAGTCTGGTCCAGGACAAACAGGGCTATTACATAGAGAAACCTTGTCTCAACAAAACCAAAACAAACTAACCTAAAACCAAAACAACTAAAACAAACACCCTTAAAATATTTTACATATTTTTCTTGCATGCATTTAGAGTGTGTGTGTGTATGTGTGTGTGTGTGTTGTGTGTGTGTGTGTCGTTTGGTAGAGTTCAGAGGACAACTTCAGAAGTAGATTTTTCTTCTTCAACTGTGTGGGTCCAAGGAATTGAACTTAGGTTGTCAGGCTTGGCAGCAAGTTACTTTACCCTTCTGAGGCATCTGACTAGTCAAATAATTTATAATTTTGAGACCAGAATATTTCTTACACTTATTTTAAAAGCTTATAATTTATTTGCTATTCTGATTTTCTTTAGCATATTATAATAATATCAAATCTTAAAGTTTGCTTAGTCTTGATGGAATGATTACCATTTTTCCAGGGGAAAGCGGTCTTCAGCTTAGGGTGCTTCAACTTACCATTTTTTTGACTTTGTTTTTCAACTCTATAAAGGTGTAAGAGTGACAGGAACTCAGTATAAACTGCACTTGAAATTTTCTGAGTTGCTCTGTTGCCAGCCTAGTGCTATTATATTTTTTGCAATAGTAGGTGATGGCTGTGAATCCTAGCTCCTGGTCAGTCATGCACTTATATAGTTAAATCATACAAAATAGGATTTGTCTTATTTTGTCTGAACCATAATGAATGTGTTCTGAGAATATTTAAGGGGAACTCAGCTGAGATATGTTGTTTGCTGGTAAGTCAGACATCCTAAACACATTTTCTACTTGTGATGCTTTCAGCAAAATGATGTGGGTTGGGGGGGGATTTGGTCTTTCTGTATATTGAGGGGCATTTGTAATATATTACATTTAAAAATATTATTTACTTCCTGACCTAATTAAAGTTTATTCATTCTTTGAAACTAAGATTCAGAGGTAAGTTCTTTGAGAAGAGTTTGTCCAGATCCTCACATACTCCTTGATCATTTTTCACCCTGTGTTGGCTTCTAGTGATACATGTTCCACTGCAGTGCAGTATTTCCTTCCATATTTGTCTCTCTCTACACTTTAGCATACATACAGTTCTGGTTTAAAAAAAAACACCTTAAATCTTTGGATAATTTAATATAGAATGATATGAGAGTAGTTTCTGGATATTTGTTCTAGTTGGTGGGTTTGGAGGGGCTGAATGGTATAGACCGTAGACTTTAGTAGAAGCAGGATGATTAACCAAATAGCTTTCGAGGATGCCTAGGGACTGTGCATGAAAGCATCTCATCCAAAAGGCACACTGATACTCAGCACAGATGGCCACAGGTTGAGAGTCCTCACCTTTTCATCCACTGTAATCCCAAGGACTTAAAAAAGTTGGCATGGTTTTATATTGAAGTGCTTTGTATTTTCATTTTGAATTTAATTAGGGAAATGAAGGTAAAAAAGTTAGACTTATTTTAAAGAGGTTCTTATTTAAGAGGTTTTTAAATTGATAACTCATAATTTATAATTCTGTTGCAATATATTTGAGCCCCTGTGCTCATAGGTGAATTAAGTAAGAGTCTGGGCTGGAGAGATGACCCACCGGCAAAGAACACTTGCTGTCTGCCACAGAATCCAACTGTGATTTTCAGTACTCACATTGTGGCACCAACCATTCAATAAATCCAGTCTCAGGGGATTTAACACCCTCTTCTGGCCCCTGAAGTCACTGAACCTTTCACATGCTGCACATGCACACATGTAGGAAAAAAGACTCACACACAAAAAAAAATAAAATAAACTCTTAAAAAGAGTCCATGTTCAGAGTTAGTGATGTTGAGTGTCAGTAGAGAGCCCTGCCAACCATTACTTTTGACAAAGCTTGCATCCAACTGACATCAGTGTTTCCAGTGACTTAAAATTAAGGAAAATAGGAAAATGTCTGCAGATCCAATCATTTAAGAAAGGAGGTCAGCACTGCCTATAGGAAACAGTCCATTTTATAACTGATGAAAGGCGAGCACACACAGTTGTGAAAATATATACTCACCCGAAACAGCTTTCAGTTTTTTATACACTTGCTGACTGCAGAGCTCTTTCATTTCCCCTCCCTCCAGTTTTCTGTGCTATTATCCACTTTTAGATAATACTAGCTTCAAGGGACCCTGGCGATATGGTCATAATAAAGGCAGAATCTCAAACCAAAAACCTGCTTTAACAACCCATATAACTATTTTCAATCCCTACTAGTGCTGAACTCCATTTGGAACTTCTAAATTGAACAATGACAAAGTTTGTGAAATAGATACTTGAGTGGAAGACACTGTAAAAGAAAGAACCAAGGAAATGTTAGAACACATTAAATAGGACCATCAATTCCTTTAGCACCACATTCGGTTTTATCAGGGTCTTTAGAGAAAATTGATCACTCCCTTCAACTTTCTAACACAGACAGTCCTCCTGAAGAACTTTTCTAATGTATGCACACACCGGAAAAAGACGTGCTCCTGTTTGAGAAATAAAACACGCCACTGATCGCTTAATGATGAGTTTGATTTTCTGAGTTTTGTAGCCTTATATTCTATAGATTTGGGGTCAAAGACTTATTATTCTTATTCCTAATTTAATCACTGGTTCTTAGTCCTGAAGCCCTAGAGCATTTCAGCCTCTGTACAATCTACTTTCAGGCCTAGAACTGCAAGGCTTCAGCCTCTGTACAATCTAGAACATTTAAACCTCTGTACAACCTAATCAACCTCCAAGACTTACTACTGACTGAGTCACTCTGACTAGCTCCTTCTGAACTCTGACTCTTCTGGTTCAACTCATTCTTGTTCTGACTCAAACTATTCTCCAAACTAACTGGTCCAAACTGATCTTCTGAGGTGGCTTACTGTTTCTGATTGAACTCTTCTGACTCTGGCAGACTCTGTCACTGCTCTGCTTGGCTACAAACTGACTCACTCACTCTTCCAGTCTGATACTGACTTCTGTCGAGCTGCCTCTATGTATCTCCATGAACTCTCCCTACTCCATACTGCCTCAGTCAGCCTCTCTGCTCTTCAGTCAGACTGCTTCATTGTCTCTGTGTTTTGTTCCCAGACTGCTGGCTCCATATACTTCCTGCTGTAACTGAACTTTTTCTTACTCATTGCTCTGAGCTGAGAGCCTGTCTTTCGGTTGTGACAGTTGGGCATATCCTTACTCTGACTTACTCTGCTAACTCTTGTCCGATTTGTCATTTTGCCTGCCATTCACTGACTAATCTCAGCTGTGACAGTGACTCTTTCTGAGCTCTGCTTCCTGTGTCTGCTTCCACACTTTGTTTCTGTTTTAGGGATTAAAGGTGTGGACCAACATTATATTCTTTCTACATTCCATCTGGACCACACAGGCCTCTGAATGTGATTCCTTCATACAGACCCCTGCAATATAGTCTTTTCCTAACTTTCACACAGGCCTATTCCTCTACAAGATACGCACAGTGCCTGGGACACTTCAGGAGTGGAATATGGTTCTAAAGGAACAAATCTGTTTTACATTTGTGTCCTTTTCATCATCATATGCTGCTTGTGATCTGCATCATTGCACTTGCAGCCTAGATTGGTGTCAGTTGCTGGCTTTGTTGTGTTCAATTTCAGTTGGTTTTTAGGTAGTATTCTGAGACACCTGGAGGACAAGATTGATTCTGTATTTTATAAGGATAACACCACTATTCATTTTGAAGGTAGACATTTTGCAAGATAATTTCAATGAGGTGTTATGTTGATTTGAGTTCATTGAATTATGTCAGAAATACACTTTTGGTGGCTTAATCAGGAGAAGAGGTACAGCGCTGTGTGATGGTATTAGAGGCAGATTGAAACTCAGCAGTTACTCAAGTAAAGCTGAAAGGGAGGTGATCAGAGGAGAGGAACAGAAACATCAGTGACAGGAGTCAGGAGTGTTAATATGTTTTAATTAAAAATTAAGTATTTTATATCTAATTGTGAGTAGAGATTAGAGATTATTTCTACATTGCACTCAGTAGTTCAGTTTCCAAGTTGTGTTTTAGAAATATGTGTGTGTGTGTGTGTGTGTGTGTGTGTGTGTGTGTTTTCTTAGTATGTGAATATGTGCATGAGTGAGTGTCCACGCCTGTGGAATCCAGAAAAGGGCATTGGATCCTCTGGAGCTAGCATTAGAGTCACATGATATGAGTTCTTTGACCTAAACTCAGGTTCTCTACAAGATCTGTATGTACTTTTAACTGATTTCTGATTTTAACTGATTTTAACTGATTTTAACAATTTCTCTATCTTCAGCAAATTTTAAAAATAATTCATTTGTTGGGATGTCACATTTTAATTCATATAATAATTTTCATATCTTAAAATTATTTGTTATTTTCTTTAATAGCTATTAAAATTCAAACTATGAATGTATATTATTTAAAATAAAAAAAAATGAGACAAGCAAAATACCTAATGACATGGTCAGAGAATTTCTGTCACTCCTTCTCCACTTATGAAACTCTGAACTTGATATGGACACTTTCACTTTGACCGTCTTCATATAGTCTTCTTCAGGTATAAGTCCATATAAGTACATCAACTTTCAAATAGCCAGCTTCCAGGAATAATCCTCTAAATATTCCACAAATGTTCCTTGTAAACCTTTCAGTAAGCTTAAATATTGCATTTTAGAGCCAATAAAATTAAAATAAACAGTGTAATGAATATCCAGTCTATCGTATCCGCACATGTTGTATCTTACTTGTGCGACTATGTTATTAGCATCAAGTTCTTCCATTCTCGTTTCTCATAAGAGGACACAGTTTTCAAATATTTTTGCCTGTAATCTTCAACTATAGTTTATGTACTTTTATGTTCAAGAAGTTCCATAAAGAACAACGTATGGTAGGTATCATTAAAAATAAGCTAAATATTACAAAGTGCTTTTTTTTTTTTTCTAAGTGGCTGTTAGTACATGAAATCCTTACAGGACTGTCTGTGAATCTGGAGTTTCCTATATTCTTGGGAACATTCAGAGCCATGCAGCTTTTACATCTCGGCAGTTTGGTTGGTGTGAAAACAGTGCTTCATAGCCATTTTTAACTGGATGTTTGCTGAACAGTAATACATCACTCAGAAATTATTTTTTGATTCTACTGCACCTTCAATTTTGAGCCCTTCTGTGTCAAATAAAATAATTTTTAAAAATATTTTTTTTCCAGTGGAAACAAATAAACTAAGCACTTAATTTGACTCTCTAAGATTTGAATCAATTTGACAAAACCCTTTGGGAAAGTTGAGTTTAAATTCTTCTGTAGTACAAGCCTCTACTTGGTTCAACAGAAGTTGTCTTTGAATAGTACATATTGCTTCCATATTCCTAAATCGATGCCTAACCCTTTCGTATTTAGTTGTATCACTTTATTCTATCTGAAGTGTATGTTCACTTATTTTTTAAACATTTTTCTTAGTTTTCAGACACTTGGAATATCTATGATTCCTACCTTTCCTTCTCTTTGTGACTGTTTCCACACCCTCTTCCATGACGTTCTCGGAGCCTTAGAGGATGTAGCACAAACATCTGTTTTAGAGCTGAGCCCTCAGCCACCACTTATTCTCAACACCTCAAGCATCCACATGTCTCTGCACTTAGCACTGTTCATTGCAAACAGAAGCTTTTGTAACTCTTAGAGTAACACTGAGTTGTAGCGACACTGGGGTCAACCCTTTCCTTACATCAACCTCACTTTCCCTGTCAATCACCTAACACATGTTCTACGAAACTTCCTCTGTGTAATTTGTGTGTGTGTGTATGTGTGTGTGTGTGTGGGGGGGAGTATCTGGTTTTAGTAAACAGTTTATTACAACTAATAAAATAGTTTAAGGAAGTAACACCCAATATCTTTTCCATGGTGAGCTCAATGTCATACGGCAGTTAATTCTATCACTTCATACTCCTATATTACAGGGTTGTGCTATACTTTTGGAATACGTACCAAGAAAAATCTATTTAGTATACCTGATAGTATAAATCACAGACCTGTCAGTCTTCATTTATTTGAAATAAGTATTTCATAGTGCATTCTAGTGGCTACTGTAGCATGTATAACACTTGATAACAAAATACATTTCCTCATTAGCTTGCTAATGTTTTGGAGACATGTGAAGTCTACAACAACTGATAGATAAAGTTGGTCCTTCTCTATATATTGAGAAGTACTGCATCAGTGTGAAAAAGAGGACAGCATATTTGACTACATTTTTAAACAAGACTCCTTTCAGTTTTAAGTCATGTTTTGGTCCTAGCTTCTTTTCTGTTTCTGTTATAAAACGTTTAGACCAAAAACAACTTGGTGGAGAAAAGATTTATTTGGCTTCTACTTCCAGGTCACAGTCTAACACATAGGGAAGCCATGGCAGGAACCATGGAGAAATTCTGCTTACTGCTCACTCATAGGCATCTGCTCAGCAACCTTTCTTTTTTAGCTCAGGTCATCCACAGTGGGCTGGGCTCTTCAACATCAATTGACATCAAGACAGTCTCTCAGTCTTGGCCACAGGCCAGTTTAATGGAAGTAATTCTTTAGTTGAGAGTCTTTATTTCCAGGTTACTTAAATTGACAATAAAAATTAACCAAGACACCTTTAAAAATTGATAAAACTTTTGAAGAGAACAATGTCTTTGGTCTCATAAATATACACTGGGAAAAAAACTGAGTAACCGCTTTAGCCATTGCCTCTCTGGGTCTATCAGTATAGTAAAAATGAGGCCACATTTTCCTTGAGCTGTTGACAACTAATGATTATGCAGGGATATTGAGGTAGGACTCTTCCTGCAAGATTAGGAAATACTCCAAGAAGTGATTGTCACCTTAGGACTTTCTATGTACCGGGCCCGACCTTTTCAGGAAGTATGCTGATGTCAGACATCTTTTCTTCACTCCTTTCCCTCTCTTTTTCCACAGGTCTAAGACCTGCACCATAGTTAGAAAACTTTTCATTTCTGTTTCTTCTTTTTATTCTTTGCATGTTTTCCCACCAGTAAATATATTGCCTATTTCCTTTCTTGGCATCATCTCTGAACTTGAAAGGAGACCTAATGGAAATAGGATCAATAAGTAATCTATGATATACAGTACTTGTTTCACCTTTAGTGAGGAAGCTGCTCATTGATAATTCACATATACATTTACTGAGCAGGTTCTTTGTAAAAAGGGTGCTACCTTGATACTTAAAACACAAAGATGAATAATATACATTTTAAAATAATGTTTGAGATTATAATACAATCATATCAATCCCCCTTCACTCCCCCAAGCCCTCCCCACTGTTGTATCTTTAGTTTTATCATGACATGCTGATTGTTGTTGTAGTTCATAGCTATATAAGATTCATGGTTGCTTTCCTCCTTTGGAAGCTTGCATGGCACCTTCAGTATCATGAGAGCTAGTTCTCAGGGAGAAGGCTTTCATGTAAGATCCAGCTTGGGTACTCAGAGTCCTTTGTCTGATGTTCAAAGTGTCTTCAGCAATAGGGATTTACCTTCTACCTCTGTGAGGCAACCAAGGGTAACAGCAATAGCCTATAATCTTTTGTGAATCTCATGGACAACTCTGACCAACAACTCAAAGGAAGGTTTTTCACAACTGTTGTTAGGGTTTTGGTTAGATATTTTATGGCTCATAGGGGAGCATTGCAAGTGCAGATGAAAATTTTTCCTTTAAACTTTATATTTATACCTAGACTTATATGTATTATAGGTATTTTAGGTAGGCAGATAATTGTATGATTTCTTATGACTTTTCAGACATTCTTATTGTTACTTTCCTTCTTCCTTCTTCTATATACATTCTTTACCTTTAGTGAACTCTATATATACTATATGAGTCATCCTGGGAAATGAATACTTATTACACACTAAAGAATAAAAAAGACAAGTTCAAGTGGAATACTAGATAAAATCTGGATGGTTGTACAAACATCAGCAGATAGAGATTTGAAAAAGAACTTAACTATTAGTAGGAGTTATCTATTAGTAAGGAAATAAATATTGATGGTCTTTCTTGAGCACTACACCTAGGCTCTTGCCTTACTGAAGATAGGGTAATTATACAAATATACAGCTGGAAAGAAACATAGCACATTAAATAAATAATTAAATTGGATTGTTTTGGACTAAAGTACATATGTAAATGTATGGCAATAGTTAGATTAAAAACTAATCATGAATGAGGGTACATGCCACGAATGACTTTGTATTCCAGCTAAGAGGTTTATCCATCTCCTGGAAGCCCAGGACAGCCAATAATGATGTTAGTCACCAATGGGATAGGGTCAAGTTTGCATCCAAACTAAACCATTGGTTGGAGGAGGCAGAGTTCTTTGGAAAGATAACAGAGTATTCTTTGAATTTTAATCAGGTACCACAGTATATGTTAAGTAGAGGGATTGAAAATTTACAGTCATTTTTAGAGAAGGTGAAATAGTTACTCTCTTATGCAAGTAGGGCGAAATCTCTCGAAAAACAATCACTTTGATGTAGAAATCAAAGAATGAATTTAGGGATATTTTTACATGTTTTGTCACTAATGTGTAGCAGATAGAGAATGAATAGCAGAGAGTGAAGAAGAAGGTGGCATAGAGCAACCATTAAGGAGAACAGAGATTCATTGTAGCTATGGCAGAAAATGGAAGAGAGATCTGACTTGAAATCATTATAATAATTGCGAGACACATTAAAAGTGCAGATGAGGCTAGCGACCACTGGTTTATGTTAGGAACCGTCTGTGCATATGGGCTACATTTTATAGTAACATTATCCTTGATCTTGATTTAGAGAAGCTAACAGTTGGACTCATTAGGACTTTGATTTTGCCATGTGTACTCAATGAAATGAAAATATAGGAAGACATATAAAGATGCTGTCAAGAGACTCGAGGGAGTTGTGCCCATTGAAATCTAATCCAGATGTGGCAGAGGTAATGTTGGAAGATGCGGATTGGGAGAACACAGGAGGGTCAGTGACTGGTAATTGTGATGTGATGAAGAACAGGTTCAATGAAAATGACTGAGAGGGCTTTGGAAGCGAGATGGACTTGTGAGAAAATGGTCACATAGATTTGTAATTTCTTAAATATGGGATTGCTGAGGCTCTTCCTGGAGATAAACAGATATGCCTCAAGATCCATGAGATTGCGAGGACTGACGTTGTATTTATTTTACCCACGGACATCAAGGGAAGTTCATTTAAAATCTAGTATGCAAATGTGGTTATAAAATCATAGACGTCTTTGTAGAACTCACATCAAAAATACTAAAAATGTCAGTTGACGTGACTGTGGTTTAGTTAGTGTGAGTGATTTTCCGTCTCTTCCCACTGTTCTGTTTTCGATGTTAAATGAAAAATGTAAATTTCTCAAAATATGAATAATACTCATGCATATTTATGCAGTATATTTAAGTGGTAAGCTTGTTTTTCTTTAAATGCATGCACATTGTGATTCTGCATGTGAAATTTAAAAATCGGAGATATCTTGACAGGAATGAGAGGAGAGCAGAAGAAGGTTTGAGTCTTTTATTTTAATTAGAATGAATTTGAGAAAATCACAAATTTTTTGTGATTATAAATCTGGTATAGGAAATAGTGGATACACATATAACTCCCGGAAATACAAAAGAAGGAGTGAGAAATGATTTTACAATTTTAAGCTAGTGAGTTGAAAATAAAATTTTTAAAAATCAGATAATAAAAACTGAGTGATAGTTAACATTATTTGAGTTAGAAAATTCTAAGTAAAATTTTCAGTGCTTTACATTGGTTCATTTACCTATGGATGGATGTTGATCGTGAAACGATGGAATTAAGATGAGGATAATATTTTCAGACACCGGCAGGGAGGCTTTAAGAAAATGTCATCATCTCATACCCATGGTGTCTAAAACTGTCACTCGTCTGCCTTAAACACATCTGCTTTTCCCTTCACTCTGTTTCTGTGGTGATTTTATTCTCCTTCCTTTTTACTATCTGTAACTTGAGTCATTTTGGTCTTTCCCTATTGTTCTTCTTTACTTTCTAATTCATTTAATCAGTCTATTAGTTTCAACTCTGCAAACTCACTTTTGTAAAGCCCTACTGAAAACTGAAAGGTAATACAGGTGCTGTTGTTAGAGAGTGTCTGCATTTGACAAAGAAGGAAAAACAAGGAACAAGGTAAATTTGCCCTAGGACAGTCATTATACTAATATTTTACATATTGACCTCCTTTTAACAATTTTAGTTTAGATTTCGTTCAGATATACTTTAAATATGAATACATATTTATATGTATTTATATGTATTAATGCTTATATGCATTAATTAACTCTGAGGTGTCACAAAGCTTCTAATTAATAGTCAGGTGTCACATGTATAATGCACACTATTCAAATAAGACATTATGATTCTAAGCATTCAGTATTAGTCATATGGTAATACAGTTTGTTCAATGATATGCTTCAGAGTATTAATTCCATAATTTCCTGTATTTATTTTCAAACAAAAATCATAATTCTTTTTGAAAAGGACTTGTGTCATACGGGATTGCCAGATATAGTATAAAGTGTTTGTTAAATTCCAATTTCATTTAAGCAGGTTACTTCAGGAGAACAATCTTACCATGTCTGTTCTCTTTCTGGAAGTATTCACAAGAGCAATGAAGCAAGCACAAGGACACAAAAGGCATGAAGTCAAGAAAAGTAGTCAAGTCATTTGCAGATGATTTGATTCTACTTATAAAAATATTCAAAGTTTCCTCAAAGAAAGAGTAAAAGTAAAAGTGTTAACTTAACCAAGTTCTAGAATATAAAGCCAACATGGAAGAACAGTACTGTCTGTCTATTAAATACATATAATCAACCCAGAGAAGAGGTAAAGAGAACAGTGGCATTTGTGGTAACATGAAGAAAATACTTAGAAATAAATTTAACTAAATGGTAAATGATTTATATGCAAAAAAATAAAATAAATTGAAATAAATAAATGGAAAATATAACCTGTATTCATCGGGGGTGACTTAGTTGCTGTTGTTAAAATATTTGAACTACTGAAAGAAATATATAAAGTAATGCATTTCTTGTCAAAACTCCAAATCATTTTTTACTGATATAAAAACAATTCTAAAACTTGTATAAAACCATA
This sequence comes from Cricetomys ansorgei, assembly GCA_026225945.1. Classification (NCBI taxonomy): domain Eukaryota; kingdom Metazoa; phylum Chordata; class Mammalia; order Rodentia; family Nesomyidae; genus Cricetomys; species Cricetomys ansorgei. The sequence goes on along the minus strand of JAMJFZ010000107.1, from coordinate 46,429,067 downwards.
AAAAAATCCTGTATAGCCGAACAAATTCTGAGAAAAAAAATTTCTGAAGGCATCATGCTTCCTAATTTAAACTTACATTACAAAGTTATTATAATTAAACAATATGCTACTAGCATAAAATAGAAACATAGACAAACAAAAAAGAAGTTCAGAATAAAGTCTAGATACATATATCTAATTTTTAACCAAGGCACTGAGAAGATATGAGGGAGAAAAAAATGGACTGTAAAGAACATTAAATACTTGCTTCATACCATACACAGAAAACTAGTAATATGTGTGTTCAGCAAGGATGACCTGAAGGCATACTTCATAACGGCAAACCCTGCCAGACCTCAGCAGAGGAAACCACCATCCAGGCAGGCACCATACTCACAGGGGAACCCTGAGCATCTCAGCTCAGGTGTTATTATTCTTTCAGAGCTCCTCAGGTGTTCTACTGATAGTACCTGTAGATCATTAGCAGTTAAACAATCCCCACAGAAATCCAACACCTGCAAACAATACAAAATGCCCTAGACAGCCCCTCACCTGACAGTACATAAAACAATTATTTTATATATAATAAAAATAAACTTCTGCAACAATTACCCTTTTCTGTATTAAAAAAAATTGCATTACCTTTACAACACAATTCAGCACTATGCCAGCAAAACTATTTACAAGAGGAAAAATCACAAGGGTTGCTAATGCATAGGACCAAATGAAACCAAACATCTATCAAGCTTTCACAGTGTCTTTGGACAGCAGAAAAACATTAACAATGTCCAATTACCTGGAATCATTCATGGTCTTCTGGGCTCCTCCACTGGGTTTGATCACTTCTCTAGCTCTGCCTTCTGCGGCACACACAGTTTGTCCTCTAGGGTCTGGCTGGCTCACACCACTGCTGCTACTGGTCTTGGTAGTTGTCCCATGGTACTGGCATCTCAAAAACTGCTGGCATCTCTTGCTGCAACCAGGCTGCACTTTCACCAATAGCCTCTCCTGGGCACTGTTCATGGTGCCAACTCTCAACTTCTCTTCATGAGTCCTTCAATCTGGGCCCTCAACTGCTACTTTGGTTGCACCTTCACTAATGGCCTCTCCTGGCCTCTTACAATGCCAAGCATCAGCTGCTCTCCAAAAGCCTTTTCATGCCTTCAAAACCAGCACCAGCTGAGTGACTCTTAAAGTACCAAGTTTGGCTGCCAGCATGAGATATAAACTTGGCCGATTCTGGAAGACAGCTTCTGTGTGATGACCCTGACTTTTCCAGATTCTACGTTAGAGTCTGGTTTGCTGGAAAAATAACTGGCCACTTTGTCTGCAATAAGGGTCCCCTTGTGGGTAGAGTTCTCCTCACCATAGCAGATGTGTCTTATCAGGACCCTTGTAGATGAGTTTGCAGAAAAAAAAAGTTCAGTTTAACTAAGTGGCTTTTAGGCCCCAAGACCAGGCTTCCATTGCAGGGAGTCCTGGCTGAGTGGGAAGAATATCTGGCAAAGTCTTGACCATTTGTCATTCCTTTTCACCACTGCTAGGGGAAACATGTACCCTTCTTCATAGAACTCAAACACAAAGCCCACTTGGACTTCACACACAGAAAAAGCCACCAACAAACTCAGTTTATTGAACAGTGTGCTCTGGTTTCCTTTTCTGTGTCCTGGCTGCCACCAGCAGCAAAAGGGAGAGTCAGCTCCATGATCAAAAAAAGCCGTGGAAACCTTGTTTCTTTCCTGCTCCCAGCTGAATTTTTGTTTCTACCATGAACATGCTTTCTCTAAAGGCCTCTATTCTGTGACTCTCACTTTTGAGCTTCTTTCCTCATTTATTTATTAATTTCACAGCCTTTTCTCTTCATAGAGGCTTATTTCTTTCTCTCTATCATGTTCCTTCAGGAGACTTCTACCCATTATTTTTGCAAATATACAAACTCTGTCCTTCAGGAGCTTCCCTGAGTGTACTTTGTTAGACTCTCTGAGGTCTGGAGTTTTTTTCTTGTTCTTACTTGTCTCCACATTGGATGTGGCTGTGTGTTGTGCTCCATGTTGGTATGCCATTTGTAGTATTAGTTGCTGCCGAAGCTCTGTACGGACGACAATTAGGAATATTCATTGGTGTAAATTCTGCTAGACCTTAGCAGAGGGAACCACCATTATGGTCAGTGCCATGCTCCATAGTGGATCCCTGAGCATCTCAGCTTAGGTGTTATTTTTCTTTCAGAACTCCTCAGGTATTCTACTGATAGACAAAACATGCAGATCGTTAGCAATTAAACAACCCCCACAGAAATCCAACACCTGCAAACAATACAAAACACCCTAGACAGCCCCTGACCCAACAGTGCATAAAACAATTATTTTATATATAACTAAAAATAAACTTCTGCAACAGAAAACCAACTCAAAATGAGTAAAAGACCTAAAGTGAAAAACCTGACACTACATAAGTTTCACAAGAAACACACGAAAAAATATCCCTTGACATTGTTCTTACAAATTACTTAAGATATCATATGCAAGACCCAAGCCTCAATAGCAAAATTTAAAAATGCTTCATCAAACGAAAGGACTTCTCCACAATAACGGAGGCAGTCAACAGAATGACAAGGTAACATATAAAGAAATTAATACCCAAGTTTATAGGAATATATACAACAAAGCAGTGCAAAAATAAATGGACAAAGAACCAAAATAGATAATTATCCATGTATATGAAAGGTTTGTCATCATCATTACTCATTGGAGAAATACAAACAAAAACTGCTGTAAGATATATGACTTCATACCTGTTAGGCTGGCTGTTAATAAAATGCAGAACATGTGGGTGAGGTTGAGGAAAGGGATAATTCTTTGTGTACACTGTCATAGCAATGTAGATTGGTAGAATTATTACAGAAAGTAATAATGGAGATATTAAAAAAAGTAGTAACTACCTGACAACATAACGACCCCTCTTTTGTCATATACTCAAAGGAATTCAAGTCTTCAGTTTGTAAGTTTGTAAGGTCTCTGAACTCCTGTGTTCATTGCCGTGTTACTCACAATAGCCGATGAATGAGAACAACTTGTGTCAATCAGTGAGCAAAAGGATAAAGAAACTGGCATTTCTATCTATATTGGGTGTTACATAGGTCTAAGGTGACTGAAGTCCATTTGCCACAAAATGAAAGAACCCCTAAAATGCTGGGTATTAAAGTAAAAGACATAAGTCAGATTCAGGAAGTAAGATATTGTATCATCTCTTATTTATGGAGTCTAAATTATTTTTTCAAATGTATATAGGAAAAAGAACAAAGTAGAAGGTAGGAGACATAAAGTTGCATTGGTGGAGGTTAAAAATTTTAGGGGATAGATTAGCTGGTATGTAAGACATATATATCTAGATATTTAATGTTCAAAGTGAGGATCTTAGCTACACACACACACACACACACACACACACACAGAAGCACACATATATGCATAGGCACATAAAAAACTAAGTAAGATTATGGATTTATTTTCTTTACTGTAGTAACCCTTTTATCATCTAGCTTTATTCCACAATAGAATTTATACCTTAAAAGTAAACATTTCATTGTTTTAAAGGTAGATGCGGTGACTCACATCAGGAGGCAGAAGCAGAAGAATCATGAATTTGAGGCCAGCTGGACTATTGAAGACAACCGAGTCTTAACATACTCTGCTTTACAAATGTTAATTTAAAAAACCTAATTGGTACTGTGCTATGAATTGAGTGTAATGTATAAACGTACAAATCTATGAGTAATTTTAATAGGTGAGAATTTAAGAAAGGCCTCAGGTGAAATATATTAGTTATTTATGTCTAGTAATCTGCTTTTTAAAAATTTATTTGTTCCTTTATTATTCTCAGAGACAGGAGGGAGAGGTGGGGAGACAGGGGTCAGAGGACACCTGGGACCAGTCCTCCTCTACCATGTGATTTCCCAGAATTAGACTGTGACAGTCAGGCTTGGTAGCGGATACCGTTACTTCCTGAGCAACTGCACTAGCCTGTAATCTGGTTGTTCTTGGCATAAAATGATATGTTTCTTTACATTATGCCTGAGCTACTTCTGCAGAGTATTCCTGAATGTGGTCGGCACATCTAACCTTTAGTATGTCATCTCTGATATATGCTTTTATAGTGCCTTCTCCTTTTGCTTTAGTAAATCTATAAATCTTAACTTTAAAAGTCTTGATGTTTGATGAGATTTAGAAATGTCCCAGAATTATTAAATAGTAAGTGTCTTCATCTTTGCATCTGCTATAGTTTGGAACTTCAGTATCTCCCAAATCACATCTGTTAGAAGCCTGATTCCCAGCCTATGGGACTGTCAGAAGGTGGCAGGCTTTCCTGAGGTGAGTCATAGTTATGGAAGCAAGGTTATTGGGCTATGGCATTGATGGAGATATCCAGACCCTTCTCCCTCTTTTAGCATTTTGCTTTCCATGAGTTGACCACTTTGCTTGCCACTTGTTCCACTGTGTTGAGCAGCCAAAGGACCAAAAGCATTGAGCCAACCAAACATGGTTGGAAATCTTGTAAGTTACTTATTTCAGTCATTTTAAGAGAGAAAAGAAGCTAACCAATACAGTTTCAAAATCAGTATTTTTCCTTTTGACTCTTAACTTATGGCTCATTATTACTTTCCAGTTTTTACTTTTGTGATTTTTGAGTTTTGCTTACTACTGCTTTTCTAAAATAAAATGCATTGGTTTGTTAACCAGGATGCTCTCATCCTTCAGTTATTTTAAGTTTCTGCTAAATTGTAATGATGTTTACTGAACATTTTAAAGGTTGGAGTCCTCTTACTGAATTTACCCGATGTTATTAAGAATCACTTGCAACAAACTGCTCTCTTGTATTAGTCGTGTTTGCAAGACTGATGTAGTTTCTTGATTCTGTTCCAGGGACATCCTTTCTTTTTCTTTTTCTTTTTTTCTGTCACAGGCAGGTATGCCTCTTTGACTTTTATGCAAATAAGCTGGATAACAGATTTATTAGGAATTTGCACTGTAAGCAATTTTAAGGGAATGTATTTATTTTCATATTAAATATGGCTGAATAGGTAGTTTACTTTTTCAGTTTAGTTGACTTTCAAGACCTCTTTCAGCTGGGTCATGTTGAAGTCCTTTCTTATCACCGGGACTCTGTGATAGATTATATGCAGACTGCTGTGTTTTAGGTCATCTGTAAAATGCATTAATGAGAACACAGCTTGGCACCTCCTGCGACAAGTATGTTAAGATCCAAAAACTCATTGCACACTAAACCAAGTCAAATTTTGTCTAATTTGTCTGAATTTAGGAACACACTCTCTTGTTTTTATTTTATTATATTTTATTTATTTTTTTAACTTCCTTGGCATTCAGCAACTCTTCAAGGGGACGAGTGGAGCTTCCTACTGGTGAAAATTGAAGGGGACTTTCATTTTTACTTTCTATTCAATCTGCACATTTTTACCAGAATATTTTTCTCTCCCAAGACTCATACTTTTCTTCTAATACTCAGGAGTAGGGGTATTCTGTTACTTTGTGTTCATCATGTTCAAATTGTAACATATATAATGTCTCTTGAATACTCAAGATACACAGGTTAGATTTACTAAGACATAATAGAAAACAAAGGTATCTTATTTGATAAATTTAACATGTACACGAGAACATTGCTGACAGTAGAGTGTATACAAATATTTAGGGTTGAACACAGTTAAACTAAATTGGATTAAAAAAACAGTATGTTGTGAAAACATTAAGCAAAAGTAGCTTGGCTAGAGATACTCATTGCAGAAAAAGTGATGAGGAAGTAAAGGTCAGTTGGCTGATATTTGCTTTCGCCGATTTCTCTTGGCCTTGACTTCTCTGGTTTGAGGAATGTTCTTCTTTCTCTTGACACAGAGGCAGCACCTAGTGAATAGAAATTTTCATTCTTCCATGAAGACGTAGGGGGGTAAGAACTTACTTTTGCATTTACTGCTTTTCAAGTGCCTTTAACTCAAAATAATCAATAAACCAAAGTGGCGTATTTTGACCCCCTAGATAAAAAGAGAGTTGAAAATTGGTTTGATTTTTGCTAGTAGAATGACATTGGCATTTGAGAAACATTATTCCATGATTAATTGGTAAAGGAGTCAGAGGCAGTCTCTATCAAGCAGATCTTAGACTAGTAATTATTATTTGAAAATAAGCCAGCACAATACAGCTTAGACATCTTATAGCTGACCAAAAGCCCAAAAGTAGACTAACAACAATAAGTATGGTTTAGTATTTCTCCCACATAAAGTAAACATCCCAAGTTTGGTGTCTCACAGGATATTTTTAACTGACTACAAAAATAAAACCAACAGAAACAATATGTACAACTGTCTTCTTCTTAGTTAGCCTGAGATAGTAGTGTGTTTTTCATACCCATGTTATCTTGGGCATGCTATGTCAGAAGCAGAGACTGACATATTTCAACCTCTCAGAAAGTCAGGATTTATTGAATGATCATAGATTCACAAGGTAAGGTAATTTCAAAGGCTGCAATTTGCAGGTGTTCCCACTTTTTTTGGTCACTGAGTAATTTCAGATCATGTACTGTAGAACACAGTAGCATCTTGTCTGTCTGTCTCTCTAGCTATATCTGTCATTCTGTCATCAAACTACCATCTATCTATCTATCTATCTATCTATCTATCTATCTATCTATCATCTATCTATCTATCATCTATCTATCATCTATATATCACCAATATATCCATCTATCATCTGTCCATCTATCATCTCTCTAGCATCTATCTATCTATCTACCTATTATCTATCTACTATCTATATCTATCTATCTATCTATCTATCTTCATCATCATCATTATCTACCATCATCATCATCATTATCTATCATCTATCCATGTATATCTGTCATCTATCTTTCTATCCATCTATCATCGATTTATCTATTATCTATCTCACTATTTCTCATCTGTCTATGATCTATATATACTAAGTTACAAAATAGTTGCAGAGGATGGGGAGACCTCAGGAAATTTCAAGAGATTTTAGAAGTCCAGTGGAGCAGGGGAGGTGATAAAAATGCAAATGACTTCTGCAATGATAAGGATCCCAAGTCAGCTGGAAGCCTTGCTTAGGAAGCCTTAGCAGAGGTTTTATATAGATAGACTGCAGGATCAACAATGTGCTTCAGAACCATGTTGAAGCAAAGAACAAGGCAAGGTTAAGAAGAACAAATGGATAACCATGTAGATAGAAGGTCCAGACAGTGGGGGACCCAGCTGAATTGATGCTTCTTATCGATTTCTTGTTTCCTACCCTGGGAAGTCAGATAATAGATGAATGAGGGACATTACTAGGTATCTATCTCTTTATGTGGTATTTGTGAGGGAGCTATACCCTTTGTCTGATGTATCTGATAAGTTCTTAAGGCTGGTATTCCTGATATGGTTTTAATGCCCCTGTGCCCGACCAGCCTACCTTACCCCATTAACTTTGGAAGGTATCATTCTTTCTGCTTGCTAGAATATCATTTACCAGTCCTCACTGTTGTGGAAGTTTACTTTTAGTTATGTATAAAATAATTGTTTTGTACACTGTTGGAAAAAGGGCTGGCTGGGCCTTGGCATTTTGTATTGTCTGCAAGTGTTGGGTTTATGTAGAGGATGTTTGAGTGCTCATGATCTGCATGTGTTATTAGTAGAACACCTGAGGAGTTATGTATCAATAGAAACTCCTGAGCAGGTGATGCTCAGGGTTCCACCACCCAGTATAATGCTTGGCAGGATAATGGTTCCTTGTACTGAGTTCTGAAAGAGTTTGCATCAATGAGAAGGTCTCCTTGTCATCTTTGGTGAGACGCCACAGCAGCATACTGTTATATCTCACATTGCAAATAATGCCAGGCAAATGGTGATGTTCATTTGAGAAACTGGGTGCATCATCATCCTCCATCCTTAAAATATAATCAAAATCTGCTTATGAAATGGAATCTTTCAGTCACAGCCTGAGAAACCGTTGGTTTTTGTTTGTTTATTTGTTTGTTGTTTGTTTGTTTTGCTTTTGTTTGATTTTTCAAGACAGAGTTTCTCTGTTGTAACTCTGGCTGTTCTGGAACTCACTCTGTTGACCAGGCAGGCCTTGAACTTACAGAGATCCACCTGCTTCTGCCTCTGAAGCAGACTGAGATTAAAAGCATGAACCACCATCACCCTGCTGAGAAACCATTGCTTTACATAATATGGAGTGATTTAGAGGACACACTGTTCTCAAAACAAAGCTTAGGTGATCCAGGGCAGAACAGACTGTTCATATCCATTCCAATAAAGGTCTAACCAGATGAACATCCAGGCAAGTGCTTCTTTGTTCTTCTCCTAGTCTCCTAGCCTTGCTATTTTTGAAGTGTATACATTTGCCTGCTTTCTCTTCTGTTCTTTGACTGGGAGGATACTCTAACTGAGACATTCCTACAACATCATGGACCAAAGGCATCTTTCCAGTTCTCTTGTAATAAATACTAGGGATAGGGATAGGGTTTATTTGTTAGAAGACACAAAAGTGTTTATTGTTAGACATGACCTTGGTGACTATCATGATTAAAAAGGTAGAACACTTCTTTTTAAATCTCAGTTTTGAAGAATGGTTCTATTTATAAATTATTAGAAATATTTAGAATGTGGAATAAGGGTTAATATGAATATATTGATCTGTAAAGAGCAGTGTGATGAATGCATGAGAAAACTTACCACAAGCAGTAAGAGCTTAGACTCTTATTGCTTATACAACATTCAGTGCTACTTCAGTTCTTATTATTCTTTAGCAAATTGCTTGAGTTATCTAGGCTCTCTCTCTCTCTCTCTCTCTCTCTCTCTCTCTCTCTGTGTGTGTGTGTGTATACTATATATGTAAACAATAATGCATAATGGATGATAGCTTTTGTAAGAAAGGGTACTCCAGTAGGAATATTGCAACAAAATTTTGGAAGACATAAAACACTAACAATTAAATTCAGGAAATAAAAGTGACCTATAAACAAATGAGCACACACTGGAAATATGTTTTACATTAATAAAATATATGAACACATTCACAAAAATCATAAAGACCTGGAAGTGAAGATGGATAATCAGGTTTAAGAGCCTTAGATGGGGTAGATCACCTGAGCCAATCTTTGTGGTCTTTATCCGTCCTCTAGTTCTCTACACTTACTTGTGTGGATACCTGAATTGGATCACAGACCTCAAACATGAAGATACTGGATACAAGGGAATTGCTTGCCTAGGAAGCACTTCAAAGCTGTATTTGGAGACTAATGAGAAAAGCAGAACACAGTGAGTAAAATGAAGATAAAATGGATAGCTGGGAAGGATAGAACAATAAGAGGAAGATATGTCTGATACAGAGAAATACATCTTTGACTCTGCCCACAGAAAACCTGGCCAGAACACTGTTATATTAGTACATTATGTCAGAAACTTAGAAAAACACATTGTACCTTTTCACTATGTAAGAATTTATTGGATACAATATTTTTAAAAGGTTTAGCTGTTTTGAATACAGAAATTTGTCTGGGTTATAACCCAACTACCATGGTGGCCTGGTCTGAGTGGATGCAAATTCTTTTATTCCAATCTTAATTATTAATATTAACTTATATCACACATATAGCACAGCACACAATAAATCTCTCTCTCTCTCTCTCTCTCTCTCTCTCTCTCTCTCTCATCTATCTACCTAAATATATATATATATATCATCTATCTGGTATCTATCTATCACCTATCTTTCTCTATCATCTGTCATTATCTATCTATCTATCTATCTCTATCTATCTATCTATCATCTGTCATGTATTTATCTGTCTATCATCCATGTATGTATGTATGTATGTATGTATGTATCTATTTATCTGTCATCTATTGAATTCATCTACCTATCATCTATCTGAATGTGTATGGGTTACAGAATGAATACAAGTTAAGGAGGCTGAAGAAGAGTTCAGAATGTTCCCGAACTGACCTGAAAAAGAGTCTGTATTGATAAGACAACAAACCAGGGCGATTTTTGGAGGGAGCTGATTCCAGAACTGCTGGAAATACATCAAGAGCAGGAAACAGCATGTTAGTTCCAGGTCCAGATGGGCAAAGAAATACATGGGTAGGCAGAGGAATAGATCAAGTCAAGTAAAGTATGCAGTATAGCTGAAGCTCCAGAGACAGTCTGGGAGTTTTTGTTTTTCAGTTCTTGATCACAGTGTGAGGTGTCCATTAATTTATGAGGCATGGGTGAGGTAGTTTATTCTTTTCTTGGTCCAGCATGCCCAATAAGTTCCTGCTTTCTCTGTTATGATTTTAATATGCCTATGTGTGTCTATAGTCTCAATTTACCATTACTAACTTATAGGGTAACTCCATTTTTATGTCAAGAAATAAGTTTTTTATCACTCTATGTTGGATGGCTGATACATGGCAAATAGCCCTTAGTTTACTCAGTGGCCAGTCATCCTCCCTCCTAAAGGCATCAAAGGGTCCTTGTGAAATAGAGTCTCCTAGGGCGTTGCACAGTTTGAAAATAAAATATAGAATAAGTTTGAGTAGGATTTAGCCTGATGTCATCCTTTACCTATCGTCTTATCTTAATATTTTAAGTTAGTTTCCAAACATGCTGAATATCAAGCAACAAAAGTATAAGCAGGACAGAAAATCAGAGAGAAAGATATCATCATGAGGTAGTCTCTACTTTTGAATTACTTTAATCAAGAGCATTCTCATTTTGAAAATTTTCATAATCATTCCAATATGTGTTTTGAACTGAATTATCAACCTTCCTGGTAATGAGGATGCTAAAATGTGACCCAGTTTCTCCCAAGAGCAAATACGAGACATCCATTCAGAAGAAAGAAGGGCAGGGAAATACTGCTTTGCAGAGGGTAGTAGAGAGAGAATGCTTTTAAAGTATGGGATACAGATGCCCCAGCAATAGTCAGATAGAGATTAACCCATATCTAGGCTGTATAGCACTTTGGGAGTTGCTCCTATCTGCATCCCTTAGCTGGTTCTCAGGCCTGACCTTTGGAATGATGTCTGCACTGATTGAAATGTTTTGAACACATTCTACTTCTGATGAACACAAACTTATAGATTTTTTTGTTCTATTGTTGAACTCTATGTGATAGAATAACAGATCCTGAAGAAACTGGGTCTCTTGTCTTGACTATCTTTCACTGAATGAAACTGGCAGTCTGTAGCAAAAAGTGGCAAATTACAGTAATAGGAGTAATGGATTCATATGAAGGGCATAAGGAATGTTAGGTGCACAGGCAATGCCCTACTCTACTGGAAAGACATCATCATCAAGGTTTAGAGCTCAGACTGTCAATACAAATGTATTATTTAAAATATAAAGGCAGGGAGTTTCAGTAACCATCCATAATAGTGCCTTCTATAACAGAGGAGGTTGGGTATGTCAGACGCAGATTACTGGCTGGGATCAGAGTGCCCATTTGATGATCATAGTGTGCACTCGGAGAGTACAAATGAAGAAAAATACCAGAAGTCCTGAGCTCAGTTAGACTTCCCCCGGCAAGTAGAAGGATCCTCTCCTTCCCTGTCTGATGAAACTGTTCTCCACTTCACTGAGAATCCTGTGACAACCTGGCAGGAGAAAGCAACTTTGCAAGAAGAAGCAATTTCTCCTAATGTGCTATACAACCACACTTCATTGCTTCCAGATTCTAGCATGCCCTAAGGAATCAATTACAGAGTCTGGGAAATGGCTGGTACGAGAGCAGAAAGACAAGATCTTGCAAAGATATTTTTACCAGTCTGCATTATCAAAACTCTGGAAAATATATAGACGGATTGTTAAAGATTATTCTACTCTCCCTAGACCAAGGAAAGAGAAGCATCATTTTTGAGCTGGGCTTAGCTTATCAGCCCAAGTGCCATCACCAGGGATTCTATACTCACTCCACTTAGTTGTTTGAAGAGCTGAGAGTGGATTTGTTTGCTCAGTTTGTGGCTGTCTCCCAGACCTAATGGAGGTTTATATCAAATGATGTTGGGATAACCATTTATTCCTTTACTCATTACAAGGAGGAAAGTTGGCTGTGGAGAAACACAAAATATCATAGTCGACTAATGAAAAATGACCCACTCACAAATGTTTCTCTGTGTTCTTTGCTTCTAACCAGTTCCCAGGTGGCCAATGTTTTCAAGGACTCCTAAATTTTCACTCTGAGTCACCAGAGTGAGTCTCTTGAGAAGGGTCCTAGCATAGTGGGGAAATTAATTGTTTCCATCTTTGCCAATGTATAAACTATGGGTTAGGAGAACCCTCTGCGTGTGGCACTCTCTTGGTTTGGGAGAGGGGCCTCACCATCAAAGCAGGTCTTTTCTCTGAAAGTTGAACTTAGCTTTTCTCTGTTTTGGATGTAAATGAGTATTTCATCCTCATTCTTGAGTTCTAGGATACTTATAAAGGGATTGATAACATATGGATAGTTGCTAGTTAGATTCTGGTTTTCAAGAGTGAAAAATATAACTAGCAGACTCAATGTGTGTTAAGGTTACCTCCATTTGACTTTTTGATTCTAGCCATCTAGTGGCTATGGAATTGCATCTCATTTTGGCTTTGATCTGCATTTCTCTGCTAATTAATGGTGTTGAGCAAATACTTTACAATGCTGCTTAGCCAGTTCTATATTTTCTAAGGAGAAATATCTATTCATCTGTCTACTCAGACCTTTGACTCATTTTTATGTGTAATTACTGGACTTTCTATTATTGAATTTTAAGGATTCTTTGTATATTATGGACATCAGTCCCTCACAAATATGATTTTCAGGGCTGGAGAGATGGCTAAGCTGTTAAAGGATAGTTTTACAACCAAACCCCCCCCCCCAAAAAAAAACCCTAATATGATTTGATAATATTTTCTTTCATTGTATGGGTTAATAGTTTCATTTTCCTGATGGGTTGATTTTAAGCACATTTTTTTTTTCATTTTTATGTAGTTTGATTCATTTATTTTTCTTCTGTTGCTATGTTTTTCATTTTGGAATTCTTGGCCAAGTGGCTAGAGAGATGGTTCAGTGGTTAAGAGTACTTTATTCTCTTTAGAGAACTGAAAGTGGTTCCCAGCATCAATTTCAGCAACTTAGGACTGCCTGTAACTTCAGCTCCAGGGGAACTGACACCCTTTGCTGGCCTAGCAGGCACTTGTAGCTTGAATATACCCTCCCCCAACACCTTCATGTACATAATTTAAAAATAAAATGAAAACAGAAGTATTTGCCAAAAGAACATGAAGATTCATTCCATTATTTTGGTACTAAAATTTGTATGATCTTTTCCCTATATAAGTTTTATTTTAGTCATGAGCTTAATTTTTATATGCAACTTGAAGGAAAGATTGAATATTAATCTTTGGCATGTGGCTATCTGGTTTATCCAGCACCATTAGTTGAAAAGGTTTATTTTTCACATTGGGTGATCATGCCACTGTTTTTGAGAACCAGTTGGTGATATACATTCATGGATTTCTATTTCTATTACTGCACAGTGTGTATACCTTTGTGTTTCTATAGTACCATCTTTGTACTTCACTTTTTTTTTTCCTTTGGGATGGTTTGGCTATTTTGAGTCAATGTCAATCCTATCTGAAATGTAAAATCAGGTTGTCTGTTAAAAAGGATGTCATCTCTAACACTGTTTCAAAGTCCACTGGATCTGTATATATTTCTGCTGTGAACATTTTCATCTTAATGTTAAATATTTCAATTCCTGAAATTTAGATAGTTACCATTTATATAGCTCTTTAGTTTCTTTCTGCAATAGTATGTTGTTTTCAGAATGCCAAACTTGTATTTGTTCTGCTAATGTTATTCCCAAGTTTTAAAGTTATAATCTTTATGTGACTATGAATGGAAACATTTTCTTTTATTTTGGCTTATTCATTACATAATAGAGACACAATATCATATCCTGTATCATTTATATACTTGTTTATATGTTTTAATGATATGTTAGTAGGTAAACTAATGTTTTCTATATATGAGATCGTGTCATTATAGTTTTACAAGTTCATTTCAAATCTGGTTGACTTTTATTACTTTTTAGTGCCTAATCCTCATGACTAGACCTCCAGTAGTATAAAGAGTAGAAGAGGTCATTGTGTATATCCTAATCTTGTTCCTAATCTTCAGGGAAACACAAAGCCTTTCATGACTAAGTATAGTGTAAACTATGGACTGATTTGAATTTCAACTCCATTGAATGTATCCATTATAAATTAATTTTGAATGACTTATTTATCATTACGATAGTTGATTTATTTTGTTTCATTTGATGTCTCATTTGTTTGGATATAGTTTACTCAGTGTCATTAAAATTTTGGAACACTAGGTGCTTTTGTAAGCTATTTCTTAGCTTTTGCTTTTCCTGACATAGAATTCACAGACTTTGTTGAGATTTTGTTTTAAGTTGTCTTAGCTGAGACAAAGATGAGCCAGCCTCAGGCTATTTTTACTCCACTACCAAGGTAGAGCCCTTAAGATATCTTTACTCAATGCCTAATGGAAGTTTCTAGCTTGGTTAGTTTGGACAGGAGAGGTTTACTGACCTCTCTCTGTACACCCGTTTCAGTTCCTGGTGAATCTTTCCCTGGCATTGTGTAATCTTTTCATACATGTATTAACCTGTGAAAAGCTAAACAGACCCAGTATATTTTCTGGAGTTCTCTCTTTGCACATGTTTTCTTTGTAGCTTACTGTCTTGAACATTGTAGTTGTCACAACATTGCTAGAATCTGTCTCCTGAGCTCCAAGGGAATGTTGATCATTGCTCACATTCTACTTCTTTTCATCTCCCCTAGAAACATTCTCCAGACATCGTAGGCAAGTGCAAGGCACATTTCATTTGTTTCTCATCTTTCAGGGATTACTGGCCTGTGTTTCACATATTTTGTCTTCATGTTTAACTGGTTCAGGCTGGGGTAAAATTGAAATTTTTTAACCTGTCTTCAATAGAAGGAAAAAAGTCTCATTTGTACACTAAAATATGAGAGTTATGTAAATTTGGAGGCCGTTCAGATTTAGTTTAGAGTTTGAGTTTGCTGTTTACCCAGGGATGGTAATCAGTACCTTAGTCTCTGTATTTATAAAATCAAAGAGCTACACCTACCTTGTAAGCTTTTTGAGTCATAGGGGAAATGTGAATTAAAAGAATCTCTACTTTTAAATTCAAACCTAGTTTTTTACTTAGAAATCTTTGTTATCTTTGTTTTACGTTTATGGCCATGTTGTCTGCATGATTATATATGTATCACATGTATGTCTGATGCCTGTGGAGGCCAAAAGAGGGTATCTGATCCCATGGAACTGGTGTTATAGATGGGTGTGGGAACCTGTGTTGGTACTGAACACTGAAATGTCCCTCTGCAAGGCCAGCGAGTGTTCTTAACTGCTGATCTATTTGTCCAGTCTTCTATTTACAATCTTAACAAGAAATATTCAGCCATATATTAATACAGTGGTTCTTAACCTTCCTAATGCAACCCTTTAATACAGTTCCTCATGTTCTGGTGGACCCCAACCACAAAATAATTTTGGTTGCTACTTCATAACTATAATTTTGTTACTGAGAAGTGGCTTCAGTTCCTAAGACCATCTGAAATATAGTCTGATGGTTCCAACCCACAGATTGAGAATGGCTGTTTTAATATATGATGAGGTCATACAGAGATGCTGAGGCTTAGCACCATGAATAGAGCCTCGGAGAGGCTATTGGTGAAAATGTAGCCCAGTTTGCAGCAAGAGAGTTTTGGAGATGCCAGTGCCATGGAATGACCACCAAGGACAGTAGCAGCAGTGAAATGGAGCCAGACAGAGCTTGGAGGACAAATTGTGTGTGCTGCAGAGGAAAGAGCCAGAGAAGTGATCCTAGTCCTTTGGAGGAGCCCAGAAGATTGTGAATGAATTCCAGATTCATTCCAATTAGACATTGATAATGTTTTTCTGCTGTCCAAAGATGTGAAAACCTTGATAGATGTTTGGTCTCATTTGGTCCTGTCCTTGTGATTGTTCCTCTTGTAAATAGTGTTGCTAGAGTAGTGTTAAATTGTGCTGTAGAGATAAAGCAAATTTTGATTTGGCTTATACAGAAAGGGGAAATGTAGAAGTTTATTTTTAGTTGTGTTTAAAATAGTTACTTTGTGCACTGTGGGTGAATGGCTGCCTATGTCTTGGCATTTTGTATTGTCTGGAGGTGTTGGATTTATATGGGGGATGTTTGATTGCTCATGATCTGCCTGTGGTATCAATAGAACCCTGAGGAGCTTAGGTATCAATAAAAAGCCCTGGGATCAGATGCTCAGGGTTCCGCTGTCCACTGTGGCACTGGCCATGATAGTGGTTCCCTCTGCCGAATTCTGGCATGATTTTCACTTATGAAAGTGCCTCTTTGTCTTTTTTGGTGAGCCACCACAGTAGGTGTGCAATTATAAATATTTAGCTTAGGATAGAAAAAAAGTGTTTGCAATCTTCTTGTTCTTTGAGTAGTAGTTAGGAGTACAAGTCAGCAGTACATATTCATTGGTCCTTCTCATTCTACAATGGGAAGATAGTAACAAACCTTTATTGATTGTAGCACACTGCTCTAAAACAGTAAGGAATTCAGATTAGTTCCTTCTTATTTGATTATAGCAGCAGGAGTGAATATTTAACAATTTTAATTGTTTTTTAACAATTTTAATTTGTGTTTTAGCTGACTTAAACAGTAATATAAAAAACTTAACAGAATGATGTCTCATTGAAAACTGTGAAATTGTGATTGCTGTTGATCAAAATGAAGGAATGACTATTTTGGAATGTCTTTAATAGCTTCAAAACCAAAAATGTCCGAATAACTAAATAAATAATGCTTCTTTATTTCCTTGCTTATCCATTTGTGAATGTAAATATGTGTGTGTGTGTGTGTGTGTGTGTGTGTGTTACATGAATGTGTGTGTGTGTGTGTGTGTGTGTGTATATATATACACACACACACACACACACACACACACACACATATATATTCATGTTTGCAAATGTGTAGGCACATGCAGGGTGTGGGAGTGTATATGTGTGCATGTGCGTGCATGTTCATGCGACACATGAGGTTAATACCAGAAATCATCCTCTATGCTCTTCCAGCTTATTCAATGAGGCAAGGTCTCTCATTCAAACTCAGAAATTTGCTCTGTGAATTCCCTCTCTCTGCTCTTCCAAATCTGCAATTACAGACATGCCACTGAGGCCAGCTAGCATTTCACTTGGCTTCTCAGATCCAATCTTAGGTGCTCACACTTGTGGGGTCACATGCTCTAACTACATACCTATCTCCCCAGCTTTTTTGCGTTCCTTTGGTCTTTTCTGAATGCTGGATGTTTAACCCAGAATCTCATGAATGCTAGGCAAGTACTCTGCCACTGAGACACACACCAGCTCTATGATAATTGTTTCTAGTTATATAAAGGTATGTAGCATAGTCATGACTTTCTGTAAATGACTCAGACAGATGTAAAAATAATTTTTCTCTTAAGCATTTAAGTTAAATTTTACCAAAAAAACTTGTAATAAACATCATTCACAGAGAAATACATCTATATAAATATGATGTGAATTACCATTTCTATAACTATAAACTTTAAAAGGGAATGTGACTTATATTTTTAAATTAAAAATATTAAAATAGAAGTACATTATCCTTTCTTCCTTTCCTCCCTCCAATCCCTTTCATGTCCCTGACGCTCCTGATTCCTCTCAAAACCATGATCTTTTTTCCTTTAATTGTTTTATATAGAGAGATACATGCCTAAATATAGAAACACAACCTGCTCAGTCAGTTTATTGTTACTTATGTGTATATGATTTCAGGGCTGACTACTTGATATTGGATAACTAATCCTGGGGCTCATTCCTGGGAAAGACCATGTGATACGTATACAGTGGTGACTTTATTTTAAATTGATCCAGAGTTGGTCAGTCACCTTGTATCACTCCCCTATTTTCTGCTTTCTCAGCTGTAAAATTAGAATGTTCACAGTGACAGATACTAGAAGACTCTGATAATAACCAGCAAGCCATCTTGCTAATATCAAACAATAAAACATTATAAAAATGAGGCTATCAGCATCCTTTATTTGAGAAAGCAGAAGTCATCATGCACTCATCTTTAGGAGCTGAGAAAATCAGTGCATTAGCAAGTAAATGCTGGCTTAACTGTGAGAGCAAGTCCCCTTGGTGGGAGATTCCTCAGATGTGTTTCAACAAATGGTGAGCTCCTGTGGCATGTATCAGAGAACACTTTCCTGTTACTATACCCAGTGATACCATAAAATTTTTCATAAGAAATGAGGTTCTTGTATTTTTCCTTAAGTGTGAGATTGCCTATTTCCCACCAAGGAAATGTTCTTTTAATTTCATTCTTTGACTCCATGTGATGTATGATTCAGAAATACATTAGTGTACTTGGTAGCATTCATAAAGTCAGAAACATTTTATTTTTCACCACTTATCCTGAATGTATGTGTGATGAGATCCTTCTGTTTCCTTTAAGTTGGGAAATTGCATGACAAGGCTTGCTGTGAACTGATGACAAGTGAGTTACCATCAGCCTATTTGTGCAAAACGATGGCTGTTTCCTCACAGAGTTACTTAGAGTAGAAGATGAAAATATGATCAGACAGAAAGCTCCCGGGTCCTGAAGATGAAACCATGACCAAATGTGTAGCTTGCATACCTACTTTAAAATAGCTGCAAATTTGTCTTTTTCTTCTGGATCTTGGGAATATTTGTAGTGGGAATTCAGGGAGAGAATTAACAAGAATAGCTCCTGCCATGCTTTATGTCTGATTATTGCAATAGCTCACACTTACTTGATTCATTTCCACCCCCTAAAATACATTGTCAGCAGTTGATTTTCACAGCATGAGGTACTGTACAAATGAATAGGATGCGATGTGTGACTGTGTGGTATAATAAGCTACACAGATATAAAATTTAAAATGAAACCCAAAGATAATATCTTTGCATTTGTGATTAATGAGCTCTTTAAGCCCCTCCATTACAGGCAGACACATCAACACCATGCAGGGACGCAACACAATTGCCTTTTAAGTTCATGTTTTCCCCTGAATGATAGACAAGTGGAGAAATGGCCAATTAAGCTGTGTTATTTTCCAACCTTCCTAATAACTGCCCCCGCCCTTGCCCTCTTTAAAGAACCCTTCACAGGCTCTGGATTTAGAGTGCTATCTCAGTGGATGAATTTGTAGCTAAAATGAAAAAAAGATAAGAAAAATTTCTGTATATTAGACCCTGAAGGAATTCAAGTTTAATCCCAGACTCCTAACAAAATCTATAACAGAAAAATTTAGCTATATCATAAATTTCTTATGGAAGTCATCATCCCAGTAGGTTTTTTCTTCTGATTGTGCTTCATGCCATTGCAAAATGTCTTGGTTCAGAGAGAAACTGTGCCTGTTGTCATAGATTTACAGCACAGCGATGTGAATAAATGTCCTAGTGATGTCCGTTATCTTTGATTTTAGATTTATGCATTAGCTCCAAGATTTTAAAAGTAATTTCCCCTCCCCCAGGAGAGTTATGATCATTGCTAAGCCACTGTAGACATCTAGAGTCAGTGATGATCTCCTGTAATGAACAGCAAGGGGTCCCAGATGCCACATGAAATACGCCTTTCTGTGAAGATATTATGTAGCTACAGGCTAGAGCCAAATCTTTTCGTTTTCCCAGCCTCCATCTCACTACTGAGATAAAGTACAAGGGAGACATAATGAGTCTGTTTCTAATAAACAAAAGAGTGCTATGTCTGTTTCTAATAAAGTCAATTTTAGAATAAAGCAAGAACTAAATTCAGTGCCAACTGAAATTATAATTATGACAAAGCCTCTTTTAAGGGGGAGATGGACAGGATCATTTACAAGATAGCTTTGGACATATTGAAGTGAAAAAAAAAATGTCCAAGTTCTACTACAGGGACTTGAACTCTTCAAACACCTACAATTTGATTTGCAACCTGCCAGCTTTGAACTCAAAAGTGTGCTACCTTTCAGGTGCAAGTTGCAAATTAAAATTGCAGTTTGAGAAATAAACAGAGTGTTTATAGTAAACAGGTGGCTTCTGTTCAAAAGAGAATTGCCGGGGACTCTTTTATGACCATACTGATGCGATGACATACTAAGTGGGGCTTGCCACTTGTCCATCTGGTCTAGACGACTGCTGGAGGCGGAACCCGTTTAGAAAGTGGCACACACCATCCAGCTGCTTCTTCCATGTATCATAAATAAAAGGACAAATCATGGCTTCATTCTGCTTTATTAAATCCAGTTTATGAGGATGGGATCATTATTCTATTAGGCAGTTGTCCACGGAGCATAGCTTTTAAGGAACTTGTTACCTGATATGATCCCTTTAAAGATTTAAAGTGCTAATAGAAAAATGGTGAAGTGTCTATCTAGTTTATAATTGTTTGATTATACTTTAGCTGAAGGGCTGTTTGTGATGCCTATTTGTCTCAAAGGAAACTCCTCTGATTTGCTCTAATCTCCCCTTGGACACACTAATCCTAGAGATTTTATCTCTAAAAGAGGCCTTGGTAGAATGATCTGTTCTCTGCACACATCACTCGATTCATTTACTTATTAGCACATTGCTTTTGTGATTAACAGATAAAAGAAGACATTAAAAGCAAGGTGCTGTTTGCTAGCTTCAGTGTGTTTTTCTCAGTAGGATATTTGATGCTTTATAAGATGCGATAGTGGGGAAAATAAAAACAACAAAGGAACACATCCCTCGCCAGAGATATCAACTATTTAATTTAACTCATAAGAGTTTGTAGATCCCAACAGCGTTTTGCACTGAATCAAATGTCTCACTATAAAAAGCTTGGCAGTAGTGAGGTTGCTTTTCCCGCTTTGAGTCTGGATTATGTTCAAATTATTGGATAGGGTTAAGTGATATTTAGAACATGTGATTTGTCTGTAGATACATTAATGTTAGGAAATTCTGACTTTCCTTGGCAGAACATTCTCATCTGTCATGATGTCACTGACTGATAAAACACATAAGACCACCAAGTCTAATCACATCTGTGGTTTTCCAATGTGCTCGATGGCTAACGAATTCCTGTCCCTGTACACTTTCAAAGCTCACCATCCACAGCCGGAAAAGAGAGAGATATCTGTTAACAAAAGAGGGACCCTTGAAGCCCACAGCTCTCTATCTTGCTGAGATTTTAGTGAAAACTATTTTGCTATTTTTTTTCCCAAGACAGGGTTTCTCTATGATAATTCTGGCTGTCCTGGAACTCATTCTCTAGACCAGGCTAGCCTTGAACTCATAGAGATCTGCGTGCCTCTGCCTCCAGAATTCTGGGATTAAAGGCATGTACCACTACTGTCTGGCAGTGCAACCCATTTTTGAGTAGTCCTTCAAGGTCACCTGTGAGTCTTTCCCCTTTATTCCCAATATATGTAACTTTCAAGTTGTAATGTGTTTAAGAAAGCATATTTTATTTTCAATTCTTGTAGAATTATGTATCTGTAAATTTACTTCCAAACTAATTAAACTAGTCTATTCAATTCAATAAAGCAGAACAAAATATTTTAATATAGTTAATAACTTTTTGAATCTTTATAGATTAAATAAGCAATGTAACAGATTCATAGCAAGTAAGACAAACAAAGGCAAAAAAAAAAAAAAGCCAGGCATTTCATAATGTATTTTCAATAAGAAACAGAAGGATATCTTTAACAGGCTGGTCTTTTTGAGTGATAAACTTTTCTTCAATGTCTCAGATGTGAAAATATTTAAATACTGGGATTAAGCCACATATTTTAGAATTAGCTTGCCCCATATTTGATAATTTTTATATCTGTTTTTATATTTGTTTGTTTAAGTAACACATAGATCTCTAAAAATATCATTAGAGTATAAATAGTCCCATTAGCACAGAAGTACATTTATGTTTCATAATAGTATAGCAATTTTTGAGAAATCATTAAAAAGGTTGTATTTGCTTTTAAGCATATTTGTAGATTACTTCTTTCACTTCTTTTCAATTTTAGACTAATACTTGTGAAATGTTCAGAATTAGACAACTATCAACACGCAAGATGTAAATTTGGCTTCCTGGAAATGATTATACTTTTTAATAAAATGGTAGGTTTGCAGTGAGAGATAGGGATGCATTCTATTGTGAAATTCAATTTGTAGTGATTTATGTCAGCCTTACAGAAAGGAGAACAACTAGCATGGCAGTGCTAGTACTTTTCAAGAGAATATTATAATGAATTTGGCCTAACATATGTGAGGAAACATTAACATTTTAGCAAAAGAAAATGGATACTATATATTAACCAAGATCAGCACATCACTGTAGTGATAATACGTCACAGCGGGAAACACCTTTTCAAAAAGAATGTCAAAAGAGTGACAAGAGTAAATACATAAGATGTTATGGTGAGGTTCTGATTAAGGGACCATAATTCCAGAAACTAATGTGGTAGTGTTGTGGGATTGCCTAGCAAGATGTATAAGAAACTTAATTCTTTTTTAGGATCAAAAGACAAGGAAGCTATTGTGCTCATTGTTAACTCCACTATTCTGAATTCTACATAATTCTACTAAAGCTGGACATGTGAAGAATGATTTCTTTGATTTCATGAGCGTTTCATTCCTTTGTTGATGGAAGCAGTGAGGGACATTTATAGTTTGTACTTAATTTTGGTCAGCACATATTTTTAGAAGTAAATAGTAAATATATTTGGAGTCCTTAAAATGTGCCTGAGTAAGGAAGATCTATTATTCATATACTTAGACCAGAAATTCATGGATGAGTTCTACAGTCATATAACTAAAAGAGAAACCATTCAAATACATATAATATTGACAGAACAATTTAAGGTAAATACAGGAATAAGGAATAGAGAAAACATGTGTGCTTGCTTTTTGTCGCTGTACCAGAATGTCTGAAATGATTGACATAAGAGGGGGCGGTTTGTTTTGGTTTCAGAGATTTTAGCCTATGGTTTCTCTCTCTCTTTTTCTCTCCCTGTCTGTCTCTCTCTCTTTGGCTTTTCAAAACAGAGTTTCTCTGTTGTACCTCTATCTCTCCTGAAACTCACTCTGTAGACCAGGATAGCCTCAAACTCACAGGAATCCACCTGCCTCTGCCTCCCAGGTACTGGGATTAAAGACATACATCACCACCACCACCTGGCCAAGCCTATGGTTTCTTGATTTCATCACCTCTTGGCAAAACAGTGCATCAACACACAAGGAAAAGCTTACCATCTCATGGCATTGGGAAGTGAAAAAAGAAGAAAAAACAACATTAGTGTTCCCGAATCACCTTCATTGGCCTTTCTCATATACATGGAAGACTTCCAAATAAATACCTCTAAAACATGTGATCTGATACTAATAGTGCTATGGACAGGGTCCAAGCTTTTAAGACACGGGATTCTAATGTTACTTGCCCAAATGATGGCATGTGCTGAAATTAAAGCTGATGACATTGATATCATCCTATTAAACTTGATTTAGTTTTTATATATAAGTGAATATAAACTGAACACTTGAAGACATAAAAATAATCTGGTGAAAATTTACAAGATGATCAAAAAACCAACAGTTTTTTTTCCTAAAAATAATTTGTGCTTAGATAATGAATTACAAGTAAAAATAAAGTTTCTTTAACTTTGTTCTAGCAAAATCCTTTGGCCTAGTGTAACTTATACTCTTGTTTGTGGAGGAAAGACAATATGAAAAATAGAACTAAGTCTGTTAAGTGATTTTTCTTAGGAGGTGCTACGGGAAAGCGAGAATGAGGATCAGTGGTGAAGTGGCCAAGTACGATATTGGTAATGTTCTGAATAGATCCTATGTACTGATACTTTAGTATAGCTCTAAAGTGGATGAGGAAATAAGCCAGACACAAAATAAAGGGATTGCCAGACTACACAGAAACAGTAGCTTTCACAAATCTTCAATGATAGAAGTCTAATTGAGACTGTATGGGGAGTCAAAGAACGGTAGGGAGAACACTTGAAAAGGTATAGAGGGTGAGATAGGAAGACCATGGTGTTGAGAGGAAAAAGAAATGGTTAGGTCATTGGGCCTTATGCCTGGTGAAATGAAGAGGTATAGCCACAGAAATTAGAGACGTTTACTTAACTTTCAAAGGAGTCCCTCTGATTTATGTGGTAAAAGTAGATCATAGAGGATTTGGAGTTAAAGATGGAAATGGAAGAGACCTAAGAGGAGCCAGATGAGGTAATGGCTACTCAGAACAAGAGGTATAGATTGGAATGGAAGTATCACAAACATTAGAAGCATTAGACGTAATTTGAACATAGAAATACATGCCCTCTATGGAAGCTGAGACTTGGTTTTAGAAGTCATATTCTTTTTCACTTTAAATTTCTTTTTATTGAAAATATTTTTCCCATATGGATGATTTTTTCATTGGTGACAGCAGACTATTGAAGTCTCCCATTATCAATGTGTGAAGGTTAATATGTAATTTAAGCCGTAATAATGTTTCTTATATGAAGTTGGGTGCCCTTGTGTTTTGTGTGTAGATGTTTAGAATTGTAGTGTCAACTTGGTGAATTTTTTTCCTTTAATGAGTATATAGTGTCTTTTTCTACCTCTTCTGGTTAGTTTTGGTTTGAAGTCTATTCTGTCAGGTATGAAAATGGCAATACTTACTTTCTTCTTAGATCACTTTGCTTGGAATATTTTTTCCATTCTTTTACTCTGAGATAATCTCTATCCTTCATGTTAAGGTGTGCTTTTTGGATACAGCAGAAGCACCAATCCTATTTTCCCATCCATTCTGTTAGTCTCTGTCTTTTCATTGGGGAATTGAGTCCACAGATGTTGAGAGTTATCAGTGATCAATGTTTGTTGATTCTTGTTATTCTACTGTTGTGCTGTGTATGTGTTTCCCTTCTTTTAATCTTCTGGTCAGGAATTATTTATTCTTTGTTTTTTTTTTTTGGATATCTTTAACCTCTTTAGTTAGGAATTTTACTTCTAGTGCCTTTTTTCATAGGGCTGTATTCATAGATAGATACTGCTTAAATCTGTTTCTATCATGGAATGTTTTACTTTATCTATTGTGATAGAAAGTTTTGCTGGGCATAGTAGTCTGGGCATAGTAGTAGGCTGGCATCTGTGTCCTCTCAGAGTCTATAGAACATCTGTCCAGGCCCCTCTGGATGGAGAAGTCAGGTGAAGTCAGATGTTATTCTAATGCATTTGCCTTTTTGTGTTACTTGATCTTTTCCCCTTGCAGATTTTAATATTCTTTCTTTATTATGTACGTTCAGTATTTTTATTATTATGTGCTGATGGGGCCTTTCTTTTTTGATCCAGTCTATTTAGTGTTCTATATGCTTCTTTTAATTTGAGGAGATTGCCTTCTTTAGGTTAGGGAAATTTTATTATTTGATTTTTTTAAATGACATTTTTTGTTCCTTTGACCTGGGTTTCTCCTTCTTCTTCTGTTTCTATTATTTGTATGTTGATCTTTTCATGGTGTCACAGATTTTCTGCAGGTTTTGTGCCAGGAATTTTTAGATTTAACATTTTATTTGACTGTCTTCAGGACAAATGCCTAAGATTCTCTCTTCCCTAACTAGTTTTCTGTTGATGATACTTGCCTCTGTAGTTCCTCTTCAAGTTCCTAAAATTTCCAGATTTTCCTCAGTTTGGGTTTTTTTTTTTTTGAGTCTGTTTTCACTTTCAGGTCTTTAACTGCTTCGTTTGTGTTCTTCCACTGCTTATGTCTTCATAGATTTATTTAAGGGATTTATGTATTTCTTCCTGAAGGAACTCTACCATATCCATAAAGGCAGTTTTAAGGTCTTTGTCCTGTACCTCAACTATGTTGAAATTCTCAGGACCTACAGTGGTAGGATTGCTGGGTTCTAGTGAATGCATATTGTCCTGGCTGTTATTGATTGTGTTTTTACACTGACGTCTAGGCATCTAGGTTAGGATGCCTAGGGTTGGTTAGGTAATACCTGGGATGGGTTAGGTAATTCTAGGTACTGATATCTAGTCTTGTTTTCTGGGTGCATGATTTGTTCCTTAGTATCTGTTACCATTTCTGGCTCACAGGAGGGGTGGTGTCTGTGTGTTTCCTGGTAGGGAATTCTATGATCTTCGTAGGTGTGGTCATTGGGGGTTTCCAGTAAAATGTGTTTCTAGGTATTGGGCAGATGACCCTTAGGAATGGGGATGGGCTAGGAGGTAGGGGTTGAGGATGTCTACAGGTGGGAGGAAAGATGTGTGTTCCACCTGCATTTACTTAGTCTCATTGGAATGGGAACAGAAAGTGAGGAGAGGCCACAACAGGGAGTCTCCTATAGAGATGAGGAAGAGATAGGATCAGATATGAAAGAGAGGAGAAAAAATGAAGATCTGAAGTCAGCATTCTTGCTTTGCTGGCCTACTTACCTCTCTGGCATACTTAGTTGCTGAGTTCCCAGGGAATGTCTCCTGGAGTTAGAGGCTGGGATAAGGCAATAATGGAGGTAGGAAGTTTGGAGGGGATGATCTTTGTGATCCAGTGGAGATATGGGGGGAGGCTGCAGCAGGTAGTCTGCTACAAAGCTGAGAGTAAGACTGGGACATAGATTTGGAGAAGAGGAGGAAGAGGTGATGATCTGCAGTTAGCCTTTCTACTTCCTTAGATGGAAGGAAAAAGTATTATCTTTTTTTATTATTAAAAATATGTACTTCTCTCATACAATATATCCCTACCACAGTTCCCCTCTCTCTACCTTTCCCAGGTCCCCCATACCTCCTCTCCTCCCCAGATCTACTCCCCCTCCATTTCCCTTCAGAAAAGAAGAAGCCTCCAAGAGATAACAGCCAAATACAGCACAAGATACAATAAGACAAGGGACAAACTTTCATATCGAGACTGGACAAGGCAACCAGTTGGAAGAAAAGGGTTCCAAGAACAGGTAAAAGAGTCAAGGACTCACTCATTTCTATTGTTAGGAATCCCACAAAAACATCAAGAAATCAGCCCTGACATGTGCTCAGAGGACCTGGTGGAAATCCATGCAGCCTTCATGCTTTTCTTCAGTCTCTGTGAGCCCATTTGAACCCTGCTTAGTTGATTCAGTGGATCATATTCTCCTGATCTCCTTGGATCTCTCTGACTCCTATAATCTTTCTTTCTCCTACAAACCCCTCTTCTGCAGGGTTCCCTGAGTTCTAAGAGTAAGTACCAAGTACAGACCTTTAATTTAGACTCCATCTCCAAATAATACTCTGTATCTGCTCCCATCTGCTGTTGGAGGAAGGCTCTCTGGTGACAATTGAGCAAGGAATCGATCTATTAGTAGAGTAGATTATATGTGACTGTATATCATTAGGAATCTTTTGTTTTTTTTCATTTTCTTTTCTTTTTCTTTCTTTTTCCTTGCTGGATGTGGTTCTATCCTAGATCTCTGGGCTATCCAGATTCCTGGTCCTTGCCATCTAGAAGTGTCTGTGTGGGATCCTTCTTGTGGTGCGGGTCTCCTCAAATTCAGCCAGTCATTAGTTAGCCACTTTCATAAGTTCTGTGTACAGGGAGAGAGAGCTGGATTTGGGGGACATTTGGAGGGTGAAGTGGAAGCTTAGTGCAGAGGGAACTTGCTAGAATCTATAAGGGTGACCCTAGTGAGGACTCCTAGTAATGGAAGATATGGAGCCTGAACTGGCCATCTCCTGTAACCAAACAAGACTCCCAGTGGTGGGACTGGGATGCCAACTCACCCATGAAAACTTCAAACTGCAGTCTGTCCTGCCAGCAAGATATGCTGGGGAAAAATGTATTTTCAATGCTATAGCGACAATAACAACAACAAAAAGAAAAAGAAAAACCAAAAATAAAAATCAAAAAGCTGAAACACACCAACCATATTCTTAACCAACAGTGACTTTTAGGAAAGTTACTACATCAACAGATAAGCTTTTCATAGGGAGATCCAGAGACATCTCTCATCACTATGAAAGGCTAGCCCCTTCATATGTTAGCCCCAATCATTTTCCCTTGCTGGATCCAATACTTCACTACTTATTGGGATGCTGCTTTGGAAGAACATTCTTTAATCTCTCTTTGGCTAGCCCCATTCAAAACTTGTCTCCTCTTGTATCAGAATCTCAGATGCAGTGGCTACAAATCAACTTCCTACAAAGATGATTTCTGCCTTTGCTGATAAAACTAAAAGTAAAGAATGACCTTGAACTATTTCAGGTATAGAACCTGACATTTTAGAGAGTTTTAAATTACTGGAATTAGCAAGTGATTCAGAAGTCAGTAGAATGGTAAATGAGAAACACCAAGAAAGAGCTATGTTACAAATACCCGAAGTTGAGAACATGCCTAACTGCATCGATAGAAAGGTGAGCTCTATATATTTGCCTGGTTTTATATTAATCATTTAGAACTGGAAAGTCTACTTGTTACACTTACTTATAATGGAAAAAGACAGTAATTTAGCCTTTCCTCTTGGCTTTCAGGAAAAAAAAACCCACTTTGATTTATTATTAATTTTTAAAATTGCACAACAATTTTACTTCCTAAGTTGTTTATCTGGCTTAAATAATATTCTCAATGTGAGAGTACATGCTGATCTAAGTTCCTAGCATTGTCGGCACTAATAAACTGTCAAGCTGTTATTGTTTCAAAAAATTATCTCATTAGACTACCACAGTGCTTTATAATGAACTCTTTCATACTCAACATCAATTACTTGGTATAACTCTATCAAGATGAGGCTCAATAATTCATGCATAAAGAAACAGAAATTTAGTCACTGTTGAAACCCCTTGTAGACACTTCAGTTTTAGAATGATCACAAATAGGAGAACATCTGTACGTCCACAGGTTCCTGATAATTACAGAACCCATTATTAACAAAACAGAAAGCTTGCAGTGTAATTGGTATTCACAGAAAAGTTTAATTTGATTTTTTTGTCTATAAAAAGCTATTCATATCACTCCATATTAATAGCTAGTGCAACAAATGACTAGGGAAATAAAATTTTCAATAAAAAAAAAGAAGTGTTGCACACTTAAGTCTAAGACAGTCTTCTTTTGCAATGGAAATGAAAAATTAAGTAAAATTTTAAGGTTAAACAATAGAGAATAGAGACAGAATTGTGGAAATTCAGTAATATCCTTTTCCCTTCCGAATATGATAACTATGATATAGTATCACTTATTGTGACTCAAATCTCCCTTTTTCCTGCCCTTGTTTCTAAGCACTGTTTCCCAAACCACTTAAGAAAACATGCTATGATGCATTAGATCTAGGCTTTGGAGACATTTCACATATATTTTTAGGGACATGAGCACTAGAAATGTAGTTGGTATTATAAAACAATTTCTTTCTCCTTTTTAATTTTTCTTTTATTCATTTTTAATTATAAGGTTTAAAGCTACTCTGTCTAATAAGATAACAGTGACAGCTACATGTGAACAACTGAGATGTTGTTCTCTGTAAATTTGAGGCCAACCTGCTTTATGTAGTGAGTTGCTGGAGAGCTGAGACTGAGACCACAGAACCTGTCTAAAAAAATAAAAAAGCAACAACAGCAACAAAAACTCTTCTGTCAATACAAAACACACAATGCACATGAAAGAATCTGGGAAGGAAGAATATTCACATAGCTCCTCAAAATGATTTTGTATACAGGATACAAAAGGAAAATGTAATAGTGTTGATATTGGCTTAAGCAGAAAACAATAATAAAATTATTTTCTTCTTTATTGATTTTTAAATGTAGTTACCAGAAAATCTTAACTTATGCATGAAACTCACTTCACATGTTACTCCACCTAGCTTATGTGAACAGGAAAGATGCAGCTATTTATATCCCCATGTAATAGAAGGTATACCTTTTCTGATTTTCTCAAATTAATACATTATGAGCTAAGGAGAAGTCAAGTATCGACCAATTACCCTGTTATATAATCTCCATGTTTATATTGAGAATGTGCAGGTTTAGGGGTTATAGATTTTGAGGTCCAGAAACTCAGCCCAAAATGATCTTATCATGTTACTATACATGCACAAAGAGTCTCATGAAAATATCACCAGCTTTTCTGTTTAGTGTACAAAATTAAAAATCAAATTTTTAAATTTGGAGATAGAAAGTTTAATAATAAAATAATATGTACCAAAATACCAAACTAAAACAAAATAGTTTGATTTTTGCTTTTGTTCATTTGAGTTTGTTTGATTTTGAGAGAGAGAGAGAGAGAATATGAGAGAATGAGAATCTAAAGTTGGATAGGTAGTGAGGTAGGGAGTACCCAGAAGGACTTGGAGGGGGATAGAATACCACCAAAATGTGTTGTATGAAAATGACTAATCAGCCCTTTGGTGTGGCACGTGCCTTTCTTTAATCCCAGTATTCTGTAAGTAGAGGCAAATGGATTTCTGAGTTCCAGGGCAGCCTGGTCTATAGAGTGAGTATAAAGACAGCCAGAGGGAGACAAAGAACCCCTGTCTTAGAATATAAAAACAAAAACAAAAAAAATTAATTACAAAGCATGAGTTATTAGAATTCTAAGCTTTCGCTCATTGTCACTAATTTTAAATGATTCTTTTTAATAGACTCTTTACTTTCATATCCCATATAACATATCCAACCCTCCTCCTCCCCTCTCTCTGCTCCTCCCAACTCCCCCATCTCTCCTCCCCCACAGATCTACCTGACCCACCCCTGCCTCTTCCAAGATAAGAGCAGTCCTTCCAGGATTATATCTCAAACAGGGCAAAGCAAGATGGAACAAGGTAGGGTACTAATCCCTACATCAAGGGGTGAGCTAGGCAACCAAGCAAGAAGCAAAGAGTCCTAAGGGCAGGCAAACATGTCAGAGACTGCCTTCCCTAATGAGTATATAGGAACTCCACAAGAACACCAAGTCAGAAAAAGTACAATGTCTCTTTGCAATTTACCAAGTGCCAATACTCTCAGAATATTTCATAGCAGAGAAAATTGCAATCTTTTAAATTAACTGGTATTAGCATGAAAGTGAATATTGTCTTCGTCCATTTGGATTACTCCAACAAGGACTGTTGCTTCTGTGCCTCCTAAAAATCATAAGCATATTTTCTCAAAATTCTAGTCTTGGGATTCAAGATCAAAGCCCTGGCAGATTTGATGCTTATGCATGTTGCCTTGGCTTGTCTACATTGCTGAAGGAGCAATGACTCCCCGAGTCTTGCTTTACATTGGTGCTGATTCTACTCATGAATGTGGGCTCATGAACTTATGACCCTAAGCCCCCTTCCTTAACACATAGACAATGATGCCCTTCTCCGAGTAGTATCATCTTGAGAGTTAAGATTTCAATATCTGGATTTGAGGGCAAGGGAAACCATCCTTCAGAGTGTGGAAGATATTAATTGTTGCAAGCCACGTTACTCTTTTGTTAGTGTGTAAAGCTACAACTACCAGAAGGGGTGTGAGCAAACAAAATAAACATCAAAAACAGTAACTATCTCTTCTTTAAAGATCAAAAGAAATTCTAAAAAGTTTTTCAAAATATAGGAGCAATACATTATGACAATGATAAACATTGTCCTGTTTAAAACTTAACTTATTCCCTAGATTTCTTAAGAACATGGTAGCAATCTGATGTGGCTTGTTTCATCTTTGAGTAATAAGGAACAACAGAGTAATTAATAAACATTTTTCTAATCTGAGAATGTTCTAATACACCTCAAATATTATTTAAAGTTATTATGTTTTATTAACAGAAACAACACTAAATGGCAAGTTTCCTTTTTAAAAAAATTATATATGTATACACAGACACACACAGACACACATACACATATATGTGTATGTCTGTGTATAATGTGTATATACATATATACATATACATACATACATACATATATATACATATATATATATGTGTGTGTGTGTGTGTGCGCGCACACACACATGCAAATGCCAAAAGTAGTTGTAGGATCCCCTGGGGCTAGAGTCCCAGGTGGGTTTGAGCCTTAGGAAAAGGCTGCTGGAGACCAAATTCTGGACTTCTTTGTGAGCAGCAAACACTCTTAACCACTGAACTATCTCTTCAGCTCTGACAATTTCTGTCAGGTTTTTATATTCTTCATCAAGGGAGAAGCTCGTTTGAGATAAATAATTTTTAAATTATTACTGAAATGTGGAAATTTTGGTAAAATGAGGATTTGGAGCAGCTCTATAAACTGTATTTACTATGATCTGCTGGAGGAATGTGAATTAACTACATCCTCGAAAGAAACTTGGATAAAACAGCTAAAAGTTGTCATTTCTTTCTTCTCTCTCTCTCTCCTTTTCCTTTCTCCTCCCTCCCTCCCTCCCTCCCTCCCTTCCTTCCTTTCTTCCTTCCTTCCTTCCTCCCTTCCTAGATGCTTTTTTTTCTTTATGGATGAATAACATCCCACTGAGCACACACATCACATTTCCTCACCCATTGTGGGCATCTCAGTTGATTCTTATCTTGAATATTGTGAATGGTTCTGCGGTATGCAGAGGAGGGTAGATAACTCTTTGGTTATATGTATATTTTAAATATTTGTATATTTACTGAGATGAAATTTGCCTCACATAAAATTAATTGTTTATAATGGACAAATCTGTGGCGCTTACTGCATTGGATATCTGCTGTATACTATGCCTGTCTTTGGTGAGCATGCATATGTGGTGTGTGTGTGTGTCCGTGTGTGTGTGTATGTGTATGTGGTGTGTATGTGCATGTCTGTGTGTGTATGTGTGTGGTGTGTGTGTGTGGTGTGTGTGTGTGTGTGTATGTGTGTAGTGTGTTTGTGTGTGATGTGTGTGTGTGTGGTATGTGTGTGGTGTGTGTGTGGTGTGTGTGTCTGTGTGTATCTGCATGCCCATGCATGCATGTGAACATGCCCATGAGGTGATAGGCAGAGGCAAGTAGTGGTTTTTGAGTTTCTTCGTCTTTGTCTTATTCCTTTGAGACAGGACCTCTCACTGAAACTATAGCTCTGTGCTTTTGGCTGGGCTTATAGTCAGCAAACTCTCACAAAAATTTTTTTACTGCCCTTTCTCTTCAGCACTGGGAGAAAAAGATGTGTAAGACCCTTCCTGGTTTTTTACATGGGTGCCAGAGATCTGAACTTAAGTCTTCGTACTACCTGCAAAGCCCTCAATACATTTTTGAAGTCACCTAAGGAAAACATTATATAATGCTATGCTTGTTCTCCATCCTCTCATGTTTCAGCATCCTCTGATTTGATTTCTGCCTCTGTTAACTTTACAGTCCTAGATATTTCATGTAAAATGAATCATAAAATAATCTGCCTTTCATGTCTGGCTTCTTTCATTTGCATGTTTTGAAAGGTCAACAGAATCACAACAATGCTGAAAGTTTCTTCCATTTTATAGTTGAATAATAGCTCATTGTGCAGATACCCTACATTTGTTTTCCCATTCATCTGTTGATAAACATTTGAATTGTTTTTACCTTTTGGTTGTTGCTAATAATAGCAGTATGAGAATTTATGTAGTAATTATTTGTCTATTTTCAGTTCTTTTGAGTATAGGTACCAAGGGCTAGAATTGCTGAGTCATATGGTAATTTTATTTGTTTCTTATGAATAAAAGCAATCACTTCAAAACTGTATGTAGTTACGGGCTGAAGGGTGAGAGTTGGATCCATATACAGAATGATAATGATCAGATCAATGCAATTAGTGTTTCCATCTCCTGCATGGTTATCCTTTTTTTAGTGTTTGTAGCCTGGATGTTCAGATCAGGGTAATTAGTGTTTCCATGTCTTTATTGCTATCATTTCTCAGTGTTTGTAGCCTTGATAATTAGATAAGGGTAATTAGTGTTTCCATCTCTTTATAGTTCATATCTGAGTGTTTATAGTCTTGATCTTTTGGTAGTGGAAACTAAAACACATCCTCTTAGCTAATTCTACTTTGGTAGCCATTTTCCATATTGGTATCTGTTTTCTCTCCAACTTGTCTAGTCTCCAGAGTTTATTCTTTTCTATTTCTACATTAACTCTTTTAGTTTCCTCAAATGAGTGAGAGCATATGGTATTTTTCTCTCATCTTGGCTTATTTTACCAAATGTAATGTCTTTCAGTTTCATCCATATTAGTGCAAATGATAGAATTTATTTCTTTATGGATGAATAACATTCCATTGAACATACACATTATATGTCCTTACCCATTGAAGGCATTTCAGTTGTTTCTTATCTTGGATATTATGAATGGTTCTGTAGTAAACTCTTTGTTGTATTGATTTTTATTTTCTTTGTTTATATGCCTAGTAGTGGGATAATTTGATCATAAAGTAGAGTTCTATTTTTAGTTTACTGAGTAATCACCATACTGTTTTCCATAATATCTATACTAATTTACATTTCCAACCAGAGTTCTGTTTCTCACATGCTTAATAGCATTTGATTTTTTTATGTCCTTGATTGTAACCATTCTAATTAGAGGGACAGGTGATGGTAGGCCATTGGGACATTGATCTGCATTACCGTAATGATTAGTGCAGTTGAACTCATTCTGTTCTGTATTTGTTGACAAGTTTTATAAATTTTTTTCCAACTTTGAAGCCAGAGATTTATGGTCTCTAATACTTGCTACATAGTCCAGGATTGCCAAAAACTGGCAATAATTCTCCTGTCTCACCTGTCTAAATACCAGGATCACAGTGTATGCTACCAATCCTAGCTTGTACATTTCCTTTTGAAAAATGTTTTTTCATATAATTTGCTCATTTTAAAATCAATTTTTAGTTTTGCAATTGAGTGTTTTGAGTTCCTTATATATTATTTAATCCCCTTCTAGAGGAATTATCCAGTCACAAGTGGATGTTCTCAATTTTATTTTTTCCTGCTTTATTTATTGCTGTCTTTTGCTATAGAGGAGCATCTTTATAATAATTTCTATCAGCTTTCTGCTTTTTTTGCTTGTGTTTTGGTATCTTATTTAAAAATCCTTGATGATATAAAGTGCTCTTCTTGTTTTCATCCCACCATCTTAAAGGGGAATGTTTTAAAACTATAGTGATAGTTATATCCCTTTCTAGCTTGTTTCAAAATATACTGACTAATTGTGGGAGAATTATGACTTTTGTAAGGCAAAATACACTGCCAATTGGACAAAGTGACAGTCTACAGAATGGGAAAATATTTTTTAACAACTCCACATCTGATAGAAGACTAATATCCAAAATATATTAAAAAAAAACTCTAGAAACTAGGTGTCAAAAACCAAACAATCAAATTAAAAAATGGAGAACAGATCTAAACAGAGAATTCTCAATATGGCCAAGAAACAATTAAAAAATGTTCAGCATCTTTAGCTATCAGGGAAATGCAAATCAAAACTACTTTGTCTTATACCTGTCAGAATGGCTAAGATCAATAACACAAGTGATAGTTCATGGGGGCAAAGATGTGTAGCAAGGAGGACACTCCTCCATTGCTGGTGAGAGTGTAAATTTGAACAGCTACTATGGAAATCAATATGGTGATTCCTCAGGAAATTGAAATTTGACCTACATCAAGACCAGTTATACCATTCCTAGGCATATACCCAGAAGGTGCTCCATCCCACCAGAAGAATACTTGTTCAACTATGTTCATAGCAGCTTTATTCATAATAGCCAGAAACTGGAAATGACATAGATGCCCCTTGACTGAAGAAGGGATAAAGAAATTGTACATTTACACAATGGAGTATTACTAAGCTATTTAAAAAAAAATTACCTCATGAATTTTGCAGGCAGATGGATGGAACTAGAAAAAATCATCCGGAATGAGGTAATCCCATCCCAGAAATATAAACGTGGTATGCATTCATCTATAAAGGGATATTAGCTGTTAAGTAAATGGTAACCAAGCTACAGTCTATAGATCTAGAGAGGTTAGGTAAAGAGGGGTGAGGGTGGGCACAGGGATACCCTTGGGAGGAGGGAAATAGAATAGATCTTAGGAGTAGACTAAGGGTAGGGTGGGTAGAAACAGGGGTGGGTACCAGGTTGGGGTGGGAGATGGGGTGAGAGAGAGAATATAGGGAGAGAAATCTGGATTGGTTGGGGGTAGGCTCAGTCAGTAGTGAATCTTGGAGTTTAAAAGTTCTAAATTATATGAAGACTGAGGCTGAAGCCTTTCAGTTCTAGGCTTAAAGTTTCTAGATTATACAGATGTCAAAATGCTCCAGAGTTCCAGGACTAGAATCAGGGATTGTATTAGAAAAGAATAAAAAAGCCTTATCCAGTCATCATCAGAGAGGCTTCCTTCAGCAGCAGATGGGAATAGATGCAGAGACTCACAGCTAGACATTATGCAGAGAGACAGAGAGTTTAAATGGAAGGTTTCCATCAAATCCCTCCCCTCAGAGCTCAGGGAATCCCTTGAAAGAGAAGGCAGGCAGAAAGAGTGTAAGATCCAGTGGGGATGGTGGATACCAGGAGAACAAGGCACTCTGAATCAACTAAGCAAGTAAAATATGCTCTAACAGCTACAGGAACATATATCAGATTTTCTGCATATATAACTATTAGCTTAGTATTTTTAGGGGACTCATGACTGTGAAAATGAGTGGTTCTTTAACACTTGTGGCTGCTTCTGGGACTTTTTTCCTTTTATTGGGTTAGCATGTACAACTTCAATATGATAGTTTTGTATTCATCTCAAATTTAATTTGTGGTGTTTGGTTGTTAACTCTTAGAAGCCTGTTCTTTTCTAATAAGAGAAAGAAAGGGAGTGGATTTGGAGGGAAGGAGTGATGGGGAGGAACTGGGAAGACTAGAGGGAGGGGAAACAATAATCAGGATATATTGTTTAAAGATTATTCAAAAGCCTTCATTCAGCCTTTGGAGTAATATATATATTAATAATTGCTACACAATAAAAGATAAGATACATTTACTTTTGCTACTTAACCATAATTTAATATCCACTGACCAACCTATTGCCATCTATCTTCTCTATTTTCACATTTTATTTGTAATTTTATCCTTTTCTCCCAAATATTTTAAATAAATTTAAAATTTTTTTCTTCTTTAATACAATACATCCCGCCCTCCCTCCTCCCCTCTTTTCCTTCCCCTTCTCCTAGCTCCCTCCATCTCTCTTCTCTCCCAGATCCACCCCATTCCCTCCCACAAACTCCAGCCCTCTGCTTCTCCTGAAAAAGTGCAGTCCTCCTAGAATTACCACTCAAACATAACAAGATGGAACAAGGCCAAGTACTAATCCTTATATCAAGGGTAGATTAGGCAAACCAGCAGGAGCAAAAGGGTCCTAAGGGCAGGCAAAAGGATCAGAGACCCTCCCACCCCAGTCTGTAGGAGTTTGTCAAGGATACCGTGTAGGTTCCATGTCTGTTGCTTCAGTCTCTGTGAGCCCATAAGAGTGCTGGTCAGTTAACTCTGTGGGGTTTGTTCTCCTGGTATGCTCTATTCCACTGGTTCTAGCAATCCCCCTCCCTCTTTTCCATGGAGTTCCTCAACCTCGATATGATGTTTGGCAGTGGACCTCTGCATTTGCTCCCTCCATCCCCCAGAGAAAGCCTCTGATGAAGAATAGGTTAGGACCTATCTGAGTAGAGCAGGATATCATTAGAAACCAATTCCTGGCTATCCAGTCTCTAGCTCCTGGCTTTCCTTGCAATATCAAACATGTGTTCCATCCCTTGGCATGCGGTTCTGCTCTTCCATTGTCCCAGTGAATCCAGTCAGGATCTATTATATGAGAAAAGAATATGTTGAAATATAAGAAGAAAATATGAATCCTTTGTGATGACCCTACTACAACATGCAATGTGTGAGACTCCTATGTCTCCAACAATAATTGAAAGCAAATTACAAATGATGCTCTCTGTTCATTGAGATATACTGTCAAATCTTCATGTTAAGTATTGAGTTGAGGTTCATCAATAACATAATGCCAGCAAGCTATCTTGAAACTTGACTGAAATAGCATTAAAGTCCTTGCGGAGTTCCTTTATAAGTCTTCTTTCCAAACACCCTCAATGTTTCTTTGATTTGGAGAAATAAAATATAATACAACACTAGAGCCTTAATTACTTATGCACAAATTATATTTGTCATTGTCTTTGATTAAATAGACAAAGTAACAGATTTTGAAAAAAAAAGTGTTTCATATGGACAGTTTTATGGTATTTACCTATTGTTTTTCATTCATTCTTCTTCTAATGCTTATTTATATCCATTTTACTATGTACTAGTTACAAAAAATGAGCCTAGTTTTTGTGTTTAGTAACTTACATGAAAAAATAGTTATCCATAAGTGTTAACTCATTTCTTACTAATCAGAGCAGAAATGTCATTATCCAATGCTGATGCCAACCTTGGCCTTCTTCAAATATATAGCTTAGATTACTGTTAAGAAATATACTCTGCACTACAAGGACATGGCATCTTCCCTTCTTTTAATGCATAGCAGTCAAAGAAGATTGCTCTTCTTAATTGCCTTTTCTTGAAATTTAATTGGAATGAAGGGAAAGAATTTTTCTTTTTTTGTATTCTTATATCTCTACAAATTTATTAACTTCTTATTTTGTCAATAAATTTCCCATCACCTTCCCTGATAATAAACAACTCCCCTTAGACAGGTGATGCTGGCCTGCCTTTAATCACAGCTCTTGGGAGGCAGAGGCAGGAAGATCCCTGTGAGTTTGAGGCCAGCCTGATCTACAGAGTGAGTTTCACGACAGGCAGTTACAACAGAGAGAGAGAAAAAAAGAATGAAAGGAAGGAAGGAAGGAAGGAAGGAAGGAAGGAAGGAAGGAAGGAAGGAAGAGCTCTTCCTTAGCCCTGTGCTATATGACAGTAGACTGCCCTTCCCTGGCCACATACTGATATGATCTGAAAGTGAAAGGTTTACTTAGACCCTCCATTCTCAGTGGCCCATATGACTTGAGACCTGACAAACTTCGCATGACTACAGATTCATATAATCTCTGCTGCCTTCTACATGGGTTTCCAAACCTTATTCCTCTTGATTCTGGCTTTACTGATTCTCTCTTATGTTTCAAACAGTTATTTTGATGTCTCAAACCCCTTCTTTCTGAGCCTCTTAATAGATTAGTCATCAACTTTGGTGGCTTTTGGAGGTTAAAGTATTAAGGAGCCCTTCTGTATTCTGAATCCTGTCTCATCCCCCACAGCTTTCACTGCATGTCAGACTATATGTTATTCCTTTTTAATTAGTTGAGTGCATCCTCCCAGTAGAGCTGGGGGTTGATGTACCTTCTGGCTGCTACAAAGTCTGACTCTCATGTCCTCTGCATGTTCTTTCTGTTCCCAAGTGTAACTCCCTCACTGGTCTGGGTAATGTCCTGTGTCATCCTCCCCTGGGCTATGAGTATGTGTGACTAATAATCTACTGTCAATTTCTTCTGCTCAATGTCCAGTGCTACGTGTTAAGCTACTCCCAAGACCCAATGGGGCATAGAGGAGACAGACAAAATAGGAACACCTCTCCTTTTCTCTTTCTGTTTTTTTTTTTTTTTTTGTGTGTGTGTGTGTGTGTGTGTGTGATGTATGTATTTTGATTTTAAAACAGATCCTTTGCCCACTAGATTCTCGGAGCCAGACACAGATGTTTATACCCTTAGGATAGGCAAGGGACAGTAAATTGTTTTACTTTTCACAGTGATGATAAGATTTTTTTCTATGCTAACATTGTTTTCGTTGTCCTTAACTTCAAGATCAGTACTTGTTTCTGGTTAATTTTTTCAGGTTGTCCAAATAATGAAAACGAGATTTATTCTTGAGGCTGTGCAGAAGGTTATGCTAATTTTTTATTTTAAAAAATCAAGTTTCTATTTTATTCTCCCTTAAATTGTCAGTTGTTATTTTGACAGGGCCCCAGACCTTAGTAAGTCCTGAGACCTTAGCACAACTGACTCCATGATGGAAGTACCATTCAGGCTATAAGACTCAGCACATAGCATCACCTGCCAAAACTAAAACAAAGGCCTAATCCATCAAAATCCATATAGTTTTGGGAAAGTCTCAAAGTTTGCCAATCTTGCTTTTTAGATTCTGTTCTTCCACTTCTGGCTAACTGTTCTTGTTAACTAAAGCATGTCAGCACAAAATATATTTTTTCTGCTTAAAAGCTCATCCTGAGGAAGGCTAGGGGCTACACTGGGATCCCAAACACCCAGTGTGGTCACTGGCTGGCATAAAGAGACTTTCTATTGGATTAAACTTCTGTCTTATAAGTCTTCTCTGGTGAATACCCCGCAACATTATCTCAAGTACAGCTTTTTTGATTTGCAAACATGGCTTATCATCTCCAAGAGAATTGTATTTATACGTACATCTTCATTGCCCATTACATTGATTAAAAGTTAAAGGCGAGGGAATATCTTGATTTTAAATATATATTAGCTATGAGATATTTTGTAGTCACAGAAAATATCTGTGTAATTAAAATTTCAGTTTAGCTGGGTTAATACTAATTAATATATAAAGTTAACTTGGTATAAAGCACCAGTTTCATGTATGGTATCTCGCTTTGTACTAATACAGTATAGAAAATGCCATAATTGCTTCCTTTATCAAGTTTAGGTGTGATAAACTGAAGGTTAACAAGGTTAAGTAACTTGCTCTAGGGTTTAATGCTCATTTATAAATAGAGCATAAGTATGCAAGAAGCTGATTCAATCAATAAAGCACCTGGCAGGCAAATAGGAGACCTTGAGTTCAGATCATAGAGAACAAACGGGACATAGAGAAAAAAACATTGCATACCGCTGTAATGCTAGTAATGCTGGAGTCAGGGCAGATTGATCTGTAGAGTTCACTGGCCTGCTAGCTTAGCCAGTTGTTCATTCTGGTTCAGTGAGAGAAAATCTTTCTCAAAAATTAAAGGTGAATGAAGAAACTCTAAGTATGTTTCTGGCCACCACATGCATTGTGTACATCTGCAAGTGTGCATGTGTGTGAATGCGCATGCGCATGCACACACACACACGCACACGCGCACACACATACATAACACATGTATGAAACACATGCATACAAAAGAAATAGAATTCAAACCAAATCCAAGTCATTCAGTTTCAGAGCACATATATTTTAATTCTCTAAATACAATCTTTTATTACAGTCTTCTGTTGTATTGACTAGTAGAGGGCTTGCCATGCTCTCAAGATACAGTGATGCCTCTCAAACTTCAGTATCCACATGAATCACAAGGGCATCTTCTTAAATACGAACTTATAGACATGCCTTCATCAGCATGAATGAATCAGAACATTGAAATAGTACATATATTCTTAGAGGCTACAGTGCTAAGATTCTACTGATGATTAGGTCACTCACAAACTGAACAAAATTTAGGACTTTCACTCACTGCTGACAGAGGAGTGTACATTAGATGTGAATACCCATAGATAATACCAGTTGTGCTCTGGGCATTGGATGAGATACTAAAGATAAAAATGAAGTAGCTCATTGACACTAACCTGATGGCACTTCACATACAATGGACACTGAGTGTAGTTTGTTGTCTCACTTCTGACAAAAACCGGTGAATGCCAGCTCATTGTGGAAGAACTGAATGTTGGCCAATGAGTTCAAGGAGCTAAACAATACTAATCACACTCCCATGTAAGACAGTCACTTATCTACACAATGGAAATCCATCCTCTTGCCAAGTTTTTCTCTTCCATCATGAACACTGTATATAGTTTAAATCATCTTCACTTCATGTTCAAAAATCCCATTCTTTAGATTAATTATATATATACTTGTTCTGAATAAAGCTAATTTGTTTTAAACACACTTAAAATTTTCTCCCAATATGTAGAAAGCAATGGTTAACAAATGATTTTTAATTATGCATATTTATTGCAAACTTATATGCTTATATATTCTGAGGGTTAGTTTAAGATTTCTTATGTTATCATATAATTGTGTTCTGGACATATGTCGGCTGGTCCTTCCTCTGTAGTTTTTACCAGTTATGTTAGAGAAGGGAATGAAGTAGCTGGAGAATCAAGACTGTGCATGCTATGTGATATAGCTATAAACTGCTAAAAATCAGAATGAATACATCTTTATAGCTTCAAAGATAGAATATAAAATAACTCAAGAAGACTTGAAACAAAACTCCTAACTAATGTTGTTAAAAGTAGTTAAAATTGTTCATTTCTTTCTTACATAGTGAATGAAATGTTCACATGCCACACTGGTAGCCTCATAGTGTTGAAACAAAGTCAATTGTTCTACCAGATTCTAGAAAAATCTATAACATCATAAGATCCAATGCTTTTATAAAGTCATTAGTACAATAATAAAATCTGAAACTGCACCCAGATTCAGAGAACAAATACATAGTGCAGGAAATTTTAATCTGTTAGCTTTACTTATTTACTTATGTCATGAGAATGCTATATATATATTTGTATAAAGGCTTCAGGTGGGGAAACAATGTTATAGCATAGCTATTTGGGTATATTTAAAAAGTGATCACATTTTATTTTGTTATAGAGGCTAGC
The DNA here is from genome assembly GCA_026225945.1 of Cricetomys ansorgei. NCBI lineage: Eukaryota > Metazoa > Chordata > Mammalia > Rodentia > Nesomyidae > Cricetomys > Cricetomys ansorgei. The sequence goes on along the minus strand of JAMJFZ010000107.1, from coordinate 46,386,475 downwards.
AGCATATCCTTCAGATATTTAGATAGACATTTCTATCTTACAGAATGGTCAATAAATAATATTTGTTGTGGAAGTTTACTCCTAGTTGTGTTTAAAATAATTACTTTGTTCACTGTTGGAAAAAGGGATGCATAGGCCTTGACATTTTGTATGGTCTGCAGTTGTTGGGTTTCTGTGGTGGGTGTTTGATTGCTAATGACCTACATGTGCTATCAGTAGAACGCTTGAGTTCTGAAAGAATAGTAACACCTGAGCTCAGCTGCTTGGGGTTCTACTGTCAAAGATTGCACTGGCCGTGATGGTGGTTCCCTCTGCTGAGGTCTGGCAGGATTTCCACCTATGAAAATGCCTCCTTGTCTCCCTTGGTGAACAGCCCAATCAACAGCTAACTACTACATATATTGAATTAGAGTATCTTTTATTGACACTCACCAGATTCTAGTCATGCATTCTAATAGACGCCTGTGAGTTTTTGTTAGGAATCTTTATATAGACACACACACACACACACACACACACACACGTATATGTATGTGTGTATATAAATCTTATTAAATTCATATGCAAATGTAGTGAAACAGGTGTGTGTGTGTGTGTGTGTGTGTGTGTGTGTGTGTGTGTGTGTGTTTGTGTCCGCCTGTGTACTTCATAGCTTCTTGCCTATTTTCTGTAATACCTGAACTTGGTACATGTTCAATATAAATAACATCTAACAGTGTTATAAAGCTAAGCTTTGCTTTTATGTGCCCATCAGGTAATAGAAATAGATGTATTGTGGAAGAAATTTTCATTATGAGAAGAGAGTTTGACAGGCTATTCATTTCATGCTTTTTACCCATAGATTATACCCGAGAGTTATATTTCAAAGTCATCAAAAATCAGGAATATGCTTTATGTTTCTAGCTGAAAATAATAGCTGTAGTTATACTATTGATAGGGAAATGTGTTAAAATATTAATGACTGTCAGAGATCATTAGCAATATAAGGTTCTAAATGATTTAAACCATATGTTCTTCACATGAATTCATATAAAAATACAGATACATTTGATAAATGTACTTTAAAATCACATTGCTTTGTAAATCATGCAGACACTTATATGTCTAAGTGATTACTTGTATCAGTCTTTATTCAAGTGAGAACTAAGCTTCTCTGCTTTATAAAGCATGTATTTTCATTTCTATGGAAGAAATAAAATCTTCAAATCTTCCAATATTGTCAGTAATGGTAGTAGATGTACTTAAAATGATAAATTTTGTCACTATAAGATATTTGATTAATCTTAATTAAAATTTATACTGATTAAAACTTTCTTTTAAGAAAAATAATTCAAAAATTTCTGTAAACTAATATTGACTGTTCTACATGTTGAGAAAATACCTTAAAGAAATATTTCCCAATGAAAATGGATTTTTCTTATGTATAATTTAGTGAAAGGGATTTTTTTTCTCAAAGTCATTATAACCTGATAAAGAAAGTCTTTAATTTTTCTGGTGATTTGTTTCCCCACTACTGTGAGAAAAACTTAAGCTTTTAACGTTTTAAATTATTCACACTTTTAAAATATAGTTGATTTAGTTTTCATGTATTTTGTATAAACTTGTGGTTATATGTTGTTCTGGCTTATTCATAGAATACTTTGTTTTCCAGAATTTTGTCCTCCATATTGAATATAATTACTGTGATAGTCCTTCCTGGGGCTTGACTTTCACTTTCAATCAATTTACTTTAATATGTACTCTTCCTTACATTTTTATTAACTGAGATTTTCATGCAAAGTATTTTGTATATATTTACCCCAAACTCCTCCACTTACCACCCTCTATACCTTCTCATTTCATCTCCTCAAACTTTGAAATCATTTCTCCTCAACCACCTTCTTTCCACATTGAGTCCAGTTGACTTTGCACAACAAATCTTGGGTGTAGGACTCCCTAGTGTGTGGTCAACCTACCAGTATCAGATTATCTGGGACACCCCTCACACCCCTGCAACCTTCAAAGCCAGTAGGGAGATAGTCCCTGCAAGGTGAAGAATAAAACTCAAGACAGTACCATCTTTGTTGGCACTGGGTCATGCCTTCTAGGAACTTACTTCATGGTTTGCTTTTCTTACACATACAAACATAGTAGAATTTGCGATCTGTGACCTTATGAAAAGAATGAATTATATTGAGAGATAGAGCTCATGGATAGGGGATGGAGCTGCAATAGGCATAAGGATAGATGCTACTGGTGGAAGATACAAAGTACATAAGATCTCTCTCATAGGGAGTGCTCTATTCACTGAGAGACAAAGCTCAGGATATTGGGGAGATTCAGGTAGAATCTGCTTCCTAATATGATACCAAAAAATCACCAGATTGTTTGGGAACCTAACTCCAGAATTTCAGATGATTCAGCATCATTCATTTCCTTTTGTTAAAGAAATTAGGCCTGTGTGATTGACAGTCCTGTTTTCTCCAATGTTTATTTGAAGCTGTGCTTCCAACATCACATCACCACAGAAAGCCTACCCTCCATATCATACTAGCCATCACAATCAAATAGTTCCCCAGCTAACAGTGGAATCTTATGTCCACTTTCCTGCCTCTGTGCTGGAATTTTGTTGGCCTGGAGCTTGAGCTGGTCTTGTGCTTGCTGTAACAATCAATGTGAGTTCACAAGTTCATCTGCCTTGTTGTGCCTTGAATGTTGCTTGATGTTCTCGACCACCTCTAGCTCTTACAATCTCCCCTCCCCTCTCCTACAAAGGATCCTAAGCCTTGGTAGTGATGATGGGGTTATCTGATATGAATGCTTCACATAAGGTAGTATTACTTCTCTGTTAGGGCCTAAGACTTATCTAGCCATAGGTTCCTTGCCCCTTTTTACAGGGCCAGGTGAGGTTTCATCTCAAGGAGTGGACCTTAGGTCTAATTAGAAAATTAAATATATTATTATTCACTTTTTTTTCACGATACTGGGGATTGAATTTAGGAGCTTACACATATTCCACAGGCAGTCTACTAATAAACTATATGACACTCTGGGAAAAGCAAAATTGTGAAGAGTTTGCACAGCTGGACTCCCACTTAGGGTCAGCCTGGGACAGCCCAGGCATGCTTGGAGATAAGCCCACTATTGATGCATGCACGGTTAAGCCTTCCTTTTCTAGTCAACCTGAAAACTTGAGAGGGGCCTAGAGACAGATGACGTGGTGAGACGCAAGCCAATGTAAAAGAGCCATAACAGCAGCCTGCAATCCAGGAGCCAATAGGACCCTGGGCAAGGGTTTAAAAGGGGTCCCTCTTCCTGGAATAGATGAGTCTGCTTTTGCCACTTACCTGACTACCAATGTTTGTGTTGTTGATTCTGCATAAGCTCATCCTGACCCTTAAGGTTCCCAGGACTAGTTCAGCAACAGGTACAACATCTTAAGCAACAGTTTAAGTCAACTAAACTTTCATTTGTAAAAATTCCAAAATTCTCATTTCATTTATCATTTTAAAAGTCTTTTGTTCATTGGCTATTAAAACAATAGTTGATTTAACAAGTAGTTGCCTAAGATAAGATCTTAAATTATATTGCAAAAAGAAAAATAAAGAAATTTGAGAGTATATTTTAATGTAAAGCTACTTTAATGACATCTCATTGTGATATCTCATTGTATATGAACTGGCAATTTTAAAAATACCATGACTACTTTAGAATCTAAAAGACTGAAAAGAAAGATTTGCACCTCTCAAATATGGCTTGTTACCTACGCCCTCCAAGTTTGGAAAATAACTTAAAATTTAAGAAAATTAATTTTTATCTAAATTAACGCCTTGTTACTATCAGTATATGATGTGATGTTTTGTTATACATTCAAGTGTCCTTCTCAATGAGCAGTCATTATGTGCCAGGTGTTGGACTAAGTTTTACATACAAATCAAACACAGCCTTCATCCTCATGGCATTTATTTGTCAATGTGAAAGGCAGAAATGTAAACACAAATGCAAATATAATGGAATGCATTAGATGATCTTAAATGAGTTGTAGATACTAAGACAGAAAAGGAATCAAGTTATTGAGTAGTCTCCAGGCTTGCAAGTTTACCCTATCTATTATAAAATGGTCAGGGAAGTCTCTGATAGGATAATACTGAGTATGGAGCAAACAAGTAGATAAATCATGTTGATATCTTCTCAAAGAACATTTCTAGAAATCCTTGGAGCAGGTGCTGTAAGGAAACTAGTGTGACTAGCATAGAAAAAGAGGGACCAATCTTCAAAAACAACAAAAAAAACCCCAAAACAAAACAACAACAACAAAACAGTTAAAGCTGGGTGTGTGGTACATGGTGCAGTCACGAATGCACCTGTAGTGAGGATAGCAGTTTTCTCTGAAAAGCCTTTAGGAAGATTCTGAATACAGAAATCATATAAATCTTTTCTATCACTTAAAATAGTCATCGTGATTATTGTACAGGACACCAAGGCTTATATAGCAAGATCAGAAACATTCACCAATCCAGGATGCAAAGATGTCAAGGTAACCTGGGTAGTGGTGGTGAAAGCAAAGGGATGGCCGAGAGATCAGGCTCTAGATATATTGAAAATTCATGGATAGAGGCAACTGATGAATTAGATGTGGCCATGAGAGGAAACTTTAATTCATTTTGTTTTTATAACCACCATTATGAAATTGCTATGATCTGAGAGTTGCTATGAACTGATGTAGGAAGCACTGTAGGGAAAGTTTCAGACCATAAAACCAGAGTTTGTTTTCAGATGAGTAAAATTTAAATTGGTTCTTAAATTCCACATTCTGATGACTGACAAATCTGAAATGGAATTGTGCAGTATGGGTCACAAGTAGAATTTATTTTTTATCATCATTTCCATATGGTTGTTATTTAATGTCATGTGTTTGATAGAGTTCACTCAGACCATAGAACTACCATATGTAGAAATTCTGAAGAATAGCGTGGGTAAATTAGGTAATGATATTGAAAATGAACAGCCAGTTATGTCTTGTCAGTGTTGCACAGAAGCCTCTGGGCTACTTTGTGAAAGGCAACGTGACCAAGTGTGTTGGCCACTGCTAGTGGCTCAGAGGATGACTGAGAATTGACATTTAGATTTTACAACCTAGAACTCCATATTAATGATGAAAGAAGATGGTTTGGGATAATCATTGAAGAAATATGATTTGAAGAGAGAATGAAAAGAGAAATTAGTGAAAAAAAGTGTAATTAAAATTTTTATGGCAGAGATAAAAAAGAAGAGTTTCAGCTACAAATTTGAATTTGAGTTTGAGACCAAGCATGGTGGGACATGTCTGTAATCCCAACACTGGGAGGTAAAGGCATGAAGGTGTAAGGCATTCAAAGTCATCCTTGGCTACATTTTGAATATAATACTAGTGTGAACTACATGAGATCCTGACTCAAAAACTCAGAAAAAAATAAATTGATTGATTAAGGACAAAGATATTATTTTAAGCGAGATTCAAAAGTTTGAAAAAAAAACATGTTAACCTAAAATGTTAGGCAATAGTAAGGTTAGAGAGTTGTCTTTGACCAGAAATATCTGGCGATGACTAAGCACTAAGAAAAGTTTGGGGGACTTGTTTAGAAAATTAAAGAAGGATTGTGTAGTTTCAGGCAAAGATGAATAGATAGAAAACACACATATTCAAAGTCAAATCCATCATTCATTTTTAGGTTTGTCACACTGTAGAAATCATTTCACACATGGTAGCCACACTTTGGTTCAAATTTAAGAACTGTACCAACTCTGTACCAACTTAATTTGTTTCCTCCAACTCAATTTCCTTGCCTTCAGTCACCTTCCCTCCCCCTGGGTAGTGGTATTTCAATTGCAATCTTATGTCTTTGTTCTTTCTGAGATTATGAAAAATAAGAAGCTTAAAAAAGAAAAATTTAGCATAGTGCTGAAGTTGGCCACACAAATCTCTAAAGAGTTCATCTCAAACACATCATAGTCATAATCTGATGTCTTGATTGTCACCAATATCTGTCCAATCTCATCTCCTCATGATTGTACCCTGTTTACTGACATCTTTTCTATGCTTCGAAAATATCAAGATTTCTTATCCCTAGGGCTTTCACATTTCTGTCCCATCTTCTTGGAATGCTCTTCCCACAGATGATTATTTATGTTTATTTATTTGTATTCTTTCTCAAATTGTTACACTGTAGAAGCAGCTTACTTGACTGTCCTATATTACACAGTACTTCTCATTCCAATGATTCTTCATTTCATGCTAGCTATCCCCATACTGCCCATTATACATTTAATTTTTAAATTTTATCTTGCCTCATTTTTTTTCTGGTGAATATTAAGTATTTTTCCCCTGTATTTCTAGTTCTTAGAATGTCATGAGCATACATGAGGTAGGTAAAAACTATTTACTGCACAGGTATGTGAATAAATGAGTGAATGTTTGAATGAGTCAGTTTGTTAATTTGGTTCTACATGGGGGATAAATGTAAGTGTTTAACCCCAATTATTTTGATGCAGAAAAAAATTGAAAGTAGAATTAACCTGATAAGTACATAAAATCTTGAACATTGAGATAGGGAAGCAATGACATTCTCTATGAATGAGCAGAGGCTTCCATTTAAGAGGATGTGTCATAGGCATTACATTATGGAAGAAAAACACTGGACCCAGATATCAATATAATTCCCTCCATAACTGCAGTTCCTTGACTAGCTAGAATCACGTCTGCCTTTTCTCTTCTGTAAAATAATTGCCTGTAAGATCTTGTCTAATCTTGCAATTTCATATTTTGTTATTTATCTTTCTTGTGCTGCTCTGTAACCTTTTATCTATGTAAGTTTGTGTCAATCATTTTATAAACTCTAGGCTGCAAAATTAAAAACTGTGACAGAGTGACAATGTCTTTAATTTCTTTCTCCAAATTTGCTCTCATGTCTCTTTCAGAAACTCAAAAGTATCACAAAACTACATATCCCCTTCTTTCCTTTTACATGTAGATACTATTTTCATTCCCATATCAACAAAGACCACATTACTTCCCACAACATGCTCAGGAGGACTTACAGAACCCAGTAACTTATATAAATCTTATTTATACACATATAACAAAGGGCTTTACCACATCATCTTCTTTGATAAATCAACAGATGGCATATTTCTGGGTAGCAATTTTCTACATTTTATTTCTGTTAATCTAACCCAACACCTTACATTAAATGGAGGGAAATCTTGTCACTGCTCAAAGTTGGAAGAACATGGTAGAGAAAAGTCATTCAGCTCCTGGCCATGAAGTAAGAAGAAAGGATCCACTAAGCCACACAAAGGTGCAGGAAAACTTATTGTCTGTCTACTTGAAGAAGTCAGTTTGTAAAACTTGTATATTCCAATATGGAATACATGGAATGGTTCCAATATGGTTCCAATATGGCATGCTGGCAGAGCCAAAAGTAGACCCAGGAAACGCTTCAGATCAGTGGTCACTAAAATAACAGTGCAAAAATAGAGAGATGATGGGGAGCACAGAGGATTTTTAGGATAGGGAACTTGTGATATTGTAATGGTGATTTGCCTTTGTTAGAATCCATACAAAGCTGTTCTATACACAGCAAACGTTAATGTTAATAATTGGGTTTAATCCATGCACTGCTCTAATGCACATATTACTAATGAGAAAAAGTACACTATAATTTCTGTACAATTGTTTATGCAAGCTTAAAATGTACCTAAATGTTTATTAAAATGAAATGAATATATTTTTATAAATTTAATCATATTTATCCCTTAATGCATACATTAATATAAAAAGTTATTTAAATGAAATGAATATATTTTCATAAATTTAATCATATTTACCCATAAAATACATAATATTAAACATAAAAAGGAAAAGACAAAACAAGATGAGAGGAAGCCATGAAACAGTGTCGGGTCTGAATTTGAATGGGTGTTCACATATTTCATAGCATTTCTCACATCATTGTTAGAACTAGATAGAGGTGGTTTTCAAGTGGATCAATCAAAATATGAAGGGTTAAGCTCACTATGATGTGAATTTTTAAATTTAATCAGTATAATCACTACCAATATAGATAACAAAATTGATAGTTGACAACAAATCATAGTTAATAAGTATATAAACACTGTATCACAAGACTCTTTGACTTTTATTTATTGAAAATAGATTTTTTCCTATTTTCTATTTCTGTATGATATATCCTGATTATGGTTTCCCCTTCCTCTACTCTTCGAAGTTCCACACCCCCCTTACCATCTGGATCCATCTTCTTTCTGTTTCTCATTAGAAAACAAACAGGCTTCTAAGGAGTAATAACAAAATAAAATAAAATGTAATAAGATATAACAAAAAATAACACTATGGGATAGGATAAAACAAACAAACCAAAGGAAAAGAGCCCAAGAGAAGGCACAAGAAACAGAGACCCACTCATTCACACCCTCAGGAATCCCATAAAAACACTAAACATGGAGCCATAATGAATATGCAAAACATCTGTAGTGTAAAAAGAGAGAAGGAAATATATAAATAAAATTAAATTAAAATTAAAGATAAAAATAAAGGAAAATCCCTGACACTGCCTTATGAAACAAGGAGCCTCCATAGATTCCATTGAGGTCATTTTCTGTTATCCATCTATGGCTGGGCATGCAGCCTACCTTTAAGAGTCCTTTGCTTCCCCAGTGAGACTCTCTTGGAGAAAACTAAATTTTCATTTACAAGTGGTTATCAATTACAGAGAGCTAAGCTAGGGATGGATGCGTGTTTCCCCTTCTCTTTTCGGCTCTAGGGCCTGCACATAGTGCATCCGAGCAGACTTTGAGGATGCTGCCTCAAACAAATTCGCATGTGCATTGTTCCTGTCGATTTCGAGGGCCTAATTTTCTGTTCTCCAGCTCCTCTGGCTGTTATGCTTCTTTCACAGGTTCTTCTGCAGTAGTCCCGAGCCCTGGGAGGGATCGTAACACAAGACTTGCAATTGGTAAAAAAAAAACAAACAAACAAAAATAAACCCACGTTACTAATTAAAGCGAATGCAAAAATATTCTTAACATTGAATTTCATGTCAATATCAAGATCTCTATTTAATCAGTCCAAAGGCAAATATCATAGGTTATATAACACAAAAAAATCTACATTAAACACAAAAGCATATAAACATAAAAAATACTTTTAATTTCCATGCGAATTTTAAGCAGCAAACCATGAGATACTTTAGTATCGAAAAGTTTTTAAAGCAAATATTCAAAAGAATAGGCTAAGCAGTGGGGTGTTGAGTACAGAAAGCACACTGTCTCTTTAATAAAGAAATATCAAATACTATGTTTATTCTAGGCAGTAACTTTTGTCTTTAAGAAAATATGCTGTAGCTATAGCACATAGATCATGGCTCAGCATGAAAGTAGTGGCCTGTTGTCGAGGATTTTGTACCTGCTGCTGTCTGTTGCTGGACCCAGTTCTGTGACCCTTGGGAGACACCAGGAGTGAGGTAAGATGGCAAAAAGCAGATTCATTTATTCAAGGAAAGAGGGAACCCTTTTAAACCCTTGCCTGGCGTCCCATTGGCTCCTGGACTGTAGACCGTTGTTGCAGCTCTTTCACATTGGCTCACATCGCATCACACCATCTGTCTCTAGGCCTCTCCATGTGCTCACCATGGTTGCCCGCTGTTGTGAGCATGTGCGGGTGCTATTGCGTGTGCTGCGTGCTCTGTTGGTCAAACCACGCATGCGAGGCCTGACAAGCCAAGTATGCATGCTGTTTGGCAGGCTGTGCACACGTTCCATTTGGCTGCAGGCATTGTTCCTGCCACAGTGGCCTAATTCATATTTATTTCTGTAATGAACAAAAGAGTGAAACCAAATCCATATCTCCTCTGGCTAAGAATTGGGGGACCCGTTCTTCGCAAGATGTGCTACAGGGACATCTGAACCTTCCTCTTATCAGGTGAGTGATGGAACCAGCCCCAGCTGCAGGTTCTCAGCTGTCTATACTGAGATTACTGTACCTAGAGCTCATGTCCTGTCTCCTGCAGGTTTCACAGTTTAACTTTACTGTGGGAATGAATGAAACTTTGCATAGTTAATTGAAGTTTATCTGCATTTATAAAAAGCCTGTTATTTAGCTTATAACTCACCTCTTAGTCTCTTTTTGGTTATGAAAATTTTTATAATTATGTTTTCTTTCCCTTTACTCTCTCCAAACCCTCCAATATACCCCTTGTCTCCTTCAAATTTGTGGCCTCTTTTTTTTTCACTATTTGTTATTGCATGCATATATGTATATTACTAGACATATATATTTCTAAGTATATTCTGTTCAGTCCATATAATGTTATTTGTATGTATGTTTTCAGGGCTGACCATTTGGCAGGAGATAATGGCATGCTCTTCTCTGGGGAGGACCACCTGTCCTCATCCTAGATTTCCTCAGTTGTCAGTAATTCTTTGAATAGTGCCTCATGGGCTTTTCTCTGTTTAGTTTGGCATGTCCACTCATGTCATCCTTGTTCAGTTCATGTTGGGCAGTTCTGTAGAGGAGGCTTCACAGGTACAGCTTCTGAGGTTACTAGAAAATGCAATCTCACAAAAAAATTAAAATCCCTATTCTTCTGGCCCTTAAAATCTTTCCATTATTGTAATTCCACAATGCTCCATGAGCCTTAGGCGTGAGAGTGTTTTGTAAAAGTAGCCACTGGAACTGGAACTAGGCTCTACAACTCTACATTTCAGATAAGAGAATTTATAATTCCTTTAAAACCCCTCACTCATCCATGTTATAGTTTGGATCTGACATGAATATAATGTGCAAATGCAGAATTATTTGTACTCACATCTGTGATAGTGTAACATATCCAGAAGTAAGAGACGGTAGTATTGTAACAGTTTCTAAACTTCCACTTAAAAATAAACCTGGTTCTTGCATTAAAAAATGTATGTTGATCAGGAAAGATCATGGGGAACATTTTGCTGTTTAAATTGCATTCTAATTATTTTAATTTAAGGCTGACAAAGTGCATATTTTGTGTTTGGAAAGTTATCAACCTTAGAAAGATAAGTCATAGTTAAATAGGCCACACAAGGTGGGTAAAAGTAGGATGTTCCCTGATTGTATGTCTAATGGCCAATAAACTTCACTGTGATCATATTAAGTTTAACAGAATTTACTGCTAGTGGCAAGCTAATGTTAAATGATAATATTTTCAAGTCAAAGAAACATAGAATGCATTTTTGTAAGTCAAATATTGACATTCTACTTTTATGTGTACACACATGCAAAATTTACACATACCAACTAAATATAATGAAAATCAGTGCTTTTGAGTGTATTTAATTTTTATGTTTGTAATATTTTAATTTATATGTCCAGAAAGTTCATGGTTTCCCATCTATCCTGATGGCAGTTTGAGAGAATAAAGGCAGATGCACGTATTAATGTTGCAATGATTAAACTGGATGAATTTAAAGAGTGAGCCTATGTAATTTACAGTCTGTTCAACCACTCTTATGATGGAAACACATAGTGATACTTTTTAAACCACTGCACTTAAAGCTTAAATAATGTAAATATTTAAAGATCCCATCTTGTCTAACCTCAGAATTGGCCAAGTTTGTGCAAATCTGATCAGAATTTTAAAATAAATGTTAAAAGATATTTTAAAAATATGAAGTTGCACTTACCATTGCCACTTCTGAACAATGCTTAGCTGTAGGTTTTGTCTGATTTCATAGTTTTCAATGTTTCTTTGAACTCACAACTTTTGAGGATTTGGAGTCAGAATTGCTACCATTATATGATGATGCTTAAGTATTAATTTAAATGTACAATACGTGTTAATTCTGTGCTGACGTTTACATCAATACACTATTTGTGAATTTATTTGTATCCATAATTTTATATTAAATGAGAAAGCTGGGTTCCTAATGTATTGAGATTATAATAACACGATGATATAATGACAATGAGGGTCTTATTTTATTTCTAGGGTATAGTTTTTACTACACTGAATCACAGTAATATCTTAATCTAGGCAAGATAAGTGTGCATAATTTTAAGAAAATGATTAAGAACCATTACCTCACTTGCTATTGTGCTATTATAAAGAAATAGTACTTACCAGATTGAGATAACATTAACACAATGAACATGGACTTCGGGCTTTATTTTTTTACAGTGTACGCTCATGGCAGGATAATCATTTCCATTAAGAATTTTACCTGATTTGGAGATAGAAATAAGATATAAACCACTTTTTAAATCTAATTTTAGAAATACATTGATTTTAAACCATTTTTTCTTCTTTAAAGGCTCTTCCTGTTAATATTGTGTATAAATATGGGATACAACCTGGGTTGGTTTTGCCATGCAGAGCAATATATGGTTGGGTTGTTGCTTAAGTCCAAATATTGGGCTAGAACATGTGAATTTTTGTGCATAATATCCCCCCATAATATAGCTCAAAATGTGATTATTAGGATAGTCACTTTTCCCTGTGAATTTTGAATATTTATGTCTGAGGCTATTAACAAGTGAATATTCTTGATTGCAAAAAGATTGTTTAATTGCTCACTCTACTTGCATTTCTAATTCTCAATACCCATTCCCTAGTCATATCATGGCCCTTGAATTTCATCTCATCTTTCCCATTTGTGAATAGAAAGGGACTCAAGATTCTGGAACAATTCAGGATGTCATAGTTCAACTAGTGATATACTTTAGTTATTGAATTGTTATATTTTTCACAGCTCACAAAGTTAGGAATATGGAGACTACAATCATGTTTCTCCATATTGAATTGAATAGTGGCTTATGATTATATTTTAGTCAAAATTTAGTCTCATGCAATTTTATATTAACACAAGTGATTGCTTTTATACTTTAAAATTTTTATTTTATATTTTTATTATAATTACACCATTTTCTCCTTTGTATCCTCCCTCCAAACCCTTCCATATACCAATCCTTGCTTCTTTTTCATATTTTATGCCCTATTTTATCATTGAGTGTTGTGTATATATATATATATATATATATATATATATATATATATATATATATATATATATATATATATTGCCAGTGATGATCATTTGATATTGAATAACCATTTGGTATGTGCTCTTCTCTAGGGCAGACTATTTATTTTTTGTATTATATTGAACTTTTAAGACATGTATTTTTCAGTGTTTGAAAATGTGAAGGTATTCCTAATATTCATGAAAGGTATGGCCTATACCTTTCTTGTTTGGGCTTTGGTTTCTTTAGTGCCCAGTCTTTCATAGTATATCAGGTCCTTAGTAATGTCTAGAAACTCACTGTTACAACCTTGTGTGTTTATGACTTTTCCTTCATCCCTCACACCACATCTCTATTTCCTTAGGGGCAGGAAAACCCACTTTCACTTTGTCCTATATTATTCCTAATCTATTATTCATAAGTGAACTTTATTTCTAGAATTCCTTAGGGGTCTAGTATTTGGCTCTCAAAAGGGCCTGAAAAACATTGCTTTTCACAAGCAATGTCTCTACAGTAACTTTAAAAGTTCACTTGGAAAAAGAAGAAGCCTAAAATAGTTTTTGCTGTAACTACCCTTTCAGAGGTAAACAATGACTGTAATCTATAGGGAAAGTATGTGAATGAGTTTTAAAAAGGAATTTCTAAAAAGAAATTACTCAGGGTTAAATAATTTGTTGCTATATTTAGTAAACAAAGGAAAATTCTAAGAGGATTACTTTTAAGTCATATTGTATTTCTTGTTTATATTTCCTCATTGGAAAATGTATTTCCATAATTTATTTCTTCATTAAAGAAAAAAATTACTGACAATGACAAAATGGTTATTTTGTAAGAGGACAACAGATCTCTTGCAATAAGTAATAGAATAAGCAAAAGTCAGTAAAAACTTAGAAGAACTTCAATTTACAAAATCTAATCAATACTTAGAATACTTACTTCACTTTAATAACACAATACTCTTCATTTCACATGTTTAGATGATACATACAAAACGATTCCTTGGCCAGAAAATGAACCTCAAGAACTTCTAAACACTTAAAAGCTAAATGCTGTTATGGTGTTAACCAGTCACTTTTGGATTTGCACCCTGCTACACAGAAGGGAATTCATTCTTGGTATCATAAACAAGGTAAAAAAATTCATTGTTCAGGGGTCCTATACTCTTCTGGGGAAGGTACCAGTGTTGTTTTTGCTAAAGGGGATGATGTGTCTGTCAGATTTCTTCTAAATAAATTAAGTTCATGGCCACAGAATGGTGTACTTGTTAGCTTCAGACAGAGTTATTTTTTCTTTTGCAGTGTTCAGAAGTGACAACAGAGATTTATACATGATAAAATCCAGAAAATAAATGTCTATTGGATACCCAGCAATAAAAGCAATATATATCACCCATTTTTAATTTAAATTTAATTTATTCTTGTGAGGTCAATGAATAGCACAGATAGAACAGAAATAATATAAAAGCAAGTGGAATTGGAGAAAGTGGTGTAGAACTCTGACTTCTGATGTGCTTTTGAACTCACAGCCGTGATTAACTGTGCAGGATCTTCACAAGACTGGAGCTGTCAATACCTTGTCATGAAAGGCAGAGTTACTTATTGGCTGTAACTGATTCCTGGGGGGGTGATATGCAGATAATTGCAGATGAGGTAAGAAGAATATTGTTTTATCACATATTTTGCTCATTTAAAAACCATATTATTAACTTTTTTGCTATAGATTTGCTTAGATTACCATATATTCTGCATATTCACTACTGGCCAGATCCATATTTTACAGATATTTTATCTCATTCCACAGGTTGTCTGTGACTTCCATTGTAGTCTTTTTTGTATGGAAGATATTTATTTTAATTTTGCTTTTGTTTCTTTTGCTTTTCACATCTTATCTGGAAAATTTTTTGCCCATTCCAAGGTTCTGAAGGTCTGCACCTCCATTCACTTCTAATGGTGTTAATCTAAGTTTTCCCTCCCCACCTTGTTTGTTTGTTTATTGTTTTAGGGGAGAAAGGATTTATTTCCAGGTTACAGCTAGTCATAGCAGGGAAGTAAAGGCAGAAAGAATTTAAGACAATAAATCACATTCTATCCACACTGAATCATGCTCACCTCTTCCATTCTTATGCAGTCTTGTAGAGGAGTAGGCCTGTGTGAAAGCTAGAAATGGTCTATATTCCAGGGGTCTACATGAAGGGATCACATTCAGAGACACATGTGGTCCAGATGGAATGTAGAAAGAATGTTAAGAATGTTGGTACACATCTTTAATCCCAGTATTCAGAAAACAGTGGGAGTACACAGGTTTAATCCCAGGATTCAGAAGGCAGGGATGGTCCATACCTTTAATCCCTAAGACAGAAACAGAGGGGGGAAGCAGACACAGGAAGAAGAACTCAGAAGTCAGTGTCACACAGGAAGTGATTTCTGAGATGAGCCAGTGAAGGACAGGCAAAGTGACTAATCAGAGGAAGAGTTAGCAGAGTGAGCCAGAGTAAAGACACACATGTGGGACTGTCCTGAAAGCTAAAAGCAAGTTGAAGCTGGCTTCGAACCCCATATAGTCCCTAAAGATGACAACAGAAGGTGTTTGGCTGCTCCTTGTCTTAGCCTGGCAGCTTCACAGAAGCAAAGAAATGTGGTTAATGCTTTGTCTACCCTATAGCTGGAAGCATAAGGAGGCTTAAGCTCCACATGCAGATGAGGCTACTCCCAGGATCCTTGTCTTAACCTATGGGCATTCTCAGTGTCAGTGACTATGCTCCCCCACACTGTAACCCCTTAAAAGGCACCCTAAAACCTGCATCAAACGAGACTGACGGTGCATTCTTCTCCTGAGTTTGTATACTCACCAACTCACCAGGGCAGGATGGGGATGCAGTAAGAACCGTGGCCATCCATGCTGTGCTGGAGATGGCAGGCTGTACAGTCTGAGACCCAAATCTAGGGAACAGTGCTGCCAACAATGGAATGGATCTTTTTACATCAATTACTATATTCAGGACAACCCCCTCTGACATCTCCATAGCCCAACTTTAGATAATCACTCATTGACACTCTCTTCCAAGGTGATTCTAGATTTTGTTAAATTGATGATTAAAATTAACTGTCAAAGCCTAGAACCTTGTTTTGGAACTCTGTGTGTGTGTGTGTGTGTGTGTGTGTGTGTGCGCGCGCGCGTGCGTGCGTGCATGCGCGCGTGCACATATGACATATGTTCATTTGGGTATGGAAAATTAAAGTTGGGTATCTTGCTCTATTATTTCCTGTGTTAGTTTTAAAGACAGGATTTATCACTAAACCCCGAGTTCAATAATTTGCTATGCTCCATTTTGAATTAAGTTTTCTAATGGGTGAAGGAGGTGATCTAATTTCTTCCTTTTGGATATGAATATCCAAAATCCAAAATCCTAGCACTATTCATTGAAAAAATTATGACCATTTCCTCTATGCATATGTTAGCAATGTTATCTTTGTCAAACTTCTGTCAGGTAGAACATGTATCTGAAAGTCTTCTCCATTTCTGAGGTAAAGCACAAATATTTAATGTGTTCCAGGAAGAGGCTTCAATAATCAAAGTCAATTCAATTAAAAAGAAAAAAAAATGTTGTTCTCTGCATAGTGAACTGTGCTTTTCTGAGGACCAGACAGCAAACAAACAACTTGTGCCTTTATATCTTTTGAGAATTATTCTGAACTTGCGACTTTATCCTGCATGAGCTGAACACACATTCATCCAATGACAAGAGCTCATAGCAACAATGTCATAGTGTATATGGGCATTACATTGTAGACTAAACATGCATTAACTTTTATAAAGCATAATTTAAAGATTTCAGTGAAGTTCCTCAGTTTGACTTTAATTTTATTCCACAAAGAGAAAACGAATGTGCTAGTCATTATTATGGCTAATTTTTGCTGCCCAGAGAAGTCTTCACTGCTTAGCAGCTTTCATTGGCACTTACAAAGTAGGCATCGAGTGGGTCTGCCTTTTTTACATCTATGTTCTTATTTCTGTTGGTTCAGGTGAGGAGAGTGAGCATGATTTAAAGTTCACTCTGATGATTTATGTCATAGATTTTCTCAAGCAGGACATGTGGCTTCTTTTATAATCTGATTTCTTCTCCAATTTACCAGGCTTATGATGAATCTGTTCACAGACTGTTACATATGCCAATCACTATTCAAAGCATATCCACTGCTGCTGTTAATATCCTGTTGGTATTTTCTCAGTGGTACTAAACATATGCCCTTGGTGTCACATCCCTCACTAGCCTTCACGATTCTTTTCTTGAGAACTTTTGCTTGCCCTGTGTGCCTGATTTGATTGCATAGGGAGTTTGCATATGAGGCAATAAGTATCCCCCTCCCCTCAATGCCTTGCTAAGATTATTGGTACAATTTTAATGCTTGATTTCTCCAAAACTTGTGTTGAAAATAACTGTCTCTTAGCAGTGTTTAGAAATGGGAGCATTAAGAGGTAATATGGCCATATGAAGGGGTTAATGACATGGTATCTGAAGTGAGGTCATTGTAAATGTACAACTTTTGGCACCTTCTCAGCCTCCCCTCCACATCCTTCTTTTTCCTTCTCTATGACTCTGTCTCTGTGTTTGTTTCTTTGTTCTGCCTTCCTCAAATTGAATTTCTAACATGGGATAATACAGGAGAATGATCCTTACCAAGTGACAGTTCCTTAATCTTATACCTGTCAGCTTATATAACTACAAGCCAATACATTTCTGTCCATTATAAATGTCCCAGTGTGTGGTGTTGATTCTTTTATAGAAGCCTAAAATGGACTCAGGTAGTTATATAACAAGCTCTGATCCTTTTGTGAGGTATCTGTGGGATATAGTCTATACTGTTTTATAGAACAGGTCCAAGCCTCACAAGAGCCTGCCTCACAATGCCCACTTATTAAATTTACTTCTATTATTTTCTTCTTTCTTATGCTTCCTGTTCTCAAATCTCCTATTCTGTAATATGTAGAAACTAACCTAATATGTGTAGTTTTCATTCATAAAAAACTATTTTGTGTCTTGATCCATTCTAGTTCCATTTGAGCTATGCAGAAACTGTGGTGAGGACAGCTGAAGTCAAAAGCTTGGATGAGAAGGTGCATGATCACCCCATCTGTTCAACTTTATATTCTCTTTAGATTGATTTATTTTATTTTATGTGTATGAATGTTTGGGCTGAATGTACGTATGTGCACCATTTGCTTTCCTGTTGACTGCAGAAGTCAGAAGAGGACATAGAATTCCCTGGAATTGGAGGAACTCAAAAACAGCAGGAATTTGTAGGCTGGAACTGCTATAGAGGGCATGGATGGGTATGATTTACTGGCTTACTCTCCATAGCTTGGTTAGCCTGCTTTCCTGGGAGTGGCCCCATTTGCAATATACTGGGCTCTCCCACATCAATCACTAATTAAGGAAGTGAGTGCCCTACAGGCTTACCTAGCCCAATCTTAGGGAGTTATTTTCTTAATTGAGGATTCCTCCTTTCAGATGACTCTAGCTTGAGTCACATTGACAGAAAACAAGTCCACACAGATTCCTTAACACAATTTCCTGTGTGGTGTGCTTATCCTCAGGTACAAGTAAGTAATGGTGGACACATGACTATACAAAACAAAGCCTTCCTCAGTGAACACAGGTCTTTTTTGCCATTACATAGCATCTTAAAAGTGATATGTTTGGTAGAACAACTTTGACAATCAAAAAGAACCTTGATGTCTTACCTGGACATGTCCTGACAGTCCCCAGAGACAGTGGAAGGATGTGAAGTGGCTATCTTCGCAGTTTTAAAGGTATTTTACTTGGACTATATTATCTTTAGATAATGATATGGATTATAGCCAACACTAGCTCAGACTGTTGATCCAGAAGGAAATAAATGTAATTCAAATTGCAAGTATAGTCTCATTATTTTTATAATGATGGCATGCCGCTCCAGGAAAACACTGGCTCTAAGAATAAGTTTATTTTTTGTAAGAGAACTCTTTTAGGGTATTTCACTTTTTAACAGAATTATTTCATCTGTGAAGGAACTTTTTTCTTCATACAAAATTATGTAAGATCTTGCTATGGAATTGTAATTATCTCCCTTTTCCTCTCTCTCATCTAATTGATTTCACTATTATTTTAAAACAATCTGACATGGAAAGAAAAGCAATTTCTTTTGTGATAACTGAGATGTTTTCCCAAGAAAGCAGAAAAAAAAACAATTAAGCTTTTCTACTGATCATTATCATTTTACTTTTTTATATTTTATTTGCATGTGTGTAAGCATGCATGTGCCCCAGAACACGTACGGAGGTCAATGACAACTTGCAGGAGTCAGTTCTCGCTCTCCACCACGTGGACTGCGAAAGTGGATCTCAGCTCATTAGGCTTGGTGGCAAGAGTCTCTGCCCACTGAGGGATTTCCCTGGCCCAGTTATTGTATTTTTTAAATTCCCTTGATGCAGAAAGCATGTCTTTCTGAAGTTTTTATCATTATTTGTACCATGCTCAATATACAGCAAGACCTATATTACAATTTTATAGAAATTCTTATGGTTATAATTTAATAGGAAGTTTTATTTTTATCTACATACGATAAAGTGAGATACTTTATCCATATAAGTTCACACAGAAGATTCCTTTAAAATGCAGAGAAAATTGTACTAAATTTTAAATTTCTTTCTCTGTGTGTGTGGGTGGTGTTTGTGTGTGTACATGCTTGTGTATGAGTACATGGGTGACCGAGTACTCAAGGTTTTGTACCCCTGTAGAACCTTGTCTGTCTTCTTTAACTGTTTTCTACCTTATTTCCTGTGACAGTGCATTTCACTATACTTGGAGTTCACAGATTCTGCTGTGTTAGTTGGTCAGCAAGCTCTAGGGATCTATCCATATCTGTGTCCCTAGCACAGTAATACAAGCATGTTGCCACAATGACTTTTAATATGTGGTGCTGGGGTTCTGAACTCAGGTGTCTGTGGTGGTAAAATTCTTTACTGAATGATCTCCCTAAGCTTTGATTTTAACAGTCTTAAGAAAAGACTCAACACTGATGAGAATGACATTTCAAAAGAATTTAGCTTACAATATAAATAAAATTTGTATTCAATAAATATTTTGGTCTTGAAAGATACAGAAATAAAGGGATCATGAAGACAAACTGCACAGACTAAGTTATGAAATGATCCTCCTTTAGAACCTCAAATGCTTGGAGTTTTAAATTTCTATAACAGAAATGCTCAAACACCAGTGCTGAGCGTGGATGTTGATTAATAGTAAGTCATCTGACACAGGTATTTTGTAGCTTGTGTTCCTTCCTTCTTGTAGTTTGTTATTTGTTAGTGTCTTTGTAGCTCCCTCATCTTCCCAATGAGATGAAAGTGCACATAGGAAGCAAAATCACCTCTTAAGGAATAAGTATAAGGAGACCTTCACAAATGGATCTCACTACTTATATTGGTGGGACATATGCCTATGGTCATGCTCAATGTAATTGGAGACAAATGTATGATGGTGTGTGTGTGTGTGTGTGTGTGTGTGTGTAAGTAAGATATTAAAACCAAAGCAAGACACAGCAAAGAGGCAAAATATTGCCTATCATATTTGAACAATTGAGAGCTATAGCTGTATCTCCAAGACTATGTGATAGAAAGTGTGGTAGGAAGCCAGGCAGTGGTGGTGCACGCCTTTAATCCCAGCACTCGGGAGGCAGAGGCAGGCAGATCTCTGTAAATCTGAGGCCAGCCTGTTGTACAGAGTGAGTTCTAGGACAGCCAGAGTTACAACAGAGAAATCCTATCTCACAAAAACAACAACAACAACAAGAAAGTAAGTATGGTAGGAATTGGGCTGTAAAGTAAGATAATCTAAAGTATGGACAAACTTGAAAGTATGAAGAAGAATGTTTTGGGATCTGTGTTTAAAATAGTTTTTCATAACTGTGTGGATAATTGAAACCACATGGACATGGGTGAGTTATGTACAATACATAGGTTAAGAAATAGAGCTAGTATGTGGGACACAGTAGACCATCATACACATTTTAAATATGTATTTATTTTCATTTTATCGTGTATAATTATTTTGTCTGCTTGTATGCAAATGCTCTAAATGCATAATTGGTGCCCATTAAGTCCAGAGGAGAGAACTGGACCTGAAGTCACAGGCAATTATGAGCCACCAAATGGGTATTAGAAACTGAATTCAGGTTTTTTTTTTTTTGTTTTTTTGTTTTTTTTTTTGGTAAGAGCAGCAAGTGCTCTTTACCACCAAGCCATCTCTACATATTTTTTAAATGGTAGATTGAAAATTGGCATAGTTCAGGTACTCCTAGCACCTAATTCCTAGGCTAAGTATAGCACAAAGCACTGGGTGTACTATACAGAGGATATGTTTTCAAACATTGTAATATACTTTTTATTCCTTCCTACTAAATGATATTCACTCAAAAGACAATTAAAAAATAAATTAAAAAAGAGACCTAGAAATGAAATAAAGGTAAAAATTGCACGGATATATCAATTTAATATTAGTGAACCCCCCTCCAGATCTTTAAATTACACACAAGCACACATGATTCTGGGATGTGTCAATTTTGCTTCAGCTTCAATCTTTTCTTTCTTATTAATCTTTATTTTTATGAATTAAAATAATTATACCTACTGCTTCAAGATATACACACATATAATATGTATAGATATATCGTACAGGTTTTATGCATGTAAGTGTACTATCTATATCTATTACCAAATAGTCTATAAAGCATCACTTGTTTATTAAAAATGTTTCTGCAGAAGATACTTTTTTTCTAGGCTAAAATATTATGCTCCATGTTAGATTTATCTCCATATTAAACTTGAAACATACTGAATTCGTAAGAGAGGATTTGCATCAAATAAGTGGAACTATTACTTTCAGTTTGAAGCATTTATTGCTGTCCTATTGTTTCTCCATTAAAAAGTTAGTGATGAATGTGGTGCTACATTTTTATGGCGTTCTTATTGTCTTTAGAAAAAAATTATAATGACAGTAAAATAATTTTTAGTGTGAAATCAAGTAATCTGATCCCTAAGTGCTTTGCTCTAAATGTTCTTTAGATATAATGACCTCTTATTTGTAAGGACATTAGAAGTAGAAATTTATTTCCTACAATGACATCCTATAACAAAAAGAAATTGTTAACTACTTTTATTTTGTGGTTGGATAATTGGAGACTCATTATGATTGTTAGCAAGTAATTCAGATTTACTTTAAGTTATTTTGTGAGCAATAAAAATAATGAAATGAAAAAGTAGTAATTTGTTTCCTGGCACTTACAACCATTGAAAATACCATTTCTAAAAGCTGTTTGCAGTGCAGTTATCAAAAAGGTCCTGTGGGAGGATAATGGTTACTGAAATATTTTTAACTTTTATTTGGGATTTTCGTGATGCTAAAAATGACTCCAAAGAATGGACAGAAAAGCTACATAAATTGAATTACAATGGGAAAATAAAATACAAATTAATCAGAAACTCTAGATAAAATCTCATTGTTCCATGACAAGAAAAATTGAACCATGTGTTTTTAGTGCTTGGTTAATTGAACGGATAGTGATCTCTGTGCCAAATCTTAGGAGATCGGCAATTAATTTAGAGGAGAATATTTAATTCATTTCTTTTGCAAAATGGAAACAGACTTGTATAAGTCAGACAGTATTGCATTTCTGCAACTCACACACTGCATTATGAGCAATATTAGATCTGAAATGACTATGTTCTTCAGGTCCAAATGGCATCTAAAGTTTACTTTCTTTTTTTTTTTTTTTCTTTAGACAACACAAAGAAAGATACAACTCTCCTCACAGCTGGTATTGGAACCAGCATGTAATGTGTGCTTCTGAGATTTTAGAATTAGTTTTGCAAATTGAGGACAAGTAAGAACTATTTCTAAATAATAGATCGTTTCTAAAACTGTAAAATTGAGAATAGGTTGTTTTTCCATATATGCTACTTAGTTGCTGTAGTTAGAAAACTTTAGAACAGAGCATTACTTTTTATTTATCATATTCATAAAAATAGAAACAGTTTGAAATACACTCCACTGTCCAGGTTTGAAGATCTAGTTGCCCTGATACATTGTCAGTTGAGGTGTACATTGACAAATGACCATTGTAGGGAGAATCTTTGGCAAATTCTATCCAACTTATTACTGCATGTATTCCTGGACTCAATAGACATTTCCTATAAGTGTTACTGGATGATTTACCATACAATTGTGGGCAAAACTCACATATTTATTCTGCATGATAACTAAATTAATGTATTATTCTAGTATATATCTGCAAATGAAATATTTTCAAGTTTACATGCATAAATATGGAGAGAAAGATTGCTAGAATGTTCATAAATGAACAAAACGAGGGTATAGTATAGCATGTATATTTTACTTAAGACAGGAAAATTAAGAATGCATCAAAGCCCCAGACATATATCTAAATATAAATCTAGAGATAGGTGATTTTGGGATAGAGACAAGATTTTTATGACTACTTTTAAAAAGTTTCAAAAGATTTATTTATTTTTGTTTTGTGTGTATGGCTATTTTGCCCCAGTGTACGTCTGTGCACCAAATAACCCAGAGCGTATTGATTCCTCTGGAAATGGAATTATAGATGGTTGTTATGCACTATGTGGATGCTAGGATTTGAACCCAAGTCCTGCGGAAGACTCTCAAGGCCCTTTGACTGCTTTTAAGTAATGATTTTGACTTTTGAATAATGCAAATGTTTTATTTGTAAGTTAAATTTAAGGCAACAACAAATTCAGTGGTAAAACTAGGAATGTTAACAAAAATGTAAGACGTTGGAGTGCTAGATTTATATGATCATATTGAACATTAAAATTAAGAATCCTGGTCTAGAAAGATGGCTCAGAGGATAAGAATTCCTACTCATCTGACAGAGGACCTGACTTTAGTTCCCAGCACCAACACTAGGCATCTTACAACTCTTTGTTACTCCAGCCCGATGGCATCTGATCCATTTTTCTGATCTCTTTGGGCAACTGGACTTATACACACCTTTCTACACACATGTAAATATAATTACAAATAAAATATAATCTTCTTAAAAAGTCAAATACCAGCTTGATAATTGAATGTGGGTCTTTGAAATTACTACAACTTATCCTCACCAACATGATATTGGGATCCTTAAAAAATCTTCAAATAAAATTGTAATCACTGTTTTTTCCCAGGACTTATTGGGGAAACTTGTTGAGTTGATTTGTTACAATATGACCTTTTTTTTCATATACCTTAAATAAACAATATCAAAACAATTTAGACTTGCTATTGTGAAATAGCTACGCAAGCAGCACATAACATCCTGCCGTGTGTCTCTAAGCTGTGATGAGCCTGGGAGACGATTTATATTCTGATTGCTGTATTCATCTTACATGGAATTAGTCAAAGAGATCATTGAGGAAAAGATAAATATAAACTGATTACAGCACAATGAAGGTGTGTAAATAAAATAAAATTTTATTTTAATACCCCAGGTCTGGATTAGGGACCATTTTACCACTTGCTATGTGAATAGTCTGTATACTAGCTATGTGGACACAACAGGTTGCTACTTATATTATTAGATCTCTGCTTTGCACTTACAGATACATGTGATTCAATCATGACAGCTCATAGACCATATGATTTAATAGGTAGAAAATAATATAGCCTCTGAGGAAAAAATACATGAAGCAGTATTGTTAAATATTTTCCTCATAATGAAAAGAATTTGAAACAAAATAATAATGGGATAGGTAAACTAGTTAATTCAATGCAACAATGCTGTGAAAATATTATATAATGATATTCTTTGATGTGTTGTGAAGAATGTTAACAGACATCTGTAAGATCAGGAACTAAACAATGAAAAATAAAATTAAGTATGCAAACTCATTCTCTTATGTCCTATAGATACTCCTTCTCTTCTGTCCTATAGATATGCCTTGTCTTATTACTTACAGATACTTCTTTTTGTTCTATAGAAATGTATTAAAAATATACAGCTTGCAAAGTGCTATGATTTTTTCAAACTGTTTCTTAAAAATAAAAACCATAAAAGTAAAAAGGGTCAAAGGAGAGGGCTCAGCATGAGAGTGGGGGTATATGCAGAAGTAATGGAGGCAAATATGATCAAATCACACAATTAACTCTCATATTGACCTATTGGTTTGTATAAATAATACACTCATAATACACTAGATTAGACCAGACTAGATTAGAAACCAAACAAAGGTAATCACTGCAGTTGTGATATAATGGTTGATGTAAGTGCCAGGCACTGTAATTGTTGTCTGTGTCCTTAAAGCAGCATTAGACACTGAAGCACAATGGTTGGAATGTCTTCAGTGCACAACTGAGATGCCATCGATGGCAATCATAATCCTAAAGATGTCTCTTCTTCCAAAATTCTCTTGGGGTAGTACAGGCTGAATCAAATCCTGAGATCTAATAGCCATGTGTGCGTACATGTGTGTGTAGATATGTGTAGATGTGTGTGCATGTGAGCATGTGTACATGTACATGTGAGAGAGACAGAGAGAGAGAGAGAGAGGGATTGGTGGGGGGGGGAGGGAGAGAGGACGTGCCCATGTGGAAGCCAGAGGTTGCCTTTGGGCGCTTTGACTTTTGCCGTATGTTTTAGAGACAGGATCTCTCACCGAACCCCGAACCCTGATCTCACTGATTTGGCCATCCTGTTGTCTTAGTTTTCCAGTACTGGGTTTATATGCATTCTCCCCTGTCACTCCTGGCTTTTTTACGTGGGCATTTCCAATCAAAACTCAAGTCCTCCTGTTAGCACAGTAAGCACTTTCACCTATTGACCCGTTTGTCCAGCCCTAAAATTTACTTTTGCAAAGTACCATGCCATTTTCTATCCCTTCCAACAGTACGTAGGACTTCTAGTTCTGTAGGCTTATCCATGCTAGATCTTACTGATGTTTTATTTTTTAAATTTTCTTCAATATCCTTTTGTGATTTTAATTTACATTACCTTATTAAGCAATGGTACAAGCATTTTTTTGATATAGATATCAGTCACTTATATTCTTACTTTGAAATGATTACTGAGATCTTTCTTGAAGGAGTTGTTTGTCCCTTTATTATTAGTGTTCATAGTCCTTTATAAGCTTTATATTCTGGCCATTTATCAGAGATATGTCTTATGAATATTTTCTCTCAGTCTGTTGCTTGCCTATTTATTTTTGTAATGGAGTTCTTTACGAGCAGTAATTGTTAATTTTAATGGAGTCTAATTTAGCAATTTTTGTGATTTTTTTCTTCTTGTGAGATGAAAAACTATTTGCCACAGTCACACAGACTTATGTCTGTACTCTTTTTTAAAGTATTTCTGGGTTCCATTTTTATGTTTACTTGCAGCAATGAGGTATTTCAAAGTGTTTTTATGTAGTGTAAAATAAGGGCTAAGAATTAATTTTACACAAAAGACTTTTCAATCTATAAGAACAACATTGTTTGTAGAAAAATAGATTTAATTGGAGATAATCATGCTAATGTCACAGAAATGAGATTAGCATGTGTTTTCCCATCATCTTAGGTCCCAGACGTTTTAATAGATACAAAAAAATCATGCATGTATATATAACATAAAGGAAGTGAAACTGTCCAGGGAAAGAGGGGTTTATAGGTGGTGAAGGAGACAGGGAGAAAGAATGTAGTTATGAGGGATGTATGCTCAGTATATACATATACTTACATGAAAGTGTCCTATAAGACAGTACCATTAACAATAAATATACATAATGATTTTTTAAAAAATATAATTGTGAATATCTAATTTTATTTTTCTGATATTGATACAATTACTATTTATGGAAAAATTTTATTTCTCTTTACATTTGTGCAAAATCACGTGACCTTAAACTACTTTTCTTCTTGTTATTGTATTGTACTCTTTTTCCCCCATTTTTTATCAGAATTTATTTTATCTTCTCTCGTATAATACAGCACAACCCCCATGCTACCTTTCCTCCACTCCTTCCAAATCCCCTTCTCCCATCGCCCACAGATCCTGTTTCCCCTCAGAAAATAACTGAACTCCCAAGGTCACCACTTGAACAGGGCATAGCAAAATACATAAAAACACACTGACTTGGTAACCAAAGTTTGTGTTAGACTATTTAACTTAAATATATGCTAATGTAATAACAGTTGCGAGTCTGAATAAGGCATGCTAAGCTAAGCTGTGGTACTTAGTAAGGTAATATTAAATGCACTTTTGACGCACAGTGTTTTAAACTTAAGATGGGTTTATATGAACATAGCCATATCAACAGTCAAGGAAATTTGTATTTGTGTATTCTTATATGCACAACTATATATTAACCCTGTCAAACAAAACAGGCTCATTTAATAAATGCTCATTATGTATTTAATCTGTGTGAGCTTTTTTCAAAACTCTGTAAATACAGTATTTATCAGTATTTGTAACTATGGCTCATTGAAATATGTGCTACATTGTTTTTAATCACATAGATCTATTTGTGTTTTCCCAGGTAAGGACAATACTTAGATCAGTCTTAACTGAGTTTCAAATAGCTTTCAAAGTTGAAGTTTCAAGCCAGGCTGGTCAGATTGTACTTACAGTAAACTAAGGTCAACAGAGAATTAAAGAAATAAAAAGAATTAAGGCATATAAGCCTTTTATTATTAATGCATTTAATTTAAATATATTCAGACTATGAAGAGCCAAAAGCTGATTCAAATGAAGTTTATTAAAGTTAATATATATTTTGACCAACATTTTGAGCCTTGTATCTAAATAATAGATAGGAACTTCATGAGAACCGTTGTTGGATGGAAAGCTTAAAAGCAATTCATAGTCTGAGTACTGTACCAGCTCAAGGTACATGGATATGCAGGTGCTCACATAGACTAGATGAAGACATTAGATCCATTGGAGCTAGAATTAAGGTAGTAAATTGCTTAACATGGGTGCTAGGAATCAAACTCTGGTCCTCTGAAAGAAAAGCAAAGTTTGTACCCGTAACAAGAAATTCACCCTTTTCTTCTGATGAAAATACGATTCTTTTTGTGTTTGTAGTAAAACAATAAATACAAATGACCCACTGCAACAAGCATAGATATCTATAGATACTAAAAATTCCAATCTGCAGCTGGAGATGCAGCTTAGAAGAAGAGTGCCTGCCTATCTTTACACAAAATCCTGGGTTTGAGTTCAAAAATCATAGTAAAAGTACCATCTGCTTTTTAAAATTCAGTTTAACTTCTTTTGTTGACATGCCTGTTAGGATAATTTGGAATTGGAACTGACTTTTTCATGTGACAATGTGTTTTATGTTATCTACCAGTTTCTGGTACATACGCTATAAAAACTAGTTAAGCTAATGTTAGGTTTTGGATATCAGCATCACCTAAAAGTAATTTCTTGAGTTTAGTTGTTAGAGAAGTCATATACTGCAACAATGCATTGTCACCTAATCCATATATTATATATGTTGTGGAAATAGAATATTTGATATTTTATATGAACATTTTTTGTGGTTTTATTCAATAGATTTTAAAAAAATAGAAACACATTTTCCCCACATAGATACTATAAAATAGCCAGTGTAAATAGTCACAGACTCTATAAACTAATCAATCTAATCTTTCATTTTCAGCGATTGTTCCAGAGGCAATGTTCTGAACTTGATTCTGGTCAAAGCAATGTGAAAGGACCATACTGCAGACCTCCCAGAGGACATCTGCCTCTTTCACTACAGGTATGTCTTTGGGACAGGATCCCAGACATGACATTCTCCAGGAACTCTTGAACTATAAATGGAAAGAGCTGAGAGCAAAGCTGGGGATGGCAGGCAGAAGACTTTCATCTGGATCTTTATGACTCTCTCTGGCTTTCAGCTTGCCCATCCTCAATTTCTTCTTAGCGAAGAGGATGCATTGTTACACCGTTTATTAGAATCTTCCTTGGAGACTCTGTTACTTGCAGCTGAGACTATGCTGACAGATACATGGCTTGGTCATGTGTATATATATATATAGATTATATAATCATAATGCTGTGATTTCAGATTGTGGCTTGAACTTTGGGGACCAACAACAATTTGACATTTCATGGAATATTATGCTGTCATTATTTTAACGTATTCGACAAAGATAAACAAAGAGATAGGTTAAAAGCACAGCCCTATGAACAGTGAGTCTAACAGGATCCTTATGATCACTTTGTTTAAAATGGTTTCAAAGCAGGATTGCAAGGAAAAAAATTTGTTTTAATTTTATTCCCTAGGAGTTAATTGGTGTTGCTGCTGCTGTTGCTTCTATTTCTGTTTATGAGTTCAGAATGAAAGAAAGCAAACTCCAGCTGGACAATGGAAGAGCAAGGTCTGTGTTTTATCTTTTTAAAAGTCTTCTTTTCTTTCTTTTTAGAGACAAACACTATAATACATCATGTAACTTTATGTGGCCTGGAACTCCGTGTGTCTCTGTCTTAGTTAAGGTTTTATTGCTCTGTAGAGATACCATGACAACATCAATTCTTATAAGGAGAACATATAATTGAGGCTGGATTACAAGCTCAGAGGTTTAACCCATTATCATCGTGGCTGGAAGCATGTTGGCATACAGGCAGATACAGTACTGGAGAGGTAGCTGAGTTCTACACAATGATCAACAGGCATCAGAAAGAGAGAGTGGAACTGAGCCTGGTTTGAGCTTCTCAAACCTCAAAGCTCTCCCCAGTGACACACTTCCTCCCACAAGGCCACATCTACTTCAACAGAGCCACACTGCCAATAATTTCACTTCCTCCCACAAGGCCACATCTACTTCAACAAGGCCACACGGCCAATAATTTACTTTCGATGAGCATATGGGGATCATTTTCACTCAAATCACCGTAGTTTCTGAGGCTAGCCACAAACTCAGAGAGACACTTGTACATGCCTCTCTGGTACTGGGATTAATTACATGCACCATCAGGCACAAGTCTCTTTCTCTCTCTCTTTCTCTCTTTCTCTGTCTCTCTCTCTCTCCCTTTTCTCCTCCCCCTCCTCCTCCTCTTCCTCCTCCTCCTCCTTCTTCTCTCCTTCTCTCATTTACTCTTCCATCTCTTTCTTTCTCATCTTTTGTCAGAAATTCTACTTTGTTCATATCCTCATCTTTCCTCCTTGTTGTCACTGGTTGCCTCATGCTTCCAGTTGTAAGGATCTCTACTCCTTTTGTTCTTTGATGGATTCCCCACCTTTAGGCAACTTTGCTCACAGTTTAGCTCATGAATCTTGTGCATTAGAATAGCACGGACAGTCTAGTAAAGATGAGCTTAGTGGAGTATTTATTTGGAGTTATGGTGGACAGATCAGCTCCTGAGTATCTGTTCTATTTATGCATCTCACAGAAAGGTCTTATAAACTTTTTTCAGCTAACGTGTGGGTTATGTTTGACTGACCGTGGATCTGGGATCTGTAACATAAAGAAACTATTAGATTCTACTTAGTTCTGTGTTTTAAGTTTCAGTCAGTGTGGAGAACAGTGTGGGCCAAATTAGGAGTCTGGGTGAATTTAAAACACATTGTGTGGTATCCAAAAGTCTTCAGAATTCTTTTGATAAAGATATTCTTCTTTTATAAAACTAAGAGGAGAAATGAGTCTCTTATGCATTTCTTAAATATTTTATTATATTCTAAATTAAGATGTCAACAAATATTTCTACAGATGAATGAAGTAAAAAAAAAACCAAAAAATAGATGAAACTGTAAGCACAGAAGAATATTTGATGAAATGTGATTCATTTCTTTATGTTAAATAATCACAAAAACAAAATAAAACCCTATGCAAATATTTACAGTGCGTTATATAAATTAAAGGGGAACAGATAAAAGCAATGCAGTATTCATTCAAATATTAACTTCTAATGGTTGTCATTTTCCTAATAAACTTGCAAGAACATTAACCAAATATTTACATAAATAACTTTTTAAGACATTTCAGGAGAAGGGAAGAAGTCTATGGTGATAACATGACAAAGAAAATTGAGTACTCCAGGTAGGCCTGCTGCTGTCCTTCAACTCCCAAAGCCAAATTCGCTGGTAGAAATAATAGATATCACATGCATGTAGTCCAGATAGAGTAACTTCACCTATATATCAGCAAATGATGTCTCCCCAGGGTCTACTCCAGTACCTAGCACATAATTAGGTGTTCAATAAAATATTTATTAATCTGAAACAGACTCTTATAAGAGAGGCATGAACAGTTTGAATCTTAGGGGATTTTAAAAATATCTTCTAGTGCTTACTTAGAGGATATTTTTACAAAGTGTTTATTATCTCTATATAAAAATGACTTCAATGAATATTGAATACAGTTCTGTTCTATTATACTCAACTTGGACTCCTAGCTCTACTTTGTACTTCTGTCATTCAGGATGCACTAAGTTTATAAATATGTTTTACTACAAAAAAGTGTGCCTTATTTTTGAAAATTTCCCCCAGTCCACGTACAGAGCGTTTGCTGGTGTGAAGAGAAAATGTCAACACAGCATCCTCTTATGGGGGTGTTTGCAGCCTGAGACTGCGCTTTTGGAGAGACCTACTACTGTGTTTATCTAAACCTGCCCCTCCATTCACCTGTATTACAAACAGTCAAATACAAACCTGCCTCCTCAACTCAGATATATAAAATAAACACATTGAATTTCCAGGTTGCTGATGTTATGTCTCCATCAGAGAACATGGCCCACTTGATTCCACCATTTCTGTATGCTTATCTGTATGTCTGTCCTTTCCTCATCACCTCTGTCAGATCAGTTTCTAAAGCCACTGGTGTGGGTCAAGGTATGTCATGATTGAGCTCCTTTAAGTATATGTCAGGAACAGAATAGTAGGTAAATCGTAGTTCTGCTTTTAGTTTTTTTGGGAAAGCAGACTGATTTTCATAATAGCTGTAACAATGTCCACTCATACCTTCTGTTGAGCAAGGTTCCTAGGTGGAGTGGACATTGTGAGGAACCTGATGTGGGTACTAGGATTCAAACTTCTGTCCTCTGAAAGAGTGGCAATCACCTTTAACCAGTGCGGCCTCTTTCCTGCATCTGTAGTACATTCTTTTAATTATTAAACTAATAGATCTAAGATATTTTAACCTATGCAATTAAGTGCTAATTTATATTAATTCTCTTTCTATCTGTAATGACAGTTAGGACCATATTTTAAAAATAGTCGTTCTGATGATATTTTCCTTTGCCAAATCTCCAGTTCTTAGATTTCTTTCCAGGGCAATCATTCACTGTTTCATTGATTAACTATCAATTTTACCTTGTAAATTATTCTTTGGGATATAAAAAAAAGAACATAATTATTAGTATAAAGAACAAAAAATTCAAATAGTGAAGGAAGGTACATAGAGGACCAATTTTAAAGCAATGTGGCCATGTCCTAAGAGGGTATTGAGAGGCAGGAAGTTAAGGAAAACACTGTAGAAGTAATATCATGGGAAACACCTTTCCCATGTCTAGTAAAGAACAACATAAAATGTTGCTAAGAAATTAATCAGGGAATGATAAAAATGTGCTGAAATGCTTTAGAAAGTTGAATGCAACTTGTCATTTGCAAGGTCACTTACAGAAAATGATTGGGGTAAAAGCTCAATTTTCATATGGCAAGGACTTCTCTGTTGGAGGTGAGACATGTTGACAGGATGTGCAAACAAATTCGGCTGAATAAGCTCATTCTTCAAGGTAAGGGAAATGTTACAGTTCTGACTAAAGGCTGAGCTGATCAAAAGAGATCATTGCGTTTCATCTTTATCTTTAAATTAACATAGACCTAAAACCATTAAATGATATCAGGAGAGGGATTTGGATGTGTATAAATTTAATAATAAGAGAATATACAAAGAAATAAAAAAAAGACAGGAGGAGACAGCATGTAGACTCAAGAAAGAGAAATTCACTTTTGAAGAAATACTTCTGATGAACTATGATGGAAAAAAGAAAGAAAAAGTAAAAATCTATTTAAGATTTTGTATTTTATGATAGGACGGAGAAGGGTTCCTGTGTGATGATATTTTTAAGCAGAAAAAAAAAAGTTAACAAATTGGTTAACTTAGCAGGTACTTTATACTTTTTCTTCCAAAGACAGTCAACTTGTATATACTCCAACACAGACACAACTTCATTAGTTATAGAACATTTAATCATTTCAATTTGAATATCATCACATAGAAAACTGCAGTGCTACTACTGCTTAGCTATATAGAACATTTTTATTTCTGTATTTATGTTTTTTTAAAATTTGTATTATTTGTATTTTGTCCCTATGTATATTTCTCTGTGTGTGTACATGTAGGTACAGGTGCTCACATTGAGGCTAGATGAGGACATTGGAGCTAGAATTCAGGATGTAAATTGCCTAATATGGGTGCTAAGATTCAAACTCTGGGACTCTGAAGGAAACACAAGCACTCTTAACCAATGAACTCAGTATCTCACAGGACAAAAAATATTTTATATTGTTCCAACAATCTTATTTTCAATAACAATTATGTTATAACCAAATTGGCTAACTTAGAAGAATATAAACCTTTGACTCAGGCACACTTAGATAGTAGAACATTTGCCATTGCTTTTTTTGTCTTCCTAATGAGAGAAGGCTCTAATTTTGCTTCATAAAGACAAGCCTCTCTTTGACAAACATAGACTGATGTAGCTGCCCAGGATCTCAAGGCCCACATCTTAGGCTCTGCAGTGCATTGCAGCAGTGTGTTTTTGGTTCCATAACATTAACTATCCATAAATCTCCTTTCCATGCTCTTCAGAACAAATTGAAAGTAGTTGTGGTTCTGCTGTGACATGTAGTTCTATACATTCAAATGAAAAAGAAAGAACAAAATCCATTTCACCGTTTTTTTTTAATAGTAATTAAAACTGATATTTTAATCCAACTATTTACCCTAAAGAAAGGGTGGGCAATGAGAGTTTGCGCGTGCAGTTTTAACTTTCCACATTTTAGTGAAATGACCGCGGACTACTGCACCAAAGAAGAAATGCCTATTCCATATTTATGTAGGTAACAAAATTTAAAAAAATTAAAACATAGCAAAAGTGCTTCTTTTTGCATATGTTAAATGCCTTCTGAAAGTCACAAGGAAAGAATATATCAGTGTTTGTATAGATTGTACCCATTGTCTCTTTTATTTTATATTTAATTTATTTTCACAAACATAACCTCTTCTAAGTATAACTCCCTACTTTGAGAATTATATTTTAGGAGGCACTTCAGAGTTCAGAGCATCCAACTTCAATGATTGGCCATCACTGTAGCACCATAGTCTTTCTCTGGTACTTTCCTGTAAAACCTCAGTGGGCTAAACAATGTATAAGTTTAGAGCTGGAGCTTGCTTGCACCAGTTAAAGAATATTTGCTTAGTTTACTTGCACTATGCATTATTGTTTATAGAGGGCAGCCATACCCATTTCTCATTGTTACAGAAGTAGCTGCAGTTTCTGAATCATTCTAAAGCATCTTCTAGTCGAGAACATGAACACTATTACTCTTGTTAAAGCTGCCCATCTTCAGACACTCTTATTGCTTCTAGCTAAAATAATAGAAATAAGGGAAAGATGTTCAGGTATAAGAATTGAGGAAATGTGTTTCACTTAACAAAGACCTTATCGGAGTCTAGTGGAAACCAGTGATTGCTTTTTAGCAAAAAACTCTTCCCTAGGAAGAACAACTTGACCTATTGAACATGAAAGTATTCTTCAGCCCTTAACTTTTTTTTTTTTTTCAGAGAAATCCAGAGCATTATTCCTTTTGGTTATTCCAGAAAAGCACAGAAAATGTTTTGCTCTCCTTTATTGAGCCCAACAGGTTGATACTAGGTAGGATCAACTTGCCTAACAGTTTATGATACCCAAGTAAGTCATGCATCTCTATATTTGGTTGTAGGACTCACAATGTTTACCCCCCTGCCCCTCTCCCCACAACTGCTGCTTATTTTATGCCACCCAGACTAATTGGCTTGCTATTGCTGTTTGTCATCTCCTTACTTTTTCTTTGATGGAAATTGCACTCCCTTATCAATCAATCCAGTTCACGACCATTGCTTTCACACAGTTCAAATGCAGGGGTCTTAACTAGGGACTTGTCCTCCCACATCTTTCCTCGTGCCCTTCTGCTTCGCGCTTCCTAATTCTTTATATTCTTTTGTTTCTTCCTAGCACAGGCTACTATATGTAATTATGTATGTATGTCTATTTGTCAAATTTCTTCCTTCGGAAATAGATTGACACATGTAGGGATGAGGTCCCTCACATTAATTCTTGTATCTTCAGTGTCTAACAACAGGGTCTGAATGCCCTCAGGATTCACAAAAGAATATTTCAAAGGGAAAAAAAATGTGAAGAGGAGAAAAACGTTTCTATTACATGGATTTTCATGGATATGAAAACAAAAAAAACCAATGAAATGTTTCAAAGTAACTTCTGAAAATTTGTATTATAATGATTCATCTGTCTTCTGAGGCCTTTTAAGACTCCTTTTAGTTGTAAGGTATTTGGCATCCCAGAATATTTCAATAATACTTCATGAATTGAGTGCAGTAATGTGATGTGTTTGTTTGTGTTGGAAAACTGGGCTGGCCCATGGTGATGAGTGGTAAGTGACAGCCACCTGCAGCGAATGGGTCTTTTGGCTTCCGTTCACAGAGCTGACAGTAAAAAGAATCACTTTAACTCTCAACACTCTAGTCATGGAGGGAAGTGTTACATGGACCTGCGTTTTTAGCTCTCTGTGCCAAGACAAATGATTTGTTGAGGGATGGAGGCTGTGTTGCTTTGCATGTAAGGAACTCTTTCAGATGCTCAAAGTTCTACCCAATTCTGTTAGCCAGTGGGATTTTACAATATTTGATTTTGATGGATATTGTTCTGTGTCTGGTTTGCTTGCACTCAATGATGACTGTCTCTGCTCTTCCTGGAGTGTCGATCTATTTGAATTAGATAGAAAATGACAAATAAATCATAATCTCTTTATATGGCACCATAAAATTTTGGGACTTAGATTTCTTTGGAGGACTCAAAAAGATTATTTTACTACATAAATCCTCAAAACAAAGCAAGAAAACAAAGAAACAATAGCCCACTGAAGTCTGATAACTGATCAGAATTTCCAGTTAAATAAAATTTAAATTATCAAAGAAGACTAAAGGTTGGACCCAAGCTGCCTGTAACTTTATTATGACCCAAGCAGTTCACTGTGGTTACAACTTAGTCTCTGTGAAGCATTACTCTTTGAATTTACATAGAATTTACTCTATGTATTTTCTAGTGTCAGTATTCATTTTGATCTCATCTTGATACTGCCTTTTAAACATATGTGCCCCTGAGATTCAGCCATCACATCACATATGTGTGGGCATGTTTATTCAGTTTTACATCTTATCTTTTTCTTCTTACAAAATCAGTCTTATTAATTTGTTTTTATAACTGTAACTATGAGACATTCCTATAATAGCAGCTTTCTATATTTAAGCTTTATTTTTGTAAAGAGACTAGTTTAATGATCCCATATCTCCTGCCTTCATTACCATGTTGAGCCAGGACGTACCTACTTTAGTTTGTGAAATGTCCTATTCATCTTCACATTTCCTTTGTCACTGTTAACTCAAAAATTAGCAATCAAGGGAAACAACACTATATTGTTTGAGGGGTCTCTTGGAAGCCTCTAACACCTCAAAAGTAGGCTTTCAATGACACACACTGGGTTTTTTGCTACATAGTCAACATTTCTTGGGAGAAGCACTTTCACTTAAGTGGTCTAACTTGATTATATCTTCCATAGGTTATGAAAATTTTGTAATCCTAATATTTCTGTTCTGCTATTCTCCTTTCTAGAGCTCCCTTTTGGTCCCTTCTCTGTGGTCTGTTTTTAATTTCATGGTTGTCATGGTTACTCCAGATACTATACCCACATACAAGGCACCTTGAACATAAAAGTCAGAGAAACTGAGCTAGAATCGACGTGGATACTTCCTTCCTGAGAACTAGCTCTTATAATATCTAAAGTTGCTATCCAAGATGCCTAGAAAAAATTTCAATCAATAGTATTATACAACTGAAAACTTATGAACCACAACAATGATCAGCCTAGAAAGATTTCCCCAGTGGTGCAAAAGAGGTACTTACATCTTGGGTGTAACAAACAGCTGTCTAATTGGACTCAGGGTCTGCTCCATAAGAGAAAACTCATACCTAGTGCTATAAACTTAGGCAATTAATGTGCTTAGTGACCCAAAGACCTTCGTAGAGAAACTATACCTGCTAATTCCCTGAACCCACATAATTTCTAACTGCATTTTAAATATCTAGGCTTATCCCCATAGATAACTGTAGCTCTCACTCCTCATGAAAGACACTTCTTTCATCCATCTCAGGGATCCACCATAAGTCAAAATGAACAACTGAGCATAGGGTACTGAATTCGATCCTCTATATATCTGCAATGTAATCTATAAACCTAACTCAGGGCACATAGAGGAAGACAGGGTAGAATGATGGTATGAGAGGAGCAGAACATCTGCTTTTAGACTGTGCCTACTATGTAGGACAGAGAAACGACACCCCTGGAATCTCAACAAGAAAGCCAACCAAGCCTTGCGCAATGACAACACCAGTTGATATACCAAATCTCACAGGGCTCACCCTTAGATAAAATCTGACAGATAATTATTGGTTGCTGGGGAAAGAGATTCTGCCTTTCCCCAGGATTCACTGCTTGATAGGTTGTCAAACCTAAGTAGTGAGCCATATATATACACACAAGACACGTATACATACCAACAACATAAATGGAGTCTGCAGTATGTGTGTGTAACAATAATCATTTTAAAAGAGTTCATAAATTTGACAAGAAGTTGGGGAGCATGGGAAGCATTTGAGGGGGAGTAGGGAGAGGAGTAGAAAATATCAAATATAGTAGACATGTAAGAAATTTTAAAAAATAAGGAAAAAGCGAAGAAAAACATTAGCGATCAGTCCATAGCTGCTGGACCCTAATTAATAGGCAATATTTTTTCTTAAGTATATGAGATTACCAAGCTGATTTCATAATACAGTACTCTCTAATTTTAATGAAATTTAAAGTTATAATTCTTATTAAAATAATAGACTTTTATGTCTGAGCATGGCAAACATTTATATTTTACTAAAAACTACTCTTCACACACATACATGAATGGCTGTAAACACAACTATACACTATATTTTAGATATGCATAGTTGTGCCTGTATCCCTTCTGTATGTGTGAGAGTGTGTGTAGTGTTTATTGTTGCTCCTCAGAGCTGTAATCAACAACTGCCTTCCCACATACTTCTTAATCGTCCCTAATTTATACTTTTACTTTCTGTTTCAAGTCATTGTAAATATTAAACACACTTTTCTGACTTCTGATTATTTATTTGGTTTTAGTTTTGTATGATTATCTACTTTTATTTTTCCAAACGGCAAATTTCAGAAAGACATCCGAACATGGCCTTTTGTAAATTTAATCCTTCAAAATTCTTATTTCAAGTATATTTTAAGAAAATTCACTAATGTATATACCTTAATGACATGAAAATTTCTTCATTTACCTACTTTTCTACATTCTTTCCTGATACATAAGCAGTCATAAGAATTACTTAGAAAATGAATTTTTAAACTTTTATTATTTTAGTATTTTATTTTGGAGTATTAGGAATCAAACTTATGCCTTAAAAATGGTAAGCCAGCACTCTAGCTCAGAGCTACATTTTTGTTTTCAAGATGTCCAATACCATGTGGACTCAGATGAGTGGGCATCTTTGATTCTGAGGTCCTTGGTGCATCCTGGCTGGGAAGGCATGTCATAACAAATTCAGTTTGTTGCAGTGGGAGCATGTGCTAGAGGCTGTTCACGTCTTGGTTAATCACAAAGCAAAGAAAGACCAGAATCAGAGCTGGTCATAACCTTCAGAGAGATAAGCTTTGGTACCTATGTCTGCCATCTAGGTCTTACCTCTTTCAAAACAGTACCCCAAACTGGACTAGAGTTCAAAACATGAGCCTGTCAGGATTTCCAGATTCAATCCATGACCCATTTCAATGTGATGGCCCCTCAACTTTAACTTTTATTTAGGAGACAAGAATTTCCATTAATCAAAAAGCTCTCACCTAATGCCAAAGTCCATATCTACCTTTCAATACTTACTATTTTTCTACGTAGTGGTTAGTACCCACTGACATTCATAGAAAGAATCAATTAGCTTTCATTTCCATTGATAATTTTTGAAATCTTTCTTACTTGATGTTTCTCATCTTTTCTTTTATTATTATTTTTTAATCAAACAATGTAGTAGTTGAATCCCTTATACCAATTTGCAGACACCTTCCATCTCTTGGTTGCAGTTAAACAGCTGTCATGCATTAACAATCTTAATTGGAGCTAACTGGTAATTGTTTTTGTGTGAAAATCTTGGTTGTTATGGAATGTCAAAAGACAGTAAAGCCTTGTAAAAAGTAGGCAACCAGGAAGCATGAAGTAATATAATCTCTCAGACATATTTATTTATTTGGGTTATGTTTTTCCTATCTATAGATTCAGAGTACACATCTAAAGGAATAAAAATGAAGGTTTCACTCATTTCAATATTTTGGTTCATGTTTAAAAATACTAGTGTACCAGAACACTATGGGATTGCTACATATACAGACTAAGGACATGGAGGTAGCCAAATATCAAGTAACTTTAAACTTTCTTCTATTTAGCTAAGAGTAATGCATACTGGGGTGCATCAGTCTTTGTATTTTTCTTAACTCTATTGTTCAGTGATGAGAAAATGTAGGCAGAGTTTGAATACCAAGTACATTATTCATCAAACTAATAAAGTTCAGCAATTATCTCTTCTCTACCTTTATTGTCCATTAGTTGCTACATAGCAGATGGTACTGGGATGAGTTTATTCATGTTATTTACATCTGTTTAGGCTTAGCAATAAAAATAAACTCTGATACTGTGCTCAGCTTGATGTAACATTCATTCAAACATTATATATATATATATATATATATATATATATATATATATATATATATATGTGTGTACTTCCTCCAAACATAGTACTATGTGATAAATGTAAAATGATAAAGAAGGTTAGGATGCCTATGGTGGCCCAGCTCATATTTCACAGAGTGGGGAATTCAGTAAACAAGGAAGCCACAGAAAAAAAATGATAATATAGTTGCTGTTTGTTTGTAATGAGTTCTATGAATGGAAGAAACAATTAATGTCTAATTGCTTTTGGGTAGCTAAAGTCTCTTTGTTATTTGTCAGGGAAACTGAGGCCAGCTGTACTATAATCTACCTTCATGTAGAAGGAGCAGGAGATGGGTGGTGTTGAAATAAATGGGTGGGAGCTGACAAAAGAGCAGGGTGAGGGCTGGGAATAGAAGGTTAAATGAACAAGGAGTTCAGAAGATGCAGAGGCTGGGTGCAGGCTGAAGGGTGGGGTGCTCAGGGAGCAGAGTCCTTGGGGACATGGCAGTGTTCCATAGGTTATTTTTCTTTCATTACCCACTGAGTTTATGACCTCAGAAACAGCTTCCAAAGAATTACGTATTCGGAATTGCATTATATCCACATAATTGGAAAAATGTATGGAAGAGATAGTTGAAGAATTATAAGAATGTTGCTATGCAGCAGCAAAAGTGATGTGATGTGTTCTCTCCCCGAGCATCACAAATGAGCTGTAAACATGGGCTCTTTCCACAAGGCTTAGTTTACAAGAGACCACAAACCACAGCTGAAACCATGTTTAATGATCAAGCACAACCCTGACATTTGAGTCTCAGTTATGAAGCTCTTAGGATTTATATAAAGAGTTCACACTGGTTTGTTTAACCACAGGAATGCAAATTACCTTAGGGTTTGGGAATTGTGCATTTCTTAAGGGTGTTATTTAAATAAAAAAAAGTCATGATGGAAAGCATTTGAACACAAGGCTTTTTATGAGGGTAAGGGAGGTTTTGTATTTTGTCTTCCTTTCCTCTCTTCCTCCTTTTGTCTTTTTACCTTACTTATATGTTATTGGAGATTATATCCAGTAGATAGGCTTTAGTATCTTACCAATATATGGAGTACTGAATGAGTGAATATGATTGTAATAGAAAATATCTCTATTTGCATGCATAATATCTACAAAATATAATAAAGGTAGAATGACTGTCTCCCTGCCTTGCTTTTTTCTTACTCTACATGATGGTGGCATGTTTGAGCTGAGTAGGCACAGAGTGCTATGACCCAACTCCCATGGGCAGTGCTGTTAGTCTGTACATAATCATGGCTTAAACTTGGCATCCACAGAGAATAGCTGCAACTGGATTTAACTAACTGGTGTTTATGTCACAGTGTCCAAGGAAGTGGGAAATGTGGCTGATAGAAAGTGTGTTTATAGACGGTGTCAAGAACCTGGCTTGAAATGCTACCTTTGGCGATCTCCAGACCATGAACACGCTTGTAGAATATTGTTCCAAACTGTAATCATAAAAAAAAAAAGAAAACTTTTTAGAATTGTGAAGTCTGGGCATGGATTCTTCTCAGAAGTTCTGTTTTTGTTTTTTGTTTTTTTTAATCTCCCTCAAAACCAATATCTTTGTTAAGAGTCAAAAAGAATCACAGACTAGATTTTGAATGACTTTTATGCCCTCAGACTCCATTTGTTAAAGAAAAAAAGATAACCAAAGACTTAAGCTATTTTCATTTATTAGTTTTGTTTCTTTAACCTTTTTCCATTCAGTAATTTTGGAACATATGTTTAAATCAAACCATTCTCATATTTTACATCTTAAATGTGAATAAATGAAACACTATATATTACATGTAGAGCCAAAGAGTTCCCCCCTGCAAATGGCACAGGTTAAAGCTATTCTATAATTAGAGCCATTAGCAGTTCATTTTAATCAGGTAGAGACTGCAGGGAAGCATTGTGACCTACATGGAAATTCATAACGACAGCTTGCTGGCAATTTAAAATGGTAATAAAACTGGACCCAGGAAATTAGGATAAGGGTCAATGTGTTTCAGTGAGATAGACACTAGGAAACCAGAAGATTCAGGTGAGGATAAACTTATAGGGTGTCTACATCCTTATAATTAGTACTGAGTATCCAATCGCTCCTCATAATCTTCCTTTATTTCTCTCCCCTTTATCCATCCTCTACTCTTGTCATCACAAAGCATTTCCACAAAATCTGCATAATATAACATTCTCCCCAAATCCTGTCATGTTCTTCAGGAAATGTTCTATTTCTCTGCTGCCAAGTCTTACACAGAAAATGTAAGACACGTATACCTCCTTCCACTGTTGCTTAAATAAATGCCCACTCACTCCATTAGAAGTGGATTTTCTGCATAAATGTTTTTCTAGTTAGAAGCCTTCTGTTCTCCTATGGATGTTAGTATTTCCTGTGTCTTCTATTATATAGTTATTTACAGCCATTACATTCTATCCAGGACATTCTGCTTCTCCAGCTCTCCATATCAGTTTCTGTTGAGTTTACAGCTAGGGGGCAGAAAAAATTGTTTTGAGCTTACATCATGCACGTAATATCTATTTAGTATCCTGCCTGGTACATAGAAGGAACAAGCGAATAATTGTTAATTAAATTCTTAATAAATTGGTTATGGAAAATTCAGAAAGAAAAAATGCACACAATAAAATATGTAGCCTCATCATACATAAACACTCAATTGCCCAATTGGGCTTCACAGTGAGTTCCAGGACAGTTTGGATTAGAGTGACAATCCATAGCAAATGAAAAATGAAGTACAAATACAAACAACAAGCAAAAGCTTAGTTAAAAACCCTCTGTAGTTGTGGGACTAGAGAGATGGCTCAGAGGTTAAGAACAGTGGTTAATATTTCAGAGGACATGGGTTCAATTCCAGCATCCACAAGTTTGGTGGGTCACAACCAGTTGTAACTACAGGCTCAGGGAATCAACACCTTCTTCCTTGTTCTGCAGGCACCAGGCACATATGTCATGTACAGACATACATGCAGCAAAATACCCATATCCATAAAAATGTTTTAAAAATCCTATTTATTTATTTATGATGTGATTGTAGAAAGATATTCTGTTGTTTTAGTGCACAGTACGTGAATTTATATGAGGATAATGCACTGTATTTGGTCAAAAAAGTTAGAAATGAGTTTTTGAATGTTTCCACAAGAAAAAAATAGGCATGCGAAGAGATAAATACCTTGATTTAATATTTATCATTATATATATATATATATATATATATATATATATATATATATATATGCCTAAAGTCATCCCAAGATCTCATATAAGTTTGTACTACCTATTTGTCAATTTAAATAATTTAAATTTGTAAAATTTTGTGTTTCCTTTGTGTATGTGGATTTATATCTTTATCTTACCAATATATTTTGAGAGTTTACTTTTTGTTTAAAGTCACTATTTTTCTTTGATTGAAATTATACTTTTTTTGGTTGGGGAGGAAAGACTATATTTCAGCCTACAATTCTTCTGTGTTTGGGTGAAATGTTCTGTAAATATCTGTTAGGTCTATTTGGTTTATCACATCTGTCAGCTCCAGCATTTCTCTGTTTAATTTTTGTTTGGGTGATGTGTCCATTGGTGAGAATGGAGAACTGAAGTCTCCCACTATCACTGTGTGAGTATGTAAGGGTCAATATGTGATTTAAGCCATACTGTTTCTTTTCTTCTCCTCCATCTTGCTGCCTCCTCCTCCTCCTCCTCCTCCTCCTCCTCCTCCTCCTCCTCCTCCTCCTCCTCCTCTTCCTCCTCCTCCTTTTCCTCTTCTTTTTCTTCTTCTCCTCCTCCTCCTTCTTTTTTACAAACTTATGTACCCTTGTGTTTTAGGCATAGATGTTAAGAAGTGCAGTATGCTCTTGGTGTATTTTCCTTTAATGAGTATGTAGTGTTCTCCCCTATCTCTTCTGATTAGCTTTGGTTTTAAGTCTATTTTGTTAGCTATTAAAATGGCAACACCAGCTTGGTTCTTAGGTCCATTTGCTTAGAATATATTTTTCCAACCCTTTACTCTGAGGTAATGCCTATTTTTGATGTAGAGGTATGTTTCTCAGATACAGCAAAAGGATGGGTCCTGTTTTCAAATCTATTATGATAGTCTGTGCCATTATATTTGGGAATTGAGAC
The DNA here is from genome assembly GCA_026225945.1 of Cricetomys ansorgei. Lineage (NCBI taxonomy): Eukaryota > Metazoa > Chordata > Mammalia > Rodentia > Nesomyidae > Cricetomys > Cricetomys ansorgei. The sequence goes on along the minus strand of JAMJFZ010000107.1, from coordinate 46,342,194 downwards.
CATTCATATAAAGAGATATCAATGCACAATGATTTTTTATTCTTTTTACTTTCTTGTTGATACTGTTGATGATGGTGGTAGTGGTGAGGTGTGTGTCTGATATTGTTGGTGGTGGTATGTGTGTGTGAATGACTGTGTGAGTGTGTGTGTGTGTTTCTTCTTTAATTTTGCTGGTCTGAAATTATTTATTCCCTGTGTTTTCATGGGTGAAGTTAACCTCCTCATGTTGAATTTTTCTTTTAGAACTTTCTGTAGGGCTGGATTTGTAGATCTTAAATTTGGTTTTATCATGGAATACTTTATTTTCTCTATCTATGATGATTGCAAGTTTTGCTGAATATAGTAATTAGTGCAGTCAGCTCACTGACAATTCAGTTTAGAAGGAGAAGCCAAGAAGAGCAGAACTAGTCCATAATAAGCAAAGAGAAAGCAGAGACTCGGAAGCAAATGATTTACTATTTACAGTTTGGAGTTCAGAAGACAGCTAGTCAGAGTGAACTCAGTCAGCAGTAAGTCTCAGAGGCTAAAGCATTCTAGGTTTAGGTTTGAAGATTAGATTATATGGAGGCTTAAACCCTCTAGGACTGGGGATTGGATTAGCAAAGAATAAACTGTCCTCTCTCCTGAACCCAGAGAATAATCAAATAAATCAATACACATGCAACTACAACTATATATTTATATGTTTAGTATTTTGATTATTATATGGTGAACAGACTTTCTTTTCTGATCCAGTATATTAGGTGTTCTGTGTGCTTCTTATACTATGACAGGCATCTCCTTATTAAGGTTAGAGAATTTTTCTTCTATGATTTTGTTGAAGATATTTTCTATGCCTTTTACCTGTGTGTGTGTGTGTGTGTGTGTGTGTGTGTGTGTGTTTACTTCCTCTATTCCTATTATTTTTATATTTGGTCATTTCATCATGTCCCAAATCTTTTGGATGTTTTTGTGTTAGGAATTTTTTAGATTTATCCATTTCTTTGACTGAGGTATCCATTTCTTTTATCTTGTCTTCAATGCCTGAAATTTTCTCTTCCATCTCTTGCATTCTGTTGGTGAATCTTGCTTCTGTAGTTCCTGTTTGAATTCCTGAATTTTTTTCAGTTCCAGATTTCCTTAGTTTTGGTTTTCCCCTACTGATTCTATTTCTACTTTCAGGACTTGAACAGTTTTATTCATTTTCTTCCACTGTTTGTGTTTTCATAGATTTCTTTATGGGGTTTATTCACTTCTTCTTTAAGGACATTTGTCATATACCTAAAGGCTTTTTAAAAACCTTTTATTTGTGCTTCATCTATGTTGGAATATTCAGAGTCTGCTGTGGTAGGGTTACTGGGAACTAGTGGAGACATATTATCCTGGCTGTTATTGATTGTGTTTTTACACTGGCACCTAGGCATCTGGCATTGTGAAGACTGTAACTAGGTGTTGCTATCAGGTCCTGTCTTTGTAGTGTGAGTACTTTGTTCTTTGGTTTTTGTTTCCTCTCAGGTTCTTAGGAGGATGTGGTCATTCTATGTTGCCTATAGGAAAATCTGGGATCCTGATAGGTGTGGGTACTGGTGTGTTCCAGTTAAGATGTATTTCTTGTTATTGGGATACAAGAATTAGGAATGGGGATGAATTGGGGGTGGGGTGGAGAGACTTCATAGGAGAAAGGAAAGCAGGGTGTTTCACCAGGATCTGCTTTTTAGTCCCTTGGTAATGGGGGCAGAGACTAAGGAGAAGGCCATAAAAGAAGGCTTTCTACAGAGCTGGGAATGAGTCTACAAGATTTGACTTTGAGGAGTGGAGGGATAATTGAAGATCTGCAGTTAGCCTATGTGATTCTCTGGTCAAAGTAGCCTGTGGGCTGCTAGGGAGTGCCTGGTGGATTTGCAGGCTGGGAAAGCATTGAGTGGAGACAGGGAGAGGAAGTTTGGAGGGGAGGATCTGTGTGGTCTACTGGAGATGGTTGCAAGGCAGGAAGGGAGGCTGAAGCAGGTGTTCTGTGCAGAACTGGGGATAGGACTGGGGGATTTGATTTGTTGGAGCACAAGGAGAGGTGAAGGTCTTCAGTTCGTCTACCTCAAAATTACACATTTTTTAACACTTATCTCCCATTTGTTTCTTAAGATGAGTTTTGCTTTTTTATTACTCCTAAACGGATTTTCATTCTTTTAATCTTTATATTTACAAATCCTTCTTCATTTTATCCTTATACAGATATAACACTGTGAACAAAGTGTTTAATCTCCCTTGCTTTGCTATTTCACTACAAATATGCATTATCTATCTATAATCTATTTACTATCTTTAAAAATATGAACTTTCCAAGAATATAAATTCCTCCCACTTATTATCACCTAAATATTTCTTTCCTTTAAAAAAATGTATCTGTGTGTCTACCTGAGTGAGTTAATATATATCATTTGATGCATGTACCTACAGAGACCAATCTCGACTCCTCCTGGAACGAGAGTTTTAGTTGGTTTTAAGCCAAGTGATATGAATGCTGGGAATAGAACCTGTGTCTCTGCAAGAGCAGTAAGTGTTCTGAACTGAGATGACAGCTCTCCAACCCTAACATTTCATTTTTTTCCTCTATTTTTTCCAATTAGTTTTTTTTTTTCTGGTTACTATTATGTTTATATTCAAATACATAGTTAAGTTTAACAAGTTGTTTTTCTTATTTTTCACAATTTATTTTTGTATTTTATTGGCTATATTTCAGTAAAGACGTATTTGTTGCTTTGTGGGAAGAGTTCTAGAGATTGACCCCAGGATTTAATGCTTTCTATGCAAGTACTGTACTTTTGGCATATCTGTAGTCCTTTTTAAAATTTTACTTTGAGATAGGGTCTTACTGTGTTGCCCAGGCTTGTCTTGAACTTAAGATTCCCCTGCTTCAGTCTTCTGAGTAGGTAAATGTCAACACATCCAAGTATTATTTTTAATAATAATATATTTTCCACTGAACATCTAAATATAACTTTATACTGTTTTGGAAATGAAGTTCTGAATTCTATTCTGCTGTATGTAGAAAACATTTCAACTCTATTGTTATTAGGAGAGCTCTCTATTGTATCTAATTTGAGTAGGCATTTAGTTGAGTGATGGAATGGTTGGCTAACAGAGGTATTCTGGCTTCTGTCAATAACACTGGAATAAAATTTCCAGATTCAAATTATTGTTTGTTTTTTTTATAAATAATTTTACATTCTCTGGTGATTAATTATATTTTCATCTTTAACTTTCTTATCTTGTATCTTCTACACTGTGGGCAAATTGAGAATATATCCCCTAACATTTCCAAGGCCTTCAACTGTGCAGTACTCTCTTCTATGTAGACCTATGTCACAATATTCTAGTAAAGTACTGCTTTATTAAAATCTTATAAATATGTGAACATTAAACATTCATGAGTGATGTACAGAAAACCCAGTAATTTCCAGAATATACCTCAAATTTAAGAATCTAGATTTTAAAATAAGAGTTATTTTCATTCGGTAAGACCTCGCCATAGTTAAATGATATATATTGCTGTTTCTTTGAGTGTTACTCATAGGTATGATATGGTGATATTGAGCAAATAGACAAATACTTTCTGGGCACTAGAGTCAAAACAAAACAATTATATTGAATGATTTGAAGCTTTATGAAACTCAGGGCTGGAATTGTAGCTCAGTGATAGAGTACTGACCTAGCATGTGTTGAGGTTCAATTCACAGTACTGGGAAAAAGTAGAACTCAATAAAGCAGGAATATTTAATTTACCTCACTGTTATGTCAATATAAATTATAAAACATGTATTAAGCATTGATTATTATGGTTGAAATTGAAAATATTTATATGAATAAAACTCAGATTTAAGTAATTTATAATTTAATTAAAAAGAGCAGAATATAGATGTAAGAAGTAGTGTGCATGTTTGTATATATATACACACACACACACACATTATATATACATCATGTTTATGTATGTATTTTTGTGTATATGGACATATATGTGTGTGTGTGTGTGTGTATACATATATATTCTATATAAAACTTCAGATATAGAAAATAAAATCAAGCAGTTTTCTTTAAATATTCAATCTTTCTCTTTAGTTTTCATGTTAGGAAATTTTTGTATGCATAAATGTTACCAAAGATAACAAATACCTTTTGTTTACATTGCATGTTATATCTGGTTCATATTCTGTTGGTTTCAATATACCTTTGTTGTAAAATACACATTAAACCTAGCATTACACACTTTGGAATTTGTATTTTGGAATGCTTTGGACAATTAAATAATATTTGAAGATAATTCTTACTAGTTTTTGCTGATGTTATGAATTAAAGGACAAGCAGTAGTTTCGCAAAGATTAGTTCTAGTGTGAAAATTAAAGTGACATTATTTAATTTTTTTTATTCTGGTAAATCAAAATTCAATTTTATGTCTTATACTTTTAATGGAAATTTTATGAAAGCATAGTTTTGTAAAATGCTGTGTGTTATGGAACTTTCTGGAAGGAGTTCCTGGTTAAGCCAACACCATGGCAGTATGCCTTGGTTCACATAGCATCTTACTATGTTGTACAGCTGATGCACCTCCTACCTCTCAGTCCATCATATAGAATATCAAAACACAGGTACCTAAGTTTTTGTTGATTAATTTGTTGATATTTGAACAAATTAATAAAACATACTGCTTTTCCAAGCATAGTCTAGTTTTTTTGTGGGTGCTGGGAATCAAACTCGAATTCTCCACATGACCAAGAATATAAATAAGTATATATTTATATATATATACTTATATATATATATTATACATATATATATATATATTCATTCTGCATGACCAAGGTGTGTATACACACACACATATACACAAACACATACACACACAAACATATATGTATGTATATGTATATATATCTTTGACTTACACAAACATACACATGCACACACACACACACACACACATACGTGTGTGTGTGTGTGTGTGTGTGTGTTTTGTTGGTGGTGTTGTTTGTTTTGTTTTTGTTTCTGTTTTTTCAAGACAAGTTCTCTTCATTGTAACTCTGGCTGTGCTGGAACTCACTCTGTAGACCAGGCTGGTTTTGAACTCACAGAGATCTGCCTGTCTCTGACTCTTGAGTGCTGGAATTAAAGACATGTGCCACCACTGCCCGACTTATTCTTTTTTTTGTTTTTTAAATAGTATATCTAAAGATTGTCAAGTGTTAGATTAAATTGTATCTCAAGTACTATAATATTTCTAAGATACTCTTGTGTTAGTTTATTTCTTCATGGAGACTAAAAGAATATTTTACCTCATATTCTTAGCTACAAAGTAAGAGGCTGCTAATGAGAAGGGAAGGTTAATTATTTAATAAGAGATTCATTTTTCCTCCTAAATATGGAAGTAATTTGGGTATGCTTAGCTTAACAGAACTTTAAAAGCAGGTGAATCTATACATGTGGTAAATGGTCTCATTGATAATAAATAAATGAATTGGCAGTTCCAGGAAATAAATGGGCAGAATATCTATTATGTATAAATGTCAAAAATTAAGCTAGAGCTTTGAGAGGTACTTTTATCAGATAGTTGGCATAGTGTCCAGGGTAGCATACAAAAGAAACCAATTATGATATCTTCTCCAAACCACAAAGAGTTTTAAGATAACCATAGCAGAATATCTGAATGAGAATTCTCTGAGTTCCAGGAGCCAAATGCCAGATTGCTTTGTGTAGTCATGAGCCTGCACTACCTCTAGTAATCTAAGGGTATTTTATATTAGTAATTCCAAGTCTCAATATGTACCAGTCCGCAACAAAATCAAATAATCCACTCCGTGAACCATAATATTAAATTTCCAAACTACAAGGTATTTGCCAACATTGTGCTACTTCATTACTTTGCTCAGACTTCAGAGACACCCTCCTTTGTAATGGATTCTTGTAAATTTGATGCACTGACTTTTAAAGTTTGTTTTCCAATTTTCATGCTTTTGAAATTCAGTACTTTGGGGAATTTTGCCATTTGCTACTAAATGTAAGATTGGATATTGTATCTTTTGAGATAAATGTCTGGTTGTATCATGGCACTATCTAGAAACAATGTATGTGTGACTAGTAAAGATTTTTGGAAAATTCAATGGTTCACATCAGAAACAAACATTGCATTCTTGTAAATTAGTGTTATAATAACTAAGCAGAAAAAATAAGGAAATCATACAATTAGCATGAAGGTGTTCTAATCTTATGTGAATCTAATTTAGTCAGGTTGAAAAAAATGTCCCATTTTCCTTCTTAAAATTGAAACAATATTGTCAATTCTTTGGGAATTTCTTTCAATGTTTAATCACATTCAACTCCCTTTCCCAACTACTTGCAGATCAACCCACACCTCCCTTTCTTAAACAAAAAAAAAAAAGAGAAAAGAAAGAAAAAAAAGAAAAAAGAAGTTTGGAGTCAAACCATGTTTCTTTCTGGTGGCTCAGTTACAAAATATCCTGTTTTCTAAGGACAGAAAATCAATTCCATGCAATGGTGATAAATGAAACAGGATTTAAAGTGTTGATCTCATGCCCTCTTTGCTGCAGAGGTGCCTTTCTTCATCTTATGGCAGACTCATCTCCTCCCCACCCATTCTCATTAATATGGGTCTGTCTCAAGTTTAATAAGCATCTCCACCTGATGCAAAGTTTTACAATCATATTGAGACCACTGTTTTTCCATTTAAACACCTTTCTTTAGTAATAGTACACAAAATTCCAATATGAATGGTTTTGAATAACATTGAGAGAATCTTTGCAGCGAGACATGATATGATGTGTAACTTCTTCTCAGTAGTAAAATGGTAACAGTGTACAAAGATACCATGTTGAATCACGATGCTTAAAAGTCCCTATTTCAAATGATCAAAAAGAGGCTTAGTGACAGTGCTAACTGGAGCCATGAGAAACTATCTGTGCTATGAGAGCATCATTATCTAGGCCAGGAAGCAGCAATGGCAGGAGGGAACAGGGACAGAGACTCAAGGGGCATTTGGGATACTCTGTCCTGCATATGAGTGCGGCCACAGAGGTTTATTCACCTCTTGAAAAATACTGAGATAAGCATATATTATGTTTTTTTTATCAGCCTATACACTGGCATGTATTCTTTGTATAAAATGTGGGCAAAGAAAGAAGTTAAGTCCATTCCTGACAATACAACTTATAAACGATACAGCCAACATTTGACACATAATTTTTGAGGCTTTAAGCCACCATCACAGTGCTATACTTTCTTGGTTCTGATATTTGGTTTGCTATTTGAGTTTTCTCTATCTAGGTGACATAACTGACTCTTACTGTTTCTTTGTCTTGGGCATCTTGTCACCTGAATTAAAATTTCAGAAACCTTATGATTTTTGTCATTACTTCTTACAAACAGTAATGACATAATAGCAATCAGTTGGAGAGATAGGAGAGAGAAGAGGGCATCCCAAACTACAGCGATTTAGTAGTAGTGAGGAGAAGATGCTGGTAGTCCATGTACTTTTAAAGGACATCTCTCCGCATTTAATGTGTGTAGGCAATGGTAAGTCCCAGAAAAAACCTAGAGTTGCAAGATCCTTGTTCTGATATTCAATATTTTGTACATACTCCTAGGTGAAAGTCAAGGAGAATCATGGGACTTCAAGTGAACATATGCCATATGTCCTTGATCAATAAGGATATCAGCAATGGCTATAACAGGGTAGATGTTAAGAGTTTCATACAATCCTTATGTACTATTCAAGCATTATACACACACATAGACATACACACACACACACACACACACACACACACACACACACATATATATATATATAATTTAAATTATTTATCTTGGGCTTTATTTGTTTGTTTGTTATTAGCCTCCCAAATATCATTGCTTTGAAAAAATCATTGCTTTTGAACAAGAAGAGAAAGTCCATGTGCTGCTGTTTCTGCATGTCCTAGCCTGTATTTAAGCAGTTATCTGGTTCATCATTACTAAGAGAATATTTTGGCTATTTTTCTGATTGAATGTTACTATAATATGTTTAGAATGAGTTGGGAAAAAAATGTAAAGGAATGACCAGTGTGCTGGGCTTTGAGTTTTTGAAGGGGAAATTCCCATTTTATAATTGAATTTAGCTCTTTCACGACTAGCTTGTCTTAATAATTTTATGAATGTGGCGGAATCTCTGTGGCTAAATACAAACACCATATTTTAGACTAATTTAAACAATTAGCATATTTTTTGAAAAATCTCTTCGTTTTTCAAAATACCAAGTACCCAGGATGATCAGGATAAATCCCAACATGTGGAAGAAGAAGCAAAGGCATCACTGGCATCACTGGGGCAAACAGAAGGCTGAAACTCTCTTAAAATGATAGCATGAGTCACACATATTGCAAATGTGACAGCACTCTGGGGCTTTTCCTCAGCATCGGATTCAGGGCAGTTGTTACTTTTTGTCAACTGAAGCCGGCAGTTCTGGCTTCTAGCTTAGTTTACAATTAATTATTTATCTAGCTTGGATCCAGAGTTACTGAGGCTATATTCTTATTCTGGTCCAACGGCATAAACTCATAAGAGCAGCAAGCACAGTGTATAAAATGGTCCGCATGCTCCAGATGGCTCTTGGGAGATTCACTGCAAATAGCACAGTTGGTTTTCGTTGCCAGGTGCTGAATTTTAAACTGCCTGGTGCCAGAAGAATAAGGCTACACAATTTGGTCTTGAGAAAGTATTTCTTCTTTGCTCCTTAGATGCCAAATCCATCAGTGAGTTATAGAGAGTTACAGTCTACAAAGACAACAAAGGCAGTGGCCTTGGCTCACCTGTTGATTTCTCTTGGTTGAAGTCGCTCGTGGAGCCATTGCATTCTGTTCATGATCAGCCTGTGTACTCCTGAGGCTGGGAAGTCCACAGAAGTGGAATTATATTATTTCATTTTCATCCCAAAAGAAATGCTCAGGTTTCACATCCAGTCCTGGTATTGAGGTCTTGAACGAGGCTTTTCTCTCCCCATAAATGCAAAATATATTAGCAGTCCTATAACAGATATGGAACCTTTCTTACGTTTTCCACCACTAAAGAAAATACATAGGTTTTATGGGTAGGAAAATACTTTTTTTGAAGATGGATTTTCCCTTTGAATTTTTTTGTGCAAATTTCTTATTTTTAATGTCATGCCCAACATAGAATTAGCCAAGAATTTTTGAAGCAACATCTAACACTAGTCATATAAGCCAAGTATATTCCTGTGGGCTGCTAGTCCCAAGGGCTAGCATTGATGGTTCCAACTGAAGTGCTTAATTTCCCACTGGTCTAGAGGGTTAATAAAGTCAAACAAAGATGTCAGGAAGACACATTTCTTCTGAACTTCCTTCTTGGCTCGTAGATAGCCACTATTTCCCAAGGAATCACATCATCTGTGTCTTCCCTCAGAGAGATCTTTCTTCTGTGTCTGTTGTGTATTTCTCTCTGTCTCTTCTTACAAAGATACAAGTTCTACTAGATAGGACTTTGCCCTTATAACCTTGTTTAATCTTAACTTATTTATAAATGCTTTATCTGTAAATACTACTTCAGGGGAGGTTAGAGATTCAACATAAAAGTCCAGGAGGAATCACAATCATTCCATAGCACCAAGTCAATATTAATTATTTAAAAACTGATTTTAAAAAAGAATAAAGGTAAAGCTTAATGATATATTTCATCTATATTCTGCCCTATGGTGTTATCCCACCTATTTTGACTATGATTATTTCTGTTTCTATAAAATGCTTCAACATATCCATTGTATTTTTTTCATTCCGTTTGTCTCATTATTTTACTTTCTTGAAAATATGACAGTGTGGCTATATTCCTATTGAAATTATTTTTTTTTTGCATTTTCTAAACTGTTTGTTTTGGCTCACTTCTTATTCCCTGAGTATCAGCACTATCTACACTATTTTAATAATTTTATATTTCTGTGACTACATCTTAGTAATCCTATTTCTAAGAATCAAAGGCTAGAACTTTTTCTCCTGTTTTTTATTGGTTTGCTTGGGCACTACCATTGTTAACAAATATTATTTCATTCACAACTCTATAGCGACAGCTTCACATTCATCTATTATTTCTTCATGAATTCTAAAATTATACATGAACCTAAGTTTTTGACATCACATGTACAGCCTTCATACTCAGGAGCTGGAGATGAAGCTCAGTGATAATGTTTGTCCAGCATCTTCTCTGAGTAATCTGTAGCAGCATAATATAAAACAAATAACAGCAACAAAAAAAGTCCCACCACCACCAAAACAAGAACAAACCCAGAACTCTTCTCATCTTTTCACTGGAGAGCAGATGTACATATATATACATACACACACACACACATACACACACACACACATTTATATGTGTGTGTGTATATATATATATATATATATATATATATATATATATATATATCCCATTAGTCAATTCTTTCATCTTTCTCTTATTTTTCTGTAAGTCATACTATTTATGCTTTTTTAAAATAAATGTCATAGTTCATCACATTCTGTTCTCTATTTGCCTCATTTTTGCCTCACACCGGGCCTCCCTCATTACTCATTTGAAACATTAGTAATTCTTTTGGCACTCTCTTCAAGCCTGTCTATCCAATCCATCTTCCACATGCCAGTGAGACTGATCTTCCTAAGAGAGTTATTTGAAACCATGCATCCCATTTCCAATCTTAATGACTGCCACAAATTTCTAACCAGGGTATGCTTACAGAGCATCAGACAAGTACCAACAAGATCACAGGATCTATTCCTGTAAGTTTAGATATTCGTCTCGTGTTTCTCTGCATTTTTTTCTTGTATGTGCTTGTGTGTGCACACACACATGCTTATGTTTTTATGTGAATGCATGTATGTGTTCTTTTTTGTGTATTTGTTTATGCGTGCATTTTCTTTCTTCCGTGTTTGTGCATATGTGTGTGTGTATGAGTTGTGTGTCTTCCTCAACCATTTTCTGCCTTATTTTTTGAGACAGCATCTCTCATTGAATCTGAAATTTTTCAGTTTTTGGAGACTGGCAAGCCAGCGATCAGCCTTCTTCCTTTCCCCAGTGCTGAGATTAAAGTCCTGCAATGTCACGCCTGGCTTTTCATATGTGTTCTGGAAGCAGACTGAGTTTCTCGAGCTTTCTCAGCAAGTATTTTATTGACTGAGCCATCTCCTCAGCTCCCTTTGCATTTTATGGTAGGAAAGCTTTTCATATTTCGGGAATGGTTGGCACGATAAAATGTGGAATATATCCAGGTTTGCACAGATACTTCCTGTTACTTTAGCTATCTGAACAGCCTATACTCCTTTGAATATGGTCCTAACTTAAAGTTCCATTCTGCTCTGCATATCCTGCCAGTCAATTCCTATCCAAAGGAGTCAAATTCTGCCTCACAAATATTGTTCAATTTCCTTTGAGTAAAACTCATGAATAATATTAAAGTTGCAATACAAAAAGGGAAAAAAGATTTGAGATATTAGTGATCAAATAATAACAATATACATAGCAGGTATGTGTGTGCTTGTGTATGTATATGTATGCACGTGTGTGTGTGTGTGTGTGTGTGTGTGTGTGTGTGTGTGTATGTAGACAATATTATGTGTGAAGTTTGATTTTAGATCACCAGGGGAGATTGGCAACCTTTTGCTTTTATCCATATCTACCAGTTGGAAATGACTAAATTTTTTGTAAAGAAAGTAAATGAATGTGAAGATCCAAATTAACTTCCATTATTGTACAGTACAAGTTGGGAACTTTGTGTGTGTTTAATTTGTTAGAAAGGCAGAAACTACTGAAGGTTGTAAGCTTCCCATTATCTAATTGGTTTAGCATATACTTTTAATTTAAATGATTGTCTTAGAGGAAGTTAGTTTTAACTATTGTTTTATTAAATTGCTTTTACAATTTTAATTAGCATATATCAATTATATGATTTTTGTAACTTTATTTTATTTTTGAGATTATAATATGATTACATCATTTCTCCCTTCCTTTTCCTCCCTTTGAACCTTCCTATGTACATAGACATACATAGACATCATCCTGGTGATGTAGTGGTTGAAAATTATTTACCAATATCCATGATTTCACTAGTCCTGATTTGTTAGCTGGGTTTCCAGTAACAGGCATGCATTCTTTCTTGTCAAGTGGGTCTTAAGTCCAATTAGAGAGCTTTTGCTTAATGCCATGGTATTAATGCTAGTACTCTACCCTTAAGGTATGTCTTGCCATGCTGGTCACTGGTGTAGTTTATAGGTGTCTTAGCTGGGTATTTTGCCTCCCTTATTTGGAAGTTTGTACATCACCTTTTGTTAACATGAAAGGTAGTCCTCATGGAGTAGATATTCAGGCCAGTTCCAGTTCAGGGTTCTTGTGCCCTAGTTTTCCATTGCAAGGAATCATCAGCAATAGAGACCTACCTTCCATCTCCAGGGAGCAACCAAGGGCATGGGCAATAGGCTGTATATTTTGGAACTCTCTGAGACAATACTGGCAAACAACTCAAAAGACAGCTTTTCAAGACTGATATTAGGTTTTTTTCTTTGTTTGCTTTGTTTTTTCCTTAGCTGGTCTTTGCATCTTGGAGACCAGATGAGAAAGTTCATTAAAACAATGTATGTATATTTATAGAAAGAATTACTGCTCTTACAGAATATTTAGGAAGATAGTTAGCAGTAGTATTCCTTACAACCTTTTTAGATATCCTTATAATCATTTTACCTTCCTCCCTCTTTCTTTTGTATTACTTCCCTTTCTCTACCTAAAGAGCCACCTCTGTTTTCATGATCAGATGACTTTTACCCCACCATTCTCCTCTTCATTGCTTCTCAGTCTCCATATTTTTACGTTGGTCCATTTTACTTTCCTAGTTTATGTAGTTGCTCCCAGCTGTATAATTCTTAGATTTGGAGCTAGAAGCCTCCAGTGAGAGAAAACAGGCAACATTTATCTTTCTGGATCATGGTTACTTCGCTCAGTAAGATCTAGTTTGAACTCTTATAATCATATGGTGAGCCTTTCTGACTGTGTATAGAAATCTGAACTCTATAAATTGACATCTATGGGATTCTATTGATTCTATAATTGTGTCTACTATCACTGCTATCAATAATATTTAATGGTGAGCCATTATATGAACAATACGTTTTTTTATAAATTTGATGAACTTATTGACAGATGATTATTATGCAACTCAGTGTAGGAGAAAGTTTTTATATTTATGTTTGCCTTGGGTGTTAGCATTTATATTTTTCTAGGACAGTGGTTCTCAACTTTCCTAATGCTGAGACCCTTTAATACATTTCCTCATGTTGTTGTGACCCCCAATAATAAAATTATTTCTGTTGCTACTTCATAACTATGATTTTACTACTGTTATGAGTTGTAATATAAGTATCCAATATCAATATGGTCTTAGGCAACCGCTGTGAAAGGGTCGTTTGCCCCCCAAAAGGATCATGACACACAGGTGGAGAACTGTAGTTCTAGGATAATTCAATTATAATAATGGTGGGCATTTTGGATGGTTTTACTTTTTTTGTTTTCTGGTGTCCTTGCTTGATTATTTCTGTCTTTAACTGTGTGTGAGGACAGTGGGAAATAGATAAATTATTTACACTTTTCTCCAACCCTTAGAGTTTCAAAGTTCCAGTACAGGAATATCTTTGCTGTTCTCCTCAGGGCAAAGTCTGTCTCCTTTCTCTGCTGCTATCCTAGGACATAACAGGATGAGGATGGAGTCAGTGGAATTACAACTAAAGGTGAGTGTAGTTATTTGTCTCATGGTGGAACTCTGAAATTTTCCCCTTTAAAGTTGACATGTCCGTATGCATTGCTATTGTTCTTGTCTCAGATAGCAAGCTAGAGGAGATAATGTTTAACAGAAACTTTCCTGGGTTTTGCATCTTACAATCTTCCTGTTTCTTCCTCTGCAAAGTTTCCTCCACCATAAGTGTAGGGGTTGGGGCTGTCCTCCTCAGAACTTATTGATCTCTGAATCTTGTCCAATCATGGCTTTCTGTGATGGTCTCAATTTGCTGTAAAAAGTCAGTACTTAAACTTACCTGTGGGTATAAAGATAACATTTAGAATGTAGTAAGGAATTGTACTGGCCTAGCAAAGAAGTAGTAGTAGACTCTTCTCAAAGTTCCATGACTTCACTAACTTCAAGAAGCTGGGTAGGTTTTTCAGTTTCAGGCAGGATTTCCTCCTGTTGAGTGGGCCTGAAGTTCAATTAGACAATGACTGATTGACTCTGTCATGTAAGTTTCACCTATTTGCACTTTCATGTATATTTTGCCATGCTGACAATTCTGTATTATAGGTAGGACTTGGTAGGACTCCCACAGAAGCTGGCATAGAGTTTGGAACTGTGGAAGCGTAGATTGTGGCAAGGAAGATTTCAAGTCAGGTCCAATTCAAATCATCCAAGTCCTGTGTTCTAAGTGTACAATGTCAACAAAATAGGGGTCTAGTGTTAATATCTGAGGCAACCAAGGTCTACATCTATATTTTAAATTATTTTGAAGGTCTCTTGGACTATCCTGACCAAACATTTGAAAGGAGGTTTCTCATGCCTAGTATTGGAGATTTTGTTAGGCTGTGTTCTTGAGGGGTGCACTCAAGGTGGCTCAACTTTAATATGTATGTATATGTGTGCGTGTGTGTGTGTGTGTGTGTGTGTGTGTGTGTGTATATATATATATATATATATATATATATATATATATGCATCTTCCTAGAATGAACCCACTTATTAGTTGTCCAATGCAGAGAAGTCATCCTAGAAAACACACACACACACACACACACACATATATATCACCAACCAAAACAGATTCAGCAGGTTATATTTAGATGTATTTGTACATACACTACACATACATATTCTCACACACACACACACACACACACACACACACACACACATCCAACAATATTAATTAAACACAAAGGACTATCAGCTTAAGAGTGGGAGTACTGGAAGGATTCGAGGGAGGAGTTAGCTGGGAGGGACTTGAGGGAGGAAAAAGATGTAATTCCATTTCAGTTTAAAACATTTAAAAATGAATAAAGGTAAGGGTAGTACTTCCAAAGATGTTTGTTTTTTTCCCTGTGTTTTTGGATGTTGAATAATGCCTAATTAGATGCTGATAGGCAAGTGAAATGGTTAGAATTAATTTCAATTAAAAGACAATTACTTTCAGTCATAAATATAACAGAACGTTAGATTGTTTTAGTGCTTTCTATTAGGGCTTAGATGTATGGGGCTCAGTTATCCCTTTTGCAACACTATGCTGCTATCCATTTTTCTTGAATACATCAACCTGTTAGAGGCAAAATGTGTTTTAGAAACATGTTCATTCTCCAGCCTTTGACAAGCTGTCTACCAAATGACATTCTTGAAACAATAAATGGGCTTTGTTTGACATGTTTATTTGTGTACTATTTAATATACCTTGCACTGAAAGGAGACAAATAATAACCTGGATTGGTGCCAGATTACTCTATGCAGATGAGAAGATAAATCCAGGTTCCTTAACACAAAATCACTCTGAAATGCTCACTAGTGAATGAAGATGAAAGTTTTTTCTCTATGGCTTTCCTTGGTAGGAAGTGACTTTTTATGAAATGTACTTTCTTATATATTCTCTCTTTGAATTCAATGGAATAACTATATGAGCAATACATATGATTGAATTCAGAAAAGATTTTTCACCTTCACAATTTTGTAATGAGTAAATTTATCAGAGTATATGGAGTATTATTTGTTATAGTTTTATATATTCTACTTTTGAAAGCGATGTTCTAGGTTTTCAATCTTTTAGAACTCGCTCATTATCTCAGGTTAAAAATCAAATCCAAAGTTTGAAAATTTATATTCTTGATTATTTAATATACTTTCCATAAAAACTTTTGTATAAAGAAGATATCACTTCTATAACTAAAAAAATAACGGGTATTGGATATTTTATTTCACTGGCTGTGATGAAATGCCTTGACAAAACAGCTTAGGAGGAAAAGAGTTTCACAGGCATAGGATTCTAGGTTCCAAGCCCAACACTGTGAAAGTGTTAAGCCTCAAACCTGAGGCCACATAACATCTAAGGCCAGAGAGCTCTCAGCTGCTTTTCTTTAATTTTACACAGCCGGTGGTCTGAATCCAGGGAGTGTTACTATACACTTTGAGCCTGGTGAGTCTGTTCTCATCATCTAAGGTGAATAAGTCAATCACCCATAGACAAGCCCATAGGACAACAGGATCTAGTCGATTACTCTCCAGACAAGCTTCCTAAATGATTCTAAGTTGTGTCAAGTTGACAATGAAAATCAACAATCAAAATACAAAAAATTACCAGAACTTCAGAACTGATGGAGGTGCTTTACATTTTTTTACATGTGTTTGAGAGATGTTTTAGAATTGCCTTCCTAATGGTCTAAGAATAACACTTTAAAATGTTTCATCAGGGATATGCACCAAATATCTGCCTGTCCCAAGATTTAATTTTGGTGAACACATAAAAGATGTGGGGATTAACAGTATAAACAACATCTGAGAAGCTCACCACCTGAATTTTCCTGTACTCAAATTCTGTATTAAAAAAAATATTAAACAGATGATCCAAATTGGAAGAGGGATGACCAGGAAGATAAATAATGATGTGATATTTCTGCTACTGTAATCATTCTGTTATCTCAACACAATGCCCTATTCAAAAAGTAGTATCATTAGTATTTCAAAGGGCTCATACACCATTTATATTCCTTGAGATATGTGAATCAAGCCAGAATAAGCCAGAATCAGAAGAGTTCATTCAGAAACAGTCAGCTGGCTCAGAAGTTCAGTTTGAACTTCTTGGAGAAGAGTTTGAGCTAGAACAAGAGGAAGTTGAATCAGAAGAGTCAGAGTTCAGGAGGAGCTAGTCAGAGTGGCTCAGTCAGTAGAAATTCTCTATGATAGATTAGATTGTATGGGGGGGGCTTAAAAGTTCTAGATTGTATTGAGGCTGAGACTGACACCTTTCAGTTCTAGACTTAAGACTAGATTTTAAAGAGGCTGAAACACTCCACATTGTGCTCCCAGGTAAGAACCTGTGATTTAATTAAGCCAAAGAACAAATGGCTTAGCCCAGAATACATGGCTACAGTTCACACGTATTTGTGGTCTCCTTCACTTAATTCCTGAGGAATTTATCTGAAATCTTATCTTATTCAAATCTCTAATCATGAAATTGCTTGCAGCTGTGTATCAGGAAACATGGATTAATCAGATAATTACATCAATTTGTGCCAGTTTTTTTTTTTTAATCAGTATACATGTACTAATTCGGGCACACGACACACACGTTTGTGTACAAAGGCAGAAATTAGAGGCCATTAGTATATACATACATATAATCTGAAACATTACAGGATATCTACACATCTACACTGTAGGGGAGCTTTTAGGTTGTTACGTAGGCTTTTAAGTTCATGGTTATGTAGAATGAGAATGCTTTTGAATAATAGTTTTCACAATATATCTCCATTTCTGCTGATATAAAGAACCCCCCACACATGTGCATATACATACAAGATCTATCTTAATGGCAATAAAAGTAATATCAGCTGCCGTTTTTTATTTTGCAGCTTTCATCAATCAAAATTTTGCTTGTGCGTTGCTGACAAGTGAAAATCCCAAGCTATGAAAATCAAAACTGTGAAGTAAATCGGGAAGAAATTCAGAAAAATGTCTTACTTCCTAATAGCCTGGGTTTGTATGTACAATGTCAAATGTGAGATTCTAGAACAGTGATTCTCGATCTATGGGTTGTGACCCCTTTAAGCGCAGATGATATTTTCATGGGGGATCACTGCAGGTCATCTGCATATTTACATTACTATTCATAACAGTAGCAAAATTGCAGTTATGAAGTAGAAACAAGAATAGTTTTATAATTGCGGTCACCACAACAATAACTAAAGGATCACAACATTAGGAAGATTCAGAAGCAGATCTCTAGAAGGAGCTAAAAGCTAAAAACTAAAAACATCTTGTGTACGCAGTGCTGCCACTCTGCCTAGCTTTGGCTGTATGATAGTCTTTTGTGACTATAAAAGTTGATAGTAGGACAGAACTTTATTCACATATTGGAATGTATTTAAATATACATTTAAGATACATTGAGCTCAATATATCTCTCTTAGTCATATTTACATTTTAAATTACTACCAGTACTTTTATTTCATAATTTTCTGTATAGGTCACTCAATCAGACTAGAATTAGTTTGAAAACATGTAATGTATATGTCCCCTTTCAGACTTTAGTTCTGCAAGATGTTAGTGACACAGGATGACTATTTGTAAATTCCTCTAATCCCTCTGTGTCACACACATTGTATGTACTACAGAGATGACTCAGACAAGTTGTTTATTCATTTCATTCAAAAATTTTCTTTCTTAACAATTTTCTTTCACTTTCAATAGAAAATAGAATATGATACCAGAGACTGCATTTTCAGGGTACACTGTTGCTTCTCTAGGTTGACATGAGATTATGGTAGCTGGTGGAACACAAAGATAGTCTATTTCATCTGATAGCTTTAAAAGGAATGTTAAGTTACAAAATGCTTCCAATACTATATTTTTATGTCAAGTCTGTTTCATCCCTCCAATTATTGCAATCATACAAAATGTTTTTCAAATTCTTTGCTTTTGAAGTACATAGAAGTTCATACGAATTCTTGTCATTTTTGTATGACCCCCCCCAAATAACCTAGTTTCAAGTTTCCAAAGGGTAGTTATAAATAAGGAATAAAAAAGGGAATTTTTTCATGCTATGGGAAATATGCTCAAAGTATCCTTTTTAGTTTTGTAGAACATAAAAATCAACGCTTGATTATATTTTTGCCAGCAATGTGTTCTTGCAACTTTTAGGTATGTAGAATTTCTCCTAGTTTTGTTTTGGTTTTGGTTGTAGCCACTAAATTTTAAGAAAGAGTATACTGTTTGATAGGCAAATTTCTAAAGAAGCTATGGTTTACAATTACGATTTGTTTTCATACAAAGTAAGACTGAAACATACTACCCTCTCAGAACAATGGACAAACAGGAGAATGAGACACATTCAAATGCTTGCTGATGCAACTCACAATAATTCTCTAGGTGACTGTGTCATAAATCAACTAATATTTTACATGAAAATGTACATTTATCTAACATACCCAGAAACAATTTATAGTGCCAACAAGACTTCAGAAGAAACTTAAGTCAAGCAATTTTGCAAGTTTGAAATATATATACAGGGCAAGGCATTATTTTCGTTCTTCTCACAGTCATGTATTTTACCTCACCAAGTGAGACTGTGGGCAAAATACAAAAAGAAAAATATCCCAGCATGGGGCTTCTAAATAAGAACTGGTATAGTCCTCTGCATCTATGTTATGGCTATTAGCTTGGTGTTTTTATGGGACTCCTAACAGTGGTAGTGGATATGTCTCTGACTCTTTTTGCTTGCTTTTGAGACTCTTTTCCTCCTATTGGATTGTCTTGTCCCACCTTGACAAGAGGGCTTTTTCCTTGTTTTATTGTATCTTGGTTTGTTGTGTTTGATTGTTGTCTCTTAGAGGCCTGTTCTTTACTGAGTGGAAATGGAGGGGGAGTCAATCTGGGGAAAGAGAAAGTTGGCAGAATCAGGGAGGAGTAGAGGGAGGGAATTGGTGGTTGGGATATAGTGTATGAAAGAAAAATCCATTTTATATAAAAAATGCAAAAAAGAATTGGTGTGGAAATAATAGTTACTCATTTGAAAAATACAAAATGTGCAACTATCTAAATTTAATGACCAAATGCTCTTATTGTTTGAAGTTAAGTATTAAGTCAGGAAATGACATAGTCTCTCCTCCTTAGACATAACAGTATTCTAGTTTTAGCTTTTGTCGTGTAATAATCCAAGAATGTATGATTCTATTTCCATTTCCACTGGAGGGTCTCCATCTCACATCAAAGGCTTCAGGTTTGGTTAGAAGACATTAACATCATCTCTGGAAGGTAGTACCTCTGTGGAGATAAGCGAATTGACATTTTTGCTCATCTGCATTACTGACTCAATACTTTTGAGAAATTCGATGCATAGTTCACTGAAAATAGTCAGGGGCTGTAAAGTGTCATTTTCCTGACACTGCTTCCTCAAGCAGCATTTTTAATAATTCACAAAGTCCAGAAGTAGCAAATGATGCCTTATTAATGTGCGCCAAATGACAGTGGGTATTTAATCCAGGTTTTATGAATTAGATATTTTAAATGAAAAAATAATTTTATTTACATATTTTATTGTGCTATACAGAACAGGAATAATAATACATGCAAACAGATGACATGTGACAGAGAGTGAGGGAGTTCCTACTTAGAAACAGACATTTCATCCTCCTTTAGAAACTATAACCCTGGCAGGAACAAGTGCTACATGTTTGAACATTCTGGTTCCAAGGGACAACCACACACATAACGATCCCATATAAATCTGTACTAATCACCAGGGAATTGTTCTTGCAAACAAAAATTCATGAGAGTAGGACTTTCATACTTTAAGCTTACTAAGTGATTGGAAATGATTAAAGAAACAAAATAAATAATCAGGTTAAGAGCACTTTTTTTAAAAGTAGAATTTCAAGATTTAAAATGTCTTAAATGTCAATGACATATCAGTAGGCTTAAACAATTGGAGTATAAATGTGAGCATATTGATGGAGATAAATACCAGTAAGGGAAGGATTCAGGGAATATGAGGGAGATTTGAAAAATGAGGGAGTAAAATCAGGGTCCTTTTCTGTTTTATTAAAATTTGCAGAAGTGAGGAATTGAGACAATGGGGAACATGCAATAGTTGAAAATGATTGATTGAATATTCTCTGGAATTAAAAAGTTGAGTGCTTCTTCTAAAAAACTTTATACTGAAAAACAATATCACTAAAAGCAAATTCCCACTCAGGCTCACTGTGGTACGGAGGACAAGCATCGGAAGCAAAATGACACTTCAGATTGCTTGCAAAGGAACAGGGTGGGGTGTTTTTCTTAGTATTGGTAAATGTCAGATAGCACTGCAAAAACTATGAGGAAAAACAAACAAAACAAATCCAGGCATACAAGACTGACTTTAGTGTACACAAAGGTTTACTCAAAATTCCCTCCAAAAGATATTTTGGCAATAAAGGAAATGAGAGAAAATAACGTACAGAATTAGATAGGAGGTGATTGTGCCAAAGGGAACTGGCTGAAATGTCATGATATTTTGTTGTCCGATTGCTGACACAAATAAAAAAAGCATATTGATAACTTTAATAAAAAATTTAAAAATTCATCATTAAATATTAGATTTTAAAAGCATCAATGATGGGAGAGGCATGATAATTTCACACCAGAAAAGAAACAGTATGGGATATAAGGGGAAATGGTCCATCTGACAGTATACAGAAAAAGGAGGAAATTACAAACCAAATGAAAATATGGCAAGTTAGATACCGAAAAACAAAATTATAGAAACAAATTCACAGTGTCAATAGGAGTATGCCCGGAATAATTCTGATTGGTAAAATAAAACATATAAGGAAGAAGTCACAGAGCTGAGTGGGTGGGGAAAGAAAGAATTGTGGGAGAAGGGGTGAATATGATCCAAATGCATTGAAAAATATCCTCTAAGAACTTATAAAAACTTGTCAAAAATAAAGACTAAACACTTAGAAAAATGCTCCTACGTATACAAACTAATCTACAATAGCAATCACAGTAATTAAAACGATTTTCTGTTTTTAAGAAATAAGCTTTGAGTCTGAATAACAATCCAGTTTTGCAAAAAGAGTGACAAACCTAATGTCAATTGATAAGAGACAAATGCAGAAAATTGTATCACAGTTGCATTATGAGATACTATATAGTTTGTTCACTGAACAAAATAAATTAATATAGAGAGGAACACCTGGTGACCATGGAAACATTTCAGAGAAAAAATTGAAACATTAACATGGCATACATCACTGACTGCCTCAGCCAATAAAATTTCAGGTCTTCTTATATGTCCTGCATGGCTCACTTCTCAGGAACTCTGGCTTGTTCTATTTCCACATTTTTTCTCTTGCCTGCCCTCTTCTTCTCAATTATTCTGATACACTTAAGACTGACCTTTATCAAATATATCTTTACATCTGGGCCTTTCTTGTCTGAAATCTTCTTCCTCAGATGTTTTGTTTCTTTATGGTGTTGAGATCTCTGCTATAACCAAGTCCAAGGGTCAGAGATTATTGCGGAAGAGGGTGCATAAAAATTGTTAACACCAGAGGATCAGTGAGTTTGCTATGAGACGGTACAAGTGTCAGAAGCTAACCTGTAAGGTCTCAGCACCATGAGCGCCCAAACATAAGCTGACCAAGGCCAACAGACATGCTAATATGTACAGGGAGACAGCTCATGAGACTTCAACTCTATACTAAGATCTACAAAGCAACTGAGGAATACTGGGGGTAGGAGAAATGACCTTCCCCAGGAGAGAAAGAACACCAATCAGTTAATCAGTATAGATGATATGACATGAAAACATGCATATAAATCACATTATATAGACTGAGATGGTTGTGCTTATGTTTTCAGGAATATATGTGTATACATATATTAATGTAGCAAAAATTATTGAAAAAAGACAACAGAAATTTGAAAAAGAGCAAGGAGGGTATGTGGGAAGGGTTTAGAGGGAAGAAAGGGAATGCAGAAACTATATATTAAAAGAAATAACTTTTACAAATCACCTCCTTAAAACAATTCTAACTACATTCAAACGTAGAGTCTTCTAGATTGCCGTTGTCTTCATCTGTAAAACTTCCAAATCTAACAGGTCAGGAAATATTTATTTTCTGTGTCAGTGTTGTTGCTAAGAAATGGTTATAGCTATTTTTAAAGAAATGGAAGTTTTTAAATTCTCCAAATTCTAAATAAATAAATACAGAAGTAACATCATCAGTGAATAGAGGCAATATAGGAAGCTCACACATGTTAATGGTCCAATTGCATGTAGACCGCTATTGGTTGACCTCATTTCTTCTATTACCACTTGCTTCAGAAATGTCAATGGAAATTTACTCTCACTGGTGCAAAGTGCATCTCAGTCAGAACGAACATGACTGTGATAATGGTGTCTTTATCACATTTACTGGGCTGATTGAGACACTGCATTATTGGACATTAATGGACCCCAGCAAACATACTTGTTTAATGTATTATAATACTGGTCATTGTGTTTGGTACTGTTCACTGGTGGTGGAGTTAATGAATACTCTGGAAAATTGTCTTATATTGCAGTGCTTTGTTATAGTAAATTTTAACAATAGTTATTGCATGATTCAACATCAAATGGTGCATTTTTGATGGTGCCATTATTTAATAGGATTAATCTATATTTTTAAATTTTGAACAGAAAAAATTTAGTAGTTTATTAATGGCATGAGATAAAATGTTAATATTGTAAATATATATATATATATATATATATATATATATATATATATATATATATAGCTTAATTTTTGAGATTATAATATAGTTAAAATATTTCTCCCTTCCTTATATGTAAATAGATATGCAAATACATATATTCCTAAATATAACCTGTTTAGAATGCATAATATTACTCATATGTATGTTTTCAGGCATGACCATTTGATATTGGATAACCAGTTGGTGTACTTTTCCTTGGAGAAGATAGTTACTCCACTCTCAGCATTCCCTACTACCGTGTGGATTTCAGTGTAGTGTTGAGGTTTTGTGGTGTGTTTTAAAGTGCCATTTTTCAAGTGAAGAAAAGGCAATAGCAGGACTGTTCATTGGAGTCTTGTGAATTTTGTTGATTATTTTTCCTCTTGAGTACACTGTTTGAAATATGTTTCTCAAAATGTGTTGAATCTCTACTCTATGTACATTGCTCTCTTAGAATAAACCTATTACAATATTTCACAACTTATAAACCTATATACAATATATGAATATATATATATACACACACACATATACACTACTATAACAACACATACAAATGTGTGTGTGTGTGTGTGTGTGTATGTGTATAAATGCCTGTGCATGACAAGTCCTACAGAAGAAGGCAGGTCCAGCGATACAAAACCAATATAATTATTATCATGTGGGGATACATGAGTAAAAGCAAAGAGCTTATAATTGGAAGAATATGGAGTTTTCCTAATGGAAGTAGGAAAACCAGCCCAGTGACGTTAAATGCTTAGGATTGATGTGGCCCTATGGGTGTTTGGGAACAGACAATCACAGTAAAGAAAATAGTCTAAGATCCTGTTCTAGTAACTTGATTAGTGGTAGATCTTGATGAGAACAAGCAATGTAGTTTTGAACAGTAAGTAAGTATGAATAGGTACATCATGATAATCAAGAACAGAAAAATGCATCAAAACTTACCACTTTCTTCAGGTCTAAAGCTTAATATTTATACTTAAGTCTTTTTTTCAGAATAAAACTGTTGCCTAAGGTATTCACTCTGGAATCAGATGAATAACTGAGTTTGCACATGATACAGAGATTTTCTGAGTTTGTGAGCTGAGCTTCTGCAGAATATAGCACTCTCCTACTAAAAGATTACGGTTTATCATAATACATGGATCAATCAATGCGATGCCTTCATCCATTACTTCATTCATTTTTTATTTATCTAGCTGTAGACTTCTTCAGGAAATAAATGGAGCAACTTATCAAGATTAAGGGAAATCAGCAAGGATTTATTATATCACCCATTCTTTGCAGTCAGAGTGCATCATATGCTGGGCAGAGGAGTTGGGATTGATAAGCTTTGTTCTCATCCCTTCGCACAGATCCAAGACTGCCATATAAACAAGTAGGTGAAGAATTGGGTGAAAAATGCTTTGAAAACAGGTGTACACAATGCAGAAGAAGTCTAGTGGGATAAGAGGCAAGTATTTTTGTAGACTCAAGAAAAGGTTTCCAAATGATGATATAATTGCAGTTCATTTAGGGTAAGTCAACACAGTGAAGGCAAAGAAATATAATAAATACCTGAGGAATCCTGTAAAAATGAAATTTAGGCAACAGAACAATAAATTTTACAAAATAACCAAATCAACTAAGTTGTATAATTTAAGTATGTTTTATGTAAATATTCTAGTCATTTTTAAAATCTCCAATTTACTGTGTCATTTTACTTCTTATAATATCATGAGGATGTGTACTAGAAACATTGCTATACTCGTAGGAGACTGATAATGAATAACTCCATAAGAAAATTTTTTTTAATAATTAGAGCTCATCTAAGCACTTCTCTTTCTCCTGAATACTGATTACTTTTCAAATGCACGAATGTTTAGAACTAATTAATGAATTTTCTTTACTTTTCACAATATTTTTCTCTGTGCCCAGCACAGAAATGACAGGTAATTATTGTAACAATATTTAATTAAAGACAACTTAGGTAAGCATAATTTTGCAACCATTGTCATCAATTTTATGTATAACTTCACTCAGGCCAAGATACCTGTTACATACACTGTCTCCTTCAGAGAACCGGGAACCTGAATTGTGATATTGTCACTGAGCATAGAGGAGAAGGAGATAATTCTTTAAAAAAAAAAGTGTTTTGTCATCACCTGTCCTCAGATTGGCCTTGAGTTTATGGACTTATCATATCCAACATCGTAATAACCATGGGAAAGGAAAAGTGAAAAGGAGTCAATGATAACTCTTATTCTGTAGTTTATGGAGATGAAGGTACAGTTAATGAGAAAATGTTAGTAAAACATTTTAAGTTCTTTGTAGAAAGACACTATATAAATACCAGGCAATATTATTAGTCATTTTAATGGGTTGGAGATAGAGTTTTACTGCTTGAGAAAGATACCCTGCTTGAGTTATTCTGCCTGTACACTGTTGTATTTCCTTTGCTTTATAGTTAAACACCAGTGTGCACCAGTGTGTTATGCTTCCTTCTATTATCTCTGAAGATTAGGGATGCAGCCATCTCAACCTACAACTCTGCACTTACAGTTCCAGAGGGAGAGTTTGATATTAAAGGGCTTTCGAATTCATGGCTATGGGTGATGTGTCGAGATGTTTTATTTATTATTGCTATGCACAAAAAGATAATCCCTATACAAAGAAAATTCTGAATGAGACACTATAACCTTTCAGTCAGGTCAGTAGCTGCAGATATTTCTAGGGCAAATATTCCTGTTATAATAATTCTGGGGCAACACTCCCCTTACTATATTAAGCAATAAGAGGGCAAACAAATCAGTGCAGGTTCAACCAAAGAGCAAAGCTTGGGAGGATGACAGTCTGCTGTTCATTTCCCAGGACTGTAAAGAGTTATGATGGAGCCCTATATAGTGAGGCAGTGCTATTTATTGGGCACCTAGATGTTTCCAGTCTCTTTGAAAAACATGAAAATTTTAGGGTTCAGTTTGTGTGATATATGTCTGTGGTGGTACATTTTTTATTTTGTCTAGCAAATGCATGTGTATGAGCAGAATTGCTAGAGAATAAAGTGGATTCTTTTTAATGTTGTTGATGTTCTCTCTCTCTCTCTCTCTCTCTCTCTCTCTCTGTATAGGTATGTGCACATGAGTGCAAGTGCCTGTAGTAGTTGCATATTGCTGTGTTGCTCACCAAGGACAACACGGAGGCATTCTCATATGTATAATCTCTACCTTCAGCAGAGGGAACCACTATCTTGTCCAGCATGATAATGGACAGTGGAACCTTGAGTGTCTGAGCTCAGGTGTTTTTATTGATCCAGAAATCCTCAGGTATTCTACTGACAGCATATGCAGATCATTAACAATGGAACATCCCCCACATAAATCCAACACCTGCAGACAATACAACACACCAAGACCTAGGCACCCTCTCACCAAACCTTGCACAAAACAATTACTTTATACATAACTAAAAATTAACTTCCACAACAGGTACCCACTAAGGCCAATTGCCTCAGAATCTCCTGGAGGTGTTGTTATAGTTGTTGTGAGCTGTACACAATGGATGCTGGAATCTGAATCCTTGTCTATTGCAACAGTGATACAGGATCTTGACCACTGAATCATCTCTCCAACCCTGAAAATAATGTTTTGGAACAAAAACAACCTCTCACATTAAGAAGTCTTACCTTTGGACAATGTTTATTTGATTACTAGAAGCATAGTAGCTAAGACAAGAACTGGTTCCCTGTTACATGACTCTTAAGTTTCTCAGCATTGGACCAAATCCCTTCGTATTGAATATCTCTATCACTTGGCTCAGGTATTCCTTGTTTTGCTTTCTTTCTGTCTATATACTTCTGTCTTCCTTGAGAACGTCTAGCTCCCATGTTAACAGCCACCAGCATGGCCTTGGGTAGTTTTATTCATCTTGACTCAGGAGAAGGTTTCATTTCACTTTATCCTGTGGCTTATCCTAGACTACATCATCATACAAGCTGTTTGTCTTCTGAAACTATAAATCCTGATAATGTCATTCTGTTTCATGACTTTTCTTATCTCAGAGTCACATACTTTAAATGTTCTCACAAAATCCTGGCTCTGTTATGACTTCATTCACTTACATCTCACCTGTTCTTATTTTATTGTTCTTTTTGATTTGAGTACTTTTCCCATTGGCCTGACCTCTACAGTCAGATGTATTTCTATGTCTGTCTATTTTTCTGCCCTCTCCCTTCTTTCCTCCCTCCTTCTCCTATCACTCATTCTTTTTCCCCTTCTTCTCCTCTCCTTTCATCCATCCTACCCTCCCATTTTCCCTGTCCTTGTCTCTTTCTATTGGCATTTCTTGGTGTGTTTGATAGCTGAAGTCTCATTTCTTCTTCTTGTTAGAAAATATGATACAGCAGCGATGACAGCACTGTGACACCAAAGTTACCCTGAGTGTCAATACTTAGACTTTGTTCTTCTCATACTTCCAAATCATAGTTCCTTTGTGATTCCCAGATGTTTTTTGACACATACATCACTGAAATTTTAAAATATGAGCTTCCCTAGGTTCTCTTTCCTTAAATACAAAATTATATTCACTACTTAATACCCAGAGCTCTTGCTGGAGGAACCCAGAAAAACTGATCATAGCTACATGTATTTTTGAGGCTTTCTGTGGAGGCATGGTTAAGATGACTGAGAGGGGCGGGGGAGGAGACATGGTTGGGGCCAGAACTCCATAAGACTAAACATACAGGAATTTCTAAGGAAAAATATTGAAGTATTAGAGAGAAAAAGAAAGGAAGAAAGAAAGAGAAAGAATGAAAGAAGAAAAGGGATGGGAAGAAAAAGAAAGGGAAAGAATAAAGGAAGGATGGGAGGGCAGAAGGAAGGAAGGACCAGTATGACTCAAAAAGGTTATCAGCACTATTGAATATTATTTTTCTGTTACAAAGAAGATTTACACTCCCAAACACCCTCCTTTGATGTCTCACTCTGTCTGTTTTTGTTTGTTTATTTCCTCCTCTTTCTTGTTTTGGGGCCCGAATGAAATCATATGTCTGTTCATACCTCCTGTTTTCTCTACCAGAAAAATAACACTGAAGTAGATGCTAGTATTCCTTGTATTGTCTTCATTTTCAGTCTCCGGATAATATTCATTTAAACTTGCGTTTAATTTCTACTCACAACTTTGTTGTCTTACAAAGAAATCAATTTAAAAAGCTTTAGCAAAGGTATCTCTGAGATACCAAAATAAAGGCTTTGTTTTTCATCGTTGCACCCCACAAATAAATTGCAAGAATAACACTCAGCTTAGTTTTCAGAATTTCTCTCTGATTGTATTTGAGCTAAATATAATCTCTTGATTTCCTCACAAATACTCAAATATATATTTTGAATGTTATGAACCCAAATATCTTCCTGAAAAAATCTGTGTATTAAACCCTAATTTAATTTGGATATAGAGACTTTAAAGTGGTAATTAAAAGCTAATGTCTTAATATTGGGGTTCCAAAACAAAATTACTGGTGGTTTTATGAGAAGAGGAAGACACTATGGATATCAGCAGGCAGGCGACATGTCATATGAGAATGAAATAGAAAGGTAGCTCTCAAAAAGGAAGAAGAAATCATTTTGCTGGAAGATTTATCTTGGATTTCTACATTTCACGACTATAAGCCACATAACATAGAATTTTGCTATAATGCAACAATTAGCAGATTAATACTGAGTCTCTGTTTATTTTCTTCTTTGTGTTTTCATGGATACACCTCCTTTTTAACTTGTGAATATCTGATGTGTTTTTCCTATCAAGTTTAAATATGTTTACTTGTATGTCTCTACTTATGTTGACTAGCCTTCCATGAATGTAGATATCTCTTTGGTAATCACACGTTTCCTTCACTGACAGTATGGTATTCTTTTTAGCATAGGAAATTTCCTATGCTAAAATGAGATTGTACTTCCTAGGAATGGCAGAAACTACATCCATAATGTCTCACTAATGTGACAGGCTAAACATTAGTGAAACAAAGATAAAAACAGACATGCTCAAGTGGATATAGAACTCATCTCCATCAGGCCTCAACTCTACACAAAAAACCGCAGGTAACTAAAGAAGCTTAGAGTGGGAGAAAGAGTATTCCTCGGGGAAGAACACACAATCCAAAATGAAATGCTAAGCACTAGAAACATGCTGACAAGTAACATTATACAGACTGAGCAAGTTTTGTGTGTGTGTGTGTGTAAATATATATATATATTGTTTACAATAATCATTAATGGAAAAGGAGGCCATGAATTTGAAAGAGCAAAGGCACAGTTTGGAGGGAGGAAAGGGAAGGGAAAATATATGCTATCATATTATAATCTTAAAGTATAAAAGAAATGATAAAAAGTAAAATGTAACAAAACATAGATCATTTGAAATTGGAACAGAAAGGCAAAGAACTAAACTATTAAAATTTAAGAAAGGAAAGTACAGAATTGAAGAGCAAATCTGAGGGTACATGGTACAATTAGGAAAAGCTTGAGTTTCATTTTCAAATGATCTCAAATCTATATAGATAGAAATGCCTAGTTAAATTTCTATATTGGTATCTTATTTATTTATAATCTTGATAATTTCATTTATTTGTTGCTAGGGTTCAGCCCCAGCATGTCAGGGCTCTGAAGAGTTGGATATGGAGTCAGGGGTGGTAAAAAACACAAACATCTTATACACTTCTTATGGATGGGAGCAGACTTCTCTCTTTATTCAGGCTTCTTCCTTCATACAAACTTCTTCCTCCATTTCAGCTCTTTTTCTTCTCTCTTCCTTTCTATACAAACATTTTTCTTTTATTCATACTTTTTCTCTTTATACAAACCTTTTCTTTATTGTATTTTCCCTATAAACATACATACATGCCCCCAACTCTCTCTCTCTTCTTCTCTATCATGATGTTACCAAACTTCTTTTCTCTGTCTCCCTCTACATTTTCCCCATATATCTTATATACCCTTTGAACAAAACCCTTAAGCAGATTACCATGAAAATGCCCACACATGACTAAACATCTTTAGTATGTTCTGTTCCCACAGTTACATTGTACAACAAAACAGTGAATTTGCTATTACAGATTAACAGAGTTCATGGAAAACAAGTATTTTTCCTGGCAGGCTTCAGTTTGTGGTAACCAAGTCATAATTGATCATCCTGTTATTTTTTTTCTAGAAAAGTTAATCAAAGGATCACAAGTAAGAGAATTTTTATTTCTTTATCATATAAAAATGAAAATCTATCTGC
This sequence comes from Cricetomys ansorgei, assembly GCA_026225945.1. NCBI lineage: Eukaryota > Metazoa > Chordata > Mammalia > Rodentia > Nesomyidae > Cricetomys > Cricetomys ansorgei. Next base: position 46,311,398 of record JAMJFZ010000107.1, on the reverse strand, counting down.
TCTACTCTCTTTATATTCTTGAGGTGCCCACAAAAACCCATCAGCAAATCCATTTGTTCAAATTTGATCATGGTCAAGGAAGTTCATACTTAACAGTGGGCTTAGAAACTTATTTGTTGTCTATTAATCATAGACCTGTCTCTCATAGGCAAAACATCTGGGACCTAATAATAGAGCTTCCTTTGTTATTGTTTCCTGATCCCAGCAAGTCCTCAGGTACTAAGAATATGTTTTCTTTCCCCTCAATAACTTGCTCCATAGAAGCCATAAAAACACCCTGATCTAGTCTCTCTAAATGTACATATGTCTTAGTTTCTCCCAGAAGTTTCAATTGAATCTGAGTGGTATTGCTTGGGGGCAAACACTGTACTATATTTGTGTTGCCCAATGAGGAGGGACAGTGTCCAGATCTCTAACCAGAGGGGTTAGAGATCCCTATAGGACTTTCATACCACAAGAGAGACAGGGAGAACATGGTAGCAGCAAGCACAATAAGGCCTAGCAATGGCAAAAGACATTCAGGAAACAATTCACTCAGGATTTTGCCACATTGGGATTAAACATTGTCACTCTGCTAAATGGTGGGCTGCGCTCCTGAAGTTCCAATGCTGGCTGCAATTCCTCTGGCATGCCACCAGAAATTAGTTTTGGTGGCTTATCTTTAATGCCTCTAAGATGCTTGCTGCACATAATGATTCTCTTTTAATTAAAGATTTACCTTTTCCCCTTTGTGTTTCTATAATGGAGTTTTATTTCTATCACTTCTCTCATTTCATTGACTAGAAGATTTCCTGGAATGCTGAAAATTGATAGAAATGTATACACTTGCTGTAAGGATGTAGCAGGTTGTTTTCAACCATTGTTTCATAATGTCCATAGATAATTTGTACATGAAATTCATTGAGTTCTCCTAAATATTTTAAGATATCTTTGTGGTTTACGATAATTCTTACTTGTTCATAATGTATTAATCCCTATAGATTTTAATAGATCTGTTTATTTACATTTTAGTAAAGATCTTTTACTTCAGTGTTTTAGAATTTTGCTCCTATACTTTAAAATGGTTTTGTTGTCTCTGGTGTTATGGTACTTCAATCTTCTAAAATGAGTGGAGGAAGATCAACACTTCTATTTTTTCTGTAATAGTTTATGGGGAATTCATGTTATTTCTTCCATGAATATTTTAAAAGTTATCAAAGAAGCAATCTGTACTTGAAATTTACATCTGGAATATTTATTAGTTTGATAATTTAGTTTCTTAATCTCATATAGGTTTGTTTAGATTTTTCTATTTAGTCTTCAGTCATATGACAGTCTTCTAATCAATTGAAGTTAAAAATAAATTGGAAAAGGTGGTTTTCATAAATTTCTTTATTAAGTTTTAAACGTCTGTCAGATCTCTAATGAGTATTTCTCTTTACTTCTTTTTCTCAGTAATGTTTTTCTCCACTTGATGAATCAACTCGGAATTTATTAAGTGTATTGATTTTTTTAAAAAATAAGCTTTCTGTCTTAGTGATTTTTCTGTCATTTGTTTTCCATGCTTTTGATTCTTACTCTGAACTATTATTCTATTGAAGTAGTTTCACCCTTGTCCTTTTAAATTAACACAGGGGAAGTTAGATCACTGTTTGTAGACTTCTTTTAATGTTTCAATTAATGTAAAATACTATGTATACTTTTACTACTCAGGGTTCTCTTATAGAATATATAAATATATATGTTTTTATTACATGTATATATTATTGTATATGTATGTATATTATAGATTTTTATGTATATGTATATATTATATATATATTTTTGATTTTTAGTATATATATTTATATGGTTTTTATTAAAGTAAGTGACTCACAGGCACTGTGGTTCAGCTAGTCCAACAATAGCTGTCTACCAAGAATCCAAAAGTTGTTTGGCCCACAGGCCAGCTGGTCTTCAGTGTATGTTGGAATCCTGAGGAAAGAATAGGCTTGACATCCAGAATGAGGCCAAGCAGGCAGAGGGAAAGCTTCCTTTTTCCATATCCTTTACATAGGCTGCCAGCAAAGGTGTGGCCAGATTTAGAGTGAGTCTTCTGACCTCAAATTACCTAGATTTCAGGCAAGTCTTCCAATCATGATCACAAATGATTCAATCAAGAAAAATCCCTCACAAGTGTAGCTAGCTGCTTAGATTTTACTTAGTCCCAGATGTATTCAAGTTGACAATCAAGAATAGCCATCACAATACTTTTAAAAGTTTTCTTTAGCTTTTATTTTCTTCAGTTTTTTCCTATAGTTTTTTCTAATTCTCCTTTTAATTCTCAAGGGTTAATATTAAAATTTTAAAATATAGTTTCTGATTTTTTCTTCTTTCAGTTTGTCTTATTTATTTTTATTTATTTTATGGAACTACTATTGAACGGAAATAAATTTATAGCTGTGCCATCTTATTCTAAACATTTTGACCATTGTGAAATGTCTATGCTTCTCTCTATAAACATCTGATTATAAGCCTATCATATCTGTGTCTTTGAACCAATCTAACTTTTTGCCATTTATTTAAATGGTGTCGATTTATAAACACAGTTCTTATTAGTAGAATGGTGAGGTAGTTTTTCATTTGTTTTATATTTGTCATAATTGTGTTTTGCTATTATTTTCCTCTTGTTGCTTTTTATGTTTTAAATATTGGAATATACTTATAATTTTACAAGTAGATATTTAGGTTTGTATATCTAATTTAGTATCCCTCAATTCTTAGTGGTGACAATATGGGTTTAATTTACAAAGTAAGCTTTAAATTGATGCAAATTTCTTTTAATTTTATTCTCTCAAATAATACATCCCAACACACCTCGTACCTCCTTCCACTACTGCCAGCTTGCCCCATCTGCCCTCTCACCCAGATCTAGCTCTCTGCTCTGACCTATCCCTACCCACCCCACCCACCCTTCTTCTCAGAAAACAGCAGTACTTCAAGGGTTACCACTCAAACAGGGCATAACAAGATGAAACAAGATTGGGCACTTATCTCTACATTAAGGGTGAACTAGTCAACCCAGGAGGAGAAAAAGGGTCCCAAGGGTAGGTAAAAGGGCCAGAGACACCTCCTCCACTTCAGTTGGTAGGAGTTTTACAAAAACAACAAGCCAGAAAACCCTATGATATATTAAGGGGACCCTGCGGGTCCATGTCTGCTGCTTCAGTCTCTGTAAGCCCCTAAGTGTGGTGGACAGTTGACTGCTTGGGGTTGTTCCCCTAGTGTACTCAATGTCTCTGGTCCCTGATATTCTTCCTCCACCTATTCTGAAGGGTTCCCTGAAGTCTGCATGATCCTTGGCCCTGAGCCTCTATATCTGCTCACATTAGCTGCCAGAGGAAGCCTCTCTTATGAAGATTGGGATAGGCATCCATCTATAAGCAGAGCAGGATATCATTAAAAACCATCTCCTGTATATCCAGTCTCTAGTTCCTAGCCTGCCCTGAAGTATCAGGCTTGGGCTCCCTCCTTTGGCACAGGGCTTTGGCCTTTCACTGTCCCATTGGATCCTTCAGAGAGGATAGGCTATAGATCAAAGGTTAAGGTTTTGTGGCTGGGATAGTGTCCCAGTCCCACCACTTGAAGCCTTGCCTAGTTATAGGAGAAGACCTGTGCAGTCTTCATATCCTCTATGGTTAGAGGTCCTCACTAGGATCTCCCTTGTGGATTCCAGTGAGTTTCTACTTCAATGGGTTTCCCAATCATCCCCTAAATATCCTCAAATTCCACCGGGTCCTTTCTGTTCCCATTCCCATTCTCTCCTAGTCCACTTGTACCATTTGTTCTATTTCCCCCTTTACCAGGGATACCCCTGTGTCCCCAATGGGAGCCTGTTATTGCATAGTCTCTGGTTCTGCGGATTGCAGTGCTTTTGTCCTTTTCTTAGCAGTCAGTATCTCCATATATGTAAGTACATACCATACTTTTCATTCTGAATTTGGGTTACCTCACTCAGGATGATTTTTTTTCTAGTCCCATCAATTTGCCTGCAAAATTCATGAGGTCATTTTTTTTAAAAGCTAAGTAGTACTCCATTGTGTAAATATACCATAATTTCTTTATCAATTCTTCAGTCAAGAGGCATTTAGGTTGTTTCCAATTTCTGACTATTATGAATAAAACTGATATGAACATAGTTGAGTAAGTGTTCTTGTGGTAGGACAGAACATCCTTTGGGTATGTACCCAGGAGTGGTATAGCTCGGTCTTAAGTCAGGTCGATTCCCAATTTCCTGATTTCCATAGTGTCTGTACAAGTTTGCACTATCACAGGCAATGAAGGAGTGTTCCCATTGCTCCACATCCTTGCCAGCACAAGCCTTTTCACCACCTCATGGAACGTTCTCTAAAACTGGCTCCATACTTGGCCCCAAGGCAAGTCTCAATAGATAAAAGAAAGTTTAAATAAACCCCTATCCTTTCAGATTACCATGGATTAAAGTTGGATTTCAAACACATAAGCAACAGGAGGCCTACAAATTCATGGAAACCAAAAAAGCTCTGTACTGAATGATGGTTGGCTCAAGGCAGAAATTAAAGGCATTCTAGAATTCAGTGAAAATGAATACACAACATACCCAACTTATGAGACACAATGAAGGTGGTACTAAGAGGAAAATAAATTCATAGCACAAAGTACCTACCAAAAATGAGTGGAGTTATTACATACTGGCAAATTAACTGTACATCTGAATGCTCTAGAACAAAAAGAAGTAAGCACTCTCAAGAGTAATAGATATCAAGACGTAATTAAACTGAGGGCTGAAATCAATAAAATAGAAACAAAGTGAACAATACAAAGAGTCATTGAAACAAAGAATTGGTTCTTTGAGAAAATCAACATGATAGATAAAACTTTATCTAAACTAATGAAAAGATGGATAGAAAATATCCAAATCACCAAAATCGGAAATGAAAACTGGGATATAATTATAGCCAATGCGAAAATCCAAAGAATCTTTAGATCATACTTTAAAAACCTGTACTCTACAAAATCAGAAAATCTAAAAGCAATGGATGATTTTCTCAATAGATACCACCTATAAATGTTAACTGAATATCAGATAAACAACTTAAACAGACCTACATTTGCCAAGAAAATAGAAGAGGTCATTAAAAGTCTCCCATCAACAACAACAACAACAACAAAAGCCTAGAGCCAGAGGGTTTAGTGCATAATTCTATCAGGCATTCAAAGAAGAGTTACCATAAACATATTTCTTATCAAATATTGGTAATTTGTCTCATCTCTCCTCATTTTTGCTATTATATTCAAATACTCATGTACACACAGGATACAGAATAAAAAGCAGAGAATATGTGTTTTGATCTGGGGAATATTGTTTTAGAAAGCTAAGAGATGAAATAAGATGTCTGTATTTTCTGTATGGAAAGACATAGAACTTTTAGGCATTTTTTTTACATATGTGGACACACACATACACATATATGTATGTTAAAAGAATATAGATATTTTAGAATTAACTTATTTTCTTTTATCCTGAAGTTCTTCTCTTATGTTTCTTGAAAGGCATTTCTATTTGCTACTAATTCTTCTAAGTGTCTTATATAATTTAACCCATTTACTTGTATTTGCTAAAATGGGAAGTATTGGAACATCGTCAAGCAACAAATAAAGAACTGATCTTTTAATACCAGTCAATAGTAGTTTCACATGAATACATGAATTTTTTCATTATTGTTGGCCTTTGGTCATTTACCATTCGTTAAAATTGTTCTTTGTATTTTTTTAACCATTTTTGCATTTAGTTTCTACAGACTGAAACTGCCTGAGTTATCCATGTTGACCCCACCAGTAAAATCAAATTATGTACTGCTTTTTAAAAATATTTATTATTTTTACATACATGGATTTTTTTTCCCTGCTTACAAGTCTGTGTACTGTGTGCCTGCAGTGCCCACAGAGGTCACAGAAGGCACCAGATCCCCAAAGGGGTGGAGATACAGAAGGTGGTGAACTCATGTGGGTGCTGGGAAGAAAAGCCAGTGTTCTTAACTGCACAGCCATTTCTCCAGCTCCCAAAATGGGCTCTTTTTGATAAAGACTCTTTCTCTGCATTTTTTTTGCAAATACTTTTTGTTGTCATTCTTGTGCTTGTGTATGTGTGTTCATGTGTGTGATTGCAAGTGTGTATATGCTATGACACACATTGAAGTTAAAGGATAACCTCAGCTCTTAGTCCTTGTCTTCCACCTTGTTCCAGACAAGATCTTTTGTTGTGTGCTCCTGCTTGTAAGAGGATAGCTGGATACTTCAAGATACTTCTGTCTCTGCCTTTCTCATCTTGCAGCCTACGCACTGGGGTGATTGATGCAAAGTACTGCACTTATCCTTAAATGGGTGCTGAGGATTTGACCTCAGGTCACATGCCCAGGCAGCAAGCGTTCATTACTCAAAGAACCATCTCCCCGAAACCTGAAATTCATTTTTAAGGAATGAATTTTTTATTTTTTATTTGTTTTATTCTCTCCAATTTTGTTAGTAGTTAAAACTAACTCTGTTTCCAACAAAAATAGCAAACTGATCATATTAAAAATACTAAGGAACAAGAAGAGATGGTGGTTAAACTTCAAATTTTCATACTTTAATTTTGTTCATCTATTTGAAGGGTCTATTTAAGTGTTGATTATTCTCTGAAGAATTACATTTTGTATGGAGGTTCAGATTCATTAATTCACATCACAAACATGACTACTTCTGATGGACTTTCCTGTAGTTTCTTTTGAAAATCTCAACCACATTTGTCTTTCTCTGTCTAAATAATGTCTTAAAGGCTTGAAATCACATATTCCATAGTTGTAGCATGATGTCCAAAGAAAACTAGTCAGAAATATTTAATTTCCATTTTACAAAATAACTGGATCATTCTTCTGATGTCAGCTTTCATATGATCATTTCATAGGACTCTGGACTTAGTTATTTTACATGTGGTCCTATCATTCCATATTTACCAGCATAAAATTGTTCCAAAGAGTATGTGTTAGGTCTAAGAAAGGATGGTAATAGATGCTCAGATGTGTTTAATAAAATGTGGCCAAATATCATTACCAAGTCATGGAGAAATCTCTTTAACATAACAGAAACATCTACTTCCTTCTTTGCTATCATTTTATATCTAATTTAATTATCTCTTGTTTGATTATGTTGAGGCAGTACATTGCTTATCTGAGTAGAAATCACATGAAAAAATTCACATGCAGTTTTTAGTAGAAGTATTAATGCTGGACAAACCTACATGCAATGTTTTTATATAATCCAGTTATCTTTTATTTTATATCCTAACATGTCACTAAATTGACATTTTATATTTTTTATTTTCCTATTTTTCTTAGTAAAACAAAAAAGAAGCTTCAGTTAAGGAGGAGTCAATTGCTTTGTAAAAATACCTTGTGGCAGTAAAATTTTCTTTATATTATGAAAGACATGCATTGATACACAGACAAATTCCTATGTGTTTCCTCTTTCAGTATTGAAGCAATTTAGAGAATCTTTGTTGTACACTGCAGGCTAAGTTTTCTCTAAGCATGTCCCTATTAAGATACGCAATAGTGCTGTTCTCTTAAAAGGATGCTAGACAAACAACAGTAAATCAGGCAGCTAGTTTTCCAATGTTGCAAATCTGCATAGGAACAGCAATGAACAGAACATTGAAAACAATTCTCTAAAACTCTGGAGAGTGAAATCAGTTCAGAGAATGTGCAATAATGAACCTCAGAACAAAGCTGGGTTTGGTAAGGGGATTTTTGCCTGGGACCCATCTGTGACAGACTTTTAGATTTATTTATTTTTTATTGTCACATGGCTAGAAATTTCTTTCAAATTACAACCAAAGTAAAACCTTAGCATGTTAAAATGTAGCACAGATAAATCAAGGCAAACACATATGGCTCCAGCTTGGTTAAATAAGTGTACAAGTAAAATGAAGTTTCTGTTTCTTACTCCGCATAAGTTCCTACAATGGTAATAATTTTCAATGTCTATTTCTTTATTTTATTTTTTTTAGAATTCCATGCATGTGTTATGTGCTTAAATCAATTCCATTCTTCCTTTTCCCTCTCCAACTCTTGTTACATAACACACACACACACACACACACACACACACACACACACACACACACATAATCTACTGAGTCCATTTAGCATTGCATGTATGCACATGTGCTTAGGGCTGAGCATCTGGGAACTTACCAATTTCTACTTGTGAAACAACTTGAAATCGTCATCTGTCAAAGCAGAAAATACTCTTATATTTTTCAAATACAGTAGGTAATTAAAGAAATTTAGTCATCTCAATCAAGCTTTGGCATACTTCTTTTTTCCAAGGAACACTCCTTTAATCTGTACAAAGGGATCAGAACAAACTTTCAGGAACATAAAAAAATGATGTATCTTTAATGTTAAAACAGATACTTCATCCTAACTGCTATTCTTTTCAATCCAGACTAAATTAAAACTAATTTATTTAATTTCAAAAGAATAGTAAATCCATAAAGAGTTGTTAGTAACCAAGTTAAAAACATTAGCTAAGTTTAAATTCTTCAAAGTTTGATTTTGCATAGAGTCTTTGTTGATGTTAAAAACACTCTGGTAGGTCAGGTATAAGTGGAATTTGTACACAGCTTTACCATCTGACTAGAACTTTTAGTTTATTTCCTAATTATAATATCTAAATGTACTTCCCTTTATATTCTCAGAATTCATACTTTCTGTAATATAGGCCTACAAGTTATCTCACAAGCTTAGTAAGTGAGCAAAAATATTTGAATTATTGGACATTATAATACTATAAAGTTCAGGGTAAACCTTTTATTCACAGTATCTACAAAACCAGTGTAACAAAATTGCAAGGTTTTAAAAGAAAATTAGTGAGAAAACCTACATGTTTTTTTTTAAAATTACAAAACAAGAAAACCCTACCTGGAATGACCAGTAATTTTTGTTGTGTTAATAATATCTTCTCAGCTGGGCAGTTGTGGCACACTCCTTTAAACCCAGAGTTGGGAGGCAGAGGCAGAGGCAGAGGCAGAGGCAGGCAGATCTCTCTGAGTTCAAAGCTAGCCTGGTCTGCAGAGTGAGTTCCAGGAGAGCCAGAGTTACAATAGATAAACCTGTCTCAAAACACACACACACACACACACACACACACACACACACACACACACACACACATTCATGATTTGTATAAAATAGTCACAGAGATTTTTCACCAGTCAATCTTTTAAACTTCATAGATAGACAGATAAATAAAAAGAGATGCATTTTAAAATAAAAACAGAAATTGAACCAATGTGGCACATCTCGGGATTTTTGTAACCTAATGGTATTATGAATCTGATAGTATTGTGAAAGCCAATAATTTCATACATTTTTTTCATTTAATCACATTTTAGTATGGAAATATTTACTGTTTTGGTGACTATTATGAATCAGAATCTGCAGGGAATCAGAACCATAGTCTAAGCTCTGGGGAGTCTCAGACACTACTGGGTCTGTTGCTTTATTATGTGTCCAGTTTGGGTCTGAGTTTTCTTTATGGTTTTCCATCTGTGACCACATTGTTGTCTGAAGTCAATGCTTTACTTGTTCATAGCATCATTTCTGGAAATAGTGTAAAATATGATTTATTTTATTTTAGTTTTAATCCATGGATAAAATGTTTACGGAAAGTGAGTATTTTTCTCTATGATAATTTTCCTGGCCAGACAGAGTCTAACAATAAACATTTGTTTTAGTCCTGATCCCCAGAACAGAAAGATGTCCTGCCAAAATTGTGGTTGTGAAAAGCATTTCCTCAGAAAGTGATCGGGATATAATCTTGGATTTGACTGTCTAGTCTGTAACATGCATCAGAATCATAAACCATATGTAAAGTGTTAACTTTACACTGCTTTTTCTTACCTCCTATCTAATAAACAACACAAGCTTTCAAGCAATGTAAACAATAAAAGCTTTTATTACACAAGTCCAAGCAATAAATAAAACTGCAACACCTAATTATTTTTCAGACCTTGTATAACTGTTAACATATATGCTGCAATGAAGGAGAAAAATAATGAAAGGCTGGAGAGATAGCTCAAAAATTAAGAGAACTAATGCTTTTATAGCACATACAACCCCACATACATCATTAAGATAATTTTGTAAACACTTTACAAGAAGAAAAATGAGAAATTTTCTATACATCTTAATTATTCAGTTACAAAATACAAATTTTCTAGCCAAAGCATTTGAAGGAGAAAGGCCTTTGGTTACTACTAGCTTAGTTTGCGTTTCAGAAATACTTAAATGGTAGCATCTTTCAAAAATTCAGAGTCTGTGAGAAACAGAAGAGGATTAGTCATATCTTCTTTTCTCTCTGAAACCTTATAATTAGTTATAATGTACTCGACTGTATTCTTATAATTATTTGTAGCTTTTGTGACCCATTATTATGGTTTGAATCTGGAAAGCCTCTACAAAGTCATGTTGTCTGTGCCTGTTTTAGTGTGATGTCACTGTCTTGGGAAGTCATAGAGCTGGGTGGAGGAAGTAGGTCTCTATGAATGGGCTTAAAAAATTATAGCTAGCCACTGCTTCCAGCTGTGCTCTGGTCTGTTGTGACATCAGAGGCCGTGGTCACATGTTCTCCACTGTTAATGAACTCTCTGCCAGGCCTTCTCCATCATGGTAAACTGAAATTGTCTGAAATCATGAGTCAGATAAATATTCCCCCTTGTTCTGCTTCTGTTAGTTATTTTGATACAATACCAGAGTGACTGAAATACTCATTATTTAGATGCTGAGTGTTTTACAGTAAGAATTTGGAGTACTTGGGAGGTCGAGCACTTAAGTCAAGTATAATCCAAGAATAATGGAATGACTGTTTGCACATCTGAGCTACATAGCAATCTGTTTTAAAAACCTTTACTTTTACACTTTTAACTTTGTTGCCTTAATGGTTTAAATATTTACTGTTCATGAAGAATCATTTGTTTCTTGATTAGCTCTCAGTTTATGAATATTATTTTTATCAGAATGAGTTCCATTGATAATGAAACCTCTCCTCCTTGGTGCAATACTTACCTTGAATTATACATAATTCTTCCAAACACTAATCTAGACATTTGAAAGAAGGTACTCTATTCCCTACCTATGTCTCCTGATTCGCATGCTTATAAGTAACCACAATTTTTAACTTTGTCTCAAATAAGTTTCTCAGTTCTGAAGGTACCGAGCCTCTCTGTGGGTTATTCTTGGTACTTGACTGGGTGTACCACTTGAGTTTGCATCTTAGATTTCAATACAAAGTATACAAAATTTAGAAAGAAGAATATCTGTCATTCCTACAATTGGGATTTAATTCTTTATTTTTGAGTTTTCGTATAACACAAAGAGTTCATTCTCAGTGTCCTGCTAATCTGAATTATACTGAGTGAGAATAACAGCACTTTAAACTGTTTCCCACTTGAGAACCTCATCCTTTCTCAATAAACTTTATGATATGATTTTTAAAATGGGAGTCTGTTTGGGTGGGCTTTAAACAATAATTTCCAAATACTACCTCCTTCAGAGAATCTTAGAAGTAAACATTCTCAATTACATGGGATTTATTCTGTCTTCATTTACATTTTAAAACTATACAAGTGACATGAGAGTCCAAGGTGACAGAAATTATAAAATACTTGTGATTTTTTTCTTGCTGTGCATTTGTTATTTAGAATGAAAATTATACCATGAAATACAGGATATAGAGGTTCTGTTGAAAGGAGCATATATAAAGCAGACAGTCTAAAATATTTTTAAAAATAAGATATTTTTGTTAATTTTGAGAATATCAGATGTGTATACAATATATTTTGATCATATTCACTCTCACACTTCACTCTAACTACTTCCAAATACATCTTCACCTTCACACCTTTCCAAATTTAAAAACAGCCATTTTTAATGAAAGAAATTATTATCTTGGTTACTAAAGGAGCATTCCTCTCAGCTTCTATGTTAAAGTAATTTTCTCTCTTGTAGTTATAAAGTTTTGCCAACAAAGGTCTCATTAATTGAATGACTTTCCTGTTCAATAGTATAGACTAATAGGCAGACTGCATACAAATTCTGAAAAAAGTGTAGATTAAAGATTTTATGTATGTGTGTGTGTGTTCATGCATTTATGGGTGCACATTTGTATGAGTACATGTATGTGTGTGTGTGTGTGTGTATGTGTGTGCACGCATGTGTGTGTGTGTGTGTGTGTGTTCATGTGTATGTGTGTGTATATGTATATCAGAGGGCATTTTGGGGGTTAATTATTTGTTAGTCATCCACCTTTTTTGTTGTTGTTTTGTTTTGAGACAGGTCTTTCACTGGCTTGGAAGTCACTGGGTAGACTATGCTGGCTGACCAGATCTGGCTGTGCTAGAGTTACAAATGCATGCCACCGTGTCAAGCTTTTTGTTCTATACTGGTTTAGAGATCCTGTTCAAGCCATCATGATTACAAAGGAAGCATTATACTGATGAGCTATCTCCATAGACCTGAGATAGAAATATATGTATTTTTTTCTACTGACAGAATGAATTTAAACGTAGTCTCATTGTGGAATTGACAACAGAGAACATGACAGTGAGGCTCTCCAAAGCTTTCCTTGAACCTAAATTGAACGAGAACATTAGCAGGATAGCTGAAACCTTCTTTACATTTCTGAAGGTTGAACAAAGACTGCAGAGAAGCAGTAACCTAGTGATTCAGAAAATGGCTGCTGTCCAGTTACAGCAGTGAACTGCTGTGTGGATTTAACAGGCTCCAGTCCTATTTGCTTGAGCCAGCTCAGCAGAGCCTTGTAAACCCAAAGTCCACAATCACATGAAAAGCAGCAGTCTGGCAAACACCAATAATACAGATCAGGGTTGGCTCTCCTTCAATGCCACAGTCTTAGATAATAGCTGTTATTTTGCACAATTTGGAACCCTGAAGGTTGCACTGGCAGAACTGTTTTTACTTGACTTGCTTTTGAACCACTCAGGCTGAGGCCACCTCTTCCTCAGGAATATTTGTCAAGAATCAAGTGGCAATTGTTCAATACTGTAAATTATAGTATTAGGTAAGTGTGTGTGTGTGTGTGTGTGTGTGTGTGTGTGTGTGTTTGTGTTGATTCAAATGATTTAGAAAATTAAAAACAAGCATCTAGGACATCTATGCCTGTAGATAATATTATGAAGTATTAAGAAGTCCATGAGGTATCTAGTTCTGTATAGATATGCTCAGAGTTTAGTACATGTACACAAAAGCCTAGCAAAGGCCCCAATATCATCTTTTGCTGAACTTCATTTACATAAACATGAATTATAAGATAGATAAGACTTTTAAACTACCTCACTGAATGTTAAAGGACCCCAATACATGCAAAGAGTACCTGTAAAAGCCAATGGATAAATGCAAAATTTGATACATATTCAGTTCTGCCCATAATGTTTCTTCTTCTCTCCGACTTAAAGAAAAAAGCAGCACTTTTAACACTGATTAAGGTACAAATGACTTTCTCTTCAATGGTGTCTTCCCTGCATGATACTCTAGTATCATGGTGGCACAAAGCTTGTAGGAGTAACCTGTCAATATCTGATTTGGTTTAAGGCCCACTCAGTGAGATGAAACTCATACCTGACACTTCTTGGATGACTAAGAACCTGAGACTAGCTAGGCCATGGACCTAGGGTGTAGTAGTACACCTTCCGTGGTGGCTCAGCTAAGAAGATACAGAGGTACGTTCATAGATAAGTCCTGTAAGACCTCAGCAGAGGGAACCATTTTCATGGCCAGCACCATACTATAGAGTGGAACCTTGAGGGTCTCATCTCAGTAGATTTTATTGATACCTAATCTCCTCAGATAGCAAGTGCAGATTATGAGTAATCAAACATCTTTTACGTAAAGCCAACACCTGCAGATAATACAAAGTGCAAGACCTAGGCAGCTCTTCACCCAACAATTCACAAAATAACCATTTAAAACATAACTAAAAATAAACTTCTACATTTCCCCCTTTCTGTATAAGACAATCAAAAAATTGCTTTATCTCTACAACACAGTCTAACAGGACATGAGCAAAAACTATTTACAAGAAGAACAATCATGAGTGTTGAGAGGATGTATAAGACCAAATAAAACCAAACATCTATCAAGCTTTTCACAATGTCTTTTGACAGTAGAAAAACATTATCAATGTCCAGTTATTTGGAATTCACTCACAATCTTCTAGGCTCCTCCAAAGTGCTTGGGTCACTTCTCTGGCTCTGTATCCTGCAACAAGCACATCTGGCTCTACTCCACTGCTGCCACTGTTCTTGGTGGTCATCAGACAGTATTGGCATCATCTGAATGCTTGGATCCATTACTGCAACTGAGCTGCACTTTCACCAATAGCCTCTCCTGGGCTCTCTTCATGGTGCCAAGCCCTAACATCTTAGCATGACTCCTTAAATCTGGACCTTCAACTGCCACTGAGACTGCACGTTCACTAATAGCCTCTCCTGGCCTCTCACAGTGTCAAGCCTCAGGTGCTTTCCAAAGACTCCTTCATGACTTCAAAACTAACACCACCTGGGTGACACTTACAGTACCAAGTTCAGCTAGCAGGATGAGACACAAACCTCAACCAGTTTTGAAAGACAGCTTCTGTGTGCTGACCCTGGGGAAATACTTTCCAGATTTTAAGATAGAGTCTGGGTTTGCAGGAAAATAATGGGTTAGTTTATATCAGAGGCTTCTTGGCTTGAAGCCTCAGCTTCCACAGCAGGAAGTCCTGGGCTGGTGGAAAGATCCTCCAGTGAAAGATTCTGGTGGTTTGCCATTCTATCTACAACACTTTCATATAGAGCTTCACTTTTATTCTGGCTCTTCCTTTTATGGAGGCCACTCTTTTTTTATTTTTTTCACAGCCTTCTCTCTTCATAGAGGCTGATTTCCTTCTTCACTCTCCTCTTCCTTCAGGAGACATTATTATTATTATTATTATTATTATTATTATTATTATTATTATTTTGTACATATATAATCTCTGTCCTTTGGGAACTGCTCTGAGTGTACTTCACCAGACTGTGAGGTCTGGAGTTTCTTTCTCATTTTTCATGGTCTCCACATTAGATGTGGCTGGCATGATGTCAGTGCCCCGATGTTGGGCTAAGAACTTGAGACTAATTGGGCCAGGGTCCTAGGGGAAAACAAATACTATGGTTCCATAAAAGGAACATAGCAGTAAAATTATTTGTAATTAGATTCTGCTATATTCATATGTCAGTATCTTGCTCAGCCATCATCAGAGGAGCAGCCGGCTGCCGCAGATAGGAACAAGTACAGAGAGACATTATGCACTAGGAAACAAGCTATTCTTAAGAATAGGCCACATGTCCAGCCGTAGATGGCCAACAGAAAACAAAATCACAAGCTTCTTTAGAGCTTCCTTGTTTCATAATGTCCTGTCAGCTTTTTTTAAAATTTGATTTTTATTTTTACTTCTATTTATTTATTCATTTATTTATTTATTTATTTATCCTGTAGTTTTGAGTATATAGTATGGCTTCCATTTTTGTGTTTTTTGGGGTTCCTGAATGTGACATTGGGTGTGTCTTTGTGACTATGTCTGTTTTCTGTGTCTTTTCATGGGCTTTTTACCCTTCTGTTTTGTGTTTTATTTTATTCTGATTTTTGTTTTATTTTATCATATTTTTTTCTGTTATTATCTCTTACATGCCTGTTTTCTAATAAGAGACAGAAAGGGGTGGATCCAGGTGGAAGGGGAACTGGGAAGGAACTGGGAGGAGTAGATGAAGGAGAAACTATTACCAGTATGTATTGTATATTTCCAATAAAAGAAAAGGTTAAAATAGAAAGAAAAAAGAGATGACAAAAAGCAGTATGAGGAGAAAAGGGTTCATTTGGTTTGCACTTCCATGTCACAGCTAATAATTAAGAAAGGTCAGGGTGGAAGCTCATCAGGAATGGAAAGGTAAGAACCAAATCAGAGACCTTGGAGAAATGCTTGTCACTGGCTTGCTCTCCATGCCTGACTCAGATTGCTTTTTTTCCAAAGGATGCCACTACTGCTAGTGTCTAATTAGGAAAATCCCTCACATATTTTCTTGCAGTACAATCTGGTAGAGGCAATCCTTCAATTAAAGTTCCCTTTTCCCAGATGACTCTAGATTATGCCAAGTTGAGAAAAGTAACCAGCACAGTGTCAGTATGACAGTGAGATATATTCTTTACACTTTTAAGTGCTAAATTTATAAAAAGCATTTTTCCAAAGTTTTTATTCATAATTGACCATTTCTTAATATAAAATACTGTGAATTGGTTTCCCCCAGGGAATAGATTTTAGTAGTGTAATGGAAATGTACATTGTTATTACTTGTTAATGTCTGTAATAGCAAATCAAGGAAGAAAAAAATGGCAAGATAAATGGAAATCAGTTTAATAAATCATATGCATTATGTGAATTGTAATGATGGACTATTTGATATATGAACAGAAATTATTAAGAAGCTGGATGATTTAATAATTGTGGTATTTAGGTTTTCCTCATTGTTATATATTTAATGCAATATGTCCCGTGAAGACTCATGTGTTGAATGATTGATCTCCAGCTAGTAAAACCAATCACTGAAAAGTGATTGTTTAATGAGTCTTTATCTTCGGTCAATTTGTAACTGAAGGAACTACTGGGTGGTGGACACTGAGGAAGGTGGATTCTCACTTAGGGAAGTGGGTCCATGAAGGATGTTGTTCATGAAGGGTGTTATTTTGCCCCTTGCTTCTGTCCTCTCTCTGATTCTTGACTACAATGTGGTGAGCCACTTGCTCTTCCACTGTTCTGTCAAGATTTTCTGCTTCACCACATTCCAGAAGCCACAAAAATCAGTCAACCGTGGGCTGAAATCTTTGAAACTGTAAACCGAACTTAATCTTCCTTCCTTCACTCCCTTATGCTCTTTCCTCTGATATTTTGTCACAGCAACAAAAATCCTCAACCAATCATCTTTCTGTAGGATGGTGATACATTTTGATGGCTCTTTTTTAATGTGTTGCACTGAAAATATTGGGTTTTTTTTATTCAAACAATAACCACACTATAAAAATAGGGAGGGTAAATGCAAAACATCAGGCACTGTGTTTAGTAACATATCCCTGTGAAGGAGGCAGGTTAAGTTCAAAACCAGATACAGGTATATCAAGTTACCTATAGAAAGAGTTCAACTGTAGACTAACAATAAAAGTGTAGAGAAAGATAGAGCACCTATGGAGAAATCAAAGGAAAAACTGTAACAACATTAAATAAAGTAAATTTTAATGCAATGAACAAAAGTTTTATTTTAGAATTATGAAGACTAAACTCATGAATAAACTCTAACAATATTAAATATATATGCACCTGGAACAGAGCTTTAAAATATAATGAAAATTTTTTTATATATAGAAAGGAAAATAATCAAACCCGTAGCTGTAACTGGAGAACTTTAGAATCTTCCTAGAACAAAAGAAAATTAATTTTCATACATGAAACTCCCAAATACTACAAATATTAGTGAGCTATAAACTGCTATAACACAACTTTCATTATAACAGAAGAATACATATTATTTTCAAGTGCACACAAGTCTTTCTCCAGTATAGAGTGGATTATTTTAACTTAGAAAAATAAAGTAAAATTATAATATTTGGTCACAATTGAGTTAAACAAAAAATCAGCATGAAATATCTGTTAACATTTGAAAAACTGAAATAGAAACAAATGCCTTTTCATAACTAATAGATAAAAACAATGTCACAATTAAAATAACAAATATTTTGAGTTAAATAAACATACAATACAATATTACTAAATGTATAAATATCAACACATGGCAATCAACACACTGCTTCTAAACACAAATATTAACAGATTGGAAATGTGCGAGGATTACTCAATGTGCATGAACTCATATAAAATGCCGCCCTTCTTACATGTGCTTCCTTATGTCATAATTAATTTAAAGTTGTACATGCAACATGATTCTATGATAATAGAGAGCAGAAAATCTTACATGCTTGGAGATGTTACAGTTCCCTTCTTACATCAAAAAGAAATATCTATCAATATTTTTCATGTTCAGCAATAAAAAATGTAGCATAATAAAAAGTAGCATGTATTGGAAGGATAGCTAGATCTTTCTTGTTCATATTTCTTATCCATAGTACATTTTGGATAATTTCTCCAATTATATCTTTTAATGCATTAATTCTCTTTCTAATTTTATTTTATCTCATATTTACCTAACTGTATGGTTTATTGGAATTGAAATTTATCATCTTTTCTGTATCGAAAATGTTAAGAGTCATCTCTAGCATACTCATCGATTATTTTCTCCCTTTTGTGTCACCCTAATGTATTTTGTTTTGTTTCCTTGAAAATATGTAAACATAGAAAACCACAATCAATCAAAATGCTGATTCGTGGAGCCCAGTCCAAATGGATACATCTTCAAAACACTTCCGTATCTGAGGCACAGGGGACATTGCAGAAGATGGAGAGGAAAGATTATAAGGGTAGAAGTTCAAGGAGTTTGCTTGAGATTGTGTTTCCTAGTAATGTCATACACACACAAAGTCTCACCAATATGACTGACCAAACGTGAGCTGAACAAGGACAACACTAATGGATATGCCAAATTAGACTCAGAAAGGGCTATGGTGCCTCAACACTTCACAGAGAACTATAGGAAATTAAGGAAAGCTGGGTGCAGGAGAGGTGATCTTCGACAGCACACCAGTTGGCCCTTCAGTGCCAAACACACATACAAGTAACATTTTATGAACTGAGCTGGTTATATTTTGAAATATACAAATATACATGCATGTATGTATGTGTAATGTATGTACACACACACACACACACATATATACAATAACAATTAATGAAAGATGAGGTTATAAATTTGAAAGAAAGTGGGGAGAGGTATAGGGAAGGGTTTGGAGGGAAGAAAGAGGAAGGCAAAATCTTGTAATTATAGTATAATCTCAAAAATAGCAAGTATAGAGAAGGTGAAGTAACAGTACTATGAAGATTTACTAATACTTCTTACATTGAAATATTCCCTGTTTCTCTGTGTCTTTCTTTTTTTGTATCTCTTTTTCTGTGTCTCTCTGTCTCCCTTTCTTTCTCCCCTCCCCCTACACACCATATCATAACTTTTCTTTCTTTAGACTTTGAAGCTTTCAGAGACCATGTAATGGTGCCTTTTGACACATTCTCATCTAACTCTAAAGAGCAGGTACAACATAACTCCATCAATATTTTTCACATTCTAGAATTTAACACTCTTATGTTATCTAATATCCATTCCACATTCTTGTTACTCTAGTTGACTTCAGATTATTCTTTATACTTTTCTCACTAATTAGGGTTTATTTAAAAATATTGCATGCTAATTTATTGTTCTACATACTATGACAGTACTTGATATAAGACTGAAGTTAAAAGCATTTTAATAGAGAGCTATATTTTTCCCAATGGAACAAAAGCCATGGTTCAAATTTCTTTATTATATCCCTTCACTGGTACATAACTTTTTTATACTGATCCATCTCACTAAGGGGGTATTTATATTGTAGGATGAATCTTGTGTTCAGTTAACAGAGGAGAAATTTAAGTTTCATTTATATATAAATCCAGAAGATTGATGTTTGCCAAAACTAGACATCTGTGTACTAAAACCCCTCAAGGAATATTGAAGGTAAACGACGGGTAGAAATCCTCTGAGTGACTTAAACACAATAATCCCTTATTGTCCATGCGTAGAAGGAAGAATGACCTGAGATAAAATTTATTACTGGAGAGTAGTGGATGGATTGGTCAGGGGTTGTAGTGGAATGTAAGAGATTGAGTATAAGAGGCCAAGGGCAGTGGCATGTAAATGGAATTATAGGACAGAATCACAATCAGGTTAATCTTTTGATGTCATGATATCTCTATCTAAAACTTTCACCATGTATGTTTACTTCTGGATCCTATAGAAGGTAGAACCTCTGTAATCAATCCAGTTTAGTGAATGAGGATGTGAACAAAATCTGTAGTTGAGGGGATGCTGACTACGCATGTATATAGGTGACTTTAGGACACTTTAAATCTTTTGACCTGTATGATATGTCCTAATTACATGTAGCTTGTACTCTAAATCAGTTTTGTTCTTACTAGCTGCTGTGCCAGCACATCCTCTGTGGGATTACTGGAAGCTTATTTGATATGAAATCCTACAGCGTTATGTTAGAGGAGGACCTCATTTTACAATTGCTCAGGTCTGACATGAGCATGTAATCTATTTGTCTTTTATTTCACATGTCACCCTGAACAACCAATCTAATAAAACTTGAACAGCATTACCTGTTTCTCACTTATTCAGAGATATAGATCACAGACAATACTTTCTGGAGAGAGGTAAATGCCTTAAAAATTAGATGTATCCAGTTAATTGATATGCATTATCTGAAAATATGTCTTCATTGGAAAAAAATACTTGGGTCTGGAAACAAAGCCGTATAATTAATTTTATTGTGCATTCCTTCAAACAAACAGGTGTTTCCAGGATAAAACTTTTCATCCCTAGAGAAGTGGACGTCACAACGGGTATTATGATAAAACTTTGCTCCTCTCGATGCACAAAAACCATCTTGTCATTCTCTGTGTTTTATTCTAGTGATCTAACTAATAGGAGAAGAAATAAATTACTATCCTAAGAAATGCTAACAAAACTCTAGAAACCATGAAAAACAAATATTGATATTGCATGAGGGGATTATGAAGAGTAGGTCTGAAGTATGAATATTCTCTGGAGTGTTTCTTGGACCATTTATTCCCCATATAGCAGAGATGAGCAAATAAACTAACCGTTGCTTGGCAAAGACAAAGCAAAGCAAATCAGAATTTTGATACTGCAAGGATGAAGTTCAGTGTCATCAAGCCAGCTATCAGCTTAGAGCCACTGTAAAGTCTACCATGTGGGAACATGGGTGTTAGAGGAAAGAAAACATAAATATCAGCCACTTCTGATCTGAGACCCATCAAAGTTGTAGATGCTTATCTTATTAAAACCTCCTTCATCTGAAGGACATGTAGAGCCTGGAGCTGATTATCTTCTTCAATACTCTCTGAGAGACTATAATGGGTTCTCATGTACTATAATGAAGCAAGAGGCCAATTGTGTTTGGACATATTTTATTCTCTCTTCCTACCTACACTTTGACTGCAATTTTGTCATTGTTGAAGCAACTGTTTAAATACTTTCAGTGTCACATGTACAGCTCTTGTCTGTATCATGCAGTTTTCTATCTAACGCCAGAATATAGGGCTATCATAGGATTATCTCATACACTCTGATACATACTCAAATAAAAGAAGATAAGGAATAAAAACCTTTGTATAAATCTTTGTCTAATATGAAATAATCAATAAATGAATCCATTCATCTCAGGCATAATGATTTAATGCACATTGCATGTTACTTTTGGTGTTTCCCTACAGGATATCCAAGTGGGTAGGATTATTAACCTTAAAACACACCTAGTCCTGCTTCTCTTGTTCAGTCTTCCTACTCTACTGGTACAAGTGAATAAGGTGAACACGAACTTTGACTATTTACTTTAGTAAACAGACAGAAAGTTTTTCTCTATACTCACTATGTCTAAGATGGAGACATAGCAGGTATAAATAAAAGCAGAGCACATAGACTCAAAATTAAGAGTATAAAATCAATAAAAATCATACGAATAAAGTATTAACAAAATAAAGTCATATCATAGCCACTTACCCCAAAAATGTTTCTTATACACTCTCAGAAAAGACAGGTGCTTTATTATTGGTAGATTTCCTTGTTATTAATTAAGAGTCACAAGTAGGATTATCTAAACATTACCATTAGTTTAGTAGAACTTACAATTCTTTTGTACTCGGTATCAGATTAGAAGAATTACTCATTGAAGAAATCCCAGTAACTGGGGGAAAAGTTATCTTTTCTTTCTCCATGCCATTCCTTTATTTTTATCATAAAACTTTGATTGAAAAGCCTATATATTTTTATGATTCAATTTTTTTATTAAAAACATATTCTTCTTTCATACAATATATCGTGAAAACAGTTTCCCCTCCCGCCACTCTTCTTGGCTCTATCCCCACCTCCCCTCTCTCCTGGATGCACTTTCCCTTCATTTTCCTTTCAGAAAAAAGCAGGTCTCCAAGGTACAACAATCAAAAATGACAAAATAAGATACAGTAAGACAAAAGTTCTTATATTGAGGCTGTACAAGGCAACCATACAGGAAAAAAAGTAGGTAAAAGTCTGAACTGCTATAATTTGTAGCCAGACAAAGACTATATTTTTAAGCATTGCTGCATTGTGGAGGCTTTAGAAGGCACAATTTAAGGTTTTTCTCATTTAGAGTATGTTATTAGAGACATTAGTTATGCTATTCTGAGAAACAGCACTGAATGTATAATGATGAAATATTCTGGAAAAGGAAGCTAATGCTTAATTTCTTTATCAAATTTATAGACAATAAGATTCAAAGACTATGTCAGAAAAGGTCAGAGCTCTGAGAGGGGAATAGTTAACTATGGGTCATCATGTTTCCATATATTGGTGAAGTAATACTGGGACAAGTCTCTTTGTGGCCCATCTTTAACTCAACATATCTCTCTCCCTATCCACCATATTCCCACCCTCTCTGTGCGTGAATGTGTGTGTGTGTGTGTGTGTGTGTGTGTGTGTGTGTGTGTGTAAGAAAGAAGAGGGAAAGGGAAAGGATAACAATGAAGAAGAGGATTAGGAAGGTTGGAGGAGGGGATATAATAATTGTAAAGCCATCATGGAAACTTGAAGGATTGGAACAGTACACCTGATATCTGAAAGAAAGGGTGATAGAACCAAACTACAACAGAATTCATGACTGCTACTAAATATAGTTGTGCTAATGGATGAGAGCCCAATAATCACAATAATCTTAGAAAGCTCAAGAAGCCCAACAAATACGCAGAGAAGAGTTATAATGAGAAAAGGTAACCAACTCAGAGTCCTATAGTAGAAGAAGGGAGTTATGGAGATTAGAATCATTACTTTCAAACTGGGGTATAGTCCTAGCCATAAAACATTAATATTTGTACCCAGAAAATATGTCAGGACTTGATACTCTGCTGAGACTCAGTGCTGTGTAGTTCATTGTACATGATACATGCTCACAAACACTTGATGGTAAGCTGGATGTTGAGGCAAGAAGAGCACAGTAAGAAAAGGAAAAAGATCCAAGAGTGTAGTGTCCCAGCATATATACTAGAAACAGAAATGCTGCTTAGCATATTGTTTATCTGGATAATGCCAGTATGAGGCAGAGACACCTTGGGAGTTCTAGATGATAAAAGAAGAAAAAGAAAAAAATAAAGGCTTAGGGCCAATAAGGAGTTAAATGGTGACAGAATAAGAAATCAAGAAAATATACTATAGCAAATTTGGAATTCATCCTACAGTAAAATCTCCATACACCTATATTTCACATGTACACTAAGAAAAATGTTATCAAATTACAAAGTCATTAATCTGAATTTTGTACATGCAGGAAATAGTGTATCTAGCTGCTGCCACGGAAGCAAGATAATAATGCTTCTCACTCAAAGTCTCCTAAGGGCATGTGAGAAATTCAAGCTATTTTGGTACCAGGAGCTGGAAGCAGACAAGCGAGAGATTGCCAAGTGTAGTAATTGGAATTTTCTTAATGACAAGATAATAGATGCCCTCAAATTGTTCATTGCTTGGCATACAATTGTATGCAGGCCAAATAACAACTCAAGGCCTGGTGCCAAATTACTACATGAGACCAGACTGATTTGTTCTCCGTCTCAACCATCAGACTTTTACATTTCCTCCTTTGACAGATATTTAATGAAAACTTGAATATACAAATAAATCTTTATAAACTATTGTAACAAAGGAAATTCAGGATGTTTTATATAGGAACAAAGGAAGCTAATACAATATGAAATGTCTTAAAAAATGTATACCTTTTTGGTAATGAGCTAGCAAGAAAATTACATATCTACACAATATTTTTCTTTAAACCTTTGTGGTAATATATGAAGATCACCATTATTGAACTTTTCTTCCCACCATCATATCTAAGTATTCCTACATGCATCCCATCCCATCTAGGATAATACTGCCTACTTTCTTTAAGTTTCTGAACTTACTATTGACGGCATCATTTTCTGAATGATTTTCACATTACCTTTAGTTTTAATCTATATAAAAATAGTATATTGAAAACATGTCATAGGTCAAAAATAACTGTTGTCGGGCAGATTTATCTTTAATATGAACCTCATAGTTTAAGGTATGTTTATCTTGGAATGAGGCTAAGTCTCATAATTCTTGCTAGTTTATTTCTCTGCTACCACCATCAACACCAGGTGTTTATGGAAACGTTTAGAACTATGAAATATTGACTTGTTTGATATTTCTTTCATATTTCAAGGCAAGCAGATAGGAAATGTACAGGAACACCTGGTTGCTTTCTTATTTGTATATAATGCTGCGAGTATAACTCACACATGCACACATTCAGACATGCACACACACGCACATAAACATACACATGTATGCAGGGACACACACACACACACACACACACACACACTATATTTTAGACCTTCCTAACTGGCTGCTACAGCACTACTGCATGATCCTAGTTCTGCCACTCCTTCCTGAGTTTCCTTAGAATGTTTGAAAAATGTCTAAAATTTATGTTTTTAAATAATAAAATGAAGATAAGAACAATACATAGTTCATTAGCTTGTTACTATATATATATATATATATATATATATATATATATATATATATATTTAAAATCTGGCATACTTTTAGTGAAAATATTAAAAAATAGATGCTTATATAATGTCCTAATATCTTAGAATAATTATGTATTCTTTTCCCTGAAATACAAACAACACAAAAATATTACATAGCTTAAATATGTATTACTTTATTGTGCTAAGTGTTATATTACTTTTGACTAATTCAATGCTACTAATAAAATGAAAAACATAAGAATTATTGGTGATTATATTCACATTCTGTTAGGATATGTTTTTTGAAAAGCACAAACTATTAAAATGTCTAGCTAAAAGTAAGTAATTTTCTTTAAAAAAATGCAGAAAATGCCAGACTATAGTGGCGCATGCCTTTAATCCCAGCAATCCAGAGGAAGGTGAATTGTTGTGAGATCATGGCCAGCCTGGTCTACAGAGTAAGTTCTAGTTCAGCCAGAGTTGCAACAGAGAAGCCATGTCTTGAAAAACCAAACCAAAACAAAACAAACCAACAAACAAACATCACCACCAACAACAAATGCAGAAAACAAGAGATATTGTGTTGTCTGTTCCCAACTAATACATCTACAACACAACTACTGGACCTTAGTCTCAGGTATAATTATAGAAGGAAAGGAGAGATTTTAGAGCCAGAGTAACAGCAGTTTGCTGTGAGATCACATCTTCTATAAATGTCAGAGTGAACGAAATCTCATTAACATGGCTGCCTAAACAAGACTTGAACAAGAACACCAACAAGCATGCTAGTATGAAATGGAGAAATCTTATAGGTCCAGCCTTCCAGTAGGAATGACAGGAAGCTAAAAAATTTTGACAGCCATATAAACAGTCTTCAGGAAAGAACACACCAATTGGTTGTCCACTGCCAAGTACTCAGCCCAGAAATCAAAAGCATATAAGTAACATTATAATACATATCATGTATGATAAATAATAATTACAATAATTAATCAAGTATTATATTATTATATATACATACATAGAAACACAAACGCACACACAAAGAAAAAAGGTCATCGATTGAAAAACAGAAAGAGAGTGTCAGAGGGTTACTATTGCAGTATAAATTTCCATGACCAAAAACAACTTGGGCAGGAAAGGGTTTATTTGGAATACAATTTCTCATCACTGTTCATCATCATAGTTAGTCAAGACAGGAATTCAAACAGGGCAAGAACATGGTGGCAGGAGCTGATGCTGAGGCCTTAGGGGAATGATGCTTACTGTCTTGTTCCTATGGCTTGCTTAGCCTATTTTCTCATAGAGCCTAGGACTATTAGCCCAGGATTGGCCCAACCACCATCACTCACCGGTTAGGAAAATGTCCTACAGACTTGTCTATAGCCTGATAACATGGAGGCATTTTCTCAGCTGAGGTTCTCTCCTATCAGATGATTCATATAAACTAGCCAGCCAGGTTGGGTACAAGGGAAGAGTTGGAGGGAAGAAAGGGAAAGTGATGTATGATGTAATTATATAATTTTAAAAAAAAAACAATAATAGTTACAAAAACATTCAACATGGATTGGAGAGGGACTCCTGAAGGTCTTCCCCAGCTCAGGAGTTATTTGGAGTTGACAGAGGCTAACTACCTGAATGCAGTTGACAGTTCAAAGATATCACCTTCAGATTTCAAATATCAGAGGATAGTGTTTCGTTTGGCATCCCAAGCATTAATTATAACATTCATAAACTTGTTTATGAAATATGGAAGACCTAGTTAAACATAATGCAAAATTGTAAATGCCTAAAGAAGCATGGGGAAAGGAAGACAGCTCTTTGAGTAATTTTGTCTGAGCCTTAGAATCCAGTCATAACAATAAACAAACTCACTCCTGGACTCTATGATATTATGAATTAATTAATCTGTATATTTTTCTCTCTAGTTTCTTATTCAGGTAAGTTTCTAATACATACAATCAGAAGACTATTGACTCAATATCTTGAGATGAGCTAGAGAATGTTGTAAAAGAGAAAGTTCTCAAATTGAAGACTGAAAATAGAATTTAAAGCTATGACACTACTTCTTGATATTACATCAGCGTGAAAAAAAACTGTCAAATTCTAACTATTCTTAGTATAACATAAAGATATTAATCCATATTTATGTCATGAAACTTTAGGAAGTTCAAAAAACACATAGCATTCTTTTGAAATTCTAAGTAGATACTTGAAACCAAAGATAGTACCAAATTCTATGTAGCATATCCCTAACATATGCTTATAACATTTAATTTACACATTGGGCACAGTGAACAGCAGCAACTAATGATAAATAAAGTAATAGAAGCATAGTTTAATAAAGGGGGTTAAGACTAAAAGATTACTTTTTTTCTAGAATTTTCAAGTTAATATTTTCAAGTCAGAGTTCACTAAAAGTCATGGAAACCATGGCAGCCAATCTCTGATAACAGAAAACTACCTTCTACCTGTGGTGGACTACTTACACTAGTTATGGTTTGGAGTCACAGTAATATATATCTGGGGTAACTAGAATTTGGACTTTCTAATGTTGAGAGATGTACTTCTAAGAAAAAATGCCTGTCTGTCTACATAATTAAATGCTATAGATTTTACAGAGCTTACTATTGAATAGAATAAAGAAAGAGAATAAGGTGAAATATTCCATTTTATAGTACACATATCTGAATGTCTACAGGATATATAATTTCAAAGTTTTTCTGGGAGAATGGTTCATTAACACCTTTGAAACTGTGTGCTGGGCTTAATTACCATTGCTTTATTATTACTGAGAAGCATGCTGATGTAGCTTGGGAAAGGATTTTGGGGGGATGTTGTTAACTCTCTCACATGGATTTCAAGGACCAATTCAGTGAATATTGGTCCTTTGCTTGCATTGCTGATGCTTCTTTCTGCTCTTGAACTATTGAATATGAGTATGTGTCTTATACATGTATACATTGCTATAACTGATAGACGCAGTACTCTTTCCACTCAATACTTTCATTTTATATGATATTGATCTCTCTGATCCTTTAAAAATGTTTTGGGATCTAGCTAGAAGCAGTTGCAGAGCTTTTCATTAAAAATTCACTCTAACATTGGCATGGAATGAAGAGATATTTAGAATACCATCTCGAGTTCTTCTAATTATAGATCATTTGTCCAGGTGTCTCTCTTGCATTTGAGCACTGAAACTAGAGCATTCTATGTTCTGTTCACTGGCCTATAGGTGGAGTAGCTCGGTACTTGTCTGAGTTCAGTGATTGAAAGCATAAACAGTGCCATATTGATTGGAATATGTAATAGAGATGACAAAAGTCTGAAAAAGATAAAGAGGAGGTGAAGGGATAGAGGAACATTGTATGATAGATACCAAAAGGGAGAGAGAAATAGTAAGTTCTACTGGCCTATAACATAGAGCAGGGGAACTATAGATCATAATAATATATATTATTTTATTAATTGCAGGAACAAAGGACTTTGAAGAATCCAATCACATTGTAACAAGACAGAGAAATGAATAAACCTGATATTATTGGCACCTACATATAAATAAATTATATATATATATATATATATATAATTATGTTGTATAGATAAGTACAATTTTTCTAAGTTAATAAGAATTACACGTCACCTGTACACACGTCAACTGTATGCTGTAAATTTATACAACAAAAGTAAGTAATAGGTATAATTATTTATTATATGTTTATTTATTTCTGACACAGTATTTAAAAAGTCCAGGCTAATCTTGAATTCACAGTAATCATATGGCCTCAGTATCTCAAGTTTTGACATTAATTATAGGAATGAGGTTGGTTTACGTATTTAAAAATAATGTCACAAAACAAAGCAGATCAAAGCAAGAAAAACAGAGTATATTATACACTTGTTTGAAAATGTTCTTGTACAATCCATTACTCTGTACAATGAATTGGCACTAGTAAAAGAACAAAAACAAAACAAAACAACACAAAGTCATACACACACAAAGACTGAAGCAATGTCTTTAATATTAGTGTGTTTTTAAAAGATAATATTATTTCATTTTCTCTGTGTATTTCCTCCTATTGTTACATAACAACTTATCTGTTAAATGTTTTTATAAGTTACTTACTAACAAAACTTTCAAATTAGATAAAAAAAAATATGCATATTTGTTGGGATAGACATGGAAGTTCAAATTTGAAATTGAGATCTCACCTCCATTGCACTGTAAGCTATGTGATAATGGACAGAATAAAAGCAGTATTTCCTCTCTTAATACTTTGGAGAAAAACAAGCAAGAATCAATGCATTCTTATCAGCAGAGCAAAGTCAGTCTTACTAAACGTAGAATATAAATTCTTACATACAAGATTCAAATGATACTTTCTTTTTCTCACTGTTATTTAAACTGTTAAAATTGTTATTTGATATTAATCTGTCTCTTGTATGAAAACTTTATTTGTTACTGTTGTGTGTTTACAGTTGTGTGCATCCTTGGAATGAGGGCATACACATCATATATGCGGAGGAAAATTCTGTGGAATTGACTCCCTCCTTTTAACTCTGTGTGGGTTCTGAAGTCAAACTCAGGCCTCCAGGATTAGGCTGTTTTTCCAGATGAGGCGACTCTCCAACCCCAACTGTTTATTTTCATTAAAGCAGTTCTTACTGATTTAATTTATTTTTAATATCAATGACTTTACTGGAAAGAGCTTAACTTGCTCTTTAAATGAGTCTGCTTTACTCCAAGGCAGAGCAGAGACACTGATGTAAGAACACGGCCCTGGAGGCTGACAATGTTCTCAGTCCAGTTCCCATGCTTAACATAGTCTTTAGATTCAGTTTATCTTTTAAAGTCAACGAGTTTTTAAAATATTTTTCCTGTGTCCAAAAAACAAACAAAAAACCACTCCTTAATGCTTGGGACTCTGTTCAGTATATGTTGAGGGACTATCCAGTCATTTGAAGAATAATCTCATCATAATTCCTGAGTGAGCTGAGAACAGCAAGAGAAATACCTTCCTCCCCAGCAGCCTTCCTCACTGTACTGTGTTAGATCGGAGGGGCTGAGCGTATCTTGTCACTTCTCACAATGTCAACAGCCATACCTTCAGCAGACCTGTAGCTGCCGCTATGATAAGTAATATCTATGCTCTGTAAGATATTGCATTTAATTTTTTAACATCTTAGATTAGCATACAAAGTAATGAGCTTCATCATGACGTCTTCACACATACGTGTCATTACAGTTTGGGGTATAGAAGAGGGTGCACTGGGTGAGTGTAACAGATGAGAACAATGCATATTTTTTGTTTTTTGTTTTTATTATTTTTTTAGCTTAAAATGGTGTCTTAATATGCTTTTTATTGAATTTTTATTTTTTCTTGTATCCTGACCATATCTTCCACTCCCTCCACTCCTACCAGTTTCCCTATCTCCTATCTCCCCAGATTCTACACCCCCACACCTGCCAGCCCAGCACTTTCTCTCAGAACAGAGCAGGCCTCCCAGGGTTATCACTGGAACAGGGCATATCATGAAAGCGGATTGGCTTAAGCCCCTACATCAAGGCAAGATGAGGAAGCCTAGAAGGAGGAAAAGGTCCTAACGGCAGGTAAAAGGGTTGGAGACTAC
This sequence comes from Cricetomys ansorgei, assembly GCA_026225945.1. NCBI lineage: Eukaryota > Metazoa > Chordata > Mammalia > Rodentia > Nesomyidae > Cricetomys > Cricetomys ansorgei. The sequence continues at coordinate 46,280,888 of JAMJFZ010000107.1, read as the reverse complement.
CGAATTCGAACTTTAAGTGTTCTATAAGAACACCAAGCAAGATAACAAGAAATAAATGAATATATATATTATATATATAATTATATATTAATATATTATATTATGTAATATTATATATTAATATATATTTTATATATAATTATAAATATATATATGATTATATATTAATATATATTATATATTTATATATATGATGAATGTGTGTTGAGAGATATGTATATGGGATCCTGCAGCCTTTTTGTTCTTTGGGTGTCCTTAACCTGTCTGGTTCCAGTAAATCCCTCCTCCTGCTCTTCTTTCAGGTTCCCTGAGCTCTGCCATATGTTTGGCCCTGGGCCTTTGCATCTGCTCCCATGCTGCAGGCAGGAGCCTCTCTGGCAAAGATTGCATTAGGCACTGATAGTAGAGTACCATTAGGAATCAGCTCTGGGTTACCACATCTCCGGTTCCTGGCCAGCTCTACTGTGTGAGATGTGAGCTCCCTCCCTTAGTGTGGGGTTCTGCCCTTCCATTGTCCCAGAAGGTCCTACAGGCAGTTAAGTTATAGGTCAAAAGTTTTGGGATGGTTTGGCGTCCCTATCTCACTACTGTAAGCCTTGTCTGGTTATAGGAGATGGCTGATTCAGGCCCCCTATCCCCTGTTTCTAGGGGTCCTTGCTAGAGTCACCCTCATAGATTCCAGGGAATATCCAATGCACTAGGTCTCAAGATAACTCTCCAAAGGCCCCACTGTTGTAGTCGTCTCCATCTATATTCTCTCCTGCCAGCCATCACTCTCCTACTACCTGATCCCTCCTAATCCCATTCCTGTCCTCAGCTGCCTATCTGCAACATCTATTCTAATTCCTCTTTCCTGTCTCTGTGTTTCCATTGGTTCACACCTTGCTGCATATCTCTCTAGGTTGGTGGATTGTAGTACATTTTTCCTTTAGTTTAAGAGCTAATATCAATTTATAAGTGAATACATACCATGATTGCATTTCTGGGTTTGGGTAATTTTTTCTTGTTCAATCCATTTGCCTGCAAATTTCATGCTGTTATTTTTTTAAATAGCTGAGTAATACTCCATTGTGTATATGTACCACATTTTCCTTATGCATTCATCAATTGGGGGGCATCTAGGTTGTTTCCAATTCCTGGAATTTATAGATAGAGCAACTATGAACATGGTTGAGCAAGTTTCCTTGTGGTAGAATGGGATGCCTTTTAGTATATGCCCAGATGTGGTATAACTGGACTTGAAGTAGGTCAATTTTCAATTTCCTGAGGAATCACCATATTGATTTCCATAATGGCTGTACAAATTTCACTCCCACCAGCTCCACATCCTCTCTCTCATGAGCTATCATTTGTATTATTGATCTTAGACATTCAGACAGGTATAAGATGGAATCTCAGAGTAGTTTTGATTTGCATTTTCCAGATAGATAAGGTGTCAAAAATTTCTTTAAGTGTCTCTCAATCATTTGAGAATCCTCTTTGAAAACTCTCTGTTTAACTATGTACTCCATTTTTAAGTCAGATTATTTGTTTTGTTGATGTCTAGTTTCTTGCATTCTTTATATATTTTGGGTATTAGCCCTCCATCAGAAGTGGAGTTGGTGAAAATCTTTTCCCATTCTGTAGAGTGCGATTTTGTTTTATTGATGGTGTCCTTTACCCTACAAAAGCTTCTCAGTTTCATGAAGTCCCATTTATTAGTTTTTGATCTTTGTGCCTGAGGAATTAGTGTTCTGTTCAGGAAGTTGTCTCTGTGCCAGTGTGTTCAGGGCTATTCCCTACTTTCTCTTCTATCAAGTTCAGTGTTTCTGTTTTTATGTTCAGTTCTTTGATCCACTTGACCTTGAGTTTTGTCCTGGGTGATAAATATGATCTATTTGCATGCTTATGCATGCAGACACCCAATTATACCAGTGCTATTTGTTGAAGATTATTTTTTGCTTTGTATATTTCTGGCTTCTTTATAAAAATTCAGGTGTTTAGAACTGGATTTAGGTCTTGAAATTTGATTTGGTTCCATTTATCAATGTGCCTATTCTTATGCCAATACCATTAGAGTTTTTTATTATTACAACACTGAAATTTATTTATTTATTACTGCAGCACCTGAAATCAAGAATGGCAATATCTCAGGGAGTTGTCTCATTATTCAGTATTGTTTTAGCTATCCTGGGTTTTTGCTTTTCAATATGAAGTTAAGTATTTTCCTTCCATGGTCTATAAAGAATTGTGTTGGGATTTTGATGGGTATTTCATTGAATCTGTATATTGCTTTTTATAGGATGGCCACTTTTACTATGCTAATCCTACCAATCCATGGGCATGGGAAATCTTTCCATCTTCTAAGATTTGATATTTTGTCATATAAGTCTTTCACTTGCTTGTTTAGAATTACCCCCAGATATTTTATGGTATTTGTGGCTTTTGAAAAAAAATGTTCTTTCCCTGATTCCTTTCTCAGTTCATTTGTTATTTGTATACTGGAGGACTACTGATTTTTTTCATGTTGATCTTGTAACCAGCTACTTCACTGAAGGTGATTATGAGATGTACGATTTCCCTGGTAGAATTTCTGGGTTGCTATGTATAATATCATATCATTTGCAAATAAGGATACTTTGATTTCTTTCTGTCCAATTTGTATCATCTTGATCACCTTCTGTTGTCTTATTATTGTTCTAGCTAGAACTTCTATTGAATAGATATAGAGAGAGTGGACACCTTATCTTTTTCCTGATTTTAGTAGAATTGCTTTGAATTTCTCTTCATTTCATTTGATTTTGGCTATGGACTTGCTGTAAATTGCTTTTATTATGTTTACATATGTCCCTTGTATACTTAATCTGTCAAAGACTTATATCATGAATGGGTTTTGGATTTTGTCAAAAACTTTTTCAGCATCTAATGAGATTATCATGTGTTTTTTTGTTCTTTCAGTTTGTTTATATGGTGGATTACAATCACTGATTTTTGTATGTTGAACTGCATCTCTGGGATGAAGTCTGCTTGATTATGGCAGATAATATTTTTTATATGTTCTTGGATTCAGTTTGTGAGTATTTCATTGAATATTTTTGCATCTGTGTTCATAAGAGAAATTGGTCTGTAATTCTATTTTGTTGTTGTTGTTATTGAATTTTTGTGTGGTTTGGGTATCAAGGTGACTGTGGCTTCAAAGAATGAGTTTGGTAGTGTCCTTTCTGTTTCTATTTTGTGGAATAATTTGAGGAGTATTAACTCTTCTTTGAATGTCTGAAAGAATTCTGTGCTAAGACCCTGGGCTTTTGGGGTTCGGAAACTTTTAATGACTGCCTCTATTTCCTTGAGGGTTATAGGTATAGATTGAGAAAACAAAATAGTCCATGATGAAGACAAATTCAAATAATATCTTCCTACACATCCAGCCCTACAGAAGGTACTAGAAAGAAAACTCCAACCCGCAGAGATTAACTACACTCATAAAATCAGAGTAAATACTCTCACACCATCAAAATCAATAGAAGGGACACACACACACACACACACACACACACACACACAATTACACACACACAATCACACCCACCATAACCAACAGTATCTTCAAAATAACAGGACATTACAGGCATTGTCACTGATATCTTTCAACATCAATGGACTCAATTTCCCAAGAAAAAGACACAGATTAATAGAATGGATTAAAAAACAGGATCTTTCCTTCTATTGCCATACAAGAAACATACTTCAATCTCAAAGATAAACATTTTATTATCTCAGAGTAAAGGGTTAGGAAAAGGTTTTCCAATCAAATGGACCTAATCAGCAAGCTGATGTAGCCATTTTAATATCTAGAAACATAGATTTCAAACCTAAATTGATCAAAAGAGATGGAGAAGCAGCCAAGAAGACATTTCTATACTTAACATCTATGCCACCAATGCAAGAGCTCCCATGTTTGTAAAAGAAAGATTACTGAAGCTTAAAACACACATTGACCCTCACACACTGGTAGTGGGAGACTTCAATACATCATTTTTACCAACCGACAGGTCATCCAAACAAAAACTAAACAGAGAAATATTGGAGCTAATATACATTATAAACCAAATGTACCTAACGGATATTTACAGAACATTTAACCTACACACAAAAGAATATAGGTTTTTCTCACCACCTCACAGAATCTTCTCCAGAATTGACTACATCCTTAGCCACAAAGCAAGTCTCAACAGACACAAGAAATTTGAAATAATCACCTGCATCCTATCAGACGCCCACTGATTAAAACTGGATTTCAACAACAGCAACAACAGAATGCCTACAAATTCATTGAGAATGAGCAACTCTCTACTGAATGTCTACTGGGTAAAGACAGAAATGAAATAAATTAAAGACTCTCTAGAATTCAATGAAAATGAGTGTACAACATACCCAAACTTATGGGACACAATGAGAACAGTGCTAAGAGGGAAATTCATAGCACAGAGGCCTACAAAAAAAGTAAAGAAATTTCATACTATGACTTAATGGCACACGTGAAAGCTCTAAACCAAATTGAAGTAATCACACCCAAGAGAAGTAGAGGACAAAAATAATCAAATTAAAGGATTCAATTGAATAAAATAGAAATGAGAATTATACAAAGAATCAATGTATCAAATAATTGATTCTTTGAGAAAATCAACAAGATAGGCAAGCCCTTAAACCAAACTAATTAAAAGACAGAGAGAGAACATCCACATTAACAAAAACAGAAACGAAAAGGGGGTTAAAACTACAGACAGAGTAAATGAAAAGAATCATCGGGTCATACTTTAAAAACCTGTACTCCACAAAAAAGATAATCTAAAAGAAATGGATAATTTTCTTGGTATATTTCATTTTGTAATGAGCCAAATTTGCTTCCTAGGAAATTTTCTCAAGATATGTATATATAATGTATCTCTTTTTGAGACCATTGAGGGATAGGAAACCATTGCTGTTGACTGGAGATGTGGCTCAATAGCAGAGCACTTGATTAGTATAGTAGTACACCTACTGTAGCAACTTAGGAGAGAAGGACAAGGAGGCACATTCATTGGTGTAAACACTTCCAGACCTCAGCAGAGGGAACCACCATCATGGTAGGTTCCATACTGCACAGTGGAACCCCAAGCATCTGAACTCAGGTTTTTATTGATCCAGAACTCCTCAGGTGTTCTACTGATAGCACGTGCACTGATCAGGTACAGTCAAACACCCCCCTCACATAAATCTAATACTTGCAGACAACACTTTGTAATATTAAAGTTTAACTTATACAAATATGTTTACATATTTTTATACTATTGTACATTTGCATATTTCATACTATTCCTTTAAATAATACATTTGGAAAAGCAAAACACTACAAACAATATATTTCATGTCTTATGGAAATATTTTTGAACTCCCTAATGGTTTATCTCTTTAATGCCAAACTTGTACCTCAATCAAAATGCTTTAAACGTTTTGTGAAAGTAATCTCAATCTCCCATTTCTGCCATTTTTCGTGTGGTATGGACTTTAATTTACATTGTATAGATATGTGCTAAACCTAAAGCTGTAAAAGGTTCACACCTGGACTGGAGAAACGGCCATTGCTTAAAAGTGCTTGCTGTTTCATGATGAGGACAGGAATCAGAGGCCAGAGCCCACACTGGGCAGCACACAAATAACTGTAACTCCAAGAGACCCCATACCCTCTTTTAGCTTCTACAGGCACCAACACACACATGGGAACACACGTGTACATGTACACAAATATACACATGCAAACACATGAACACATATGAATAATAAAATAAAAGTCATTTTAAAAAAGTATTAAAATTCCTCCTAAAGAAAGTTTATGAATTCAATAACATAATTCAGCAGAGATCCATAAGAATATTGAGAAAAAATGTGATGGCTCCCTGAAATATATATTTACACCACACACACACACACACACACACACACACACAAGTAATGTCTTGAGTTTTAACTTGGAAACAGTGTACACTCATCCTGGAAACACATTAACAATAGCTACTACAACTGTTTAAATGTATGATGCTAGCTGCAAGCTGGAGAATTATTTTCCACACATGAAACATTTTACTCATTAATGAAGAACGTTTGATTCATAACACAGCACAGCCCTTTCGGCATTTTGTGGTAGACAAATAAACGAAGGCTGAGTTTGATGGAAAAAGAGTTATGTCTGGAGATGCTACTTATGATCAAATGTGACTGGTGCCATAAGACACAATAATTTGTCAACTTTGGTAAGAATTATGAACCTGGGCTGTTAATTCTGAGACATGACAGCACTTGAATTGCATGTTACTTAGAAATATGGCTGAACAAATTGATGAGAAAAATGTGATTTAAACATCAATTGCTCCTTTGTAGATTTCATCTGAAATACTATTTAAAAAAAATCTAGTCAGTGTTTGGAATTATACTCTATGCCTTTAACTAGGATAGTGTACATTCTTCTTTCTATGTACTGACTTCAATTCATTAATTTAATACTTGTGTACTGACTTCACTATAGAAACAACTTTATGGCGAGACCCTGCCATGCATTGAAAATACTCTGGAAGCTTGTTCTTGTCGTCACAATTGCAGCTTACAGTTCTGGGCAGATATTTGGATTGCCAAGAGCATGTTTTCATTTCAAAAAATGGCAATCATTTCATTTCTGTGTCATCATCGAACATATGCTGCATGGTTATTGCCAAATGAACTGAACTGCTCACAATAAGTTGGTTTGCATGCTAATATTTACTAACTTCTCTCATGCCATCAAATTTGTATTGTTATGGAAATTTTGCATAAGACAGTTGCACGTCCTGAAAATTTTGGCTTTCCTCTGCTTCTTCCATATATTGAAATCAACTTAGGTAGTCTTTTAGAATGTATAAAATGTCTTGATAAAAAAAATCTTACTTTATTGATTTTTTCTTTCCCACCTGTAAATATGAAGTAATTTCTGTGGGTCAAAATTGCTCTTAAGTAGTGGTTCTGATTCCATTCATGACTCAGGATGGTTTTAATATTTCTAACAAATTTTATTATAGTTTAAGATCATTCCAATAGAAACTGAGAATATGCTGAAATTTGATCTCTTTTATGCATTAGCAAAAATTAGAAGGTTCCTATGTTTCATTATTTTTGATGAAATAAATTTACCAGCAGTTCAGGATTGCTCTATAATTTGGTTATCTCTCATCATTCTGGTTCATTGATTAAATATGAAGCAATTTGTTTGTTTAACAATATTTATATAAAAAGCATATGTAGTAATTTGACTGTAAATATTTCAGGGTATAATTATAACCTCAGTATTTTTAACTTGTGTAGTATAGAATGTACAGTGACATGAACTCTCAGCTCAATAAACTTAATTCTTACCAGCAATGTCTTTAATTCATTTTTATGATTTGAAATCCTTAAAAACATGTTTTTTCTATAACATTAAGTTATAGGACTATATCGTTTATCTAAGAATAGATAAAATGCTCTCTATTCACAAATTTTCTATGTTTAGGTACAAGTAGATTTATAAATTGTCTAAAGAAATTCTAGATGATGGTGAGACAGATGCTTGTGGTTGATTAGTTCAGTTAATTTTCTAATTTTAGAGTTGCAGTAGGCCAACTCTGCTCTTTCCTCCGTTTATAAGTGAATTGTACTAGTATAGCCAAAGTTGCCTCCATAACAGGGGTTTACACATAGCAGATGTCTGCTCCTGACTATTCCATTGAGTCTTAATTATGATCTGAATTATGATTCATTGAGTGATAATTCTTGTAAGATATCCATGGAAAAGAGATGTTAAAGTTTTTCTTATACCAGTATGCCCAGTACCTTAACTCAAACTATAGAATTTATCAATCTGTATGAGGAATCTTGAGCACAGCCAAGAAATTTTTACTTAAGGAGGAATAAGAAAATGAAATAAATAATAATTGCCAGTCCATTTCATTGAAGATTTCTTGTATCTTCTGTTCTGATTTTGGAAAAAAAAAATATGGATAACTGTTTAAGAAACTGGGGATTCCAGCGAAAAATTCAGTGAAGATATTGCGTGAATGTAGTCAATAATCCCTGGATATGAGAGTATCTCATGGTAGTTTGACCTTCCCAATCATTTCTTCTTACAGGGCCATATTGAGGGTGAACAACAACTATTCTACCCTTACTTTGGGACTGTGTTCAAAAGATACATGGAGTTAGATGCAATGATTAACTTTAGTATTACAGCATTAACTGCTATTTAGAAATATTGGTGGACTGGAAATGTAGTTCAGTGGTAAACTACTTTGCCTTGTGTGTTTGATTCTCAGTAGCACAGAACCCCCAGTTATCTTTGAAATAAGGTAGATGATAAAAAAACAATGTCCTTTTGTTCAAGATTTTATTCAGGTTTATTGAGCCTAGTCTTTCTTTGCTGGCCTGTCATGTAATTTACAACATGGGAAGTCTGGGTTTGAGTTTTGAAATCTCATATCTCTGTGAATTATGTTGAAAATGAAAAGAACACAGTGTACAATGGGAGTAGGATATGTATCAGAAGACCAGTTCTGATCAGCCTGAAGCTGAGTGTCATCAACAGTTTATGAAGATGCAGGTACGGGCATGTCACTCTGCTAAGCAACAACTCTTGCAGAAGTTTCAACTGTTCAGGGAGTTAATGAAAGTCTCAGGTCCTAAAACCACTTGGTTCTTACTAAATGTGATTTTATTTTTTTATTCAAGGCCAACTTCTCTCAGATTCAAGGGAGACAAAAGGCAGGAGTATGGGTTTAAATACCCACATTAGGACTGGAGAATGTTGGTAATAAAAAACGTATTAATTGATTTGAGTCAATCTAGGCATTTACAGCTATTTCCTGGCATAACAGAATATCTCTTGTATGGAAATGACTGGAGAATATAAGAAAGAGAAACACAGTTAAAGGCCAGTCTGGGTCAGAAGACTGTTAGAAATGCCATTCTTGCATTTGATTCAAGGTTCAAAAATCTCTCTGGCCTTCTGAAAACACACATCTTGAGTAAGTACTTGGGTGCTATTTATTTCTGGTGAGTAAGGAGATGCTCCAACAAAGCTTTAGTGATAGAATATCACTTTGTGTATGCTGTTTTCTTTTCATCACAACTTTACCAATTCTCTTCGCTTATGTTGGAGGAGAAAACAGACTCATGTTGGTGTTCCAGTCTGTTACTTTAATACTTAAACAGGCTGCTTTTAGAGAACATGCTGAGAAGCCATGTATAATATCTTGACTTGTTTCCAACTATGTGGAAAATTAGTATTTTACAATTTCAATGAATCACAAATAAATAAGCATACCTTTTTCATCTCACAGGTAGCATTCATGACTTTTTGGATAGATGATTTGATCAAACAGTAAAGCAACAGGCCAAAAGCATACTACTGAAAGATTTTTCTGCTATAAGAGACTATTTCTTTTTGCTATGATACTTCTCAACAAAATATTTCTAACTTTAATTCTGAAAGGTTCATTTTTTCTTAGTTATTGGGTTGTTTCTCTAATTTCTGTCTATAGGTGGCAGCGATTATTCACCATTGTACTGAGGTAGAGTTAAAGACACTGGGAGAGTATAAATGGAGATGAACTTACAAAGTGATCTCAGTAGTCTATGTTCAGAGAAGGTCATCTAGTTTTGAGAAAGTAAATGTTAATGTTGTTTAAAAGCTGCTGTGAATAGGAAAGTATAAATACATTTGCCATTAACCTAAAGTTTAATAGCAACTGCTCTTTTTATGAATTTTAGGACATTGAAGACTTCTGATGGAAAACATTCATATTTCCTTATAGTATACCAAAAACAAAGTAATTAATTCACGGGAAATCCTGTTCTTTATGTCCTATCCTAGGAAATCCTACAAGACTAAGCATTAGAACAGACAACTATCTCCCACCTCCCCTTAGGATTTATGTGTATAATGTACCAAACAGAGCAGACAATTTCTGTCTTTTACAGAATCCTTATTTTGTTTAACACAATAATGAGTCTATAGCTCTATACTCATACAGTATATATGAATATGTAACCCTGTAACCCTAGTAGTTACTCCCTATGTGCTTATTTCCCAGAGAAGCAGCAATTTCTTTGTTTTAATAATAGAAGTCATTGATTACAAAGGCGCATTTAAACATGTAACTTTCCACAGAATTTTCTTCATAGTTCAGGAGTCAAGATTGCAAGAGACTTGTAGAACACAATTTATTTAAATTAATACACAAATTTGAGTTCATGAACATTTGCTGGATTACCTAGAATTAAGAGTAAATTCTTTTTTTTTTTCTTAACATGTGCTTCAATGTATGAGCCACAAGGCTGTAATTAAGCGGGTAAACACATTTGCTTATAAATAACAACTCTACAAGATTCTGTCAAGTTCTGATACCGATTTCTATTATTTTGACAGTTGTAAAATTGGAATGTGTCTCAATTAGTGAGTCCCTATAGTACTGTCTATACTGCAAAAGCTAAGATGGTATTTATTGTGACCTGATTGTGAGAAAACAAAATCACTAACTTGAAACTGTGTAGAACAGATGTTGGGAACTGGAGAAAAAAATTCAAGGATAGAGTTTTGTTTAGTACCTTGTTCTTCAGAGGTAAGACAGAAACGGAGGATACAATGGGACTGACAGAAGAGAAAATTACATTTCAGAACACTGTTAATCAACACTATAATGATGGTATGCATTTATTCTTCCTGTGTTTTCTTAAATGATTTGTAGATTTTTTTATTTTCATTTTATTCATGTGGGTGTTTTGTATGTGTTTAAGTCTGTGCACCACATTTATGACTGGTGCCTTTAGAGGCCAGAGATAGCATTGAATATGCTGGAATTGGAATTACAGATGGTAATAAGCTGCCATGTCGGTGCTGGGAATCAAATCCTTGGCATCTGGGAGCAACTGGTACTCTTAACCCCAGCGTCACCTCTCCAACTCCCTTCCTGTATTTTGATGGAAGGTTTGATGTTCTTTTAAGAAGTTTTATTCCATTCTGGGGAATTTATCATAAGAGGCTGTGCTTAGAGCTAGGGGAGAGAGGATTTCTCTAGTTATTTGTTTGAAAGTCAATATGATTAAGGGAGATATCAGTTAAATGTATGTATCCACAACTTTAATGATATTTTGAATAGTTTGTAATCGCTGATCCAGATGCTAAAGCTGGGTTTGCTAACAAATGGTTTATGATAAAGGAGGAACAGTAAGATGTCATTTCAATATGTCCAGGGCCCTTATTAATATCTCAATGTCTAACTTTCTTTTGTTAATAGCTAATAACAGATATTATGTATTTAGATCATACACATGTTATGAATACATTTATTGGGAGGAGGGATGCAGATAATACTGAAGGCAGTCGGGACTTTTCACACAGTTTTACTTCACATCATCTGCCTTTAGGTGTCATTGTATTCAGAGTCAGTCCATTGCTGAATAGTTGAAAAAGATCAGCTGAATTACTCATAAATAAGTTGGCTCTAGAAGCGTTGATTGATCTGGCATGACTAAATCTTCACGTTCCCATGTGTTTTAGGAATGTGATTTATTCTTTAGAGAGGTTGATAGACTTTTTAAAAAATACATACTCAATATTTTTGCCAAAAGTCACTGTATTCTTTTTTGTTGACTTTAAAGTTCATTTCTTCTGCCATTAATATCAAGTGGAAATGCTGTTTGATCTATTAAAATGATAATGCATTTTCATCATTAAAGTGAATTTCTAGAGCTCCCACGGTTTCAATATTCATCATGGAAATTATGATTCAGACCCTGTGATGGAGACTTTTTCCCCAAAAGTCCCTAATACATACATATGAGAAATCTTATGTAAGCTTATGTAAGGCAGTTGTCCCTGCCTCCAGAGTGATGGAATTCTTGGCAATAGCTGCCATGCCATGCTCTGTTTGTGCTTTATTTAGGAGCGCTTGATCTCCCACTAGAAACTTCGTTTTCATGACTTCCTTCTTATGTAATCTTCAAGCTTGAGTCAATGCTCAGCATATTCAATTCCTATACAGCAAGATAGTCTGTTATGGTCTTAGGAGTGTGCACTCCTGATAAAGTAATCTTCCTTTCTTGGGATATCTTTCAGCTACAATTAAGCATGTTTGAAGATCTCTGAAAAAACTGATCTTCTAAATGGAAAATGTGTTCAGTCTCCTTTGTGATTTTATATGCTTCTTCATTCTGAAACTTCACCCATTCACTTCTTTATTTATTTACTTTAAAGGTTGACTCAGTATCTTTAAGAGTCAACCAGTTTTAGACCTTGGAGAAATAACAATAAATAAAAACAGAAAAGGTTTATACCTTTAAGAAATGCTCATTCTGGTAGAGGGATACATGCAAAAAACAACAAAGAAAAAAAGGAATGGAGAGGTGGTAGCATGAGTAAACCACTTGTCATGCAAGAGTAAGAAGTAGAGTTTGAATTCTAAGGACCTACCTAAATCCATATGTAGCAGTAAGCATCTGCAATCTCAGTGCTCCTACAGCAATATGGGAGGCAGAAACACAAGAATACCTGGGAATTCATAGAGCTATTAGCAAGATACATGTAGCATGCTAGCCTGACATTTGCAGGGGGAAAAAAATAAGACACTGACTTAAAACTAGGTGGAAGGCAAAGGATAATACCATACCTTGACCTCTGACCTTCACTCAAGTCTCATTTTACACAGAACCCACATTTACATGCAAACACACATATGCATGCACATGCTACACAAACAAAAGATAAAAATAGACAAAAATACAGGTATATATTATACTGTAAGGTGGTCAGTACTGTAAAGAAAAACAGGAGAGAATTATAGGGTGTGCTATGTGTGAAGGGGAACCAGGCATTGGCTGCCTAGACTTGGTAGGAAAATGTTCTATAGAGAATGTAGCCCTAGAGCAGGGATGAGAAGCAGGTGACATATGACTCATGGTACTCTGTGGGATGAAAGCTTCATCAAGTGGGAATATGTAGGAGGCTCAACTTAAGCACCGGAGAAACCAGGATTGTCAATCATGCAAGCCTGTTTTCTTCAATGGAAGGAAATGAATGTCAACTGGAATGCCAGAGTAAAATGCAGTCAATCAACCAGTAATTCCTTGCTATTCTATTAGAAGCCAGCCTACATCTAAATCCATAAATATCCTGAGCATCATTTGGTCCCTATTCCTGCAGTGAAAAGAACACATCCCTATAAAAAAAAAAAAAAACCATGTACTTTACATCCTCCAATAAAATCTATCCTTATGCTTATCATAGATCCTTCAGTAGGCCCTGAACTATGTTTATAAGCCAATAGAATGCATTCTTATCGTAAATGCCACAGGTGACATGTTCTACTGTGTTTAAATGTATGAGAAAAATTTCTGGGAGCAATACAGGGGAACAGCAGCTGGCATTGGAGCTTCAGGGGTACAGTCTACTGCTTAGCAAGGTGACAATAGGTTTTTACCTTGGCCTTCAGGGAAATTGTCTCCTGAGTGCCTTTTGCCACTGCTGGGCCTTACCATGCTTGCTATTACCATGGTCTCCTTGTCTCTCTTGTGGTAGGAAAATTCTATGGGGATTTCTAACCCCTCATTGGGCAGTATCACTTGAACACATAACAATGGTGATGATTTTCCCTCGAGAAATGCCAGTTGGGCAAGGCAGTGCCACTCAGTTAAACTAGTGATTCAGTTGAAACTCCAGAAAGAATAACTAAAAAAATGTGCATAGTTCGTAGCAATAGGTGTTTTTCAAATATAGTTACAGGATTAAGTTAGAATGTTTTATCAACTGCCTTAGAATCAGTATAGCATAAAAGTAAGAAAACATATTTTTGCTAGTGACTGGTTTGGTCAGGGTTAGGAAAGCAAGAACAAAGAAAGCCTGGTTGCTAGGGCCCACAAGTTTCATCTATGAGAGACAGGCCTAGATATAATAAATGAGTTCCAGTGCCCACTACTAAGTTTGAACTTCCTTGACCATGATTGTTGGGGTTCTCTTGCTCTCTCTCTCTTGCTCTTGCCCTCTCGCCTCTGGCCCACATCTCCTGCCTGTGCACGGCGGCCGCCCCAAGCCGCCGCGCCCGTCCCAAGCCGCCACATGAGCCAAGTTCATTTAATAAAAAGGCCTCGTGCGGTTTCAACAGCCACCAAGACTGTCTCGTGTTTCTTTGGGGTTTACCCATCCTTCGTGGAAGAAAGAACCCCCATTTTCGCGGGAGCCAGAGCTGGACCGCCAGGACCCCCGCACATGATTAATTTGATGTTTTCGTAGTTTTTACAAATAAAATTACAGATGAGGTTTTTGTATGTGTCTTGGGGACATAGGGCTATGGGCATGTAGATTGGACAGATTCTCCGTTACCTAAGAAAAATATTAAGACCAATGTTTTAAAGTTTTCTAGTTAATAACAAATTTGTGTTATTCACTGTGTTAACTAAATAAGAATTGTGATAAGTTAGAATACTATGACGGGTACTCATTTCCTAGTAACTGAAAGACAGCGACCTGCCAGCTATAAAAGAAGCTGGCTGTGAAAATATTTGGCTTCTTTATATAATCACAAAATTATTGTTTCTGGGATATAGATGTACTAAGGAGAAAAGTACATGTAAAACTGAGTGTTCATGTGTAATCATGTCTGGGTATTGAAAGCAACATGTTTTTTAAATATGTAACTTGAAGTCATTCCCTGGAAAAATAGGACTTGTGATAATGACATGATTTCTTATGTAGAGGGTAGTGTTTAAAAGGTGTATAGGTGTATGGTAAATATTAAGGAAACAGACAAGAGAGAGGAGAAGGAAAGAAGGACGCTTGCAAGATTGTGGGTAAGATCTATGTGTGTTAGGGCTTTTCTTCCTCCATATGGAAGAAGAAGCTGACAAAAGGAAGCTTATAAGATATATGGGTAAGGTGTGTGTGTGTGTTAAAGCTTTTAAGATGTGTGTGTGTGTGTATGTGAGATGAATATGTGGTGAAGCTTTGTTTCTTCTACAATAAGTATGTAAATGGTGTGTGTGTGTGTATGTGTGTGTGTGTGTGAACACGCTGAAGCTTTGCCTCATCCATAGGATGCGTGTGAATGTGTATATGTATGATTTTATGGAGAGGATATAGGAAGAGAAGAGAGAAGAAAGAGAATAGAGTAGAGAGAGAAGCCTGAATGAATAGAGAAGCCTTGGCTTATCTATAAGAGGTGTGGTTTTTATTCATATTATTTTGCTGACTCTGCCTTTCCCTCCTAGGTTGCTGAAACCTGGCTGGGGCTGGACCTTGGTAGAAGATAAATCACAAGGTCAGTTCCTGGAGGTCTTGACTTAATGCTGGCAAAGACAGCACTGTCCCAAGTTCCATTCTTCCTCTCTCATAGATTGACACTTGCAGGCCATGAAGCTTGTGGGGTATGATTAGAAATGATCATCTGTCAGAGTAAATCAGAGAAGATTAGGCTTTACATTATGGGCTATTTATGTATTCATGAGTTCTCACTATACAAAAAGAAATAGTATGCCATGAACATATTTATATTCCCACAGTCCTAGAAAAAATTTTCTATATAAATGAATAATTTTTTTTCTAAAATGCAAAGACAGAAACTTGGTCTATCTTAAGAATTCTAAGTAGACAAGATTTCCAGTTTCAGAATTCCAAGAAAACACCAAAAGGAGCTGAGAATTTAGTTCAGTAAAAATTTAGCTTTCCAGCTGTGCTGTAGTGGTGCATGCCCTTAATCTCAGTGTTCAGTAGGCAGAGTCAGGAAGATCTTTGTGAGTTTGAGGTCAACCTGGTCTACAGAGTGAGTTCCAGGACAGCCAGACTTACAACTAAGAAACCCTGCCGCGAAAAAACAAACAAACAAAAATGTAGCTTTCCTAGAGTCAAGTAAAATAGAATATAATGAAGTAACTAGAACAGACCAGAGTAGAGTAAACTAAGCTAGACTAGACTAGACTAGAGCAGAGCAGAACAGAATACAGTAGAGTAGAATACAGCAGAGCAGTATAGAGCAGAACAGAATATAGTAGAGCAGAATGCAGCAGAGAAGAGTAGAGTAGAGCAGAGCAGAGAGAGTGCTTACCAAGAAATCACAAGCCCTTTGGTTCAGTATGCAGTTCTGAAAATGGAGAGAAAGGAAGGAAGGAAGGAAAGAAAGAAGACAAAAGGAAGAAAAAAGTAAAATAAGAGTCCATCCGGCAACATGGTATCACAAAAGATAGAATTAAAATAATTATGATGAATACATACATCTCTCTAGCCTTAGTTAGTTTATATACTACCTTAACTTCTACAACAACTTCAGATACCTAGATATTTAATTTTCAGTCCAGCTCAAGCTGCACGTGCTCCACTGTGGCAACATATGGCAATGGACCAGTGCCTATGGCTGAAATAGTAATCTTTCCATGGTATGACAAATAACTTTGAGAGCATTTATTCAGAATTCCAATTGAGATTAATTTCAGAAAATGCTTACAGAAGTAGCTGACTAAACTAACCAGCATAATCCCAATTGTAAGAGATGAATAGAGGAGCATATCGACTTTTCGAGAAAGTTGACAGAGTCTACAGATGCAGAGAAGCGTGTTCTGCTTTGAAGAATCTGCTGATAGAAAACAATGAGACAACTACACGAGTCTTCAAAAGTTTGACAACTGGGAAATGGGAATTCCAAAGTAGGAGAAGAATGCATTTAGATCTAAAATAGAATTGATTCGCATATGTCACATACCAAAGTGAATCTCAGTGTTCAGAGGGAGCAGAAAGTAGAGATGATTTATATGAATTCAGAAATAAAGCTGTTACAGTGCAGATGGGACTCTGAAGGTTATTTGGAAAAAATAAGGGGCATTTGCTAATACACAAAGATTCTATAGGAGGAAAATCACTGTGATAACCCAAAGTGAGAAGAATGTAGGTGAAACATAGTATTGACTCCACTGTTTGCCAGACATAGGCTGTATTTATTTGGAGAGTGTAACTTACCCTATTCTTGGAGCCTGGTATTGCTCTTGGGATTCTGAGAACTGGTTTTATTTTGATAATGATTGATTATATATATTTTGAATATTCACTAAAAAACTGGAGCAGAGAAATGGTCATAAATGATCTTGGCTGTTGGAACAGACTGAATGTGATAATAATAGTGTTTAAATTGTAACTGATTGAAAGCTTTAAGGTGCTTTATCACCTATCTCACTGTATAGGGCAAGTTGAGTCACATCCATCTACTTAATGAGAAAGTCTACTGCTGAAAAAATTTGCAGAGCCAATATTTTGTATGTTAAAGCCAAAATATGCATTTGAATTGCTGTGATTAGACATACTTGGAATGGGTTGGAATTGTCCTGAGTTTTGGAAAGAGAAATCATAAAAGTGGAGAAAGTAGAAGAATTGAGTTTACTAGTAACAGAATCACATAATTAGACACATATATGCACATATTCATGTATGTGTATGCATACATACATATGTATTTAAAATTTTAATTTCCTAAGTATGTTTTATATTTTAAATGAATTTGATCTTCATGACTATTTTGTGTTACTGTATTATTTTTCCTTCCTGTTTTTAGATGAGGAAATATAATCAGAGTTATTATGTTGTTCTCAGTATGCCTGATTTCTTCCATTGTTCCATGCACTCATTCAATATGTACTAAAAACTTATTAGATTGGAGATAGCTTCACAGACATTGGAAGCAGATGATGCATAGATTATCCCAAACCTTTTGAAAATCACAACCTAGTAAGGAATGTAGATGTGACCTTTGTGCATGTGATATGACTGTCTTTATCAGAGCATGGTTTTAGCTATCCTATCAATACAGGGAAAGAAACCATGATATAAATAAATGCAAAACATAAAATAATGAGTATCAACCCTTCAAGTACATGGAATAAGGTGCTCTTCATGGATAGAGAAGAAAATAAAATTAAAATTAACAATTGTTAGAAAGTGAAGAGATACCCTTTCTGAACCACAGTTCCTCACCTGGAAAATAAAATTAATGTGCCCTGTCATTAATTGAATTAGCATAATTATATAGACAAATTTTCTAATGTAAATATGATTTTATTGACATGACTATGTTTATAATATTTAATTTAAATATAAGTGCAATTTGCAAGTCAGCTAATACATAGAGACTATTTATAATACAGTTTCTATTATTCTATATATTTTATTGCATGGGGACGTTTTTATATCTAAACAACTATATGTTAAGAAAAACTTGAATATAGAAAAATTAAGCCAAACTAAATCCACTATGACACTGAGCACCTTTGGTGGTTAACATTAAGTGGTGTCTTCAACATTAAGTTATGAGAAAATACTTTTTCATTATGGTCATTTCTTTAACAGTTTTTCATTAAGTAATAGAACATTCATTTACTAATTGCCTGCTACATTCTCCCTAAAATTCCTGCTACTAATGGGACTATTGTCTGGAGAAGCTGGCAGACCTGTGGTCACTAGGTAAATGGTATTCAGCAGGTACAATCTGCCCTCATACTGACATAGTGGCTAGGAGTGTGATCAGCAACCACCCTCCTGAGTCAGAAGAATCCACTGGTGATAGTAACAGTGGGCTGCACTCAGGACAAGAAGTGGCACTAATCCTACTTTCATGTTAATTTAGTTATTTTCTCTTGTGGCTAATTTAATTTATAGCCCTTTCCACTTCCAGAACATGGTCTTCATATCTACCCTTTTTCATTCAAGCCAAAGACAGCATTGTATTGATAGCTCTGGCGTATAATCATTATTCTTTCTGTCTCAAGAAAGTGTACTATATTTAGAGGCTTAGTTTTTGCATGTGCAAATAGTAACAGGTATATGTTTCATTTTGCATCTCGGGACCTTTACATGCTTAGGCTTATGTGTTCAAAGGAAATACATGTGACATGTAGCCTTCTTAACACTGGTTTGCTAAGTACAGTAGAAATGCATTTAGTTTGGCATCTTGTCCAAGAGATGAAGGGTTTGGATATCTATGTGAAACAGACTCAGGAAAAGGCACTACATAATAGAAGGAAAGGTGACACATCCCAGGAGTTTCTGAGACAAGCTATGGATTACTTTGACACATTCTTCCAACATTTTAGAACATACTTTCATGAAAATTAAGTATCCTTTCAACACTGTTATGATAGATTATAAGCATCACATCCAGCTTTTCCTTTCATGGACTTTATGAATATGAAGCAGAAGTCACGATTCTGATATAAATTTTAGAATGTGAAGCACAAGCTCACGTTGAAACCCATGCTTTCATTGATGCTATCATTGATATCTTGGCATTTGCACCAGAAATTCAAATTTAATTTGACTACCTTTAGAAGCTCTTGCATGAACTAATTGTGTGCCAATTACTCTATCAACCTGAATACACCATGAATAATGTTCCTCACATTCTTTATCAAAAGCAGTGTATGCTTCAGGAGTATTTGAATTAATTAAGGAGACTGCTTCAGCTAAAAATGACTGACTTACAGACACATAAAATAGCAAGGCAAAAGGTACAAAGCTTTCTAATGGATTTACTAATACATGTGTTTCTTGTTTAAATAGAGCAATTGAGTTATGCATGATTATTTTTATCATTTACTAATTAGTGCTTTTGAATAATTCATGAAAAAGAAACAAAGAGGAACGGGATAGATAGAGAAGTGAATAAGAAAGTAGTCAAGGAAGGACAGATGTAGGACATACCACAGACCCACTTTTGTACCAATGATTTGGAGGACATTGATGGATACTGAATGATACCCTTGAGTGTGTACTTAAATGTTCCTCTCCATCCCATCTTAGTGCTGCATTGTCTTTGCTTTCAATAACCAGCTGCTTGACGACATGCTGGTCATTCCCTATTACCTATGTTTCCAGTGTCAAGATTGATTCTGTTTCCTATGCTGTGGATTCTTAGAGAGTACTGCATGATGATCAGTTTTAATTTTCCTTAAGAGCAATAAAAACAGAGGTTCCTGACACATTCTTATGTCTTCCCTATAATATATATTGGGGTCTAATAGCAAGAGTTTGAGAATAATGGTGAACTTGTGAATGTAGCAATAGTTTGGCTATCATAATATTTCCTCCATGTGCCATCATAACAAATATTATTTCTGAAAATTTAAGGATAATAAAATGAAGAGTAAGGATATTGGTCCTATGGGACAATCTCTAAGAGTCTCACTTACAGTGTCATAGAAACCCAAATAATGAGTAACTCAACATTTTATAAATTTTCATTTTTAATCAGTTCTATGATTATAATATATGTTAACTATTTACATCTTGAGTAGTCACATTCTAATTCTGTAAATAAATTAGACCTGGTAAAGGGATGCTCCTTAAAATTCCATATGTTGAAAATTCAAGTTAGAAAGGTTATTGAAAATTGAGATCTCTACACTCTGCCTTTAGAATTTTTACTTAAGATGTCTAGAAAAAGGTGAGGGAATTTTTCCTTTCAATAAACACCCAAATAATCAGATGCAGGTGATCATATGAAAGTGTAGTGAAAGCCATTAGTTTGGGCTATTCCAAAATTTTCTATCTTTTTCAATTTAACAGATGCATCCATTAGTGACAATAATCACGTATGAAATGTTAATTATAAAAGGTTGTCCCTTTTGTCATCCGTCCTTGGAGACAGGGTCTGTTAAAATCTACAGGCAGGGGATTGAAAGAACTCCAATTCTGATACCCAGTGGGTGTGAATCTTGAGGGAAAAAAAATAATCACAAACTTCCACAGACAGTGTTCTCACCTGTAAAATAGAGCAGCATAAAACCACTGGGAGGAATAATTAGAAAGCAGTGGAGCAGAGGTGGCTCCACATTAGAAAGCTTAGTGAATTAAATGAATAAAATGTAACTTCAAGGACCCTCCAGTCAGCAGGGCCAGCTTGGGCAAACTGCTATTGGGTTGCTATTTTCTTTTTGCTGGGTGAAAAGCTCAATCTTCCACCCTTTGATCATGTCAACTGGGGACAGCATGGCTAGAAAATGGGAAAGCTGATCAATTTAACTGCAAATAAACAAATTATTTGCATTTGCTTTGTAAATAATAACCTGCAGCAAATAAGAGAAAGAAGCACAGTGATGTTTGGGAGTGGATAATAATAAGCACTTTGGATTATTTTCTGAAGAGAATGTACACTTCAGTATGGACTTGTTTTGAAAAAAAAACCCACAATTATATTTTTAGTGTGTGTTCTCTTTTCCCCCTTTGGGAACTCTGAGTATGACTGAGAGTTAACACAATTAAAAGAGCCTAGCTAGCCATGGTCGTGGAAGTCCACATTCATTTCAGTTATGCAACTTAAGAAGTCTAATAAAAATAATCAGCAGAAAGGTAGTGGTGAGTTTAAGACAACTAAGATGGAGAGGAAAAAGATATATCTTGAAGCACCAATTGCGTTTAATGCTTTGGATAAATGGACAATCTCAAAAAGATTAGCTTGATTTAAATGGCTCATTTCAATGCTTCTATTTGGGGTCTAAAACCTTGAGAAATGAAACAATAACCCTGGCTTTGGTTTGCAAATGTAATGCTTATATTGATTTTTGTCTCATAAAGTGCATGCAATTGGAGACCATAACATTTAGTGTTATCACAACTTACTGTTATGTGCAACTGCTAGACTAAATTTAGATGTCTATCTCTTAGGGAGAGAAGTTCTCAGCATTCCGTTTTCCAGTTCTAGATCAGTCCATATGTTAGACATTTATTTTGTATCCTTCTTTGCTTATCTTTCCATGTATCTTTTCAAATGATGATTTATTGTTGAAGTATTTGTAGAAATGTTTAACCACTGGGCCTTTTAATTATTTACACTGATGAAAACCACAACACTTTCAGAGTTGGAGGTAAAATCTTGGTGCATGGAAGCTGAACTGACACACTAAATGACTGTTCCATTTCCATTACATATCCAGCCAAATTTATAGTTCAATTAACAAGCTCAAGGCCCATGTTTACAGCTATTGATGGCACAGAGTCTGTAGGGATGGACTGTATTAGAAGGTAATTGTAACATTCAGCTTGAAAACAGATATGTACAGACGAAGATAAACAATAAAACAGAAGTTCTACTGTTTCTATTAGGAATTTCCTCCAAATGAGCCTTTTTTTTTTTTTTTTAAAAAAACTCATGTACTATGAGGGACTGTAGGGAAATCACAGGATTCTGTGCTTATAGATGGAATAGTCACCACATACCATTTACCTAGCTCTAATTAGTGAGACAACAGCTAGTTATTAGGCATACCTATTAATTTAATAAACTGACTTCCTCTCTATTCCATGGAAAAGTGACAGTCATATAAATATAACATAATCAATATTTTTTAGTTTTATCCATCACTTATTGAACAATTAATGTGTGTACCATATTATATTGTTTGTTATTCATGTGAAAAATTTCAATATTCCCTCAGTTTAGGGGATTCCAAAAGATGCTTGAAAAAACTGTTGATTGATTCAAAGGTTATAAAGTTCATGAAACTTAAGGCCCAGAATGCACTCTCCCACCACTTCTTGAGAGGTGATCTTAAGAGAAATGGTCTTGAGAGATAGCCAATTCCAACTGACCCAGAATTTCAAAACTGACAGCAGTCTACTTGCCTTTGACTCTGAACTTCTGGGATTATAGGAGTGTGCCATCATGCCTAGCTTTCTAGGGCTGGAATTTGGTAGATATTATTTCCAACATTGAAAGCCAAGGCTGATCTAGATGTCTGTGGCTTGGGATGGGACTGTGTCTTCAACCCTCCTCTCTTGGGTGGGATTTGGCCTATACTGTGTATGCAGAGGCTTTGTACTTGCTGTTTCAGCAGCAGTGAGTTCTTGGGTATAGCTGCCTGTCCAGCAGATAATGCTTCCCTGTAGTCATCCAGTGATGCTGGCTCTTACACTCTTTTAGCCCCATCTTCTGCAATGATCTCCTAGCCTTGGGAAAGGGAATGTGGTATATTTGTTCTCCTTAGGGCTCAGAAATCTGTGATCTCTTCAATACCTGCAATTTTATCTATATCGAATATGTATTAAGCTAATTTTTCAGACCGTAAATCCTGCCTGGTTTTAGATGACTTTCATGGATGGATTCTTTAGAGTAGAATATGAGTAGAGATGTACAAATTTTCAGCTCTTAGCATATTCTGTAAAAATACATAATTGTTTAAATTAAGTTGTATTAACCTCAGCTAAGTTTGGGATGATATTCAAATCACTGCACCATGGCCAAGAATGGACTTTGTTTTGTTTCTGTAGCAAGCACTGAGCTTACTGAGCACTGTTATCAACTTAAGCCTTCAGAGTTATTTGGCACATATTTCCTAAATGGACACTCCTCTCTGAAAGTGATTAACTTCTCATTTTCTCAGGCTTCCTTTTATTTGGCTGCCATTTGAAGATGTAACCCACATTTGCGTTGCTTCATTCTATTTCAAATAACCTGATTTAAAAAAAAAAAAAAAACACACCCCAACAGGTATTTCCTTTGGCTTATCTCTTAGTTGATTTCAGATACCTTAGCGTGGCAACCAAGATTAACAAGAACACCTGTTCCTCACATTATCCGTTCATACATCATCTTTCTTTGGTTGGTCCTCCTCATTCCTTGGCTTGTAAGTTGTCTCCAACTGCATTTTTATTCTGACCTTTCTTAGTTTCTCTCCATATGTTTGCTTTGGACATTTGGTTTCTTTTCTAGAGCACCATATTTAAAAATTCTGAATGCCCCCGTCCCTTTCATTCTCCCTCACTGTAATGGCTAGTTTTATGTCAACTTGACACAAGCAGAAGGCATTTGAGAACATGCAACTCAATTATGAAAATGCCTCCATACGATGGGGCTGTAGGCAAGCGTGTACAGCATTTCTTAACTAGAAATTGATACTCGGGATCCCGGCCCATTGTCAGTGGTGTCTCCCGTGGTCTGCTGTTCCTGAGTTCTATAAGAAAGTAGGCTAAGCAAGCACCCTTCCATGGCCTCAGCATCAACTTCTGCCTCTGGGTTCCTGCCCTGTGTGAGTTCCTGTCCTGACTTCCTGCAATGATGAACAGTAATATTGAAATGTAATAAACCCTTTCTTCCCCTAGTTCCTTTGGTCATGGTGTTTCATCACAACACTAGTAACCCAAACAAAGAAATCACTGTCCAGTCTTGTCTGTGGCAATGGTTTCAATAAATACCTACATGCACGTGATTGAGAAATAAATTGCTTCAGTCCAAATCATGTTTAAATTGAAAATTAAGATTTGAATTTTTTCTACTTACCTTTTCCTGAACTCTATCTTGCCTTAAATTTTATCTGTAATTTCTACCATTTTTTTTGTCTTCTTTGGATATTTTTATATTATGGATTTTTATCTTTTAGCAAGAATGACTCATCTACCTGACTTCATTCTGGGGTAGCATGTAAAATTTGGAGGAACTGTCTCCTCTTCTCAGACTCGTGCTTATTTCATTTGATTTAGTGATGTTTTTGCAATTCTATGTTTTGCTAATGCATTTTGTTTTTCTATGTCAGTTCTATACAAGGATGTGAATATTGTAAAAGAATAGTTGTGATGGTTAGTAGTAACTGTGAACTGGACAGGATCTGGAATCACCTAGCAGACTTGCTTCCAGACACATTTGTGAGAAATTATTTAGTTTCTAGATATGCCTGTGAAGGGCTATGATTATTAGGTGAGTTGAGTTGGAAGAATCACACTGAGAGTGGACAGTAGTTTCCCCCTATTTGGGGATTTGGACTGAATTAGAAGGAGAAAGCTATTGATGAAATGTGACCAGCTATTTCAAGCTCCTGCTGCTGTGACTTCCCCACCTTGGTGGCCTATGCTATTGAACTATGGATCCAAATAAACTCCATCTCCCTTAACTTGCTTTGTCAGGGTATGTTATTACAGTAATAGGAAAATAAACCAAGACAATTGCCCATGTTTTTGCTTATTGGCAGGGAGAAGGCATGTCGCGGAACAGTAACTTTTAACATATGATCTTTCTACTAGGTTTACATTATTCATCTGGTTGCTGAAAAATCTATTTTATAATCTCCTTATATTTTATGAAGGTTTTTTTAAAATTATTTTATTTTCACAAAGAAGTCAAAATTTGGCCTTGGAGCCTCTTCAACAAATGGTGCTTGCAAAACTGTATAGCTATATGTAGAAGACTGAAACTAGGTGCTTCTTTTTCGCTTTTACAGAAACCAGCTCCGAATGGATCAAAAACCCTCATCATAAAATCTACAATTTTGATACATCTAGGAAAAAAGTAGGGAATACACTACAGAATGCCCAAATAGATAAGGACTTTCTAAGTAGGACTCTGGTCACTTATGATATGAGACAAACAATTGACAAATGGGTCCTTATGAAATTAATAAGCTTCTGTAAAGATAATGGCACAATAAATAAAGAACACAAACAGCCCATAGAGTGGGAAACACATTTTTGCAATACAAACATACACTGCATCAGGCAAAATGATATCTTGAATCTTCACATGCCGTATTCCCCGCATTCTACTCCTGTTCCACCTTCTTGTCACCATGTAGTGTCATCCCTTCAGTAAATATTTTGGAATGCTTCTCTGAAACAACATGATTCTGGTCCGTGTATTACAAAACTGTTTTCTCATCAAAAAATTAAGTATAGATGATCTCTGATGAAATATCTAATCAGTGTTTAAATTTTAAGTTTTCTCAGAAGTGTGATAATATATTTTTGACATTTCAGATTGAATAGGCCTATATGACACAATACGTTAATTTTAAGAGCTCTCTTAATCTATGAACACTCCATTCATTTGTCACAATTCTGAGCCATTAGTTTGAGAGAATTTCCCACAGTCTGGAAATTGCTGAGTACAGATGTGGTGTTAACATTTTCCTTGACTTGTTCCATGTATCTTTGAAATGCTAATGATGCGTTATCAGAAATGATCAATAGGAATTTAAGGCTTTACGTGACCAACTTTGTCTAAATAATTTTTGCTTTTTTTTCTTCTTTTTCTTTGGAGATTTCTGAAACCATGGAGGTAGAAACACTAGAATATATTGGCTCATTTTCATTATTTCTTAATGTATGAAACATTCATTCCACTGTTACCTGGACTTTATCCTCAAAGATGGATACAGAATAGTATGATTTAAATTTGGATTTTTATGTAAAATAGAAATTACTTTCAATATATTTACTATAAAACATCTGCCCTAACTTGGATAGTATTAGTGGTATGTAGTAGGTAGTCCTAATGACTTAGATGCACCCAAATATCAGGCTTTATGCATGATCTAATATTTTATGCAGAATATTAGCATGAAAGAACTTGACTCCAGTGATCATTTCCTGAAGACTTTTACTCCTTTAAACATGTCATGGTCATTTTGTCCACAGCCAGATAATGCTTTATCTAGCTTCATAATGATATTGTCCTTCTACCATAATTTTCATTATA
This sequence comes from Cricetomys ansorgei, assembly GCA_026225945.1. NCBI lineage: Eukaryota > Metazoa > Chordata > Mammalia > Rodentia > Nesomyidae > Cricetomys > Cricetomys ansorgei. The sequence continues at coordinate 46,254,384 of JAMJFZ010000107.1, read as the reverse complement.
ACATCTTATAATAACTACTGATGACAAAAATCATTACACAGAGGTAATTGTTAGCTACTGTGAGGGCTCACCAAGAGAGACAAGGAGACGTACTCATAGGTGCAAACCCTGCCAGACCTCAGTGGAGGGAACCACTATCATGGCATGTGCCTTCCTGGCTAGTGGAAACATTTGACATACTAGAGAGGGGAATTCTGAGCATCTATTCTCAGTGGTTTTTATTGATAAGATTCTCAGGTGTTCTATTGATAGCATGTGTAGATCATGAGCAACCAAACATCTTTTACATAAAGCCAACACCTTCAGACAATACAAATAGCAAGGCCTAGGCAGCCCTTCACCCAACAGTTCACAAAACAACCATTTTAAAAATAACAAAAATAAACTTCTGCAACATTTTCCTCCTTTCTATATAAGACTATAAAAAATGCTTTATCTCTACAACACAATTTAACACTACAGCAGCAAAAATATTCATAAGAGGAACACGAGAACAGAATCAAATAAAACCAAACATCTACCAAACTTTTTACAGTGTATTTGGACAGCAGAAGAACATTATCAGTGTACAATTATCTGGAATTCACTCATGATCTTCTGGGCTCATCCAAAGGACTTGGGTCTCTTCTGTGGCTCTGACATTTTGAGTACACACAGCTTGTCCTCCACAGGTTCTGGCTGGTTCCATTCCACTGTTGCTGCTGTCTTGATGTTAGTCCCATGACACTGGCATCTCCAAAAATGCTGGGGTCCCATGCTGCAACTTAGATGCACTTTCACCAATAGCCTCTCCTGAGCTCTCTTCATGACGCCAAGCCTTAACTTCTTAGCACTACTCCTTAAATATGGACCTTCAACTGCCACTGAGGTTGCACCTTCACCAATGGCCTCTCTTATCCTCTCATAGTGCCAAGCTTCAGCTGTTCTCTATGACTTTTTCATGCCTTCAAAACCAACACCACCTGGGTGACTCTTACAGCACCAAGTTTGGCTGCCAGCACAAGGTACAACCTTGGCCAGTTCTGGAAGACAGCTTCTGTCTGCTGACCCTGAGTAAATAGTTTCCAGATTCTAAGATAGAGCCTGGTTTGTAGGAAAAAAAAAGAAAAGAAACTGGTCAGTTCACATGTTTGAGTTCAAAGTTCAATTGAACAATCCAAAGCCTTTTTCATACTGAAGCAACTGTTAATCTTGATTCCTTTAGCAAGTATTTTTCTCATCATTGCAGATGTTCCTTGTCTGCATCAAGGGGTCCCTTGTGGTGTGGAGTTCTCATCACCATAGAAGATGTGTCTTGTCAGAACTGCCTCACCAGTATCTGGATCACTTGTATTCAGGTTTGCAGAAAAAAAAAAAAAAAAAGATTCTGTGAGAGCTAGCAATTCTTTTTCTTCTTCCCTGCCTCCACATTGGATTAGCTAGCATGATGTTGTGCCCCACATTTCAGGTGCCACTTGTAGCAGTTTGCTGCTGTGTGGGCTCACCAAGGGAGACAAGGAGGTATATTCATAATTGTAAAGCCTGCCAGCAGAGGGAACCACGATCATGACAATTGCCATACTGGAGAGTGAAACCCTGAGTGTCTCATCTCAGGGGTTTTAATTGATACCTAACCTCTTTGGGTGTTTTGTTGATAGCATCTACAGATCATGAGCAATCAAACATCTTTTATATAAAGCCAACGCCTTCAGAAAATACAAATATCAAGGCTTCAGTAACCCTTCATCCAACAGTGCATGAAACAACATTTTAAACATAACTAAAAATAAATTTCTGTAACACAGAGAGTTGTCTTTGGGACGCTTGTTTGGTTTGATGTCTCTTTCAAAGACAGCCTTACAAACAGGTTAAGATATCAGCTATATTCATTGTAAGAATCAACTACTCAATCAAGGGCACAGACAGTTTATTTGGAGCAAAGAGTTTTACAGATCAGAATTAAGTGCAGCATTTTCAGAGGATGTTTGGTCTTACCTGTTTGGTCTTCCTGTTTCCTCCTGTGAGTGAGATTAAATCAGTTATCCTGAAAAGATGTACACATATGATCATACTAACATATACGCAAAGACAGACTCACCAATACTGATTTTCCTTTTTTCTACACAAAGTTCAGCATCATCAAATATCATCCCATATTTAGAAAGACAATAAGACTGAAGTTAAGTTGTTTCAGAAGTTTCTCCCTCTGCTCTGATTTCTTCCATCCAAACAATCCTTTTTCCCTCAGACAACAACCAAACTTTGATGTGATATTTTTAGTCTACGTTTTTTTTTGACTTTGAGATTGGGTCAAGGCCAAGAAAAATACTTACTATTCATTTTCTCATCCTACTTAAGATGACTTAACATGAATTGAAACAATGATGGCCCCTCCTAATTGTGATATTTCTGAATCTTTTCTTTCTCTGAAGAATCTTATTCATCATAAGAGTGTAGCTGCTGGCAAGGGAATCACTCTCCAGTGGAAGACCACACATCCAAGAATATTTGGTCTACACAAATTAATACTGGAGGATTTTTTAAAAAGGGACATAAAGTTGAGTGCGTAGGAAGGTTGGGTGAATCAGAAAGATTTGGGAAAGGGGTTAATATGATCAAAATATTGTATCGAACTCTCAAACTAATAAAAAATATAAAAATGCATTCACACTGTATACGACAAAGCCTAACAAGAAATTCTGTAGGCTACTAAATCTATTTACTAAATTCCTTTCTCCACCACAAACTTCCTAATTTATCTTCTGACAAAATGCTTCCTTTGTGTGGAGCTGTCATGACCAACACAGAATGCCTGATGTATTCAATGCATTTAAAGCATTTCATTAAAGCATAAAAATAGGGGTGAAAACAGTCTTAATTACATTGTATTTTTTCACTTTTCAACACTCAAAGACTATTCGATTAAAGTAACTTAGCACAGACGATAGATTTGTTGTCACATTATTAGACTGCTTGTTTTCAGCTCTCTGTAAGTTGAACTCAGAGGCCACGATAGTATATCTAGATTTCATCCTTGATCTCAATGTTTCATTCACCAGAAGTTTGTACTTGAAGAAAGAAACTTCATATTTTCAAATCTCTTTTATAAAATTTAGGTAACAACCCTAGCTTCTCTTTCAAAGTATATTGGGTGAGTTAATTAAAATGGCATAAGAAAAGTAACCACATGTCCTATATGAACTCTGCAATGATATTAGTTTTATTTTCATATTTTGTCTTTGTGGGCATTCCTGTTGATTTTTTTTAGCCCTTCTTTTACATTTAAATTAAAATTTTGTGGTGGTGGCTATTTTTCATGCCTATCACAAAGGAAAAAAAGTATTAAAAGTTTTATGAGTTCATTAAAATTTAACAGGCACTGCAATGCCTAGAAAAACAGTCATTGCTATACCTCCCTGTGTCTTAGTTCTGGTTAGGTAGAATTTTAATCATCCTGGGATAAGGGATTGTGGTTGAGGGTAGAAAAGGACAAAGTAGATACCATAATCAAACAGCAAGCACTGACAAATCCTTTGAAGAAGTCCAAGGTTTTCTGATCTTCCTGTGGAGTCATATATAGCTTGACACATACTGTACGTGAAGAAAATAGATTCAAGGAAAACAAGTCAGAATACTTCATCAGAAGCTAATTATTAATGCTACTACAGGTTTGAAATATTTTACTGATTTTAAAGTCACTGTTAAAATATGTGAAATTAATTTCTGTTTAATTTGAACTTTCAACAATTCACACTAAATTTATTGAATATTGTATGATGTTCTTAATATATCATATCATTTTCACAATGGAATTCTTATTTCTAATTTTGTAGATACAGCTCTAAGTATTACAGAAAAGGGGCTTGTCTATACTTACTTTTATTTAGTTAGTTAATGGGTACCTGTGCTTGGGCATAGGTACATATGTGGTACACCTGCAGGAGCCCACTAAGGTCAGTCAGAAAGGGGAGTTACAGGCAGTGGTGAGTCACCAGGTAGGTGCTAGGAACTGAATCTACATCCTCTGCCAAAGCATTAAGTGTTCTTAAACTCTGAGTTTTCCCCCGCAGCCCTAGCTTTTCTTATTTTTAACGTATACTATTGAATACATACTTTTGTACTAACAAGTTGAGAGAGAGAGAGGAATTGATGCCCTGTGAGATCACATGTAATGTGGACAGCTGAGAGAAGTGTCATTTACTACTTTCAAATAACGGAAGGCAAGCAACAGAAAGGGAACACGATACAACATTCAACATCAGCACAAGAATTTTTATCCTGGAGCCCAGGAAATATGATAACTGACTAAAACTCCAGAAAATAACTGATCAGTCAGATATCTTCTCTGCAGCCAAGCCTTGTGTGTTTTGGGAGAGAAGCCATTTATACATTTCTACAATCCATAGGATTCCCAATCCAGTGACTTTGTATCTTTCCAAAAAGTCCTTTACTTTTTACTTTGTGTTCCTTTTCTCCTTTCCTTTCCCTGACTTAAGTATGTAAGCATCTACCTACCTCTTTGAATTACTAACTGGATCTTATCTAGAGAATCTCAGATGGTAGGTAAACCCATTGTTTTCTTATCTTCAAGTTTAAGTAACTTTCCATACACATAAGCTCTGTGTCTGTGTGGTCTACAACCATAATTTCAATGGACTACCAATAGTAAGCATCTACCTACCTCTTTGAATTACTAACTGGATCTTATCTAGAGAATCTCAGATGGTAGGTAAACCCATTGTTTTCTTATCTTCAAGTTTAAGTAACTTTCCATACACATAAGCTCTGTGTCTGTGTGGTCTACAACCATAATTTCAATGGACTACCAATAGGAAAAAAAAACAGTATAGAGAATGGGGCTCAGTAGTAAAGTGCTTTTATAGTACAAGACCCTAAATTTAATTACTAGCACCTATATAAATAAAAACATATACTTTGATCACGTATATTCTTACTGTCATTGTTACTTACTGTCAATGCAAAACTGCCATTTTCTTCTGTATTATCTAGCACTTCACATTATCCTACTTTAGTCTTCTGTTGGAAAGACTAGAATTTAAAGAGATCTGGCTTCACACACATGGGCAGAGCACTTATGCTTTTGACCATCATAAGAAGAGACTTCACTTTACCAGGAACTAGATGATTATTATATCAACCTTTTTATGTGAAGAGATTAATAAAATATAAAATGTGTGACTATAGTTTCTTCCACAAAATCCTTGTGATGGTGCACATGCCATTGCATTTAAATATTTTGAGCATAGCCATACAATAGAAATGTATATTTGTAGGTATTTCTGAATACAATGTAGAAGTAATATATTAAAACATGTTATGCGTGGGACTGTCATAGAGCTAAGAGTGGATCAAAGCTGGCTTGGAACCCTGTGTCATCTCAGGAGATGTACCTAGAGATGAGAACGGAAGGCGTTAGGCTGCTCCTCACTTTAGTCCTGACCAGAACCCAGCTAAGTATTAAGTACTGCCTGCTTCATAGAAGCAAAGGAATGTGGCTTGGCTGATGCTTATTGCACTGTAGCTGGAAGCATAGGGAGGCTTGAGCTCCACAAGCAGACAAGGCTACTCTCAATATCCTTGCCTCAACCAATGGGTCCCATTCTTGGGGTCAATGAGACTCCTCCCCTGCCCACCCTATAAAAGGCATCCCAAAGGCCTTCATTAAAGTTGAGACCATCCTACTATGCCTGCTTCTCCTACACACTCGTCAACTCATCAGGCTTCTCCAAAGACAGGATAGGAATGCAGTAAGAGCAGCCTCCCTCTATGCTGCTTTCCCCTGTGGCTTTTCTGCCTGGCTGGAGACACAGGTCACAGGAGGCCACTGCTCCCCCTGGCAAGAAAGCTGAGGCAATTTACCCCAGATACTCCCCATCTTCCAACCTACCCAACGCTGTATCTTTTTTCATCTCTCTTTAAAGCAAACAAGTGAAAATAAAGCAGTAAATACACACAACCCTCACAAAAATATGAAAAAATGGAAATCAAAATAAACAAGCAAAAGAAAATAATTTTTAAAATACCAAGACAAAGAAAAATGAAAAGGCCTATAAAAATACCATCGAGTTCATTTTGTGTTGACCATAGCACCTGCTCTGAAGTGTAGTTATACCCAGTGAGATTCCACTGGAGAAAACTGATTTTCCTTTGCCGTAGACTATCAGTTGCAAATAAGTTCTTGGATAGAGCTTAGATCCCATGTCCATTTCCCACTACCCTGTTCTGGAACCTCATCTGGCCAGTGTTCAGGCGTTGTATATGCTGCCACATTTCTGTGTGCTCATACGTGCATCGATCAGTCTTGTTATGTCTTGAAGACTTTTTTTAGAGCCCTCCAATACCTTTGGCTTTTACTTATTTTTCTGCCTTACTTTCTGGATAGACTCCTGAGCTTTGAAGAGAGTAGTGATAAAGACATCCCATTTAGAACCAAGTGATCCAAAATCTCTTACTGTGAACATTGTCTAGTTGTGGTTCTCTGTGTTAGTTTCCTTCTATTACAATAAGAAGCTTCTCTGGGGAGGGCTGAGCAAGGAATTGGTCTATGGGCAGAGCTGTCTGTCATTAGGAGTCATTTTATTGCTATGTCCCTTTAGCAGAGCAATAGGTATAGTTTCTCCCCTGGGTCCATGAATTATCTAACCTCAGATTGTTGACCACTCTAGCAGTGTCAGTTAGGGCTCCATCTCATAGAGTGATCCTTGTAGTCAATCAGAAAGTGTTTGGTTACTACCATAACATTTGTCTTACTATTGCACCAGTATACCTAGCAGGCATATCACTGTTGTGGGTCTCAGAGTTTGTAGTTGGGTGATATTTATGATTACTTTTCTCTTCCTTACAATACCTTGCATTGTACCTTACAATACCATGTATGATAATCAATAGGAGTGAAGCTTCTAGTTAGGCAACCAGCTCAATTTTTCTGTGTTCAATGACAAATGTGCTTTCTTCAACAATAAGGGCTACCATCAGGCTGTGGTGAGCAAACAATAGCTTTGGCAATAGCGTGTGATGTTTAGGAGTTCCTATGGAGCCCCTTTGTCCAATGACTTGATAAGATATAAACCATTCAGTGCTAGCACTGGGGGTTTTACTTGGTGGCATTGAACTGTCTAGTTGGATCATTCTCTCCCTGGTTGTATTGTTATTTCATCTATTTTTTCATAAATATATCTACTTTAGGAAGTGACTACAATAGTAAGTTTCCATATACCTTTCAAATGGCCTTCAGTCTTTCTTGTTCATTTCCATATTTCCTCTTTTACCCTTCTCCTTCATCCTGCTCCCTATGTAATTTTCAAATTCTCATGTCCTCTTTATTTTTCCATAACAATATATTCTATTTTCCATCCTTTGGGAGAGCCTTTCTTCTTGCCTAATCCCTTATTTGGTACATAACTTTTTCTTCTTCTCTTTGTATTATAGCGCACATATTGAGGCCTTAAAAGCTAATTTCTACATATAAGAAAAAGCAAACAATATCCTTTTGGATCTGAGTTACCTCATTTAGGGTGATTTTTTTTTTCTAGTTCCATCCATTTACATGTTAGTTCCATAATTTTATTTTTCTTAACCTTGAATATTACTTCCTATGTAAATGCACCATATTTTCATTAACTATTCATCAATTTATGAACATGTAAGCTCTTTCCCAGTTTTAGATATTATATTATTATATTATTATATTATATTGTATTATATTATATTATATTATATTATATTATATTATATTATATTATATTATATTATATTATATTATATTATATTATAGCAGTAAACATGGATGTGCAAGTGTCTCTGTAGCATTTTGTAGAACAGGATACATTCCTCAGTCTCTCCAAACTTTGGTTTATATTTTCATCATTATAATTACATCATCATAATCACAAATGTTTAGGAATAGTTTTACAGAGGGCTTTGTGAAAGTTTATTAGACAATATATTGAGATCTATAGCACAGAATTAATAACATAAATATCAAACATTTTTAGTTAAGAATTATGTAAGCCTTTCAAATGTCCAGAAGTATTGGAATATCAGAACCAATTAAGATCACTAAATAAATATTTTCTAGATGGTTAATATATAATCAATATTTGCTATAATTATTCCAGAAACACATGTATGTTGAAGGAATTAAGACAAATGTAAATTCCATGAGAATATATATATTAAAATCTAGTAACCATTAAAATATTTTGCAAATGTACTGAAAAAAATTTTATTAGATAATTCAATACAACTTTAAATTAACAAAAAGCTTTAAAAGTTTAAAAATATTGTGTTGAGATAATTTCACACAGATTACAACTTACTTTTATATTTCAAATACACATCAGTCATGCTATAAAATACCATTTTTTTCTATTCATATTTATTTAGTTTTGCTAATTTTTTCAATCATAGACAATTATATGCCTATAATGAGTTTATACCTTCTGGTATCATAATTTAATATAGAAAATATGTCTGATTGATTAATGTTGACTTTTGAAAATAAATTCAATTAACTAACAGTAGGTATACATATTTTGACTACTATGTTTTATTAACTCTCTTAGCAAAATAGCCAACTCTCCCCACCATACACACACTTAGCTTTATGTACTTTTACATCAGTATGGCCAAAATACATGAAGAATAATTTTAGGTGATGAGAGATTCATTTTTGCCCATAGCTTCAGTCCATCATTTTGGGGCAGACATATCAGAACTTCCACTTCCCTGGCTGCAGGAACAAGTGTCAGCTATTCACATTGTGTCTAACCAGAAAGCAGAAAGAAGAGATGAGAGCCATAAGCTGGTTATAACCTTAAAGGTCCATGCCTAGCAATCTACTTCTACCAGCTTGACATGTTCCTAAGACTCCATGGCTTCAAAATATTTCCATGCTAGTGACCATTAAATCACACATACATCATATATGCCCTGTTTATCTTAAATCTCTTTTAGCATCTCCTAAATGGAGAAAACAAAGTATTTTATGCTGTTTTATTTGTGTATTTTTAGTACTGAAGATACAGTTAGGTTAGCTGTTTTGATAAATGTATTTAAAGGATTTTAAGAATGTTAATGTGGATTATTACAATAATGAATTTATTTTCATTATGCCAATAAATTATTTATAGTTAATAGAGTTTCATTAACTTCTATGTTTTCTTAGAAGAACATTACTTGCTCCTAGTATTTATCTAGTTAAAGCAGCTAAATGATAGTTCTTGCAGTGTAGAGTTGTTCAACAATTTTGTTTAGATTTTTGTGTTTGTTTTTGCATTTGCATAGAAGAATTAATGAGTTTCTCACTTTACCATTATGGGTATAAAAATTATTGAAAACACAATATTAAAGAAAATCTGGAAGAAGATAAAGAAAATGAAAGATAATATTAACAAAGACTTCATTTTTGATAGACTTGACTTTTGTTTTTTGCTTAGGCTAGACTTCTTTTTGCTGAGTTTGTACTGGATTTGAATGCTTCACCTCTATCAAAATGTCAAGATCTATTCAAATTACTATTCACTACACTTCATTCACTTGAAATAATTGGATGAAATAGATCTGAATGATCATCTTGACTTCACTTGCATTTAATGCAGTCATTGAAACATTTGGATTTACATATTCACTTTAATTATTTTGTTCTTCTATGTGTGGAGTGTAATTAATTATACTTACACTCTGAAATTACCTATTCTGACTAAACTTAATACCCATGTAATGTTTTGTTTTTGTTTTTGTCTTTTAGGATTTCTGAAGATAAATGACAACAGTCCATCTGTAAATGTTCAAACCAAGAAAGTGTAACAAATTTAATGCAATGTGACTGCTGAAGGTAGGTCATATCCACTGGGGCACAAGCAACCTACCATTGGCCACATCCCCAAAGGAAAGTGATTCTCCTTCCCTACTTCAGCAACCATTAATTGGTAACAGATCCTCCAATAGGAGAAATACCTTGGGTTTTCCTTTATGGCTATGTTGGAACTGTGACTGGCTTGATCATGTGTAGGTCATTTGAATTCTATACCACATGCTGGTTCCTTGAGCCTGGGATAGTAGGAAGAATCAGATAACCCACCAGAGCTGAGTACTCAATTATTTATACTTGGTACTTGGATCAGATTTGAATCTTTGCAATGACCACTACCAATAGCAAAATGAGGCTTCTCTGACCTAGGAATAGCAATTATCTAAACATAAATACTTAAAATACAGTTTGATAGCATGGCAATTTAGCAAAGCAACAATGATATGTTCCCTTATAGGCCTATGATTTTCCCAGTCATGGGCCCTTAACCAGGTTTACAGCACCATGCATAAAATCATTCTTATGGACTAGGTTGGTTACCACCATAACCATCATGCCATTGTTGTACCGTGGACATATCTTCCAGTAGGTCAGACTTCTAGCATGCACAATCCAGAGCTGGGCAAGATGACTGAAGTCTTTTCTTTCCCAGTAGCCTGCACAAAACCTTCTGTTCCTTTCTTTTATGATGCCTACTTTTAAAATCTAAGCTTCTATTATGGTACGCAAGCCCAGATGTAGATATAGATTCAGGGCAAAGGACAATTATATTTGTAGATGTGGATGCATATGTTGATTCACTTGACATAGACGTTGATTCAAGGCAGAGGACAGTTTATTCTTTTCCTAATTAAATCATTGGTTCTTGTCTGTAGCCCTGGAGCCTTAAAGCATTTTGGTCTCTTAACAATTTACTTAGTCCTTTAACTGGAAAGCTTCAGGCTTAGTCTTCCAGGACCTACTGCTAACTGAGCTACTCTGACTAGCTCCTTCTGAACTCTTATTCTTCTGTTTCAACTCATTTTCTGTTCTGGGCTTCTTCTGCAGAGCTCTGCTGTGTCTCTGTGTCTCTCCCTGAGCTTTCACTGTTCTATTCTGCCACTGTAACTGATTCTGCTGTAACTCACTTTAGCCTCAGCTTCTGTAACTCTTCTGTAACTGACTGTGTTCTAACTGTCTCTTTCTACTCTGTTAACTGCTCCTCAACTGACTCTTAAACCTGCTGATCAGCTGACTCTTCTTATTGACTCCTCTGTCTGTTTCTGTTAACTGCTGTGTAACTCTCTTTAACTGAACTGAGAGCCCCCTTTCCCTCCTGAGAATTATGCATGGCCTTACTTTACTAACTCTTCCTCTGATTAGTCACGTTGTCTGTCATTCATTCTGATTCATCTTAGATATTACTTCCTGTGTGATACTGACTCCTTCTGAGTTCTGCTTCCTGTCTGCTTTCATACTGTTTTTCTTTTTTTCCTAGGGATTAAAGGTGTGGACCACAATTACCTTCTGAACACTGGGAAATAGGTGTGTCTACATTCCATCCAGACCACACAGGCCTCTGAATATAGCCCTTGAAATGTAGAACTTAGCTTTCACACAAGGTTATTCCTCTACACCCAGCTATCAGAAGTCATATGCAGATGCTTTGACCACTAATTCCAGTTAAAGCCTAGGGCATAGCAAGACCTAAGGGAGACATGTGAGTGATCCTAAAAGGATTGGAAATCCTAGACTTTGTGATGTGATTTATCACTTGATGCAGAATGAAACAGTGCTGGACTGAGCCATGTTCAAGTAGAAGATTTGTAAAGAAAATAATTTTTCTTATGAATAACTATCACAGTTACTTTTATTATGAAATTTCATGATAAAAAGTTAATAGTCCAAAGGCCACAGGTGAATAATTCTTACAAATGGCAATATATAAGTAGTTTGATTTATATATTTTAGCATGATCACAAATATCCTAGTGCATACATACATTTATCTGAAAAATGAAAATTAAGTGAATTATTAAAAATCTCACAAGATGATTGAGTCTGAGCAATCAAGACAATACACAGGCTTCTAGTGTATTACTTTTTTCTATGAATATACTACTCATTTCACTTTGCTATATATATGCCACCAATCTTTATTAAACAATTTCTTGAATATCTAGTGTCCTCTTTTTTGTGAGTGATTTATTGTTTAAAATTAGTTTAAATTTCAAAACTAGTTTTTCTCTTCAGCAGTTGCCTATATCTCTAAAAATTATCTGGTATATTCATTAGAGAAAGATTATTTTTGTTTTGAGATCAAAGTTCTTCACTATATAATTGCGCTGGTATACTCTACACAAAGACAGAAGCTAGTTATTTGCAGTAATTGGGATACTAATGAGTGTGTAGGTATTTTGCAATGAGAGAAGAACAAAAATACAGAACTTTGAAAAAAGCCAGACACGATAAAGAGCATAACCCTTGTAATTATATCCAACAAATGACTCAATATCTCTGTCAGTGAATCAGTGTACTGTTACTCTAATGAGTAGTTAACTTTTTCTTTTGGGTATTTGCTAGCTTTTTAGACTAGTTTTAAAACCATTAACTCCCTAGAATTTTTTAGTCCCCCAAATTATTTATATTTGGTAATCTATGGCCCTTCATTATAGCCTTTGCATTTATTTAAACTTAGCTATATTTTCTCTTTGGTCACTAGTTAAATTTATTTGTCTCCTTTTGTTTTATTTTCTACACTAAAACTGGTTTCTAGATTTATTCAAATTTATGATTGTTAATTTTCTTGTTAATAATTTATATTTCCTTACTCTAGTTAATTTCATTGTGTACTAAACTATCTAGTTTCCTCAGTCAAAGTTAGCTTATTGTCTGTTTCTGTAGAGTATTGCAGTTTATTCTTTTTATTTCCCATTTTGCAGATAATTATTTAAAAGAGTATTTTCTGATTTTGAGTTTTCCGTATTTCACAGGCATTTTTAAGCACAACAATATTTACATGGAGTGTGACTAAACAGCCGATCTTTTGTTTGTTAGTGACAGAACAATCATGAGATTCTTAATCACCATATTAATGGTATCTTATTCTGAATTAAAATTAAGCATAATATTTCCATACATACATAATGTTTTGAAACTCATCCCTCCTTGGCTTGCTTTTTACTCAGTTGTTCTGCCAATTCTGACTATAATATTTTTGCTTACATAATTTAGACTTTAAACTTGCTCATTTCAAATAATTTCTTTAAACTCTCCCTTTGATACTTGTATTCCAGTATCTAATATGTCATATTTTCATTTGCAGAATATAGCTTGACATAATCAAGGTAATAAAGAAATTACACAGTGTTTCCCTTTTTAGCCACATTTTCTAGTTGTCACCTTCACCAATGGCAAAGTATTTGAAATTTTATGGACACATAGAATTTGTCATTTGTCGTAATCATCTGTCTAAATAGCCCATCTTCATCAGCACTCCATAGTCTGATACTCTTTTTGCTTCTAATTTTCAAGTTCGTTCAGAGTGCTTCTTTTTCCAGAAATTACTAGGTCAATTTTTTTATGGTATAACTGATTATTATAAATGCAATACTTTTTGTCTGATACTGTTCTTATAAGGTCACTTATCATGACTTTATATAATCTAAGCCATTTGGAAAAAAAATAATACATCATATGGCTAAGCACACACCTTTATGTCCTGAAAAGTAATGAAGCGCTTCCTTATGTGGGAAACTGAGGAGAGGCAAAGAAAGACTAGAATCATTATCACTAATGGGTAAAAATCATATCAAATTGATAAGTTCATAAGTCAGGCAACAAAGGTAAGAATGGCATATTATTAGATAGACCAGTTTTCATGATGACCACGTGGTGTGAACCTGACAGTTGTAGATTCTACAACAGATGGAATGATCCAACATTAAGTTCAATGCCACCAACCCAGGCTGTGTGGATGTCAGAATTAAAGAAGGGAAATGCCCAAAATGATAAAGAGAAACTGAAGGTAGGTGAGCTATGGTCCATGGCTTGTTCCCCAAATCACAAGTAGAACAGTTCATTGTTTGCTTTAATCTGTCATCCTGCCTTCAAATCTCCTATTGGGTTTACAGATTAAAATTTGAAGGAACAAATTTGAGGAACAGAGAGAATCCACCTCACCATGAGAATGAGCTTCAACTGGATGCTTATTCTTTCTGAAAAAAAGTGGTGCTGGATGTTTGGGGGTTCGACTGGTAAATAGAACATGAAATTTTAAATCATTAGAACAACAATATACACCAGGTTTACCACAGTTAGAACTAATAAAATAAATCAGAAGTGACCCAGAGCTAAAGTTTAACAGAAGGGAATAGAATGGCAGTTGGAGGAAATAATCCTGATGGCAGACAGTTCATGTTAGTGAAGCATGGTTGTGTGTGTGTGTGTGTGTGTGTGTGTGTGTGTTTGAGGGTTATCTATGGACAGTTAGGAGGCTTCTGAGCTCAATAGCCCTCTGTACTTATATCTAATTCCTTAATGAAGCATGTTTGAAGAGAATTAACTACCATCATAGATGAGAAATCAATGATAATGAGGAGAAAGAAAAGACATTGACTAGACCAGGTGTGGTAGCATAGAACTCAAATTTCAGCAGTCAGAAAGCAGAGGCAGGAGTGTCGTGCGTTCAAGGGCAGCCTGGGCCACATATTGAGATATTCTCTCTCAAAAAAAAAGCAAGCAAAGATATAATAATAGAGTCATTGAATTTGTGTTGAGTTTAGATAAAAACTGTCTTCTGACACATATGTTCTGTACAGTGCTTAACATGGAAACAAAAGCCATAATTGGAGGTGAGTTTCTGTGACATTTATAAATATTATTTCCCATAAATAAAACAAATTGATATTATATCATAATTAGGATTTCAGTTATAAGATCTGTTTATTTATCAAAATGTTTTCAGGGAGATTTGAAGATAAGAAATTTTAATAGCCTATCATGATCATCTGTGGGAGTCAGTTCCTCATTTAAGTAAATTTTAAAACAGTAAATCAAACACATTTTAAACTGTGTGTCCAGCTTTTTCTTTGCTTTTAGTATTGGTCCTTCAAAGTGAATTTTCATTTCCCAACTTCATTTTATTTTAATTTTAATTTTTAGTTTTTGAATTTTCTATGGTTTATGATGAAGCTTCTTGGGCAATAATCTTGGATCTATGCTACATAGCATCTTCCTGCAGTGCATGCTCTCTCTCTCTCTCTCTCTCTCTCTCTCTCTCCCTTTCTCTCTCTCTCTCATATAAATTACCTTTCTTTAATCTCAGCAATGCCTGGTTGTGTTTTTCAGTGTCTTTGTTTAGTATTGCAATTACATGCACTTGTCTTGAGTTGATAATTTCATGGCACTTCAGTCACACCTGGGTGCAGATCAAATTCAATTCCCTCTTCCTTTTATTCTGTGTCTGTGTCTTCTATGGGTGCAGATCACATTTCATCTCCCGTTCATCCTTTTTCTGTGTCCTCTGTGTGGTTATTAAATGTTCTGCCTCTAGTGGATAACTGTTTAAAGCTATTGTGTGTCTTCTACAGAGTGTTTTGAAATCTTTAACTGTTTTGCACATGATATTATTGACTAAATCTCAGTGATTCTTTTAACTTGAAACATTTAAACTTTGGAATACAAAGTTCATGTTTTTGTGGCGCACAGATGACCTTTTAGTCTACCATAGTGTCTTAAATATCGCTCTACTTTCTCAGAGCAAGCGGTGGCTTTTACCCTAACATATGATATAAAACTCAATACAAGAAAGAAAATATATAAGGATTTTAGACTATTAAGTCCAAACTATGGTTGAGCTAAGTTGTATCTCCTTCACTTTGCCATCTTTTGTTGTAGCTTTTTACGTTAATAATTCCCATTAGAACAATGAAGATTTACCCCAAAGTTCTAACTTTATAAAGAAATACATATTTTACCATAAAAGGTGTTGGTTTTTTTTTGTTTGTTTATAGTTCAAATTTAACAAAGGTGTTACTTCTAAAGTACTCATGTCATTTGGCTCAAAATGATTATAGCTCTTTGTGGTTTGCAATCATTAATTAAAAAGATTGCCAATTTGACTGGATTTAGAATCACCATGGAAACACACTTTTGAGTGTGATTATGAGGGTGTTTTCAGAGTGATTTAACTGAAGAGAAAAGATTCATTCCTAGCATGGGTGGAACCATTCCAATTAAAGGGGTTCTGGACAGAAGAAAATAGTAAGTTAAGTGTTTTGGTAAGGGTTAATATTGCTGTGATTAAACACCATGAGCAAAATCAAATGGGGAGAAAAGGGTTTATTTGGCTCACATAACTTGAATCATAGTGTACTGAGAGAAGCAACGGGAAGAACTTCAAGACAGGAAAAATCTGGAGGCAGGAGTTAATGAAGAGGTCATGGAGGAATTCTGCTTCCATAGGCTTTCTCCTATGGCTTGCTCAGTCTGCTTTCTCATAGAACCCAGAACCACTTTCTCAGGGATGTCCACATTCAGAGTAGGTTGAACCTCCTCCATCAATAATTTATTAAGAAAATGCCTGATAGGCTTGCCTATAGCCAAATCTTATGGAGGTATTTTCTCAACTAAAGTTCTCTCAGCTCAGACAACTCTGGCTTTGTAAAGTTGACATAAAACTAGCCAGTGCATGAAGCAAGCACCAACATTCTCTGTTTCTTGACTGTGGCTATAGTGTGACTAGCAGCCTTGAGCTCTTGCTGTGGTTCCTTGACCACCATGAGAGTCGGTTCATGAAAACTTTGAGCCAAAATAAAACCTTTTTTCTTTTGTCATTATATTGTTACAGTAGTGAAAACAGTAAGTAATATAAGGGTTTTCAAAACTTTGGGAACAATTTTATATTTTCTTTGTGTAAGCTTTTCTGTTATTACAAACTCAAATTCTTTCTTTGCTCTGAAATAACAATATCTGTTACAGAATATCTCAGAAAAGGTTGTTGGCTCAAAATCAATTACTATAATTTAGTAAGTGAGTAGCTTAGGCAGTTAGTTAGGTGCTAACATCAGTACCCTCACATCTAAAACTTAGCACTCCTTTTTATTTTAAAGACTCAAAGTGAAATGTGAAGACAATTCATTATATACATGCTATATGTACAACAATATAAGAAGCGTAAAGGTATGAAAATATTCCTGGTTTTTCTCATAACTTTCATTTACATGTTTATTACCACTTTTGTCTTGATAGCACTTAAGAATGCATTGGCTGGGGGTGCAGCTCAGTGGCAGAATGTTTGCCTATCACGAAGAAAGCACTGGGTTTCTCAGCATCACCAAATGAATAATAAATAAAATAATAAATATATATGAGTTTAGCTGTGAATATTGGGTTTCAATAAAATGAACTGCATATCTGTGCAATATTCATTATTCAAATAGACTACCCAATAGCCTAATACCAATAGATGCTAATAGAGTTTTTTTTTAAGAAAAAAGATAAAAATTATCAGAATTTCAGTAAAAAATACAGTGGAATAGCTCTTATATTATTAATGGGAATATGAAATTTTAAATTTTAGAAATATGATTCATCAATTTCTGTTAAAGTTATTTTTATATTTATCTTAAGGCACAGTTTTCATTCATTATTTGTAGGATTATTAAAAGGAAGTGTATCATACAGGCATTTAAAGAGCTGAGGCACAGAACAGGCATCTATGCGGTAATTGATATATAACTAATACCAAATGATGAAATTCCTAGGTTTAAATAAATGGGTGGCCAGTGTCATGTCATCTTTCTGTGTTAAACAAGTAACAGAGATAATGCCAGCTTCTGCTGTGCTCTTGGTTTGATGATGTGGATTGACGTGAATTTCAGTTTACACTTGGAGTTCACACTTGGAGATGGTCAAGGACAGAAGTGAAGGACAGGCCACACTCAGCAAAGAGATCTCTTGGGTGTCTGTTCAAGACTGCTGAGTGCTGTGAACGGAGTAGTGGCTAAGCTGAGGTAATATTGAGCATGCCTTTGATGCAAGGAAGTGGGTTCTTCTATGGGTTTTATAGCAATTCCTGAAAGATCTTCTCAATCAAATGTCTCACACCCAAACACAGCTTTGGGGTCTGCCTAGGAAATATCTAACCACGAGATTAGGTGCTGATCATGTCTTAGTCTCAGATCTCATGGATGTTACTAGCGATAACTTCATACTGAAAGCATCCACTTAGTAAAAGAACCCCCTGGGAGCCATACCACTTTTGATTTTAACAGTTAGTGCCAGGTGGAGGTGTCTTGAGATTTCCAAGCTGTGTATTTAAAGCTTAAAACTGCTTAAAACTTTCAGATAGTGTTTATCTTGAGGCCATGTTGGTGCATGTATATATAATATATATATATTATATATATATATATATATATATATATATATATATATATATATATATATATTTCTGACCATAGACACGAGATTACCTGTTCTATACTGAAGAGATCTGATAAATGAACAAAATGAGTTGGCATGCCCGTTATATACCAGCATCCTCATCTGCCAGGCATGAATTCTTGAAAGTGTTTCTCTGGTGTAAAGGAAATAATCCCTTGATATATGTCTGGGCTCCCTCTTACTCTGATTTCATCAGTTTGATCAAGGCTAAGGTAGCATCCTGTCATGGCTGTGACTCCAGCAGAGCAAAGTGGCAGCTATGTGACTGCGACCTTCAGGTGTGATCATAAACAATTAAGAAAGGCCTGTTTAAGGTTTCCGATTACCTCTTGTAACTATTTTGTGTAAGAATTTGTAAGTTGGTGTTTGCAACTGTGAATGAAAGAAGGAACAGAATCTTTACACTGCCTGTAAGGCTATGAAATGCTCTTATTTTCTGGATTGTAGCAATACTTGTTGTTAAGTGACACTGTGATAAGCTGAAACTGAACCCATTGTCCTGCAGTTCCTATTTCCTCATTTGACACTAAGTTTCTAGGGTCTCAGAGAGGAATTGTCTATAGCATAATGAAGTATGTACCAAATATTAGTTGCTCCACAGTTTTTGGAATAAATCTGAAGCAACCTTGGAAAAGGTAGTGACTTCAGGAACCTTTTCAGGCTTATTAAAGATTGGCATAGCTATTATGTGTCCTCTCTCCACAAGCGTAGCTCTGTCTGGTCCTACATCTCAGCTCAATCCTAATTTGCAACAGGAAATATGAAAGCAACTTAATGACGAGACATTACAGTCACCTACTAGTTTGAACAGCTGCCTTTGTACTGCTTTAAATCATAGGTTTCTAACAACACTTGGACTAGCAAATATTTCTGGAACTCTGTATTATTCTCTAAGGGAAAATATGCGTTTTCAACTCACTGACTCAGTGGTTTGGTTTGGACTTGGAGTCTCTAGTGCTCAAGTATCTTTAGGTGGCTGAATCCATAATAACAAAAACAACACTGCTAATATACCTAGAACTCTATAAAACAAAAATCCTGCACTTGGTGGGGAGAATTAGTCCCATAAACACACTGAAAATGTATAGGTATATGTTGTGGTATTTTGGTTGTGGATAATATTTTCGTTGAGATTAGTCTCTTACTTGTTTACACCTCTGTGCCAGCCCCAGCTTCTACCCCCCCACAGGAGGTTCCTGTTATTTGTTGATTGAGGGTCTGTGTGAAAACAGGAAGAAAACACCTGGGAATTGAGGGGTGGAGTGAGGAGGGAGGAGGGAGTAGGAGGGGGAGGAGTAGTAGGAGCAGAAGGAAAAAAAGAGAACAGAGAGGAGAGGATGGATGAAGAAGCTTTGGAGTGAGCTCTCTGTCTAGCTGCCCGGGTATAGAATTCCCTGAGATTTGACATACTTTGTGATTAATAAAAAGCATTGGAAATTTCAACTCTGGACTCTCCATTAAGCGCCATAACGTTATTTTAACAGGTATATACATAGCATATTAAACAGTTTGATGAAGTTGTGTCCAGGTCTAGAGTTGGCTGTTGTCTAAGGTGAAGATTCAATGTCCTGGAGCAACTGAATCTTGCTGTTAGAATCAGCACACAACATGCCCAACAAATGCCAAGATAAAACAGTAAAACATTTTTCATGTGAAATGAGGTTTTAAAATGAAGTTATCATAAGAATATTAATATAATGTGTATTAGGAAAAGCTTATACAGAGTATTTCATAGTACTGGATATATTGTTTTGATAGAAAGAATATGGATGTCATAGATATCTGTAGAAACCACATCATATATTTTCTCATTAGATAGTTGATACTAGGAAAGTTGATCCTGTGAAAATTTATACTGATTGTACATACTTTGTAATAGAATTTTCTTTCACATTTTGGTAGCTGTGGCTTCTTCAGCATTTTGTGCTCTTTTATGAAAAATAGTTACATGATATGTTTCCATACTACTCAGAAGATCTTTTTTTTCTGTACTCATTTTTATGAAAACAGCAGCCACGTTTTATTGAGAAAATATTCTAAGATGTTTTCTTTTCAGGCCTAAATTATTATGTACAATCAATGACCAATGAAAGCATTAGTGACCATTTGTACATAAAGAAAAATTTCATCTGCTCAGACAACTTGGAATTCTTCCAAGAAGGAAATGGATCTTCCCTTTGCCCATTGTCGTTTTGTATTAGCTGAAGCTGGACAGTATGAGAATTATTGTCGGTCTATCTGGAATTACATTTCTAGCACTCTGAATACTCCTCTTTTTCAATAACATCATGCTTGTACAAGTTTGGTTGGTAATAGTGTTTTCTGCCACAATAAAGAAAGGCTAGGGAGTGTTTATCACAGTCACTTCCCTTCTTCATAGAACAAATGAATGATCATCTATTGAACAGTTAACAAAGTAATTGAGAAAGAAACCCTTATTATTATTTTTCTTCCTTAACTCACATGGAAAGAGATAAGCACACTCGCTAAAAATTGTCTATGTCTAGCCAAGGAAAACACTAAAGCAAATGTATGAGTCTGTTCTTACTTGAGGGCTTGTAAACTTTAACCATTCAGTGCCTTTAAGAAATGAATATTTTTCAAACTGTGTACACTAGCATGGTTATTAAAGAAAATAGTGAAATGCCTCAGAAGGAGATACAAGATTGTTTCTTCTTCACGTGCTGTCAGTTATGCCATACAGATGAAAATTGATTATCGGAGAGTACACAAAGGATTAGGATCACCTTTCAATTACCTAATGTGGCAAAAGAAAACCAAGTGTATGAAACAGAACAAAAACTCAGCCCTGTAACAAAAATAAATTAAAGACAAAATGATGCTGAGAAGCTACAATTATAAAACACAATGACAGTGGAGTTTGATTCTTAGTATCAGAATGGATATTATCAGGAGGAAGAGGAGGGAGAACTTGGGGCAGTTGCAATTCAAATAGTTGTATTCAAGTAAACTGAAAGACTTTGAAGGCATGGAGTACATCTATTTGAGGGCTACTGTTGGCAATTACTATGTCAAGGGATTGCTTCATTTCATTAAAAAAAATGTTAGTATTACATAATGTTATGGAATTTACCATTATTTCTGCTTTCTTTTGTGTAAATTTACTGTCACTTTCTAACAAACAAAGAATTCTGTTTTCTGCCTTGTACCAGGCATCAGGTGCATACCATGAGGCCGTGAAGTAACCAACAACTAAAAGCCCAGTGCCTGATCCAAGATAGAAGAGGAGGGCTCTGAAGAAATCTTTCTCTTGTCTTCTTTTAAAATGTTATTTTATATAAAAAAGAAAACAAACAAACAAAAAATTGTTAATTCTTTGACAATTACACACTTTGCTTCTATTTTGGTCATATTCACTCTCCTAGATCTCTTTCCAGACCCTCCCCATGTCTTACCCATACCTTTGCTCCCTTATTTTTCTTAATTCATCAAGTCCCACTAGTGCTTCCTATACACTTGCAGGTGCGTGGCCATCTACTGGAGAGTGTTAAGCCTACTGGGAGGCATACTCGTAAATAAATCTATGGCAGCTATCCCTCTATGGCAGCTATTAATTACCACTAGCTCCTCAGCTAGGGTGGAACTCCATGCCTACCTACCCTCCTCCATCCTGAGATTTGGTTTGTCATGAGCTTGCACAGCTCAACTCCATGTCATCATGACTGTCGAGTTTATATATACAACTTCCCTTTGTGTTCAGAAAATAGTTTCTTTGTAGTCATCCATTGCCTCTGGCTCTCTTGGTTTTCATGCTCCTTTATTTTGCAACATTCCCTGAGTCTTTGGCCAAGGGCTATAATATAGAGTCCCATGTAGGGACAAGTCACTTATTCTCTGTACTTTGACCAGTTGTGAGTCTCTGTGTTAATCAGCTTCCCTTCAAAGGAAGGCTTCTTTAATGAGGATTGAGAGATGCACTTATCTACAGGTGTATCAGTAAATCATTTAGGAGTGTTTATTACCACGTTCATTTGGTAGAATAATAGTAGTAGGTTCACCCCAAGGACTCCTACCTCTCTAGTCGCAGGTTTCTGCTCTTGTTTCCTTACAAGTGCACCCACTAACCTTTTGTGGATTTGAAAACCACTGAGCAGTTAAGAAACAATGTTCTTTTTTTAAATTGTCTTCCTTGATACCTATTTTCTTTAGTACAACAATCAACTCTAGAATATAGTATTTTGAGTTTTGACATATAATTAGTCATGAAATTATCACTAACACCACAAAATGTTTTATCTAATACCCGAAAATCATTCCTATAAGTAAATATGATATCTTTCAGAAGTAAGTTTGAGGGCTCTCCAAGTAAAATTCATGTTTAAAATGACGATTCCACATTGAACTTGGAATGAGGTAGATCACAGAGGCATCATTTGCTTGAAGCACATCTTCAGGAAAATTAATGGAAGATTTATCAGTAGTATGAGAGGATGCAGTGAGGATCAATCACACCTCAGTAGCAGAGAGGCAGGAATAGTCAGCATTGTTGCTGACGATGGGAGCTAAATAGTTTTGCCTATAACATGAAAGAGAAAAAAACTGATACTTAATACCATCTCTTAGAGCTGATGTTTTACGTTTGTGCAGGGTCATCTTTTATCCACACATCAATAACATGTATTATCAATTTGATAAAGATTCTTGCTCCAATTTTTTTCAGTATTATATCAATCACATTATTCAATGTTATGTGATCTTAATGTAATTGTAGTACATTGAAAAGGTACACTGGACAAATAAAACTTCTAGTAGTTAAGATTGATTAACTTTTCCCTAATCGAATGTAAAGACTTTTCACGCTAAGAGTGACAACACAGCTTCTATGACATCTGTACAACCTCAAATATCCTCATGTGCAACATTCAATATATGTTTAAATACGTTTTTAGTAGTAGTTAATTATTCCCTTGATTTTGGTCAGCAGTGAAGATAGACACAAGAAGACTATTTGTATCCATTAGGCTTTGAACTGTAGTAATAGAGAAAATGAATTTTAATCAGTTAATGCTACAAGGAAGTTAAATAAAATGAAAGTTAAAAATGCCAAGTGGTCGATTGTCTACATTGGTTAATTCAACCAAGGTCTGAAATTCTTCTGAAAAGTTTTCTCAAGAGGATGGCATTCACATTCAATTCTGAAGCTCAGCTTCCAGGAAAGGTAGTCTGATGATGAAGGAAGAGAAAGGGCTAAGTGCATTTTAGCAGAAATTAAGCATAAAAGTAGCATGACCAGCTTAGCCTTTGGAAATGATGATTTAGGCAGCAGTTTAGAGAGTGGTCTGGGTGAGAGCAAAAGTAGGCAGAACTTCACCTAAGGAGCAAGTCCAGGGTAGGAGACAGGACTCAGGATGTTAATTTGATTAGTCATACATTCAACAGTTATAGACTTTCAGCATTCCAGGAAATTGCCAGGCTATTAAAGAAGGATGTAGTAATGGAAAAAATGACAGAGATGCTACTTTTAATTGCAATTAAATTAAAGGGACAAGAAAGAAGCAAATATCCAATATGTCAGTGTTCTTGAAAAATTAGTAACAGTAAAAAATGGCAATAGGGATGGCATAAGATAGGACCAAAAATGACAGTAAAAGTGGGGCTGTACATTTGCACGTGACAATTAAGATTGATGGAGGAGAGTGCTATGGACCAGCAGTGTGTGATTAATTGCAATGAATCAGGAATCGGGTGACATTTTGTTTATATGTGTGCCATTAAGAATAGGAACTAATTTTATTGGAACTTCATTTTCAGGAGTGTGTGTGATATGATTATTTTTTATAATATGCAACTCTCTCAGCACATGGAACAGTCATTAACTCCTAATGTAATGTACTGAAACTCTAGCATAAGTCAATAAATATAGACTTGCAAATATACAATTTCTGTTTACTAAAGAACTTATTAATTGGTAATGAATGCTATTCAAATCACATTCCAAATTCAAGTATGGTACACAGAGTACTGATTATGTTAACTATCTCAAGTAAATATAAAATAAATACTATCTAAATTGAAATTTGAGAAATTGCCCAACTGGCTTGTCATGAGTGACAGATACTATAATGTTTGAAACTATACTCTTATGGATGTTTGTAGAAAGAGAAACGATGAAAAATTTTGAAGAAAAATGTGTAGGTAACGTATAAAGTACAAAATTTGTATTTATTATTCTGCTGATTTCACAACTGCATCGTGTCATTCAGTAAGATTTAGCATTAATCAGTCTCTTAAAGCTTGTGGTCTCAAAGATTTTCCCTTACTATTTATTTTTCTTTAGCTTTTTTTTTTTTTTTTTCTTTTAGCAATTGTTTAGATTTGTTATTTTAGAACTCAGTTTTCTTATAGAAACTCTTAAGGTGCATTAGATATGCTGTTCACTTGAGTAAAAATATTAAGGTATTTTACTTTAAATTTATATTTTGAAGCTAGCTCTTGAGAGAGGTCATGCAGGAAAGTAGCACATTATATTGGAGAGGAATAAAATGAACAAAGGAATTATTCTTTTGATTGTTAGATCGCCAAGGAATATACAACAGTACTGAAAACATATTGTTTGCCAGTGATTAAATCATTTAAAGAACTGCCCAAATGTCTAGTGCTGGTTTTTACAGAGCCATGATATCATCGTGTATTTTTTGTGGTGGAAACCCTGTCTTATATGACACTGCTAATCATTTGATGCATTTTCATGAGCCAGATGCTCACATTTAATTTGGCTGTAGCTCAAAAGGACCGGTGGAGAAATTCTGTGATTAACTTAGTTTTCTTGCTATTTGTGTATTTGATCTGAATGTGACTTCAATAGAAGAGTTTGGGTTTTAATTGGGACAAAATCATTTGTTGATATAATCTATTCTCAAAAACTAACAAAAGAAGCCATTAACCAACCAACCAATAAAGCACAAGCAGAAACAGTCACACTAGAAGATATTAGTAAATTAATGCAGTAAAGATAACAGTGAAGTGAATGTTCTAGTCCTAGGATATCAATTCCTTTGATATGCAGACTCTCCATAAACACTACTAATTCAAGGAAATGATATTGAAGCTCCTTCAATTTGAAGACATCCTTGACAAAATAATAATAATAATAATAAGTAGCCATTAGAGATTTCTTTTCAACTCTGTGCACAGTTAAGTATGTAATTCTGGACAGCATATAACATCTGGTATTCCTGTTATTACCATTATATTCATTGATGTCGAGAGCAGGTTTTATTTCTTTATTTTACAAATGAGCCAGCTGAGGCACATACATCTTCATGAATTTACTTGCACTTGACTCTCTTAGAAGGAGATTTAAAATTATAACAGCATTTGAAGGAAGTATGATTTGAGGTTGTCTTTACTATCATGATGTGAACTTTCAAGTCTCTTTTATAATCAGTAATAGGCCTGTATCTAAGCTCAGGAATATGATCTATAAGCAAAATTATTGTGTAGAACATCTCTAAAGGCTATTTCAGTGCTCATACGGGGCGGGGGGTTAAGTAACTGTATGGTTTTAATTTTTTCTTTGCCATTGACTAAATGCAATGGTGGCTATGTTTTTTGTGCCTATATTAGGTCATCTTGTTGATAAGACTTATAAGCTCTGACGGGAGTGGGGAGCTGATGACCTGTCCTGTTTTACAATGAATTCATGAATCCTATGCTTCAGCTTTGGAGTGTAAACCTACTGATTTCTACATAAAAGAAGAATCTTTCATGCTAAAGTTACCAATATTTATATTTTTATCTTAGATGCAGTCCATCTTAATCATAACTTTTGTGTTGTTATTACAGGTATAAATATTAGCACTGACTCACTAAAATGCTAATATCAGGGAAGATGAATTTTTATAATATTTTTTAGTCAAAACATTTTTAAAATTTAAATATATTTTGATAATATTCTTACTTTCCTCTGGGTCCTTCCAGAGCCTTTCCTCCTCTCTAATCACCCAACATTTAAGTTCTTTCTCAACAAGCATAACACCAGTACAACAAAACCTTGGAAAATCAAAAATAAATAAAATAAAAAACAATATCCAAGCATGAAAGCAAAAACAAACAAGCAACAGCAACAAAAACACCATGTAGTAACCAAATAAAAGCACACAAAAAACCAGGGAGTCCATCATAAATGTTGGCCAACCACTCTGGAACAAGAGGCTGCCTTGGAATGGTTGATATACCCAGTGTCACTCCATGGAAAAAATTGATTTTTCCTCTCCTAACAGATATAAATGACAGTTCCATTGTTAATTTTTACTTTACTGACTTGGTTTTCATTCATTCATTTATTCATTCATTCATTCATTCAAAAAATATAACAAAAAATGTAAGTTAAAACAAAAACTTTCACATCAAAGTTGGAAAAGAGCCCAAGAGAAGGCACAAGTATCAGAGACCTACTTGCTCACACACTCAGGAATCCTATAAAAATACTAAAGTTTAAAATACAATATAAATGCCTTTGAGCTGGTATAGACATGCACAGGCCCTGTGCATGCTGCTTCAGCCTTTGTGAGTTTAAATGAGGTTTGCTCATGTTGATTTAGAGGCCCTTGTTTTCTTGGTGTCCTCCATCCCCTCTGGTTCTTATACTCTTTCTGACTCCTCTCCCACAAGGTTCCTTGAGCTCTGAGGGGAAGGTAGAGGCATTTTAATGGAGACATTTATTTTAAGGCTGCATGTTTCAAGGTCTCTCATTCTCTGCATAAAGTCTGGCTGTGAACCTATGTATTTGTTCCCATCTGCTGAAGGAGGAAGATTTTTCTGATGATGGCTGAACAAGGCATCTATGATAAAGCAGAATAATATTAGGAGCCATTTTTTCATTATCTTTTTTTCTTTTTTTAGACCAGTATCGTTTGGGGATCTTGGATCCCTGGACCTAGTCTCAGGTTTTTGGTCACTGAAGCAATGTAGGTCATGGGTTTTCTCTGGTGGCCTGGGTCATAAGTCAAGTCAGTTATTGGTTGGTTACTCCGACATGCATTGTGTAACAATTGCTCTATCATGTCTTATAAATCAGTACTAATATATTAACTTTTGATTTATTTATTAATGAGCCAAATGCATGTCAATTTCTATGTGCTAACCAAATATTCTAAAATGAAAAGAAAAAAATCCTTCTTGTGGTAAAATAATTGTCAACCCTGAATGTTCTAAGTTTGTCATTTATCCTAATAATAATTTTGATGGTGTGTCTATAAACTGAATATGAATATAAAATCTTATTCATAGTCCAAAGTAAAAGCAGAATAATTTATTCATCAAATTAAGTGAAATAAATGGAGACAAGAAGCAAATGAGTAATTTTTTTCCTTTGGACTTTATTACTATTTGACTGTGAGAAAATTACTGAAGATACTTAGCCTTTCTTTTCTCAGTAATAGAACTGAGTCCTGAAAGACAGTACAGTCATTGTTCAGTTGCAAGCCATATGGGGGGGGTCTCAGCACTGAGAGAAGGAAGTGGACATGAGCTCCCAGCCCTAACCAAGAAGCTATCTCCAATTACATCTGTTGGCAAAGGGAAAATTACATAACTCCAATGGAGTCTCACTGGGTATATTAACCACACTTCAGGGTAAATCCCATGCCTAGCAGTAGACAGCCAACATAAAATAAATACAATAGTACTTTTGTAGACATTTTGTTTCATATTGCTTTGGGCATTTTTTTTTGTCTTACTGGCTTTTTGTTTGTATATTGTGGATTATGATTTTGTGTTTTTATGGATTTTGTTTGTGTGTCTGTGTTTCTCATTTTGTTTTTTATTTTTTCCATCTTGTAATTTTTGTTTTTGTTTTTTGAATTTGTTTGTTTGCAGAAAAGAAGTAGAAATAAAGCACATGGATTTGGATTTGGGAGGGGGGCAGGGAAGTGAGGAAGATTTGAAAGGCGTTGATGCAGATAAAACTATGACCAGAAGGTATTTTATGAAAAATAAATTTAATAAAAAAAGAAAATTGTAAGAAAGTAATATGAGAAATTTTATAGTGTATAATTGTTAGATTTGGAAGAAATCTGAGAGATTATCAAGTGGCAGTAATAATCACCAAGTCTCTTGGTTGACTTTTATTAAAAATACCAATAGAGGAAATGAAATATATTTTGGTTCTATTGTTGTGTATCTTGTTTTAAATAATCACAATGTGGGACAATAAAGGGATTATAAATGTGTAAGGAGATAGTAGACTAGGTATTTTTAAAAATATAGTTGAAAGATGCAATTGGATGGTAAACTTCTTCAAACAAAATCCAGCCTGCTTGACAGGCTGTGCAGAAGAAAGGAGGTATTTTGAAAGTTAAAAATGATGAAGTTTGTTAGAGGAGAGAGAATTCATTAAAGTGGGAAAAGGTGAATAACCAAGAGTTTCAAGCGTGGTGTGTCGTAGAAATAAAGATGTGGCAAGAACTTTGCTTCCTTTTGCGGCAGCTAAAGATCAAGAGCATGAGCTGAGCTACAGCTCGGCTTCTATCCTTGCTCTGTCACTGACTGCTCATGGGTCTGGTGGGTCTTCGGGCCACATCCTTCTCTCTTCTGAGCTTTGGGCAGTTTTCATCATTAGGACTAACAGTGAAATTATCCCCTTTAATCTTTCAGACCCATCTAAACTTGGATTTAAACACCTGAACTCCATTGCTACATATTTGTTCTGAACCAAGAACAGAAAGCAAAGACTGAAAACCTGCAGAGACAACAATGTACAAACTTCAAGAGATAAAATGCACATTTGTATTATAAACACTCTTTTCTTTATTCAACATCCTTACATAGTAACTTTTTGTATTTTTTTCCAGATCACTGCCCTTTTCAACTCACTGAAATTGTCATTGTAAGTGGGAGAAAATTATTTTCTTTGACTTAAATTCAGTTAATAAGAAACAATGCATGAACCAAGGACACAAAACCCTCAGCTGTATTAGGAATTGTAAAAGTCCAAAAACTATGTTATGTTCTTTGATACTTCTGAAAAGTATTTACAAAATTCTGTTCTTTACATTTGCATCTAGTGAATTAATAACAGACAATCATATAATTATCTACTCTTTAGAAAAATTACAATACACTAAAGTACATAGGGGACAGACGTTAATAGCACTTCATTTCATGGTTTTCTGACACAAGCACTCGTAAAATATTGCAGGGTTTAAAATAAGACAAGTTTTAGAAATTGAAATGCTAACTTGTAAGAAAAAATAGCACTTCTGCTCAAAGATTTGGGCACTATTTAGAAGTTGTTATACTTCAATTTTTATTAAAAGTTCCCAAACCAAATGTCAAAGTGTCAAACAAAGTTGATTTTATAGAAAAATTCTGTCAAATTAAAAGGAAATATACTATCTGAAAGTGGGTTCTTTGCTGCAGAGGCTCTGGGAAGTGATCTTTGACATCCATTGTTAGTTGTTATGAACATTGAATTAAAAGTAATTCAAAGAAAATAAGAAAATGTTTAAAAAAAGCCATGCTCATGAAAATTTGATGTAGAAGTTGGTGAAATACAGTGTTCTGTTTGAATTTGTGCATTTTTATTATTGTCTTCAAAGTTTTTATTTAATGTTGCTTTTGGCCATTTAGCTGAGGTTCCCTCATATAAATTTTAAGGAAGTAGAAAGAGTGAGGTATGCTGTTATAATGGGAATGCAAAGTTTAAATGACGTAACTTGCATTATGGTTTCCAAGAGCATGTGGTTTGTAGATACGGTGAATTATCTCAATGATGCAGACTGGCAGAGTATATTTTCTTTTTACATGTTCACTATAATTTGGGGAAGTGGACTAGACTCCTGATTAGACCACTTATTATTAAAATGCATTTCCAAAAATGTGTCACCAAACTACCACTTATCAGAGTCCAAGAGGAACATAAATATAGGAAACATAGGAACCCAGGAAACAACCCCTACTTAATGATCCCCACCAAAAAAATTTACAGTCATGACTATTTACTTGTTATGATATGACTGCCACTTTTACTTCTGTAACTTGCTTATGCAAGTACTTAAAAATTGCTTTGAGTTGCCTTAACTAATTAAGTTAGCAGAACAGAACAGTTTCTGCTTTCTTGCATAGATATTGAAGGACTTCTTGTGATTTTCCCCTTAAAAAATGCCTTCCTCATAACCCTCCTTCACAGCAATCTCAAATTTGGCTCAGAAATTGTTTATCCTACTAGCAGCTAATCAATAAGTCCTTTAATTATAATTGGATTGAGTCTATGGCCTTTTCCCAGAGGTCCCAAATTCCATAACAATATAAGAATCAAAGATGTGTTTTAGGGGATTTAATAATATCTAGTATTTTGTACAACTCAAATATCTTCTAATAGCAGAGACGTTTTAAAAAGTTGCTCATTGAGATTATACATTATTGCTTCCTACAGAGAAAATATGATCATTTGATACATGCATGAATCATCATTATAAATCCGAATCTAAAAAGAAAATATTTTCCTAATGAAGAAAGTAAGACAGAGGATGTGTGTGTGTGTGTGTGTGTGTGTGTGTGTGTGTGTGTGTGTGTGCATGAAATTCTAAATTCTAAGGCAGGCAAAATGATGATGACAGGGAGAAGACAGATATTCTCCAGGGACATGTGCAGACTGTCTGGGATTTTGTAAAGGGTTATATAAGTATATATTTTGTCAAAACCCATTTAGCTCTATAGTTTCATATGCACATATTAGTATGTAAAGTACATCTTTGAAAAGAAAGACAATACTGTCATTGATTTTATGTTTTAATCATTAATCAGTAAGAAATAAAATTGCTGGTGGAATAGGAAAGAACTTAAGTGACAATAGCCAAGTTGTGGACCCAGACAGTATATTACAGTCTGGGTGAACACAGCTTGTTTACTATAAACCTTCCTGAATTGAGTGATACTCTTAGGTCATATTGTAAAGTCAAAATATTTCAAGATTAAAATTATTTTACTTTCTTATGTTTAAGTGGTGAGTGTAAATATATTTGATCTAAAGTAGATCTCACTACCATGGTGGAAGGAGACAGGACTCATTCATGAAGGCTGACGTTTGACTTCACAGCTGCAACATGGAATGTTTGTGGCTATAAGCACACACACACACACACACACACACACACACACACACACACACAGGGAGAGAGGGGGGGGGAAAGATTTCATAACAATAAGAATAAGAGGAATTAAAAGTATACATGCGTCTTTACAGCAAAAAAAAATAGAAATAAATGAAGGTAATATTTATTAGGCATTTTGTGATACTAATGATAAAAATTATGCTGATGTTTCTTAATACATTTTCTGTCAAACAAATCTTTACCACACATCTCCAATCCAGAGGAATTTTTGGTGAAAGCAAATTTGCCCTAGAAAAGTGTTCACCAAAGTTGGTGGTTTGGTACCAAATGATCACTTCTGAAAGCACATACAAGTAATATTTTACTGACTGTTTTATGAAAGCAATAACAATTAGTGAAAAATTGATGACCATAAATTTGAAGGAGAGTGAGGAGGGTTATATGGAAGGGTTTCGGAGAGGAAAGAGAAAGGAGAAATGATGTAGTTATATAATAATCTCAAGAAAAGAACTGAAAATTCACTAAATACTCCCATTCTATTTAATAAAGAAAAATAGTTAACTGTGAAAAGTACTGTCCACTGAGATTAGTCTTCTGCAGAGGAAATATGTTATACTATGATCTAAAGCATGAGGCATATGAATCAACAGTTCCCATTCTGATGAAGGAAATTTACTAGATATGCCACAGTGCTGCACTGACAATAGAGAGGAAAAGCTATTAACATGTTTGCAGAACACAACTAGCAAGATTCAGTAAATCTAAGACAGCAACTTCCCCTAATAGGACACCAATCAATCAATCAGTCAATCAATTAATCAGTCAATCAGTCTTGGCTTTTTATGTGATGTAGGCAGACATGTAACTAGAAATGGAAAAGGAATTGTCAGTAGCTTCCAGAAGGTTAAAATTTATTAGAAGAGTTGAATAAGAATAATAAAATCAAGCCAGGTAGTGTTGGCACACACCTTTAATTCCAGCACTCAGAAGCAGAGGCAGGTGGATCTCTGAGAGTTTGAGGCCAGCCTGGCCTACAAAGTGAGTTCCAAGACAGCCAGAGTTACAACATAGAAACCCTGTCTCAAACTAACGGAAAAACAAACAAACAAACAAAACAAAAACCCCAAAACAAAACACAACAACAAAAAGAAATACAGGTCAACTAATATTCCTCTCATGAGAGGTATCTTTTACACGCACGTGGACAATCTACTTGATAATTGCTTATAGTCTTCTCACTTGTGCTATTTGATAAAATCATCACCAGATTTCAGCTGGTATTGCTATGAATATAATATATTTACAGTGTAATTTAGCTATTAGAAAGTTAAGTAATAGTGTTAAAGGGAAAATGTATTTCTAAAAGGAAATGCAGTTCATACAGAGCTTACATGGCAGTGGTTCCTAGTCATTGGAGAAGTGAACTGAGTGTATGAAAATGTGAAAGATGTTAAGTATATAGTGTGCCTAAGTTATAGCTGGCAAGCAAATACATAAAGACTGAAAGTAGAAAACTTAGCAAGATAATTGCTGTTGGTTATTTGCATAGTTTACGTGTTCATCAACAACTGATGTAGTACTCTATTTCTGTTCAACATTTTTTTATAAAATTAAAATCTTCTATATCCACAACTGCCATTTAGTGAGAGTATTTACTTAAGGACAAAGGTTTAGAGTGCTACAACATTTCAGTTACTTTGATTCAATTTTAGGTGTGATGCCCCACTCATCTCTCATCTAAAGATGAAAGGAGACTATGAATCTTCATAATGATTATTTTTATTCCTTACTTGTGTGTGTACATGTGTGTACGTGTGTGTACGTGTGTGTGTGTGTGTGTGTGTGTGTGTGTGTATCAGTATGTGTACATTTATACGGATGCCCAAGGAGTTCACAAAAGATCTGGGTTTCTGTAGCTGGGATTACAGGTTCTGGGAACTTAACTCTGATCCCCTGAAAAAGAAGGAACCACTCTTAACTGCTGAGCCATCTCTCCAGCCATGACTTCATGTATCTTATAAGCTACTGAAGGTGATATTTCATATGAACAAACCAAAATAAAAAATAACAAATACATCCAGGGTTTGCTTTAGAGTGGTTACAGATTAATTTTTAATTAATTAATTAATTAATTGCTTTTCTATATTCAGAAGCTAGTGGGAGAGAGAACCTTGACAAAACATATTAT
Source organism: Cricetomys ansorgei (assembly GCA_026225945.1). Classification (NCBI taxonomy): domain Eukaryota; kingdom Metazoa; phylum Chordata; class Mammalia; order Rodentia; family Nesomyidae; genus Cricetomys; species Cricetomys ansorgei. The sequence continues at coordinate 46,220,883 of JAMJFZ010000107.1, read as the reverse complement.
AAGCATTAACTGGAAGGTACAACCTTTTCCAATGCATTATACCTGATATGAGGACAAATATTGACGTAATGAAGTATTACTATTTTTTTTCCTATGCAAACAACATCTTGGCTCTGTTCAGAATAATCCACAGGAAGAAACTGCTTGACGTGGAAAGATAATGGAAATGTGAAAGCAGAGGATTTTCCCTTAAAAAGGGAAGGAAGGGCCTTAGGAGCACGAATATCCCCCAAATGATCATTCCTCATACTGGAAATGATGCAGGAGTACCAGGATAATCCATCACTTGCAGGCAAGAAGACCATAAACATTTAGGACTGTTTTAATCCACTGTCAGCTGATGAGGAAAGATTAAAAATCTGAACCCCCTTTTTATTAATTACAATTTTGGAAAATTCTCTTAGGAGTACTCTATTTTTGTGGTCATGGGCCTTTGGGGAATGAAGCAATTTGAAATTTAGTACATTAAGATCCAGTGCAGAAAAAGACCACAGAGGTCATATGAAATAGAGCAGAGCAAGGATCAATACTTTAGTAGGGACCAAAAAGCATAATAGAAGTAGAGAATTTATCAGAAAATATGTGATTTATACCACAGTTCCTAAGCCAAATACTTAACTGAAATTTTCAGAGTTGATGGAAGGACAAAAGAATAGACCAGTAACTAAGAAACAAGTGCTTTAGAGAAAGGGGTATGGTGGACCATACCTTATGAAGTAGAGGAATGGCCATGAAGCCTTCCCGAAAATATGAGAAATGAAAATAAATATCTGGTCCACAGTATGAAGTGACTTCCAGGAGATTCACACAGGTCTTGATGTATAGGTACGTAAGAAAGGAGCAGTCTGAGCTTAGAGCTCATACGCTGTGTGCTCGCTGATTGCCACATAGAGCTTCAGATGTAACCAGCATTTAGTGGAAATTGTCTCACATCTCCTAGATTATTATTCTAATCTATGTTTGGAACTCACTTTTTTTTCTAAGAAACTATTTCTCCCATGACCTTCATGTCAATCACTAGAACTTGAACAACTTTAATGTGTGTAAAGTATTTTCTTTCTATGTGACATGGGAAAACAGATTACTCCTAATCAACAAATTCAGATAACAAAATTTAAATATTGTAATCTGAATCGTTTGTGTGTTTCATTGATATTACTTAGCTCTCCATTTTGGTATGTGTGTGTGTGTGTGTGTGTGTGTGTGTACAGGTGTGTGAATACTTGCCTCTGCGGGTTTGTGTAAAGACCAAAAGTTGATGTTAAGATGTCTTTCTCAATTCCTTCTACATTTGTGTGTTTGAGACCTAGAGTTGATGTTTTGTCTAGATTTGCTGGCCAATGAGCCATGGGAACAACTTATCTACCTTCCTCTCCCAGTGCTGGCTTTACAATAGTGTACAACCATATTCAACCTTTCATGTAAGTACTGAGAATCTAATTCATATCTTCATGATTTCATGGTAGATATTTTACCCACTGAGCCATTTCTTCCACCTTCATTTTGACTTTTTAGAAAAACTTTGCGTAATTATATAAGTTAGAGTTTCCTAAAGGGGCTAAAGTCATTGTTCACATTTAGCAGAACAGAATATGCATAGCCAAATATACTAAAAACAAGTGTATGTGCAACACACAGTAGGGCAATTAGATTGCTTTAGAGAAATGGGGCTCTATCTAAATCAAGATGTCTTCAGCTTCTTTCTTACCATGGACCTACTTAGAGTTTCTCAAGGGATGCAAATTATTAGGGAGAAATCAGTTTCCACTAAGTTTCTGTGTATTTCATAAGTAATTGTATAATTTTATAATTTTTTTAGTTCCTATTACTGCCTACCATTGAGCCATATCTTTGTTAACTAATATGTTCCATATGACAACCCTCCAAAATAAATAGCATCACACATTTTTCATGAAGAAACAGTGAGACTCAATTACTCATTTAAGTCATTATCAAGGAAACAATGGTCTTGTCTGAATATAGATGGTCTACTCCCGGTTATAACTAATACGCATTTTATTATCATCTAAGGTATGGACTCCATTATCTAGTGTTATTCATGTATTTTCAGAAGTGATGCTTTGTGTCAGTTTAGTTGAACCAATATATATTGAGTATCTGTCACTCTTCTCTGGAATGCTGATACAAATATACTTAAGACACAGTCTTCTCACAGTCAGACACTTTTAATTGTTCTTTTAACCAGTCATTCCAGTAAGATCAGTCAGCTCTGTTGCTTTGTCAGCCTTGGATTTGGATGGTGAATTGCTGCGGAGGGTAAAATTTTGTTTACTACTGTGTAGAGAGAGAGCTGATGGGACTGGAAAGCTAGGACTACAGCAAACTATTTAGGTCTGGAACCTATTGAGTCAGAGCAAAGCAACATGACCAAAAGGCCACAAACATATTCTTTGTTCTTTTATACAGTCTCCTTCAGTTTATAGAAATAAAAATAGATATTTTTGTTAGGAGTCCTTAAATATAAACATATATCATTTATTAGATAAAATTATACTGTCCAACGGGAAGAAAGCAACTTGTGAGTATGTGACCATTACTATTCATCAAAACATTTAATGTTTGCTAACAATTGTAAACCTTAAATATTTATTTGTATGAAAATGTGTGAATGTATTTGTTTGGGTTTCTAAATATGTTTCTATAACATCTAACATCTTAAAATGTACATCTCCTTACCTGAGATCCCCTGCTATGTTTTAGACACATTATATCTGAAAGGATATAGATAATTTAGAAGTAAAGATCCTCAATTATTATTGATTATATATTATTGATTATAGAAAATATTATTTTAGATAAAACAATTGTAGTCGCATATATTTGACATTTTGACTCTCAAAGTCTAGCATCCCCTAAGAAATGGACTTAACTTCTCGAGCCAGTTGGCTTCTAGACTTGGTGCATTCATTTAAATTTTAGAAACAATATTGCCACTATCTTATAAAGTTTATAAGTCATAGCCTTTTAGTAGAGTCATATAGAACTAGGAACATGATCATAATTGTATAGAGGGGACATTAAGTAAGCTGACTGGAGGGAAATTATATAGATGACCCTAGGTTATGCTCTACAGATTTATTCTGCTTGCCTTAGATTTGTGCGACTCAGTGAGGTGACTTCTTTCACCAGGCAGGTGTAAAATTGACAAAAGTATGCAACAGCTGTGTGGCTATATTACAAAAATGCCAGCTTCTGGCTCTAATGTTTTACAATGCAGAAAGGGCAAATGGACAACCTTCAGTTCACCTCTGATTTATATGGAAGTTATTACCTACAACATCTGCCCTTGTAACACTGCTGAAGTTAATTTCACCAAATTTACTAGTAATCATATTTATTGACCTTGAAAGGACATACCTCTTTCATACTTTCCTTAAATGGAGGGGAAGTGAGGGAGATCACCCAATCCCTTCACTTGAATTTAGTATGCTTTTACCTATGGTGGCCTTTGAAGGTAGTTTGAAGAGTTGGGAAGGTTTTAATACTTTTACTTGTCATTGATCACTGGGAAAATGTAATTCTAGCACTTTCTTTCCTTGAGATTTTGTACACTCGACAATCAAATGCAAAAGCTGAACAAAGATAAATGTTCTAGTTGTGGTAAGGCTATGTGAGAATGGAAGGTTTTTAATCACTGGAAAGATCGACCATGTCATCCCCTTCATTCTCCCGAAGTACAGGGTTGCTCCCTCTGGTATAGTCTTTATTTTTTTTCCTGTCCAGAACAGACTTAAATGAGACCAGATGTTGGCTGTCCAGTAATATTTGTGTCATTTCTCTGTTGGAAAACCAGCATTCTCTTCTTCTAACATCACAGACAATTCCCACTTCTTTCTAAAACAACAGCAAAAAGTAAAACTGAATTTAACCCATTTTATTTCAGCAATGTTGTTTGTTAACATTAATCATGCTCTGTGCCAATTATTAAATATATGTGACCACTCAGACTGTACTATACTACCTTTAATTTTGTAACTTAAAAGCTTAAAGACTGGCCAATATTTTATATAATATAAAAATCATTATATGTGTTCAGTTATTTTATAAAAGTTTTATTTTATATAAATCAACCTATGGGTATTTCAGTGTAGAATGTTATTTGATGATGAACCTCATATCTAACTATCATCAAGGTACTGTCAATAAGATACTGCTTCATTGGAGGACTGGAACCATAAAGCCAAGTGGGAAGTCATTGCAAATAGTAAATTCTGTCTAAAAAAAAAGAAAAGAGTCAACTGGCAATATGATATTGGTTGTAAACATTTATTCAGTAAGTTTATGTGCTGTGCATTGAATATATAATTTATAACCATGCATGAAATAAGTAAATTACATCAGAATTTATCAGGAAAATAAACTCAAGTCTTAAGTTTACTTAATTTATGTTAATGAGTGTTTTACATACATGTACATATATGTACTACATGCATTCTTGGTAACTTCAGAGGTCAAAAGAGGCTGCCAGGTTTCTGTAACTGGAGTTATGGATGATTGTGTACTACTACATAAGTATTTGGAATTGAGCCAGGCTCCTTTGCAAGAGCAACACTTGTCTTTAACCACTAAGCAATCTCTCTAGCCCCTCAAATAGTATTTAACAGAATGGATTTCAGAGAATCTTGAAATCCAACTGGGTCAAATAAGTATCTAAACCTTATTCAAAGTTAGATATGCATAAATCATGGTAGTATTTGGCTAACACAGTATGGTTAATATAGGACAATGAGTATGTACTTTTCTATGGACACCATAAGAAAATACTACCCACTGAAGGTCTTAAAAAATAGTTGATTCATTACTTATAGTTCCAGAGGCTGGAAACCTAAGATCAATGTGCTGGTTGGCTTGGGGTCTGCCAAGGCTTTTCTCCTTGTCTTGAAGATGACAGTTACTTGCCGGGTCTTTATGGTGTGTTATCTCTGGTGAGTATATTGCTGGTGTCTTTTTGTTTATCCCCAGTTTCATCTTCTTGACAAGATATCAGCTTCAAGGAGCTCAATCTAAGGACCTTATTTTAGGTTTATTTAGCTCTTTATAGGCCTGCCTACCAAATACAGTCACACTCTAACATACAAAGGGTAAGGAATTCAGTATATGGATTTGGGGAGGCCATGATCTGGTTACAACTCTGCCATGACTCCAGGCAAAAGTCAGGCATGCCAATGGATTTTGGAGTGATAGATGAATCCTCTTACTCATGCTTTGTAAGTCCCAGAAATTAAAAACTTCCCTGTGAGGTTTTTAATGGATTAAAGAAATACTGAAATGACTAAGGTTGCCTTGAACTACTGGGATTGATTACGGCTGTGTAAAAACAAACCCATTTATTGATGTTATATAGAAACAAAAAAGTGGCTTTTCTCCTATTTGCCCCTGTAACCTGAGACAATACTTGCTACTTATAGACTGTGTACATTGCTTTGCCACCCCAGAGCACTGAACCATAAATAACTGAAAGAAATTCAGGTTAATTGAATAGGAACAATTCATTAAAAGTTTTGGGGCACTCAGAATTAATGGAAGCTGTACAGAGAAGACAGAAGCAAGAAATTCTAAAGAGAGAAGAAGCAGAGAGAGGAGGCAAAACAACAGTCTAATCCAAGTAAATGCAAACCCTAGGACTTAAGTTACTGATCTTTCTGTGTCACTTTCAGAAACCTTTCCGAAGGGATTCTGGAATGGGAAAGATGGTACTGACATTTGACTTTGCTCTAGATAAGATTCCTGTGTATTTTCCTCAACTGGACACCATACACAGTAGAGCTGAAATGACTATTCAGTGGGGCACACCAGTGTAATTTGAAAGGGGGAACAGGAGCAACGAAGTCAAAATGAGACAGCACTCACCGAGCTGGCCCATTAAAAACATCCAGTGCAACAGCTGTTGTTGATTTTCCAATAACTACCAGTTATATTTTCAGACCAAATGAAAATTCCCCAGGAGGCTCAGAAAAGGAAAGGTCAACACTGCCTAGCATAGTTGGATATGGTTTGGTAGCAGATGGTAGATGTGTGAAGACCTTGAGAGGTGCCTAGGATCTGAATCATCATCTCAGGAGAAACAGCATGAAACGAGGAGTGTAGCATGGGTGCATGGGCATGAACATGAGAATGATGGATATAGATGGGAGAAGGGAGACGGGAAATGTGAACTCCTTCTGGCAAGTTCTAACAGATCAGTGAGAGTATTTCTAGTGGGAAATGCATAGGAAAACACTTATGTTTCCGCAAGGAGGATTTTGATTTATTGGCCAAAGAAAGTCACTGAAGGTTCTTTAGCAGTCATTTCCCAGTGGTCCAACATCTCTTTTGTTTGAAATTTCAGGATTGCCCAGCAGAAGTTGTTCAGGGGCCTAGGAACCTCAACTGTCTTCAATTTGGCTTTTAGCTACTGTTAATAGGTTCTCTTATACCTAATATTTATTTTTCCCCCTTTGAAAATCTTGCTTCTCTTTCTTACAGTCTTCCAATTTAAAAATAATATTGTATTCTAATTTTTCTTAATTTCAAATGACTTAAACTCATTTTACTATATCATATCATATATAAGAAACTTATTTTGAGTTTTTCCTAGTGTATATAATAGTTTTGCTATAAAATATAAGCAACAGAAGTAAGATTGGAATTTGATTGGAACTTTCAACTTGGTTGGGACATATCAGCCTTTACAACTGTCACAGAAAAACTGATCTGTGAAATTTGTATGCTGTGTGCATTTTTTTTCTTTACAGAGTTATCATTTTAGCTTTAAAATGAGTTTTTATTTTCAAATGTACATGACTGCACAAAATGTTTCTTGCTAATATGTTTACAGTCTACATATATCCTGTATGCATGTGTACCTGTGTGTGCAGGGGCCAAAATGGATGTCAGATGTCAGAAGATGTCCCAATCTTCTTCTCTCAACCATGCTCTATTAAAAATCTCTAAACAAATGTTGGCCTCCGAGTTTTTCCCTGCATTGGCAGCAAACAAGCCCCAGTGAGCCTTCTGTTTCTGTCACCAACAATATGAGGCGTACAGAGGGGCATCTGACCACACTTGGCTTTCTATGTGTGTGCTGAGGATTCAAATTCAGGTCTGTAAGCCTTTTTAGCAAGCGTACTTACTCACTGAGCCAATTCTCCAGTGTTCATGGAATTTTTAACGGTTAATTTATCTGTACATATCTTGATATACGTGCCTGATTGTGTTGATGTCAAACTCAATGAAGGTCCACAAATTTTACATTTGAGACAGACTTGTTCTTGCTGTGTCCAGAAAATAGTCAAACAAATCAATAATTACTTTTATAAGTCCTTCTGTCTTCCTATACTCCAGCTGTGACCTTGCATACATACTTAGTGGATCTTACTGATTCATAATAATCATCCTCATAAAACAATCATTGATTCAAAAGGTTATTTTATCAAAAATGTATTATCTACATTGTGGGTGAGATGGTTCTTATATATTGAGTATAAAATCATGACTTTTGTTTTTAATACCTTAATTGGGAGACATTTAGAGGATTATTTGGAGACCTAGTGCAGTGGGAATTCCCTGAACTCTATTACTGTGACCCTACAGAGGATTCCTGTAATGTGGGATAGGGAACATGATCAGATCATCTCCTGTAAACAGGCAAAGCTTCCAGTGGTGGGACTGGGACACCAAACCAAACACAAAAGCCTCTACCTATACCATATCCAGCCTACTGGATCTGCTGAGGCAATGGAGGGGCAGAACCCCACACTAAGGGAGGGAACCCATGCTTGACACTGCAGGGCTGGGCAGGAACCAGGGACTGGATAACTTGGAAACGATTCCTAATGATATTCTGCTATGCTCATAGAAAGGTACCTAGCTCAGTCATCATCAGAGAGGCTTCCTCCATCAGCTGTTGGAGCAGAGTGCAGAGGTCCATGACCAAATATCTGGCAGAGCCTGGGGAACTGGGAACTCTGAGGAAGTGGGAATGGGGGGATTCAGGTACCAGAGGAGTTGAGGACACCAGGAGAACACAACTCATGGAGTTAACTGACCAGGACTCTTAGGGGCTCACAGAGACTGAATCAACAGACTTGGAGAAATGAGTCGGCAATAAGTCCCCTACATGTATCGTATGGTTGTTTGGCTTGATATTTTTTTTACAACTCCTAAAAGTTGTAGTGTGTGTGTGTGTGTGTGTGTGTGTGTGTGTGTGTGTTGGGGTTTTTTTCTAACAGTTTTAACTGCCCATGAGACCCTATTCCTCCTGCTGGCTTGCTTCATCCAGCCTTGGTGTAGGAACTTCTGCGCAGCTTTTTTCCATTGGGAGGCCTACTTGTTTCTGAGGGAAAGCAGGGTAAGGGGGCATGGGGAAAGAGGCTTTGGGTCAGCTGGAAGAAGGGGAAGGAGTGAAGGTTGGGGTCAAGATGTATTGTAGGAGAGAAGAAAAAGTAAATAAATAAAAACTATTTTAAGAAAGGTTTATGATCATTGTAAAGTAATTGTAATACCTCTTCTCATTATTTAACAATAGTTCAGAGTTTCCTTGAATAGATAGTTCCTTGTTAGATATACAATAATAGATACTAGTTTGTATATTCTCCTTTTTTTCATTTATAAGGATTCATGGATTCACTCCTTTTTTAAAGCATTAATGTTAATTGTAAGTGAAACATAAAATACAAAACTGTACATATTAATGGATCAAGTTCTGTAAAAGCTAATCCATTCAGAGAGACATCAACACCACATTGCCTTGGCATTATCATGGGAACTTTAACTTTGTCTGTCTACTCTTTAGTGTAGACTAGGAAAGGTTCACCAACACCTCTATCAACACACATAGATTTTGGTTAGGTTAAGACTTTGCTAATCTTATCTACAATTTTTATAGCGTGTCAATAAATTTTCTGTGTCCCCATTAGAGTATGTAGAAACTTGTAAGTTGTTGTTTTTATTACATATTTTGCAAATCATTAAAGTATATATATATGTATACTCTTTTTGAATACTTGTAACCAAGGCTTTTTTATTATATTACAAATATACATTTCTTAAGAGTACATTATTTTCAAACAATGATGTAGTTAAGCTATCATTTTAAAAGAGGTACAGCTTAGGAAGTTTCAGCTCTACTGATTTTATAGCTCTCTTGTGTAATGCACAATTACCAATAGCTTTATACCTATGGGAAATTGTTACTAAGATGTTACATTGAACATTTTTCTTTCAAATCAATGGCTTTGTTTATCTTTCTATATTTTCAATTTTTTGCACTTCTCTCTTTCCTATTCTTATAAATAGGACCATTCTACAAAAATCTACCCTCATTCCTTCTACCAAAATAAAAATAAAAAGGCAAGTTCAAAGGAGACTGAGAGGAAGGTAACTTATCATTTTTATAATTCCATAGTTTCAGTAAACGTACTGACCAGTATGACAGCTTTCTTAACATACAGCTCGTATATTATGAAAAATAATTTAATTTTTAAATATAAATGTGTAATCATATTATGGAACTGAAAAATAGAAAACAAGGGAAGCTTCAGAATTTCAGCCATAACATTTAATATTCCCTATATACGACATACTTAAAAATTTTGTAAATTTTCTCATTTAAAATATTGATGCTATTGCTCTCCATCATCAGAATGGAATTTCCAATCCAAAATATTTCGCTGAGAATTAGGAGAATGCAACCATCGTTGCAATTCAGAGGGATCACTAGTTGTTCCCTCTGAATGCTTGTTTGGATCAGAAAGCTCAGAAATTCAACAAAGCCTTCTTTCCATTTTAGATCCAACTATGACATGTCAACAAAGTGTTCTTTGCCACAATCTACTCCCTTCTCCTATCATTTCCTGTCTTTAGTATATAATTGCCTCCAATTCAAATGACACACAGAGTCAACCAGTAGACAGCAAGAATTCAGAGAATAGCATCTGTTAGTCTCGATTGAAATTGCCATGTCTGTGGCCATTGTTATTATTATCATGAAGTAAGGGAAATGTTACAGTGATAACAGATTTTAATAAATGTTGTCAACACAGACAATGGACAACCGGCTAGAAAAAAAATCAATAACAGTTTGGATTTCACTAAAGACCCTTTGAAAAAATCATATGGAAATCTAGTATTGTAGTTTCCATATCTATATCTATATCTATATCTATATCTATATCTATATCTATATCTATATCTATTTATCATCTATCTATATCTATATATAGATCAATATCTATATGTAGATACAGAGAGTTAAAATGGAGTTAAAATACCCCTATTATATATCACAAGTTAACAAATGAAAAGCTCAGTTCAAGGAATTTGTCACTTCTTTTAGTGTTTTAAGTTAACGAGTTACAAATGACCCCTAAACATTACAGAGCATGCCACTGTAAGACCCTATTGCTAAGGACACCACACTTGAGTCCTAGAGCATTAAGATAGAAAGATGGTACTGACATAGAAGCTTCATCCCTACTGGATAGCTTTTGTAGTGCTGGGAAGTACTTGCACGTTACCTAGGATAAAAGCAATCATCAATTTTACTGACATAAAATTGCAACTGTAGCTGTAACACTATGTTACAGTTGAACTGTATGAACAATATGAAATATAAACACTATGAGCTACAGTTATAAGTGATCTGGCAAGATATGCTTACTAGTGCAGTAGTGGCATGAACATCATAGGGGTAATCATCCACTTTGATTGGTTTTATGGCCTACTCAACAAGATAAAAGTCATATCTGGCATGATTAGGTCAATAATCTGTGTCTAGATAGGTCATAGGCCCTACGGGAGAGTCTTTTTGCTAGAAGGATATAGCATTAAACCAATAGCCAATGACTTATTGATATAGCCATAGATTAATGCATCTCTGAACCTACATGAGAGAAGCTTCTACTTTCTATTGATGATGATTAAAAAAGGGACCTTCAGATTGTCAAAATACAGAATACAGGAGATTGTGGAATGCTCAGACCTAGTTGTAACATATAAACCACACCTCCTCCTCTAAAAGCTCTGGGATTATTATTGAGGAGGGGATAGAAAGACTATAAGAGTGAGAGACTATGGATAACTATAAAGAAAGAGCGTTTTCTGAATATAGGAGGGCAGGAGCACATATGAACCACAGCTATTCTGATAGCATATGAAGAATTGTTCAAGATCAAGACAGACAAAATCCCAGCACAGAGAAATCAGGTGGACATTGATACCTATGTCTAGCCTAGAGTTATTGAAAATCAATAGCTGCTGGGATGGAGAGAGTCAGTTTTCTTTAGTACTGTAGTCTCAAGTAAGTCAACCATGCTCCAGTGGAAGTCCATATGTCAAAGAATATAAAAACAGCATAAAGCAGGCATGATAAGTGAAAAAGAAGAACACAAAGGTGTGTAGATAGGAAAGTTGATGTGGTGGATGTGGTGAATTTGTGGGAAGTGGTTAATATGATCAAAACTCATCAAATTAAATTATCCAAGACCATACAAAGGTAAAAAAAATTGAGTCTATTATGTTTAAAAATAAATAGGAGCTGTAGATAAAATACAGTTTAGCATAACAGAATCTTTGATACAGTACTCATCTAATTTGGTACACACATATCCCTAATTAAGTGTTAACTTTAAATTAATTGTGGCTTTTGAAAACTAGTATTTGTATCTATGCATCCTTAAAGAGGACATATAGTTGGATATATATACGTATATATGTGTGTGTGTTACTTATATATATATAACAACTACATGTTTCTATGTATAAAACACATAGTTATTAGGAGAAATGGGTGTAATCCCTCCTGTAGAGCATATTTTATACTTTTACTTTCTCTTTGGTGACTTTATAAGTATGAATGATGTGATAGCTATAATTCGTGATGATTTGCAAAGATAAGTACATCAAAATCACATATTTTTATGGATTAAAGGATTGTCTCATTCATTTTTAATTATCATGTACATCACCTGGGATGAGTAGTTTTTAATATCATTAAATCTTTTTAGAACTTACTACTTAATTTATTTTAATGTTAAGTTTATTTTTAATATGCTATTCTGTCTATGATATGAGGATTATAAGAAGAAGAATAAATATACAATGAATAATTGTATCAATTGGTAGCTCCCATTTACTGAGCTCCCTCATTATGCAGGCATAGTTCCAAACACATCCTGTAAGAAAGTCCTCATCCATGGTTTACATTTTGAGGGACAAAGTCCATCTAATAAATAACTTGATCAAGTTAGATTTTGCTAAATAAAAGATTCTGTTACCAGAAAAGAAATAAAGAAAATAAAAAAGCATAAGCAAGGCAAGCCTTTGGAATGAAATGCATTCTCTACCCTGTAAGTTTGTTATTAATAAGCCAGAGCAGTACAGCCCGCTGCCTAACTTCGTTTTATAACTTAGTTTAAAACTTTAGAATTTCTTGCTTGTATTTTCATTCTTATTGCCCGTGAACCTTTTACATATGCCAACAGATAGTTAAGGAATAATAGAGGAGGATCAATATGGCCCTTGTTGTCTTGATCTTAGAGGATTACATCTCTATAAGACAATGTGTGAGTCAGGGGCTTTCTTTCCAAGTGGAAAATCATTAAGAGTGAAAACATGAAGAAATTTTATGCTTTATAATAATTTACAACATTTGCACAAATGCATATCCTCCATGGTAGAGCAATCACGAAGGTAATAAATCTTGTAACTGAAAACACAGAATATAGGACATACAATTTTTTCATGCACACTTGATTTCTCTTGATTTATTAATGATATTCTTTGGTTTAAGTAATTCTTCTTATTACATATTTTATTCAGTCTCATTGTGGCATGACCTTAGTCAGGCAGTTGCTGTACTCAAATTTTCTCATGATACTTCTAAATTCTACTCTGCTCAACAAAGGATGTCTTCTGTTTTGTAACCAATGGTGACGGTATGATTAAACAGGAGAAAAAATTGAAAACAGAAACATACAAAAAAGGACACTAAGAAACTGATTAATGATTAGTAAAAACATGGGGAAAACTAAAACCAATTAATTTTCTATTCTTACATTCAGTTTGCAACATATCCTGACGTTTCCTGAAGCAAAAAACAACTTCCCTCCAAAGCCGTATCAGGAGCTATACTAATTGAAACACAGTAGTTCTCCAAGTGACAGGTAATTACTTACAATGATATTAAAATTTTAAAATGTTGCTTAAAATGGAAATGAATACAAGACTGAAGCCACTAGCACTCTCAGTTTATAAGTTTATTTACCTTTATGATTTAACTACATTTTATTTCACCAATGAATGTTAAAAAGTTCCCATCCTAGTTGACATAAAATTTGCTCTTAATTATGCTTGCATTTGGAAGTTTCATCACTGGAAAAAGTAAAAGCTATATAGGCTTCAGGAAGCTGTGGCATGCTAACATTGACAGAGTACAAATCACAAGGGCTTATTATTTTAGCAGCTCCATAATCTGTCACATTTGGTCCTATTCTATTACTAGACCAGGTTATATAGGTAGATATATTTTGTACTGAACATTGTTGCTATTATGAAAGTAGTTTAGCATCTGTAAGTCCTAATGAAACAAAACACAATGGGTAAAGATTTGTACAATCTGAGTTCCTGTGGTCAGTAGAATAACTAGGTTTTCTCATTTCTAAACATCTATAATCACAAATTATCTACTTTGTATAAATTACATGCTATTTTTTATTCTCCAAATAGCATCTGAGAAATAGTTATTATACAGAGGAATGGAATAATTTAGTTCCTCAAAATATCAATAAATAAATGTTATAATGAAGATTTGACTATAAGTCGATCTGGATAAGATGACATTAATTTAATATTCTCTCTCTTGAAAGACTACTTTAAATTGTATCATATATTTGATATGGTTCTCAATACATTCTCTGCAGCCACTGATTATATTGATTGCCTGTTAGTGCCTCATCTAAGGTTGGGACCTTTTGAAATTTCTCCTGCCCACTTTGGCAACTGGTGTTTTCATTATGCAAGGACTTGTTTAGGCAACCATATTTTCGATATTTCATGGGTGCCTGACGTATGGATAAGAGACTATTTTGTAGAAGGCATCTTAACACTCTGAAAAAGCTCTGACAATCTCACCACTTCCTCTTCTGCTATTTTCCCAGAGCCTCGTGTTTAAGAGCTGCTATGTAGATGTATCAATTTGGGCCATTCACCTCATTGGCACTTACTCTATATATTTCATCCAGCAGTGGATCTCTGTAGTCTTCTCCACCTGTTGTACAAACAAGTGTTTTTCCTTGACTACCTACCAGGACTCAAAGTATTGCTCATGAAATCACAAACTTTAGACTCAGGACTGGGAAGAAATAAAAACAAGCTAGAAATGACCTTTAAGACTCTTCCCTGAGAAATAGCTCTCATAGAATATGAAAGAACTATGCAAACTTCCCAGAGAGAAAAGCATTTATAATCCCACCCAACAAGACAAGCATATAAATCATAAAATGGCTGTCTAGATACAATATCTTGTATCATGTTCTTTCATCTTTAAGGATAGCCAACAGCTATCTAATTGTACCTAAGACCCACTCAATAAGAAGAAATTCCTGCTAGGTACTGAAAATCTGGCAAACTCCCCATGGCTGGAGAGGTCATGAACCCTAGAAAACCTACTTCTACTCTCCTAAACCAGTATAGTTTCTAAATACATTCTAAATACTTATTTCCTAAACCCAAAGATAAGCATAGCTCTCTGTCTTCATTAAAGAAGATTCTTTTTTTTTTTTTTTTTTTTTTTTGCAACAAATAGAGTCCTCTTCCCTTTTACAATGTTCATTTCAACTTGAGTTTCTCCAGTAGACTCCATGAGTCTGGAAAAGAGCTTCAAAGGTATTCTCAGTTCTACTATCATGCAAACTGTGTGGTTGTAGTCCAGCAGATTCCTTTAGTAGTCATTTGAGATAAATTTATATCAAGAGCACTCTCAAAGGTATTTGAGTATTGCAAGTGCCTGTGTGGTAGAAGTTTTAGAAATCTTAATTGAACATGAATTTTCAAATCAGATGATAAGTTCACTGTGTGACATTTAAGTACAGGATGGTCTTCCTATTCCTTATTTGACACAATTCCCTTTCCATTGCCCATTCATAAGGTCATCTCAGCCCTTACACTGTCATGGTTCATTTCACAGTACCTTTTGAATTTACATCATAGTAGAAAGAGAAGAAACTGAGATAACTTGGAAGGAAACCCTCTAAGGAAACATACTTCTTTGTACCTACTGTAACATCAGTCTTTCATGGAAAATGTAAAATTGATGTTGGAGTTTTAATGGAGAGATGGTAAATTTACCTGAAAAATGAATATTACTGTCTAAAATCCACAATGGAAATGATATATATATACTTGTATTTAAAAAAAATCTATGCTTATGACAAGGCTACATGTGGAAAATTTAAGGGATGGAATCTGCCTAAAGGAGACCTTGAGAAATTGGGATGGACTCATCTCTTTCATTATTACATCATGATTGATTTGGATTTTAAAAAGTCCCTAATTAAAAATAATATAGTTAAAACTTGGCAGTTTATCTTTGCTACGTTAGTACTGCCTATCAAAAACAATTTCAAGATATACAAAAATAATTTCCTAAAGCAATTTTCACTATGCTTATAGAGTTTACATTTATATAAGAATAGAGAATAAATTATTACATGAATACTCAGTAGAAAAAGCAAACATTAATTTTACTCTACCTTGTATTGTTTTGACTTTTACTAAAATTTGCAAGAAAATACATAAGTAGCATTCTGAATATACATTCAAAAAGTATAGGCCTACCTATTACAGTAAGACCAGGATATAAAAATGGGGTGATAAAAGTAGTTTCCACTGTGATAAACATGATAAAAATATGTTGACTTCAGCTTTATAATACCATTTTTTGTGTTTTCCACATTTGTCACATTTGTTTGTCTGTTTATTTGTTTTATTTATTTTAAAATTCAGTTTTTCCACACTTCCTTTAGCTCATAAGGTCTTCTTTTGCAGAAGATTATTAAAATAATACTCTTGTTTATTTCAGTAATGAAGAAACAGATATACCAATAACTAAAATAATTGAACACACCATTTCAAATCCTGTATGCGCCTAAGCCATCAAAGGAGTAGCTGTATTTAAAGAAACGAACACAACATAGAGTGGGGCTACTGAGAAGTGGCTAACAGTTGTTAACTGAACTTGTACTAAAGCTTGAAAGAGACCTTAACATTGCTCATGTTCAATATGAATTGCTTACTCAAAAGCTATTTAAGGGCAGGTGATACTTATGTAATGGTAATCAGAGAGTTGGAGAAGTATGGGATTGTTGGTATATTTTGTGTATCTAATTTGTGTTTTAGGTGACAAATGATGAATTTTTTTGATTTTGTTGATTTTGTTGAAGTATTTTTTTCATAAAGGAGGATTGATGATAATAACCTATCAAAGGCTTATGTCGCATTTAATTTATTACTCTTCATTTTTCTCTAGTACATTAGCACAATGCCTTATAATTATATTTTGTCAGACATCCAATACAACTATTTGCCAATTCAATGAGTAGTCTGGGTATTTCTCTTGTTTCATTTATTTTCTCTTTAAG
Source organism: Cricetomys ansorgei (assembly GCA_026225945.1). Classification (NCBI taxonomy): domain Eukaryota; kingdom Metazoa; phylum Chordata; class Mammalia; order Rodentia; family Nesomyidae; genus Cricetomys; species Cricetomys ansorgei. The sequence continues at coordinate 46,204,246 of JAMJFZ010000107.1, read as the reverse complement.
TGATATTCTTCTTTTCTCACATTTAGTCTATCACGTTTTCCTTTTTAAAACATGATTGTTTTAGTACTATGTTAGTCCTTGCAAAAAATTAATTTTCTTTGACATAATGGTAGCCTACATTTTTTGAATTATTAATACATTTTCAGATGTGACTATTATCACATTGCTTTTAAGCTCAAAATATGTAGTAGATGGAAGGAAGAGGCTAGAGGATCAGGAGTTTAAAGTTATTTATTTGAAGATGTAGAAATTTTGAGGACATTGTGAGCTATGTGAGACCCTGTGAAGAAATATACCAATAATCTAAGTTTTTATTCTTTCCATAGATGTAGAAGCTGCTGCTCATGGAGTTTTCCATGGTCCTGGTGGGCTATCCCCAAAGTTTGAACATTTTGTCTCCTCCTCTTGTCCTTGTTCATTTGTGCTTGTTCACTAGCAATGCTACTGGGTGATTTCCTTCTCTGGAAATCACCTCACATGCTTCAAATTTGGGGCTATTGCAATAGCTCCCCATCTTTCCATCTTCCTCGCTAATGGTTTGCATCCTTTCGGATTTTGCTCAGCTATCACCCTCACAATATAATACATTTTTTCCTCTCAGAGTTGTCCTTCCCAAATGTAGGAATCATCTCTCTGTATTTTAGGGTTCAGGCCATAAGCTTGAAGCACACTCACTGGTGCTCAAGGTGTGCACATTAGCCATAGAAAGTGTCTAGTGACTCTCCCTTGCCCCCTTTCTAGAATGTACACATTGGAACTTACAATCTCACTTTTAAAATCATGTAGCCTCTCTTTTGGATAACAGTTGAGCTATGTTTGGGTTTGAGTTCATTATGCCTCATGAAACCCTCATATGCTGTGTTTCTGACAGGACATATCCTGTTCATATCCATTCGTCTCAGTTTATTATATCACAATTGTGGCGAATACAAAAATTATTTTGCAAATATGAGAATTTTTAACCTAGTAGATATAAAATACCTTATTTATAACCAAGAAAAGTTATCACATTCTACATGAACTTTACTTTGTATTTTTCAAAATGAGTTTTCTAGTTCAGCGTTCTTACTATTACCTGAAATAGACTGATGAACCAGAACAGGAAAGATGGAGTTATTTTGGCTTTTAAGGTTTCAGGTTCACTTGGATTTGAATTATTGCTCAACCAGCACACTAATCTCTATTTAGCTGACTGCCTGTCATAGTCTGTGTGCTGCAAACTGCCTCGGGTACGATAAATGGTATGGAAATAGGATTGCCTGCTAAGTGTGACTGGATTCCCTCACCTATGTGAAATGTTCTATCAGACATATGTTTATTTTGTGCTTGAGAGTGAGAACAAGGGCTTTGTGGTTATCCAAACAAATCTACTTGCTTGAGAAAATTCAGTTCTTAGTAGAGAATGTGGTTCCTGCTCAGGAGGAAATAAATTTCAATCTTTTTAACTCCAGATCATATTTACTGAAATCCCTCATACTAATTGAAACTTGTTCAGATTTATGTGCTATTTGGGTTTATCCTCCTAGTCTGAGTATACCATAAACCATCCTTCCTGTAAGGAGTATTTGGTTCTAGTTCATTAGGAGTGTCTTAGTCCCCCGACCCCCCCAACACACACGCACACCAGCTCACTTTATTAACTTCAAAGCAGAAAATTTTCAAATATGCAATAAACACTTTGTTTGCTTTATATTCCATTTTTCCCTCAGGTAAAAGAATAAAAACATTTCTGTCACAATAGACTGATCAGTAAGTCCTAATATTCATGTTTTTCTAAGTTCACAAGTTGGGCAGCAATTTGCTGCTTAAAATGGGGATTATGTAATGAAGAAAGCTTAAAGTTCTTGTTTTGTCCCTATTCTCATTACCAGCACACCAAGTATGTCTCTGAAAGTGTAAAAGACCAAATATTTTCAGGGATGGCCATACTTCTGACAAAGAAAAGAATCTACTTCAAGCTTTCGAGTGACTACAGTATCCACATCCCTTAGCTCTACATAGATCATTGAAAAGGTAGGCTTCAAATTTATTTATTTGTTTATCTATCTATCTATCATCTATCTATCATCTATCTATCTATCTGGACATGAGCACATCAGTCTAGTGTGAGATGTTCCATGTGTAGCATAAAGATGAGCTAGACAAAGAGAATAAGACAGAGGCAAAAGAATTATAAATAAATGAAGAATTTTGGGGTAAAAATAATTCCAGGAGCTACCCAACATAAGAACTATTCACTTGTTAGTGAATGCATTCTTGATTAATTTAAATAAGAGTTAAATTGTTCTCTCACTTTCAGGCAATGTATCTGATGATTTTTAAAACAAAATCACCAATTTTGTTCAAGATTGTTTAGTAAATTTCAAGTTTATAATTTTTATCATTGCTAGCTTGTTTCTGTCATAATATAATTTCATCATTTATCCCTTCCTCCAAACAGGACATAAAAAAAGCCCCATATTGAAAATATAGTCTGCAATAAAATAAGATGCTACATAACCTATTTACATATCTGATATTTAAATTTTGCACAATAAATTTAAATTCTATTCCATTATTAAATGTTGTCAAAATTTACTCAATTCTATCTTTTATTCCATTCTTCTCACCCCATAATCAAAACTTTCTGCTTCTTTCACTAGATTTTAACATTTCATAATCTCCCAGGTTCCATTCTTCTCTGTTCAGACACAGTCTACATACTACTGCTTAATTAATCCTCTACACACATTTTCCCATTCCATCACTCATTCCTGAACTATCTCTGGTTGTTTTTTTTTCCCAAAAGATAAATCCCAGAACTTGTAGTTAACATTCTAAAACTTTTAACATGTAAATATCATCATTCCTTTAAATTAAACTAAATTTCTGATAGAAGTGTGTACTGCCTTGGTTCCTTTGAACTATTAAAATCAATGTCTCAGTCCTAGCCCATAATCAACTAGATAAAAACAAATCTTCTTGTCTTATACAATTATCACCTAATATAACTACATGATCCTAACATTTAATAGTAATAGATATTCCTGTTCACTTATGATTATAATGTACCTAGTGTACATGAAATAACATGTGCCAATATGTTGATAACACATGAGGAAATAGAAACTAGATTTAGTGGCTGAATGCTACCTCACACTGCCATTGGCAATTGCAGTGAACTGTCAGAGAAGCACCAGACTATTCTGTGCTGGAAGAGTAATGAAAAATTTTATGTCTCTCTAAAATTTTATTATATTTTTATGAAACAATATGCCTAATGGAGAATTTTTGTAACTTTGGAGTAGATAACCTAGAAAGTTTTGGAGGTTGTCATTTATTTGAAGCATCATTAAGTCTTTTTTATTTCTATTTTCTTTATAGTCTATTTCATATATATTTTCTTCCTGCATCAGCTGAATGACAGCAGAGTGGGTTTTAGAATACTTTCCTCCTGAAATAGTCTCAATGTGCTGTTGTTCTTAACCTTGTATCCAAGGAAAATCCATTTCTCACAGCAGCAAAGAAAAGTGGGTGACACTACCATTGTGTAACTATTTGAAGCTGTTAGGCAATTTTTTTCCGAAAAGTGCTTCTGTCCTTTCCCAGAGTGACAATCACTAGCACATACATATCCCTGTACCACCACAAAAGTTATTTGGGAACAGTCACATGTATATTGTGAAGTTGTTGCCCTGTGTCTCACTATTCATCTTTATATCAGAACTGTAACTTTCTGAAATACTGATGTATTTACACCTTATGTTATTATATAACATATAAGTTATATAACAACTTATGTTCATACTTTTCTATTTTGTACAACATCAAAAGGAGTCATAGAACAACTGTTGGTGACTTAGTCTTAATTTAGTGTGAGTGTGGTGTCAAACAGACCTAGACAGGTGCCTAGGACAGAAAGAAGAGAGTGATCGGGAAAGAATCTTTCGATGGGTGGCAAAAGCATAACCCTTGGTTCAGTGACATGGGATTTGTGAAAAGTTGGCTTCCTTAGAATGAGTGAAACAAGTTAATGTCTTTGCTTGCTCAGAAGAGTGACAAGGGTTAGGTGGGATTCTAAGACATATGAATCTTCTTAGCTACTTCTGTGTTGTGACAAAAGCAACATAGAAAAGGGCAGTTCTGTTTGGCTCATGGTCTGAGAGGATACAGTCATTCCTGTTGGTGAAGGCATAAGGTCACGTTGTTAAGAACAGCTCTTTCTGCAGAACTTTTGAGTTTGGGTATATTTTGAAAGCATATCAAAATGTGTAAACTCTCTAGGTTAAGGAGATGATAGCAGTAGTGCTATTTAGAAAGCTCTTTAGAATCTTTAAAAGTGCTTCTATCTTTGTCACTTTCAAATAGAAAATCTGTGGCTGATATGAGTTTATACATTTTTTTTTTGGACTCCTGGCCTAATGTTTGGCTTTCTGAGTCCCTAGTGTATATTTTTTTTCTCTGACTCTTGTGAAGGAAAACGAAGAATCTGACCTCAAAGTGTTTTTATTTGACCTCATCCAAGCAGTGAGGTCAAATGCAATCTCAAATATTAAATTTTGTTCTTAGTTTAATTAGTTGATTTTAATTATGTTTTATGTTGGTTAGTTTTATGTGGTTGTGATAAAACTTCATGACCAACAGAACTTGTAGAAGAAAGAATTTAGTTGGGCTTGGGCTGATGGTTCCAGAGGGATAAGTCTATGTGAGTAGGGAAGCATGACAGCAAGCAGCATGTATGGCAGCAGAAGAGAAAGCGGGGAGCTCATATCTTCAATTACAGGCATGAAGCAGAGACAACCACCTGGATGAGGTGTCAGCCTCTTAATCTCACTGTGCATTCTTTGTTACATATTACCTCCATCAAGGCTGTACCATAGAGACTTCTGCAAACAGTGCCACTAACTGCGGACCAAATGTTCAAATCTTGGGGAACATGGGGAACATTTCTCATTTGGCCACCACAACTTCCAAAGTACATATTTTAATCTATAAACTATCCAAACTACAACCATATATTGATCACAAATTTCTAGATTCTTCCCTAGGATGAACATGCATATACTATTTCAACTCTCTTCCTCAATGGATTCTATTGTCTTCACAATATAACAAGTGCCAAAATAACAGTAATGACAAGTTATTAATATTTTGAGATGTTAAATGCCAATTCTTTTACATGAATTATTGTAATTAACCTTCCTGGCAAACCTGGAAAGCAAGCATTGATACTACATTTTACAAATAAGAGGAAAATAATCCCATTAAGACTATATAAATTCCACAAATTCCCAAACACTAAACTGTTGGGACTAGTTATAAGAAAAGTAGCAGTGCTTTTCATATGTGCTTTTATTGTTTTTAGTGTGTATATGTGTCTCTCTGTGTGCAGTGAATGTACATTTGTTTGTACCATGTACAAGTATACATACACATGTGTGAATATGGACTTGGAGGCCACAGGTCAGCATCATGGTGTCTTGTTTTATTGCTTTGCATGTTATTTTGAGATACGACCTCTCACTGTGAACTAATTGATCACACTAGATGGCTGGCGCACAGGTTACACCAGGGATCTACCTGTCTCTAATGTTACTACCCAGGATATTTGGATACAGACATGTAACTTGGCTTACAGCTTTTAGGATGATACTTGAGATTTGAACTCAGATTCTCATGCTTTGTGGCAGATGCTTTAATGCCTAAACATTTCCTCTAGCCCCATTTTAATTATTATTGCAAATTAAGCTTAGGGCCTCAAAGACACTTACTAATCATGGCCCAATATACTAATAAAAATCCTGTCCACATAATGTTTTCTTCAGAGTCCTCAAATTTAGTTGCATTAGCTCTATCTCTTATGGTTTATTAATTCTAATTTCAACAGTGAGCTTTTCCTAAAAACAAATTAACATTTTGAAGTTATCAACTACAAATTTTCACTCTACTTAATTAATAATACTTTCAAGTTTTCCGTAATTACAATTATTACAATTACTCATTCTTTTCTATCAATATGACAGATAACATATATTTCCTTCACTAGAATTACAGAAAACTCAATTAGTCCTAGCTCAAGTTCCCTCTATGCTGACAAATTTTGCATATTCTTGCCAGGCTGATTTTTTGCAAACACCACTCTTAGCATCTTATACTGCTTAAGCATTTCTAACAGTTCTTTCTTCTTAAAGATCAGTTCTACAACTCATAGGGGGCATTATCATTCCTTTAACATGGAGTTTTCATAATTCTTATGATTCAAACTTCTCTGTCAATAAGGAGAGTAATCATGGCCCAATATGATATGAAAATTTTGACTTGAATTTTCTCACATAATCATTTTTTGAGAGGGTTGTTCCCTCCTAATCATTTGAAAGGACTACCTCATTCAGTTCATTATCTAATTTCTCCTCCAGCTTGCAAATGCATAAAAAATTAAAATAAGTAATTATATTAAAATGTCAAGAAGTATGCTACCAAAATTAATTTTAAGAATCCATTCAAAGTCTCTTCAACTCATTTTTTATCTCCTTGTGGCACCACTGTAGACAAGTGAATATCCTTTAAAGATATTGGGCCTGATAAACATGGCTCTTTTGTCCTTAATAACTTTTTGTCTTCATAACTTCCTTCCACATTATTTCCTTGATATTTTGAATTCAAGAGTGTGAGGTAAAAGCTGGTCATAGTGTTATAGACCTACTGAACCCCAACTATTTAGGAGGCTAAAGCAGGAAGATCAAGTCAAAGACCAGCCTGAGAAGCTTAAGAAAACTGAAAAATATAGGACTAGAGCCACGCTTATAATAGTGTTCAGTGATTTAAAAATATATAATATAATAAAATATAATATAATTAATATATAATATAATATATAAGAATATATTATATTATAATACATATTATATATTATATTATAATATAATATAATTATCCTTAAAATATTAATATATTTAAAATATCAATATACCTAGGTATATGATAGATAGATAATCAGTCTGTACAATGTTATTTGTATGTATGTTTTCAGGGATGACTATTTGTTATTAAATAGCAAGTTGGTGATTTCTTCCCAAGGGAAGACTATTTCACTTACCTAATTCTTTAGTTGCCTGTAGTTCTTGTGTGGGGTTGAGACCTCCTGAGATTCCCCCTATCCACATTAGAATGTCTGTTGTCACATTCTTGTACAAGATATCTATATAACAACAATTTAAAAAAAGAATCATGAACCTGCCAAAAAGCAAGTGGAAATGTTATATCAGAGGGGTATATCTAAATCTTCATTTAGAGAAATGAATAGCAAATGGAAAATGATAGAATTATAGTATAATCTCAAACATTGAAATACTAATATTTGTCTGGAATTGTTTGATGAGCAAATAATAAGTTTTATGGGAAGATTACTGATGATTCTTCAATTTTTTAAAAAAAGACTTATGTATGTATGTATGTATGTATATATTTATTTATTTATATGAGTGTTCTATCTGTATGTACATCTGCATGCCAGAAGAGTGCATGTAGTTGTTGAAAATTGAACTCAGGACCTCTGGAAGGGCAGTCAGTGCTCATAACAGCTGAGATATCTCTCCAGCTCCAAAATTTCAAATTCTAAGTAATGCAAATAGTAGTTTTCTCTTTGGTCAAAACAATGACATCATGTTTCTTTAACTTCTTAGACACTGTCTGTATCAAATGTAGGGAACTGAAAGTATAATTTTAACTTGGTTAATTACCTCATTGGGGACTTGATTTTTATTCTCTCACTGTAGGTGAAACATAGTCAAGGTATCATTTTCATAAATAGCTGAAACATTAAATTCTTAATTGGCACTTTTAAAGTGAGACTTTTTAACATCTTGTGAATATTATCACTTAACATAATTAAATAGCTACCAATAGGAGAAAACTGAAATGCATTTCCATCTTCAAATCAAACCTCAAATATTCCACTTCCTATGAAATCAAATGCTAAAACTTAGTTTTATGTTCTGCATTAAAAACAATATATGTGAGGATCTCAACCTGAGCCCCATGCCCCCAGGGATTTCCAGTTTGCATTCCACATACTTCAACAAGTTTAAAATGATCTGCAATTTGCTTCTTAAATTTGTAATGCCAAGTTCATGAATTAGACGTGAAAGGAAATGTTAAGCAGGGGTTTCAATGTCTGGATGTAGAATGCAAAGCAATTTGTATATGGACAAAGTTGCCTACTTGTATTACACTGCATATGCACCAGAGAGTTTGGTCTAGAACTAAAGAAAATATTCCAGTCCCCTTCAGCCATTACCTTGTAGACCTTTGATCTAGCATGATTTATTGCTATTCCTATGTACAGTTAAATATATCTACCCTGAGCAGAGACAGATTCCCTGGCCACAATCATCTGTTTTCAAATTGAAGTGAGACTGCTGATGGACTGTCATCTTTGTGAGCATAGGCCAACGTGTCTCCAGGAGTGAGACTTTACTTTTTCCTCAATCAACACCTTTTCCTTCTTTCTTGTACCTGATCTGTGATGTTTAGTTACATCAAATCTACCATCTCTTGAAAAAGCTCTGAGAGAAAGAGAATCTACCTCATTAAGAACTACACTGTGCTGCTCCAGTTTCAGATAAGACAAATGGTTTACCAAGTTAGTTTGGCTGAAAGGAGACGGCAACATCCATCTTCTACCCTGATGATTCTAACGATCTCTTGGCTAAAAGCTGGTTTGGCTGAGGTTCAATCCCATTTAACATTTGCAATAAAGAAATAGAAATTTGGAATTTTTGACTCTATGTTCAAGTGTGTGAAAGGAAATTTACCACCTATTTGTACACAAAAGCCAGACAAAGAAAAATATAAAGGAAATTAACAAACTAAACAAAACAAAACATCAATCGGGGAGTTGCAAGTTAAAGACATTTAATTTAAACTTGTCAGTCAATTGTTAAATTACTATGATCTTGATTGGTATCCATGAGAGTTGGTGCATGCTATAAACATAAATAATATTCCCAATTGCTATAATAACCACAGCCCTTTAAAAAATGAAGCTAGATGATTAAACTTTAGAAACAGTGAAGACTGGAGGTATAGCTCAGTGGTGTACATGGAGCCCGGGATTCATGATTCTAGCAATATGAGGGGAAGAGGGAGAGAAGTAAAGAAAAGAAAAATAGAAACAATGAAAACATTGACATCTTGCTTGAAAGGTACTGAACTTGATACATTAATAAACCTCGAAGTACACCTGAGTACAGAAGTTTCAATAAATTTCATGTATTCAAAACTTCCTTCCCATTGTGCATCTTGCCTAAGTATGTCTGTTGACATCTTTGTGACAATCAGCCAGATTGTTTCTCAGTTTTGTTGGTTGGTACATGGAAGGATATGATGGACTTATGACCAATGGAGTGTGGGCAGAATAATATATAGCTTAATCTTGTTTTGCTACTGAAATTTTGGATCATTCCAATACTTGAATTAGAATTACATTTATTAATTCATATGTATGTGTCTGTGTGTATCTTATAATTCTAAGAGCAAGGACAATATAAGTGTTGCCCTTAATATCTATTGTGTTTATCATATATGCACTTTATAGACAAAGCATTAAAAATTGGATTTTTGCTATAAGTTCATAATACAGTGAATATTCAGTGGCCAGATATCCTAGCTTTGACAGAATCTACAAAGTTTAAACTTTAGATTGAGTTGATTATTAATACCATCTCTTGCTTACAAAAACCAGTTTGCCATTTTCACCAAACTGCCATTCCAATTTGCCATTATCACCCATTCACACCCCACCTTTCCAGTGTAAATATTATTCCTCAAGATAGTCACATGGATGATGAAGGGATGTTTCTCTTTATGGACACATTCCTAAAAGATTCACACTAGGATTGGCAGAATTAGTGAGGTGTCCCTTTGAAGTTCTCATGCAGTAACAATTTAGGCAGTAATTGATAACAGCTATTGATAACAGGTCAGAGCCACCCAAATACGGGCCTTCAAACAGAAACTTGGAACATCTAGAAAAATTTCTTTTCAGAATATCAAACCCAAAATGAATTGAGTCTTTACAGCTCAGGACTAGGGATACTGGAAGAAGAGTGGCAAGAATATTCTAAGAGCAAAAGGCCTGAAGCACCAGCTGTGAGGCAGTCTCTTCTAACAGACAAATAAACAAAAGAATGCAAGTCAAGAAGTGGGGAGAGAAGGAGAAGTTGTTGGAAAAATAGGGGTGAATATGGTCAAGATAGGTTGTATGAAAACTTCAAATAATTTTTTTAAAATATTATATTAAAATAAGAACATCAACTTACAGGAAACATATGGAAAATAGATCACTGAAACAATGACTGCAAAATCCATTTGATAAAAATTCAGTAATATCAAAACTAAAAACAACTGTTCTTTTTTAAAAAAAAATATAGAAAGGTCATAAGGGAAAAGGAACAAAGGATAGAATGAAGATCAAAAGGGACTTAGGGAAGATGGCAGTGGCATCATATAAGATATCATATTTATTCTGTTTCAGAGAAATATATGTGTATTATATGAAATACTAATTACTTTATTATATTAAAGACTGTATGTGTACTTAAATATTTGCAGAGGCAGAGATGTGATTTTATATACAACTGATGGCTCTTATAGTCTGTCAGCCTCCTCTTTCATGAAGATCCTCAAGACTTTGGGGAAAGTGAAGGTATTAATTGCTTTCTTATTGCTGTGATAAAACACCATGACCAAGGCAGTTAATGAAAGGAAAGATTTATTTGGCTTATGGTTCCAGGCAGATAAGAATCTGCCATGCCAGGGACACATGGCTACAAAGCAGGAGGTATGTCTTCTGGAGTAGCAGCTGAGTGCGCACATTTTGAACTACAGGCAGGAAGAAGAGACAGAACTAGAAATGACATGAGTTTTTTTAATTCTCAATGCCCCCCCTCCCCCAAATAGATGTTTATTCCAGCAAGGCACTCCTCCTAAACCTACCCCAACAGAGTTACCAACTGGGGACCAACAATAAGAATGCCTGAGACTATATGGGACATTTATCATATCACAGAGTGTAATATGTATGTATGTTTTGGGGCTCAGACTCTCTTAGTCTCTGTCAAGTCGGCAAGCTTTGTGGATAAAGACTCTAGGCAGGGAGGAAACACACTCTCCTGTTTCATGAAAGTGAGCAAACATAAATGAGCAAACAACTGGTAGAAAATAGATAAGAACTAAAAATAGACAAAAATAACTCTGACCTGGAAAAGATGAACAACATGCAATAGTCTCAAATAAAATTGTTTATGTTAACCAAAAATTATCAATACCCACAGTGCTTTAAAACGTAAATCTGTTCTTACAGCTAAATGACCTCTGATAAATCTTGGAGCCACTTGTTTTATTTATTAAATGGGAAAGTGTAAGTGCATTGACATGCAATAACTTGTTGTTTGGGAAACATTCAGGCACATGGCAGAAGGGCTTGTTTTGATCCTCACAGGTTACTGAGGCCAAAGCAGGTAAGATTATCATTGATATGAACAGAGGAGAAAACATTTGTGAATAATTACAGGAGCTCAGAGTGTTTGCCCTCTACTAAGTATTTCCCATGGGCAGAACAGTTTTTAAATACCGTAAATAGAATGAACAATAGAAAAGTTCCTATTTCTGTGGAGCTTATAGACCAGGAGTAATAACTCAAGTAATACATAATGCACATGGGAGATAATTGCTCCTGTAAATTCTTGACCAACCTTTCAAGTCTTTTTATTTTTATTTCTTTTCAGATTTCCTCTTGGCTTGCTGACCAGGCTAATCTCAGGATGTCTCCTCTGACCCCAGACTCCACTGTAGGTAGAACTAGAGGTGCGTGCCTGGATCCTGATCTTTTCATTTGTTAAGCTGATACACTAACATAATTTAAATCCTTTATTTTTGTCTGTGTTTCTACTGAGGCACCACTTGCTCAATCTCTGAAAATAATCTGTCACTCTTCATCTTTTTCTCCTGAGAGATATGGATAGTAGAATTCAGAGAGATTTGAGGACATTCTCACTGATACTCTGTGAAAGCAAGACCTTGTACTGTCTGTTTGCTGAGAACTGTGCAGCGCTCTCCCAGCCCTTAAGTGGCCAGACTGGGAGCAGGTGGTTGCAATCTGGTGCAGTTTTGCCTAAATGCTCTCCTCCATTTTGCAAGCTTTGCTTTCTCAAGTTCAATGACAAGGCACCTGAGAACTCATCAGTATGCTAAGACACGGCACACCTGCCCACAGTAAACATGAATCTCTCTTCAAAAGACGGAAAAAATGAGAACACTACAAACAGCTCTTGCCTTTGTCGGGTTTGTCACTCATCAGTTCAAGGGTTGTGTTTTTCTAGAGGAAAAAGCTTGTTTTCTTTTGTTTTTAAATTTGTCAGGGAGCCAAACTGTGAAGATGCACAGGTGTGAGGATTTAAATGGCAATGATTGACCTGCCCACCCACAAAGAATTCTAACTAGAAAATTAAAGCTGTTGCCAATGTTTGCCAGCTTGATTGCTCTATCCTGCCTTAATTCATGATCTCTGAGATGCTTAGCATGCCACAGAGAGATTCCTCCCATTTTTCTCTAACATTCTTGGAATTTTTTTTTTTTATATTCATGACTAAAGACAATAATCTCAGACCAGGCAATGTAATTGAGGTGATTTATTTTAATTGTTTGGAAAATATTTTGTCAGATAGGCTCCAGTTGAGCCCAGTCAGCATAACCCACATGACATTCACATCTGTAATCCCTAGGTGCCCTTCTAAATACATAGGGACTACATTTAGAAGGAAGATGTTTTCCTGGTTGTTTATTTACCATGTGCTTTGACTATAATTTAGAGTTTTTTTCCTTCAAATCTAGCCATTTTTAGTTTCATAAGTATTGATGAGACAGATTTGGAAAACATGACTTTGGAAGTCATAAGGCTATGATTCAAAAACACATATGCATGTGCCACGTCATGAGAAAAAAGAATGACAATGGTAGAAATAAGGTGCATTATGTTTCTTGGAATCTTTATAGTCAAGTACTGTGGATGAGAAAGTGGGTAAGATAGTGGACATAGTCTCATGACAAAACCTTGCAATTTGTGTATGGATAATGTGGGGAAAATTAATGTGCTGAGCTATACATGATAAGAGTTATGGATGTCTGATAGTTCTCATTATTTGTGAACTAATATTTTAAGTCTGTCTTCACATTCCCAGAAAAAATAAAATAAAATAGAGAATTACTTCAGGCAGAAAATGAACATAAGAGAGAATGTCATGATAAAGAATAGCACACAGTTACACTTGACATTGTTGTATTTACTAACTTTCCAAAAGGATGTAATTTACTAACTTTCCAAAAATAATTTTGTTAGTTTCAAATGAATCAATTTACAACTTGGAATTCAAAAAAGTTATAGGGACAAAATTATTTGAAAGCCATGTACAATCTATACATACAATTTTTCATTCTCAGAGAGATTTTGAGTATTTTTCACCTCTACTGCCCATGACAGTCTGTGGTGATTACTTTTAATTCTAAGTACTCACTCATGGGAAGCTCTTTTCATATTCTAAAACCTATTCTTTTTAAAAAAGAATTGTAATTTTACTTTCTAAATATTTTGTTTCAAAATGGAAACTTTAAAAAATTCTAATATATATTAATCAGTAATTCATGACTTACTTTTAAAAAATCTGTTTATGGTGAATGACAGATGGCCAAAGAACATTGTATATTTATGTACCCTCCTTTACACAATGATGTTTGGAGTGGCTTCAAACAAAACAACATCCAATATCTACAGGTAACATTCTGTTACCCATCATGAAGTTTCAAAGAACTTCTACCATCCTTATATATGTGGCTCATATCTAAGTGAAACAGTTTTCTGAAATCTGAACTCAAGGGTTTTTGTTTTGTTTTGTTTTTTAAATCATATTTAGTTGTTTTAATAGTGTAATCTAGAGTTTAGTCTATTCACAGAATTTTCACTTGTTTTCTTTGCAAAAGTGATCATTTCACATCAAACAACTTTATTTTTTTAAATTCACAAACAGTAGGAATGAAAAAAATGCCTTGAGATAAACAGACACGGGCTTAATTAGTTTTTCAGTGCTCTTAGGCAATTGTTTAGTAAAATCTGAATTTTGAGAAGCTAATTCTATCCTCTTCTCTGGAGTTTGATGGGATACTTATGAATTTGATTGAGTTATATAACTTAAGGCATTAAAAATATTTGTTCTTTGAGTGCGAGAGAAGATAAACCTATAACCATTGATGCTAAGTAAATTCAAAATTTAAGTCCTTGATAATGATTATGAGAAGCTGGCCACTGTTTATTCTTTAGCTTTAGTGTGGAATAAAGAACACTCACCCTAGTTTTGTATACTTGTAATAGTGCAATAATGTCAGACAAATTTTGTTTTAATGAAATTGTTGGTTGTTTTGCTTTACTGGGGATTGCACTTCCCAGGGTCATGTATATGCCAGGCAAACACTAACTGAGCTATGGTCTTATACCTATGATAGTCATTTAATGAGTAAGAAGTTAAATATTTGAAGATCCAAACATAAAGTCAAAGCCATTAGTGCTTGTTCCTCTCATTGCTATGCATATTAACATACAATTCCTGAGTGAAAGAAACATCAGTGTCACAATTTTATAGCATAGCTTTTTGCCTATATATGTTTTCTTTAATATATGTTGATTTTTTGAAACAGGGTCTCATGTAGGCCAAGCTAGTGAACTGAAGCTAGCTACATAGTCAAGGATGGCCTTTACTTCTGCCCATCTTGCCTTTGTCTCATGAGTTCTGTGATTTCAGACATGTGCAACCCTGCTCAGACATAATTTTTGTTTTCTAAGAACATGTGACCGATGCTATAACAATGCAATTTTCTAACATACTTTTTTTAAATTCTGAGACTGGGTACCATTATATAAACCTAGCTGCTGCCCTGGAACTTACTATGTAGACCAAGCTAGACCCAAGCTCACAGAGATCTGCCTGCCTCTGCTTCCCAAATGCTAGAATTAAATGTTTTTGCCACCATATCTGGCCACTCCACATTACTTTTCATGTTATTTTTGAATGATTTTCCACTAATTGGCTCTTGGTATGAAATGAATTACATTTTACAGAAATTAACTTTCCTATTTAATATATTATCTGTTCAGTAGTGCCAAGAAATGCAGTAATATTGTATCTCTTCCATACGTTATACAAAAGAAACAGTACACAGGACACTGAATTTAGATTTTAGGTCTGATTTACAGACTTCAAATATTTGACTTCATCTGATGTGTATAAGAAAGAATAGGTGGGTTCACATTCCTGTGCTTGATGCTCTTCAGATAGCTCTGTGATGGATTCCACATGGCATTCCCAGTTGCAGTGGCCCCAGGAGCAGGAGGCGCCGACTTAACATTTGTCTAATAAGACTTGTCCACATAGAAAACTTTGGGTGATCTGGGAATCATTACATATCTAAGAAACTTTTTTTCTCTACAGTCAAAAAAAAGACAAAGCTGGTTTCTCATGAAGTGCTTTGTTTTGTCTCCAAATGTGGCCTTTTAAATATGATAAAGCTATTCCAGCAAATTTTTATTTCAACATTGCCCAATATAGGCTTTCTTTTCTTTCTAGATTCCAATCTATTACTATAAACATTTTCAATAATTGCAGTGAGAATCGCAAAATGTGAAGAACAGATGAAAATCAGAAAAACAAACAGTAATTCAGGGTATTTTAAATCCTTAATAGCTAAATCTAAGTTTTAAAGCCTCCAATTCTAAATTCTCTGGTGTTTAGGGTGTATGAACAAGTTTAAAAGTCCACATAGATGCCTAGATTTAATTATTTTTTTCCATTTTTAGTCCTTTTATTTTCTTTTTCTTTTTTCCAAGACAGCGTTTCTCTATAGTAACTCTGGCTGTCCTCGAACTCACTCTGTAGACCAGGGTGACCTCAAATTCACAGAGATCTGCCTGCCTTTGCCTCCTGAGGCCTGGGCTTAAAGGTATGTATCATCACTGCCTGGCCATAGATTTTAAAAAAAATTTAAATGTGTTTTTCAGTCAGTTATATGTCTAAATTTAAGAGATATGAGAAGATTGTAGTTTTTTATTTTCTTGTTTTAAAACTTATTTCTAGAGCCTTTTGTGCTTTTAATATCACCTCTGCAATGATTAATTTCGTTTAATGTAAATACAAATTGAAAAAAAGTTGATCTACAAGTAAAATATTCTTACTATCATTATATAAAAAGTAACTAAAATGGAAATAAAGTAAAACACAAATTAATAGTTTTCATTTGATTTTTGCTTTGATGGATTCTTTTATTTTCAGAATCACATTTACTTTAATAGCATCTAAAATGAATGAAATTTCACAATATAGAGTAGAGATTTTGATCATTTTCCAAAACTCTTGGATTGAGTTCAGATTCTAATTCTCATTAAACATCTAATTTTGAGTGTGTTTCTTTAACTTTCTTGGCATTTAGCTTTTAATATGCCAATACACACTTGGACCAAGTCCATGTTTGCATAATTTTATGGTGTCCTGAAGTACGTGGTCAATGATATTCTTCTGTTGATTGAATACAATTATTTTCTGAGTATATTCTAAATTTCCAGGGCATTTATTAACTTTATGCCCATTTCAACGTTAATTTGTGTCTCTGAACTTCAGTTTTCACTAGTGATCATCAGAACACTGTCTGGGGCATAATAATATTGCATAATAGCTTGTCTGATCTTGTAATTAATAGTTACATATAGATGACACACATGGATTCATCCTTGTATCTGTCCTTACTTTACATTTAAGAAACTGTTCCAAACCATTAGATATGATGTAGTCCACACTTCTTTACATCAAAATGAGGGAACATTGATTCTGAAATAAAATTTCTACTATTATGACTGATAAATGACAACCATAAACATTTGAATACATTATTTTGTCTTCAGAAGAAAAAATATGCTAAAGACCTATAGTAGAACTTGAGTAGAAGCCTGAACAATATAGAGAAGAGACTCCCATGCTCAAAGAAAGGCTGAGGTAGTCTTACTGGTGATTTATTCGAGGATGCAAGGACTCGCTTGTCATATACAAACATACAGCACACAGGAGGGATGGCCTCCTAGTTAGGTAGACATGTGATTTGATGTATGTCCTAGATTGAGAAACAACCTTGAACTGTTTATGTACTATGGATTTTAAAACATGAGCATTCAACTTGGTAATCATTCTTTGTATTTTAGAGGACCGTATTATTTTATGTACATTTTTTTGTTTTATTCTTTTCACTGCTAAGGATACCACAGGTGTTTCAGCAAGTGAAAGAGCCTGCCCTCAAGCAAAAGGAGGAAAGTTCTACCTCAGGAGCACATCGTGTAAGGAATGAACTGCTTTCCACAGGCTGTGCTCTGACCTCCACATGTGTACTGTGGTACACACACACACTCACAATTTTTAAAAAAGCAATGAAAAAATAAAGTTACAACCAATTTTCAGGTTCTTCAAATTTTCTTGAAAATATAATGTTACAGAAGAAACTCCAAACTCCCAAGGTTTGGGGCCAGCAATGTTCTAAAGGGATGCTTGACTTAAAATTTATTACTCTTCTCATTGTAAATCATGTTATCATTATATGCATAAAATGGGCTGTGCTCATTGTCTGAATATATAACTGGGAAAAGTCCCACGTTATATAATTGAAAAGAAAAAAACAAAAACAAATTAAAAAAACACTCAAGAAGTTTCATTCAAGAAAGTTGAAGTCTCTTTTTTTTCTGAGGGCCCTTGCTTTAAATGGAATTAAAGCAGAGCTATGATAGTAGAAAATACCCACCCATAGCCAGGGAAATACAAGCAGGGTTTATTTGCATTTGTAATGGCCATTCACAAGGAAGCAGGTGATAGTGTGGCTTCAGCACCTGAACTGAGTGGGCAAAGGGATGGTTGGATTATCCATGTGTCAGCACTACAAGGGAGCAGGCTTGTCAGCACTCTAATTTCCAACAAATCATGTCATTTAAAATACAGTAGGGGACACACTGAATGTTTGTTTTGTTCTGATTCGACAGATGACTCAGAGCAAAGATTCAGAAACAGAATATTTGCCCAAAGGAAGGAGTTCTGAAAATTACCGTGGCTTTGTTCACAGCTGCACAGTTATTTATTTTGTTTTTGTAAAGCAGGTTCACAGGAAGTGGCAATTGCTGGGGTTCTGTATTTCCTGACACAGTGCTGTTCTGTTCTTCTTTCCTTGCCTGAAACCAATCAGTTTCCAACTTTTTCTAAAAGCCGTGGGATAAATTTATAAGCAAGATAAACTTTGTTAACTTAGACTTGATGATTAAAGTGTAAAAGAGTGAAGAAGTGGGCGTATGCTGTACCGATTAGCTATATGGCATGTTTTGTCACTGTTTATTTGATTTTATACTTGAGAAACAGTTTTATAGAATGACAAATACTCTGCAGGATCTAGAGTAACATTACTACCAGGATGGCAGAGTTTACACTAAGGGAATGAAGCTACACGTAGGCTGCCAGACACCCCAAACGTTAAGTGGATTTTAAAGTGGTAAATAAGTATGAAGATTGGGCTGTTCTTAGATGCAAAGAATTTTTTTCATAACTTGAGAGACCTGATGGGAAACGAAAACTATAACCAACCTATGCCTTGCAAAGAATTTACATCTGAGAATAATTGGGTAGAAGATAGCTTAATCACAGAATGCTAACCTATCAAGTATCAGCATGAGCATGAGGCTCAACCTTCATTGAGTCAAGGGAAGGGAAGGGAGAGGAGGAGGGAGAAATGGAGAAGGAGAGGGAGAGGGAAAGGGAGAGAGTTAAAGAAGTAGCCAGACCATCAGCAACCTTCTCAGGACCTAGAAGTAATCTCCACATAGTAAATGGAATCCACCATGGAAAGAGTTTGCATGTGTACATTCCAAATAAGGACAAAGTTTATGAATTTTTGTTCTGAGATTTGGTAGGCCTTACCCATATGGTCAAAAATTTGAATTTAATTTGACACTTCTTAGAGTAGAAGGAAAACTCACCAATAAGAATTAATTATGAAAGATTCCAGTAGCATATGTTGTTTCCTATCAGGAGTAAAGGATGTCATGGTTTGTATGGATGAAGTTTTAGCACGTGGGATTTAGCAATAAATGAATTGGTACACATATACAGAATTGGTAACTATCAGACTTCAACATGGAGAACTTTACAGTCATAAAAATCTTAAAATGCCTTCATGTGAGAAAGTGATTAAAACTTAAGAGTCAATCGGTTGAAGAGCACATTAGGAAAAACAAGAGAGAACCAGTTAGCCAGAAGATAATTTTGAGAAAATAATACAGTATTTATTTATTTACAATGCTTTAAATATAAACAACATCATTTAAATAGCATATAATTTATCCAAATAGAAAAACAATCTAAAATTTTGGCTTGAGGATTTAATTTCTTTCTCTGAAGGTTTTGTTTTAAGATTTTTTTTTTCTTTTTATTGAAAATACCCCACCTCCCCTCCATCCAGGACCATGTCCTTTTTTCCTCCCATTAAGAAACCTCCTAAGAGATAATAAGTAATATAATATAATTTAATATAATATAATATAACAATGTAACATATAACATAAGAGTTGGATAAGACAAACAAATAGAAGGAAAATCCTCAAGAGAAGGCACAGAAATCAGAGACCCATTCATTCATATACTTGGGAATCCATAAGAACACTAAACTGGTAGCCATAATAAATACTCAGAGGACCTAGCACAGATCCATGAAGGCACTGTGCATTTTACCCCAGCCTCTATGTGTGCATATGAGCTTTGGTCATGTTGATTTAGAGGGCCTTGTTTGCATGTGTCCTCCATATTTTCTGGCTCTTACATTTTGCCTGTCTCTTTTTCTGTGGGTATTTCCTGATCCTTGAGGGGAAGAATTTGATAAAGACTTTCCATTTAGGACTGATTGTTACAAGGTTTCTAACTCTTTGCATAATGAGTGGCTGTGGGTCTCCATGTTTATTCCCATTTGCTGCAGGAGGAAGCTTCTCTGATGAACAAGGCACTGATCTGTGAGCATAGCAGAATATCATCATCATCATAGTGGATATACCGTCAGAATATCATCAGCAGAATATCAATCATTTTATTGTTACATCTCTTTATTTTAGAACAATAGTTTTTGGGTTTTCCCTAGGACCCTGGGCTATCTAGTCTCTGGTTCTTGGTCCCCGAGGCAATGTTCCATCTCACAGAGTAGGCCCTTAGTCAAATCAGATGTTTATTAGTTACTCCCACAAGCCTTGTGCCACAATTGTCCTAGCATACCTTGTAGGAAGGACACCATTTTTAATTCAAAGTGTTTGTGGCTGATTGGTGTTTGTGCTTCTCCTTTAGTAGAGTACACAAAATCTTCCTGTAGGGACCAAAAACATAAGCCACTAGGGGTGAATGTTCTATGTAGGTAACCAGTTTCACCTCTCCATGTTCAATGAGTTATGCAGGAGTTGTATTTAATAGTCTTGCTGTCAGTATGTGGAGAGCAACATATAGGTTTGGCAATAGCCTGGGTTGTTTAGGGGTTCCTATGGGACTCCTATGGCCAATAAGTCAATTAGATGTCACCCAATCCCAGTACTGAAAGCTTCATTTGGTTACAAGAGATGGCCAGTTGACACTCTGTGTTAACTCCTCCCCTTCATTATTTGATGATTTCATTTATATTGCATTCATATACGGATGTATTTTAGGAAGCTTCTACTGTATTAGGTTTCTATACTACATCTCAACTTGCCCTTAATTTTTTCTGTCACTCCCATATTCTCTTCCTCATGCTTCTTCCTTCGCCCCATCCCCATGTGTTCCTTCTTGTTCCACCCACCATCCATCCGTAACTATCTATTCTATTTCACTTTCTTAATGTCTAATCTGTGAGTTTTCTAAGGAGCACAACCTAACTTTTTATTTACTTTATTTATATTTTTAATTTATATTGATAATATTTAAAAAGTAAAACAACAGTTCAGCAATTACCTTTTATTTATGTAACACTTGCATAGTGTTTTGGCTAAAATGAGGACCACTGCACTTCGATGTTTGTGTCATGATTTCTAAATCATGCTCATTTTAAAATGAAAACAACAAAAATAATGGGGAAACACAGAAAACATGATGACATGGTATCCTGGTTTGTTTTCTGTTGCTGGGATAAAGCAGTCTGATCAAAATCAGTTTGGCTAGATAATAGTTTGTCTGGCTTACAGGTTACAGCCCATCGACCTCCATATCAAGGGAGGCCAGGACAGGAACTCAAGAAGAAACCTGGAGGTAGGAACTGAAGCAGAGACCATGAAGAAATTCTGCTTACTGGTGTACTTTGCGGGAACATTTTGCTACCATATATTGTGCAGCAGGCTCATCTATTTATGAATTTTACTACCCTCGGTGGATTGAGCTCTCCATATCAATGAGCAATTAAGAAAGTACCTCTCAGACATGCCTACAAGGCAATCTGACAAAGACAATTCCTCAATGGAGATTTCCTATTCTCAGATGACTTTCAGTTGTGTCAAGTTGATGGCAGAAACTAGTTATGACATGATACAAACACAAGGAAATCAAAAGATGGTTATCAAGGAAAAACATGGCATGTCAATGCCATAAAAATGTAAATAAAATGTGTTTGTCAGATTCCCATCCCTGTACTATAAGGGTTCATAAGGAGAAATTTTATTTTGGCTCATACATTTGGGGATTTCAGTCTATGAATTACTTGCCCTGTTGGTTTGGGGTCTTGGATGAGACAGCACATCATGGCAAGAACACACAGAGGAGCGTCCCTTCAACTCAGTGCAGAAGTAAAAGAGAGAGCAGCAGGGGAAGAAGACAGAGATCCTATTGTCCCTTTCAAAATCTGACTAGAAAACTTCCTAATTCTTCCCTCCTCTCAGTGTTTCTACCATCTCCTAAAGGCCCACTAGGTACCAATCTTTGAATACATGGACATTTGAAGGACACTTAACCAAACCCCAACATGTCTATTTAACTGGAAGTATAAAAGTCATCTTTTGTTTCAAGTTATATTTATTTACAATAAACAGAATAAGGGAAGATTAAAAATACTATAAAGGAGGAGCCACATGAGGAGTATAATAAGTCAGTGTCATCTCTATGATTATGAAATGAAGACATCAACAAAAAAAATAGATCAGCAAAATTTTGGGTATGATGCCTGTCAGAGGAGGTTATCATAATTGTAATCTCATATCTTATATTTTTGCTATAGAACAGAACATCCCTAAACTTGGTAGTATATAATGATTATTTAGGTCATATTTCCATGGATGGGCTGCTTGTGTTTGTTTTGGAAACATCTTTATGAATGAGGCTAAGCATCAATGACTAGAATAACAAAGTTACTTGTCTTCCCCAGCCCCCAGAAGTCTTGATATAACCACACTAACAAAGATCTCAGTAGCTGGGAGAAAGGGGGTACACATTGATTTCCAGCTTTCTGCTCTCATCATTTTTCCTAATACCCCATAGGCAATAACAAGTCACTAGGATAAATACAAGGGATGCAGCAAAAGACTACAATTATTGATGGACAAGAGCACCTGCAACATCACATGTGAATTCAAGGAGAAAGATATCAGTGGCCAACTTTATATCTACCACAATATGTATGATTCAGTTAAACCACATCTCCCTACACAAACAAGAATTTTGGGGAGAATTACATATAAAAATAATAAAGTTTAAAACAATGACCATCTATATGTTTATAATTTTAACATATTTAAATAGATTTCATGTATATGGCTTTTTTTACCTTCATTGTATATCTGTGAGTCAGTACTTGTGCCAACTGAGACTGAACAGGGCATCAGATTTTGTATAACTGAAGTTACAGATGACTGGGAGCTGCCATATTGGTGCTTGGGATTGGTGTTGGTTTTCTGGAAACACAGCCATTTCTCTTAGCCATTGAGCCATATTTCTGTCCCTATGTTTATAATTATGAATGACAAATATATGATTTTTAAAAGTGATATTTTATATCTCCTTTGTTTTATTTATTTATGTTTATATTGAAACTATAACTTTGTAATTTTGACTTTGATCTTCACAGATGTAATATTTTATAACTTGATATATCAGTTTGAGTAACTTGAGTTCTAAATTTTTTTCTACTTCATGTAAATTTTGAACTAGTAGACATAAATATTTTAGTATTAACGTGATCCATAGTAACTCTCTTCTCTCATTCCTTACATTTGTAAATTATTTTGTTTCTAATCGCTTGATCAATTCTGCTAAGTGTTAATAAATTTTATTGATTTTTTCAAGCAGTAGATTTATTTTTGTTAATGTTTGACATGATAATTTTTTTCTTTTTATTCAATTACATTTTGTTTTGCTTAGATCCTTATTTTATCTCCATTGTGTTGAATTTGCTTTTCATTTGGTTGCTCTAATGTTTAGATATAAACTTAGGTATCCAATTTTAGGCTGCTCCCAAATATATGTTACAAAATAATTCAATATAAGACATGTGTTAGTTTCCCTGGAATTTTCTTCTTTGATCAGGATAATTAAGATACTCTTTGTCTAATTTTCAAATATTTGAGAACTTTTCTAGACAGTTTTTATTATTTTTTAACATAATTTCCAAAAGTATAGTCAGAAGATGCCCTTTTGAATGATTTGTGTTCTTTGAAGATTAGTATGCCTTAGCTTATTGACCATATTCATCCATGTTCATTTGAAAATGAATGTTCTGAAATTGTGATACAATGTTCAGAAGTGTCAGCTAGGCCAGTGTTGTTCAAATCTGCACTGTGTGTACTGAGTAGTTTTATGTCAACTTGATACAAGCTAAAGTCATCAAAGAGAAGACAGTCTAGATTGGGAAAATGCATTCTTAAGATCAAGCAATAGCAAATTAGTAGGGCATTTTCTTAATTAGTGATCCATGGGGAAGAGCCTAACCTATTGTGAGTGGTTCACCTATGGGCTGTTGGTCTTGGTTGTTATAAGAAAGGAGGCTGAATGAGCCACAGGGAACAGGCCAGTAAGCATTGCCTCTGCATCAGCTTTTGTTTCCAAATATCTATCTTGTATGAGTTTCTGTCCTGACTACTTTTGATGATGAACAGTGACATCTGCGTCTATGCATGTGTTATTCTTCCAAAAATATATTACTCATCTTAATTAAAATTCTGACAGTCTCATAATAATGATACCCATACACATTAAGAGAAGTAGGCAAGTTATCAAAAATTCATCTTCCTCTCTATTTAAAGGGAACTCCCATTTGTAACACCTCTCTAGTATTCATTGTTTTTCTCTTTGTGTATCTGTAAATATGTGCTAGAGTATATATAATGAAAATTTAAAAATATAAACAGCTTTTTAAAAGGACTTATTCCAATCTATTTTATTTCTTGACTGTCTGCTTATTTTCAACTTCTTCAATTGTTTATGTAGGCGTATTTTAATTTAGTTTTCAAAATTTTTGGTATCAACAGCTAAAAGTTATGTGAAACTGTTTATAAAAATACAACTAGCTTCAGAACTGACCTTGTGGAAGCTGTTACTGAATAGCATACCTCCTAGATAATATGAGCCTCTACTCAGTTTTGACTATGTGTGGGCCTGGTGTATTATTTCTTCAAACATGTTCAACTAAAAATTCATCAGCATATATTAGTGTAACTCTAAACAACAGGAATTAATTCTGAAAAAAAAAGTTGTTAGGTGAGTTTGCTGTTGTATGAACACAATGAAGTACACCTACACAAAATAAGGTGTATACCTCTAGAACTAGATTATATAATTTTTATCCCCTCCTCCCTCTAACCCTTCTCATGCCCACTGCTGCTTCCTCTCAATTTATACATTTTTCCTTAATTTGTTATTACTATAAACACACAAACACAATAAATCTCTGAAAAAATTTCCAAAAATATTCTAGGCATTAGGTTATATAATTGTATGGGGCCACGTTCCCCTGTGCAGTCTGTTGTTGATCAAAACCTTACAACAACACATAACCACACCTAAAAAGTGTTTATTACTCATTCAGATTAACATTAAAAATAATTTTTCTTAATACTACCACACTTAGCAGAAAGACTTTTAATTATATTTTATATTAATGAAACAATTAATTTACATGATACTTTATGTTTGTAATCTTCTTTCAGACATTTAATTTATAAATAATTTACCAGAAAATAAAAGACTCATTTATACAGGAATCTGATTCTTGAACCAAATGAAACATATTGGGATTCGAGTTACTGTGAGAAAATTCTTCTAATACATTAATTCCTCCTTTTAAAAATTTTATTGTAGTTGTGATTTGTACAAATTGCTACTGTAAGGTCAATTGCTTTCCTTCTATAGCCTTTAAGGGTTAATGCACTTTAACATCATCCACAATATTATGATTTGTGCCGTACATTGTCTAATATGCAGTGAATTCTTATCTATAACCTGAAGCCTTTCTCACTTGTGTATCTTGGTTTGCTTAACAGTCTCTCAGCACATAAATTCAGGTAAAACTATAATTTATCAATTGAGAATGAGATATACTTTCCACTCACTAGAAAATTACTACTTACAGGAAATTACTACTTACAAAATATTAACTTCCATATTTCGTATTTAATAATCCATGTAAAGAACTCAGGGTGCTTAGTATTGGCCTCATCCAATTTTAGCTACATTCAATATTTATCATCTCTGGAAAATCCATTTTAGTTATATTAGTGATACTTTAAAAATATTTTTATTTTTTTACTTAATGTAACCTCCAATTCTTCTGCAGTTTTATACTTAATGATCCATAGAACAAGTCAAAAGCAGAGTCTGAGATTTTTGTTCTCTGACTTCTAGAAAGAAACATTGGAAAGTCTGTGGTGTATCTTCTTTCTTGCACCTTTTATAATTAAGCATCATAAATCTGCATCTTCTCTGAGCAGAGAAGACTGTTCAGACATGGGTTTAAGCCAATAGAAAACCTTTATTAGCCTACTGGCAACTTCACTGGGTGTTCAGAATCCTGGTGTAACCCCAAGCCTTTCTCTGGATGAGCTTTTAGCCACAAAAAAAGTATTCTGGTTTGACATACTTCAGTTAAGAAGAACAGTTAGCCAGAAAGCACAATTACAGAAGCTGAAAAGTAAGGTTAGTGCATTTAGAGAGTTTCCCAGAACTATGGACTTTGATGTGTTAGGTCTTTATTTTTGTTTTACCAAGTGGTACTGTCTATGTGCTGAATTTTATGGCCTAAATGGTACTTCTGTCATGGAGTCAGTTGTGCTATGGTCTGGGTCCCTGTTACAAAAATGATTAATTTGGGAATTAGCATCTTTATAATGGAGACTGAGGCATTTTCCCAGTGAAAGGCATTTCTCTGGGAAAGAGAATGCCTTTGCTTAAGCCAAGGCATCAGGTCCTCAAATGACCAAGGGCAGCTGGATGACCATGCACAGCTCTTTCCATATGCATCTTCTGGAAATGCAAAAGGAATGAACGTCTCTCGATGCAACCAATTGTGGACTTCACTGAAGTATTATACAAAGACATCTCTCCTTGGAACCAGAGACCCTGAATTTCAAAATGCTATGCAACTGAGGAGAGCACACACATACACAAATGAACAGGTATAAATGTGCATGGTATCTTCTTCATTCCTTAGTTCTTCATATTCTATCAGCACACCTTCCACATTGTCCTAAATTAAGGGTAGCATTTGGAAATCAATACATTCTATCTAAAGTAACTGAGTATTAAGGGAAATGGCGCATTTGAATTAATATATGGATTTCTCTGTCAATATTATTAACTAATAGTTGCAATCTAGCTTCACAAATAAAAGGACTTCCAACATTTTTAGAATATTCCTAAATTTTTCATATGTGGGTTTTTTAATGTTTGTAGAATCCCTTGGTTTCAAAGACACATGTAAAAAGGAACTGTTACTTACTTTCGTGACAGGAATGCCAACTCCTTATATAAAGTTTAGAGGACCAAATACAACTCATTTTTTGATTTTACACAGCTGTAGAATTCTGAACTCGCAGAAAAGTACAGTCAGCACTTGGTTTTCCTGAGCTGCTTTGTAAAACCCAAAGGAGCTCTGGATAAGAGGATGAATTTGAGGGGCCATTGAGCACAAAGCACTTTCCCAATTACAGAAACACCTGCACACTATGGCTTTATGCTGATCTGCAGTGAACATTTTACAGAGTGTTTAATAGTCCTTCAAATTCTGAATTCCACAATCAAAGACAGATGGGCGTGTTGCTGGCAACTCATAGGAGACTTCATTTGGGTTAACTTGATACTGGACCCAGAGTGCAGTATACTTGACCTGCAGCATCTTAAATGCCAAACATCCACACAGTAATGAACGAGCTCCACGTATTGCCTTAGTATTGTTTTCTTTTGCTTAGTGAGAAAAGATTGTTGGAAAAAAGGAATGACTCAGCACTTTAGTGGTAAAACTATTTACTTGCCCTTCTTGCTGCTTCAGGCTTGTAAAAATCTTCCGGCAGATATATTATTCCCTTTCTTATGGTTTAGGTAGGGCCATTCATTTTTCAAGCATCCTCTTGAACATCCAGTGCTCAAAATAAACATGTGTTTTACTGCCAGAGGATCCGAACAATAATTACTGTAATTATTTTGGTTTACCCTAGGAGAAATTATGTAGCCCAAACCAGAACATGAGAACTACTGGACTTTTAAACACTCCTTCTCTGTATAGTTAGCCAACAGTAAAAGATGGATATAAAGTTTATTTGTATTTATGCAGCAGTTTCAAAGAAGTGCAGTTTTAAAGTGCAGATACAGCATTTTTTCAAATCCTGGAAGCTATGTTTTCAAAATCTCCTTTGGACTAAAACATTTCTGATGGGGCATGATGTGCAACTTAAAGGTAATACCACATTTGAAGTCTTCTCCGGTAATACTCTGGCTATTATGGAACATTTCTAAGCCTGTCAGTTTTCTGTTGAAAGGCAATGCAAAAAGAATATCACTGAGGCCAATCAGTTTTATAGTCAAACAAAAAGAGACCCTAACCCCCCTAAACACACACACACACACACACACACACACACACACACACACACACACAAAATTTTTGGAAATAATTAATACTAACCGTAAAGTCTTATTATTTACCCTTAACTTTCACATAAATTAAATATTCACGTCCTGAATGGGTGCCTTCTTAGTTGAATTTTGACTCTGGCTATTTTCTATAATTTCAGTCAAAGAAAAATGTTACTACCTAAATTAAATAGAGGGTAAATTTGATATCTTACCTTTAGAATGAGTGTTGCTTTAAAACTTATGTAGCACAGAGGAGTAAGTCATCCTTTATAACAATAAACCATCAATGTTAAAGCCAAGAAATACAAGTGCATTTGTATTATAACAAAAAGTATCAGGACTTTAATATACTGTGACTCTAGCAGCTATTAGATATTAATTTTAGAAACAAATTAGTAGTAAGTCACATTACTAACACTGGGATTTTCCACAGTTACTGTATATGTTGAATGACATTCTTTTTTGTGTTTAAGTTACTCATTTAAAATAAAAAATGGGTCCCTTTGAGATAAAGATCTGCTGAATGTCTGCCTATTTCACATTGATCAGACTTATTTTATGTACTCAGGTTTTCTGAAAGTAAATTATTAGAGTTTGAGGCATTTGAGTGAATATACTGAAGCATTTCAATTGTTGGTCTTTGAACTGTGGATAGGAACTTCTAAAGTTTGTTTAAATAATGGTAAAACAGAAGAGAGCACAGAAAGATAGTAACAAACTACAAGAAATCTGCTGTGAAACAGTCATTCCTAGAATTGGCTGCATAAACAAGACCAGAACAAAGGCAGTATCAGTGGGCATGTTAATGTGAAGGGGGAAATGTTCAGAGTCTGACCACTAAACAAACAACTTTAGGCAATTAATGGAGAATGAAAATTAGACTCTCCCAGAGATGAGACCTTATTGATTGTCCAATGTAGAGTGGTAAGCCTTGAACCCATATTCACAGAAACAACAAAAATGGATTCAGCTGAATATATATATATATATATATATATATATATATATATATATATATATATATATTCACATACACACATACATATACACAAAACAGTAATTGTCCCAGATCAGAGGCATGGAAGGGGTTTGAGGGAGGGTAGTTGAGAGAAGCTAGGGGGAGGAAAAAGAAGGGGGATAGCAATATAATTCTATGTCAATTAAAAGTATATTTAAAAGGTCAAATGGTGGTAAAACACATCTTTAATCCAAGCACTTGAGAGGCAGGAGAATCTCTGTGAGTTCAAGACCAGTCTGGTCTATAGAGTGAATCCCAAGACAGCCAGAGTTACAACAGAAAAACACTGTCTCAAAAGCAAAATAAAATAGAAAAACATATTTAAAAACACAAAGCATCAATTTTAGAGGTTCACAAGTGTCTAACATTATTCTCTAGTATTATTCTAAGGAATGTCAATTCTTAAATATTTGAGTTATTCTGTACTTCATATAAACTTTCAATACAAATTCTATTAAAAAGGGATTTCTGCATCCAGTTTTTCCTCCCTATTAATAATCTTTATCTCTAAAGCATAGAAAGTTATTGGGAAACAATTACAGTCTTATGTGACCTGTTTATAAGGAGACATGAACAAACCTCTACTTATTATCTCACATACCAATAACAGAAACAAATAAATTATTCCATGCAGGTGTAAACTGGTGAACCAATTAGTTTAATTTGTATCACTTACCAGAGGAAGGGTGAAGTCTGACTTAAATTTAGGCAACTTCTAGGCAGCTATATGGGTGCAGAAAAATGCATCTCCCATCTCCTCTCTAT
The DNA here is from genome assembly GCA_026225945.1 of Cricetomys ansorgei. NCBI lineage: Eukaryota > Metazoa > Chordata > Mammalia > Rodentia > Nesomyidae > Cricetomys > Cricetomys ansorgei. Next base: position 46,174,300 of record JAMJFZ010000107.1, on the reverse strand, counting down.
ATAATTATATTTTTCAGTTTTGTTGTTGAAAATAATTTTTCATACAATATGTTTAGATCATGGTTTGCTCTCCTTCATCTTTTCTTGTTGTTTATTGTCTGAGTGAAGAATCTCTAGAGAAACACACACACACACACACACATCTCTTCATAGAGGCTTATTTCCTTCCTTACTCTCCTTTTCCTTCAGGAGACTTCTATTCATTTTTGCATATATATAATCTCTGTCCTCTAGGAGCTTCCCTGAGTGTACTTTACCAGACATCTGTGTGTGTGTGTGTGTGTGTGTGTGTGAGTGTGTATAAGTAAATGTGTGTATTGGTATATGTGTATGTATAAAAGGGGTTTATTAGAATGAATTACAGGCTATAATTCAATTAGTCCAACAGTGGCTACCAATGGAAGGTCCAAGAATCCAGTTGTTGTTCAGCTGATGAGGCTAGATGTCTCAGCTGGTCTTCAGTATATGCCAGAATCCTGAAGATGTAGGTATGCTCTTATGCCACCAAAGGAATAGACTTGCTGGCAAGAGTGAGAGTAAGCAGGAAAAGAGCAAGCAAGTTTTCTTCTTTTATGACCTTTATATAGTCTTCCAGGAAAAGGTGTATCCCAGATTAAAGGTGATTCTATGTTGTGCATTCTATGTTGTTTATTTTTAGTTATGTACAGAATAATTATTCTCATGCAATGTTGGGTGAGGGGCTGCCTAGGTCTTGGCATTTTGTATTGTCTGTAGGTGTTGGATTACTGTGAAGAATGTTTAATTGCTTATGATCCGCACCTGAGGAATTCTGAATCAATAAAAACACCTGAGCTCAGACGTTCAAGGTTTCACTGTTCTGTGTGGCACCAGCCAAGATGGTGAGCCCATCTGCTGAGGTCTGGCAGGGCTTGAATATGAATATGCCTTTGTCTCTTCCTTGCTGGGCCGCCACAGGAGGTGTACTGCTACAAACAGCGTATCAATGTGGGGTAGGACTTCATGCCAGTTCATCCAATGTGGAGACAAGGAAGAACAAGAAAGAAACTCCAAACCACACAGAGTCTGGTAAAGTACACTCAGGGCAGCTCCTAGAGGACAGAGATTATATATATGCAAAAATGAATAGAAGTCTCCTGAAGGAAAAGGAGAGTAAGGAAGGAAATAAGCCTCTATGAAGAGAAAATTGTGAAAATTAAGTGAGAAAGGGAGCTCAAAACTGAGCCACAGAATAGAGGCCATTGGAGAAAGACATTTTCATGGTAAAAACAACAAAATCAGCTGGGAGCAGGAAAGAAGGAAGGTCTTGAAAGCTTTTCCTGATCATGGAGTTGACTCCCTTCTTGCCACTGGCAAAAACCAGGGCACAGGAAACAGAAACCAGAGCATGCTGTTCTCTAAGCTGAGTTTGTTGATGGCTTTTTGTGTGTGTGGAGCCCAAGTTGGTCTTATGTTTGAGGTTTATAAAGAAGAGTATATGTTTCCCCATAGAAGGGGTGAGGAAAAAATTGCCAAACTGCCAGAATTTTTCAACCAGAGATTCTTCCCACTGGTCCAGGAACCCCTGCTACTGTTGAAGCCTAGGCTGAGAGGCTAAAAGCCCCTTAGTTAAACTGAACTGTTGTTTCCTGCAAACCTAACTACAAGTGGTCCAGATGCTGTTGATGAGAACTCCACCACAAGGCAAGTTATTTTTCCTGATTTTTCCTTAAAACAGTTGTTTTAAGACTCTATCTTAAAATTTGGAAAGTGTTTCCTCAGGTTTAGCACACAGGTCTTCCAGAGCTGACCAAGGTTGTGTCTTGTGTTGGTAGCAGTACTGCAAGAGTCACCCAGGTGGTCCTCGTTTTGAAGGCATGATGGGATAACAGAGAGCAAATGAGGCTTGGAACTATGAGAGGCCAGGAGAGGCCATTGGTAAAAGTGCAGTTTCAGTAGTTGTTGGAGGCTCAGATGGAAGCAGTCACGTAAAGAATTTAAGGCTTGGAACCATGAAGAGAGCTCAGGGGAGGTTATTGGTGAAAGTGCAACCCAGTTGCCGCAGAAGACTCCAGCATTTTGAAGATGCCAGTACCATGGGATGGCTGCCAATAACAGCAGCAGTAGAGTAGAGCCTGTTGGAACCTGGAGGACAAACTGTTTGTGCTTCAGAGGGCAGACCCAAGAAGTGACCCAAGCCCTTTGGAAGAGCCGAGAAGATCATGAGTGAATTCCAGATAATTGGACATTGATAATGTTTTTCTTCTGCCCAAAGACATTGTGAAAAGCTTAATTGGCTTCATTTGTTCCTATGCACTAGTAACCCTCATGATTATTCCCCTTGTAAACAGTTATGCTGCTGTAAGATAAATGGTGTTACAGTGATAAGGCAAAAATTTTCTGGCATATACAGAAAATGACTGTTGTTGTAGAGGTTTATTTTTAGTTGTGTTTAAAATATTGTTTTGTGCACTGTTGTATGAGGGTCTGTCTAGGCATTTTGTATTGTCTGCAGGTGTTGGATTTCTGTGGGGGATGTTTGATTGCTTATGATCTGCACCTGAGGAGTTCTGGATCAATAAAAACACCTGAGCTCAGATGCTCAGGGTTCTACTGTATAACACTTACAATGACAGAGTTTCCCTCCGCTGAGATCTGGCAGGGTTTGAGTCTATGAAAACACCTCTGTGTCTCTCTCAGCATGTCCACCCAGTAGGTATACTACTACAGATCTACCTACCTCAAATGGTCAAGATTAAAAGTGCGTCTTCTCCCCTCAAAAATCTGGATCTTTCCACTTCAAATGATTAAATTAAGAAAAAAAATGTCACAAGTGTATCCAAACAATTTTTTTTAGTTATTTCAGATGTAGTCAAGTTGGCAACAAGAATAGCCATCACACTTGGGTGGGTCCTTGTGAGCTCTTCCTCCCAGCGTGTAAATTATGGAGAGAGACTGGCTAATAACTGGTAATGATGTACAAATCTTTAGGGAAGAATGTGGCCTCATGAGCACCTCACCCCATGAGGAAAAGTTAATAGACCCAAAACTGTATGAGTTTCCTCTTGGTACTCACAGCTACTAGTGGTTCAAGAAGACAATGGACCATACTATGCCCACAGAACAATGGTTCACAACAAATTGTTATCCCTAAAACTTTTTAGCATAAATAATTTAGCAACTTTTGAAGCAGAATAAAGATGTGAATGTTAACCATCCATTAATTTCCAGTAGTATTTCACTTATTTCCCCCTAAAACAAGTTCATTAGTTCTTAGTAGATCTCTACCAGAAGTCAAGGTTTTAATGTTAAATCTGTGTTCTTCCTAATAATTGTAAGTTTATAAAAAGTCTCTTGTAATATGTAATCATTCTGGCATTTGCTAATGAAAGTTTTTCTCATTTATAAATGAAATTAAATCTTATTGGTGGAAAACACAGCTTTCAACTCAAAGGACATAAGATATAATTAATTCTTAGGCTCCACAAGAGTTATCATTGCCTGGGATCACCAACAAACATGTTCCAATATAGAAATAAATTTATAAAATTTTTAGAGTGACAGAACAAAGAAAAATCACAAACCAAGTATCTTTAAAAAGATTGTTGGAAGCATCTGGCATGCTATACAAAGCGAAAAACCTCAGATGCTATCCTCTTTGTTAATGCAAGTTAATGGCCTGATAATGCATCATGACATGTTTCACATGTTAGTTGAAAGGATATTTGATCAGACACAGAGGTGAACAATGATTGACTATTACAATGAGTAAAGACCACCAGGATAATTTGACTTTGGATTTACAGCATTCCAATTCTGCAAGCTGGTGAAGTTTCCTTCTGTCCATCAGCCTTGCAGAATCTTTAACTCAGGTATGGCTTTATTTCTGGAAACTTCAATTCACAGTACTCAGCAGGAAAAGCATGCTTATTATTCTCATAAAACAAACAAAGGCATTCTGGGACTCCTGTAGGAATGTAATATTGGTCATCACAACAAAATCTAAACTATTTTTTCCTCCCTGAGAGCATCATCAGTTACTGAGGGTCTGTTTCAAGAATGACTGCAAGTGGAAAGCTGCTAACTAAGCCTTGCAAAAGTGTTCACAGGTACCACATAAACCTTCAAGAGGTGTTTACTGATCATGGTGGACCTTGGAGGGCAGTGCTATGCAGAGAATGTCTAAAGAGATTTGGAAATTCATACACTAAATCGGTACCAAGGAACTCTGATAATAATTCTCCCAGTGGCATGTATGCCTTAAAACCTAATAGGTTATTTAATTACCATAAGATCAATCACAAACATTATTTAGTTTTCTTTTATACTAGTTTAAAAGTATCTGGTTTGTTGAAGCACTGCAGCAGTTTGAGTGGCAATATTTTAGAAAAACTTTCATCTCTCATCTTGATATAGATCTACAATTGACTGAAACCTACTTCAGTTCAATTAAATCTTGAATCAGGCCAGGCTACTTATTTAGGACTCTATTTCTCATAGATACATCAGGAAAGTAGGCACGCTGTGCACTGTTTTTGTTGTGGAGTTAAGATAAGTCATGTCTCATTGCTATTATAACTGAAAGATATTTAATAATCTTGGAACCTTCCCATCCAGACATTTCATAATCAGGAAGGCATCCTTAGCTCATGGTTGGATACAAGGATGCAATCAGGCTCTTCTTAATGGAGTGTCTCCAAGCACATTTTGAGTTGAACTCAAATGACTCAAACATTGCTTGGTATTTTTCACAATACATTAAAATATTATTTTACTAAATTATATTGTGGATTTGTGGTCACAAAGTGAGCCGCTTTCCAGTAAAAACCATGCTACAGTTTCATAATCACCTGTGACAATTAACAAAGGCAAAGGCGATGATAAAGAGGATACTGTAATGGTGAGCTAGGAAGAAGGTTAAAACAACAAAATTCAGATGATTATAGCAACCTATGCATATAAACATATTAAAAATATTTTCATATTAGACACATATATTTTAAGGGACAAAAAAACCCCATAGGACTCTGGAAGAAAAATAACTGCCATTCCTATAGGAAGCAATACAAGTAATCAGACTTAGGGAGATTATGACTTGTCCTTTGAGAAATGAAATTTCCCTTCTATATTACTGGATATTACATGCTAACATTTGCCTTTTAGCAAAAGGAAAGCTATAGAAGCAAAAGTATGGAACTGAAAACCCAAATCCTGACACTAAACGCTTACAAATTATTTCGTAGAGGTTCACTAATAGCACTGAAACTCTTCGATTCAAAAGAAATATAGGATCATGAACACCTATTTGTTTTCTTCCCAAACAACTTGACATTCTTTCAGATTTGATCTAACTGGGTTAACCAAGTGGACTAGAAATATTGCTGATGTGCACAGAACTCGCACAATCTGACTTGCTCTTATGAACTTGATATCAACCAGACTAAAGAAGGAGGGATTTCAGAAGAAGCATTTTGCAAGTTTCCAATTTTGAAGCTATTATCTCCATAATACAAGGGATAACATAGACAGAATTTTTCAATTGACTGCAAAAAGAGAAGTCTGTCTCTTGGAAACAATGCATTAGATTTGGACTATGTCCTAGGATGTCAGAGCTAGAAAGGGAAATTTGATCAGTGATACATTTAGTTAAAAGTTGAGGTCAAATGATAGGTATTTTGTAGACAAGTCCTATAGACAATTCAGAGATCTTGGATTTAAAATGTCTAGATATTGAACATATGTTCTGAACTTTCTAAAATAATACTAAGCACAAGGTGCTCCCATAAAAATTCCCATTTTGAAAACAAAATCTAGAATTCAAAGCAAATTTTAAACCGTAGTCCATATATATCCAAGGCACACATGTAGGAAAACATATAGTCCATATCAAAGGTATGCATATATGGACTCTGAAGAAGGCACATGTCTAGAAAAGCACTTTTGACAAGGGTAGAAGTGATAAGTTAGTTCTGGGCTTGGAAATTTGCTTTTGTTTCTAGTTGAAAGATGTTTTACATTGAAGTATGTCAAAATGACTTCTCATTTTAAACAATCCTTTTTGCACATTTTTTCTAAATACTGTACACAATATATACAGGAGTTTATATCTCAGAAACTCTTTTTAACTTACAGCTTTGTTTTGCAAATAATCTGGATTTGTTTTCCTCATGAGGTCAGATACTACATGGATTTGTTATCCAAAGAGGCTCCATGGACTAAACAAAGTGTGCGTTTTTGAAAGTGGAGTGGAAATTACAGAAGAGCCAGGATCTGCCCTACTAGGTAAAAGTTTACAGGGACCTTTTAAAGACAAAATGAGGAATTTTTGAGGCTGTTAAACTGGTTATTTATTAATAATTACAATTAGAGGCTAAATTTGCTTCTACAGACATCATTGCTGTTGTACTAAACAAGAGTTCAGCCTATGCAATATGCCTGGTGTTCCCATTGTATAAGCGACTTTCTTTCATCCTGCCACCAAGTTCAGAGCAGGGTGACGTTTACATCATTAAATAGAGTCACTGTTGTTAACTTTTTCCTTCAACTTCAGCACTCCTGAGAAACATCACAAAACTTCATTTATTTATGTTTCAAGCAAGAAAAATGCCTCATGGAAATGGCAAAAAAAAAAAAAAGAGAGATTCAAGTTGAGATAAGAAAAAGATAGGCAAGTTGATAAAAAGGTATTTTTAGAAAGATAAGAAAAAGATAGGCAAGTTGAGCACCTAAAAGAGACTTTGTTCCAATTCTGAACAAACAGCAGCATGTATTCCAACTCATTTAGTGTTGGAATTTATATGAATAAAATCTGTGCTTTTCCTATTCTCTCTTTAGTTTCATTACAAGGAGTCAAATTACAGATGATGTGAACTACCTTTAAATTGCTTAAATGGAAAGAAAAATCTTTAATCAGGCCATTATTGATCAACTATCCTTAAAAGGGATGGAGGGAAATATGATTTGCCCATCATTTTTTCCACATCTTAATTAAGTCACAAGCTTGACTTTTGGAATCATTCCTAAATGTCTCTAATTGAAGTTCTTACACCGTGGAGCATCATCTCCAATCCTGGACACTGAAATTGGTGTCTTCATCATTATAAATCTCTATCCTCAGCAATACTATATAAAATCAAAAAGCTAGAGAAAAGTATGAGAATGATAACAAGTGCAATAACAGTTACTGAAAAAGAAACCATTAATTTGAAGGAGAGTGGGAGGGGATATATGGAAAGGTCTGAAAATAGGAAAGGAAAGGGGAAAAGTTGTGATTATATATAGTATCAAAAATAAAATTACAAAAAGAAATGATAAATGTTAGAAGACATAAAACATGTGCAACCTATTTAAACATTAATAACTGTGTATCTATATTGAAATATATGGATCTATATGTTCTATGCAAAAGTCAAAATCTATGTTTATATGAAACACTAGGGTATGACAGGTACTAAGGAAGTGTGAGATCTATCTTCTTTCCCATACTCAGCTTGCCTTTCCAATAAAACTTGGACTTCAGAACAACACAAATTCTTTTTCTGCTTCTGTCACTGGCTAAGTGAACAGTCTTAGGCAAATTTCTTAACTTCTGTATCTGTAAAAAACAATGACCACATGCAATGAGACATTTGCATGAACACATACAGAGAAGAGAGGTGATTACATTACCTAAAATATATGAAAGAATGAGCCAATGGCACTCCAGGGTTTTGTGACTCAAGAAAGATCTAAGAGCTAAATATCCATTGGCCTTCGTGATAAGAAATTAACCCTCCATATTTAGCTATCTCCAGTAAGGCAAAAACCAAATATTCAACACTCTTTCCTCAGAACTGCTTTTGAGTAAATATCTTCAATATTTTTTACAAAAATAGGTCAAATCTCTAAACTTAACCTTGATCATTTCTGTTATTAAATTGTAGTTCAAAATAATATGTGGTATCAAGAAAAGGAAAAAAATCATTTAAAAATGCAAATAAAATATCCCTCAACCCCAATGAAATAAAGGCTGGAGAAGTCACAGTAAAATGTTTGAGGTAAAATCTAAGCCAAAATATTAAATAATTGGAGATGGAGAAATGGCACTGCTGATCCTTTAGAGGATCTGGGTTCGATTCCTAGAACCCACATGCCAGCTTGTGACTATTTATAGCTCCAATTCCAGGAAATCTTATGCTCTTTTATGATTTCTATGGGCACCAAGAATATGTGGTACATATACATAAATTCAGATAAAACATTCACATACAGAAAATAAAAACAAAGTAACCTTTAAAAATATAAACTCAAAAGTAAACAATTTCAAATATATGGTTAAAATCTTGACAGTTTACTTTTTTGTTCGTAACTAATGCTGATTTTATCAACTACTATTCAAAAATAAAATTTTATATCTCTGATCTTTGCCACAAAGAAAGATTTCTAAGACATTGGAATTAGCAACATTCTTTTGTGACTACTGTTTATGAACCAAATTAAACCAACCAACCAACCAACAACAATACCAATAATGACCTCAAAAAGCCTTCTTAAATAGTACTATTCTAAAGTTTCCAGTAAAACTATAACATTACTTAGAAATAAATGAATAGATTATAGCTGTCAAGGTCTATCTGAAAAACTTCTCATCCTTTTTAATGTTGCTCTTTTATACTCAGATAAAAAATAGAAACAGAGACAAAAACAGTCCCCCATTTTCAAAATCATTACAGCACTCTGGGATGAAATCATGGAGATATAAAAGTCAACAAATACCTAATAAAAATTTATTGGCTGAAACTGTGAGAACTTTATAAAATGAGGTTGAACCATTTACAAACTTAGCCTTGGCATTTAAAGAATTACAGTAGCTTTGAAACCTACTTTGGTTATAATAATGCTTCAGTATCTAATTTGAAGCAGTTCTGGTCAACAAATCCAAGTAGTTAACTCTGAGGAAACTGAAGACTATAGTCCATATAATAAAAACATCACTGGAATGCATACATAAGAAAATGTGTTCAGATATTTTTTTATGATAACCATGGTAAAAACTTTTACTTACAATTTTTTCTTCTTCACTTGTAATACTTACACATATCTATATGCTGTAGTGTAATTATTCAGCACGTGTATATAAAGCATATTGATTAAATCAGATTCCTTTTTTCGTCATGCATTTGTATTTCATTTGTGTTTATAGCCTTCAAACTTTTGTTTTGCTTCATCAAAAAATAAGTATTAGGCTATCATCTCAGCTCTGAGAGGAACACTGGGCTCCAACTTTCCTCCTCCCTTAATTCCAAGAGCGCAATAAGTAAGGAGTCACCATACTCCACAGAAGAAGAGGTGGAAAGAATGTAAAAACCAGAGGATGAAGAAGAGCGCTTCAAAAGGTTGGTCTTTGCACATACAGGGTTGTTACTCACATGTGCTCACAGCAACTGTGGTTTCTTACACAAGACCTACTGAAGATAAAAAAGTTAAGAATTCTAACATGGAAGTGAGCAGGGCTTCCAGTCTCAAGGCTGACTGAGGATCTAGACATTGATACCTGCCATGGGAAGAATTACTTTTACCTGAGAGGGTTAGCCATTGTTATTCAGGTTCCAGTGAATGACCCCACACATGATTACATATGAGCAGCACTAATTGGATTTAGTGAGTCATAAATAAGGATATGCATTTAAGAGAATGCTAGGAGGGAGATACGTTCTGTAGCCAGATAAAGCTGGAATGGGACAGTGGGGATGAACATGTCCATGATACATTATACATATAGGTTGTTATGGACTGCATTCAAGTTGCTGTGCTCTAAGTTATTAGTCTGCTTTCCTCCTGTTATTCAACCTGTACTTCCTTCTCCTCCCCAAGATCCTTAAACTCAAGAAAATATAGAAATAAAAGGCATAAAATGATGTATATCATAATGCTTGCAACCATTTTAAATGAAACATGGTTCAGCTAATCTCTGTTAATCATTTATCATCTAAATATATCCAGTTATATTGCATGGAAGCTAAATGTCTAAATAACCATGTAACCAAACTTCCCTTTTATTCTAATATTTATAAGCCAAGTTGACTATAAATTTATTATCAAAAATTATCTTCCATGAATTTATTTACTTTTAATAACCCTTTTATGTTATTCTCAATATGAAAGAGATGTGAAACACTGAGTATTATAATTTTCCCAATATACATGCCCTGTATATATGTAGTTGCTGGAGAGCTGAAGCATGCTCTTCTGGCTTATGTTGCTAGTACTTTACATACTGAGACATATCCCTAGCCCCAGACTAAGTGAATTATAAAAGAGAGTTTCTGTTTAGCATTGTTTCTATGCGGATTGTTCTATAAGGCTCACCAAGGACAGGTTGGAAGGAGGGAAGATATGGGGGAAATTATGAAATTTTATTTGAATGAAATAAAAAGTAGTAAGGCTGATTAAATTAGTAATATTACAGTTAATTTGTAAGCTATTTAAGAAATTTTAAAAAGAGACCATAATAATTTTTTATAAAGCTGTACTAAGCAAAAAAAAAAAAAAGTTTTCTATAGTGTATAATGGGCCAGAAACAAAGGAAATTGATTTGTTACTCATAAAAGCATTGGGATAGTCAGACATTTCAATGAGGAGATTTATCTCCTTCTATGTATCCAAGGGTAGCAGAGATATTCTGATGTTGACATCATGTGCCTTTAAAAGTCATCTGCCAATCTATCATGACATAAAAGACAATGAACATGCCAAGTATACATTGGCAGTTTAAAGATGAGGCTCAAAGAGATAATGAACTTCTGGCCATGCTTTTAGTGTTTGAACTTATGAGAGTTAACGAGAAGTAAAACAATTGATAGCATCCATTTCACTATCTACAGAAATTAACTAAATGGATGCATGACTTCATAAAGCAAGAATCTCCCTAACACTAGACCACTTTATGGAAAAGATGATGGCTTTAATATTTTATCTACTACAAATACTTGTAAATGATTGTTATTTATAAAGCTCAGTGGAATAAACTTGAGAAATACATAGACCAATTTGTTTCTATCAAAACGCACATTAAAAAAAAAAGAACTTTAGGGACACTGGATGAGGTCATCATCAGGTATTCTACTGATTCTAGAATGAAGCCAAGAAAGGAAGTTAAATAAACAAACAAACAAAACAAATAGCTTGATAGGAGTCATGCCTGTCAGTAGATAGCCAATGCAAATAAACTCAATGGTTTTTTTGTAGACGGTTTGTCTCATATTGTTTTGTTTGGGCAATTTTGCCCTACTGTTGCTTTGTCTGTATAGTAAATCTGTATAGTATGTTTCAAATCTTATGATTTTAGTGTGTGTGTGTGTGTGTGTGTGTGTGTGTGCGTGCATGCATGCTTTGTATTTTTTGTTTGTTTTTGTTGTTATTGTTAATATGATTTGTTTGAGTTTTTTGGTTTCCCTGTTTGCAAGAAAGAAAAGGTGTAGAGTTTGGTTGGTGGTGAGATGAAAGCAATTTAGGAGGATTTGAAGAGGGGAAACTGTGATCATAATATATTTTTCCAAGTAAAAAAGTATTAAAATTTTAAAAAAATCCTTGGAATTTCCAAACTCTATTCTTAGCTATCATTATATGTGTGGCAGGTTCATCCAGAAATGTGTAGGTTGTGAACATGTGAACCAACATTGAGTTGCTGTTAAGGTATACAATGTCACACTACATGTTGGGAAGTCTTGTCACATTGCAAAGGAGATTTCAGATTGTCTCAGAGCTTTCACTGTAGAGAATGCTAAAAGGGAATACTGTTCTGATCGCCACACCACTTTGCACAGACCAGGACTGTGTAGAACCCTGATTGTACATTGTAGATTCATTCTCTAGGTAAAGCACTTCAGTAATTCCTCATTCTTATCAATTCCATTAGTAATGGGTACCAGATTCTATAAACTGAACACTTTCAACTCATCTACTAAAAGTTTCGACTTCACGGATCTAGGTTACCAGGTCTCAAACTTAACTAATTAACTTAATTTTCCTTGTGTGTATTCCTTTTGATATCAAGAACACTTGAATTTTTCTTCCAATATAAAACATCATGCTTTTCTATCAAAATGCACCAAATCTGAATTTCTCTATAACAAACATAATCCAAAATAAGTTCAAACTTTTTTTTTAAATTTCCTATAGCATTTGTCATCTTGACTATCCATTTTTCACCTGGTTTATTCATTCTTGAAATTTTAGCAGTATGTTTCCTTTCACTGTTTTGTTAGTTAAAAAAAAAAAAAAAAACAACTAACAAAGATATAAGGAGAAGTGAGGTTGTGTGCCTGTTTCTTTTTACTTCCAATGTGTGTCATTTATTAAATATTTAATAAGCACATGCTAATTAGTCTATACCTAAAAATAAAGTGTGAATGACCACACTATTTTCACATAATACAAAGCCTATCTATAGGAAGATGACTGAGGATACACACAGAGACAAATATGCATTCCAAATTTTAATTTCAAAGAGTGTTCTGGAGCATGATATCTTTAAGCCAACGGGCCTGTCTGCACCGGCATTTTCTGATGTGGAGCACTGCTCAGGCATTATCTTTTTTTATCGTGGATCATTTCATTCTTCCTAGGAGTGGGGCACGGCCCCTGTTTTACACATAAGCTTAAGTGCATCGCCAATAAAATAACTCAAATGATCTGGAAGTCAAAATGTTCTTGAAATCTTCATGCTAATGGAAGTTGCTCAGTAAACACTAAATTAGTTGAAGTGATGCATAATTTTATATCCAATCAGTAATAATAGTCATACTAACCTAATTTAGATAGTATTGTCAAATAAAGAGCATGTGGAAACATAGTTAAGTAACAAGTCATCATATATGCTTATTCCTAAGCTAATATAGATAAAAATGTACAATAATACTGCAGGAAAATGTGATTTAGTCAAAAGTTATTTTAATAAACATCAAAGGCTATTTTCCCAAACAAATGTTAATGAAAAAAATGAAACGTAGGAAAAGATATGTTTTTTTTTCTAAAAGGAGAGCACAATCAGATTGTTTTCTGACTTTATTGGGACTCTTGAACTGCAGCTCTCTTATATTATTTCTTACTGAGATAGTCATTCATTCTATGTATAGCTTTAATTAATCATCTGAAATAAAATGTTTGTATTTATCCCTAAACAGTACTCATACTATTAGATAAAATCTAGGTATTCATAGTAATTTATTCACTATAGAATTTATACAATGATATTATGAAAATAATTTCCAAAAGAGATTTGGTAGAACTATGACATCTAAAGATAGTATATTTATTTTCTTTCTCCATAAGTAATACTTTCCCTGTTATAGAAACGAAACACTGGTGTAAATAGTAAATGTTAATATTGTATCATTAAATCACTCTTCAATCAACTGTTTCGGTGAATCAAAATGAATTAATTACTTATAAAAGTTAATACTTACTTATATACAGTGTTTTGTGGGCTTAACTATCAAATACTAAGTACTAATGAGAAATCCACAAGAAGAAGGAGTTACACACAACAAAGCTATCCATTTATCACTACAAATGCATTATCCTTATTTCCAACTGAGCTTTAACAATACTTGGCCAACATTCTATGTGAGTAACCTTGACTTTTCAATTTTCTACAGCTGATTCTTGTTCTTTTCTATTTCTTTTCTTTTTGTTGAACAATTGGCACTTGTTCAATGGCGATAATAGAGGCCAATCCACAAAGGCTTTTTCAACTTTTTTTCATGTTCAATATATAAAATTAGGAAGGCTGGAATCTATCTTTTCACTTGTCTCTAATTCAATGGAAAGGTTAGATACTCCATGCATGAATGGACCCTTCTTTGGCCTTCATCCTTTCCTGCATCTATCACAAGCAGGGGCTAAATCTTTACCTCTCATGCTACAGGTTCATTCCCTTTTTCTGGTGTAGGTTTATGTATTCAAATCCCCCCTTCCTTGAACTGTATTATATCTGTTATCTTAACCCCTCCTTTTTTTATACCAAGTCACTTTGTGTAAGAATTTCATACTTGTCCTTCCTTTATCACAATGCTGCTTGTCATCGTACTACCCTCTTTCCTACACTGGGCTCTCTCCTCAAACACCTCTGCAATGAAGCCTATTTTGTTGCTGTTCCCCAGTTTGAATTGCTCATATGCTGTTTGTCCCATTTAAGAAGCTTCACTCTTGTAACCATAAATATGATCATTGTCTTATTTAATTATTCTCTTTGGTTCATGGTAGAAGAGTTTATTCCTTGCTAATTCAATCCCTGGTCCTAGCTCTGTGCAATCTAATCTTAAACATAGCCCTAGAAGGCTTCAGCCTCCATACAATCTAATCTTCAAGATACAAGTCAGGACCTTGAGGGTTTCAGCTTCCATAAAATCTAATCCTTGATCCTAGAATGTATCAGCCTCTGAAACTTACTGCTGACTGAGCTCACTCTGACTAGCTGTCTTCTGAACTACCTTTTTTCACTCTGAGCTATACTGTGAACTCTGTATTGGAACTTAAACTGTCTACTTCTACTCTCTCCTTTCTCTCTGCTTATTCTAGACTGACTCTTCTTGGCTTCTGTGAATTGACTTCACTCAAACTGCCTGACTGAATTGAGCCTCCTATGTCCTCTCTCCTTCTTGTCTGCATCTACCTTGTTCTCTCTGAACTCTACTTTGCTTCTTTGATTCCACTGTGATTCCACACTCTGCTTCTCTTCTCTGATCTCTTCCTTCTGAATTGTTATTAAAGGCATGTACTATGTGGTTGTATGCATTGAAGTCCCTTTCACCTAGCATTAGCACAGAGGACAGATTTCCCTGACCAACATTCTTTCTGCATTCCAGCTGGATCACATAGGCATCTGAAGGTGATTCCTTGCTAGAGTAGCCATGCTACTGGATTAAAGGATTAAATATTCCTCTACACACTCTATTAGGCTGAAGATTGGTTTGAGTAGTTCTGTTATAGACCCATGCCCACTGCAATGCGTGGCACAGAGTAGTGATAGTCAGTCTCAGGCAGGAGGAAATGGAATAAAGGGGTACCAGAAGCCTCCTATGTCCTGAATTATTTGAGGTATATTACATAGGTTATTTTCTCCTAACTGGAAAGAAGAATTTATTTTATTCCACTTTCTAGTGGCAGAGTGGCTGGCAGAGTATATTATTTAATATAAACTATTTCCTTCTAGCCAAGGATTGGAATATTGAGAAAAATACATATTTTGTTTTCTTTCAATAGTCATGGTAATCTAAGTATTGGGAAACAGAAAATGATATCACAACTTGAAGCATATAGAGAATAATTAAATTGTTCTGTTTTTTCATATAACAGTCATCATGACTAGAAAGACTCTATTAAATATGTGCACATTTGAACCAAATACAAAATGAGTGTATTTAAAGAATACTAAATCATGGAAATATTTCTATTACAAGGAGATATTTAAAATTACATTTATTGTATAATTATTTATTATCTTACTTTTTAAATTTTTATGTTTTATTGAAAATAGATTCTTTTCTCATACAATATATCCTGTATATATTCCCGGTCCTCTACTACTCCCAGTTCCTCCCTTCCCATCTGGATCCACCCCATTTCTGTCTCTCACTAGAAAATAATAGCCTACTAAGGAATAAAAACAAAACATAACAAAATAAAATATGAAAAGATAAAACAAAACAACAGCACATCAAAGTTGGACAAGGCTAACAAAAAGAAGGAAAAGAGCCCCCAAAGAAAGCACAAGAATCAGAGACTCACTAGTTCACACACTCATGAGCCCCATAAAAACAGTAAACTGAAAGCTACAATGTATACACAAGGACCTGGTACAGACCCTGTCTTGCTACTTCAGTCTCTGTGAGTTAGAATAAACTTTTCTCAGTTGATTTAGAGGACCCTGTTCTCCTGTCTCCTTCATTCCCTCTGTCTCTTACACTCATTCTTTCTGTCTCCTCTTCCATTGGGTTCCCTGAAGGGAGGGATATGATAGATATAGAATTCTTTTAAACATATTCTTTATTCATTTTTATTTTTGTTATTCTATGTTTTTGTTTTGTTTCATTGTTGTTGTTGCTTTAAAACAGGGTCTCAATCTATCTCCTTGGCTGGTCTCAATTTGCTTTGAAGATCAGGCTGGGCTTGATTTTACAGAGATCTGCCTGCCTCTGCCTCCCAAGTGCTGGGATTAAAGGAGTGCAGTAGACTTACAGATATACTATCTGTTCTTAATGTCAATATAATCTTTGTTTGAGCATGTCACACTACTGTGAGTTTCACAATTATTTTGCTGGTATGATTTTTTTTTTGGTGTTTTGAGACAGGGTTTCTCTGTTATAACTCTGGCTGTCTTGGAACTCACTCTGTAGACCAGGTTGGCCTCAATCTCAGAGATCTGCCTGCCTCTGCCTTCCAAATGCTAGGATTAAAGTCAGTACATCATTACCACTCAGTTGGAATGATGTTTATATGAAAAGTTATATACAATGGACAAGATATGAATGTTTTGAATTTTACATGATGGTACAGTGCCAAAAACAAAACATACTGTCAGTGACAGAATTCACAAATGGGTTTATAGAAATATTACACTATTATATTGTAGTTTTCTCTATATAAATTAATGAAATATTGATATTTGGGATAAACTAACATTTTAGAAACTCCCTAAAGTTGAGAGGAGTTGTAAATGAACAGATAGGCTAAGAACAGAGAATCTTTAGGATTAATGGGTTATTTGTTGGCCTGCAACCAACTGAATCTACTTTCAGACATGAGAGAAAAGAACAAAATTAAAGATATTGATGAAAACTAGGTAGAAAGCTACCTAATATATACCTAAGTTGTGTGGATAATTAGGAACTCAGTAATATGTAGCTCTCTACAAGTTGTTCCTCAACTGTCAAATATTTTAATTTAGTAAATGATTCTGCAATACATCACATTTTAAGCTAAATTTTATTAATATACAATATCTATACAAGTGTGCAAATCTTATGTACATAGCTGAGTAAGTTTTTATATAATGGAAATAACTGTGATCTTCCCAAAGCAGTCAATAGAACGTGACCTGTTATCTGAAAACTTCAGTTTCTTCTGTTCACTTCCTGCTACCCAAAGGTAGCTTTATTGCCTGTTTTGAATTTTGCATCCTCCCATCCCTTCTCGCTTCTATCCTTTCTTCTTATCTTCCATTCACTTAATGTTAAATTTATGAGAACCAACTTTATAATTACTCATCTTACTGCTGTATATCATGTATACTGTGAAAATACCATAGTTTACTTGTACAGTCTAGTTTGTACTGGCTCCAATGCGAACAATAACACGTCTGTGAAACAAACTCTCCTAGAAATGGCTGTATAAACAAGACCAGAACAATGGCAGTGTCAATGGGCATGTTAACATGGAAAAGGAAAATGTTTGCAGGGTTCCACCTCTAGATAAAGAACTGTAGACAACTAACAACTACAGAGAGGAGAATTAGACTTTGTTAGAATGAGGCTCCTTATTGGTTGTCCAGTGCAAAGTGTTCAGCTCTGAATCCATAGGCACACAAACAAAACTGGACTCACCAGGTTGTACTTATATATCTTTGTGTCCACACACAACCACATACACATAGGTCAACTTGAAGGGACATGGGAAAGGCTCAAGGAAGGGCGGTTGGAGGGGCTTGGTGGAGGAAAGGGAGAGGGAAGGTGAGGATATTTTATCTCTTTTAAATCATATTTAAAATACAATAATGACGAGAAATTAAAGTCAAATGACAAAAAACCAATATAATTAGTAGACAGGATCTGCAAAATGAAAATCTAATTATTTGAAAAATATCAATGAAATTATAAACCTCAAGTTATGTTGATAAGAATGAGAGAGAGAAAAAAAAGGTTATTTTACAGTAATAAGAAAGAACTTATCATTACAGACCCAACAAACATGAAAAGACACTGTTGAGTGTTATGCTTAAAAGACTATTAAGATACAATTTCAGGTCATCAAATTGGATAGTGTAGATAAAAAGAGCTTCTTTGAAAGATAGATATGCCAAAGCATGCCAAAGAGTAATAAATGATCCTTAATCTATTGAATCATTATAATCTGTATTTAAAATTATCCACACTTTAAACTCTAGGGTTTGACTTTCATGAACATCCTAATAAATACTGAATTTTCTTAATAACTTTCAGAAAACATAATACTTAGAAACAAGTCTCAAAATTTTCTAAAAGACCAATAGTGCTCATAGAAAATTAGAAAAAAGACATGAATAATAAAAACAGAGACCAGTTGATCACATACACTTGGAGAAATTATTAACAGAGTATCAGCAATTGAATCTATATATCTATTATATTTAGGTTTATTGTAAGAATTCGATTTGTGTGAATATTTAAAAATCAATGCAACCCACAAACCAGCAAAGATGTCAACACAGGATCATGGGACTCTTAATAGATACAGATAAAATGTTCAAGAAAATTTAACATTCGTTCACAAAAAGCCCTTAGGAATAGAAGGGAATGCCAAGAAATATGCTTTTTAATGCAAAAGTGAATGAACATTTTCTCCTTAAGAGGAGGAAAAATGAAAGAATATCTCCTTCAGCCAATTGTATGCAAAATTGTACTGAATACTGAAGGTCCTTGACAAGTCAAGGAAGTGGATGGAATCTTACAACTTCTAAGTATAACATTGCAAGTCCATTGGCAACAATTCTCATTCTACCAGAGTTGAAGACTTCACAAAGCTGGACTAATTTGTTTCTGTATTACCAGCACCCACACTGAAAAGGAATGTGCTATCAAAATAATAATAATAATTATCTAGATGTTTCAGCACCTTTTATTTTTCTTGGTTAAATTATGTGTAAAAGCATCTGTTTAATTTTAAATATGCTGTTGATATATATAGGTAGTTTTATTAGTTTGCCTGTGTCTTCCTATGCTGGTTTTTCCTTTGATTTATTTTATACTGAACCCCTAATTTATCAATTCATTTTGCTAAGTAATTAAAATAGTTTATATTTTATTGTTTAGTCATTGCAAACAAGATTTTTCTGGATAGTTGTTCATGTTTAATTTTCTTAAAATACAAGAAACATATGCTATATTATTCTTTACACATATAAGATTATATATATATATACATATATATATATATATATATATATATATGCTTTCATATCAGTTTTTGTGAGTCTGCTTATTGTAAGTCATAAACCATGGGTCATGAAAACTATGACCTCACAAATTATGAGATAGTCTTGATATATTAACATTATACAAATAATATACCAGTGATTGGGTCAAATGACCTTAAAACTTGAAAGGGTTTACTTGAGTATTATTTTGGACCCCTTGGCATGCAAAACTGAAGTTTTATACAGTTTCTATTTTAAGCTGACTAATTTTAAAACAGTTTTCAGTGTTTAATCAATGCATAATTCAATTAGTTGATTTAGGAAATAAAATAGAAAGCTTACGTTCTTCTCCACATATCCACCAACAAGCCTTGTCTGTTTGATTATGTTTTAGTCACCCTGAGAAAGCATGGCTTAAAACACTGGACAGGTCTGAGCACCCCATTTCTAGTCCAATTTCAATACTTACTTCCTATAGCCAAAGCTTTCCATTTCTCTATTTTGCATTTTATACCATTTATTACTAGTAATGTAACTCATGAAGTTAAATGTTTCCTATGTTTTTCAAAAGAATGTTTTATCAAAATATTGCAGGAGAAAATCTGATGACAAATGAATATTAGATCAGTAAATGTATCACCCATCTATAAACATCAAGCTCAATGGCTAAAATATGATTTGGAATGTTTATTAACTAACTCAGTTTCTTAGTTTCTTCTCCTCAATACAGGTAAAATAAATGTTAGTTGATTAAGTAATGATTAAGTTTTAAATGTTGCTAATTCCAACATGTGAGAGAAATACACATTTTCTGATAATGTTGTAGAGTTTTTTGATAGTCAAACTTCAGTCTCTCATGGTATCCAACTCGAGTTATTTGCAAATGGAACATTATATTCAGTTCTACCCTTAGCCTAAAGCAATCAGAGGTCAGGTTTATATACACAATCTGATGTACATGGTTTTCATGAGTTACCTACTAGGAATTTGAAATTGGGCTTCAGATTCTCTAAGATTCAACAGACAAAGACATAAATATAAACTGAGTCACACAGTTACATTGAAGATAGATCATTAAGAACTAAAAACCCATCAATTTTGTAGACATCCTAGGAGCTGGCTCATATCTTTCTATTCTGTTTAATTCTTAAAATTTTATTTATTTTTTAATTTTATATATATGGCTGTTTTGGCTGCACATTTTTCCATGTACCACAGAGTGGCTAGTGACATGGAGGCCAGAAGAGGCCATCTGATCATTGCAACAAAACTTAAACCTAGCAAAGTGCATATGAACTGAAGCTTAACAGCAAGGTTCCTTTTGGTTTCCTTCCTGGAGGTACAATTACTGCAGTTGCTAGATTTACTCTGAATGCCAGTATCCTTCACATCATCCCATCAAAGGGCAGATTAGGGAGTGAACACATCCTCATTTTAATAGGCAGCAAATTATTAACTTTGACAGACGTGGTAGGAAACTACTTATTTGAGTAACATTTAGGCTCAGGCAACATAAGTATAATTAGGAATTCTTTTAATCAGTCTCTGGAAGCCGTTTCTCATATGAATTTGTGTAGTTATAGTTAATCACCAATTCAATTATACTGTTGGAGTGCATTATGGTTTTAGAGTTCCTTTTGCTTAGATGCAATTTTATGAGTAGTTTAAGCTTTTGTTAATGTTATATGTTTTATGAGACAATCAAGTATAAACATTAGGGAAGGCCAGAGTTCAGTCACCCTCTCTCTTGTATAAAAGCAGTGCTCTTGTGGTGATTTCAAAGCTCAGGGGAAACACATGTAACCATTTTTTTTTTTACCAGAATCATTACTTTTGTCTACTATAATTTGAAAGATACAGGAAGAAAAAAGAAAGTAGACTATGATACATTGTATGATTTCAGTGCTCAATTTTGTTGAGAACAATATATTCATTTTTGTTTATTTCTGGTCAAAAACAGAGCATCAATATCAATTATGCATGATGTTTTCTAAATATGTTAAATACTTCAGACATGGTGCCCAGTCAGAAATTAATACAAACTTTAAGCTTCAGAACCACAAATAACAATTAGTACAGAAACAAAACAGTAGGATTTAAAATAGGATGATCTATGTGTAAAATAAGAGATTTTTCTATGTAAGCCATTTACATGACAATGAAAATAGATACCATGAATCCAACATGAAAAATAGAAGGACTTTCCATCCCCTTTGTACCTGGGCTTCCCACTGTTCACAGCCAATGCAGAAGCATTTTGTAAATGTACTTTCAGTACACAGTGGTTGAATCCACAGATGTGAAATCTATTATACAGAGAGGCAGACAGTTGTATATGCTTTCCAACCTATTTTTCACTCAATAGTCATATGATTAATTGTAATTCGTGAACTGCGCTACTGTACCACCCATTCTGCATTATTCATCTTATCCTTGCTTCTATAAAGCATCAGATCGCATGATGTTGAAATGACTAACTTTCTCTGTTGATAGACATTAGATTTCGAAGCTTTTTGGCAGTTCTGAACCAGTAGTCCCTGGTCTTGCCTTCCTCCCTGATGGCTGAAGTAAGGATCTCAGGCACACACTCCACCATTTGTGGTCCTATACAATTTTTCTAAATGATTATATTAACTGGGTCAAGTATATATAAAAACATCTTTATCCTCTTTTCAATTTATAATGGGATTACTGGGAAATAACCCTTTCATAATCTGATGAGTTTGTGTGCAGTAATGCATTTCAGATGATACCCACCCCGAAATGTGAAGGTGTTGGGAAGACCATTTTAAATTTTCAGAATAATACCAGGAAGAACTTGAAAACAGTCAAAGTAAAGTATGAATATCAAAGGACTCAATGCGTATCTGTTTATAAGATTGTGCACACAAAACAAAGAAAATCAGATCTAAGAACCTCCAAGAGCAGTTGGTCAGCCCAGCCATGAAGGCAAGGGACAGGGATAAGAAAAATATTATATGTACAAACAGAAGCCAGAAGAGTAAGCTCTTGGCCAGGACCTGCAGTCTTAAGCAGCCAGACTCAACCAAACATTTGGGAATCTTGTTAAGTGTCCTGTGAACAAAATCTTTTGATTCTGTTTTCTTCCCATTTTGTGGCCTTTGTTGGTGTCTGCTATAATCTATTAAGTCTGTCCTTTAGGTGGTGATGTTTCACCATTTCAAAATTATACAATCAGGCTCATTCAGATTTGGACTAGCTATGTACTCCTGATGATTTTAACTTTATTTAAGAGCCTTCTTTGCTTTTATAATTGCTTAGATTCTGTGTTATATGACAGTTTTTTCCACTATCAACATTTGTGAATGATTTCTGTGGATGTAATTACACTGATATTTAGCTTATTTATGAATTGTTTTCTTAATTTCCACATTAGCTAATGTGAAATCAACTAATTGTTATTAGTTGATTATTTTACTTTTTCTTGAAATCTATCATATGTTTCTTTTAAGATATTTAGACTATGCAACTATATATTTTTTTTAAAATTTTTTTCTATAGTATCGAAAGAGTGTGGTAAATTAGATTAAATTGGCTATTAGTTTTGTTGAACTATGATTGTCTCTTAATAGTTTAACTTTAATTGCTGAGAAATAAAATGTCTTTCTAAATATAATTTTGTAGTGGAAAAATTACAAAAAACAAAAAATGGGTACAAAAAAACTCATTGATTTGTTGTAAGATATTTCTTACAATAAATATAAAATGGCACATATGTTCTATTCACAGAGTGCATTCACTTCCCTCATCCCTCCCTCTCTCCCTCTCTCTCCCTTGTCCTCCATCAGATCCTCCCTCCCTTCCTTACTTTCTTCTTTCCTTCCTTTTTCCTCTTCAGTTTCTAAGCATTCTAATGCAGTGTCTCTCCATTAAACTCTATTCTCTATTTTCCAAGGCAATTTTTTCTCATCCATATTTTCACATAATTATTTTTTAATATTATCTTACTATTCTACTTCCCCAAATATAATTTTTCTGCCTTACTCATTTTAAGTACTATCCCATTTATTCTTTTAAACAGCACATAGATTTTTTTCTTTAACGGAAATACTTTTTAATTAAAAATGAATTTTAAACTGTTCCTTGCATCATTGTTCTTTGAAGACTAACATTTTCTTAAGCATTCTAAAAATACTTACTTCCCATTTTTATTTATAGTAGGATAATCATCACTCTTGCAGTGTTGGCTTTTTGTGCCCTCACTCATAGTGATTTGTTTCTACAAGTGCTATGTGTTTTTTATTGCAAATTCATGTTTTATGAAATGGTTTAAAATAGATTATTCCAGTTTATGGAACTTTTCCTTTCTGTTCTACAGGCTCAATACTTTACATTATCTACCCAGGCCAGACATAAATTTAATTCTCATAATATTTGGCATGGGGAAGGGAAGGGGATTATAAATTGTAGCTCAGACTTATAGAGGGCTGATATTTTTTATACATTATCTGGGGACTATATTTTTCTTCAGTACCCAAAGGAATCTATTTATTTCCACTTTTCTTTGAGGGGCTAATTGTTTCCATTTTTACCTCTTCATAACTTTTAGGAAAGTTACTATTGTCTTTTCTTATTTCTGTATTAATTTCAAACTTAGTATGTGGTTTAAATGTCAGTCTTTGTCTCTTGTTGGATTTGAAATTTAAAAATATCATTTATGTAGATACTATTGATATCAATTAATTAACTCATCTTTATAGTTTCTATATTACATATACTGAAATTGTAGAAGTTATGGAAGTTTGATTTCTTTTATGAATATATTTTCCAGAATATATACCCATAAAACTCTTACAATAGCTATAGGGATCGTATTTCAGAATCAGGAGAAATTATTTACATGATTGATTTTTGGAAGTTTTCTGGGGTGTGGAATTTTGTAAATTACTGAAATGATGACAAGTTACAGGATATTAAAAGTTGCAAGTCTGAGCATCTCAGGTTCCTAAAAGCCACCAGGTGACAGAGAAGTCATTTTGAATATCTCATATTCTGAAAATATGTGTTCACCTCATCATAATTCATTCAGAGGTATATATTACTTTCTTTGTAAATCCAAACTCTTCATGAATTCAGAAGAACAGTGGAACAAAGATTGAGCATGTTTGGGATATCAATAATTTCAAAAAGAACCTTGGATATGTGTTTTGTTTCTGTGGAAGTATAACTTCTTAAATTAACCCCAATTTGAATCCTACTCATTTCTTCTAAGAAAAGAAAGAAAGAAAGAAAAAAAGAAAGAGAGAAGGAAGAAAAAAGAGTAAAAAGCAAAAAGCTGATATACTAGCAGCAGTTTCTTGCTTTTCTGACAGAAAAGATTTATTCCCAATGTCTCTTTATAGGAGAAATCTTAACAGTAGGAAAGCAAGGTCTTTTAAAAATAAACGACAATGTTAATTGCGAAGGAAACTATGGGAAGCCACAAAACAGAAAATAAACGTGCTTACTGTTTGGTTATCTCCAGTCCCTCATCATCTTGCTTTGTAACCCAGTCTTGCCTTGAACATCCAATTCCCCAGCCTTCATCTCCCTCCTTAGTTCTAGAATTATGGACTTGCCCCTTCATATAGAATTCTTCCTTTGGTTCACAGCAAAATTTTTAGTTAAATATGCTCTTTTAAACCATTTTATTTCATATTCTCAATTAAATCTGAGGTTTATTATAGAAATAAAACAATTGAAAATAAATACACTAGCCTTTAAAAAGTAACAATTATTGGGCAGAGAGTGAGAGACTCTGGAGCACTCAACCCTAAATATGATGCTCTGCTGTGTCTTGAAGAAAGAGCTCTTGTCCTTACTGGTGTTTTGCCTTCTCTTGTGCATAGGTCCCTGAGCCTTGAGGTAAGGGGTTTGTTTGTTGAAGACATCACATTTAGAACTGAGTGCTCTAGAGTCCCTCACTCTCTGCCCAGCTGTTTTGAGAAAGATAGAGAATGCAGAGTTGGGTGGGTAGGAAGATGAGTAGGATCTGGTAAGAATTGGGGTAGAGAAAGGACTATTGAAATACATTGTGTGAAATAACTCTTGATATTGAAAATTAATTTGAAATTTAATTAAAAAAATGTAATCCAATAATCAAAACTGTGTGGTATTATTCATGAGTTTAAAAATTACTGAGATGTTTAGAATTCTTATTTTACAATGTGTACAGGTTTACCAAGAAAATGTATGTATCATAGAAAAAAGAAAACTAACAAATGTAAACTTCATCTTTAGGGACAGTTTCCATGAAACAGAGTTGATCTTTTTAAATTATACACTTGAGAATTTAAAAAAAATAGAATAAAACTTAAAGAACTTTCAGAAAAGTATAGAAATTTTTATATTCAGAACATAAAGGATATCTAGAAATAGTCTATTAGGCTTATTTTTCCCTCTACATCTTGAAAACCACACAGGAACTAATCTGCACTAGCAGTATCTTAGTCTCAAGTCAACTTCATGAGAATGACTTTCCATCTTACAACAAAATTATATAACAGTTATTTTTTTAAATTATGAATCATATATGGCTAGGGTATAGCACAGTAATATAACATCTTACAAAACCCAATATAGATAGTTATTTTCATAGAACTGCTCCTATTTTATTATTTGCTTATAGAATAAAAGCACAAAAGTGTATGTGAGTATATATCATGCACTTAGCAATAATTTAAATAAAATCTGACATTTCTGAATCAGTTTGTATTCATTACCAGATCTCTAACTCACACCTGTCTACAACTTCAGAAAGATACTGATATCTAAAACATGGAAATGAGGAGGTATTCATTCAATTTTCACATTTTAAAAATAAAGAAAATGTCAAAGATCCGCTATAGGTAAAGAAGTTATTTATGAGATTGGTAGCTCTGCTTTAAGTTTGAATAATTAGACTCAGAGAAATTTCAAGAACAGAGTAAGCATGAGAAAGTGCAAACATATTCAACCCCAAAACCTACCTCTTATATTCTAGCTTTGCTTCCCATTAAGCTCATTACTTGTCTGATGGTTAGATTCATTTTAAACTCCCAAAACATTGTATATGAAAGCCATTAATTTAGCTCTTTGTAGATGTATGTTTTACTTTTCATTGGGCATATTTTTAATTTTCATTTATCAAGTAGAAAACTGAATCTCCTTTTGGTTTTAACAGAATCCTTCCTGAGCACATATTACCAGAAATCAGGTTAGGAACATTTGAATTGAAAATCCTTCTGCGCAGCTCTAACAGACCTTCATAAGAGTACAGGAAAATTCTTTGAGGATTTATTTCTAAATGAACCAAGTTACTTTCACAGAGACACCCCAATCAGAATTGTACACACGAATTTTAAAACATGTCACAGCCTACAGCCCTACTTTCATATTTCATTTTATTAAGTAAAAAGTTTGCTATTAAATATCTTTAAGAAACTCTCTGATAATAAACCATAATGATTTATCCTGTTTTATAGTTTGTCCATCAATATAGTTCCAACTATGCTAAATCTCATTCTTATTGTGACTTATCTGATTTAAGGTTCACTGCATGAGATGGGACTCATACCAGACCCATACCAAGAGTCTGAGACTAGATGAGCCAGAGACCCATAGGAAAATCAATTACTATTGCTCTGCTAAAGTAATATAATAATAAAATGACTGCTAACAATAGTCTGCGCTACTTACAGATCAGTGTCTTGTTCAGTCATCATCAGAGAAGCTTTACCCTGCAGCAGATGGGAACAAATACAAAGACCCAAAGCCAGAAAATATACAAAGAGTGGAATACCTTGGAATACAAATCCCTAAGGGATGACTCCATAAAATCCCTCCTCTTAGGCCTTATCGAACCAGAGTTTGGAGAGGAAGCAGCAAGAGTGTAAGAGCCAGAGGGGATGGAGCACACCAAGGAAACAAGCTATACTAGGTACAACAGGGCTGGCATACATATTAACTTATAGAGACTGAGGCAACATGCATAGTCCACACACAAGTCTGCAGCAGATGAGATCTTAGAGCTGGAGGAGAAGTGGACACATGCCCATCCTAATCCAGAAGCAATCTCCCATCAATAGTTAGGGGAAACAAGCCTCTCTTAAGGGTAGGCCATCCTCAGTAGATGATCAACAGAAAACAAACTCAATGGCTTTTTTTTTTTTGAAGTCTTTGTCTCATAATGTTCGGTCAGGGCATTTTATTTTCTATTACAGTTTCTTTTCTGTATAAATTATGGCTTCTGGGTTTTGTTTTTAAGGGATTACTGTGTGTGTGTGAACATGTATTTCTCCTTGTATACATGTTTCTTGTGATTTTTCTTTGGCTCTTTTTGTTCTGTTTGTCTTGTCCTATACCAATGTGTTTTCATTTCATCTTATTTAATTTAATTAATTAATTTAGTTTTCATTTTCATTCCTTAGATTCATGTTTGTTTTATAGGAAGTGACAGAAAGAAATTGAATCCAGCTGCAAGGTGTGGGAAGGAACAGGAAGGAGTAGTGGGAGTGGAAACCGTATCAGAATATAGTAAAAAAAAAAAAAAAATCAATGATTAAAAAAAAAATAAAGTAAATTAAAATTAAAAGACAAAAAAATAAGTTAATAATTTAAAAAGTAATTTAAATGGATATATATTTGCTTGTGCTTATTTTATTCACATTGGGTTATTTAGATGGTTGTGTTTGTACTTTTCATCATATTTGTGAATATTAATGGTAGTTTAAATTTGATTTCAACATTTTTAGCATTGTACTTATTTCTTCAAATTTCTTCAGTATTAATATGAAAGTTAATGCTATCAATATGTTTTTTATTAGTAACATACCTTTATGTATAATAGTTAATATAAAGAGAAAGTATTATAGTTACAATAAACAAAACTTCAACTTATTCATTAAGACTTTTATTTAAAATAATTATAATTTATTTTATATTTGAGAACCATTAGCTTAATGAAATTAAAAGAAATCTTAAAAATAATAAAAGGCAATACGTTCTATTTTTTCTTAAAAACAAACAAACAAACAAAAAAAACCCTGATATTTTTGAAAGAATGTTCTTCTTAAATTTTCAAGTGTATTTGCAATTGTGTTCATACTGTTTTTAGAATTGACAAGATTTAGTGTTTACTATTTATATTTGCTGTAAAGTACTTGTGTTTTCTTTCTTAACTAGTTATTCTGGGAGCTTTTTCATTTTACCGCTATTATAAATATATAAAAATGTACTTCATTTTTTTGTTTCTCCTTAAAAATTTATCAATTTTTTTTTGGAGGTGTCCTTTTTACTCTTACTCTTGGATTTATTCTGATATTTTCCTCTCATTCTCAAGCTGAGTTCTTATATCCATGATTTGAAGGGCAGGTTTGGTTGAACTTTAAAAACTGTTTTATCTGATTTATATCACAATTTAGCTACATGCTAAATTTTTTATTCTGACATTTTCTTTGTTAGTTAATATTTTTAGATCATAAATGTATATTTATACACTTATGTTTTATTTACTCTATATAATTTTTATATATTAAATATTGCATTTAAATCAGATACAGGAAATACGTGGTAGCAATTTCAGGAAGTGTATTGAGAATTTAGTTATGATCATATCTCTGGTTAGCATTTGTTAATGTTCCATGTTTGCTCAAAGGAAAAAAATATGACATACAGGTTGATAAATACAAACTAATCTATGCTTATACATTTTTAATATTAGTTTTTCATAATACCAAATAATATTTTTCTGTAGGCATAGATTTACAGCTCCTTGGTATTGGAGCCCTGGAGCATTTCCACCTCCATACAATCTTAAGCCTAGAACTGGAAGGATTCAGTTTCCATATAATCCAGAACATGGAAATCTCCACTGCTGACTGAGCCACTCTGACTAATTCCTTCTGAACTCTGACTCTTCTGGTTCAGGCTCAAACTCTTCTCTAAGCTGACTGGTTCAAACTCATCTTCTGAGCTCACTGACTGTTTCTGACAGAACTCTTTTGACTCTGGAAGATTCTGGCTGACTCTGTAACTGCCTCAGACAAAACTGCTCTGCTCAATTTCAAACTGATTCATTCTTCATGTCTGATACTGACTTTTTCTGCCTAACTGTCTCTGTGCCCTGTGTCTATCCTCTGGCCTGCCTGCTTCTGTAACTCATTATTCCATACTCCTTCATCAGCCTCTCTGTCTTATCCTCAGTCAGATGACTGCATTATCTCTATGTCTTCTCCCCAGTCTTTTTGCTTCAGACTGCTTACCTCATATTGCCTCTGTAAATGACTTTTCTGTAACTCACCACTCCTCTGAGCCCAGAGCCTGCCTTTTTTTCATCAGAGTTGAGTGCACCCTTACTCTGACTCACTCTGATAACTCTTCCTTTGATTTGTCAATTTGCCTGATATTCACTCTGACTCATCTCAGACATTACTTCCTGTGTAATAGTGACTTCTTCTGAGATCTGCCTCCTGTGTCTGCTTCCATATTCTGTTTCTGTCTTAGGGATTAAAGATGTGGACCACCATTGCCTTCTGAATACTGGGATTAAGGTATTTGCTACCACTGCTTTGTGAATATTGAGATTAAAGGAGTGTATACATTCTATCCAGACCACACAGGCCTCTGGATGTAGTAGACCCTTGGAGTATAGACCCTTCTTATTTTTCACACAAGCCTATTCCTCTACATTTATCTGCTTGGTTTATTTCTTCATGATATATCTAGATCACTTTGAGAAACTTACCATGGAAAGCATTGTGAGGTTTGATACAATGTGAATTGTGATTTATTCAGTGCATATTCACTCTAGCATCATGCAGTCACACTATGCAATATGCATTCTAAGAAAGTATAATCATGATCACCAATCTATTGCCACTTTAATATTTAATTATAACAAAATATTTATTTTTAAATTTATTTTAGTTTGATTTCTAAATGATTAATTAAATAATTTGATTGTGGAGAATGAGTTGTGGGTATTGTAACATATACTAAGAATTCTACTGCTGAGCTATATCCTGTCATAAGATTAACTTTTTTGTTATAAATTATTCTAAAACTAATGTCAAAACGCAATTTATAGTTTAATGTTGTCATTACCTGCAGTGATCATTAGAAACAGAGACTCTCATATAGATGCATTACTTTATCACTTCATAGTACGTATAGACTCAGACAACACAGAATGCTTATTGGAAAGAAGAATGATTGACTTTAGAAACAAAAGATGTGCAAATAAAAGCAAACACAAAGAACTACAGGCAACAAAGGAATATGAGAGCAGAAGAAATTCTTTTCTCAGGAAAGAGCACAAATTGGTCATCCACTACCAAGTGGTTAACCTGAGAATGTACGTATAAGTAACATACAGACTTGATAATCTTTTTGTTGTCTTTAAGATACTTATCATATCCTTAATGACAGGAACCACCTTAGTGTGAATTGATAGAAAATATTCCATCCAAAATAAATAAACAAAACAATCAGGTGTCAATATTCTGATATTTGATGAAATCAACTTCAAAGAAAAGAAGAAACAGAAAAGATAGAGAATACTTCATTGTTGGAGAGAAGAATGAATGTCTGATTTTAGTAACATAAGATGTATCATTAAAATACAAAGAGCTAATCTAGAGATCATTTACCCTAATTTATGTAATGAGTCCTACTGCACTTAAAATCACAAATTAACTTCAACTCAACAATACCAGGTGATTTCAATAGCCCACTTTCTCCAATAGACAGGACATTTGGACAAAAAATAAGTACAAATAAAAATATAACACAACAAAACCTCTGTTAGCATTAAAAGCAGTCTTGGGAGAAGTTTATTGCTATAAGCTCCAACAACCACCACTTTACCAAGTCAGCAAAATCTTTAACAACAATCTAAATATTTCTCCTTATAACTAGAGGTAAGAATAGTCCTCACCCCTTTACAAGGAGATTTCATTTTTAACAGGCAGAGACCATTACAGAAAACCACAACCAATCAAAAGATTCCCTACCAAAGGTTCAGAGAACATTACAGAGGTGGGATTGAGAATATTGCAAGAGCCTGAGGATCAGGGAGTTTGCTGTGATATTCTAGGTCAGAAGCTGCACTCATAAAGTCTTAGCAGCATTACTGTCTAAACATGAGCTGAGCAAGGGTAAGAATAGGTATGCCATAGTGGGTAGGAAAAGCTTGGGAAGTCTCAACCCTATCAAAAGATCTACAGGCAACTCAGAATCACTGACAGTGAGAGAAATAGTCTTCTCCAGGGGAGAGCACACCAACTGGTTATCCAACACAAAATGGTCAGCCCTGAAAACATACATCCAAGTAACATGATAGAGATTAGGCAGTTGTATCTAGAAATGTATATTATCTATAGGAATATATATATATGTATATATGTATGCATGTACATATATTTATATATGTATATATAAGTATATATGTATATTTGTGTGTATATATATATATATCTGGTTTACAGTAAGTATCTATCTTTATATGTATATATGTATGTATGTGTGTGTGTGTGTGTGTGTGTGTGTATCTGGTTTACAGGAAGGGAGAAACTATATTATTACAATCTCAAAAAGAAAAGAAAAATGATATAAAGCAGCATGATTTTCAAATGGGAGGTAAAGTATTTCATTCTTCAGGAAGCTTATTAACTCAGGAAACAAATAAACATAAAGGTTTATAGGTTTTAAGATCTTGAAACTGACCAGATTCTCTAAAGTCTCTCCTTCCCAGATTACACAAACCGTAAGGACTATTAAGAGACTCTCTCAGATAAGATGAGATACCTGGAAGGAGCACAGATCAGTGAACTTGCCTAGAAGAAGCAGAGACAAGCTCAGATTAATTGAACTATCTGGACAGGACACTCTCCAACCTGTTAACTGTTTATAGTGTAATCCATGGTTCCTGCTTTGTGAGCTGTCATACACACTGTGATGGCTTTGGTGAAGGAATTGTCTCTGTCATTTCTGTTCCTGTAAGTAACCATTTATCCATATTCCTGTAAGTAGACCCAGTAAAACTTTTGGAGTAACCAAGTTGGATATTGGTGATATCTATAATTTGGTTAGATTTTGGTTCTTTTCTAAGATGAGTAGATGCTTGTTGATAGCTTATACTCCTTGGGAATAGTGTCACAGATCAAGACACCAAGCAGAATCTACCCCCTATTCTATAATAGATAGATCCATTTATGTGTTGATATGTAACATAGGCAAGAAAAAATTGAGACTACTATTTTATTAGCTTGATAATTTCTTCCATCTTTACACATTGAACAATTTCCTTTTTGTAATTTGATCAAATTGCCATTCTTTCACTCATTGTATTTGCCATATTTTTTTTGTTAGTGAATATGATTATTACTGTTTAAATAGAAAGATATAGAACATACAAGAATGTATGAAAATATAAAGATCTTCAAATATTTTTAAATACTAAATATTCAATATATTTATTTTCTTCTTCTCTCCTTCATTACCTTTCTCATTTTTTATTTTACAAAAAATTAAATTATAATACTGATGATATTTAGCTATGGAGTTTATATAGTTAAATTGCCTTTTTATAACTATGCATAATATGTACTAAGGTATATATCATTTTAATGGAAGCTTCCTAGTTTAAAATTGCTTATCCTTGGATTATAATACAACAACCTTGAGGCTAAATAATAAAACTTCAGGGAACCAAGTTATATGAAGTATAGAATTTTAAATAAATAAGGGTTATTGAACATTAAAAACAAATAGTTTGCATTTTTCTACAGAGAGTCCTTTATCTTTAGTTGTACTGATGATAAATATTAAATAGCCAAATGAGATGCAATTTACATTCTTAGTATGCAAAACATCAATTTTCCTCAGCTTATAACTTCTATGTTGTAATTTTAACAGGAACTGACATTTAATAATGCCTCTGATAGTATTCAAACTGCTGCTTATCTTTACAATATAACATATGAGCTACTATCAAAAGTAACTTTAAGAAGCCTTGAGAAGTATTCATTTATTTTATAGAAATGATAAAAATATAGGTTGGTGAATGAAGGCAATTCATTTTAAAGTATTCTTAATAACTTTGCAATATTTTCTTAAATGCTCCTACTATTTATTTCACAAATTTATTTCAAAATGTTTATTTTTCTTTTCCACCAAGTATAGACTCTTCCTAAGACAGCTCTATAATAAATATTCATAAACACACATACACACACAATGCACACATATATATATATATATATATATATATATACATATATATATTTGAGTATGATTTAGTTATCATAAATGCATACTCTCATTCAGGAATTCTGTACATTAATTTTCACTATGCAAGTACCATTATAACTTGAATAGAAAGTATTCTTATTATAAAACTATACAAATAATTAGGTTAAAATATATTGCCCTATATTTAATTCACTGAAAATTAATAGTAAACTTCAAGATGATGGGTCTGAGGCCTTTAACAAGTAGAAGAAATTAAAGGTGCCAAAACGCATTACATTTAATGTAGTTTAATAATGAATAATATATCATATATAATAGAAATATAAAAGTTATAAAATGATATCAATTTAGTTTAAAAATTAAGACATTCATGTGTGTGCTTGTGTGTGTGTGTGTGTGTGTGTAACAACTATAAAAACCGAGGCCATATATATGAATAAAAGCAAGGAAGGGTATATGATTGAGTTTGGAGGCAGGAAAAAAAGGGGAAGTGATATAATCCCAGAAAGAAAAGAAATCTTTTTAAAAAGTGTCTGAGTTAATATATTCAGTTTTATCTCAACTTTATTATTTATTTAACATTATTTTATGTGAATATCTGGGAACCTCAATTTTATATCAGTTAGCTAGAACCATTGTCTAGTCAAACATGAGCCGAGTTGTTGGTATCAGAGTATTTTAATATATAATTAACATGTAGAGCAACATATTTTGTTAAACTCTATTAGCCTTTATCGTATGAGTGACTTATTCATCCTAAGAAAGGAAACATCTCAGAGTTATATGTTTGAGCATCAGTTTTTCAAAATAAAACAATCTGTCCGGTTTTGAATCAACTAGGAAGCACCTCTCTTGACATGTCCGTGAGGAAATTCAAGAAATGCTTTACTGTGGAGAGAAGACCCACTTTAAGTATAGGCGACTCTGTCTCATCCCTCTTTCCTCATTACAAATACCATGTGAGCAGGAGTAAGCTCTTTCAAGTGCCATGCCTGTCCACCATCATGGACTGTATCACTTAAAACATGAGCCAAAATACATCCCTACATTCCTCACTCCATCACTCCCTCCTTCCCTCCCTTCCTTTCTTCCTTTCTTCTTCCCTAAGTTTCATTTATTAAACATTTTGCCACTCTAAAAAGAAAGATAACTATTAGGGCTATATTTATACCTAATTTTGACATTTATTGGAATATTGACAATATTTTTGGATTATCTTCTATTTGATGGGCTCTAAATTAGCCTCAATGATTTTTCCCATGACTTTTAAGTATTCTAGTGATTCAAATATCATTGATGGAAAGGTACTGAAAATCAAGCAAGTAAATAAATACAGTAGACGGCAACAAAGCTAGGAAAACCAAGTTCTGAGTATCTATCAGCATCATGTGGACCATACATTCACATCACCATGTGTGTATTATTATCCTATATCTTTAAAAACATGGTCTAATGTTTGCAACAGAAAACATTTTAGTTGACATAGAATGGAGCATTGTCCGATAGCAAAATTAAATTATATATAATTTATATGTATATATATATATATATATATATAATTAAAATATGTTGAGTTATTTAGTATAATATTCACTTTACTACAATTTTGACAGAAATCTGATTTTACAGGTATTTGGAGTCTAAAATGAGCAGCATTGTCAGCATAAAATCCAGAAATATAGATAACAAGGCATTGTAAATGCTTTAATATGTAAAAATAATTTTTCTTATACACTGATTATCACCAACTGGAATATAAGACACCAACCACAAAATATGACATAGAGATACCTCTCTTTTCATAATGATTGCATTTCAAGTCATTGGAGCCATAATAATCTCATTATACTTCTTTTGCTCAATGGAGACATGATATTTTAATACACAGCAATAAAGCCATTGCTTTTATGGGGTTCATCTTGAGGGCTTGAGATAGTTTAGGGAGATAGCGCTAAACTACACACTCAAAAAGGTTGTTCTGTATGTGCTTACTATGCTTTTGCCCACCTCTACAATTTAAAGGGGACATTTGTGTCCATCATACTACAGAATGCAAAGATGTTGTCATTTTCTTCTGTTTGTCAAAGTAGTCAGAGTCCACACAGATTCAAGGTAGTAAAGAAATACATTTCATTTTATATTGCTTAATGGCATGTTACAGTGTACTAAAAGAGCATATTGATGCCAGATATAATTTCATCAGTCTTTTGAATGTATTATCCAACATAGAAATTTGAAATTATGCATCATGGACATTATTAGCAAGCTCTAATATATTAAGGAAAAAAAGAGAAAATAAAATTAATTTAGGTAACATCTTGTACCTAAGGGAAATGCTTACTGCCAAAAATACCATTTATTGATATTTATTTATTTATTTATTTATTGTCACAATCAAACAGTATTGTTGATTACAACAAGTTTCTGTGACACAGTGGCTCATTTGCACCATAGAATTATAGCACGCATTCAACCTGACTGATAGTGTATTTGACACCATGGAAGGCCAACAACCATTTGGCACTCCATTTTATGTAACATTATATGTTACTCTAATGTGTTAAATTTGCTTCTGTTAATTCTGTTTACAATTTCAATTTCACTTAAATTGTAACTTCTTGTGAAGGAAAGCTTTAAAAAAAACATATTTAAATTCCACATTTTTCTATCGAAGTCTTACTCTTCTTAAAAGCTGTCTGTGTCTCAGACACATCTTGACTGGGAGATACCTATATACCCCTACAAGCTTCTCTTGTCTCATTTCAAGAGTTTTCATAGCACTAATCACTCACCTATCCACAATGGTGCTATACATTAGTCTATTTGTTCTCTACACATGAACTATAATGTAAACTCAGAAACAAGACTTTGTTATAGTATGTCCCATTGTTACAGTAGCAGCAAAGAACCAAAATTATTTCCTTCTAGTCAAGTGAATGGAATATCTGGACTGGTTGAGACCTGACATTCCTGTTGCACAGGGTAATATACTAAATAAGTACCGATCCTCAGGAAAGTGAATCCACCTTGAGACATGCTAAAGAGAAATGAGGAAAAATTATCCCATTAATGAGATAGACTACATTTTTCTCTCCAGAACTCCTACACCTGCCTTCTTTGCATTAACTATGGAGCAGATATGAGATTCCATGAAGTTAGTTTCCCTTTCTGAATCATCACTGAATCAAGACTCTTAAAGGCATAATGTTCCTTTTCCCTCTTTTCTGCCTCTTCCATTCAGATGCTGTGCAGATCCATGATGTGGTTTTTCTGGTTATCTCCCCTTTTTCTGTCACTGCTTAAAAGTTCTGTCTTTTTTCTATTTCCTTTCTTCTCTGGGTCTTATAACTCATGTACTGTGATCTATATTAAGATATTTGAGACAGACTCATTATGTAGCCATTGCCTAGAACTTACTATACAAACTAGGCTGGCCTTGAATTCCTTGAACATTGATCTGCTTACCTCTACTTCCCAGTGCTGCAACTAAAGGATGTGTACCATTATACCTGGCCCTGGAGCTTCCTCTTTTGAGTTCATTTTTTAAAAATTATTTCATCAAAGAGACTAAGAAACCTGAGACAATACACAATTTCCCATGAAACATGTGGAGAATCTGAAGTATTTCCCCCAAGTTTCTGAATATATATATATATATATATATATATATATATATATATATATATATATATATATTATCCTAATGAAGTCTCAAAATAATGAGGGAGATGAAGTCCCAACCAGACATCTCTTGGTACCAAAAGAAGCTTCCAGTACTGTGTACTGTGACTGAGTTCCATCCAATAGAGTTCTTTGCCAAAAGGTCGCATGGAAATCTTCAAATGACACAGGCTGTTGTCAAGACTATAGGCAATACAAAGTGACAGTAGGCCACATTGCTGAGGACCACAGCCACACAACTCATTGAACAGGAAGAGGTTGAGTTGATGCCTACATACATCCTTCACATTTTCATGCTAGTGTCTTTGGTATAGGAAAGTACTTTGTAGCCACAAAATCTTGAAATCTACAATTCTGTCCTTCCTGCAAAATATCCTAGGACAAAGGTGGCACAAAGCTTGTGGGAGTAAACAAACAATGTCTGATTTGACTTAATGCCCCCTCCTTGAGATGGAACCCACATCCAACACTGCTTGGCTGACAAAGAACCAGAGACTAGATTGTCCAGAGACC
The DNA here is from genome assembly GCA_026225945.1 of Cricetomys ansorgei. Lineage (NCBI taxonomy): Eukaryota > Metazoa > Chordata > Mammalia > Rodentia > Nesomyidae > Cricetomys > Cricetomys ansorgei. The sequence continues at coordinate 46,136,769 of JAMJFZ010000107.1, read as the reverse complement.
TGTGGTAAAACCAATACATTGTTCTGAAAAAAAGCAATAAAATGACTATTAATGATATTCTGCCATAACTGCCTTATTCAACCATCAAAGAAATTTCCTCTTGAAGCAGATGGGAACAAACACAAAGACTCACAGCCAGATATTTTGCAGAGAGAGAAAGAGAGAGAAAGAGAGAGAGAGAGAGAGAGAGAGAGAGAGAGACTTTGAAACATACCTTTCTAAATGGGATGTCTCCATCAAATCCTTCCCCTCAGGCATCAGGGAACCCTGTGGAAGAGGAGGTAGAAAGAGTGTAAGAATGGAGGACACCAGGAGTACAAAGACTTCCAAATCAACTGAGCAAAGATCATATGAACTCAGAGAGACTGAATCAACAAGTATAGCATCTACAGGGATCTGTACCAGGTGCTCTGTGTATATCCTATAGCTTTCAGTTCAGTATTTTTATAGGACTCATGTGTGTGTGAATTAGAAAGTCTCTGGATTCTTGTGCCATCTCTTGGGGCTCAATTTTGTTTATTGTTTTGCCTTGTCCAACTTCAATGTGATGATTTTTATTTTATTATTTTATTTTATGTTGTTGTGTTCTCTTAGAAGCCTGAGACAGAAAGGGAGTGGATGCAGATAGGAGGGTATGTTGGGAGGAACTGGGAAGAGTAGCAAGAGTAGAAACTGTAATTGGATATATTTTATGAGAGAATAATCTATTCTCAATAAAAGTGAAAAGGAATAATAAAAAAAGAGTGACTTGCTTTTCTTGCTTGTTCAATATGTATTTAGTTAAAAGATAAAATAAGACACTTATTTTTTGTGCAGCTTGATATAAAATGCAAAGCTTAATATCTACTAGGAAAAAATCTAAACAACTGAGCTACACAAGCAATCTTTTCCTATATTTTTGACCTTCAAATTCTCTGTATCATTGTGTTCAGATAAAAACTGATATTAAAAAAAATTTCTAAAAGGTTAAGTCATGAGAATCCATGTCATTTCATATGCCATTTGGAAGCTCCATGGTAGGGAAATTCATTTTGGAAAGAAAGCATCATGCTAGGAGAGAAGCTCAAGTCACAGAGAGAGGTTGCCCTTAGTGCTGTGGTTCATAGCCTTAGCATAGTTCAGCCAGAACATCCATTCCTAGCAATTTAAGCAAGCTTTTGCACATGGTCAAACTGTCAAATACCTGTAAATTTGGAAAATTTATATCTGTACCTACATAAAAGATCTCAAGACAAATTATATAGAACCAAATGAGTATAAGGGATATTAATAAAATTGCTTAGGTCAATAAAGTTTGGAGTGATTTATTGGCCACAGTAGATAATTAAAGCAAATATCTGGAATACCGGAAACATTCATCCAGGTGCAATAATATACTGCCCCTTTTCTTTGGAACCTACTTCATCCTTAAAACAACGGCGTTGCCCCTGTCTGGGTCTACCAAATATTTTCATACAGCATCTTATCAGCCTAGTTTCATTTGTGTGCTCTTTCAATGCCATTATAACTAATAACTTTATTTCTGGTTTTCAGATAAGTTGGTATCAATTTTAGGAAAAGCCCTGTTCTTTCTTAGTTCTATATTTTCTCAAAGAGCAATAACACCCAGCAAACAGATTATGATCACCCCTGAAATATGATATTGCTCCTTAGCTATGTTCATTTCAGGGATTAGGAAAAACAGACACTTGGGAGTCAATGGCAATGCAAAAACGTCTTTTTCAATTCTCTTTTCCCAATGCAGAAACTGGAGGGTATAGAAATTGACATTTCTTTCTGCTGGGTCTGCAAAGGACATTCGATAGTTTTCAATAGGAAGGATGAATATGGAAAAATATTTGTTAACAATATAAAAAGTTTCTAAGTTACTGGCAGATAATTTCCTATTCTGTTTCACAGTTGAGTTCCTTAAATGTGATATGATGAAAAGTGAGGAACATAAAATTGACATCCATGTGCATTGATGTGTGCCTGTGACCCCAGCACTCAGGAGGCTGAGGCAGGAGGATCATTATGATTCTGGCCAATGTGGTCCACTGCATCAGACCCTGTTTTCAAAAAACAGAAAAATGAAATCCACTAAACTTTACCAATGAGAAGTGCTTACCTTATTTTAAAATATAACCAAGTTCAATTCACTAAAGATTTTTTTCAGGTATATAAAATGTTAATAACATAGTTCATCTTAGGATCTTAGTATTAGAAATATGTTTGTTTAGTTGTGTTTTACAACAAGATGGTGGTAAAAACATATAAAGATTACAGATAATCCACATTTGATAACAAGAGGATAAACTTTTGCTTTTAGTGTATTTCTTACTTGTATTTTAACTAGACTAATTAATAATTTGTAATTATTTATACTTACTTTTGGTTATCAAGATGCTTTTCAAACTGTGACAGATTTGATGGTTGGATTTGCACATTTCTAAGGAATTTGGCCTACTAAGCTACTGCTGTAAAATTTTTAATTCCTCCTTTTTTATGAGATAAACAGCTTAAGGAACCACTTAAGATGATTTACAGAAATTTGGAAAGAAGAGTAAAATATTATTTCCATGCTCATAGCAACAAAAATCTGAAGATATTACAGTCTGCGCTGTTACAATTAGGCAGGGTGAAGATCAGCACCATCTTAAGGAAACAGGGATATTCATCGAGTGACAGATGCTAGATTATATTTTTCTAATTCTGACATTTAAAGTACTTTATTTTGTTCAATTTACTTTCCTATGTAAAATTATCTATAGGTCATTTGATTGACATGTAAAAATTTTTTCCATCGCCCATGCTAATTCTTTCTGGTACAGTATGCTTTTTTTTTTTTTTTTAAAAAAAAAAAAAAAAAAAAAAAAAAGCTGTGCTCCTATACAGCATTGTAAATGGCAAATTAAATTGACATTAAAATTACTTGTGTGTCAAATTTGAAGCTACAGTGGTTAATGGGAAAATATTGGCTGACAAAAGTATCAAAAGCCTTATTCAGAATCATATTTTTCATTTTTAATTACTCTTGAAGTTCAAAGTATGAGTATATGTCTTACATTCATTCAATCCTTCCTTTTGTATTGGCTTTGCAATAAAGTAAAATCTTAAGCTGAGCTGACATATATCTGTAAAAGAAGATATTTAGAATTAATGGAAATAATTATTCTACTTCTTTCCAGTATGTCATGATAAATTGTGAATTGAGCATAATTCATCAGTGGTTTTTTTTTTTTTCCTTACTAATGAAACAAAGAAGCACTGCGGTGAAGTCAGCTTCCATTATTCAGCTTTCTTTAGACATTTTACCACATTATGAGCTCCAAAGGGGAAAATCATTATCTTTCTTTTAAAGAAAAAATGAGGCCCACATTTCAAATTTTAAATGATTTAAAATGTCTGTCCTGAGAGAGCAGTGTATTTGCTTGTCTGTGCTTTTGCAAGAACCATTATTCTTAGCTATAACTCATTTTTGAAAGGCCAACAATGTGAGATAATAATGTTTACCAGATTTAACCTTGTTCATTTTAGTAGTTAGATGAATCCACTGAATATGTGTGGAAGAGATGAATATGGCCATTCAAAAATTATTTAGAGTAGATTCCATGTATGGAATCCTTCATAGTTAGTCATATTTATTATCATGATTTTGAGAGGTTTAAATACTATGCTTATCACTTACATTATACATGTGTTTCAAACAGCAATACATGTGTAATGACAAGGTAATGCAAGGTCTGTATTAAGTTTAGAGTACATTCATCTTGATTTTTGTAGAGTTAAAAACAAAGGAAACCCTCTATCTGGCATGGACAACAACATCATACAGGATTACTGATGATCACAGCTTCGGTATCATGGTTGCTATGCTCTACTACTCAGATATTTTGTGGGGATTGACGTTATATTCTTCTATCAGTTCAGAAAGTTTGCCAGGAAATGATCTGAGTTGCTAATCCTTTCCTGGATTTATTATCATCTAAAAATTATTGTCTTACTCAAAGCTATGTCATTCTCCAAGTCAGGGAACCACAGAGCAAAACATCATGATATCTGACAGATACCTTTGGGTATTGAACCTGTTAGAGTAATGGTTGAAAATACTAATCTGGCCCACATATTAAGTGAAGCTAATGTTGTTAATTGGATGCAACCCAAAGCAGAGAAACCTTAGGCTACTGGGCAAATGATCTTGTCTCATACGACCTTTGTGTTAGCTTTATGTAATGATAGTATTATAGTTAAGACTCCTAGGGTTCTGTGACAAGACTATGATGTCATTAAGGGAATATAGTGGGCCAATAAAGTAAGAAGTGAAAGCTTGCTTCACAGATATGTGAGCTCAATACAGCCCTGCTACTAGATACTTTGGAAGGGAGCACGTCTTACTATCAGGGTTTTGATGATGTAAACATCACATTACCTTGTAAGGAGAAAATATTATCTTTTCATTAGAATATTGTCTTCTAGGCAGTAATTAAAGGATGTTTTTGTTTCTTTAAAAACACAAAATGGCATTTGGTTTAGATTTGTGTTCCCACCTCAGTTTGGGTATAGTGATTTATGAGTTGGATTTGTAATGCTTGATGCAGGAGGCTGTGATTTGATAGGGTGCAGTCATTCTGGCATCTGTAGCTTGATTTTGGAATTAGCTGTCCAGTGGGTTGCTGGGAACTATTGGCTTAGGGTTTTAAAAAGTACGAAACCCAAAGAGTCGGTGTGTGCGTTGGTTAGTGGTTTGTTGGTTGGGTTGCGGTCATTAGTTAGTGTAATAATTCCTAAAAGAACAAAGGTTGGAGAGATTGAGTTTATAGACTGTGAGCTGGGATGCTAGTCTGACTTACTGACAGCTAGTCTTCTTCAAACTTAGGACAGCCTAAAAAGAGGCTGTGAAAACTTCTATCTTTCTCTTGTTCTATATCAAGGTGAGTAGTCACTAAGAAATTACACCATTTCAACTTAAGATAACTATATTAATTAATGGTAATTGTTCTAAAATTATATATAATTTATATATATTATATATATATGTATATAAAACTCTGATGCATCATTTATTCATTTTCATTGTACCAAGAAAGCAAGTCATTGGACTTTCAACTAATAATATCTGTGGTATTTCCATATTGTTACCTGTGAATATACAACAAAGCTCTTGCTTGAAAAGAAATATAAATAAAGCTTATTGAGATTAAAATCACCATGAAGTGATTTTTAAATACCTTTTTAAATAAAGCTTCTAAAAATAATAAAAAAGTCTAAAAATAACATCAAAAGTGATCTTTAATAGCAGAATAGAAAAATAGAAAAATTATGTCTTTATTGTCTAGAACAAAAGCTGAATTTCCATTGTCATTCCAACAACTTAAAGAATAACACCCAAATAAAATCAGTAGTTAAAAAAATTAGAAAGAACTAGAAGTTAAAGTTATAAACATTAAACAACATTATCACAGAATATTTAAAACTCAAACCTAAAAATAAGATACTACTACAGCAATTACAAAAGTAAAGAAAACTCAAACATATAAAAGAATAATTATAGAAAATAAAACCTAATACACAGAAATATTTGTAGATACAAGCTGAGTAAAAGTACAGAAATATAAACTATTTGACACTTATTTTCTTACAGAATATATGTATCTTAGAAGCAAGTGCAGTTGAATCACTACAATAAAACTAAATAAAAGGACAGAAATATAAAATATTTGATATTTATATTCTTATAATTATATATATATATATAATTTTCTTATATATATTATATAATATATGTAATATTATATATATTATATATATATTATAATATATATATATATTTATATATATATTCTTTCTAATTTTTTTAACTGTTGATTTTATTTGGGTGTTATTTTTTAAGTCATGGGAATGACTATGGAAATTCTGCTCTTGTTCCAGACAATAAAGACATAATTTTTCTATTTTTCTATTCTGATATATGTGTGTGTGTATATATATAGTGAGCATGCACATTTGAACCACCACACTATTATTATGAACTGTAAAGGACCTATAAGACAAGAAAAAGCCACAAAATTTCAGCAACCTGATTTCTGACAAAACAAATATGTGTGTTTCGAGTGTCAAAACACTCATCAGATAGAATCTTAGTAGTTTATGGCATGGTGAAATCAAATGTCTACATGAAAAGAATGAAATCGGATGCTTATCTCAAAATGAATTAAGACGCCTAACATAAAATCTAAAACTCTAAAATTGCTAGAGTAGAAGCTAGAGGTTGAAAGATTTATTCATAAATAAAGACCTTAAAATTTTTAAGATTTATTTTGTGTATGAAGGGGATGGAGTGAGTGCAGGTTCATGCATGCTACAGTGTGCCTAGAAAGGTCATATGATAGATTTTCTCATGGTAGACTTTCTCCTTCACTAACTATGGGATTTATGAGTAGAATTCAGGTCATCAGACTTGCAAGCAAATATTTTTACTCACTGAGTCATCTCTTCAGCCCAAGGTAAAAACTTTTAAAATAGGACTCAGGTTACTTAGAAAATATGATCAACAATTGAAAAATGGGGCCTTATGAAATATGAAAGCTTCTGTGAATCAAAGGTTTAATTAATTTTAAAAGCATAGCTTGAGCAGTGGTACCCTGCATGAATTGATAATGCTGCTTTCTGACAACACAGGTCTTTCAGCAAAAATCCAGTTGCACATATAGGATCTCTCCCTGTGAGTAGTTGGCCAAGGAGTCTCCAAGCCTCCTGAAGCATTGAAGTTTATATCATTGCTTAGTCACTCACCAGAACTAGATAGCAAGACTCTATGCTTGAAAATATAACACTTGAGGTGTGGCACACAGACAAGTCAAGCTAGAAAAAATCTACTAGCCTCCACCTCAGTAGCTATAGTTCACAATGCCAGAAGGTCCTTGTGCAAGTTGCTGAGGTACAAAAGGCACCAAGTCCAGTTGTGGATCCTGAATCCTGGAATAGCAACTTGAAAGAGATGTAGTCCTACTGGTACAACAGTGGCATGATGATTATGTGAGATACCTGTTGCTTTCTGATTGGTTTGATACCTACTCCAATAAAAAATGCATACTTGGTACTGTAATAATAGGTTAAAAAAATCTGTGACTGGGAATGTCACAAGCCTCATAATGGAACTTACTGCTGATTTTAAGCAAAATAGATATATAGCCAAACTGTCTTTCAAATATTTATGTTTATATAGCTTTATACTTTGAACAAAAACAAGATAGATAAGATAAGATAAAAAGATATTAAGGGGACTAGTTGGAAAGAAGATCTCTAGATCTTCTGGGAGGGGTTAAGAGACTGTAACAGGTGATTAGTATGTTCATAATACAATGTAAATTGTGAAAAATTAAATGAAAGTCTACAAAAACATTTAAGAACTACACTGTCCAATTAACCTTTAATGATTATGTTCTTTCCCTCACTGGTACACTATGTTTTAGTTCTGTTACGTATGACAAGAATCTCAGTCTCATGCTACCTAGCATTTTGACTGATGTATCATCGACATTCAATATTTCAAAAAACTGAAAACTAAAAAAAAGTTACTGAGACCAAAATGAAGACATTGGTACAAAAATAAAAAGTGAAGAGAAGTTAAATATTTAAAAGTAAATGATAAAATATTAGTAATTCACACAAATATTTATATAAATATTTGTGTGGATACATACAAATATTTGAAAATAAAATCAGTACAAACAATACCAACTGAATAAAATGATATAAATTAAAATTTCACTTCTTTATTTTTTAAAATAATATAGCTTTGGGGAATGTATATGAGAACCACTATTATGAGTTATCAGAAATACAAAAGTCAGACTTTCTTATTTGTATGTAATGTCTATTTTGGATCATGTTTGGAGAAGACAAAGCCTATCATGTAATAAAAGCAGTGACTATTATTCTTAAGATATCAAAACTGGGTACTACTTGACAATAATACCAGCTCATGTTGGATTAGCAAATTACAGATGGAGCAAGGAAGATTTCTTAAGGATATGACATTATGTATGCAGAAAAGGGAACATTAGGTTCCTGTTTAGTTGGAATTGAGATGAACATTGGCATGCCAGCAATTATGTTAGCTCAATCAATGAATCTGAGTTCATAATGCAGTGGAAAGGTTGACTGGAAACTCAAATGCATTTTCAGAATATTAGTATTCCTGACCACAGACTTGATGAACTTACTCAAGATGCATGTAAGTATAACCCTTAATAAGGAACATGAAATATATAATAATTTAGTTTGTTCTGACATAAAAATTAATATTATAGAAATATTTTACATTCCTAAGTTTAAAATTATAAAGCATGTGCCTGCTAATTCTCTGTAAATAGTGAATATATTTTAAGCCATTGAAATCCTGATGACTTATTTGAAATACTATAAAATGGCTCTAAATTCACACAGAACAATAAATGAAATAGAATTAAGTTAAATATCTTGCATAATGGTTTCAAATTAGTAGATGTAAGCCTCAATTCTGATATTAATATTTATGAACTAAGAATTTACATCAGAACATGGAACATATCAGAAAGCTTATAACAGACCAACCATCCTCCTAGAACATGAAAATATAGACATTTAAATAATTTTGTTTTTCCTCTCATGCTTTCACATTAAATACAATGGATTTACCAAGACTGTGAGGATATGGGTTGATTACTCTATCCTCGGAGTTATCATGGGAATATGATTATTTCTATCAATAGATGCATGACTTGTCAACAGCTATCAAGCATGCACATGCTTTAAATCTGTGATTTTTACTTCTTGGGATGTACTTTGAAGAAAGATTCATATTTCAACACAAGTAGTTATTTATAAAGCTATTGCTGCAGACAATTAGTTAAAAGTAGATTGCCTGAATTGTGTAATAATGTTACACATATTTAAATCACATTAGCAAAAGTAAGTTTCAATTTCGGAAATTGCTCGTGGTATATTAAGTGAATGAAAATGTGCAACCCAGCCTCCTGAGAAAAATGTACAGATGTCTTTAGTAGTGAAAGTGTTGGTTGTGTACCTTCTGTTGGGCTGATAAAGGGAGGATTTATTATATTTTTTTTGTTCTCCATTTAACTATGAGATACTCTACAATCTCTGCATTTTATACTGTAATTTTGTAATAATGAAAGTGTTATATAAAAATATTCAAAGACTCACTGCAGAGACATTCACAGCTGGTAAAAGGGCTCAGTGTAGTTGTGTCAGAATTGATCAGTTGCCTTCTGAGTCCTGGGGAATAGTGTGAGAAACAAAGTTGCAGAACGTTTTAAAATGTAGTTAGAGATGTAGGTAGAAACAATTGTATTCATTCCTTTAGGATGCTAAGGTGCCACTTAAGCATTTTGTCGGGTCCTTTAAAATGTTCACATGGGTACTGTGAAAGCACTAATTACACAGGGTGATATGATGAAATTAAAACACTTCCTTCAACAAGCAGCTTCCTCTGGAAAGAGCTGGCTCAGAGGAGTGCTTTGGCGCTGTCTTAACAGAGCACATCAGCAAGACCACCCATTTACTTAAAGATTCCACAGTGGAGCTTGGCAAGGCCAATTTATAAGTTTAAGTAAAAGGTTAAGAAAGGTTCTGGTATCCTTATTCAACCCAAGAGATACAAAAGCACCAGTGTTTGTTCTCATGGTCCACTAGGCAAGAAAGTGTTTTACAAGCCCTCAGAAACACTGGCGTCCCAGCACAATGCAGGGAAGGAAGCACAAGGGGGAACAGCAATTGCAGCAGTTTAATAATGTGACTGGCTTTCTGAGATTAGACTCTCTAAAAAGAAAATCAATCAGTGAACAGAAAAAATGGAGGTTTTTCTGGTTTTTAGGATGGAGGTCTACAACACTCCCAGTTATTAAAACAATTACAAACTGTTTACGGCTGCTTTCCAACTGGGATGCAAATTTCTCTCAAGAATCCCACTGTCCCTTATTGCAGGCCTTAATCCTACGGTGTATGTGAGTTCATATGAACAACATGATAAATGACACATGTGTCCACAAGTAAAGCTAGAGCCATAATGAGTTTGCTGTTCATTGAACTTTATTTGTAAATTAACCTGTGTTGTTTTATTTACTATGCCCAGAAGTCTTCTGCAAAACTCTCAACTAGGAATCATGACCTGTCCTCACTACTATAGTGAGAAAGGTGTTTGCTCTTCTGACTCCATCTTGGAGGCTAGTTTTCTGCACAAGGAATATGTGCATTAATAGAGGGTCATCACATGATCTAAAGTCAAGGAAACACAGGGCTCACTACGAGAAACACCAGTATTTAACCAGGATTGCAGTGGAACAGAGTGTTCTTTTTAAGCAATGAATTGTGTCATTTTGTATTACATGTTCAAGACCTTTTATTCACTAACCCCCCCATTCACTCACTCAATCACTCACTCATTCACTCACTCACTCACTTATTACGGTTGCAACAAATACATATGACTGAATACTACGTCCCTCTTTTCCAGTTCTGCTCAGAAAAAGACAATAAATGAATATTACATAATCTTTCCCATAAAGAAAAAAAACATGCAAACAATCTCACAATGAAATCGAGGCTAATAAAAATATTGAAAACTATTTTTAAGGTGTAATGAAATATATAATGGTGATAATATGTTGCTTTCTTTGATAAAAATTTCTAGAGTGTATTAAATTATACATCATCCAAGGAGTAAATTACTGCTTCAATATTGTATTGAAGGACCCGTTTAGCCTGAAATAATAAACATGACTTTTTAAATCTGCAGTATTTATGACATAGTGCCTGAGTGAACTTCACTTTCATTTTCTTGTATATTGAGTATTATGTTTACAAAGGGAACATAATTTTACTTTTGGGGTTGGACCTGAAATTATCATAGAAAAGTTTTCTTCAGTCAGGTAGTGCAAAGGCAAGCTGTTTGAGTGAGTCCTGGAAAATAAGTCATTAGTTTTAATGAGTAAGCTATGTGTGGTTCCATCTTCAAAGAAAAAAGTGTATATTGAAGCAAGTAGTTGAACCATTTTTTTTAAATAATGTTAGGACATAGGTCCAGGGAAGCAGGTTTGCTTGGTGATTTTCAACTACGAATATGAGGGAGCACTTTTGAACTAGGTTACAATTTGGGTCCTTGAAGTAAGAGGTGAGAAAAAATATTGCGAAAGCTAACATAATACCAAGTGATAGAATGACAATAAATTCCCTCCTCTCCACAACCAAGTTAACTCTGTGGTACATAATGCAAACTATGATGAGATCAAACTTAAGAATTTGTAAAATGTCTGACTATTACAAGCTGATAATAACAGTTACAGTTTGAAAATATTCTACAATGTTACCTATTTTCTTAAACTAGACACTTAATTCTCAAGAAACAAATTATCCAGTCCTCAATTTAAAGAAAAAGTGAAAGTATGTCTGTGTGGACTAAGGAGGGTTTATAAGCAATGATCAGATGGGGGCCTGATTTGGGTTCATCATGCTCTATGAATTATGACTTTCGAAAGCCAACTTTGAATATTACTTTTCATTTACTGTGTATCCCAGAGCAAAAGAGAAGACATTAGGAAGGATACATAGCAACCCTTCCCTTTAAAAATCTGCTTGCCATCTCTACCCCTATCACTTTTCATCCTCCTATTGCTCATACAGGTTAATTTTTCTCTGTGGTAGTTGCATTGTGAACACTGGTTTCTTAAGAATGAATATTGTTACCTTCAGATGCATGTCACTGTGAAATTTGTTTGAAAGCAGTGCTTTGTTTAGAAGTTACAAAATGTTATTTTAAGGATATAGGATTTGGATTCATTTGGACAAATGGATCTTCCGTTTGTAGCTTCTGTGACTCTGAGTAATTTCTTAATCCACTGAAGTTTCTTCTTTCTCTACTCTGAAGTGAGAATATCACTATTTTTCATGGCTCATGGTCTAAAAGAGCTAATAAAATGCAAGAGAATAACATGGAGTAAATACTATGGGTTGAATTTATGTTATAATCTTAGTCCCCATTATATCAAAACATGTCCTTACTTGAAATAATTATATTGCAAATGTAGCTAATTAAGATAAGGTTATGGGGATGGGCTGTAATTTAATAAAACCATACTCTTATAAATAATAATAAATGCTCACTGAACAAGACCATGGAAGTCTGAGGACAGAGGGCAGAATGCTACAACAATAGCCAAGAAATGTAAAGAATAACTACCCCAACTCCAGAAGCTTCTAGAGACTCTTAGAATAAATTTTCCCAGAAGCTCTCAGAAGAAGCCAAAATGCTAACATCTTATGTTAGACTTCTGGAAGTCAGAAAGAGGAAGCAGCAATACCTCTCTCCTGGTTAAGCTGCCAGTCTACTGCCTGGCTATAGCAGTGCTAACAATCTAGATCACCAAGTACAAATAAGACACTGACAAACTAAGAGCTTCTTCAGTGATTTCACTATAGATCACTGATAATCCAAATCCTGCTGTTGCAGAGACACTCACTTATATGTGATTTTAAAACATGTATCTAAGTAAATTATTAAGAATGGACATTAGTAGTTCAAATTGTTCCATGTTCAGAACATGGTCACATCATGTATGTTTCATCTCCAGCATCAAATTAATCTAAAACAGCATATCATTATCATGATGTATTAATGGAAATAGAAATGATAGTCTACATTTTCAATAACTCACTAGGTGGAATGAAATTTAAAACCATATTTAACTGAGTTCTTTATATGGCTGTCTTCTAAGCCAGATTAGAATATAAACATTTTAAAAATGATAACTGAGAATGCATAGTTTAAGAGCTGGCCACTCTGCACTGAACAGCCAATAAGGGGTCTCATCCCTGGAAAAGGCTATTTCTCCCTTTTTTCAGCAGTCATTTAGTTGTCTGGCATTCTTTGCCTAGGGGTAAAACATCTTGAAATCTTCCACTTCACTTTAACATGTCTTTTGAAACTACTATTGTTCTTGTCTTTTTTATGCAGCCATTTCTACAAGAGATCGATTTGCAGCAGACTTCCTTGTATAAAATAATGATTCCTGAGTACTTTTGAGACATGTTATTTGTTTGCTTCTTTGTTTTTGTGACACACTCTTTTTGTAAAAGTATGATTTAGAAGAATGTACATTCTAGTGCACATTTTTTTTCTAATCATCAGGCTGTGAAAAGAAACTCACATTTAAATTGCATTATTGTGAAAGCTGTAGACCCTGGGGCTATATAAAGATTCTGAAAAACATTTAACAAGAAATGAAGTACTTACTGGCTGTGCAAGCTGGGAAGGAGTCTCAACTGAGTGGTATAAGGCTTTGGGAAAAACAACAGGAGCATACTATCAAATATATAAAAGTCAACCTCTTTCCTAAAGGAAAAATAGAAATGGGACTAAGTTTTGTTATCTATTTCCTTATAAGATATTTTAAACCACCTGAAACAGTGTTTATATGACCAATGTGAAGAGTAGATGGATCCTTTTCTAGAGGACTCTTCATTAGAAATGATTTATATGTGTGAAATCATGACAACACTAATTCCCTTGCTACCATTTTACTGTCTAGTAGCATCACATAAAATAGACAAACCAACTCCCCCAGGAATTTAAAACCTAGCAAATGCTTGTTTTTGCCTTGCCTTGAGTCAATACTATAATCGGAGCACATCTTGTTTCAAGATTCTTAATTGTGAAAGTTTCAGGAACTAGGAATAAGTTACAAAGTCCCTTTCATTTGAAATAGATATGAATAAAACAGAGACCCTATATTCATCCATCTGGACATTAGAACTGAATGTGGGAAAATTTTCTATCATCTAGAAGGTAAGTTGTAGTTTGACATGAGGAACATATTGGGGAATAGATTATAGAAGGTACATAGGTATATTAGAAACACAAATTTATAATTTAAGTACAGGAATAATATTGAAGATTTTATGGCAGGAAGATGTCTAAGCCTTTCATTTGCTGCTTTGATTTTTGAATCTTATTGGAGATTATGTGCTTTAAAAGGAAATCTGTGACTTATAGGAAAATTGTGGGTGTCCACCACTAGAGAAGCACAGATGATATGGTTTAGACGAAGACAGTAAAGTTTTTTTTTTAATATACTGGAAGAATTTTAGGTCATATCAGGGATAAAATCAACATAAAACTTGATTCTGGACTGGTATGTGCTAATAAGTTCAAAGTAAGCACAATGAGGACATTGGTGAAATTCACATTAATAAAGTAAAATCAGGTTCAAAGGTAATCCCAGGTAAATTACCTGTCACTTTAATATATATGTGTATGTGTATGTATGTGTAATGTATATATCTATTTATACATATACATGTGTATTACATACTACATATATATATATATAATATATAGTATATAGTATATATAGTATAGTATAAATAGTGTAGTATACATATAGTGTACTATATGTATGTATAGCATATACATATAGTAAATGCTAATGTCTGTGTGTATGAGGGTGTGTGTGTGTGTGTGTGAGTGCTTAAAGCAAACACTTAAGACTTTTCATATCTTCAAATTTTCACTTCAGTTTCTCAAGTTTAAAAATTGAGCTAATATAAAATTGAGGTTATAATAACTATCAAGTTCAGTCCCACTGATATTGTTAATTGTGATTGACAACTCTCTGTGATTTTATTTAAATGCATTTGAAATACGATAAGAATTCATCCTTTAAGGAGATATTAGTAAAAAATAATTTACAAAATTGAACTTCATAGAGAACTACATCCTTGAATTTCCTTATAAATAAGGTTATAGGGGTCTACAAGTTACTTTGATCATACATATAAAATCCCTGTGTCTTTGTGTAGTCTAATAATCATTAAAAATACTGAGAATTTTTAAAATCTTAATCAAATAAAATTAAAACAAAATTATGAATAAAAAACTAAGGTCCTCTTTATTTTGTTTTTGGAAAGAAAGGTATAAATACAACTTCTATGTTTATGTCTGATGAGCCTCTTTTTCATCTAATAATACCCATCTAATAATGCCCTTGAATACTGGGTGTTTCCACACATCATCAGTAAGTTTGCTCATGATGTTAATAAGGAACAATAATGTTCATTCTTTTGATCCACTCATTAAAAGATTTCTGTTACTGGTGACCCAAAGGCCACTTCACTGCTTACAATCATTTCATGTCCAGAACTAATGGAAAAAAAAAAACATAGTTGATCAACATTTTGGAACACAAATCTAAGGCTTATCCTATCTTCCTGTTACTTCACTGTGCCCTGCTTAAGTACCCCAAGGCCCCAGATGATATGATTCTTCATTCTTGAAACCTGTGACATGAGTAGGTATGTGTGAGAATCTCTGTTCTTGATGGCACACTCATTTTTTTCCTAGATTTTACTCAGTTCTAAATTTATTTCAACCCTTTGAAATACCAGTAAATATCATATTAAATTAATATGGTTCACCTAGATATAAGAGTCGGTGGAAATCCTATCATGGGAATGCACTCATTCCATGCTGCCCCCTTGGTTTCTGCTTGGGTTTAATCTCTGCTTACCATTCCTTATAATGGATTCATACCAAATATGCAAAATAAATTTAAGTTTCAAGATGATAAAATCTTTGAAAATCATAAAATTATGTTTTCATTTTCCTACCGCTTTTTAAATTTTATTAGTTGTTTTCTCACACTAATTTCTCTGTTGGCATGACTTCTAAAATCATTTTGTAATCAACGTTTAGGGTGTGTTTCCTCACCCTTTTCATTTTTTAAACTACATTTTCTATATAAGCGTCCTTTGATTCTTTATTAAGATTTTAGGCGAAAGTAAAATTATAGAGTAAGCATTTGACACTAAATCAATTTCTGTACCCTCATGGTACAATAGGAATAGTTAAAAGATGGGGGTGAGTGCATATTAAGGACACTTGATGGTCCTTAAATAATTACAAAAATCATTCCAAAATGGCAGAAGTTTGTTTAAGATTCTGCCTCTCATGTCTACTCTGCACATAGTGGAGAAAAACACAATATTCAGAATTCTCATTATTTTGAGGAGGTTAACTTATAGACATATTTAATAAAATTTAGCTAGAAAAAAAGGAAAATATGTATGTATTAAATAGGTACCTAAGTATGTACCTACTCTGGTTGTCACTGTACTACAGTGATGGACAAGAAAAAAATAGTCTAAAACTGATAAGAGGGATTAGGAAGACTCTTTGCAACAAGATGAACAGGTATTTTGGAACTCTGATGTTGATTTATAAGGCAAGAGCACAGACTTGTGTGAGACAAACAAAATACAAAGTAGGAGTTCCCAGAATCTAGCCAGGATAACTTGACTGTGGTCACCCCTTCTTTACTCAAATGGAAATTTCAGCTTTCATTTTAATCTTGGTGTGTGTGTGTGTGTGTGTGTGTGTGTGTGTGTGTGTGTGCATGCGCATGCTTATAGGAGTATATCATAGCACATGTGTGGAACTCAGCGGACAACCATAGCTGTCAATTCCCATAAGTCCCATCTTGATGGAGACAGGTTCTCTTTGTCTTAAGGTTAGCTGCTGACAAGCTTTTTCAGGTTCTCCTATCCCAGACTCCTATATAGCTGTTGAAGCAAGGGTCTACAAACAACTATTGCACAAGGATTCTCATGAGTTCTGCAGACCCAAACTCAGGTCTCCACGCTTGGGCAGTGAGTGCTTAGTCCACCGAGTCTTCTCTTCAGCCCTGTAAATGCCATTATTTACAGTTATTTTAAAACCATCATGTTATAGATAAATATGCACAGTGGCACCATGTATTATTCTTTTTTCTTCTGAAGATTCAAAGTGACTAAAGACAGACATCTATCTTTTACTGACTTTTAATTGTAGTTCATGTCTTACAAACTACAACAACTTTTAGCCTCCTGTTTGAGCCTATGTATTGCTAGCTTGTTTAAACGATTAGCCATATTTAAAAGTAACACAAGGCTTATAACAATTGTGCTTGAGGGTTGGGAAAAATAACTCACAATTTTATGAGAAAAGGTAAAAAAACTAGGGAAGAAAAGAAAGGCATTTACTACCTGTCCTGTAAACTTGA
The DNA here is from genome assembly GCA_026225945.1 of Cricetomys ansorgei. Taxonomy (NCBI): domain Eukaryota; kingdom Metazoa; phylum Chordata; class Mammalia; order Rodentia; family Nesomyidae; genus Cricetomys; species Cricetomys ansorgei. Next base: position 46,119,697 of record JAMJFZ010000107.1, on the reverse strand, counting down.
AATAGCCATATGTTCTTCAAATAAAAAATGAAAATCATGTAATGTCTCATTTAATATAAACATAACATCAAAGAAAAGAAAGAATAAAGGTCTATGCTGGTTTCTATTGATATGCTAATATCAAAATCCAGTAAAAGATGAGGGCTGTATTTGCCAAAAGCAATTTGACTTATATAAGTATGCTTTTTTATTGTTTCCAGATGTTATTAGCACATTTTCTGCTTTGAAATAACTTCCTAGGTTACTAAGAAACTAGTGAGCTTTACATTTTAGACTCTGTAGTCAAAATTAACAAAGAAGTAGTAATGTCTACTTTTCCATGAACCCAAGTCAGTATTATCTATCTATCTATCTATCTATCTATCTATCTATCTATCTATCCATCTATCTATCTAACATCTATCTATATCTTTCCTTCCCACTTGAAATTTAGATATAACAACCTAAACGAAATAAATACAGCTCTGTTAAAATAATAATGTCAAGCTTGAACACAAAATCCCCATTGATTTTTCTAATGCATAACCTTCTTTGTCAAACTTTACACTTTGAGAAGTATCTTTATTGTTTTGATATTATTATCTGTCAAGTCATCTTAAAATACTTCAGCAATGTAGCCTATTAGATAGTAATTATGAGAACGATAGGTGAGTGTATACATTATATTCTGTGAAATATTCTAAGAACATTTATACATTATTTATATATTTATACTTTATTTTCAGAGTTTTGTTCACAAGAACTCATCACTTATGACAAGTTTTTAAAGGAGTATTAGAGACCTAATATATTACTATTAGATTATTATAGAATCCTTGCTTTGGGAAACTTCCCAAACTCAGTGCACATTGGCATCTCTGCAGGAACTGTGGCTCCTCCAATTCTCAGGAGCCACCTCCCTGGTAAGAGACTGGGTTGCCATACCTACCATCAGATTGTCACCAATAAAATGTATATCCATATTTATTATCTGCAACTTTCCCTTTCCCATATATAACTCAATTTCAGACTCAGTTTCACAATGCACAAGAGAGCATTAAACTGGCTTTTCTGTTCTTAATTATATCCAGAAGCTAGACTTATTGGGAGCATATTTAGGACATACAGAATTGTTGATACCTTATTGACAGTCTAGGAAGGTGCATAAGGACGAGAGAGAACCGACACCAAGTGGACAACCCATTGGTTTCTGCAGTAAAAGTATTGAAACCATTTTCATGTCATAGCCACCATAGAATAGCAGAAGCATTCCCACTTTGGAGATGAGCATGGTGAAGGAAAGCAGTTGTATGTCCTTTCCAAACTCAAACAGATGGAAGGAAGTAAATTCAGATTCCCAATCTCAAACATAGCCTCCTCAATCAGACTGTGCAGCTATCCAGAGGTTCAGAGGGATGGTGCCCTGGGGAAAGTGACTGGGATATCCTTCAAGGTAAATAATTTTTGGAGTCATTTTTATACTCCTTCCTCTCCCATGCCTATTGTCTTTGATAAAATACAACACATGTTAATAGATAGAGTCTGAAAAAGGAATGTTAATCCTGTTCTCTATATATAAACTATGTCAAAGTAGATACAATGAAATGGTGAAATTAAGGTGGAAAATGGTGTCTTCTATACTGTCTTAGAAACACACATGCAGATAGTTCTTACTGTTGTTATGTTGTAATGCTAGGCATGAAACTCTGCATTCTGTACATATAAGACAAGTGTCTCACCACAGGAGGCCAACCATGGTACACAGGAAATAAGGCTCTGAGAAGCACACACAACAAACAAACTAATTAATTGACACTACAACTTTGTTCAGATATGATTTTGAATCTTTTAAATAGCATATTATCTATTAATACTAAATATCTCTTAGAAATATTGCAATAAAGGATCACTGAAAGTTCCCTTCCATAAGTGAATGTTGGCCATTATTTTTTTTCCAAGAACTCAATGAAACCACAGTATGCATTACTAAGAATTCTTCTGGATTCTAGAAACATAAATATAGCTTCAGAGAGTTTAGATAGAAAATAAATTTATTATATATTATGTTAGTTTTACATACTCCAGCAGAGTATCAAGAAAAAAGTACATCTATACATCAGAATTTTAGGATATTTCTTCATCTTGCACCACTGCTTCCCTCTTCTGTGTGTCAAGTTCACATGTTTTAAAGCATGTTGTAACAAATTCCAAATTTACATGTCTCTTGTCTTCTCTGGAGACACTCAATAAAACTTACTTGGCCTTAACCTTCTGGGAAAAGACCTAATGTGAGTCAGAGATCCATCCTTGGGAAACGTTGTCTGTGAGACAGACGATAAGATCAACCTATAAAAATATCACTGCTCCCATTGTAGCTGAAAGCAAAGCCAAAAAACAAAGTAAGGCAATTCCCAGAAATAGGAGAGTAGAATATGAACATACTAACTGTGCATTTATTTGATCAAGAATGGATTTTATTGGTCATCAGATGTAATTGTTACCATTCAATTTTTATATCCTCTATAAAACTTCAACATATATAGACTTGGAGTGAGTTCCTTTAGCAAGAGAAATAACTGGTCCATCTCACAGTGTTGTTGCAAAGTTCCCCTAACAGACTTCAGAAGCTGCTGATGGAGCATCTGTGAAGCTTTTCAATAACAATAATTAATCCTGTCTTTGCTTCTTTATGGAAGTCCCCATAACTTTGGGTAAAAAGACCAAACTTCACTTTCAGTCAATAGGCAACAACTAATTGGGGTTTTATGAGTTTGTTGAAGGTCAGTCAACCAGTTACTGCATTTTATTTTATTGTTGATTTTTCAGCAGCTTAGCAACACTGAGGAAAATGAGATTCAACTTAGCCCTTTCTTAATGGCAAGAATTCAATATGCTAAGCCAATGAAAGTACTGAACTGAGTTTGTGCAAGGAATTTTCTTCCAAAATCCATATTGTTTGTACTTTGTCTGGCAGGAAAAATAACATTTAAAACTAAAATTGAAGGACATGCCAATGCATAGTTGCGCAAACGGGAAACTGCAGAATTTTTTTGCTATGATCAGGAAGTATCCACCAGCATGCTCCCCCTTCTTGTGAGAGCTGGTGTTGAAGGACAGAAAAAAATGCTGATTTGAGGAGCAGGTGGCACCACAGACTTATGTACCAGTCTTGATATATCACGAACTTAGGCTTGGATTCTGTCTTTTTCCTCCTTGGAGTTCCACAGTAGGTTCTCTGAAATTTTTTTTCGACTTTCAATCTTTATTGTATTTGCTCAATTTTGGAAATTAACTCACAACCAAATTTTCTTTTGTCTGTCTCTTTGGGTCACTTGGGTATCTATGTTAATCATCATTGATCTAGTCCAACAATTAGTGAAATAAATATAATGTTCAGATAAAACATGACTACAGTCTAGTAAACAGGATTCTTAAACCATTAATATGTGAGGCTGGAGAGATAGCTCAGTAGTTAAGAGTACTGGGAAGCTTCTCTTCCAGAAGACCCAGGTTCCCAGCACCCACATGGGAACTTCACAACCATGTGCAACTCTGATATCAGGTATCCAGTACTCTATTCCGGCCTTTGATGGTAACAGACACTCAAGTGGTTAACAGACATATGTGTAGGGAAAACACACATACACATAATATTTTTTAAACTGCATTCTCATAGCATTAGAGTCATATAGGACAATTGTTAACATTTCTGATGAAAAGGCTATACAGCAGATCAATGTTATCATAAGTCTTTGAGGGAAGATCATTGTAATTAAAACTTGAATGGATTATCAGTCAATTTCCTTGAAAACTAAATTTCAAGGAACACTGTCCAAAGGATGCACATAATGGTTAAAAGGTCAATACCACTGGTCCAGTGTGGAAAGAGGAGGGCAGAAGCCTAGGATGAACAAAGTTCTACAGGGGAATGGAGGTTGTAAGAAGCAGGAGGAGACACCAAGGGGAGTAAAAACTCTGAGAGAGTGACAGTGTGCACCTATATCTTAAGCTAGGGTTTCTATTGTGATGATAGAAAAGTGTGACCAAGCAACTTGGGGAAAGGAAGACTTCATTAAGCTTACAAGATTCAGGTCCCACACCATCAGTGAGAGACATCAGGGCAGGAACTCAAGTGGTGAAAGAACCTAAAGGTAGGAACTGAAGCAAAAGACACACTGCTTATTGGCTTCCTTAACCTGTTTTCTTACCCAGGATCACCAGCTCAAGGATGACACCATTCATAATGAGCTTGGCCCTCTCATACCAATCACTACTTAAGAAAATATAGTACAGACTTACACTGGCTGACCAATCTTTATTTTTTCCATTTTTTTGAAAATATTTTTTCTCACATATTATATTTTGATTCAAGTTTCCCCCCTCCAATCCTCCCAGCCTCCTTCCCTCCCATTGGATCCATCCTCTTTTGTTTCTCATTAGAAAACAAACAGGCTTTTAAAGGATAATAATAAAATATAATAAGATAGAGCAAAAAACTAACATATCAGAATAGGACAAAACAAACAGAAAAGGGCCCAAGCGAAGGTACAAAAAGCAGAGACCCACTAGTTCACACACTCAGGAATTCCATTAAAACACTAAACTGGAAGCCATAATTTATATACAAAGGACCCTTAATAGTAATAGTAATTAGTCCTCAGAGAAGCTCCCTTAGAAAAAACTAAATTTTCATTTGCAAGTAGTTATCAACTGGAGGTTGTTTCTGGATTAGGGACTGCGGCATGTGTAGAGTTCTTTTGTCTCCAAGACCCTATCTGATGCAGGCTCATGCATGCCCAGTCTCTATGAGTTCATAGAAGCTTTGCTCAGTTGCTTTAGGGGGGTCTTGTTTTCTTGGTGCCTTCCATCACCTCTGACTGTTACACTCTTTGGGAAGGGATTTAATGGAGACATTCCACTTAGTGCTTGGTTCCAAGGTATGTGTGTATGTATATGTGTGTATATATATATATATATATATATATATATATATATATATATATATATCAGCTTCTCTGATAGTGGCTAATCAAGGCATTGACTTCTGGGTTTAACAGATCCTCATTAGGAACCATTTTATTGTTATGTTTTTGTTTTTTTGTTTTATTTTTGAAAAGTAGTATTTGGTTTTAACCCTGTGTCCCTTGGTTATCTCATCTCAGGTTCTTGGTCACTCAACACAGTTTCAGGTATGGGTTCCATCTAGTGGAATGGGCCTTAAGTCAAATCATATACTGGTTGGTTAATTAATTTGTTCCTGGAAATCCCTGGATAGCAGAAATGATTCCTATCACATGAGGGCTAGGAAGACAGAATTTTCATTTTCTGAAGAGTTGTTCATTGTTGATATAGGCATGCCTTCACTATGCTTCATTTTGTGAATATGTTATTTGTTACTTTGATGTAAGTGGTCTATGAAAATCCAGCTTATGGCAGTTAACAGGAGCCCCCCAAAAGAGATTTTTTGACTGACACTCACTTGACTGGGGAGAAAGAGACCACTGGATGGATAAACTAGAAAGGAAATGACAAATGGCAAGAGACTTTCAGAAGTCTCTGTACTTTTTGAAACAAAGGAAGTTGCCATCATTCTGGAGACCATCTTCAATGAAGGGAAATAGAACACCTTGAAGACCTGGATGGATGGTGTGGAATGGTTTCCAATGATCAGAAGCTCAAGGTACATGCAACTGAAGGTCTTCCTGACAAACTAGCTTCCTGTCTCAAATGAGCAAATACAGTGTAAAATGATTTGAGGAAGTTTTTGTTTCTGAAACTTTGCTTTCTTGGCAAGTAGTACATTTTGTAATGGTCAGAGTGATGCACTGGAAAGGTACGTTTGTAATATCTTTTCTGAGACAGTAGCTGAACTCCTTGACATTTCTCATAATCTAAATTACTCCAGATATTAGGGTTAGGGTTTCCAGCCAGTCTGGAGACAGGCAGTGGCTCTCAATGTCTGCCCTAGTCAACCTGCAATAATCTCCTACTCTGTAACATCAATAATGATAATTATTTCATGGAAGATGTATTCCTGTAGAAGACAGCAGTGATCCATTGATGGAGAACTATTATGCGTATTCTTGGAAGTCTTGATTTTGCAAGGTGTCCCATAGGGAAGATCACAGACCTCAATGACCTGCCTTTTAAATGGAGGAAAGAAGTAACCTCATCTTTGGCAGCTGAAAGCCCAAAGATTATTCCATTTCCAAGGTTTGTCTTTCAGTTGAGGACAGGGTTCTGACCTCCTACTTTGGAGCAGGCTTCTTGTGGCCCTCATTTAGCTCCCTTTGTTCATGTATCATCACCTTTTCTGTTTGGTTGGAAGCTACTCAGAAAGCTTATGATAAGGAAAGGAGTATGAGACTTGAATGCCTAAGTCAAATCCTCATGACTTCAGCAGAGAAAACTTTACAGTCAAGTGAAGAAGAAAAAATGAAGCTTGTTTTTAGGAATTATAAAGCATAAAGGTGAATAACTATTTAATAATTGTCTGCTCTATTCTAATGAAATAAAATTAGAATTTGTTCTCTAAAGACTGTTTTTCTCATTTTTATCAAATACTTCTATCTTCAAAGGTTAGACTCACAGTGTCTTCAAAGGTTCAACTCACAGTTGAAAATGACAACGCAGACACCTTGCTCCCTCAGGATTGATCTGAAGCCCCAGACATACACTGAAATAATGTGTGCACATGAAATTTGCTCTGTCCTTCTGTGAGAGGCTCTCTAATTTTGGAGTGATATTGGGCATTTCACTTAAAAGTACAGATGCTATGTGTGGTAATATGTTGCTTTTCATTTCTGTGTTACACTAATGGAATCAGATTTCTGTGTAAGTATAATTTTTCTCTCCAGGCAACTATGTTGTTACATCTGAATTGAATGCTTATCAGAAACCAAAACTTGAAAATAAAATGGAATAAATATGTTTTATGGTTTAAAATAAGTTTATAAATAAAAATAGATCCTACTAAGTTCAGCTACCTTATTCCCTATAGCAGTAGTTGACACATTTCTGAGATTGTTAAAATTTGTCATATTGTAAATGCATTAACTGTATCACTTAGATTTCCTGAATACCTAATGAAATTGTCAATTCATTGTAATCTCCATACACTGCAAACATATATGATCATCCGGAGGGCAAAAACTCAGTGTGGCAGAGAGATTATCTGTTTGTTTTTTCCTTGTTCTATATATTTTTGAAACTCACACTCAAGGCAGACCTCCACTACCAAAGCTTAATCTCAGTTTAGCTGTCTCAAATCAGCATTGGTGATTTATCAGGCTATAGATTAGGTAACTTGGGAACAAGTTCTGGTTGATCCCAGTGTGAGAGCTGAACTTCAGCTTTCCTCCAGGGAATAAATTTCTACATCATGATATATATATATATATATATATATATATATATATATATATATATATATATATATATACACACACACACACACACACATACATACATAATCTTTTACTTTTTACTTTCATTTTTTAAGTTTATCTATTTTATATCTATGATTTTATGTATATGCACCACATGCATGCCAGGTGCCCTGAGAGGCCAGAGAACATAGAAAGCATTGGATTCCCTGGAACTGGAGTTATAGACAGGTATAAGTCACTATGTAAGGGAAATTGAACCTGAAATTTCTGCAAGAGCAACATGTGTTCTTAACTGCTGAACCATCTCTCTATCTTCCAATTTTCAGTTTTAATCAACATTCATTATTTTTCCCTTTCTTTAAAATGAATTGTTTCAGAATTTCATACATCTGTGAGTCTGTCTGTGACAGTCTGTGGATCTGTCTGCGACAGCCTGGCATGTCTGTCAAATGTCTTCTATCAGTCCTCTTAACACCATCTTTTACATTTGTTCTGTAGAGTATTCTACAATGAAGTCATCACCAAGCCCTTAGGGGAAGGAATATGATATAGATGTCTCATTTAAGACTGAGTACCCTACATTTCTTATTGTCTGCATGCAGACCAATTATAGATCGCTGCACCTCAGCTTTCTTAATTTTCATAATAGCAGTTATTACATTTTCTATTTGTTGGTTCCACATATTTTTATGGTGTGTATGTGTATGTGTGTATTTCTTAATTTAACCTTTGTAACTGCAAAGTGAGTTAGGCATTCTTTTTTCCTACTTTAAAAATCAAGAAACAGAATGAAGAACATATCTTAGTGGTACAATGCTTGCTTATATCATGTATGGTAAGTACTTGGTTCATTCCCTGCCACAGAAACTGAATTAGAGAATTAAAGTAAAGTAACTTTGGCAAGAGAATATGAATGTCAGCTATAAAGATAAGACTTGAACTTAAGACTGAAGCTGAATTTCCAATCTGGATTAAAAAGACACAGCACTCTTAAATTATATATCTATTGATGGCTATTTGCTTTAATTATTATTTTTATATTTTATATTTATTTATATAAGTTCTCCCTTTCTGAATAGTTTGTGTTTGCCTCTGACCTGACAGAGTCCCAAAAGTCTAATCCTTGTGGATGGGTCCTGCACTTATATGGCATTTGTTAGATGATCTTTTCTAAGGTGGGGAGCAAATCGCTGTCCTGAAGCCCCATCATAGATCCTGGGGTCTCCTCCCTTTGTTTCTTTCTGTCCCACCAGGATCATCCCTAGTTGACTTATTTTATTTACTAAGTAGACAACATTATTTGCTGCTTTGCAGATTTCACTGAAAGCAAATCCATATTTACTTTCTTATCAGATTCTACTTATGTTCATTCTTAGCACAAAACTCCTTGATTTCACATCCTAGCAAAACCTCAAGGTTATTTTAATGTTATTAAGTTAACTTGGAGACACAAGTGTAAAAGGTATGTTATTGACTAAAATCTTTATTGGAAACTTGTATTCTATCTGTCCTCTGGATAATAGTGTGAATACCCTAACCCCAAAGGATAATATCATATGCAGGCCCTACTTATCATTTGCTTGGAATTTCTGTTACTAATATTGATTTAAAAGCCTATAATACTAAATATAACTATATTTATTTACTTACACAAGTATTCACAATATTATGATAAATACTTTTAAAAATGTATTTTAATATAAAATACTGTAGAGGTTTGTAATTGTGGTACCTCTAGAGATATGTTTAACATAGTCCTAATTTTCCTAAAGCAATTACAGAATTTGCCTTGGTAGACAAGGTAGTGTTAAGTAACCCTCAAAGTTTGATATAAAACTCATGTGGTAGCCACTGCCTCCATAAGAAATAGATTTAATAAGTATTCTGTTTACCACAGAGAAAGAAATTAAACAGACTCGAGAACAATGAGGTCAAAAACCCTGAGGAGCTGAGACTTATTCCCAAGGGGAGTATATTGTTCTACTAAGGTGTGGAGCTAATGATGCCATTCTTCACCCCCATGGTGATACCCAGGACTCACTCTATAAAACCTTCCACATTGCTGACTCCCATGGCCACAGTGAGTCTTCCTTTTATGTTAGTCAGGGATTACCACTATCAGCACATAGTATACAGATATTTTCATGGTGTTTTTTCCACTTAACTTGCCTTAAGTTGACTCTTAAATATTCTTATAAATGAATAATGCTGTTAAAGTACACTTTCTATTTTATTGCCAATCAATAGTATTCCAATCCATCCCATAGTCGTTATATTATTCCAATTTGATTAGAGCTCTGACCTTGTAATGGGAATGAGATTTATTTTGGTCATCACAAAGCACTAAGCGTAGTTTTCCAAGGATGATTTACAGAACTAAATTTAACGGTTACTTAGAACTGAGTGTTTAACTGCATCTGTACCAGAATTCTATTTGCTACAGGCAGATCCTGAGAGAGGGATAGTTACTGACTTCAGTTGTACCTATGACCCCACAAAGTTACAATATAAAGTACTCATCCAATGGTCACACAAATGACTCTGATTAAACTAAATGGGTCACAAAACCAAAACCAAACATCATGAACGCAGGAAAAGTACTTATAGGAAGCGGGGGAGGCTGATAGGGATATGGGGGAGATAAGAGCTGATAGGCACAAAGCATTTCACAATAAGCATAAATTATTATTTGGATTTAAATGTTAAATGGTACTTATAGGAACTCCAAAAGTAAATAATGACTTATATGGCTAAAAGGATTGCTGTCTGATTTATGTGGATAAAAACTGATAGATGAGACACAAATTGACAGTACTAGACTGAGTATAATATCTTAAAAGGATAGTTTCTATGTCTTGCCATTTGAATATTGTCCCAAATGGCACTCTACATTATCCCTACCACTTTAATTTTCATTAAAATCAATCACCAGTTGCAAAAACTGAGAGCATGGGATATTGATGCGCTTATTTAAGTGCATATTGTTCTTTAACAACATTATTTGTATATAATGCATTTTGTTTAATCTCTCCCCAGATTTGCTTATCTTCTTGACATTTCTATCAAGCTCCCTACCAGTACTGTATGTCTGAAACATCTTTTATTATAAACAATCACTTTAATATAATGGACTTTTGTAAAGATTAATGTGGTCACTGAAATACACACTGACTTTCAAAAAATGCACATCTACAAACAACAATTTATTGAGCATCAGTCATAAACCCAAACAATGCTTTAGATGCCAGACTTGTAGAAGATGAGAAAGGATGTTCTTGTCTGAGTTGTACTTGTTCAGTTCATTTATTCTTTCAAAGATTCTCATTGGATGCTGATTGTAAGCCAAGATCTGAGGTATCCCTAGGACCATAGAGTAAGTATAAAATATTCCCACCTCAGAATTGTATAGCTTATTGGGCATAAAAAATGCTAAAAATACACGAGTATATGTCTACACTATAATATGTATAAGCACAAGGGTGGAGACAAAATGAAATAGACCTATTTTTTTTTATTTTGTCAGAGAAATAAGTAAACAAAATATTCATGAAAAATCTAATATTTAGGCTTCCATAGAAAATATCGGGGTGATTTGCCTTTGGAGAAAACAGAAAGAGTTGAGTTGGTAGATGAGGATAACAAGTAAATCCACAAGAATTCTACTGCATGTGCAATGGCAAATCCTGAAAAACAGTATGACCACTTAATAAAAATGAAACTAGTTGGAGCTGAAGAAACGACTCAGAGGTTAAGAGCACTTTTTGTTTTTTCAGATGACCTGGATTCAGTTCTCAGCATCCACATGGTGGCTCAAAATCATCTATAGCTCTAGTTCCAATGGATCAGAAGCCTGATCTCTGTGAGCATTAGGAATGTACATGGTATGCATACATACTTGCAGGTAAAATACTTATGTACATAAAATATAAAAACTTAAAAAGTACATAAAAAATAAGACAAGTTAAATATGTCTGGACTAGAGAAATAAAAGCCTAATGTTAGTAAGCAGAACTGTAGCATGGATGGCAAAGGCCAATACAAAGAGCTATGTTTTATTGTATAGCAAATTGAATATATTCTACTAGGAGCTCAGAGTCTGTGTGTACTAAATCTCAATCAATTACAGTGTGCAGTTACAGAAATATGTATATTTTCTCAAGTTCCACAAGAATTGTATATAACTTTTGTGTTCAAGATATTGCACCACACCCTAGGAAAAAATATCTGTTTACTCATTTTTCTAAATAAATTAATTTTTAATTAAAATATAATCCCAAAATTTCCCTCCTTCCTCCTCTCTCTCCAACCTCTGCCACTGCCCATCCCTTTTTTTTTTTTTTCATTTCATGGTCTTTTGTTCTTTAATTATTAGTGTGTATGTGTGTGTGTGTGTGCGTGCCTGTGTGTGTGTGTGTATGTGTGCCTGTGTGTGTGTGTGTGCCTGTGTGTGTATGTGTGCCTATGTGTGTGTGTGTGTGTGTGTGTATGTATGTGTATGTGTGCCTGTGTGTGTGTGTGTGTGTGTGTGTGTGTGTGTGTGTGTAAATGATTATATAAATGCAACTCCTTGAGTCCAGTTATTATAGCTCATATGTCTTGGAATCAGATAACCATTTGTGAGGCTTATCTCTATCTCTCTCTCTTGGCAGTTTTTAATTGCCTACATTGTTCTCAGGAAACAATTTATGGGGATATGTACTAACAATACAAATGGCACCTTAGTAGTAGAATATATTCAGAGTCCCAAGAAGGTGTCAGCCCGACATGATCAGGAGGGAACACATTATTTTGACAGAAAAAAGAAAGAAGGAGAATTACATTTGAATCAAGATGTGATGAATGAATTTTAAAGTATATCTCAAGGTGAGAAAAGTATCAATCAATGATGGTAAAGTTAAAAAAAATACTAACAAGTCTGTCATCAAGATCTCTTATAAGGATAAACAGAGATGAAGGATGCTCTAGTATATGCCATATTCTATCAGTTGTCACTCTTTACCTATTCATGGGTGACTAAATGAACAAGTGGAGTTAAGGAAGCAGTTTGAGGCCACAGCACAGAGAGCAAATATGCAAAGCAAATAAAGCCACTAAGGCTGTCTCTGTGGTGGGGGCAGAGGAGGAGGAAGTTTATGAGCTAATGACTTAACTAGAGTCTTATTTTTGGCAGGCTAATTTTACCTCTAGTAAATGACGCTGAGCCATATTTTAATCAGTATGAATATACACATTGTCATAGTAGAATTAGAAAGGACAAAAATAGTCAGATTCAGTAAATAACTGCACATTCAGGCCAAAAATTAATTAAAATGAATTTCAGTTACCTGAACTAATACGTGAAAAAGCAGCAATTTCATGGTTACTGTGAGTTTACAATGATGGGAAATGTTATAAAAGATCATCTATGGAGTCCAGTAGAGAGCAAGGTGTAGACTTGTCTGTATCTGTCAGCTGACTTGTGGAGATGAGTCAAGACATTCCACCTAGAGTCATAGCCTCAATATGAGAATGTCTCAAAAGTGCTCAGAAATTTAACAAAACTCATGATTCATGCCCCCAGTACCATTTTCCCCATATCATATCATGGTGACAGTGACATGGGAGTTATTTACTCTCAGAATGCACAATTTGACATCACATAGACCAGAGAGGTTAAATAGTTTGTCCTGGGTCAATAGCTAGTGTGCATATGTATACATATGTGACTATTGGTATATTAGACCATATATCAGTGGTTCTCAACCTTCCTAATGCTGCAACCCTTTAATACAGTTCCTAATGTTGTGGTGATACTGCTATTGCTATTGCTATTGCTATTTCATAACTGTAATTTTGCTACTGTTATGATTCATAATGTAAATATATGACATGCAGATGATCTTAGACTCTCCCTATGAAAAGGTTGTTAAGCCCCAAAAGGAATCATGATCCACAGATTGAGAATCACTGTTCTACCACTTCAAGCCATCAGTTTGAAAAAGCAAAAATGAATGAAAAATCTTAAAAATGGAGGAAAGAGAGGAGGAGAAGAAAGCAATGACGTGTTTTAAGAATGGAAATCAAGTATTTCAGATGTTACAGGTAATTGAAATAAATAAATGAAAGTAAGAGGAAAGTCAGCACATGCAGTGATTAAAATAACATTGCTAATCTTTAAGAAACTTCGTATTGTAAAAAATAGTAAAAGGTAGATTGTATCTTATACATAGAAAATTATTATTATATGAACAAGGTCTTAGGAAGAAAAACTGAAAACCAAATAGTGTTAAAAATGCTGATTTCAAACTCATAATGTCTTACTCCAGTTTTCCACATTAAAATATGTTAATGAAAATCTTTTCAAATACTTTGTCTTAATCATAATGAAGGGATATTATTAAGGATAAATTAAGCTTTGCTGTGTATGGAACAAAGTTCCTGATGAGTAAGGCTTTCTCTACAAATATATGTGAACATATATGTTAAAACTACACAATGAGCCTACCATTTCTGAGAAGTTGAATTCAATTGTAAATTAAAATTTTCAATAGAATCCCATTTACACTGAGCTTCTTAGATCTTAAGATTTTCAGTATGTTTCCTAGACTGTGCACTAATTTTTTTTTCTCTAAGAAGTTTGTCAGAGTAATTATTTCAATAAAAATAGATACTGGACCACAGTGAGTATTGATACTTTTTAAAAGCTAGTATGTGTATTTGATCCTAGTTTGAATTATTATAGTGCATGGAGAAAGCTTAAAAGCCATTGAGTGTATATTTACACAAGATTTAAACTCTTTACATTGGGAAACATAAGAGATTCATTGGATATTAGATTCACAAAATGACTGATTCCCTAAAATACTAAAATGAGGGGTAGGTTGAATTTATTTTTCACAGGCTCCTTCCATAACATATAGTCACATCTGAATTTCTGCTATGGAGAATCTGCTGGGTAAAAGCATCTTTCTATGTTCAGCAAACATGCATGAAAGTCCATGCCATAACTGTGGAATGCAGGAAATTAAAACAGTATCATCAAATTAATCTTATAGTTTTCATAAGTCTATCAATGTATGCATTAATAAAATATTATCTAAGAATTAGACATTGAAAAGGACAAACTGTGAAATTGTTTTTAAATGGATATATATGAAGAAATTTGCTCTTTAGTGAAAATACATAATTCACTATGATTTTGAATGGAACTCTGAAAATCTAATGCAAATACATTTAATTATACAAGACTTCATGATAACAGGTGTAGATGAATAAATAGTGACAGTTTATTCATTTGCTGTTGATTAGAAAGTCTGGAGAAAGGTAACACAAAAGATTTTAAAAGAATATTGGCTCATATTTCATTCCAATCAATTGTGGTAATCATTTTCAAATTGAACTTTACCTCTTTTTGCATTTGTGGCTCAATACCAAATTCCTCTAAGGAATCAGTTTCTTCAATAGACTAGGAAGGCAGATAATAGAAAGTGCTGCTTAAATGATTATATGGAAAAAGACCAGCTTTCACATTCTGCCCTGTCTATACAGATATCCTTGGGCTCAAAAAACATGGTCATGCCCGGTTTCTATTTATGGACACCTACACTCCTTCATGATCAGCCTCAAGACGAGATGAACTGCTTTAAGTTATTTTGGTATAATAAAAGATATATTTGTGAAAATAGATTCTTGCTTGGGAATAGCTTTTAAGAATTACCATCGAAACATATAACACTTTTGTACTTTTCCTCCCTTTCCCTCACATCAGATATCAATACACACACACACACACACACACACACACGTAGCTTCTCTGTTGGAAGCCCAAAACTCCCTCCCCATTGCAGTTAACCACAGATTAACAAATGGAACATTTTACTTTCCAGTAGATTCAACTGTAAAATCATTTTATCATTTATCATTATCATACATAAAATTCTGTGATTGGTTTAAGTATTCCAAAATGTTTTGAGTCTTCACATGCCAGGTAACGTAAGGTGTATTTGTGATAGTTGGGTTATTTCAGTTAAGTCGTGATTCACTGCTATCTCTTCCAGTTATCCAAACTTATTTTAAGCAGTCTATCTAGTCACTGGGATTGTACACAGAATCAGCAGGCTTGTATCCATATTTCCCTTCCTTTCTATATTTTAGATACTATGTCAGTGCAGATTAAATTTCTAACAATCTGCATATTTTGAGCTGCTGCTTGATTAATGCAAAGATGCATTCTACTTTCTATTCCTGTGATTTCTATATTCCCACTCTGTCTAAACTACTCTCATCTTAAAATTACTGCTATGTGATGTGGTGGTTATGAATTTCCAGGAACACCATTATAATTTACATTTGGTGTGAATTAGCAAAAATTAATTCTGAAGGATGCATCGCATCATTGCCTTTCCTAAATTCTCTGGTCTTTATTACATACATTGGAAAAGGCAGGTAGTTGTGCTATAGGGAATGTCAATTGGAAAAATATATGAGCTTTAGCCTAAAATATTTCCTTGATGTTGCCATACTTGTGCTTATTCTCAGGATATAAAAATGACTTATTCTTGTGGAATTTGGATGGACATTCCAGTTGAAACCTGCAGATCTTTCCAGCTGTTAATCAGATCCCTCTAATGTCTGTGTAATAGCCAAAAAAGCTCCCTACAAGCGCTTTGAAGTTTTCTCTCATCTTTTGCAGATCAACTGAGTGGAAATAGAGTAAAATTATAATTTTTAATATAAGCTGTGTGAGCTCAAATGGAATTCACCAGCATCTGAGCAATACTTGGCATTTGTGTGGCTTTAAGATACTACTAGGTAAGCTCTGTTAGTTTGGGAAAAGGAAAAATATTCTCTGATAAGCCCAGAGTCAGAAAGCCACTTCTGGGTCTGCCTGGATCTTAAAATGTGGTCTTATGTGTTGAGAAAGAAAAGTCAGAAATAAGAACATAGATCTTTATTTCAAGAAAGGAATAAGCAAAAAGCCTAAAACATGGTTTACTATGCGGATGGCTGTCATAGTTCAGACATGGAGAGCCATAGTGGGTAAGTAGTCTGAGTCTGAAGTGGGGTTGTTCAAGTAGATAAAGACCTTGTCAATAATGAAAAAAATTAAGGGCAACCAATATCTATTTCATTCATGTCAGTAATTAATAAGTAGTACATGAACCAAAAATTATGGTTCTCAGTCCTGACAGCAAAATGTAAGTTTTCAAACTTTACTTATTTTATGTAGAGAAAAATCAAACTAGAAGGTCCATCTTAAGAACAATGTTTCTTTAACACAGATCTACTTTTACCAATGTTTGTTTTGTTGTTTCATCACTTCTATTAGTGTTTTCTCTTTCCAAGTGTTTCAAATCTCAGATAATGTAATTGTTTATACAGAAGCATCAGAGCCCTTAGAAACTGGCATAAAGACTGCACTTTCAGGGATCATTTCTATAATCCGTTACTAGAAACTGGCATAATTTTTACATTCATTGTCACAAAAAGATTGTTCCCAACGTAACTTATGGTGAAATAACAATACAATCACAGTCTACAGTATTACCATCTAGCTGCTGAATTTAATTCGGGATTCCTCAGTATTATGGTATAATTTTTTTTTACTTGGATGAAAGAATCTGGATAGTATGTAAGGTAAAGAATGTGGAACAGAAAAAATATCAGCATCAAAGAAAGGGGGAAGGGGAAAATTAGTCAAAAGCACTTTTGTCAAAATATTTTTTGTATTAAATACCTGGAGAAGCTTCCAGCTCTAACTAGCAATAAAGAAAGAATGCAGAAGAGAGAGCAGCATAGTGAAAAGCATCAGGCTGATGAAATAAGAAATGAATCCAGATTAAAATTCCCCAAAGTTTGCCACTGTTTTTAATCAGTAAATTACATATGAAGAAGAGCAATAATGGGAGGAAAGAGGGGAGGGGGAGAGGAGGGAAGGGAAGGATAGAGCAGGGCATAAAGGGGAGAATATAAAGTTAAGAATTCAAGATTGGTTGCAAATGTAAAGGTAGACTAAGCTTGATTATGATCAAGGAAATGAGTTGATGTGTATTTCACTGATTCTATAGATTGTTTTTATAGGATGACTATTTTCACTCATTTATTTTATAAATCATAAGCATGGAAAGTTTTCGTCTATTGGTGTCTTGTTCAATTTCTTTCTTCAGTGTCTTAAAAATTTCAATGCACAAGTCTCACTTCCTTGGTTAGATTTATTCAAAGATCTTTTTTAAAGGCTATTGTGAATAGGACTGGTTCCTGATTTCGTTCTCTATGTGCATGTTTGGTTGTATATAGGAAGGCTTTTAGGTGCTATTTTTGTATCCTGCTACTTTGTTGAATGTATTCATCAACTGGAGAGGTTTTCTGGTGGAATCTTTAGAATAATTTATGTATAGGATATTAGTATCTGGATAAAAATGACATCATCACCTTTGCCTTTTCTATCTATATTCTCATTCTCTCCTTCAGTTGTCATAGTACTCTAGATAAGGACTTAAAGCACTATATTCAACTATAGAAAGTGTTGAAATCATTGTCTTTTCCCTGATTTTACACTAAATACTTTAAGTTTTTCTGTTTACCAAGATGTTTGCTGTGTCTTCTATATTGACGTTTATTGTGTTCAAATATGTCCCTTATGTCCCTATATTTTCCATGAAGGCATAGTGGATTTTGTCAAAGTTTTTTCTTCATCTAATAAGGATCACATGGTTTTTGTCTTTGAGTCTATTCATGTGTAAATTATATTTATAAACTTACAAATGTTCAATCACAGCTGCATTTCTGGGATGAGGTCAAGTTGATAATAATGGATAATCTTTTTGAAATATTTTTAATTCAGTGTGCAATTATTTTATTGGCTATCCTTGCATCTATGTTCATCAGTGTGATTGGCTTATTATTTTTTCATTTTTATCTTTATTTGATATCAAGTTTCATAAAAATAATTTGGCAATAATATTTCCGTTTCTATTTTAGTGGAATAATTTGAGGAGTATTGGTGGTAATTTCTTAAATTTCTGATAGAATTTTGCATTAAATCTCCATGACTGTAGGCATTTTTTTTTAGTTGGCAGATTTTTAATTATTGCTTCTATCTTGTTAGTTGTTATGGTTGTATTTTAGTTGCTTAGGTCATATACATCCAGAGAGAATTAAAATGAAATTGTTCAAAGATAAAAGATGAAATAATCTTAAAATTTATATAGAAATATAAAATATTCATAATAGCTAAATCAACACTGAACAATAAAAACACAGATATCATGATCCACAATTACAAGTCATACTATAGAACTATCATGATATAAATAACATGTTCCTGGCCCAAAGAAAAGAGAAAAAAAAAGAAAAAGTCATGGATCAGAGCAATAGACTTGAGGACACAGATTTTTAAAACACCCATTTTTGTACAACCACCTTATTTTAACAAAGAAGCAAAAAATATACATTGGAAAAAAGACAGCATCTTCAGGAATAGGTACTGCTCAAACTGGACACTGAATGTAGAAGAATGAACCTACATTCTCATTTCTCACACTGCACAATGTTCAGTTCCAACCATATCAAGGGAATCAAGATAAGCCCCCCCAAATTGGAATCTATTAGAGAAGAAAGTAGTGAATATACTTTATATTACAGGTACAGAAGAGATCTTTCTGAACTAGATCATCATAATTCAGGCACTAAGATAACCAGTTAAAAAAATGAAACTTCATGAGACTAAAATTCTCTTGTAAAGCAAAGAACACCAACATTTTTATAAAGAGGCAGCCTACAGAATTAGGAACATATACCAGATATATATATGACAGAGGGTTAGTATCTACTAAGTAACTAAAATAAATGCACAATAAAAAATAAACACTAGAAAACAAACAAATTCAAAATGGTGGCATGAAATTGCACTGAGAATCCTCAAAAGAAGAAATACAAAATACTAATAAATATTAGTTATAAATTTAGTAATAATTGAAAATAGAGAAGGGAGTCAATCAGAATGTTGCTTCAATGTGACAATAGCACTGTCGTTATTGTATTTAATAATATCTGAGAAATATGTAAGAAAGTATCTTTTCATGAAATGTTACAGCGTTTGGAAGTAAAGAAACTCAGTGAGAGAATCAAGAAAATGGTATTTTCTATAAAGGTAACTGTTAAACCTGAGTGGAAGGTACTAGACAGTTTGGGATACTATTCTGGTTGCTTTTGTGAATGTTTAATAATCTCTATATCAAAAATGTCAAATAGAAAATTTTAATATAAATTATGTTTAATCCTTAAGATGAAAATATCACATACTTTAAAAATCACCATCTTTATAGAAACAACTCTACAATAAGTCAGTGCCTAAAAAATAAATAAAGTTACTTGAGAATTAACAAATTATTTCCTCTCAGTCTTTAATTTTGTCACAAAAGGTTTAACTACAAGGTATTTATTGATCTGTTAATCATTTTATTTTGCTCAAGAATGCCTTATTTCAGAGTATAAGTATATGCTTTTGTTTCCTCATATTATGTTTTTTGTTTTCTTAATATTTGGCCCTCTATATTTTCTCTGAGGAAAGCACATTTTCAAAATTAACAAATAGTGTGATAGAAAAGCAAGGATCTGACAATTTGTGAAATTCTGTCTAAAAACCTACATTTCAAGTTTGTCTCTCAGGGAAGCATATTTATCTGTAATTGGAGATTTTTGTAAAGTTACAGTGTTATGATCTAAAAAGCAAAATCATACAGAATTTGATACATGGTTTGAGTATCCAAAAAGGGCACAGTAAAACATAATAATAGTAGATTTCTCCACAAGATGGCATTCCTGATTAATAGTTGACTTAATTAGTGGAATCATAATTTAAAATGCTGCCACTAATAAAACACAACAGAAAGATATATTTTGCATGCATAAATGTGATTTAAGTTTCTATGATGTTTTATAATCTTATACAGTTTTAAAAGATTATACCTTATTCACCAGTGAAATATTAGCATCAAAAATTTCAGAAAACATGTGATACATAAGCACTGTATAAACAGTAGTTTCTTCCTCTTGACTTTACATACTTAGAAGGGATCAAAAACCCATGCCTAGAAATTGAATAAATGGTACTCTAACCTTGAATGTGATAAAATTTACCTGATAGTAACATGAAGCAATGCAAATCTAGTAAAGAGCTTGCCCTTAGAATAGGCTGTGGAAATATTTCTTGATACTAAACTTCATCAGTTTATATAATCTTCTATTACTTACAGGTAAAAATAGTCAAAATCTGTTGCCTTCTTTGAACTTGAATCAGAACCCTCCAAGTTGTCTTGCTGGCTAAACTTAACTGATAAAAAGGCATCTGTATATGTCTAGTTGATGTGTATTATCAGATTGACATTATGACTAATGAAATTAAATAACAGCTGATATTTGTTTGATATGAACACAATTGATTTGGCAACTTTGGATATGGTGTAATATAATTGATCATAATTGTTCTTACAAATAAGGTAGCATGAAGTATTTTCAATTACTATATAGATTAATAAAACAGTAGACTAGATCCTGTGAGAAGAAATCAATCAGTTAAAAGAGATATAGATAGAATGAGTCAAGTTGAAGAACATAAAGAAAGGATAAATATGTCTAACATTTCAATGAAACATGAAAAAAATATCAAGATATTTTAGATGTAATATCAGTCCTTGAAAGATAGGGATGAGAGGGAGCTGGGAAGGAAGAAAAATTTTAAGAAATGTTACTTTCAAATTGTATAAACAAGTATAAATACCCAAGTATATTCATGAGGTCCAAAAAAAACAAATATAAAGTGAAGTTATGTGATCACACTGTGATTAACTGATGAAAAGGGTAAGATTTTTGAATTACAAAAGAAACAAGAAATGAGAAACAGCTCTTGGGTTGGAAAGATAAAGCCTCAGATTCATGGTTAGAAAGAATAACATTATGAATGTGGTGTAAGCACATCTTCAAAATGCTTAAGGAAAACCTCATATTAAACAAAATCTCACATGAATACCAGTAATTTTTATAAAATCTATAAACAAACCAAACCTAATTCTAAAGACTACTAAGCATTTATTAAAAGAAGCAACTGTTCCCACCTTCACAAGTTCTGTTGAAAACATGGTAGTAATTCTAGCTGTGCATACAAAGACATTAAAAAGACATGAATAATCATGTATAATGAAAAATCATGAAAAATCTACATGAATAATCAATAGGACATAAAACTTGCCTATATCTCAAATGTTTATTTACATAGAAATTTTAAGTAATCTGTAAGATGTACTAAACTTGCAAGATTTTACTTACTTCTTTTGTAAGCTGACAGCAATTAGGTAATGGATGTTTTTAAATAAGCCAGTATCATAATTAAGATAAAATAGGGCCTTACCATTGGTTTGGGGACAGCAGCCAATAGCTTTCCCAATATCCTGAAATATTTGAGGATTTCCATGGAGCCCCTTTGGTCAACAACTCAATTAGATATAACCTATTCCTGGCACTAGAAGTTTTGCTCAGTGGTAAACAATAATTTTTAGTATCTTCCTCTGTTTTAGACTTTGAAAATTGAAATAAATAAATTTTGAAGGATTATAATTTGTTGTATAGGCATTCCAATGGTCATATTTCTTGATTAACTGGTTAATTTATCAATATATATGACTTATTTAGTTATAGATAATGCTACTTTTTCTAAAATTAATCTTATATAATGTTGAAATAGATGATATTGCTCTATTTGATTAATGTTTGTTTCTTTTTAATGAAATTCTCTTTACTACATTTTTATTTTCATTATATTTAAATTTTGTTGATTTTAGATAAATTGGATTAATAATACTTTATTGCCGTGTGGCAATTTCTACATTTTAATTGGACTGGAAATATTCTGCTTTATTAGTTGCCTGTGTATCCCATTTTTCTCAGAATTTGCTTTGTACTTTCCCCAGATTCACTTCTTCCTTTTCCTGTTTTGGTGGTAATTGATGATACTTATGAATTAATTCTTCCTCTACCAGTGACACATTTTTGCCTTTTAAAAATATCTGTTTAACTTTACATTTTAAGGAAAACACAATTACAACACTTCCTTTTACCCTTTTCTCCCTGCAGCCTTCCTGTCTCCTTTCTCCAACCTCCAAGCATGTGACTACCTAGTCTCAAATTGATACCCTCTTTTTCTTGAATTATTATTGTTACATATATATGGATATATTATGTATATGAACAGATACATAAATATACATTGCAAAGTTGATTTTGGTTGTGTCTATATAATTTGTGTATATATGTTATAAGGTGGTCTACTTTGTATTAGACAACCAATCAGGAGGCTCTTCTCTGGGAGTGGCTGATTTTCCCTATGTCAGCTGTCATTAATTGCTTGTAGTTCTTTGTCTAGAGGTGTTGGCCCATGAGTTGTTCCCTCTTCTGTATTTGCATGTCTATTGATAATATAATATGAGTTGACTTTTCCTCTGAAGTGGAAATTCCATAGTCTATATTTTATCCACAAAACTGACCAATAAACAATCATGACTTCCATGAATTCCACGTATTAAATCCTATATACCAGCCAGGTATTATGGATACTAACTTATCCATAATGATTATAGACTGTAATCATATTATGAAGAGTTATTCTTAATTTTCTTTTTATATGTCATAATAAACTGAAGCAAGTAGGGGCAAAGTGATTTCTATGGAATAGTGGAAGTAAAAGCTTTGTTTTAAAATTCATGTTTTTTTTAATTGAAATTAGATTTTCGTGTGTATTATACTATATATCCTGATTATGGATTCCCCTCCCTCTACTCCTCCCATTTTGCCCCACTTCCACTCCAAGTTTGATCCACATCATTTCTGTCCCTTATTAGAAAATGAACAGACTTTTAAAGATTAAATATAAAATTAAGATAAAACAAAAACCCATACATTGGAACAGGACAAAACAAACATATAGAAGGAAAAGAGACCAAGAGAAGGCAAAAGAAAAAGATATAGACAAAAAGAAATGAAAAATGTAATATGAAACTTCAGTTTTGATTTCAAATGTCAGGTCTATGTGGATATAACTACATTAAATAATATAGACTCTGGATATGGATTTTTAAAAATATATTACTGATGAGTCTTATGAACTCAAGAATGGTACATAGTATACTTTTTGCTCCAAAATGATTTGATGATTGCTTTTTACTGTTAAAAGCATGAGAAATACATCTGTTTGTGTAATGCACTTCTAGTTATTATATTGTACTGAATAATTTAGCTAGGTTCTAATAAATATTTTAAAGGTAAGTTTAAGCTTTTCAAAAATTATATTTTGAAATGATATTTTTATAAATTTATTATAAGAGATTTCAAAATCAGGAACAGTTTATGAAATTAACTTTTAATTGAGGGTATTAGCACTTGTTACACCTTTAAAGATTCTGATTGCCCCCAAAAAGAAAGGGATACATTCATTATAAAATACAATCTTCTGTAAAAAGCAGATTCATTGACAATATGCTCAGTTTCAGTTCGATTTTTCAATTATGTATAACATTTAAAAATGAATATCAATTTTTGAGGTAGATATAAGGATTCTTAGATATAGTATAAAACGCATAAAAAGTCAAAAATATAGGTCTCAAAATATATACTTTCCAAACTCTAGTCAGATGAAAATTTCCACCATGCTGCTTTCATGATGAAGCTTTCATAGGAGGCCGAAACCTTGAGTGAATAACTGCCTTCAACAACAATTTTGGAACAATTGTGATCCACACCCCTTGTGGCATTGGATACTAAATGATAGACAGTAACCTCCAAAAAATGGCCATGAAATGAAGTGTAGTCAAGGATAAGAATAAGGCTAGAGAACAGAAAAAGACTGTGTTGAAACTCTCATCAATGGAATGACTGCCATGACCAGAATTCATTGAGTATAAGACATTGAAATTAAGTAGGAGAGGACAACATCAAACAGCGAAAATAGAAGTGAGAAAAGGGAAACAGTATTTGCAAGACAAAAGTGTGTGAATTGGAAAGGAATAGTTCAAATTTTATTATTTTAAAGTAACATAAAGTTGTTGAAATATGATATCTCTATACAAGGTGTTTTCTTTTTCTGTTTTGATGCCTACATATAGAAATCAAGAATTAAACTATTTGAAAGTCTAAGGAAATATTATTCTTTCTGTCTACCTGCTTATAAGTTTTTACAAACACACACATGCAAATATATATATATATATATATATATATATATATATATATATATATATATATATATACACACACACACACACACACACACTAATATATATGTGTGTGTTTGTATGTGTGTATAGGTATTATTGCATCATTTTTGTAATATAAATGTTATTTTTGTTGTGGAAGGAATGGAACATAAGATTTTGTTTTCTTACATTTAGTTATTCATTTATTAGTAACTGGTTTTGTGGTATATACTACAGCCTAGGGTTGTTATAATTAGCAGACCTGTATTGCTAAGTCAATTATAGATTTTTATTAAGTTAAACATCTGTCTGTTGCTGTGCCACTGTCTTAGTATTCATGAGTAATTTTGCAATGTCTTATACAATATCTTTTAAAGAATAGATTTTTTTCTATAATTCTGAAAGCTGTTTTATTCTTTAAATACCATATTCTTTCTTTAATAGATCCCAAAAATATGGACTAAGTATGGAGCCATATTTCCTTCCATGATTATGTTTAATATCAAAGTAAAAGTTTATTACATTAATAGAATATTTTTGAAAGAAGTATTTTTTGATACTTATTAATCTTAACCTATAAAAGCAGAAGCTGACCTCCAAGTTATTTTAATTGATTCCATTTTTCATTTAAAGCCTTATAAATTAAAAATACACCTATATTGCTCCATATTTCAATTTCAACAGATCAAAAGAACTCTCATTTTTTTAACATGAAAAATTAATTTGAGAACTCAGCAAGTTGGTATTTTATTATATACAACACTTTTCAAGGGAATTCCAACTGTATTAGAAATTCTCTTTTATTTACCTACATTTCTTTTTATATAACTACCAGAGACTTTTAATGAGGCAATAATGTTGCTAAAATAATTTTTTGATTCTATATAAAACACTCCAAGAAGTGTAAATGAACATGAATAAACATAAGAAATAAAAACAGTAAGAACAGAATGAAAAATTATAGGAAAGAAGAATCCTATCTTTTAAAAACACCATAAATGTTACATGTGTTTATTACTGCAAACAATAGCAGTAAGGACTGTCTTACAATTGATGACATTGAAAACATACTCATACCTGTTTCAGGAAGAAGAAATACAATTTTTATTTTATTATGCTTATTTTTGTTTTATTATATTATTTATATTATTTATTTACTATTTATTATTTATTTTATTAATTTTTTATTATTTTTTGAAATTATAGTGTAATTTTATTATTTCTGTCCTTCCTCTTCCTCCTTCCAAACACACACACACACACACACGCACAGACACACACATATATATATATTTAGAAAGCTTATATATATTTAGAAATACTTTTAAAGCTTCTTTAATTCTTTAATGAATCAAGTGCCAAGTGGACAATAGGATTTTTAAAATACGAAATTTGTAATGATACAATTGTACAATTCATAGGAATGAATTTCTAAAGTCTTTGTAATAATTCAAAGCATAGGTAAATGAAAAGATAACTGCCTTCTAACATTCTGCAGGGAAAACTTTTAAGAAAACAAAATACCATTTTCCAGCGTATGTTAACATGTATGAAGATGAGAACTCGTATTTTTCTTTATGAGATTACATTGTGTCATTCAAGGTCTCTTCATATATAAGAATCTAAATGGAATTACTAGGAAAAATTATTTTTTGATGTAAAAAATGTGAAATTTATTAGTCAAAATGAAATATCAAAAAATTAAAAGATTTAATTGTTGGTTCTATTAACATACTATCACGTGAATAGTTTCATATATTTATGTAAGGCATGAAATATGCTGTTGAATTATTTCACAACATGTGAATTTTGAGCTCTGTAGCCTATAGAGTGATGGTTACCTTCCTTGGTAACCATGTGCTTTTCTAGTCACAACCACAGAAGAGACATTCTAAATAAATTTAATGGTGTCCTAAGAACCAACTGTTCCATAATCAATGCTCTTACTCCCCACCACAAAATATAAAATGAATGGAGTTGCCTGAGTTTTGATATGAAGTCAAGTTGGTCATCTCTAAGAATAATTTCATGTACATGGTATATAATCTATTGTTGAATTCCCAGCTAGAGTGAACTTTTTAAAATCAGTTCTTATAGTTTTCTATTCTCAAATATTCTAAACTATTCTTAGTGCCACCAAATCTATATACTGAATGAGCAGTTGTCATTTATTTCAGTAAAAGTAAGCTTATTATAATGCTTTTAAATTTGTAAATTACTCAAGAGATAATTCTATTATGTGAAAAATACTTGGAAATCATTGCAAATTTGTGACCGATAAGATGATTGTCTTCGTTTTAAAAATCCCTAGGGACTCTTGTACCTGTTTTAAAATGGATTACAAATAGCATAACTGACTTCCAATTAGACACATATTTTTACTCTAGGTGTACCCCCATTAGGCCCATGATCCCAGAATCTTACCATCTGAAGCAGAAGGATTGCCATGAGATAAAGGTCAGCCTTGTTAGAATGTGATTTCTAGTCCAGCCTAAGCTTAGTGAGAGAAACTGTAACAAAAGAAAACACAAACACATGCTTAAACCTTGTACTTTAAACATTTCATGAATGTTTTAAAATGCAGTAACCTCCATAATAAAGACTAAAAAAGTATGAAGATCTCTCTATTTTAATTTTGCCTCAAGAAAAAAAAATAGATATTTTTAAAAATGAATTATTTTTCTTACATCTTTGATTTTTTTTTCTTGAATTCAGATTGAAACTGAGTCATTTTTCAAAAGTATATACAAATTTACTGAGGTAACTGTTGTTATCCCCATTTCAAATGAAAACAACAATGGAATTTCAGCAGGCATTTTCAGAAAGTTGTGCCAAGTCTCATGGCTGAACACTTGGTATTGAAAAACCAATAGAGGGGTTCTTCCCTTGAGTCAGACTAGCTCTCCCACTCTCAGCATTCCCTTGCTCCCATATAGTTCTTTGTCTAGGATTGAGGCCCAGTGTACTTTCCCTTTCCATGTTACCATGTCCATTGGTACCTGCCCATCCACCGGAACCTTGCGGGGCTTGGGAGAGCTGGCGCAGAACCGATCCACACAGGCTCCGCCAGTCAGGTAAGCAGCAAAATCAGACTGGTCTATCCCAGGAAGAGGGACTGCAGGCTGCTGTTATAGCTCTTTAACATTGGCTTGTGTCTTGCCACATCATCTGTCTCTGAGCCCCTTGGCAGGTTTTCAGGTTGGCTTGAACAGGAAGTCTTAACTGCGCATGTGTGAACAGTAGGCTTATTTCTGGGCATGCCCGGGCTAACCCTAAGTGGGAGCCCAGTGCGCATGCACACTGTTTGTGCTTGCTATTTGGCGAACTGCTCATACATGCTGTTTAGCTGAAGGCCTTGTTCCAGCCACAGGTACCCTCAATTACTGTCATCATTGCTTTGGTCATATTTAAGTAGCCATGTTAGTGAGATTTCAAGAGTGTAGTTTCTCTGACATCTCTAGAAAATACAATATCACAGCAAATTTCCTGTTCCTCTGGCTTTTACAATATTTCTGCATCCTCTTTTGCAATGATCCTCAAACCTTGGGTACAGGAGTACTTTTATAGATGTGTCAGTTGGACCTGGGCACCACAGCATCTCTTGTTCTCTGCATTTTGATCACATGTGGTTTTCTGTAATGATCTCTATCTGTTATTGTGAGGCCGGAGACCCTCGGCCCTGGCTTTCTCTACTCAATACAATAATTATTGAGTACTTTCCAGAACTCCCTGTTCCAAGAACTAGCCTACCCCAGAAATCATAAAACAATTATTGTCAGTCTTAATTCAAGGGCACCTTGACTCAGCCCAAATTCCTAAAATGAGCGGCAGCTACAGCTGCCGCCTAATAGCCTTGGGCAAGGGACTTTACATTTCCTGGTGCCCGCGACCTTGCTATATGCCATCACCAATCAATTTAAAGGTTAACTGGCCCCTACCTATCAAAATGGGAAAACAATTTGGGAACCAATCAACTTGTACCAATTCGGTTTGTGCCCAACAACTGTTTAAAAAGCTTCACCATTTGCTCCTCGGGCCGATTCTATCCTGCGTGTTAGAATGGTGAGTCTTTGTGGGGGTGCAGCGTCCCGGTTTGGGCCTTTGGGGGTCCAACATTATAAAGAGAGATTTCTTTGAAGATGTATGAGAACTAAACTTCTTTGTGAGTATAAGGATAAATATGTCAAATGTGGTTGTAAGTTCTCCTCAAGATCCATGAGTTCTCTATCCCTGGGTAGGTGGCTAGGTTTTCAGTAATAGACATGGTTTTCCTTTTGTTAAGTGACTGTTAAGTTAAATTAAAGAAAGAGCTCTTGGAGCATTGAAGAATGGAGGCTTTAAAAGTAATTAAGACAGGAAGAGAGATATTATGAGGATGGTATCATACTGAATGCAATTAGTGGACAAATATACATTGCAATAAAATTGAGCATGGTAGAGTATTTCAGGATTCTTAATACTGAGAGGCTAAGACAGGGAAATCACAAAATCTGTTACTGGCTATAGAAAAATAGCTGTATGTAAGCTAAGGTCTACATTCTAGGGGACCTTTAATCCACTATTCAAGAAGCAGTGGTGGTCTATTCCTTTAATCCCCAGAAAAAAAACAGTGGAAGTGGGCACAGGAAGCAAAATTCAGGAGTCAGTGCCACACAGGAAGTGACATCTGAGATGAGTCAGAGTGAATGGCAGACAAAGTGACTAATGAAAGGAAGAATTAGCAGAGTAAGGACATGTCCAACTCTCACAAGAAAAGGCAGGCTCTCAGCTCAGTAAAAGATTTACATAGGAGTTAGAGTCATTCAGTTAGCAGAGTGATTTAAGAAGAGTCCATTGAAGAGTCACACAGGGTGAGTCAGTTGAAGAGTCAGTAAAACAACTCAGTTGAAGATTCGGTGGAGAATCAGGCAGAAGAATGAGTTGAACCAGAAGAGTGAGAGTTCAGAAGGAGCTAGTCAGAGTGCCTCAGTTAGGTCTCAGAAGGTTAAGGCTGAAGCCTTCTAGATCTGAGCTAGCAGTTTAAATATTGTAGATTGTATGAAGGCTGAAGCCTTCCAGTTCAAGGCTTAAATATAGATTGAAAAGAGGTTGAAAATCTCTGGGACTCCAGGGCTCTGGGCAAGAACCAGTGATTTAATTAGACTAAAGAGTAAACTGTCCTCTGCCCTGAACCAATGTCTACATTTGGATAAATCAACATCTACATTTATAACTACATCCTGGCTTACTTAGTGGGCCAAGGTTGCCTGATATAGTCTGTTGAGGAATGAAGGAACCATGGTAATAAATGCTGTGGAAGATTTTATTGAGATTATATGACTTTTTATACCTTTATAAGAAACAGAATGTAATGGCAATTGCCAAGATCAATATAGTGATGGTTGCCAGGATACAATGCTGTCTGCAAGCTATCCAGAGTATATAAGATTAATGTCCAATTGTCCTGTCAAGCTTTCATGCTTCCTTGACTTCTAAGAGAACATACAGAGAAACACAAAGTGACCTGAAATGCTCACTGTCTGAGGGAATGCCTCAGTTTCTCAGTGTCCCCAGGAGCCATGAATTCTTACCTGAAAAGCGTATGATGTCTTCCTCTCAAGGCAGCTGGGTCAAGTTATCTCCATGGTTCCCTGCACAAGGCCAGCAAACTTTATAAAGTTTAATACTTTAAAGAAAGAAAAAGAAACAAAAGAAAGAAGAGAAGAAGTAAAGGAATGGGAAGAGAAGAGAAAGAAAGGAAGGGAAGGGAAGGGAAGGGAAGGGAAAGGAAGGGAAAAAGCCATAATGTACCATGCCCTTTGGTATATGAAGCTACAATGAGAATTTAGTAGTCTCCAAACAGAAAGGGTTGACATTAGGGCTTGACCATGTTGACATTTTTCTATCAAATGCTTGCTTAAAGATCTTCAAACAATAGGCTTCTTTTCTGTATAAGATTCTCAGACCATAGTATTTTCTAAACTACAAAGTGAAAAAATAGCTTCATATTATGAATCAGAATCACCTTCTTTTCAACAGAAGATAATAGCTTTTCACTACCAGATTGCATGAGCTACTAGACATAGATTCTGTCAGGCAGGGTGCTGTGCACAGGCAGTGAATATGCTTGAGTCAAGTACAACAAATGCCCATGTATATAAGAAGTTATATGCAGTTGAAGTCTTGAATTAATTCGGAGCCTGTCTCCTATGATTCAGGAAGCTCCTAAGGTAAATAGCATGTTCTTTGTATTTTCTCCACCTACATCATAGCTGAAAAATATTGTGAAGCAATCCACTCTGGATTTGCTTGACATATAATGGAATCCACTTTCTGCATTGAAGGGTAACTGGTAAAGAATCCGTGTTTTACTTATCCACTCTCCCCAGTCTCAGTATACCGAAATCCTAGCACATTGAATTGTTATTCCTGAGAATTATAAAGAAGGAAATGGAAAGACCTGTATACAGCCATTCAGAGATTTTCCCTATAATTAAAAGAAACACTTTTTATCTTTTCATATAGTAAAGTTGGCTTTTTGATATACAATTACATGAGCTTTTACAATTGCAAAAAGTTACAGTAACACAACATCAATAACAACATAAAATATTGAATAGTTCTATCCTCTTCCAAAGGCTCTTGTATTTAAGAAGTTTTTCCATCCTTATCCCCTAAAACCAATGATTAACCAAGTCTAGATTCACCAGTAGATGTATCAAGGGAGAGATTTTTATGAGAATATTTGTGGATTGCCTTAAATTATCTTCCTTCATCCCCAAGTACCTGGCCTGAAGAAAGGTCAAATAGCAATTATACAGTAGAGAGAAGCTATAACACATTTACTAGACAATAAAATTAGCATCTTCAATGAAAGTCATGGGGATATAATGGGTTTCCAGTTGTGATACATTGAAGAGTACAAGATTATGTATTCAATAAATGAACCAAAAATAGTTTCCACTTATTTATAGTAATAAAACTACCATCAGGCAAACTTAAAAGGGAATTTCCTGATTCAAAAAGATATTTAGTAGCTGGGGGAGGGGAGAGTTCACACCTTTAATCCCAGCACTCAGGAGGTAAAGGCAGCTAGAGTTACAACAGAGAAACTCTGTCTCAAAAAACTCAAAAAGAAAAAAGAAAAAAAGAAACAGAGAGAGAGAGAGAGAGATTTAGAATTCAAGAACAATGATATAAGAGATAAGTTAAAAAAATTAAGGAGACATGACAACCACATTCAATTATTGTTGCTAATTGGACCTACTCTGTAGTACAGCAATATTATCATAGACATTAGAGAAAGTTAAAATCCAACTAAGTATAAAAAGAGTCTAGCCATCAAAAAGCAAATGCCAAAAGTGTGAATATACAAGAGGGTATCACAGTTGCTAAGTAATACAAACTGAAGGCGTGGGATGAAAATAGCCAGGTGTGTGTGAAACTCAAGCTATTTGTTGGGAAATGAGCATTCGTAAACAATGCAGCCATCTGAGGAAGAACATCAGCAGTACTCAAACTGTGGGTAAAGGTTTGTAAATATTCCTTGCACTTGTTTTGGTTTTGAATTTTTTTCTTTTAAATTTATTTCCCAACAGGCTTTATTTTCCAATAGAAACAGAACATTATTCTGGAAGTGATGATTTCCATTGATCTCAAATCAACACAGAAGTAAAATCCAAACAAAATTGCATTGATTTGGGGCAATGAAAATATTTTCAGAATAGCTCCAATTTATACTAACACACTGCACTGATTACCAGACATCTATTTCAGAATAAAAAATAATAGTAGATACATGATTCCAGACAATAGAGAGGACTGAATGGCTCCAATATGGAGAGAGGATAGAACTTATTGATGTCAGACCTACAATGGAAAAATATTACATTCTAAAATCAACTAAATACAGACACAGTATCTATCCACCATGCTCATAAGAAGCTCTCTCAATCTAAAATGATTCTGAAGGATTCTCTATTTATCCCATAGTATAAAATCATTCAATATCATAGAGCTTATTCTAATGTAAAAAAAATAATACATTATTAAGCGTAAGAAAAGCTTCAGTGAAAGGATTCTGCTGAGATGTGATGAAAAATTAAAACCTGTTTTGTGATGAATGACTATGATTGTTTTATAACTGTCAGAAATACAGAGACATACATTAAGTAGCTATTTGTTGGAATAAATAAGAATTGATTGTGCTACACAAAAACAAAAATAATTTCTATGAGTGATCACGAGAGACAGTCCTTAATACAGAACACAGTTATCCTGAAGGCTCCTTAAAAATGCACTCAGAGTTGGGTTTATAAAAGCATTGTACGAGATCTCGGTAAACATACAAAGACAGAACTAAGGAGATGGCCTCCTAAGGAGCAAGGTGTTCTGTGAGGGAGAAGTTTCAATTAGTAATACATCAGACTACTTCTTGCCCTTTTGTTTATTTGATAGCGCTAAAGTGGGTTGACTTCTCTTGTCTCTGGAGATTTTTAATATGCATTTTTGAGAAAGTTACTCTTCATTATTAAAATCTGAAGCAGGTAGCTGAAAGAAATGAATTTCAACCAATTATCTATTTTTTTCCTTTTCATTATATTTTTATTCTTTAAAACAGTTTTAAATTTAAATGTATTTTGATCATATTGTTCACCTTCCCCAATTCCATCCAAATTTCCCCTCATCCCTACCCACCCAACTTTAAGTTATTTCTAAGAAAAAAAAAAAAAAACCCAAAAAACGAGAATCCATTACAGTAAGCTCCCCAAACCCAGAAAACAAAATAAAACATCAAAACAGAAAAAATTACAATGAAAAAAAAGAAAAAAACACCAATCTGTAACCAAATAAAAACACCCACACACCTACACACACACACACACACACAAAACAAACAAACAAACAAAAAAACAAATCATAAAAAATGTGGAGTCCTGTAGTAGTACACTGCTTAGTGGCTCAGAAGGAGACATGGAGGCCAGAGTCTATTACATGTTAATCAACTATCAACTACTCCTGAACACTAGGCCTGCCCTGGAGTGGTTGATATACCCAGTGTCACTCCAGTTGTTAACCTTTACCCTACTGGCTTGGCTTTCATTAATTTATTTATTCATTCATTCAGTTTTTAAAAAGTATAACAAAATAAAATATTAAAAGATAAAACAAAAACTATCACATTGAAGTTGAACAGGATGGTCCAACACAAGGAAAAGAGCCCAAGAGAAGGCCCTAGACCCACTAGTTTGCATACTCAGGAATTTCATAAAAAACAAAAAACTGGAAGCCATATCACAACCAAGAATCTTATCACTGTAAGATAGTGAAATCAGCATTCTCAAAATAGTTAGGAATCTAACCACAATTTCATTTTCCCTCCTGGTATAAGAAAACTGCACAGCTTGTTTAAAATAGTTGCTTTTGTTATGAGTTAAAATTGTTAGTGGATAGACAGTATACATCACCATACTGCTAAACTAATTACAGGTTATATTCAATTTTAACCTGTCACTAATAACAGCTTTTCATTTCAGGGGTCAGTAGTGAATGATAAAAAAGGTTCTTTTCTTTGCTCTCAAGATTGCTAAACATATACATGAAAAAGATACAAATTAGAAAGTTTTATGTTTACTCATTTCTTTTTCTTTTTTTCTTCTTCTTTATTCTCTTTCTGTCAATACTCACCAAGGGCACAGAGTACACAGCATCTGTGAAGAAAGTCTCAGAAAATTGCAAAGAGGATTTCTCAGAATTGACTCTCTATACTTAAGGAATATAGGCTCATTATTTTACCAACAATTTTAAAAGGAGAGTTTTAGAATAGAACTTTGATGATTTTCTACTTGGAGTTTTAATGGGATTTAATGATTGAGAATAATAGGTAGTAGTGGTTTAATCCTGGAAGGAGAATAATTGATTTTTAAAGGTTAGGTTAAATTTGGTTTTGATAGAGGGGTTAAATGAATATAGCTTTGCTCTATAAGAATGAAACATATGCATTGCCTTGTGTACTTGCCCCAAGACTTTTTTTCCATTACCAATGAAATGGAATAAGAACACAAGCACACAGCTTGTGAGTTTGGATAAACTTGATCTATTACCTAAATTAGCTTTCTTTATTTCTTTTTCCGTATTTTAGATTAGCTGGAAGGGCCACTGGAAATTCCTGTCAGCTTCATTTTAATGCACTCTTTAGCAATTGAATAAGTCTGGCTCACAACTGTAACAGCAAGAGGTTTTCTATTAGGGACTTAGGGACCTGTGGGTATTAGCAAAATAAATTATAAATTGCAATAGATTCTCCTAGTCTGACAGAATCAGGAAATTTTCCTAAAACTGGCTTCGAATTTTGACTTGTTCTGATCAGATATTAACCTGAGGTGAGAACAATTTATATATGTAGCTTAGGCATCGTATGTCAATTATATCACTATGATAAGCATGCTAAAATGATTGTATTCTCATTTTTTCTAAATATTTTACAATGTTAAAGGTAGCTTTTATGTTTATTGAATTAAAAGGTTTTTTTTATTAATAGTTTTTTTTAAATTAAATGAAAGTCATAGTTGTTTCAGATGAGAATATTTAATCCATGTAAGTACAGTTCTTTGGGCCAATCAGTAACAGAGACCAACACTTTTGCAATGCTTAAATTTCATCAGGAACAATCCTGACTTCTTATCTCAATTTGTTCCAAGTTAACCCTCATCAATTTTCCTAAAACATCTTTTCCATTCAAAATATTTAGGAATATAGACATGTCCCATTAATATGAAAAGTCTTTGTTACCAAAACTAAGAGGAAAGCAGAATATGGACTAGCATGGTATAGCATAAAACATTTTTTTTTGCTTGACTTCTTAAAGTTCATTTTTCCTACTCAGAAAGGGAAACCCTTAGAAGCCAAAATAAGACACAAAACTTTACAACAGATGTTCCAACATGGGAATTAAGAGATTAAAGTCAGACCCAGAGTCATAGCCTTCTTATACTATCTGTTTGAGAGGTTGAAGATGGAGGATGCCTGTCTAGAATGGAAAGCGAGTTCAAAACCAGTCTGGTCAATGTATAGAGATCCTTACTGAGGAAGAGGAGGAAGAGGATGAAGAAGAAAGGAGAAGGAGGATGCAGCTCAGCGATAAAGCTCTTATAGAACACAGGATGTGATGAGCCCTTGATTTAATCCCTAGTACTGTAAACAAAGTCCAACTGTCTTGATATGGCTCTTATGATCTAGAATCCACAAAAGTGGCATGTGAACATGTGAACACTCATCTCACGTGTCATGCTAACCTCTGAAGTATATAATGTTTAATATTATCAAGTGATTTTTTTATTGTCTTGCTTTGTTTGTAGTTTTTAGAATGGGCTATATAGGGTCAACATCTTCCTTAGTTCTGCTTGTGCTTAGTTTCACTGAACAGTGGGTTCTCCTACAGCTCTGAACTCAGTATATGACTGAGAAAAACAAAAAGGAACATCCAAGAATCTTACAGAAAATATGCGGGTCCAAAGACAGTGTTTTTGAGGAACATTAATAAAATTCATCATGGCAGCAAGGCAATCTAGGGTCGGGTCTGCAAGTCATTACACACAGTGCTCATCACTATGCAATTTTTTAATGCATGAGCACTGGGAAAGACCTCTAAATTTCAGTGGTTTTTATTCTAAAATAAATTTGATGTTAAAACAAAGAACACCTATTAAAATGCTGGGCACATGAACTTTTAGAAATCCATTCTTAATGAGATGAGAAGGGATGCGAAATAGAATTCAGGAAAGCCACAGTATAATCTTTCAAATGAAGAGTGATATTAACTTCATCAATAATATCAAGCAAAGGAGGACAGAATTCGGCTATTAATACTTTTCTGCTAATACCGTATATTTTCTCATTGCTTTATGAAGTTTGCCTTTTCTTTTACAGCATTATTGGACTAGAAGTGAACAATACCCTGAGAAGAAAACAAAAGATGGGTGAGCAAATGACTGTTTTATTTTTTTTCCCCCTTTCAAAGTAATGTGAATTTCTGGAGAAGTGGCTAAGGGAATGTGGAAGCAGATGCTGATCTAATAAACATCTTGCATTATTTCATTCAGCGGAAGCTGCATAAATACAACCATAAAGTAAAGTACTTTGTGCACTCAAAAAAGTATGTCATCATCAGACAAATGTCCTTTTTATTACAAACAGGAAGAATACAGATGGCTTGGTCTGCTTGTTTGGGTATTTGCTAAAAATTAAATGTTCTATAGAACAAGTAGGTGGCTAATTATCTTCAGTGTAGAATCCAAGCCTTAGAAATGCAGAGTTCTCTCTCAGGAAGGCCATGAGGGCTCATTAGACACTATAGACTGGATGAGGGTGTTTGATGGAAAAAAGTATTTTTCTCTCAGTTAATCATAATAATCAGTATAATAAAAATATTTTGACAATTTCAGAAGACATCAAGATGAAATTTAATAGGAAATATTTGAGGAATAAGTCACCTTAACTAAGCATTTCCCCTTACTAAAAAACAGACAAAAATGACAGGAGTGTATCAATTTATTCTTTTAATACCCAAACTTCTATTTTAAACTAAGACATAAATAAAGTTTTCCCTGAAGCACACCAATGTAGCTGAGTTCTTTCCTTCCAGCTTCACTGGTGTTAGAACAGCCATCTCCTCATTTACACTGAAACTAATTCTGAACAAAAGGATGTTTCTCCTGTCTATTTATTGGTCCAGGAATTCTATGACACATTCCCTTGCTTTTAAAAAAACATAACATTTCTCTTTTACATTTTACTCATATTTTCCTCTTGAGATTTTATTATATGATCCTATCTTTAATTGTAGTAAGTTATTAAGGTTTATCTAAACACATCTGTCATTTTGTTATTTGAAAAAATTAAACTAAACTATGGTTTGTGAAAAATAGTGGTCAGAGACATATATATAATCTGGCTTGTTTCAGAATTTTAATCCAAAATGTGGCTCATGTCTACCCTGGGAAAAATAAAGCAATAGTTTATAAAATGCAGTGTTGAATATGAGAATGGCTGAATAAATAAATCACAAATGTGTTTTGGCTGGACATTTTTCAGATAATTGCCTATGTTCCCTGTTTCCCTGAAGTGAATGTGTATAGTCAAAAGCAGATGGCATGATTTCTGCTCTTGGGATCCGACATGCGATTCTCACTAAGAAGAATACAGAAAATACAAATTTATGAACATTTGTAATGCAAATAAATCTTCATAATTAATTACCACAGGTTTAGTGATTAGTTATTGTCTTCAAACCATAAACATTATTATCACCATGTAGATTAATACCTCAATATGATATGGTCCAGGTTCAGTTTTTTTTTTTTCTGATCTGTTTGTGAAAGGGAATATTATTCTTACAGCATGTTCTAAATGCATGCAGTAATTCTCATTAATATGTTTACTGAGCAAATGCATAATTTTGAAAGAACTGTATTGACAGCTGTGATTCTTCATTGAAAAGCACAGACTTTCTCAGTTCTTTCAAGATTTTGACTTCTCAGAGTTCTTCCATTTGACAGTAGCACCATCCATGTATTTCGTGAATAAATTGTAACATCGATGGTAACACAATTTTGAAAATAATTGTGCCTTTAAAAATATCTTCAGTAGAGGTTATGCTCTGCTGGAAAACATTTGCATTCATTGATTAAGGCACTAAATTCTCTTCATATGAACACGGGTTGAGACGTATGGTTATTCAAAATGATTTAGAACATCCCTTGTATCTACTTGTCCTAGCATTTCTGTAGTTGTAGTGTCGACTATATTATGTGTTTATATGGTAGTATTAAAGACATTTAATCAGTAATTACTAAGTGTCATTATTAGACTTGAAAACATGAAAAGTGTGTGGTGTATAGTTATAAAGTAGTATTTTCTGGAGCATCAAAGTTCTCTTTACAAAGTTTCTATGCACTTCCTTATTCATTGTATTTTTGCAAAAAGTCAATGATTTTTATAAAAGAAAAAATGCCTTAGATTTATTTAACCAACAAATTAAAGCAGGTAATCTACAGTGGTTAAGAGGTAACTGAACAAAGCAAGAGAGTAAGAAATGCTCCAGTGGACTCAGTGCCTTGTTGCCCTTTAGACCTTGAAGATCCTAACTAGTCTCCATACCTGTCAATCGTCTTATATGTTTGTTATATATTGCCACTGTGGTGATTTGTTTACTTGGTGAGAAGAATAGAGGAAAACATTTCTATTCTAAATCTTCAGGACAGAAATTCTTCATTTCTGTTTTCAGTTCAAATACTCTGAATTAAAGTACCTTAAATCTTTTTATATTTCTTAATTTTGGTTTGTAATTCTGGAAAAAGTTACTAAGTTTCCAGATTTTTTATGCACAATTAAAATATTTTAAAGAGTATTTATCTCTATTATTATTATCTTACCTGACATTCAGTCTACTATTACTAATTGTTTTGCCTGGACTAAAATCTTAGCACAATTTACTTTCTCCCAAATTCCAAATTCTCTAATTGTTCCTAATTTGATAGTATGACATCTTTTGCACATATAAAATATTTTTATAAAGAAATAGTTTTTTTTTTTTAAATTTATAGTCTTTGCTGTTATAGAGAGCTGCCATCTACAAACCAATGGATGGTTCCAATATCTTCCTTCATTATTCAAACATGCTGTCAAAATTGTTATGAATTGCCTGGTTCATATTCAGATAAATTTATTTAAATGAGTGTAATGATTACATCTGCATTCAAAAGTAATTCAAAGGCCTTTCTAAATTCAAAATTTACATTTATGTATTGTTAATATGAGTGAAAGTTAGTAGGAAAATTAGTGCACATTTTCCTTTTGTACCCATACAAATTCTCTGGAGATTTTAATTTTTAAATTTATATATCTTTCGATAAGTGAGATATCATAATAAACATGATGCTGTTATAAATGAGTTCTATCATTAGTATTTTTTATTGCTTGTGGGTAGAAAGTTTCTGAAACTTGTATGTTTATCTTGCATTATATATTATTGCATTATATATTATATATATATATGCGCATGTGTGTGTATGTGTATATATTTATATATATATATATATATATATATATATATATATATATGTATTCCTAACATAGCCTCTCCTATGATTTGTTAAGAGAAATTCTGTATTAAAACATAGTTATGTTTCTATTATTAGCTATAAATTATCATCAAAATTTTACTGCTAGACTGTGAAAATTAAGGAATATTTTATCTAACCAGCAGCATAGTAATACTTTGACAACAGATATAAACACTGTAATGGGGAAATCATCTTCATTTTATATCTAATTGATTCTTATATCTCATTGATAAATTAATTTTATACACTTCTAGGCTTTAAAATATATCCATAATAGTATATAACATACACCAGGGCCATAGTGAAACCTCTTACTGGTCTTTTTGTGGGAGTAGTGGTGACCCATACCTATTCCTTCAAAATTTCCATCATCCTTTGGGACAGAATTGACCCCCAAGGTTGTCACAGATGTAAAGTAATGTCACGTATTATTGATATTATGTTCTTGGAAGGAGAATTTCATGAAAATAGTAGAAATTCAAAGTTCATAACCAATCCTTCTTTCAGGTACAAATGTAGGCTAAAGATTTAAATTGTAATATAATGATTAATTTTCCTCCTACTCAAAGTCTGGAGGGTATAAAGATATGTATCATCTTTGTGGTGTATAAGCCTATATCTTCTGATATCTCTTTCATGGAGGAAAGGAGACTCTGAATTTTCTCTTTCCTAGGAGAATTATTTCTCAGCTTTCTATTTAAATGGCATCAAGAACTTCCTTTTAGTGCATCTGTAGCAATAAAAAAAGCCCTTTGCTTTTAGAGTACATTATCTCCATACCTGGTATCTACAAAAGTCCTTCCTATGTCAGAATATTTAATGAGAATCCTTACAATCTATTCCTCTTTTTTTGTTAGTTCTAGGGGAGATTAATCTTTGTAAGTACAATAAGAATTTGAGAATGTCTGTTTTATGGTTGTTGTAGTTCGTCAAGTTTAATCAAAAGTTTGTCCCAGTAGAATTTATTCTTTAGCTTACCATGCCAAATGCCAGAACAAAGCATTCTGGCCCATTGTTTGTTTCATTTAATTTTCTGAGTGACAATTTTGAAGGAGTAACTCAAATGAAAAAGGTAGTGATTTATAGCATTATTATAAAATAAGTTTTAATTGCTCTGACATTGATACTAATTAGTAAAAAAAAATCAGTAAAAGAGAATAGAAGAATTTAACATTGATTGTACTGGTTTGATAGTTATTCTCTGTTATCAAGTTAATGGGATTGAATGCTACCTTGGAGACATATTTCTGGGCATATCAATGAGGGTGCTTTCAGTAAGCTTGACTGAGAAAAAGATCAGTCGAACATGAGCAGAGCTTTGCCATGGGGTGGGGTCCTAGACAGAATGAAAACTGATAAAGAAGAAAGTCATCTGGGCATCATCAGCCTTTGTCTCTTTCTTCTTCCTAACTAAATGCCATACAGCCAACTGTACCATGCTCATACCACCATCCTTATCCACCAGGGTGGACATTGGACTACAGCAACAGGAAATGTTCCTTCAGAGTAGAAGCCCATTGAGAGCTTCAGGGTATAACAGTGCATATTCATTTCAAAAAAGGACATGAAAAAGATAGAGCCTTTAGGGTTCTTTGTGGAAACTGGCTACCTAAGGAAATGAGCACATAATATTATCTACAGTTGTGTTCTAATAAGTCCAGTTCACATCTCAAACCAGTATCAGAACTTGCTGTTTTCCTTATGTTATTGAGTTTTCAAGTAGGCAAGATGCAAAAAGTGAGGATATCTCATAGGCTGCACAAATGTTAAAGAAAGCTGATAAGGCCAGGCAATGGATAGCAGGGTCAGATCTTGGACAAAAAGTCTCCCAGAGGACATTGAATGAGTTGGTAAGATGAAGCCTAAGTTATGTTAAAGACCAGAGGATATTGGAAATTTTGCTGAAGAAATCTGTAACCACTACAAAAAAGTCATGCATACTGCCAGCAACAGAGATTAAGTAAGACAACCCAAACTAGTTTCAATCCAGTGAGGGTGTTTTCCTGGTCACATTGAAATCAGCCCAATTTTTCCTTGGTATGCCTCCATTCTTGACTCTCCATAGAATATTTCCTCTATACAGATTTGTATTGAAAGTACCAAAATTGTAGCAGTCTGACTTAAGTCTCAGACTTTGAACTTTTGAAGCTGATCTAACTCTTAATACTTAAGGATTGTTTCATAATAACTAAGTGTATTTTTCATTTTGAGAATATTTAAAAATTTTAATTGTACTATAACATTTTACCACTCCATTTTCTCCCTAAAACCCTTCTATATTTCCCTCCCTGTTTTCTTCAAATATGACCTCTTTTTTCATATATATAATATATATATATATTCCTAAATATAACCTATTCAGTCTGTTTAATATTGCTTTTACGTATGTTTTCAGGGCTGACCATTAGTTGATTAAGAGGATTTTAGGATGAGGGTTAAATATTGTGGTTTTTATAATCTGGAATGGTGATCTCTCCACTATTGTTCCTTTTGCTCAGGATTGTTTTGGCTATCTGGTATCTTTTGTGGCTTCCTAAGAGCTTTAGGAGGGGGATTTTACTCTTTCTGTCAAGAATTGTTAGGGTATTTCGATTGATAATGCATGGGATCTTTAAATTGCTTATGGTAGTGTATTAGTCAGGGTTCTCTAGAGAAACAGAACTGATAGAATAATATATGTATATATAATATGTTATTAATATATGTATTATTTACATATATTTATACAACATATTATATAAATATATACAATATATGTATTATTAATATATATTAACATATATGAGGGCAAATAGGCAAAAGGTGTTCACTTCTTCTATATCTTTTATATAGGGTCACACCAGAATGTGTGACCCAGACTCAAGGTTGATCTTTCCACCTCTAAAGATCTGGATTTAGGGTAGGTCTTTGTAGATGTAGATTCAGGACAAAACCAGTTTATTCTTTGACTAATTCAATCCTAGTCCTGGAGCCCTGGAATGTTTTGGCCTCCATAGAATCTGATATTACATCTAGAACTGGATGGCTTCAGCCTCTAACCTCTGTAGGGTCTAATCAATCTTAAGACTTAACTGCTGACTTAACTACTCTAACTAGCTCCTTCTGAACTCAGAGCTGTTCTGATCCACAACTATACAGAGCATACAAGATGAATGTCCAATTATCCTGTTAAACTTTTATGCTTTGTTGACAACTAAGGAAACATGGAGAGAAGCACAAAGTGGCCTGAACAATACATAGCCTGAGGAATCATATATTTCTCTCAGGAACTGGGAACACAATGGCTTAGGAGTCAGCAACTTAACCTGAAAAGCCTATGACACATGCCTCTCAAGGCAGCTAGGTCAGGTCATTTCCATGATTCCCTGCAGCTATATATCTGCCAGTGGATTAGTACCTAGAATACACAATAAACTAAAAAGAACTAAACAAGAAATTAAAAAATGCAGTCAAAGGCTTAATGAATTGAACAGACAATTCTCCACAAACGAATTTACACACACGCACACACACAAAGTATATCACATTAAAACTGACTTATATTCTCAACTTGTTTCCTAAATATGTAATCAGTTTTCTTCTCAAGTAGTTTAGGCAATAGCCTGTAGTTGTTAAATGCTGGCAAATTCAGAAGTTTCACTACTAAATTCTCTTTAGAATGTCAAAGAGGAATTGGAGGAAGAAAGTCACTAAATTCATTCATTATGTATGAGTTTGTCACATCTGTTTTTAGATACATTCATTTTTATGCATTCATGTGGGTGTATACATTTCTAAATGTATATGTATATATTTCCATAAAAATTAACTAATAAAAATATGACTTCACATCATTTTAAAATCA
The DNA here is from genome assembly GCA_026225945.1 of Cricetomys ansorgei. Lineage (NCBI taxonomy): Eukaryota > Metazoa > Chordata > Mammalia > Rodentia > Nesomyidae > Cricetomys > Cricetomys ansorgei. The sequence continues at coordinate 46,076,163 of JAMJFZ010000107.1, read as the reverse complement.
GAACTCTTGGGAAAGCAGTTCTACTTATAGCAAGCAATCTGTCTTGTCAATGCAGCAAATAATTTTTGAGTGTAAAATGTAGGTAAAATAGATTTATATATAGTAATGATGAGTAAAGTGTGAAGAAAATGCTAGTAGCCAACAACTTGAAATGGTTTTTAACCAATTAAGCATTTTGCCAAAGGAAGTTTGTGAAGAATTGTCCAAGATATAGCAATGGGAAATAACCAATTTAAGAATAATATATAAAATATGAGGTTTCAATAAATATTATATAGCATTAATATGCAAAAGAATGAACAAAGACAGAAATTAGACATAGGGAATATAGAAAATATGATTTATTAAAATGGCTGCCTCTATTCTCTAGACCTAAAATCCAAAGATGGGCTTAGCAGAGAGTACATTTCCTTCAGCTGTCAATCCAGTACTGATTCAAAAGAGAGAAATTGTCCAGAATGATTGGTCTAAGATTGCTTCTTAGGGTAAGGGTGCTCTAGTATGATTGAAAAAATTTAAATAAAAGGTTTCTGTACATTTTTAAGAGGATACATGTCAACTACCTGATTCAGAGTCTACTTGAGTCTCTATGATGAAGAAAGATAAAAAAAATAAAAATATAAACAGAGCAAACAAGCAAAAGCACAGTGAACTTTTCCTGGAGCAATGAGCAAACCCTAATGAACATGAGTGCTTTTCAAAGCAGTGAGAGTGACAGATTTCAATGGCCTGTTCTACTCTAGTCTTGCTCCAGCCATAATAAGGTACCCTTTCCATAACTGGTATATGGATACATTGAAATGAATGAGATAAACATCACCTTTGTTATAGTAAGGGCTGAAAACAAGAAATGTTTAGCTGTAATAAGGATTATCTGAATATAATATATTTTCCTCTACAAGCATTTCTAATTCAACATTCTGCTAGCCATGGGGATGCTCAATATATTTCGTTGTCTTTCCTGATGGTATTGTCTACAGAGGGACTATATATTTGGAGATAGACAGAGGATAATATGAAAAAAAGCTTGATTCTCAATTTTACTATGCTTTTAAAGCTTATAAAAATTGAAACTTGTCTCTATTTTTTAAAAAAGTAAATGCTGAACAGTGGTACTGCACAACTTTAATCCCAGCACTTAGGAGGCAGAGGCAGGCAGATCTACAGAGTATCAGGACAGCCAGAGTTACAACAGAGAAACTCTCTCAAAAAAACAAAACAAAACAAACAAACAAACAAACAAACAAAAAAGTAAAATCAACTATAAACAAACATCTACTCAAAGAATTGTAGTGAGCAAATCATGACCTTGGAAATCAAGGGGATTTGTCATGAAATTAATGCACATCAAGTGAACCAAAATAATTAAACATTTTTGCCAGTTTCTCTTAAATTGCATAAGCTAAGTCATCACAGAAACTGAAGACTATTTAAACAATATTGTTCCTGATGAACTCATATCCAGTCTCTTATTTGCATTCTAATTTATTTCACTGGAAAATAGCTGCCAGGTAAGTTGATTTTAATGCTAAGCCAAAGCTGGCAGTCTTTCTTACCATTAAATCAGAGTTGACAAGGCAGTTAAGGCAGAACTTCAGTTACAACACATTCTGCTATATTTAAAGTCTGTAACATATGAATGGAAATATAATTTGAATATTTTGGCTTCTAAAGTGCTGTGATATAAATTATTGTCAATATTCACAAATACTTTCTGATTTTGCTTAACAAAAATGAAATGAGGGTAATATATTTTAAACCTCTAATAAATGTATCCATGTATCTACTGGAAGAATATATATATATATATATATATATATATATATATATATATATATATATACACACACACACACACACACACACACACACACACACACACACACATATATATAGTATTTGTTGTTTGAGACACCAGGAATAGCCTCTTAAAATTCTCAGCCCCCATAGTCATTCTATAGATTCAGTTCTTTATAAGATACAGTTCATCTTCTGTGTGTTTGGAGAGCAAGAAAATAGAGAAGGGCATATTTTAAAGATAATATGTCCTATATCCATGCTGCCACCAAGTCACTCATTCCTTGTATGATCCACATGGGAATTGGGGTGAGGCTGGAAGACAGGTATTCTATTTAGGAACTCAATGAGCATGAGTAAAAGTAAATATTTCTATACTAACTTAGCAATTTGGGTTTTGCATTTATTTTCTGTGTATTATATCATTTAATCATCTTTTTCAAAGTCCTTAGGTGAAAGGCTATTAGTATTATGCTGCTAAGTAGACATAGTATGAAACTGACTATGAATGATTTAGGGTTATTTCCAAAGTTCAATTACCTATAACTGATCAAAATTCAGAAGATAAGAAATTGTAGAATGACTGACCTTAATGGGAACATGTGTATCTTAGCCAAGGTTCAGTGACCCTTGTGTAAGAGGAGGTAGAGGAAGTGTAAGAGTTGGAGGTGGCAGATGACTACAAGGAAACATTTTCTTCTGGACACAGCATGGCAGTTGCACACATGAACTCAAGTGGTTGTCACAGCATGTTCGAGACCTGTGCAATCCTAAGCCAGACCAGATTTTAGCAAGGAAATGAAAAATTGGGGATATAATCACACCCCTATCTGTAGAGGTATAGGCAATTTTTAACTGCTGAGAGAAAGAAAGGCTCTCTGAGATTTTAGAATATTTGGGCATCAAAAATTGGTCTTGAAGGATTTTGAACAATGACACAAAGTTGTGTTGGTAGGGAAGGGAGTTAATATGATTAAAATACATTGTATGAAACTCACAAAAAACTAATAAAAATGTTAAACAAATATTTACTGCCTGTCCTATAAATATTGTCTTCTGAGAGATAGTAAAGGACCCAGACCAAGCTGAATCAATTCCTTCCATATTCAAACTGACCAATCCAGTTTGGTCATAAATCCTTTATCTGGCTCTTCATCTTAGGTGTTGTTAAAACTCAGGGGGCACTATTCTTCCTTACTTAGCTATCAGGAAGTCAGGTACTAGAAAATCAGGTGCATTGACGACTTGTCTTGGTTCCTATGAAAACCCAAATGAAGGCTCTAATCCAACTTTTCTCAGGGTATTGCTTTGAGCCTCTTGACTTTCTATGGGATCAGTGTGGTCTTCAATATCTAATTTCTGTAGGGTCTAAGTATAATAATGTTATCACCCTACACTTGTCCTATGCTCCCTTTTGTAGTTGTGTAGACAGATTATCATGGACAAGAACACAAAATATGCTTGCACTACTTGTATGATATTGCAATTTTTAATTATAGTAAGATAATTAAAACTGTGTATTTGTACTATAGAAGTTTTCATAAGACCTAATATGAGACTCTGATACATGTAAATCTTCAAAATTTTCACAGTCTCTCTTGGTCTATAAGCTGGGTGTTGAAGGCATCTTTGGTTCAGAACAGCAAGAATCTATGTACAATTAATATATAACATACCATCCTTATAACAAGACATGAAGGAAATGTGTTTTACCTACTCTCCTGAAGAATAAAATCTTCAAATTTATCTTCTCTAGTAAGCAAATTACTAGACAGATTTATAGGTAAGTATAAAATACAGTTCTGACCTTGCAGACTTTGTATTCATAATGCTATAGACTAAAACCTAACTTCTCATCTTTTGCCTCAAATTTGGTAATTTAACTTTCCGATCTTGACATTAAAATGTCAACCAAGCCACTTAGAGAGAACACTTTGCATACAGCTTTGTCTCCGTGTTTTTAAATCCTGTATTCAGTTCATTCTGCTGTTTGTAAGTATCCATAGTTGGATAGCATCTCAAAAGAAATGGAAATGTACATTGTACATGTCTTATGGAAACTTAAAAAAATGCATTAAAAAGAAATAGCAAGCAAGTTAATGTATTTTATTTAATTTAAGATAAATTCTGAATTATTTATTTATTTGTTTGTTTTATATCTGAAGGTGTTTTGTCTGTACGCATGTTTTTGCATTATGTGTATGCCTTGGGCCTGCCGAGGCCAGATGAAGGTGTCAGATCCCCTGGAACGAGAATTACTTATAGTTGTGAGCAAGCATATGAGTGTTAGAGAACAAATCCAGATCCTTTGGATGAATACTTTTGGATGACTTTTAACTCCTAAGCTATCTCTCTAACCCTGTGTTCTAAGTATATATTTTTTTAAAAGGTGATTGAGATATTTTGTCCCTTTTCATATTGCAATCTCTTATTTTAATAGTAAGATGTGTTGGGTGCTCTCAACATGACATCACAGTAACAAACAGCAGGCTCTACAGTTTTTACCTTGCCTCTTAAATTTACTTTCCATGTACTAGCAAACATCCTTAAATATTTAAACAATATTTAATATTATTTTAAATATTAAAATAATAATTTAAATAATATTTTAAAATATCATTTAACATTTAAATATTAAATATTTTAAATAATATTTTATTATTAATAAAATAATATTTTATTTAAATAATATTTTAAATATTAAATAATATTTTAAATAATTTAAATAATATTTTTAAATAATTAAATAATTTTTAAAAATAATATTTTTAAAAGTTTCTTATAAAACATGAATGTTGTGTGGTCCCACTCCCCCAAGTTGAAATACTTCATTCCTTCTCTTATGCACAATAAAATTACTAGAAATGCTTACAAAACTTTTCTTATCACTATCAGTTATTTGGTGTCCTCTCTTTCTCCCCTGCCTGTTCTTTTTCCTCTTCTGTCACTTGCCCATCTGCAGGCAAAGTGTCTCCCTTATTCTTTCTCAAACATGTCTTGAATGTCTAGAATGTCCACATGTCAGTTTTGTGCCCTGTCCTTCTGTTTGTCTGGAGAGCTCTTACCCAAGCTTTCAGGTAATCATATCCCTCCTCAGTTATTCAGGTTTGTTTCTGAAATTCCCCTCGACTGTGATCCTCAGAAATTTATTGACAATTCTCTATAAAAGTTAACATCCCTATATCATCTCATATCCATTATTATTGTTAAAGCATTTTTGTCTAGTCTTTTTGGGCTGTACTTTAATTCTTTCCAAGTTTTAGCAAAATCTTTCATGCAAAGTATGTTTATTTGTTTTTATTTTGGTTGATTTTCCTTATGTCTTATAGAAAAAGTATGAGAGTAAGAGTCTTAGTTGTTGTTGTTTTTTTTATTTTGTTTTTAATTTGGTTTTGTATTTGCGATGTTAAGTTCAACACCTGGAATAGTGGTCAAGTAATAAGATTTTTGACCACTTAATATGTGAGAATTTAAGGTGATATTTTCCATTGTTTGAAAAAAAAATTGATATTCAGTCAATCTGAACATATTGGCTCTGAAACTTTTTTGTCAACCATTTTCAATTTATCTATAAGCAAGGGCAACATGAAAATGGCTACCTTGGCAAGTAGTACACGGGCATTGTTTATAGAATTGTTAGCTCAAAGGGATAAAAAACAGACTGGCATTTTGTAGCTACTGTGAATTTTAAGGACTCATTGTCATCTAGTGTTCCTGTTTGTCTCAGTACTCTTCCCTTGGTGGCTATTTTCATATGATACCTAGACAGGAAAGATTACAGTAAGAGAAACGACAAAGAAAAATAAATAATCATAAAATTTGCAGTTGATCCTGATCCTGAGAAATCAGGCTTCAAACGAATCTGCTATCACTTTCTGAATCCCTGCTTTTCATTCTCTAATTAGGACTCTAACTCGAATACTCTGGAATTTCACTTATTTTATTATGAGAAAAACACTAAATAAACCAAAGAAGTGTGTAGTACTCTCATTCCATGTGTATGAAGCTTGTTTAAGTATGCGATTTTGAAGATGATTTATGTCATTGCTGGATTGATGGATTCATAATGGTCAATATATTTCATCCACTATCTATTTTCATTGTTAATATGCAGCATCACTTTAAAGGGGAATGTCCCAACCAACAAGTAACAAAATTCAAACCATTTCAGTCTTATAAAGCTAAATGTAGGACAAATTAATTGGTAACTCTTTTGTCCTCATTTAACTTTCTCTATCCAGCCCTGGGGCCTTAAGTATCAGAAAATGGAAAGATAGTTTTACATGCATGAGAGAACTTCCAAAGAGTTCTCCATGTCCTATGGAATGAAAGGAGCATCATAAATACCTTTAGATAAATAAAATGAAACTATATAAAATCAATGGTGAAAACTAATCTTAGTTGTCAACTTAACTGCATCGAAAATCAACTGAAACAGAACATGCTAGGACTTCTGTGAGGAATTTTCTTAATCCAGTTATTTGAAGCAGGAAGACTCACCCTAAATCTGGGCCACACGTGGTAAGAGATCACATAAAAGGGCATAGAAGAAGGAAATATTGCTTTCTGCCACCTTCCCTCCTTCCCTCACTACATCTGTCAAATTCATATACCCTGTTACTGAGGCATTCCCTTGCTGGTATTAGAACCAAGTTAATTGGTACTTCAACTATATTGATGATGAACAGCCCTCCAGAAATCCTCCAAGACCCTAGCACCATACTGAAACTGGTGAGAAACCTAGCATTATGGGCTTAAAAACTCTCAGATTTTTAGCCTCTTCAGTCCATTATTGGACTACCTGAACCACAACTTTAAAGCAAATTTAATACATCCCCTTTTAGTGTATATATTAATTCTATAAGCTCTGTTTATTTAGAGATTTCTTACTTGTACACAAGAGAAGCCACAAACACAAATTTTGCCATTAAAAACCTTGATAATGAAGAGAAATATAGGTCATTATTTTAAAGGTAAATGATATTTAATTATAGAGAAAAATACAAAATATATAAAATCTTTCTCTTATCATTACTTATAATAGAAACCAAAACCTAAATTGTATCTGCACTGAAAATGAAATGGTTGTCAGCATTACTGAAGGCAATATAAATTTTTCAATTTCAAATTCTGGTCTCTACAATTAAATATAATTATCAGTAAAACATGTCAAATGACAGTTTTAGAACAATTTACTTCCTGTTTAATATAATAAATATAAAACATTATTATCAAAATATATTTTCAGTTATTACTAAATGAACGCTTTCCTTAAATCAGAGACATATATTGTGTCTTATAATTAAGGAAAATTTTATCCTTGTTATTCTCATTAGACAAACGTTTTGGAAAAGACCTATCTATTAGTCTTTCTAATAGTGGGTATTAATTTTTGTAGGAATCTCCTTAGTAACTGACAACTTACAGGGACTGCAAGATGAAACTATTACACTATAATAAGAGTTCATTTTTCTGTCCTTCATAACAAGGACTGGGGCAATAGAAAGAACTATTTTGGCAAAGCATAGACCAGTGCTTCAAGTTGTATGACCAGGTGTTCAATCATTGTTAGCAAAGAACTGACCAGATGAAAAATTTTAAGAAATTATTTCCTCTGAAATCCAGCTGTATCATTGAGTGACAGCTCAAGGGGAAAAAGAAAATGTGTTGATTTTCATATGAATGTGAAAATGTATTGGAATTGATTCCTTTGTGCAAAACCATTTGCATTCCTAGTGGCAGGGCATTATGTCATGAACATTTTAAAAAAAGAATTTAAAGAGTTTTTGGTGTTCAAGATGTCATAAATCCATATAACTAAAGTATTCTGAAAGCACTAATCATCAACTGATACACTCCTGACTAAATTCTTTTGGGGAAAGTATCTTTGTTCAAATGTCATTTTATAAGTTAGTCTACCTCAATGTTATTAAGTAAAAAAAATTGGCTTCATGATCAATATTCATACTAATGTGCTATGATTATGAAGGATCTTTAAAGACTTTCTTTTACTTTTTATTTTCTAAATTTAGTAAACCAAATCCATGCTACCATTGTACTTAAAAGATAATACAGGACCAGTGAAATGGTTCAACACCATCCCTGAATGCACATGGTGGAATAAAAGAACCAATCCTTACAAGTTATCTTCTGACCTCCACATGTGCTTCTTTGCACACATACATGTGTACACACACAAATATAAATACATACATACATACATACATATATAAATGTAATAAAAGCAATAACACAAAATATAGTATAGGTAAGTGTAGAATTTGAGATTTAAGTAATTTCCCTGGAAGGGAATTAAGGATGTTCCCCAACTCTTATCTAGAGTTGTCTTCTCTATGCCCTGAGAATTCTTTCTTTGTTTAGTTTTTTTCTGTTTTGTTTTTCATTTATTTTGAGACAGGGTTTCTCTGTTGTTACTCTGGCTGTTCTGGAACTCACTTTGAAGATCAGGCTGGCCTCGAACTCACAGAGATCCGCCTGCCTCTGTCTCCCAGGTGCTAGGATTAAAAGTGTATACCACCACCACCTGGCTCCCCTGAGAATACTAAAGCTAATCTGTTTCACATTCAAGTTGTGCCTCCCACCCATGTCATCCTTACAAGCTAGTAGAATTTCAATTTGCCATAAACAGTTCAGAATTTTTAATTTCTTATAAAACTTTTTCTTTTCTGTTTCTTTCTATTTTCTTGTTTGATTTGGTTTGGTTCTGAACATTAAGAGCCCTTTCAAGGTAGAGACTTAAATATAACTTGAAGTTTAGTTAGACAGTTTCTCTGATGTTTTATATGAACCATTTCTGTTTTCATTGTCACTCTGGTGTATATCAGAAAAACATTACATCTGCTGGATATTGATTTTTAAAAACACTAACCACTCACTTGATCTTAAAATGTTCTCTGTCTTTTTCTCTTATCTTCTTCCTTTTTGTTTATGTTGTCTTCAACACTCCCTACTGTCCTTTTGCTTTGTGATTGCTGGTTTGTGCCATGTCAGAGGCAGACAACCTGTATCCCAGCTGTATGTAGATGGCATTGTTTCCCGGAGAAAGCTCTAACCCTCTGCTATGGAAGGAAGCATTTACTCCCTTTTTCTGTATCCCAAGAAAGTTTTTCTAAAGTAGTTTGCTTATTGTTATGCCCTCTTATCTTCTGAATATTTTGTCTTCTAGGCTTTCTCTCCTCTTCCTAAAAGTTATAAAAAAAATTATCATGTTTATTTGAAGCTTTTTTTAAAGAATTTAAGTACATAAAAAGTGCTGAGAAAGCATGTATATTTCTAAAAATGAAATTAAGTCAAGGAAAGCTAAGCACATTCTGTGAATGTGTATGGCTGTATCTATAAAAGATATTATTTTTTTGGAATTAAATAAATTTTAAAACGTTGTCAAATTTACTTCATTTCTCTGCAGAATTCCATTCTACTCTGCTGTTTCTTCATGCCACTTCTTACCAAAAAATTGTTACTAATTTATGGCAGAAATTCACAACAAACTTTTAAGGATGCCTTTCTTCATAATAAACAGAAATGCCAAATTCTTAAAAAAAACTGGTTTTCTCAGTACTCCTCCAAGCTTCTCTTATCCGTATCAACCTATGGTAACAGGTAACTTAAATAACAATATCAATTAAACTGTAAGTAAGGTGGCAAGCAAGGATCATCAGCATTTAGAGCACTGATAATTGTCTTATAGTAGCTTATAATTGGAAATAGCAGAAAATAGTACATGAAGCACGTCAGACATACCACGGTTCTCTTGTATTTCATTTATCTGTGGGTAGGGGTGGGGCTGGAGTACGTATCATATGTCACAGTGCTCATGTGGACGTCAGAAGATAATTCATAGAAGCTGATTTGCCCCTCCCATCATGTAACTCCCGGAGAACAAATTCAGGGTATTAGGCTTGGCAGTAAAATTGTATTTGCTGAGGCATCTCTCTAGATCTATTCAGACATCCTAAATGGAGCTATTTTACTTAACCAAGAAGTTAAGCAAGAGGAGAGTTAAAGTTTTATTTTCCTAATTTTTGAATCAAGCATAATAGTTCTTGCCTAATGAAGTTGTCTGAAATTAAACAGATATGTAAGCATTTGGAGTTCAATACATCCATTTCATTTAGCTATATTTATAAAAAAAAAAACAAAATTATTGGTATCATGGTCTGATCAAGATAAAGTTTTAAGAATCAAAGCCAAATTATTACATATATAAAGGACATATAATACACATAGAAAGATTGTATACAACCTATATTTAAGAAAAAAACTCTCCACAAGCAAATATTCTTGTTAAAAATATTTAATATTTTGTATGCTTTCCTTATGTCTTTTTCAAGGCTCTTTATTTATTTCTTGATGTGATAAAATGAAAAATGGGTGATAATATGAAATAGTAAATAAATGTTGACAATTAAATAGGTAATGATGTACCGTGTCTTTTATCAAACAATCAAACAACAGTGTATTTTGAAATCAACATCAAATTTGTATCCTTTTTATTTGTTCTTTTATGCCTGGTACCAGTTATAGATTATTGAATAACAATCAAAAAAATCAAAGCTTTGTAAAATATCAGATGATGTGGAATTATTTTGTTGAAGTTCATAAACTTTGCAGACTGAGACAAATATCCTTAAACTATTTATTTTAACAAGCATTAAGTGAAGCAATTCTGTACCCTAACATGATATTCCAAATTAAACTTTTGCATCTCAAGTGACCTTTATAGCAGTTTTACAGTTCATAAATTTTGTGCAGTGTTGCTCTGTGGAGTCATTTTAATAAATCTTGATTGCGCTGTAAGCACTAGTTTGCAGTATTAAAATGGCATTTCTAGTCCTCACAACATAAATGCCAGAGTGAGGCTGCCCTGCCATATGGAGTAGTTGCCACCATGTTCACGAAGTCAACATATTCCAGTGTGATCCTAGAACGCAAGACTAACGACCTATGGAGTCAGAGAAATGTTATTTAGAGTCAAGAGATAGGTCCTGCAAGATATATTATTAGCCCATGCATACAGTCTAATGCTAGAAAACACTTTAGTCTCAAATGGTCCTACACTCCCTATATGTATCTTATATGTAAAATATAAAGATTAAACAACATGATAATACAATACACACAACTTTAATGAGGGGAAAAACATGACAAATTATTTACTGCTGCCATAAGGAAAACAAACCTGAGGTTCAATCTCTCTCTCTAAATAAATAAATAAATATATATATATATTTATTTATATAAAATTTAAGAGTAATAAAAAAATGCCACTCTGCCCAAATAGTAATTTGCCAATGCTGTATTGATATAAGGTTGCATGATATGGAAGCAAAGAAAATGTTAGGATGGGTGTGCTCCTGATTTTATGTCAACTTGACACACGATAGAGTCATCTGAAAAGAGGAAACCTCAAGAAGAAAATGCCTCCATAATAATCAAGCTGTAGGCAGACCTGTAGGACGTTTTCTTAGTCAGTGACTATAGAAGAGAGTCCATCCTGTCCCTGGGTTCTATAAGAAAATAGGCTGAGGAAGCCCTGAAGAACAAGCCGGTAAGCAGCATTCCTCCATGGCCACTTTAGTTAATTTTGTCTGGAAGTATCCCCCAAAACACACTCAGGGATGTACTTTATCATTTTTCTAGTCCTTTTCCAACTCAATGAAGTGACAATCAAAATTAACAACCAAACTATTTTATCTTCTTCTGCTGTGTATTGGAGTTATAATATTAAAAATGATAGTTTTACTCACTCCATGGAATTCAGCAGGGCAGAGGGACGACACATGCCCTATCCTAATCCATAATATTGGTTAGCTCATAAAGAAACTCATCATGATTACACAGATTTTTATTATAACTTTTAACAGTTTTATAGTGTACATTTCCTATCACTTCTTTAATACGATGGAAACAATGAAGAGAAAATAGAAGCTCCACAAACATAATAAAAATTCCTTAATTTTGAGCACTGAAGGTCATGTTTCAAAATGGCCTCCACAGAAAAGAATTAGTCATTAAAAAATCATGCAGAAAACCTTCATTTATTTTAGATTTATTTTAATTATTATTCATATAGAATAAATTGTACACTAATCTTTAAGAACTAAGTTTTCTTGTAAAAGGGCACTATATTTTATTTTTAAGTTTTATTGATGCTAATGAAAATTTTCTTCTACTTGAAAGACTATTTGACTCAAAATTGTTACATTTGTTAAAACTGACACGATTTACATTGTTAAAATTAAAAGACTCCATTTGACCAAATGATTACTTTGCTTAAAGCTCATTTCAGTAACTTCATGTTTAATTTGCATAGTAAATTAACATAATAAAACTACAAAGTAATGTGATATATAGTGATTGACTTCTCTGTTGTAGAAATAAGAGTAGTGAGATATATGATTAAGCATGATCCTTTCCTACAAGAAAAAATAAATAAACCTGCTAACATACTGACAGCCAAAAATGTAAAATAGCATAGTATGACAAATGATACTGTGAATGAATGCAGTGAAATAAATTCTTATTCATACTATGCTTACTAATCAAGCAACTATTGATATAAGAAAATTCTTGAGAAATAGAATCTTGCATAATACAGATTCATAACTATGTTTTCTACATGTGTGATAGCAAACAAACCTATACAGACATTCAAGTTTATTGCCTCCTCATTTCTGACTCATGTTCTTGAAGAAGAAGGACAAGAGCATAGGCCTTTTATCCGCAATTTATTATTTCTTATTAGGTGAATACACTACATCCAACCATGTGATGGTATTTGTCCCTGTGACAGAATACCCAGGCTGCAAGATAGTTAAGTATTTGTGGTAGCGAAATGCAGAACTAAAGACCTATTGTTTCAGAGAAATGCTATTTAGAGTCAAGATGTGGGTACTGCAAGATGCATTATTATCCATGCATATAACATAAATCTAGAAAACACTTTAGTCTTCCAAACTGCTTCTAGATTCCCTATAGGTATTATATATGTAAAAACTAAAGTTTAAACAACTTAATAATACCTACAACCTTAATATTTTGATTTGCCTTTTTCCTATTTCTTTTTAAAATCTGAAGTGATAAAGTGAGTTCTAGAGTTTTATATTCAGTTTAAAATTCAGGCTAAGAAAATATTTCTGCTGACTTTCAAGTTAAGAATATACTCAAAGACCAGAAGCAGAGTAAACTAAAACCACACTCAAAGTTCTTGACAGCCAGGGCCTTAGGTGGCTACCTTGGTGCTACATCTGTGACCTGACAGAGGATTAAGATATGTCATAATGTAATAAATAAATATTATTTAGTAATACTTTTCTCAACACACAAGGAATGAACCACCCAAATGAGGAAGAGCTGAACAAGGATCTGGAGTTAAATGCCATCGAGAGTTACATAGTGAATTGGACGTCAGCTTGAGAAAAATGAGACTTTGTCTCAGAAAACAAAGCAAAGTAAAATTAAGGGCAAATAGGTTTTTATTCTTTTCCTCTAAGTTTTGTTCTGATGGTGGTGGTTGTTGTTGTTGTTGTGTGCAAATTCTCACTCTGTAGGCTAGGCACACACCTAGAACTCTCCGTGTCATCCAGATTAATTTTAATGAATGAACAATCTTCTTGTCTGAGTTTTACAAGATCTAAGCTTACAGGTATGAACCATACCTAGAAAATAGTTTTGTAATTAGAAACTAATTTCTCAACTGCTGTTAATTTCTATGCAAAAGGAAAGATGCGAAGACAGATCAAAATATGAATATAACCAAAATCCACCCCAGCGTGGGTGACAGTGCACAAAATCTAGAAACCTAAAATACTCCACATAACCTGTAGACAGCCCAACATATGGGAGTATCATTTTAGGACATTGTGACTCAAGCAGCGCATCTTGTCTTTGTTTCTCTTAGGCAATTGGTTGCTTGGTTGGTATATGCTTCTTGCAGGATACTGGGCTTGTCTTAGGGTCTTTTTTGTAACTTGTCTTCTCTAAAAGTAGTTCTTAGCAATCTTTACTGTTTACTCTTGGGGAGGGGTTGGCTAGTGAATCAGGTCAGTTTTAGGGACTTCCTGAAGTTATTTTGAGTTGTTTACTTTCTGTCTCAATGAGCATCTCCATAGGATGAAATATTTCAGTCTCAGAGGAGACTGTTAGACAACAACTCACTTGTAGTGATGGCACATACACCTGCACATGCACCATTGTAATTAATATGATGAAAATCAAATACTTCAAGCAAACATTTCTGATCTAATGCATTTTTTAGGTATTCATTTAATATGCCTACAATTTTAGGGATGTACATATATGCATATGTTTTATATGCATGTTTTTATTGTGTGTATGTATATATAAAATGTGTGTGTGTGTGTGCTGGCTGCTTTCCTGTTAGTATGACACAAGCTAGAGTCATTTAGGAAAAGGGAGCTTCAGTTGGGGTCATCAGATTGACCTATGGACATGTTTATTAGACATTTTCTTCATTGATGATGAATGTGGATAAGCCTACTCTGGTGGTCCTAGGTAATATAAAAATGCAAGTAAAGACAGCTATGAAGAGTAACCAGTAAGAAGCTTTATTCTAAATCCTCTGCTTCAGTTTCTGTCTCCCTCCTGACTCCCTGTTTGAGTTCCCTTATTGGCTTCCCTCCTTGATGGACTCAGAATAGAACACATAAGCCAATAAACCCTTTCCTCCCAATCTTAGTTTAAAACAGTTTTATATATCTTTTAAATTACAACACACTTACATCACTTCCTCCTTCCCTTTCCTCCCTGTAACAACTCCTATGTCCCTTCCCTTTGACTCCTCTCATGATAACCCTACTGACTTTAATTGATAAATTGATGACTTATTTTACTTTGATTATTGTTAATTATTATAAGCCCTCATTTTGTTATTTGTATGTATACAATTTGTTTTCAGAGATGAATACTTTGCTTTGGATAATCAGTTAGGGGACTCACCCATGGGAGATGGTAATTCTCCCTCTCTCAATAATTAGTAGTGCCTGGAGCTCTTTGTCTCAGGATTGGTCTCCCATGAGATTTCCCTTCTGCACTAGTGTGTGTACTGATACTATAACTGTTCACGTCCTGTTTAAGCAGCCATTTCTAGCAGACACAGCCTCACAGCAGGCTTCTTGGTCTAGAAAAATCATTCCTGGTACTAGAAGCCTAACCAATTACCTGGGGACAGTGAGGTCATGGATTTTACCATGACCTTTACCATCACTTTATTAGACCAGTATAATTGCTAACTGCATTCTAAAATGTATCCTTATACCCACAGACATGTGTAGCTCTCAGTCCTCACCAAAGACATTTCTCTTTCAATGGTGGCCTTCATACTTTAAACAGTATTTATGGGAAACAGAATATGCATACTCATATATTCCTATTCCAATCTTTACTGTAATAAAGGAATAATTGTAGTTATTACAAGACTTTGATTGTTAATGTAAAGGCTGCATTATCATCATGCTCAAATTGATGTACACTATTGTCATAAGGCAGTGGCTTAAAGCAGCACACATTCTGTCCACACAATATTATGAGTAGTAATTATTGCAGGGTTTGGTAAAGCAGCTTCTCTTGTTACACAGTGTTGACAATGACTTCCTGAAGAATATTCATCTGATACACACAGATCTCTGGAAGGCCAAGGACAAAACTGTTCATTTGTAGGATACCCTGGTAGGGAGGTATCAGGCTGAGCTCAGTGGAGCTATGTGCAAATTACCTACAGGTGAACCCTTCAAGTGACATTCGAGTAGTTGAACTTCTTACTTGCACATCGAGATTCTTTGGTAGAATGCTCAAAGAGCTTTTGTGTTTTCCCAATACGGTTTGTACTCTTGAGTACTAGTTTCAGGATTATTACTTTGGATTTTAATTCTTAGAACCCTGGTATTGTTTTAAAATAGATTTTTCCATAACTTTAATTATAACTTCTTTTGCCTTTCTAGCACTTACTTTAAAATTTTTTATTTGTATTTTTGCTCTCAAGGCTGCATCTGAGAAATATTTCTGAAATAAATATGGGCTGCTTAAGCAACTTTTATCTAAATATGTATTTCAAATATGACTCCCATGTCTGTTCAATTTACAGTCAATGCTGAAGGGAGATCTACATCCAAAACATTTTGATGTAGATGTCTTGCCATGTACAAGATCTGTGGTGTACTGAGGGGCATTCAGAAATGAATTATAAATGATGTCCAGGGACTAGGAATATATAGCTCAATGGCAGTGGTAAAGTTGTCTCGTACTTACATGGCCTTTGGCTGCCCCAACACTAAAAGAAGGGGCAGAAAGGAAGGGAAAATAGAAAGAAGGAAGGGAGGAAGGGAGGGAGAAAAGAAGGAAGGAGGAAAGGGGGAAAGAAGGAAGAAATTTATATTTGCACATATTATTTGTAAGAAATATTTACATACATGTAAAATAATATTTAGAACATTTGCATGACAAATAAAATATACAAATACTGCATTTATTTAGCTTTTATTTCTGCACAGCATCATTGCAATGCAATAAAGAACAAACATCTATTTGTATAGTAAGCGAACATGCAAGTAGCTCATTTGTATAGAAAGAGAACAAACAAGAATTGTCCTCAGGATGATTCTGAGCTAGTTAGAAAACAGAACTTGCTGTAAGTTACCAGAAAGAGCATATGGACATTCAACAAGAAGTTTGAAGGCAAAAATAGTGTCTGGATTGTGACCAGAAAGCATGACTAACAGTGATAATCAGCCTTGGGACAATAAGTAGAGTAGAATGCTTTTCAGGAGTATGATGAAAAGGCTAGAGAGATGGTTCACTGCTAAAAATGTTTGCTGCTCTTGCAGAACAAAGAAGAAAAAGCATGTTTCTAAGACAAGAATACATACATACATAAATGATATTTATATATTATTTTTCAAACTTAAAACACTAAAAGACAAATTCGCCACTACATGAGTGAGTACATGTTGATGCACTAGTTTTATATTCTGGTTCTGAGAGTGCACTAGATTATGAAAACTCTTACGAGTAAAAGCACTTTGCTTGGTGCATGAAAGCTATCTCTACCTTGGATCTTTTTATACTTGTTAGAGTTACCTTGTCTTAAAAAGTTATAAATAAAGCAATCATGTTTTTTCCCTTAATTTGAATGTAGATAAGTAGAGTAAGTTGGAAAAAATAAAACCTATGTTTATTTACTTAGATAATGTGCTAATATTGTGTAGGGAGAAATTATATACTGTGTATTTTCATTTAAGAGGTATAACCCTAAATTCCCTAAAGAATTATCTGAAATAATATCATAGTTCTTAAAAAGCAACTCCAAACTATGCAGCAGTAAAGTGTAAGTTGATGTAATATTTTGCTAATATTATTAAAGGTAAACAATAGCATTCTTACCTTCTTTGTAATTCTTACATTCTTCCCACTGGAACTTAGCATAAACAAATGCCTCCTACTCCTTTGTTGTTTAGTTCCTAAAAGCTGTGCTGAAGTATCTGGGCAGCAAGATGTATTTCATGGTGCTATTTTTATGATTCTGTAACTACACTCTCTGTGTTTACGAAACATGCTTACTTCTGCTTTTTGTGGCACATTTTTTTTTGTTTATTTCCTTACAGAATAACCAATCTTACTACATTTTTAAATTTAGGAAGCTGAATTTGATTTTTAGTAGGTGTGACATATTTATGACCCATTTATTTGTTTATTACCCAAGTTACATTTTTTTTAGTCCTAAAATAATCAGTTCGACTTTAAGAGCTAAATCGAAGTACTTAGTAGAATTAAACCTCTTCTTGTAAATGGCTATTAAACGAGCTACTTGCCTGAAATTCTTATCATCTTTGCATCTCACAGCAACTTTTATCTTCAAATCTGCTGGTGCCTTAGAAATCATTATTCCATTACCCACTGTTCCCAAAGCTTTTTGAAGTGTTAGGCAAGTGTTTCTTTTCTAAATCTTTCTTCATTTCCCAAGTGAGAAAGTTAATATACAAAAATAAGAAGTGACTCTCTTGGAGAAATTCTCATTTTCTGCAGGAGCAGATTAGTATGATGACCTTATTAGTTGATTCAAAGGTGAAAAAAGAGATATATAATAGTTATCGTGTGTTATCTAATCAGAGGCATAATTATTGGGGAGTATTTAAGGGTAGCAATAGTGTTCTTTAGGACATTAGAGACAGATCAACACCCAAGAACAGTGTAAACCTTTTATTGAAGCTACAGAGCTAGGGTAAGAAATGAGTTCTTAAGAAGTTTACTGAATGAATATTTATGTGGGGTAGATGCTATTTGATGTGGTTGACGTCTACATATTATATTAGTTAAATAATATCTTTACTGAAGTGTTGTAATAGATACTGAGAGTTCAATCATTTTTAGCCAGCATGTACTTACACAGAGAACAGTATATAATAGATGACGCACATGTGATTGCTGTCTTAAAATGTTATAGATATGACGGGCATGAGCTTTGAAGTCTGATTTCTTCTGTTTGAATTCTACTTTTGGGACTCATTCACTGTGTTTTTTCATTCATCTTTTGTTTCCTATCTTGGTCCTGCCAGTATACTTATCTATGAAAAGGATGTGATGGTAAGGAGACCTTCTTCACAAATGTTCAATAATCAAATTAAGATAATGGCTTCACTTCCTGGAAGAAAAGCATAAATTCTTAGACATGGCAAAATCAGTTCTGTGAGAATGGTTGGTCCCAAATGCTACAGAAGATGGAGAAAAAGCAGACACAAATACCCTCTGCAGAGCAAAGAATTTAGGATAGCTTTGACAATTCCATTGAATTTGAGAGGGAATACAAGATGGTCAGATGAAATTATCTTTAAGTAGGCAGAAGAGGGCACCAGGATCTGTACTCATTAACATATATTGCCAAGAGATCACACTTCTTTGTTGTGATAAAACACTGTGACCAAGACAACTTACAGAAGAAAGCATTTAATTTAGTTTAAGGTTTCATTTTCATGATTCAAGAAGAAAGGAACAACTGAGAACTCACATCTAAATCCACAACCATGAGGCATTTAGGGGTGGGGGAATACACTGTGAATCCCAGCAGTCTTTTGTAACCCCAAACCCTGCCCAAGTGAGGCACCCCATCCAACAAGGCCATACTTCCTAATCCTTCTCAAACACTTCCACCAACTGGGGACCAAGTATCTAAATATGTGAACCTATGTGTAGAGTAACACTTGATCCTTGATCTGGCAACACAGCTGCTCTGAGAAAAGATCACCTTTGAGGGCCTGCATGATAAACCTTTGATCTCTGATCCAGCAGCATGGCTTCTCTAGGGCAGAAAGAATATTAATCAGGCTAATCCTCTCCTCTGTTTGTGCCAAAGGTAAATGAAAGGGAATTCTGTGGTTCCTCCTCAATGATTAGCAGGCGATATGAAGAACACCCTGTTCCTCTCAATCTGATCTTCACCTAGTGGCAACAAGGTTGGCTGGCCTGGCATTTGGGAAGTGATAGGATTCTCTTCAGTAATGCAAAATAAGACTTTATCTGAAGGCAATTTGGCACAGGCCTTTAAGTAAGCCAAGTCAGAAGGCAATGGTAGCACACACCTTTAATCCCAACTTTCAGGATATAAAAGGAAACAGGAAAGCTGGTGAAAGAAACAGAGAGAAGAAGCAGAGGTAGAAGCTGAGTGAAAAACATGAGAGTCAGAAATAGGAGACTAAAGAAGCAGACATGTGGAGAAGAGGCTGTGGAGAAGGCCGCTAGTCAGAGTTCAGTTCAGGCTCAGAGGCGGAAGCTCTCTAGGTCCAGGCTTGTATCTTGAAGATTGTATCTCTTTCTTCCTTGAACCCCCATGAATAAAAATACCTTTACACCTATGGGAGACAATTTTTTGAACCACCACACATGTGGGGATGTAGGTGTTCTAGTACAAGGGATTGCCCTGAGGGGGACAGGGAGATGGAGTCACCAGCCTAAGAAACCAGACTCTGGAGACCAGTATCAGGTATAGATCTGCTTTATCATGGAAGAGGCAAGGCATTTTATAGAGGAAGCAGGGCATTGCATAAGGGAAAGGTCCAATCACTTTGGTCCATGCTCACTAGGCACTTCAATCAGTAGCTTCCTCCAGGGAGCAGGGAGACTTTGGTAAAGACAAGGGAAGTAGCCACCACCCTTGGCAGTGTTTTCCACTGAAGATCCATTGGTCAGCTGGGATCAACCATTTTAGACCACATGACCTATCACTGGCTGAGTACTCACTCCACCAGAGGATTCGGTGTCTATATCCTTACTCATCCCCATACAAGCCCTCCAGCTCCCGAGGAAGTCAACAACAACAACACACACACATACATCAAAATTTACATAGTTTCAAGAAACATTTGTCTGGGAGAAGTTTATATGGCAGAGGTTTTAAAAAATAGAAAGATATGACCAAATTTATGGTGCCTTTATTCAGTAGGAGGCTTGTAGAGTAGACAGATTATTGAATGTGCAACTTTATGTGTTAGTCTGTGAGCAGGTAGGAAGATAGAGAAGAATGAGTGTTCAAAATATATACAAAGAAACAAGTGAATTGAAATTTGCAGCTGTTTAAATGGCAAATAACCTCATGGTAGTATAGAGAGAAAGATCCCCAAAAGTTTCAGTAAGAGGCATAGCTGTACCTTTGAAGAAGGCATTATTAATGGACTTGAAATATTAAAGAAATTATGAATATGCATGAATAGTATGTCAGAATATACAAATTTCAGAATAATGTTCTAATCTAGAAGTATGAAATAAGGAATATTAACTTTAAGTGGTTATTGAGACCAAGTAAAAGCATCAGGAGACACAGGTAAGTAAGGATAAAGATAAAGCTTTTGCAAAATAAAGGCCAGCACTGACATTTAAGGATAATTTGAGAAGCCCAGAGATTTAACATGAGTCTACAAAATATTGAAACTAAAAGTATTTTAAAAGACATGGTATCAGTCATCTGTATTAAACCACACCACGGCATAAGGACTTGTGTTTGGCAACTTGGATGTCACTGAATTTCTTATTAAAAGGCATTTTTATATTCTCAGAAACAACTAGGACACATTTTTTTGTAAGCATAGATACCAGATGTAGATTCAGGCTCAAAGACTTTTTGTTCTTTAGTTAATTCAATCCCTCTTCCTAGTCATGGAGCCCTGGAGTGTATTAGCCTCCATACAATCTGATCTTAAACCTAGAACTGGAAGGCTTCTTCAGCTTTAGCCTCTGTACACTCTAATCAACCTTTGAGACTTACTGATGACTGAGCCACTCTGACTAGCTACTTCTGAACTCAGAGCTGTACTGAATTCAACTGACTCTTCTGGTTCAACTCAACTCACTTGCTGTTCTTGCTCCAAACTGACTGGTTCATACTGACCTTCTATTCCAGCTGACTGTTTCTTCTAATTTTGACAAACTCTGTTACAACTTCTCTTACTGAACCAATCTGTTCTGCTTAAAATTAATTCTATCTGTTAGCTGACTCTCCCAAACTCACTCTTCCTTCTGCTGAACTGCTTCTGTATCTCTGCTCCAGACTGCCTTTACTACCACTCTGCCTGTCTGCCTTACCCTCAGTCAGACCACTTCATTGTTTTTGTCTTGTCCTCTCTCTGCCCCTCTGAACTATGTGTACTGTCTGAGCTGAGAGCCTGCTATTTCTAGCTTGAGAGTTGGGCATGTCCTCACTCTGACCCACTCTGTTTAACTCTTCCTCTGATTCAAAACTTTGCCTGCCCTTCACTCTGACGGATCTCAGAAGTCATGGTCCTATCTGACACTGACTCTCTTGAGTTTTATAAGCTTGGGATTAAAGGCATGCACCACCACTGCCTTCTGAATACTGGGACTAACGATGTGTATCAACATTCTTTCTACCCTAGAGCAACCATGATGCCACATTGAAGGATTAAATATTCCTCTACATTTCTTCCCATGTGTTGGCTGTAAAGTTAAATGTTTGTTTATAGTCTTTGAAATGTCTTAATTTTTCTTTCCTGGTGCATTTCTTAGATAATTATTTTATCTCCAATCTCTGATGAGAAGTACATTGTTACTTTTCTGTTAGTGTGATTGAATACCCAGGCAAAAAGCAATTTACAGAAATAAGAGTTCAAGTTGAGTTACAGCTTCAGAGAAGTTACAGTCCATCATGCCAGGGAAGGCATGGCAGTCAGGAAGATGACTGATCACATTTTATTCACACACATTAAGTGGACATTACAAAAATCATTCATAATTTTGAAACAGATTTGTTTCACTTATATCCCCTCCCTAGGTAACAGCATTGTGGATGGAATGAAAACCTATACTATATTTGAGCAATCACCAGACCCTAAAAGTGTTGAAGGGATTAGAAAGACAGAAAAAAATCACCAAACAAAGTGTCTATGAAAACCTAGACTTGGAAACTTTACAGTCCCAGTGCTGGACCTCAGAGTAACAAATTTCTCTCAATAAAAGATCCTATAAGTTACCAATCCTCTAGTACTAAACTTAGCCTTAAAAATAATCAACAATGCAATGAAAATGTAAAGAAAGAAGAATATAAACATTAAATGTTTGAGTATTTCCCTCTTAAAATGTTCATTATGACTATTTAATAGAAGTGTTCCAGCTAATTTTGAAGTCATTTAATATCCAGCATTAGCAATGATTTGTAGCAAATGCTCTGTCCAACATATTCTAAGTAACTGTGTTAAGATTTAATGAAATAACGTTTGATATTAAGGTGCTCTGTGGGTTGTTTCAGTTTGCTGCTTGAATTATTCTTATTTTAAAATAATATTCAGTTAATTCTTCCTAAAGGCAAAATGTAATGCACGAATAATTTTCTATATTCAATTCCAATTAATAGCTTTAATCAGAGAAAAATTTACTAAAAATGTTCAGAAACTCAGCATGTATATTGAATTAGAAGACAGAAATTAGATGTGATATAAAATATATTTCTTGAGACCTTTTTTGAGGACTTTATAATACAGTTTTCAAAGGAGGATTACACCAATACGTTTTCACAAAAACATAATTTAAAAATATATTTATTGAAAATTAGGAAAATACCAACGAGCACTATAACTTAATAAAAGCTTACATTTATACTGAAGGTCAAAAATGTGCGTGTGTGTGTGTGTGTGTGTGTACATACTGTTAGGACTTGAATGTTAAGTGTTTTTGACAGGCTGGTGTGTTTAAATACTTTGCTTCCAGCTGATGGTATTGTTAAACCCTTAGGAAGTGGAGTCTGGCAGGAGGAGTGGGCTGCTGGGGAGTTGGTCTTGTGCATTATTGCTAAGTGCCAGTTCTGGCTGAATTTTTCACATTTCTGACTCTGCAGGATGTAGCAAGCAGTTACCATACAGTATTGCTCTTAAGGCGTCTCACTGCCGTGCTTTTCTCTTCAGTTTGGACTGTATCTTCTCAAACAGAAAGCTAGGCAGACTTTTCCTTCCTTAAATTGTTTCTATCATGAATCTATGGCGGTAAAGAGAAGGGCAACTACTGTTTAAATAAATACATTATACAAAGACAAAGATACACAGATGTGTGTGTGTATAATATATAAGCATATATATATATATATACATACATTATATATATATAAAGTTATATACATGAATGCATGCTATTTTTCATTCTTTGCAAGAGGCTTCATTTGAATGAAATGATGGTACCATTTTCCTTCATTAGTATGCTCCCTTATAACAGGAGTGAATCAGTCATCCTCTACTTTTCAAAAGCAAGTGCTGACCCAGAGGCACTGTTGTTCTCCATTTAAGATGCATTTAAGATTTAAGTGAGAAAAAGCAGGGCATTTGAGTTTTTTTTTCCACATGTTTAGTGGCTTCCCTCAGCACCCCCGAAAAAAACTGACTTCCATATTTCTCATTAGTTTTCAAAATTGTCGAGTAGAGTGGAATAAATATGTTTCTCTACATTGGAAATAGAATCCCAATTTTCAACCTTCAATGTCTATATTGAGACTTAAAATACTATACCTTCTGAACCATGTTGTCATTCCTCTCTGACTTTTGTCTCCAAAATTCTTTAGATTTAATCTGTTCTTTGTTTGCTTTTTATTTCTTTGCAGTTTGATCTCTTCTGCTTGAGACTTAAAATGCAGCCTTTAGCATTTACATTAATATGCATTCTTTGCCTATCATTTTTACTGTGTTAGCTGATAAGCAACAATACCTCCAATATGTGATAGCCCTACAGCTATCCCTTCTTCACGGATCCTCATCCCACTGGATAGTCTATATCAGGACCACACCAACAATGATTTTAAAATTAGGACTTTTACAATAGAAGCAGATAAGGAATTCCATTTGCTTTTCAAAAACATGTTGTTTTACATTGTCATTTCCCTGTACTTCTAGACAAAATCAGTTTAAAAACAGGCTCTCTATTGTAGTAGCAAATGTTTAGCCAAATACATAGTGGTTTTCTATGAGAAAATATATAAAGCAGAGCATATTGGAAAAACAAATGGTCTCTTTAAATATGCAAAAAAGTCACTACAAACTGTTTTTCTGCTATAATTTAATAACTACTTTTATCAACATCATTTATTACTTAGAAAAGCTCATTCATCACGGTTTTAAAAACACCTGAACAAGTATGTTTTTTCTGACAGAATGTTGCTTCTTTTTAGAAAAGACGAAGAGAAAGAACTTGGATTATCTTAATGTACTGCTAGCCTTTGTGACAAGCTTTCTTTGCCTTGGAATTACTGAAACTTCTGATGAAATAATTATTTGTAATAAGAGACATTCTTATACATTATAGTAAGATGTGTGCTATCTTCAGTTATTAATTGTAATATAGAAATATCTTTCCCTGGTGATAAATATCCCCGTGAGGAGCCAGATTAACCCTTGTTGAAATTCATTCATTCTGGATTTAGAGTTGTGTGATATTCCTTGAATATCTGTATTAAGGTACTCCTGCCTGACCTTTAGTTGTTGCATAGCATATAATTTTCTGGATGTCCTTTCACAAGTCCATATTAACTATGTCAACAGTGGGTGAGCAAATATATAGTTGTATTTATGTCTGCAAAGTTTCAAAGCATCTTGCTGCCTTCATATCACGTATCTTCACAATTTATAATGTAAAAAAAAATTCTACTTCTGTTTATTGATGTGTTCATCTACCTACACAAGCAAATGTTAGTTGTTGTATAACAGAATGCCTAAAGGACTGTGGGGAAAGACGCTTCCTCGTCAGTGTTGGGTGGAATGTAAACTGGTCACTATGGAGAGCAGTATGGAGGCTTCTGAAAAGGCTGTAAAAGTCTATGCAGTGCTACAAATACACACACCCTCATTTCACTGATGCTCTGGTTACAATGGTAAGTAATTGAATCGGTCTACATGTACACCAAAGTGAGAACAGATAAGACCATGGAAATATGTTCACATACATTTTATGAGAAGATAGTTAAATTGTGTCTTTTGGAAACAATTGATAATTGATTTCTTTGAAAACAAGTACTAAATAGTTAAGAATGGCACTTAAGAGTGCCCTGGTTTCATAAACATTTAAATCAGCCTATCGTAAATTAAAAAGAAACAATATTCTAAATAAAATACAACCTTAAGTACAAGTATTTATAAATTTCTGAAGAATTATTAATTTCCTGTCTTATTTTCCTTTCATTTCTCACCATCCTACACTCAAAATATTTGAGTGTCCTGAAATTCTAGAGTTTTAACTTACAAATTCACAAAGGCTAGTTTCTTTCTTGATAAGAAAAGAAAAAAAGAGAAAGAACATTCTTCACCATCACCAATAATTATCAGAGAAGAGTGAGATAGTAGAACTTCCTGTGGCCTGCATTAGAGACAGGATTGAACATGGAAGAGAAAGAAGAGAATATTTAAACATAATTAATTATAGATAGAAAGAGATTATTCTGTGTTTTGTATTATATTGTGTGTGTGTGTGTGTGTGTGTGTGTGTGTAACACAAGCATCCATGGTGTTCTTGTGACTGTAAGAGAACAATGAATGTATAGTAGTCTCTTCTCTCTTTCCACAATGTGGGTCCTAAAAATTAAATTCAAGCATAGGCCTTGATGACAAGCTCCCTTACCCACTCAGATATATTATCAGCTCTACCATGAGTTTTAATAACTAATTTATAAGAGAGATTTTTATGAGATTTCTATTGGAACACTTTACTTTAAAAGACTGTGAGAAACCCTTGACCTACTCTCACTTCCCATTGCTTCCATCTGCCTACACATAAACTGGACATTTTTGATCAAGTAAGGTATCCATCTTTTCAGCTACTTCGCAATTTTCCTACTGAAGAGCATCCTCTGGCTTGTCAGTGAATAGTAAAATAAGTTAGGTTAAGTTGGAAAAAGGAAATGGTTTGACATCTTTTGAGATGAATAATAAGTGTACAAATGTGTTTTAAAAAGTAATACTTTTAAATATTAGATTTTCAAAGCTTTGGCTACTAAAGAAAGGTACAAAGAGTATATGTATGTAGATAGAAAGATAAATGTTATCTGTGTTTTTATATGTGTGAGAATTTATGTTGGCCCAATTATATTAATTAGTAATTGACTTACTTAGGGTTACCATTGCTGTGATTAAACACCTTGACCAAAAGTAACTTGGGAAGGAAAGGGTATATTTTACTCACAGTTGCATGCAATAGTTTGTCATCAAAAGCAGCAAGGCAGAAACACATGAGGCAGAAACCAGGAGGCATAACCTGATGCAGAGGCCACAGAGGGGTGGTACTTACTGGTTTACTTCCCATGGCTTGCTCACCCTGCTTTCTACAAAACCCAGAAGCACCAGACCAGGGGTGACACCATACACAATGCTCTGGGCGATCCCCCACCAGTCACTAGAAATAAAGGTGTTAGTGTTTCTGAGGTTGTTTGTGATTGAAACTAGCAGAAATGTACCTTTTGTTATTTTCAAATGATGGGTCAGAGAAAGACTTCCTTTTATCACTTTTATCTCATATCTACTTCTTATAAACATTACTGGAAATTTTATTTAAGCTCATAATTGAGATTTATATGTACACATACACACAAAACATAATGCCTTTGATTAGAAAGAAGGATATGAGTTACTTTCTTTCACAAAGACATTAGGTTTTTAATTTTACAAAGAGAGAGCTTCAGTATAAAAATGGTCATGTTTTCTTAAGTTGCCTAAGTTGTTCAATGATAACAACACATTATAATTATCTCTGCGTTTCTTATGAGGTGATTATCTTATCACATTCATTACGGATTCTAATAAAAATACCTTGATTTTCATTTTTTGTTAATACTATGTGAAAAGTCCTCAAAAAACAAAGATTTGTCAAATTCTATCACTTGGTCGAATTTATGTCTTTATTTCTCCCAAAATTGTAACTAGTAATTTTCTATTCACGTACTTACATTATTTCCAGTTCTTGTAATTTTAAATAACCTCCTGTAGAAGAAGAGATATGACTAGAAAAAGCCACAAAGTAAACATTCTGGGTTGTAATTTTAAAATATTACATTCCCTCATCAAGAAGCTTTAAAAAAAAAGTCTAGCTCCACAAGTACAAAATTGTAACTTTAAAAATGTACCCCTGGCAAAAATGGAGATCCTCTTGCAGAGGAAAATGTATATTTATAAAGGATTTTATTCTGATTCTAAACCATCAACTGCCTTACAATGTGCATCTATTTAAATACCATCATTTATATTATAAATCATTAATCATTAATTATAAATGGGAATAAATTACTCACATGTATAAAAAATTGCTCACAAGGTCATCATGAAGGCTGATGCTAATTACAAGTGATTTTTTTTACTTGAAAAAATAGAAGTTAAATGTTGAAGTTGACATGGATGTAGTTGTAGATGTTGATTCACCAGATGTAGACACTGGTTCAGACAGACGACAATTTAGTCTTTTGTCTAATTAGATCACTATTTCTAGCCTGGAAACCTGGAGCCTTAGAGCATTTTATTCTCTTTACAATCTAGTCTTAATTCTTGAACTGGAAGGCTTCAACCTTCATACAATCTAGAACATTTAACCTGCTAGTCTGGACCTTGATGGCTTCAGCCTTAGCCTTCCAAGACCTACTACTGACTGAGCTACTCTGACTAGCTCCTTTTGTATTATGACTTTTCTGGTTCAACTCACTCCCTCTTCTGGGCTTCTTCTGCAGAAATGTGCTGTGTCTGTGTCTCTCTAGAGCTCTCACTGCTCCATCCTGCCTTTGTAACTGACTGTGCTGAGACTCATTCCAACCTCAGCTTTCCTAACTTCTTTTCTATAACTGACTCTGTAACTAACTCTGCAACTGCTCCTCCACTGACTCTTAAGCCTGCTTCTCCACTGACTCTTCAAATTGACTGCTTTGTTTTCTTCTGACTGCCTATTACTCCTATGTAACTCTTTTTTTTTTTTTTTTTTTTACCTGAGCTGACAGCCTGCCTTTTCTTGTGAGAGTTAGGCATGTCCTTACTCTGATAACCCTTCTTCTGATTAGTCACTTTGTCTGCCATTCCTTCTGACTCAGCTTAGATGCCACTTCCTGTGACACTGACTCCTGAGTTCTGTTTCCTGTGTCTGCTTCCACTGCTTTTTCTAGGGATTAACGATGTGGACTAACTATCATAACTGCTTTCTCAATACGGGGATTAAAGTGTTTGCTACCACTGATTTCTGAATGCTGGATTAAAGGTATGTTTACATTCCATCCAGACCACACAGGCCTCTGAATGTAGCCCCTGGAATGTAAATTCTAGCTTTCATACAGGATTAATCCTCTACAGTTAAATACCAAGATTTGCCTCTAGTTGGAGAGATACACAAGAGCTCTTGCTTGAATTCATTTTATAGTTGAAGCACCTATGGAGAGGGCAGTTTTGCATATGAGCTACCTACAGTAGTGTGATAAGGAATAACAGGACTCCAGCATGAGGCTACAAGTCATAAAAAAAAGCATAAGAATGTGTTGGGAAATTGAAATTCTATGTACATGAGCCAGAGGTTAGACAAACACTCATTGGTACAGTTACATACAGAGTCGAATGCAAAAATACATTCCATAAAGTTCTTTGTCTGTGCCATTTGTTTGACCTCAATTATTCCATTACTATTTGAACTCATATGCTAGGTGAGTGAAAACTGTTCATTTAGCCATGGAATTTGACATAGCTCCTGTGAATACTGTTGATAGAACTGCATGGCTGACAACCAAATTGAGAGTTATTTGTTGTCATTTTTGGTAGAAACTTTAAGTAGAAAACTACTGACTTTACTATTTTTATGGAAATATATAAAAAGTGGTGATATCTCAAATATCATCATTTGATGAGATATAAAGATGATAAAACAGAAGCTCTTGGCCATGTAAAAGAGTCTGAACCTTTCTGGGTTGAAGTCACTAAAAATCCTTTCTTTTGAGTATATGGACAACTATCTAAAGTCCTAATGACAAACCAAAATAGCATTCTAACACAGTTTAGCCTGAGGACCCAGTGAATTTGTTGGGCATACCTACTGTCTTGGTCATTGTTCTATCACTGTGAAGAGACACCACAACCATGACAACTCTTGTAAAAGATAACATTTAACTGGAGGCTTAACAGTTTCAGAGGTTTAGCTCATTATCATAATGGTGAAGAATGTGGAAGCATGCATGACTGGATCAGTAGCTGAGAGCTATGTACTGATCCACAAGTCAAATAAGAGAGTGAACTTGGTCTAGCATGGGCTTTTGAAACCTCAAAATCATTCCCAGTGATAGGTTAATGCTATCAAGTCCATACCTACTCCAACAAGACCATACCTCCACTTCTTCTCAAATACTGATACTCCCTGATGACTAAACATTCAAATATATGAGCCTATGGTGGCCATTCTTATTTAAATCACTACAACTACAGGGTATGGGTGAAGACTTACTGACAGAAACATGGGTGACTCCACAGTAGCAGCACTGGGATATCTTCCCTCAGCATGTATGATGGCTTCTTTTACAGCAACACAAATTGAGGCCCCATTCCCACTAATTATCTCTACCTTATGTACTCTAGGCTCCTCTAGGCCCCTAAGGAGACAAGCAATTAGAGTATATGCTATAAATGGTGGAGACAAGTGATTGAATATTCAGGTTTGGTACCAATGACTATTTCTAATCTCTCCTTGTATGAGGTAATGTCCACATTCCATGGGTCAGATTGTGATGGATTCACAAATGAGGCATAGATAAATTAATAAAGATGGTGGCAGTTTGGCTCAGAGTATAGAGCTTACAACAGGTGTGGATAATATACTTCTCTGGATTTCTTCCCAGGATAAGAATTCTATAATATGAATGAAAGTTGGGGGTTTGTAGATGATGTTCTTGGGAGAAACATCTTCAGATTTTGAGTACAGTCTTTACCACATTGTATTTCCTGAACAACTTCACCTGTTTTCAAAAATATTCCAAATGAGTCCCATCCACGAGATTACCTAAATTACAGAGACATATCTGGGAAATGACTCTGACTTTTTTATTAATGTATTTTGCAAATGATAGAAAAGTGTCAGCTAATTGAAAAATCTCTGTGATTTTTCACCTTTGCATGATTCCCAGAAGCCTTCTTAGAACCAGAATGTAGAATTAGTTAAGTATAAATAGTAAGTTATATTTGAAGAATAGTGCTGGATGTTCAAGCTGGAAAAATAAAGTTCTGGGAAAGACTCTGGGATATATAGCTAAAGTTCAACCTAAACAAAGTAAGTCAGCTTCATACTTCCTCCAAGAGAACTTTGTAGTCATATTATTTCCTCTGTGTCTTACATTTACCATTTGGGAGGCAGTCCAGATTTAGAAGTAGCATATTTAATTGGTATGGTCTTTCTGCCTACCAACTAATCTAAAAGTTCTGAAAGAGATGTATGAGCACTTTTCTCATGGAGGGGTCGCAAGTCTGTCTCATGCTTGGGCATCAATTCAGATAAAAGTCCTATGATACATAATTTTTTAAAACCTACATTCAGTAGCAAAGGAAATCAATACTAAAGTTACTAGAATTCATTTTCACCTATGCTATGAATAGAAAACTCCAGTACGTTTTCCATCAAAGACAGTTTTTCAAAAGAAAGTGCTTAGTATTTATCATTAACCAATGCCCTTTAAGAGAGAAAATGTGCAGCTATTTTGGATTAGAGCCATTTTCTCTCTTCAGAACAAAGAGCTTTTAAGACTTTCAGAAACTGTGCTAATTTTTAAAAACCCAGAATCATAATTTATTTTGAGATTTGTAATTCCATACCTCTCTCTGCGAGCCCTGTGGGAAATAGTGGATTTGCAGTACCTCTAAGCAGACTAAACAGCTAAGAAAAGATTCAAGTGAGACACTGACTGGGAAACATGCTGTGGGAATTGCAAGGAAAAGCAAGATGCGGAGCCTGCCTTGGGCTTCCTCCCCAAGGGAAACACAGAGCAAGATCCTTGGCTCTGTGAGAGTTAACTTCAGAAGCCAGAATGTAAAGAGCCTTGGCATTGATATGTAGCATCTGTACAAGGCTTCTTGGTTGTGTCATCTCTTTCATGGACAAGAAAGAAAAAAATGAAGACATCACAAATATGCTAAAAGTCTGACAGAGCTTGCCCTTTTGTGAGGAATCAGCCACAGATCTATAAAATCATATATAAGGTTTCATAAACCAAAAACAAAAATGGGAATATGTTTGGGTCCTTCAGCCATGTATCTATGTCTTAATTATTTGCAATATTTTTCCCCAAGTAGTCAAATTCACTGCCTCTTCTTCTGGAAAACAAGGGCATGTCTTCTGAACACAGTTTTATAATCCATAAATCTACAATGATTTTACCACTCTTCCATGGTTTGCAAATCTCCTTCAAGCAATAATATGTAAGTACCTAGCTCTAGATTCTACTTGTCCTGTGTTTTACATAGAAATGTGTGCTGCTGCACTTACCCTTATTTGTGCATTGCTGACAGTAGCTTTCCCTCTGACCAATGTGAAGTCCCCATATTCAGGATACATGTTGGGGCTCTACTTGCTGCAACTGGTATGTGTAGTAGTTAGGCTACTTTGGTGGCCCAGCTAGAGAGACAAGGAGGCATATTTCATAAGTGCACACCTTCCCAGATCTCAGCAGAGGGAACCACCATCATGGCTAGCGCAGTACTCGACAGTAGAACCTTGAGCATCTCAGCTCAGGTGTTTTATTGATTCAGAACTCCTCGGTATCTCGCTATCTACTGATAGCACATGCAGATGATTAGCAATTAAACAACCCCCATAGAAATCCAACAGCTGTAAACAATACAAAACCTCAAGACCCTCACCCAACAGTGCACAAAATCGATTATTTTAAATGCAACTAAAAATAAACTTCCACAACAGGCATGCTTTGGGATTGGCCTGACTGGAGTTATGGAAGAATGGGGAAACAGCGAAGATACATAGATAAAAGCTGCAATTTGATGGGTCATGCAACCTGAAAACTCATGTTTATTATATATAAAACTGCAAAGGAGGAGTTAGCTAGTCTTGGTAGACTGTCTGTAGGGAAGCAATCTCCGGCTTCAGTCATCTGAGAGGAGGGAACCTGAGGTTGATATTTTCTGCACACACTGATTTTAGCTAAAGGTCAATGGTT
Source organism: Cricetomys ansorgei (assembly GCA_026225945.1). NCBI lineage: Eukaryota > Metazoa > Chordata > Mammalia > Rodentia > Nesomyidae > Cricetomys > Cricetomys ansorgei. The sequence continues at coordinate 46,043,684 of JAMJFZ010000107.1, read as the reverse complement.
CCTCGACATCTGTACTCGGAACAACGGAAGCCTTTTCCATTTTCCTCAGCCTGACCTGGGAAAGGCTTATCATTCCCATGGGTTCGATGTACCCATGTCTTTGACATGACCATAATTATGTCAATAATACACATTAACTCGGGGCTTCATCTGCTCCCCACAATACACTACCAATTTAAACTAGGATATTATAGTCTCATAGAAGTAATATTTTACCTTGTCCTATCTTTCTACAATAATCCAATATACTCCATGATTTTCAATAAAAGCTATGATGAATCAATTACATTTCCTAAAATTGTTTTTGACTATTGAAATGTGCCGAACTCTCCTCTTCTGATGAGAGAGACAGATACTTACCTGATCTAGGTTGAAAAATTATTTAAGACAAATACAATAAAGGGCAATATTCATTTTTCAAATTCTTGTTTTCTCTTCATGTAGGTAATAATATCCAAAATACTTATGTAAGGAGGAAAATAAAATTTGTTTTCATGGACAATTTTTCTCTCCAATTTGTTTTGAGACACTGTAGCCCTGGATAGCCTGGACTTCACTATGTAGATCACAGAGATCTATCTGTCTTTCTTCTGAATACTAGGATTAAAAGTATGCACTACATGCTTTCTAATTTTTATTGAGAAACAATATTAATAAAGCATCCTAGATTTCGGTAGAAATACAGACATTTTGTTGTCTTAAAAATGCAAAATATTTGAAATAAAAATATGCCACCAGTAGACCTCAAATGTAAAGTGGACTTTTAATAATACATGCAATTTCTTCTCTATTAAAGTTTGATCACTGGAGCTAATGTACTTATTCCTGAAGGACTATTTTCCCACAACCTTTTAATCACAAAGGTCCATGGTGTGTTTATCATAATCTTACACAACCAGCTAATTAGCAGATGGACCATAGAATTTATGAAGCAAATGTTCATTTCCATTAAAGGAAACATCTACCATCTTAAGTCTCTTGATCAGATATTATAGGATATGATTTCTGTCAAGCTGTGTAGAAAATCTGCCAATCTAGTTCACATCAACATCAGAGTTTTAAAGTGATTTGCTATCTGGAGTGGAAAGTGCTGATCTGATCTGTAAATAAGTAAAAACTGTTGCTCCAAAGGACAACAGCACAGGCCTCTGCTCAGATAATGCACAACTTCTCCCTTTGCCAGAAGGTAAGAATTCTAACAGATAAAGCTGGCACTGCTGTAAATGCCATAGCTATGCAACAACTTCATTTCTAAGTTTCTCTCATTAATTTCCTTCTTTCTAAATTTTATTATCCAATGCATGACTTTCCAAAATAAAACATTTTAGTTTATTATAAATTGTATTTCCTGAAATCTTTACCTATTGAAATGAATAGGATACTCCTCCTGTGATGAGCTTGACAGATACTTAACTGATCTAAGTTGAAAAGATTATGTAAAGGGAAATTGGAATAGTGTAAATAGTATATATAATAAAAGAGTGTAGAGGAATATTCATTAATCTTTTAATCCAGCAACATGGCTGCTCTGGGAACTGATCACATTCAAGACCTGTGTGATCCAATTGGAAAGCAGCACATGCCTTTAAATAACCTAACTCCGAAGGCAGTGGTGGCACACACTTTTAATCCTAGCTCGCCTCTCAGGCTGTAAAAGGAAGCAGTCAGTTCAGAAGTAGGTCAGGATTCTCAGTTCAGAGCTCTCAGCTCATGGTTCTCAGTTCAGAGTTTATAGTCAATTCACAGTTAAGAGAGAAACAGTAGAGATTGAGAGAATGGAAGGAGATTGAATCAACAGAGAAGCAGGTAGTCAGATATAGAGTGAAGTATATATAGATTGAATGTGTGTCTTTAATCCTAAATCTGAGAGTGAATCAGAGTGAAGAATTGGCAGAGTCTTACTTCCACTTTTCTAAGCCAGTACAATTTCTAACTGTATTCTATGTACATATCCATATGTCCACAGATAAGTGTTACTCTCATTTTCTATCAAAGAAGATGCTTTTTGCATCATATGCAGACTATCACAACAATCCATAACCAATGAAAATGCATATGACAACTTATTATGAGGTACCTGGGCCTAATTAATACATCCACAGCACAATCCCTAGAACATAAGCTCAGGGAACATCATTAAAAAGGGGGTGGAAAGATTGTAAGAGTCAGAGGACTAGGGTATCTCTGCATATAACAGGAAAGCAATACAATATCATAAACAAAACCAGCACAATAACAATATCAGCTGACATGATAAAATGAATGTGGGAAATCCATGTGGCTCCACATGTACATGAGGAGTACAGGCAATTAATGACTGCTGAGAGAGGGAGAAGCAGTCTTCTCCAAGATCCAGCCCCCAATTCTATATAATCATCTATATAATCCAATTCGAAGTTGTCAGCCAGCCTTAAACATACATGCATAGAAGTAACACTAAATAGACTCTATAAGTTGTGTTGATATATACATCTCTGTGTGTGTGTGTGTGTGTATAATCGAAAAGAAAAAGAAGTCATTATTTTTAAAGAGAGTGAAGACACAGGGATGCAGGGAAGTTGGAGGGAGAGAGCATGGTAGAAACAATATAACTACAGTATTTATCTATGAGATTCTAAAAATAAATCGTAAAAATAAAATTTAAAAATAAAAATAAATAACTACTAGGATTAACGTATATTCCAAGGAAGATGTAATTAGTTAGCTATCACAGTAGAGCCTGGGAAGCTTAAGAGTTGCCTGCATTCTGGAAAGGCAGAGAACCTAGACTGCTCAGTTCATGAGGACTGGGTATGGCTTTGTCATATTTTGACAATTCAGGAAGCAGAAAATAGCTTCAGAAGTCTGGCCGAGCTCTAAGTCTCCCAAAACTGCCCCTCTACTGACCCACCTCTTTCAGTTCATGAATCTGTACAATGAAAGCATCTGCATAATTACAAACTTGGTTTTAAAGATGACGCTGTAATTAGCCTCACTGTGAGTACAATCCACTAATAAAGACTGTAACTACCAACACGTAAGAATTTTTTTCTCAAGAATTTCATATTAAGGATAAAAGAGAAACATATTATATATCAAGGCACCAATAATTGCAAAACATTTCTCCTGCTTTTTCTCTTAATGTCAAATTCTCTTCCACTATGCACAGCTCTACACACCACCCTCTATTCTATATAAAATTACATTTTTCTCCCTATGATTCTAACACTAACCCATTATACCCTCCAATGGGTATAATGGGTACCTTCCTTGGCCTCTCTAGTATTCCAGGATATCTTCTATTTATTTTTAAGTAAAAATATTTGAGAAGATTTTGTTTTTCCAGTATCTATTTGCACTCATAATTTCAGAATTACCTTCATTTAAAAGCAAGAAAAATTGACAATAATTTATTTTGTACCTAGATAAGGAAATAATTTTAATAACTTGTGAAAACAAAAGAAACCACATCTATTATAAAAAGTATCCTAGAACAATAGTCAGATAACTCACATATTCAAGTACGTTAGCTCAGACTGATTAATGGAACAGTCCCTCAAGAGGACACTACAGTCTAAATATAGATGTTCAGAACATGTGTACGCTCAATTTTATCAAACACTATTAGATATAAAGTCACATATTAACCCCAGAACAAAAATAGTGCGTGATTTCAATATCCCACTTTTACCAACTGAAAGTTCATCCTCGCAAATAAATAAACATTTGAATTAAATGATGTAATATTTCAAACGAAGTGAATTTAATCTATTTAAACACTGTTGAATACATGTTCTCAGAAGCCCATGGAACTAAAATCAAAATCATCATTAAAAATGTTCAATATTTTTAAAAGTATGCAGTAGATAAATCAGTGACAATATTTGACTATTTGAATGGATCAATTAAGTGGGGAAGCCTCAGCAAGATGTATCTAAAAATGATTGGGGTTGCCTAAATAAGAATATAACACTAAGATTAAAAAATGGGAATGGATATCCTTCAGATAATATTAGCACCAAAAGATGGTTTTATGAAAAATTATATCACTTACTTGACAACGTGGATGAAATGAGAAAATTCTTTGAAGGACATATTTGACTAAGATTTATGTAAGATAAAATAATCTTAATAATGAAAATTCTAATAAAGAAATTTAATCCATTAACTTAAAGTAAAGAAAATCTTAAAAAAAGGCAATGTACCATGATTTGCTTTAATGGATTTTCTCAAATGTTTAGAAAGCAAAAGTGCAAATTTAGACAAGTCTTCCAGAGAACAGACTCAGATCTAATACTTAGCAATTTATAGCTTAGATATCCAAACATTTAAGGATATTATAAGACGTGAAGTTAAAGCAGTGACACTCACATAAGCATATGTACAAAAATATTAAATAATTTGTTAGCTTGGTAAATATAGTTATGGATAAAGAAATAAAATATGTTCAATGGTATTCATTCTAGAAGGATAAAGTAATATTTCTACAGTGAAATCCATGCGAATCAATATATTAACATGAAAATTTGTTCATATAGATGCAGGAAAAAAGGATTTGAGATACTTTATTCCACATTTATCATTTCATCATGATTCATTTAAATGATTAATTCTATGTTTAAGTGTGTGTGTGTTTGTGTGTGTGTATGTGTGTGTGTGTGAGAGAGAGAGATTGTGGAGGCCATAAGAGGGTACTTGGTTCCCTGAAGTTGGAGTTACATGCAGTTGTGTACTGCCCTGTGTAGGTATTGAAAACACAACTCATATCCTCTACATGAGCAGCAGTGTTCCATACTGCTGAGCCATCTCTCCAGTCCCCCATCACAATTTTTAAAAATTATTATTGTTATTAAAAGTAGTATTTGTATAATTTATCAAAGAATGTTTATTAGTCATGAAGTCATTGTCATATTTCTTGGAAAACTTGAGACCTTTTTGTGAAAATTGAGAGTGATATGAATAATTTACCTCATAGCACCCGGTTTTAACACCGTTCAATGTATCCTAACCAATGCAACTAGATAAGAAAAAGAAACAGCAATGTGTCTGAACTGTGTGGTGTGGACCTGGAACTGACATGGAGCCTCTTCCCTGAGGACTAGCTCTCATAGGTGTGATGTAAGCTGGCAAGGGAGAAAAGCAATCAATAACTCTTGTCCAAATTCAAATTCTATGAACTTTAACCATGACTAGCTGAGCAATGTATCCCTACTGATGCAATAGTGGCACTTTTATCTTGGGGCTAACAGCTGTCTAACTGGACTTAGACTTACTCAATAAAAAGTAATTTATGCCTAATAATGCATACTTAGTAAACTACCCATAGCTGGTTAGGTCATGATTCCTAGAGGAGAACTTACCACTGCCCGCTTGCCTAAACCAGTGTATTTACTGACTGCATTCTTAGTGCATATTCCAATACCCTAAGGTAAATGTAATTGTCACTCCTGATCAAAGAAGCTTCTCTTTACAGCAGATTGACCATCAGAGAGGGTTATATTAGACATAACTCAGAACCTTTGGGTAATTAACTAAGTAATACAATTAATACATCTATACTTGCAATTAATACATAACCCCTACAGAAAAAGCTCAAAGGATATCAAGGCAGAGGAGAGAAAAGTTCATAATAGCTGTTGGAACAGGATGGCTTTTGAAAGATAGAGGATATTTTCTTCTGTATATGACGAGAAAACTCACCCAAGAAATCTCAACAATTCAGTTGCCTAAACAAGAATAGCATAGTAACAACAGAAGTTGGCATGCCCACATAGGTAGGAGAAATCTCACAAGACTCTATCTTTAGATAAAGAGCTACAAGCAATGACTGCTGATAGGAGAATCATTCTTCTCCAGGGATGAGCTCTCTGGTAGGTTATCCAGTCACAATTGCTCACCTAAACACCTATGCATAGGAGCAATACTAAGTGGACTCAGCAGGTTGTGTCTCTGTATACAATAATTAAAGAAAAGGTCATGAGCATGAGTTTGCAAAGGAGTTGGAGTGACACAGAAAGAGTTGGAGGAAGGACAAGGGGTGGAAATGATCTGTACAGTACTCATGTATAAAATTATCAAAAATATTTTAAAAGAAACATTAATGTAAAGAAAGAGGATAAAGGAGAAATGAACAAATTATATGAAGTTCAGAACAAAAATGATCTTTATTTCTATAAGCAGTTGAACATGACTATGTGGTGAGACTTTCTTATAAATCCAATAGGTTGCTTAGTGAAGCTAGAAATAAATACAATGAAGCATTTCTATAAGGAGAATTCAAAATGATAAACGATTTTAAAATTAATTAAGGCATTGTCCAAAAGATAAAACACCTAGAAACAAATAAAACAAAGATGTACACGTTTTTTAATAAAACACATAAAATATAAAATATAATTGAAAGAAAAATTTAAAACATAAGTAAATGAAGTTTTATCTTACGTACATGGATTGGAAAGCAACATGGAGTAAAATGTGGATTCTATTTAAATTGCCTTATAAAGTAAACATAATACCCGTAAATGCTTATGGAAAAAACTAATGCTACTATATATATATCATATATAATATGGTATTTAGATCAGTGAAAAGCTACTCAACATGTATTTTGTTATTGAAACTCAATATACTATTGTTATAAAGATGAGTTGTGAGTGCTTCTATTTAGGAACATTACATTTAAGTTATTTTATCTATTGATATCTGAGAAACATTTTACTTTTCTGATTTCATATGAGTTAAGTAAAAAATTACTATGATACAAATGTTTAAAAATGTATTTTCTAAGTAACGTACTTAAATGTTAATGTTAGCATTTTGTCAGCTTTGATCCAAAATATAACTCACTCTTTCTTCTCTCTCTTACACTCATGGGCAAATAACAGTTTAAAAAGTTCACACACTTTACAGGGTAGAAATGTGATTTACTTATTTATACAAAATCATGAACAAAGTTGAAATATGAGTCATTTTTAAATAAAATTGCATGTAGATCATTTGAAAAATTTACAAAAGCAGGTACCATCATTTCTTAACTATCTTTTGTTCAGACATGCACTCATTCATTTACTATTTAGTGCCTGACTATCATTCATTTAATATTCATTATTTAATGTCTATTGTACACTGGCTATTTTTTTCCAAGGAGTTTAAAAAATAATAGCTAGTGAACAGGATATATATATATATATATATATATATATATATATATATATATATATATTGAAATATATATATATCAATATTTTATTTTCTCAAAAGTCAAAATTCGATAAGCATTACTTTTTGCATCATGATATTTAAACACATCAGTTTCTGTAATTTTCACTTTTATTAGTCTTCCAGTACATAAAAACCCACTCTTCTGTATTTTAGCACACAGAAATTTTTATAAGCTTCACATTTAATGTTCAGTAAGATACTAATGATCACTTTATTTATTAATAGTACTTGATAGAAACTCAAATATATATCACATGTAAATGCCATCAAACTGTAGGATGGTTCTGTAAAACAAATATGAACCATCTATTATCTTTATGATTATCTCTTTTGTTAAATATAACCATTTTAATAAAGCTTAAGAGTTTATCAGTAGTGCATTTAATGGAAGTAATAAAATATTATAGAGAGTACTTAGATAATATTCTTTTTAAGTTAAAATCACATTGATCTGGATATTCCAATTCAGTTCAAGTGAACTCTATGGAACACAAATATTTTTCAGACTCTCATGTATGTGTTCATTACTGATTGACAGCAGCATGTTTACTTTCTACAATCACACTTTCCATAAGTAGGAAAACAGAAACTATGCAGCTGTACCCTCACAGTCAGAAGATTTTCACAACATCTGTGTCTGTAGAAAGAAACTTTATTCAGTCTTATTAACCCATTTACTTGAGGTTTCCTATTACTCTGGAGAGAGATAAATAGCTTTTAATGAAATTTATTTGTCCTTTGCAGCTTAAGGAATTTAGCAGTTAATGTAGTTTTAAAAGAACGTAGAGTCTGAGGGAAACAAAGAACTTTTAGGATAATCTTGTTAATAAATATTGATATTACATACTGTTTTCCAAAATTATTTCTTTATCCATCATTTTAGATGATTTCATGCACAGAGCAAGCCTTGCTTTATGAACATTTCTGAATCATATAAATTATGTACGTATATAAAATTAATTTGTACATGGGGATATTAATACGAATTTTTATCTGTGAAAATGCTTAGGATCTATTTAAAGGCTAAGAAAAAATATTTGAGTAAACACTTAATTTCTTAATAAGTATTAAGCTACAATTTATTTCAGAGTAGTTCATGTTTCACAAATATTTATATCTTAAAAAAAATAGGCACCTCGACTTTTTAATCTAAATCAGTTCTTATGTAGGAAAATATTTTCTCCTGTATAATATTGTCAATTATAAAACTCTAATGTCCACTGCCATTACACTGAATGTACACTGTGCAACTGGTATCATACATTGACACTTCAGCAGCTCGTTTTACATAATATATTTTATTTAGAATTTTGAAATATAATCTCAGTGTTTTCATAATTATCGATATTTCAAGGCAACTGTACTTGTCATCCAATTTTACTTTATCTTTACATAATAAACTTAGAAATCTGCATGGAATATTTTATACTGCATTAAATTTAGATGGTGAATATTTGTCTGGGTATTTTCTAAGAAAAATGTTTTTGTTTCGTAATTAACTTGCTGTAATATTTTGGGGCTCTGACAGAACATGTCTACTGCTTAGCTTATGTCTCATTGTTTTCTTTCTATATCCTAAATTGTGACCCTACACAAGCAATTGATTTAAATAATTCTGCACAAGGTTGTCAGTTTTTATTTTTGGATGATAGTATATTATTCCTTTCTTTTCTACCCTCCCTCCTAACCCTCCCATATGCCCTCTTTGCTCCCTTTCAAATTCATGACCCTTTTTGTTTAATTGTTATTACACACATATACACTGTAAGCTGTGTGTGTAAGTATGAGTGTGTGTGTATGTGCATGTATTCCTAAATAAAGACATCAAGACAGTTCTGGCTAGTTAAGTAAAAGACAAAAAAATAAATGCATGAGAGTACATAATATTTTTTAAAATTATTTTTCAAGGCAAGTATTTCTTCTCCTAATTTACATATATGAACTTATTAAAAATAACATAATTCTTAAAATAAGAAAATTCTTTTTTTTTTTTTTTACATTTTTGAAGCAAGTTGGGTGATTCTTATTTTTATCTAGTACCCTAGCTGATCTTTAATCATTACATGTTATAAGTTTACCTGATACAAAATGGACCAAAATGAATGCAGAATAGGATGATATCTAGTTTAGCATCAGAAAGCAAAGTAGTGATTCCAAATATCTGGAGATACTGATTTTTGATGAGAGTTTCCAAACTTCAATATTCAGTAAAGCTCTCAATCTCATGGGAAACTGCACATATTTGCAAAAGTCCAGAAGGACATCATTGGCAAGAAACATTTGTTCTGGGTCTACTCACGTGGTCCAATCTAATCTTCAGATAAGAAGTCTTTTTTATGTTTTGGGAAGTGATGTGCAGTAATGATAAATTTTAAAATATACATGCCCCACCCGTATTTACAAATGACATTTTTAGGAAAAATAATAGGTACATTGATTACTTGAAGTTTACTAAGGAAATTTTTAAATGTTTATTAGTGATAATAAGAGACTTAAATTTGGAAATGCTATTATGTTAGTTTGTACAGCAGATACGTTAATAAAAGATGTACTGTTTCCCCTTTTTTGCTTTTAAGCCATTTCAAAACAAAGACATATTTTTTCACTCTTCTGAGAATCAAATACAAACTAGGATGAAACTTTTAAGATTTTGTTGTTGTTGTTGATTTTGTTTTTTTGCTAAGAGAAGCCAGAGTAGGAAGAGCTGTAAAGCCAGAGTATGTATGAAGTTTAAAAACAAGTGTAAAAACCACAATTACAATAATAATAAATCACAGTGGGGGAACTGCATTTGGTTATCAAAGATTTTCCTTTTCATCAGACTACCACCCCTTTTTAAAGAGGAATTTATTTTGCAATTCAGATCCCATCAAAAACAAGAGAAAATAGTTCACTCAAAAATACAGTTCTGAAAATACTTTTCTAAACTGTTGATATTCTGAGTCATTTTACACTGATTTTTCTTCAAGATGTTTCTTCAAGAACATCTGATCTTAATGTGAGTTTCTCTCACACAATGGGGGGGGGGAGCGTTATAGCACCTTGACTCAGTTATAAAAGGTACACTTAGTCATTGTGATTGGACTCAGTGGTCCCTCGTGATAGATAACTTCTTTGGGAAGTTAAAATGGGATTTATTTTTCACAGATAAATGCTCTCATAAGACCAATTCCTCATAAGATCACAAAAATTTTCACCAGTATTCATTTTCCATTATCAGCTGTTAGAGGTCAAATATTAAACCTGCAGATTGTAGATGCTGATTCAATGACTTTAATACTCCTCAGAGTTGTTTTATATTATTATTATGAAATTGCAGCTGATAAGAATTTTAATATATTTAACAACAAATGACAATTTACACCTAAATAGCTATTTGATATCACTAATAATTGTTTGTTGGTTTGTTTGAACCCATAATAATATCTGAAGTCTACTTCCTGTTTTATGGGAAAATTCAAGTTTCTTAAAATAATGGTGGTTTAGTAGAAATCTTCCTATAGCCAGTGGGAAAGATAAACTGCAAGTTATGAGAAGGGATGATTGACAAAACCATTCAGAGTAAAGAAGCAGGGACTTCTTAGCTGAAAGCAGAGACTTTTAATTCAGATTTTAAAAGGCAAAGGCAGAACTACCTGATGTTGACATGAATTCATTATGAGAATACAGTGACTTGGGTTGGTGAGTAACTAGAATAATGCCTTGTGACTATTTTGGATTGAAAACATGAAGTTATGCTAAAACAGGGTGTCATTCATGAGAGTGTAACATGTGATGTGGACATGATCCTAGCCATGGACGATTTTAAATTATGTGGAAACAAATGGAAGTCCTTAAGATGACATTATGTTTGGGGGCCAGGACAGAGAGGACAAAGGCCAAGAAAGAATATCCAAGAAACAAGTCTCCTCTAAATTTTACCCACTACCCCTGGTGGGGCATCAAGGAGGGGATAGTTAAAAAACAGTCTTTGGATTTCATCCCTTCAGCTCATATGATATGCTGCAGTCATCTCTAGCTCTACTTTTTAAAAGTACTACTTGAAACAACTTAGGATAGTTAATAATCAATGTATCAAACACATCAATATATCAGATATGCCAAAATAGATGGAGATTATTTTTTAATACTGTTAACATTGTTTAGTTTATAAAGGAAATGTCTGAAATATTTGACTAAGGTCTGTCAAATCGAAATGCATTGTCAGTTGCATTTAAATAAACACAATATATTTTGTTACTGTACTCCCTTCTGTTGTAATACTAACAGCACTCAAGTTTTCTTATTCCTAAAGCTATGTTATAGCATTAAAATCCCATCTGTGCAGTACATCTGGCTTTGTCAAGAACTATGTATCTTTAGTCAAACTTCCTCCCATTTATGTTATTCTTTTAATTTTTGAGATTAAAATATAATTATAACATTTCTCCCCTGTCTTTCCTCTCTCCAAACCCTCCATATACTCCTCTCTACTTTTTAATTCATGATCCTTCTTTCTTCACCAATTGTTATTGAGTGTGTGTGTGTGTGCGTGTGTGCATGTGTGTGTGCATGCATGTACACACAGGTATATTTCTGAACATAACCAGTTCAATCTGTATAGTGTTGCGTTGTATGGACGTTTTCAAGGCTGATCATTGGCACTTGACAATCAATTGGTGTACTATTCCCTGGAGAAACCACCTCCCCCTCTTTCCTCTTCCCTCAATTGCATATACTTTTTTTTGTGTAGAGTTGAGGTTTCATAGGGTTTTACCCATCCAGGTTGGCAGGTGCTAGTGAAGTCATGGTTATTGGAGAAGAATCAACAACCTCTTATTTAATAAACCATCATAATCCCTAACAATGATCTATAAACATTTGTCTTAATACCCACAGATAAGTATAGTCTTTACACCTAGTCAAGGATACTTCTCTTTGCAACAGATGGGGACCATTAAATAAAACTGAAACCAATCAAAATGAAGATCTATGGAACCCAGTCCCAATGGACACATCTACACAACAATGCAGAACCCAAGACTAAGGCACCATTGCAGATGTGGGGGCATCTGTGAGAGTATGTCTCTTAGTAATATCAGAAGCTGTACCCATAAAGTCTCACCAACATAACTGTCCAAATGTGAGCTGAACAGGGATGACACCAATGGACTTCTTTCCATTTTAATTCCCAGTTGTTGTGTTAGTTACTTTATCATTGTAACAGAACATTGACATTCACATGTTGAGGGTGGAAGTATTGATTTTAGATCTTGGTTTCTGGTTGTGAGCCCATCAGAGTGGGAAATATGGCAAAGCAGAGTTCATATCATGGTATCTTACAAAGGCCAGTGTTTAGCTTTATAGACGTATTCCCAATGAAATAATTCCTTCCTCGGCCCCAGCTCCTATTTTTCACTACGTTACAATAATAACATTATATTATGAATTTGTCCAGGGATTAATGCATTGATTAAGTCAAAGAATTCATAGTCTAAATGTCTGGAGAAAAGATTAGATTATGTCTATTAAGACATAACCAGAGTTGTGTTTTGCTATTATTCTGATCATGATTAAATCCAATCACATTGAAAATTAATATTAATCACTAAATTTGCTTAATGTGTAAAGTGGGGAGATATTCATCAGCCTTATGTGACTATAAAGAAAAAACAAGTTTACGTGAACAGATAACTTTATATATAGCAGGTAGATGACTGGTACCCAGTTTAAAAAAAAAATCATTTTAAAAATAGCATCTTCTATGAAAATTATGCACTTCTTTTTTGATTAACTTAAAAGTGTTTTAGATAAAATTTGTCAAATATTTTATAAAAAACAAACAAACAAATGGTTTTTAGATTCTCAACCAAATTTTTGTCTCATTTGTTGGATCATGTTTCTTATATTTTTCATGGATAAATTTTTTATCTTCTTTTTAGCCTTATCTGGAATGAAATGGGCTAATTCAAACAAATCTATAATCTAAATCATAAAATTTTACAACATAATGAGAAAATTTGTTAAAGGCCATTTGAAATGTGATATTTGAGAATCTGTCAAACATTTTAATTAACCTTTTCCTCAGACTCCCTGATGTCTATTCTTGTGTTATGTCATTATGTCCTAAAATACATTGTCCAGATTCTCTCTCTCTCCCTCTCTCTCTCTCTCTCTCTCTAGAAAGAAGAAAAGTAAAGTCTTTTCTGATTTAAGATGTATGACTATAGCAATACAAAGTACCCGTTAGAGGCCACAAGAAATATTTAGTTCACCTATTTTCAGTTCAGAGTTTAGTTAAGATTATTTATGAATACCTGAAATTTAAATCTTCACAGTAAATTTTTCTTTGAATTTCATAGCAGCAGGAACAGTTTGCTTATAAAAATAAACTGTATTTCTTCCTCCTTTCCTTCCTAATTTCTCCTCTGTCATTTCTTGATCTTCCTCAGTTTCTTTCTTCTGATAACCTCCAGTTGATTTTCTTTATGTTGAAGTTACAGAAAAATAAGAACTAAGACTAGGAAATAATTAGCTCATTATTATCTGGGCTCATTATAACAGTAATTTCCCTTCTTTTAATTATTTAAATTATTCTTTTAATGTATCTATATGCGTTATATAAACTGGCCCAAGATTTCTAAAATAGTAAGTAATACATTGTTGCTGGCTGAAAATTTGTAGGACTCCATTATTTAAGTGGGAGTTAAACCCCAATATGATGGTATAGGAAACAGGACCTTCAGAGGTAATATCTTTGCTAGACAATATCATGATGGTAGGGTACCATGAAGGTACTATCCATGCATTTACAAAAAACAAAAAAACAAAAAAACTTGACAGAACTTACTTATCTCTCCACAAGCAGAAGAAAAGCCAAAGGTCTACTTAGAGAGAAGATAAATGTTGGCATATTGGGAGAAGAAACCAGTTCAGCCTGCATGTTAACTTTAAGTGTCTAATGTTTTGTATTGTGGGCATGGAACATTGTTTGTTTAAGGTACTTGGACTGTGATTATGAGAGTCAAATCAGACTAAGATACATACCATCCACAGAAACTAATTATACAGTAAGTTAGATCATCTATATAAGTAATAAATTCTACAAAGTTCTTATTGCCTTCCTTTTCTTTTTTAATTTCTTTAGTAATAGACTAAGGCATTTTTTTTCCCAAAGTACACAAGTTGCCTTGCTACAATTTGAAAAAAAAAAAAACCTTTATCTATTTCATATTGCTGGTATAACTTCCATTTCATCATATACAAATGTCTTCTCACACTGATTTAATATGCCTCATTCCTTATTGTATTCTCTTTTACTCTAAAATAAAAAGACTGGTTTTCAAAGCTTTAAAAATAATGTATTTTAAAGATTATCCCTGTCAAAATAGCAGCAACTTGTTATCTACTTCAAAATGACTGGCAACCTATGTTCGGACAATATCTCCTTCTTTTCCATTATTTAAGGAACAAAGTACAAATATCAGAAGCCACTTTATCCTTGCTACCACCCCCTTTGTATTATAGAAGACATAACCATGGTTATATCTTTCAGCTTTTTCCTGCTTTGCTCATTACATAATATTTGCCCATCGTTCATTCAGTGAATATGATATCATAGTCTGATGTTTTCCATATACTCGTCAAAGCACTGGCAATACAATATGGAAAAAATTCTTTACATAAAATGGATATTTTAGTTGAAAACTGCAGATAACAAATTTAAAAGAAAAGACAGACAGAACTGTATATGTGCTGTGATATGATTATACATACTACCATATCACTTCAAGAATAGAAGTGGTGAATTGCAGAACTGGGAAAAATTTAAAAATGTGACCAGGGAAAGTCCTGAAGACAACTTATTTATTTATTTATTTATTTATTTATTTATTTATTTATTTAACCTAAAAAAGGAGAAAGAATATGCCAGTAGAGAAAATGCAAGAGACAAATTATGGCCTGTGTTTAAGAAACAATAGAATTGTAGTCTGACTGCTGAAATGTTAGAGAGCCATAGGAGTTACAGAGGCCCAGTACCAAACATAGTGCAGAGTTCAGGGAACCCAGCAGAAGAAAGGGAAGAGGGATTGTTGGGACAAGGGCAGTTGAGGACACTAGGAGAACAAGTCCCACAGACCATCTGACCAACACTTTCAGGGGATCTGAGAGACTGAATGGCAGCCACAGAGCCCACATGGTCCCCCAGTATATATCCTATGATTGTCTGGCTTGGTGTTCCTGTAAAAAAGTTGAAACGGGGGAGGGGAATTCTGATCCTTTTACTTTCTCTTTGGGCCCCTTTCCACCTGCACAGTTGCCTCATCCAGCCTTGATGCTGTACCTGGCCTTGTTTCATCTTGTTATGGCCTGTCTGAGTGGTAAATCTGGGAAGCTTGTTCTTTTCTAGGGGAAGGGCAGGTGGGGTTGGAGGTAGAGCTGGAGGAGATGGGAGATGGAAGGAGCTGGGACAGGTGGAGGGTGGGAAGAATGGGGGTCAGAATGTATGATATGAGAATAGAAAAATAAATAAATAAAGGGGAAGTAAAGAAATGTCATGAGTCTGGAATGAGTAAGGCCATGAAAGAACAGGCTGTGGCCATTACTATCAATGCAGTAAGGCAACATAAAAGGATTCTGAAGTGATGTAATTCATTACTCTCTAGATGGATCCTTCTGGCTGTTGTGAATATTTGTCACTGATGACCTTGAAAATGTAGTTTCAGTGCAGTGAGAAAAGAAAAAAAAATATGAATTGAATATATTTCAGAAGTAATTGAGGAGAGAAATAGTACTGAGTTGTATTCATTTCTTCAAAAATTGGATCCTTTAAGCTTATCATTCATACAATCTACAGAGTAAACTTTTAGAAGTAAGATAAGCTAACAATTTTTCTGTTACTACCATGATTTTAGATGAGTTTTGCCCGTTTACATCTTACACCCTGGTTGTGTCTTACACTTGGCTGTGTCTTAACTAAATTGCTCTCCTGTTTATTGAATGTAAACATCATTCTTCTGCTCCTTGTCTATTCTGTCTCCTCTCAATTCTGTACACAAAGGACACATCACTTAGTTTCAATTGAAATCACTCATTATTTTACTATTTGTTATCTGACCATTAGCTGTGTAGTTGTAGACATTGATTCAGGACAAAGGCTTTATTCTTTTGTCTAATTAAATCACTGGTTCTAGTCCAGAGCCCTGGATCCTTAGAGCATTTTGTCCTCTTTACAATCTATTCTTAGTCTTTGAACTGGAAGGCTTTAGCCTTCATAAAATCTAGAACCTTTAAACTGCTAGCCTTGACCTAAAAGGCTTCAGCCTTAGCCTTCTGAGACCTACTACTGACTGAGCCACTCTGACTAGCTCCTGAACTCTGACTCTTTCTGCTGAGCTCTGTTTTGTTTCTCACTGCTCCATCCTGCCTCTGTAACTGACTGCTTCAACTAACTGTTCTGACTCCTCTGTAACTGACTCTTCAACTTACTCTGTAACTGCTCTTCAACTGACTCTTATTGATTGCTTCAACTGACTCTTCCGCCTGCTTTTCATCTGACTCTTTAGCTTTCTTCTCAATTAACTGACTCTTCTCTCTTCTCCTGAGAAGACTCTTCAAATAACTCTTTTCAATTCTGATTCTAACTCCTATGTAACACTCTTTTACTGACCCAAGAGCCCGCCTTTATTTGTGAGAGTTGAGCTTGTCCTTTCTTTGTTAACTCTTCCTCTGATTAGCCACTTTGTCTGTCATTCACTCTGACTCACCTCAGACATCACTTCCTGTGTGAAACTGACTCCTTCTGAGTTCTGCTCCCTGTTGTCTGCTTCCACAGTTTTTCCAGGGATTAAAGGCTTGGGCCTTTAAATATTGGATTAAATGTATGTCTACATTCTATCCAGACACACAGGCCTCTGAGTGTAGCCCCTGGGACATAGACCTTAGTATTCACATAGGTCTATTCCTTTACAGGTTGAATAATAAATTACAAAGACATAAGAATTTCTTTTGCTTTTCATAGTACTTAGAATATTCAGATTACTATTTGGAAAATGCAGACATTTCATGAGAATTTGAAGTCCCTTGTGAGGTATACTATGAGTGTAATTACTACTATTAATGAATAAATAATAGAGTGTATTTAGCTAAAACAAAATTAAATTTTGATTCTTTAGATAACCATTTAAGCAGTAATTGTAAACATGAACCAATATATTCAAAATATGATATTAATTTTTAATTGATAAACTATTTTGCATAAATTCCTAGTACTGGATTTTTTTTTATTCCCAATATTGTCTGAACAAATATGACTGGAATTTTTTGTAAGCAGTAAAACAATGGCTGATAATTGGGTAAAGTAATAAGCTTGGAAAATTTACCTATTCAAACATACTAGGATCCCAAAATTTATAATGTAAGGAAACAGTAAGTAATCAATTGAATTCATTTTTTTTTAAAGCTACAAAGTGTTTCATTAGACAGGACACCACTTATTTATGTGTTAAGTGTTTAATGTGATTTGATTTACCTCTCACTAGTAACCATTATAAATATTGCTACAACTAACACTCTTCTGTTTCTTTTTATGCATCTGTATACATTTCTGTTGATTATAATCTTAGGTAGGGGTTCTATTGCTGTGATAAAACACCATGGCCAGAAACAACCTGGCACTGTTCAAAATGGGTTGGGCCCATCCCATGTCAGTAACTAATTAAGAAAATGTACAATAGGCTTGGCCATTGACCAATCTCATTAGCGCAACTTTTTCAATTGTGGTTCCCTCTTTGTAAATGACTCCATTTTGTGTCCATGCTGACATAAAACTAGACAGCACAAATATATATATATAAGAAAATGAATGCCATAAAAAGCTTTGTGATGATTTTGATTGGCACTTATCAACAATTTCTGATGTATTGAATAGTTTTTATGAATTTAAACTCCTACCATTAATGAATGAAGAGTCAGATTGGCTGGATACTTGTCAATACCTCTAGATATTGTCAGACTGACTCCTTTATTCCAGTTGTGGCTAGTTAGATCTCAACTTGGAGTTTAATTTTTTTTTTTTTGAGCCATGACTACTGACACTGTTGCACAGATTTTTATATTTTTATTGGCTTTTAGAGAACATTATTTTGAGATGTGCTTAGCTAAGCCTTTTCTGCACTTTCCAGTTGTATTGTTTTGTTTTTTAACCAGTGTAGGAGTTATTGACATCTCTTTATGAGCCTACCCTTTAATGGCTGAGCCACCTGCTCAGCCCAGTGTAGGAGTTCTTAACAGATCATGCCTGTAGGTCTTAAGTCAGAAACACACATTTCTAATATTGTAGAGGAACACTTGATCTGGTAGCATGGCTGCTCTTGGGAAGGATCATCTTTAAGGACCTGTGTGATAGACATTTGATATCTGATCTGCTAGCTTGGCTGCTCTAGGGAAGATAGAATGCTAGTCAGGTTAATCTTATACTGTTTGTGTTAATGCTAAATGAAAGGAATTTCTGTGGTTCCTTCCCAGTGAATAACATGGAAATATGAGGAACACTCAGTGACTCTCAGTCTGACCTTCACCTAGTGTCAGCAAGGTTGAATGGCCTAGCATGTGGGAAATGAATTATATGATTCTCTTCATTAATGCAAAATAAGACTTTGTAACTGAAGACAATTTAGAAGACGCCTTTAAACCAACTCAGAAGGTAATGATAGCACATGTCTTTAAACTCAACTCAGAAGGAAGTGGTTGTACATGTTTTTAAACCCGACTCTTGAAATATAAAAGGAATAGTCAGTAGAAGCCGACAGGAAGCAAGGAAGATGCAAAGGTAGAAGCAGAGAGGGGAAGAAGAGAGTAAGCAAACAGAGAAGACAGAGTTCAGAGTGAGAAGCAAGAGAATCAGAAGCAGGGGACTGAAAAAGCAAGCATGTGGAGAAGAGGCAAGTGAGAAGGCAGCTAGTCAGAATTTAGTTCGTACTAAGATAAGTTCAGTTCGGTATGGGATTCTTAAGCTCTCTAGGTCCAGGCTTGCAACTTGAATGTTGTATCTCATGCTTCCTTGAACTCCCATGAATAGAAATAATTTTACATAATATCTTTCTTCACTCTGTCCCAATAATATCCTTTATATCAAAAGGATATTCAGTGTCTAGTCTTGTCATGTTTCCATACACTCTTTTTGGCAAGATCAATTATTTAACCATACTGTGTGCTTTGTGAAAATAATATTCTGAAGAATACAAGCCAGGAGTTTTGCAGAATGTCCTCACTTTGGTTTACTTTGATATTTTTATATGATTAAACTGGGATTAAATATACTTCAGTAATGTTGCTTCATGTTAGTGTGTTCTTATCACATTGTATCAAGAGACAAATTATTGATTTGTCTTATGACTTTTAGTGCTAACTTTGATCATTTATTGAGGTGTGGACAGCTTTCAGGCCCTATTATTGTTAAGTTATAATTTTTATTTTTATTTTTTAATTTATTTAATTTTATGTGTGTGTGCATGCATGCACGTGTGCACCTGAGTATATGCATGTGTGTCATGTGCATGTAGGAGCAAGCTAGTACCAGAAAAGAGTACCAGATCCACTGGAACAAGAGTTAAAGACAGTTGTGAGCAACTATGCAGGTGCTTGGAATCCAACCATGGTTCTGTGCAAGAGCTGTAAGCACTCTTGAACTCTAAGACATCGCCAATCATTCCACTTGGTTATTAATAAAAGGATATCTGATATTATATAAAAATGCACTTATTCTTATTTAAGGATATTGTTATTCAATTTTTATTCAATTGTTAAATTATTTCCTCCTCCTCCTCCTCCTCTTCCTCCTCCTTCTCTTTTTTTCTTCTTCTTTGGTTCTGGGAAAATAATGAGTTTCCAATATCATCATTCCAAAATGATGATATCAGGAATTTCCATGATGCCCTTATGCACAGGTCATGCTAATCTTCCCAATGCCATTCCTGATTTAATATACACTCCATAAAGCAATATGTTTGTATTTTGAAAACAGATAGTAGAATTTCTACACATATAATTTTTATTCAACTATTTATTATAATGGATGGTCTGCATGTGCATACACAGGCATAATTTATGTAAACAACATCTTAAAATAAAATATTTTATATTGTTTTCAATATTTTTCTACCATAAAGTAGTATTGTTAAGGCCTATTGGCACTCTTCTTTCACTCAGGCTTTCATGTAACTATTTGGGAGAATTTTTGTTTGGTTTGGTTCTGTTTCTCTTGGAGTCTTTAAAACTTGTGCTCTCTCTTCCCTTTATTCTTTTACCTCTGATTGATCAGATAGATCTTTATCATGGAATGAACCTTATCCTGACCTCTATGTCTCTGTTTCAAAGGAAATGACACAACGTTAATCAAGCTTAGGCTATACTACATTCTTTTGTTGTGGTGCAATTTTATAATCAGCTATTTCTTGTTTATCAAAAAGTATCTTTTGTTCTGAATACACTGTACATTCTCAGACATCAAGGATCCTGGCACCTAAATCAATGTTCATCATGCTGTAAATGAATGTGTAATCTATTGATGAACATCTTATTGTTTCTATTTTGCATCACACATCCTAATAGGAAGCAATGCATTTTTCCCAAATAAATAAAATTTAAACATTAATGAAATTTAAGTGCTCAAGGGTATATTCATTAACTTTTTCCAATTTTATATTGGGGTTTAGTTTTCATGACTCATTTTAATAGACATTCATGTCTAGCTTCTCAGAAGTATGAATTTTGAGAACTCTCCTTTTCATCTTCATTGCAGATTTTCCTCATAGACAGAGAAATTATGCTCCTATTTAGTTAATTTTAGATACCTCCTCCTTGAATTATTGCTTGTGCTCTTGTATCTTTTTATGAGAAATAATTAGTCAACATATCTACTTCTTCTCATACTTCTACTTCTCCTGGATTCTAAAATATCACGATGTCAAATCCAAATCAAAAATGATCACACAATATCTGCTCAGAAAATCTCCACTCTGTTAAATGGCACAGAGAGCTTAGAGGAAACAGTCTTTGCTTCCTGCTTCGATTTAATGAATTCTTAACTTGTTTTTTAACTCTTGACGCGTAGTCACTATTATCAATCTATTATTAGTAATGTAAAACCATAATCAAATTCACTCAATTCTTGCTCTTCCAAGTCAACTGGGTTTCTTCCTGTGATAGTAAATGGACCCCAAATACAGACTTAACTAAGAGAACAAAGAAGGGGCTACAAACTGTCCCCTTGACTCATTATGTATCTCAGTTCTGTGAAATGAAGGAATGCTATCTTGGAGAACTTTGTATGTTAATCTTTGTGTGGCTTAATAAGTCAGTGGAAGAAGCATGAATATGAGGTCTTCTTATTAATTAACATAAATCTACCTATTGCATAATTTCAATATACTGAACACCTTTTTGCAATCATTATACCATCTTCAGAAAGCTTTGAATATGATGCTCACAAATTATAAACAAATACTCAGGATGTTCTGTTAATTTGTATCTTTTATTCTCGTTGATTATCATTTCATCAGTTAATACTTCGTTCAAATCTACATAGATGAAAAGTAAAACAAAATCTGTTTTTGTTTTATTTTGGTTTGGTTTTGTTTTTCAAGACAGGGTCTCTCTGTTTTAATTCTGGCTCTCCTGGAACTCACTCTGTAAACCAGGCTGGTCTCGAACTCATAGAAATCTTTCTGCCTCTGCTTTCTGAGTGCTTGGATTAAAGGCGTGTGCCACTGCCATCTGGCAAAAAGTAAAAATTGATTTCTAAATATTTCACTACATGCCTTACATCATTTTTATTCTGTTACTTTGTTTAGATGTTAAATATAAGTATTGAATAAATTTGATTGATATAATTTGTGTAATTGCTACAATGAGAAATATTTATAATGTTACATTGTGCAATCACATTTGCATTTTTACATGTATTTCAAGATAAAAAGATGATCTAAAATTTGTTGTGCATTCAATTACTTGTTTTAGATTTACTTTAAATAACCTATTGTGAGCGTCTGATTTCATAATTAGAAGTAAATGACTGTCAATATAATTGATAAGCCACTTCTTTGAGTAGTCCCCAAGAGTACTGACTAGATGTTTTTGAGGTTCACACAAGGACCCTGAAAACCACCTCCATATTACCTTCCCATGTTTAAGCCAACTAAATCTAGATTTTCTTTAAAACTTTATTTTAGCTTAGGACTCTTAAAAAATTTAAGGGAAAAGTATGAAATATATAAGGAGAATAGCTCCAAGCCAAAACATTCAGTGGTAGTAGCAACAGAGATCATACCAATAGTTACAAATGTTATCATCTGAAGCTTGTATGTTTCTGATATTTATGTCATATTCCCTACAGATATAAAATTAACTTCATTAAGTTAAAGCTAAAGATGTTTTTTAGAGACATTGAATCTTTTTTAGGATTTGAATTCCTTCATAAAACAATAAGCATTTACAAAAACCTGATGAAACATTAATTAATATTGCTTCAATAATTGTTTTATAATAAATAAATAAATAAATAAATAAATAAATAAATAAATAAAATTAATAAGCCTCTGGGTATAAGGAACTATGTATATATAATATACACAGTTAAGTCTAGACTCTGTACATAAAAGCCAATATTTTATTATCTCTGTATTTTAATAGATTTTTCAAAAATGTGCTTCATTTTGGAAATTTGAGGAGTAAGACAATCACATAATTCAATTTTATTTCCTTTAAAAGGAATGTTAATTATATTTAAGGAAGTCATTGAATCTTTATAGCATAAAATCTTATTTAACAAGAGCATAAACAGAAATCATAACTACTATATATGTTTGATCTTCAATTTTTTTCCTCTGTTTCATGTTTCAAGTAAACACCATAAACCATTAAGGGCTAACCGCCCTTGTACTGAAGTATTATAAAAACTACTAAGGGATGGACAGAAAGTTTTTTTTTACTAATATGCATAAATTGCTTGAGGCTTTTTGGTTACTAAAGATAAATTCCATAAACTGGAGCGCTCTGCTAATTACCATGGGCATCTTGGTGACTATTTTGAAAACCACTAAATGCAAACCAAAGATCAGAATGACAGCAGTGTCAAGAAACTAGAAAGAATCACCCTGGGAATATCTAATTGCTGTGTAGGCTTGGGGACAGAATAAAGCACCAGTTAGGTTAAGTTCAGTTGTGTCTGTAATGAGTGAAATATAGCAACTGTGACTGATGACAGATCTGTTGCTGCCTGAAGGAGCCCCACTACCCAAGACACACACACACACACACACACACACGGGTGATGAAATTTTTAAAGGCATTGTTATTTTTAGCTGGGCATGAAGAATAGCCTATCTGTCCCAGCATGCTTCCATTTACCTCCATAAACCCGAAATATTTCTAGCCTGTAAAATAGGTGATCCTTGGTAATTAAATAGCTGTGAAAGATCATTGTATAGGATTAATGGGTTGACGAAACAGTCTAAAAAGGCATTAGGAATTACATTTTGCTGACAAAGACAGTCAATCTGTTATTGTCTGAGTTACAATTGCCAGGTTAAGACAATATGGAGAATATTCAACATTTAAGGAAGCTCAGCTATATAAAACAGATATTCTGAAAAGCATGTGTATCAATTTACTCTGTAAAAGTCAATTTTCTTTCAAATATATTCTCTCAGTGGTCCCCATTTTCAAGAAAGAACTTGATAGACTTCAATTCACTTTATTAAGCTTAGTACAAGTTCAGAATTCCTAATCCAAATCCCTGGAGGAAAATGGCTTTTAGATTTTAAGCTTTGCATATTTTAGAAAGTTAATCCTCTGCAAATGTCATGTATGTGAGTTATACCCCAGGGTCTGGGGCAGCACCCCATAATCAAATACATTAATATTTATGCAGTGAATCATAGAATCATTCACTGGAATGGAAGAAATGAAGGCAAAGACTAGCTTAATGTCAAATCAGAGTAAGTTTCATCAGCATAATTTACCCCAAACTTATTGCAACTTTTATGACTTACAAAGCCTTTAGATACTGGAATTACAGATCTATAATGATACAAGCTCACCCAAAGAAGATCTGAAGGCTCTCCTGTTTCCATTTACAAAGCAACAGAAAAGTAATGTAATGTCAAAAATTTTGGAAGGATTCCATGTGAAAAAGAGCACTCTGATGTTAAGTGATAATAGAGGTAACTTAAAAGTATCATTTTAGGGAAAGATATGATAGATTTAAATTATTTCAATGTACAGCTAATTAATACAATATTATTTTATAACATAATTTACTAATGTGTCCAGAAGATATAATGGTTTTAGACATAATGATAAGTGAAGGGAACTTTCTAAGGTTGGAATATACCATTCTGAGGGCATATTCAACTCTAGTTTCTACTTTTCAAGTCGATGTCATGGTGTTTGAATATTGTATCACTTGTAATGGAGACTCACAAAAATGTTAGACATAATAGAGGCAGAATCAGATGGCCTCAACATCATTGTAGGCACACAAGCAAGACAAAAGATTGGGAAGGTAAGAGCAAGATTGAGGAGTTCTTATAAAACTTTAAAGCATGTTCAAAGTGTCTATGAGGTTGAACCAACAGAACTTATGCTTGTTTTGATGAAGGGCATAGTACAAGAGGAAATTTCCTAAAAATTATGAGTGGATAATGGTTCTCTCAAAGAATCAGAACACAATAAAAGGAAATAATTGTACAGGTTGTGTATGTGTGTAGGATAGAGGGTCATCTGATTATGAACACAATATTGAAAATACTATATTTGAGATGACTATGTGACCAAATAAAAATACCCAGAAATCGTTGGCTACAAAGATTGTAGATGGTAGAACTTCTTACTTCTTGGAGGAGGCAGATAGCTTAGACGTAAGATGCTGTCATTTACTGAATTCTCTGTACCTTTTTTCTAAAAGAACCTTAAAGGATATAAAGAAACAATTTTATCAGGACATTGGTGGCACATGCCTTTAATCTCAGCACTTGGAAGGAAAGGTAGGTGGATTTTTTTTTTTTTGATGCTAGCCTGGTCTACAGAGAGAGTTCCAGGACAGTCAGGGCAACATAGCGAAACCCTGTCTCAAAAAAAAAAAAAAGAACCAAAAAAACAATAATAATAATTCATTTCTTAAATGTTTCTATTCATTCCTCAGCAGCAGGAGAGGAACATAGAGTTCCTCTTCCATTGAATCATTATACAAGACAACTTAGTTTCAAACCTTGCTGAGCCAAATACTGTGTCCTCACATCTACCTGGTTAAAGAGAAGTTATAGTAACAAATCTAAATCCACATAGATGAACTTGCTTGAAGGTTACTTTCATGCTTGCCAAATGGTTGTTTAGACAGGAGAATCCAGAGATTTTAAAATGGTTTTGAGATTTTACCACATGAAAATATAAGATGTATTTTCACTCAAATCAATTTAATGTTCTCATAAATCTGTGAGCCATCAACTTACAAAAGAAATTCAGAGATAATGTGGTTATAATCAGTGTTGATAATAGTGCAATCATTTTGTTTCTTTGAAATGTATTACATTTTTGTCAGTGAAATATCTAACAAGTAAATGCAATTAAGAGCAAGAGTTCATGCTGTTCTAGCAAATATTCTTTCTGATATCCCAAATTTTTTATAAAATAGTTCTATTAATGAAATTCATTTAATAATTTGTAGTACATAATTTCCCAAATTAGTTATATAATTTTTCTGATTGAAAACAAGGTATAGCTAATTAGAATAAATATTAGTGAGTTAAAAGGGTTTAATTAACATTGAATTACAAATAGATATTTTAGTTTTTTAATATTTAAAGATTCACGTAAGGATTATGTTCAACTGACCCTAGACATTTTGTATCTTAAATTACTCAATCTATTCATGTTCTGTTGTTTAGCTGAAAATATGTGTTTAGTCTCTACCATCTGCATACCTGAAATTTGATGGCATTGAAATTATACAAGCAAAAACAGCCTCAAATTTGCTTTTAAAAAATGCTGACCTCAGATGTGACTAGCATTTGTAGCATATAATTGAAGGGAAATTACTCAGGCTTACAGGTCTTTTTTTTTTTTTTTTTTTTTTTTTTTCCTGGCTTTTTGAGAAAGAGTTTCTCTTTTGTATCTCTGCCTGGCCTTGAACTCACTCTTATAGACCAGAATGGCCTTAAACTCACAGAGATCTGCCTGCTTCTGCCTCCCAAGTGATGGGATTAAAGGCATACGCCACCACCGCCCAGCTAGAGGTTCTTATTTTTTTTTTAAGTGTTCTTCAAAAAATTAAAATTGAAGTGACAGGACCAATTGACATGCCAATGTGAATGGGGAATGTCTCAAAGGGAGCCACTCCTATATGATGGAAATTGATGACTACTAAAAGAGGAAAATTGTATTTCCAAGGGTAAGGTAATTGTATTTCCCAAGGGTCCCCAATTGTTTATCCAAAACCAAGTGGTCAGCCATGAAAACGTGTGTGTGTGTGTGTGTGTGTATGTGTGTGTGTGTGTGTGTGTGTGTGTGAGAGAGAGAGAGAGAGAGAGAGAGAGAGAGAGGGAGGGAGAGAGAGGGAGAGAAAGAGAGAGAGAGAAAAATAATAATTAAAGAAAAGGGGCCAAAACTTTTAGAAGGGTTGGTATGGAGGACATGGGAGGAGTTCGGAGAAAAGAAGATTGGGGAGAACTAATGTAAATATAGTACTCATGATTGAAATTCTCAAGAAATTATTAAATAAAAAAAGAAAAGAAAAATGAAAGGGTATTAGAATATACTTAGACATAAATTAGAAGGCATACTATAAAATTCCACTGGGAAATTAGTCTTAAAAATTAATTTTGAATATATTATTTGATAACTCTCATCCCACTTATTTTATCTTGTATTTTAAATTTGTCTTTTAAGTCTTTTAAAAACATTATTCAATCTACATAACTACAGAAGTATACTGATACATGAAATAAAAAAAAACCCATGGTGGGAGCTTGAGGAAGAATGAATCAATAAAATGTTTGCCACACAAGCATGGCAAACTGATTTCTGATATCCAGTGTCCAGAAATAAATCTAGGTGCAACACTGAGTGAGTGTCTTTTTCAATCTCAGCACTAGGAAGGAGGTGGAAGCAGAAGAATTTCTAAAATTTGCTAGCTAGCCAATCTAGTTGAATCAGTGAGTTGTAGGTTCATTGAGAATATCCTTTAAAATATAATGTGGAAATTCTGAAGAAGGCACCCAGCATTGACTTCTGGTCTCTTTATGCACATGAATACACACAAACAAAATTTCCACAAGGAACTTGGTCTAGTATATTTTTTTTCTAAATCTAGCTAGATAAATTATTTTGACACAACATAATTCTTTATCCAAATGATGATCATTAAAATTAAAAAGAAATTGTGGAAATTATAAGCCATGAGAGGTACCATGTTTTAAATTATAGGATCTTAAATTAGTCACTTATTTTTAAAGCTTAGATGCTTCTATCTCCATAATGGACAATAGTATTTTCATTGTTTATCAATGAGAGTTACTACAATGAAGTGAAATTGTAAGGCAAGCATAATATAAACAAATCATGTTCAGAAATGGATGTAATTATTCTACAACAATCATCTTTGTATAAGTACCTGTGTAGCTTGCAACAATCCATATTATCATAAATGGTATATTTCTATAATATTTTGTGCTAGATATCTTTGCACATCCAAAGCTATTCCTATCATGAATGCTATACATTTCTAAAGTATTATTAATAATTAAATGAACTTAAAATCCTAGTAGGCCATTAACACTCATGTAGCAACTACAATTCTGTTTTAGTTTTTTTAAATGAAAGATTTGTTGTTCTAAGAAAGGTGTTTTGATTTTTTATTGCTCTGTTTATCACTGACAACTGAGTGCTACTGTTTACAGAGCTGCTTATGCCCTGATAAAGTGCATGTTGGTTCCCTAGCAACATAGGACATTGACTGAGCCATGGCGGTTGTGGAGGAAATGTTAGTATTCTTCATGGTGCGTGGATTCCTAAAGAGATGTGCCAGTTTCTGGATGCTTAATTTGGTAAACCTGTGCATAATAGTTAGTTTTAGCTTATATACAAAATCAATAGCCTCTGTAACTCTATAGAAGTTTATGTAGAATATTTGAATTAATCATGAAAAAATCATTACTAAAAATAAGTGAAAGTAGGCATTGTGTACTCTTCACTAATATTCATGGGAAATCAACACTTATCTAATTCACAAAAGGGTAGAAAGGAAAGAAAATATGGTTCTGAATTTAAAACTTTAGATGACATCAAGAAAACATTTTAGCTGAGCTATAAGAAAAAAAGCAAAAACTGCTCTACACTCCCATTCTTGAGGAAACATTGAGGAGAGTGAAGAACTTTAGACTTCATGGGTTCTTCCAAATCAAATTATGGAAGGGTTTCTAGGTGGGATTTTATCTGGAAAACAAGCATAATCTGCTCTCAGGATATGACAAAGATTCTGAAGTTGGTAGTAGTGGCCTGTGGAAATTAATGTCATTCAGGTAATGTATAAAAATGGACATATTTCTTTTATTAGAATGTGCCATGGGAATAATGAGAGAAGGCTTTTGCAAGGTTATATGCTGTATGATGAGAACAAATTTGTATAACCATTCCATGGGGAATGATGGAATATAAATGTTCTGTTTCTTATGAAAAGAAGTAATTTACAACTTGGGTTAGGTACTTAATTATCATGCTTATGCAGCTTGAAAATTTACTAGTCAAACAAATACATACTGTTAAGATATGGAGAAAGAATTTAGTGTCTTCATACATTCAGGGATTCCAAAATGAATAAATATATATACATGGTTTAAAATCTGTTATTCTAGTATGCATTGAATGTTTATATTGTTAAGTTCTTCCATTAAATGGAAGCAATGAGATGAGCTTATTTTTTGCCATGTTGATAAAGGAGCTAATCTTTATACCTGTTACATAATCTAAAAGTTTCACTTGTCTTTCCTAGGGCAGTAAATTATCACGTTCTTTTTAATGTGTCCAGACCATTTGCCCTTTTGTTTATCCACATCCTCCAATTGTTATAGTATGAATGTGAAATGTTCCCCATGGATGAAGCTGTTTTGTTTGCCAGTTGATTGTGCTGATTGGGTTAACTGTACAACCTTTTGGAAATGGGACTTAGTTGACAGACGTGAGCCTGTCTATGTTTATATGCCTCTTAGATTTCCTGATCTGCTAAGGTATGAGAAGAAGCCAGCACAGCTTCTGACATTGTGGATTAAACCCAGACACTGGAACTTGTCCACCATGATGGACTGTACCCTCTGATATAGTCAGCCAAGGAAATTCTTTGTCCTTCAAATTGTTTCAGTCAGATATTTTGTCACAGCTTCAAGAAGAGATGATTTTTACAGGCATTTTGTTTGTACTTTGTTTTCCATGTGTTTTCAATGTTGCCCAAAATGGTGTTTTTTCCCTAAAATGATCACACAAGTGTTCTTAAAAAGTTCACTCTACCTCTATAATCCATTCTGAATTCTTCTCTAGGAATTATTCTCATGGTAACAATGAATACATTCAGAAATATGGATAAATGCAAAGGCGAAATGAATTTTAAAGGACTGTCTTAAGCTGTTGATGGTAATTGAAGGAAAGGGGGAATAATCAACACAAATATGTGACGATAAAACTAAATGTAGACTTTGGGCACAGAATCAAGAAGCCAGAGCATGCCAGAATCTCTTTAGGGTGAAAATGTTCTGTATCTCAACTGTGACAGTGAGTCCATTAGTTCATATATTTACTAAAAATTATAAAATTGAATATTTGCAACTTATGCATGAGGCATATGAAATGTAACTCTATAGAAACGTTAACCAACAGAAATTTCTCACTGCTTTTTCCTAAAATACTTAAGAGTCAATGATACTAATTTATTTGTCAAGTTTGAAAATAAATGTCTATTTGTTAATTATCAGCATGATATGACAAAGAAATTAGTTAATATACTATATTTTACTTTTTACTAGAAGTTACTTTTTTGGTCAAAGTATTATTTCAAGGTTACCAGATTTTCTTATTTTAATTAAGATTTTCATAAATATTATTGCCAACACAAACTATTTTTAAATGCTTAGGAATGGAATCCTAAAATAGAAGAATTATTAATTTTAGTGAATCACCTTACTTTATTAATATTAACATTGCTGATATAATGTTTTAAATTTTAACGTAACTCTATATGACTTTAAAATATGAAACCATATCAATTCAAATTCATTTCTTTTAAATAGTGGTGTCACTTTTATCTTTTCCACTTCTACTTAAAAGACCTCAGAGTCACATTTGGTTTCAACTGTAATATGGCCAATAGCTTAAGTTCAGGGAAAACATTCTGGAGATCACTGATGCTTTCTCTTAATTATATGGTACAAATCACATTACTAGAAAAGGAAACAATACATTACTTATCTGCATTTATTTCCTCTATACTTCTTTCATCTTGCACAGATAAAGACTGGCAGATAAAGAAGTTAATTCTGCAGGTTGGTTGGGCAGTCTCAGGATTTCTATAAAACCTATAATGATGACTCTCAAACCTTATACATTCCAACTGACTCTCATTAGTAAATTCTGAAGTTATTGTTGCATAGTTTACTTTGTTGTCCAAAAGACATCTCAAAATTAGTATGTCCAAAACTCATCTCTTCACTGTCTTTTTCTTCCACATTCAGTAGGAATCAGTAAGTTGTATTTTGTCGAAGAAAGTCTATTTCAGAACAGATTTGGAAAATTACAGATTTACTAAAAATTCCATTGTGAATGCCAATGATCTGTTTACCAAAAATGCCACAAAAAGTGCTATATTCACATGTTATTTTATATCCTCTAAGAAATTTTAAAAATCTGGAAAAGAAAGCAAGTTCTTCAAAATTACTATTTATCAGTATGGTGGTTTGAATGAAAATGGCTCCCATAGACTCATATGTTTGAATACTTGGTCTGCAGTTGGTTGAACTATCTGGGAAGGATTAGCAGGTGTGGATTTGTTGGAAGGCCACTGTTACTGGCCTTGGATGTTTCAAAAGAGTTTGCTGATAAAGATGCAAGCTGTCAGCTACTGCTCCCACACCATGCCTGCCTATCTGTTTCATGCTCCTTGCCATGATGGTCATAGACTCTAACCTTCTGAAACTTCAAGCTCAGATACACTCTTTCTTCTATAAGTTGCCTTGGCCTTGCCTTGGCCATGGTGTCTTATCACAACAATAGGGAAGTAACTAAGACTGTCAATAATATTACCAGACTGAAGATGTTACATGACTGAGTCAGGATCAATAGCAGTAAACGTCAAGTCTGAAAAACATTCGTTTTTAAATCTATGATGTTCTGATTATGAATACTTCCATCTATTTTATTACTAAAATATCCATGCACATGAATACAAGAGCCTTCAAAAATTCTAGGCATGGTTATGAATTACTGTAATACCATTACCACTTGGAATTTGAGACCAGACTGGATTACACAGTGAGAGTTTGTCTTCCCAAGTTAAGCACATATATAGTTTTAATTTCTGTGTTTGTTCATTTTGTTGGTTGGTTTGGTTTATTTTGCTTTAGTTAAAATCTTTTACATTCTGCCAAATCTTTCCTAATAACCTTAGTTCTGTTAATTTTCACAAGGTTTGCCACATCCAGTTTTACTACTTAATGTAAGAATTGTTTTAGTCTTAAATGTGTATATGAAGAACCTGAAGTAGTTTCACTTGTGTATACCTGCAAGTGAGATAATATGCTTACCATTTAAAAATCAGTGCCAAATAAATACCTTTAAATCTTCTTGCTTGAACTCTAGCTGTTATAAGGTAGAGTTAGCCAAAGTCATTGTAGACACACTATTTAGTTACACATATGCCTTTTCTAAGATTTCTACTTGGGTATATTATAATATTATATTATGTTATATTATATTATATTATATATTCAATTTTGTATCTCCAGAATATAACTCAATATATTCTTTAAATGATTCGCTAAACACTAAGATAAGCAATTTGTGATAATCATAAATGGATCTTTTAGAGTATCTTTGTACTATCAAAGAAACCTTATTAAAATTGTAAAGATGTGAAAACGTAACTTTCCAAAAACAGAATGAAGGGGTGTGAAAGATAGAAAGGCAGTTAGTAACTGATTGGAATGCTAGAAAAAGTTGACAACAGCATCCTCCAAATAAACCATAGGGAAAGATGAGACGAAAAATCAGGATACTGGGTAGGTTCATCTCAGACCCCAAATGGGTTTCCCAAAGTAGAAAAGCTAGAATCTTACACACAGAGTGGTTGCAGATTGAATCATCAGATAACTTCAAAGTTTTTCTGGAAGTCAGGTTTCCCTGTCGCTGTCCTCTTGTACAATTGAGTAGCACCAAACCCTGTCCACACAGGGGAAACTTGAGATCTGCAGGATTTGATCCAGAGGGGCTGGAATTTGGGGAGGATTCAGTTAGATTCTTCAGTATCTAATTCAGACTAACAGCCTCATCCTTGAGTAAAAGATTTATTGTTTGTACATTAACATGGCCTTGAGACAATGCAGATAGGATAAATTGTTATTTTCAACAGGAAACCGTCTAGATTGACATTCCCAAATGTGCTGCAGAGAAACCTATTGCCCTATGGTCTTCTCCTTCACACTTGAAAGTTCAGGTTAACTTTTTGTGTCCTCATTATTTCATTCTTAAATGAAACCAGCAACTTAAAAGTGCAGGTTTTTGATATTCTAAGTTACAGGGCATTTGTCATGAATGTCTTTCATTTTATAGAAGTGGTTTGTAATAATAGAACAATGTAACCTCCTTAAGTGAAAAAAATTTATTCATATAAAGTCTGAGGACTTGGGTAAAGTAAATAATAGTGGAAGTGAAAATGTATGAAATGCAATTCTTTTACTTTACAACTATCCAAAACTACACAGCAATAATATTTTTACATCCTCATGTCATAGTTTATTAATTTTCTATAGACATTGTTTTTTGTTTCAATCATATTTTAGAATTATATTGATAATTTTTAGCTGAAGCACAATGTATGTCCTAGATCCAACAATGGGAAATTAGCTTCAAGATATTTGTCTTGCTCCCCATAATGATCTTTCATAATGATCTCAATATTTGCAAGAATAGATTTCTAACTATAATCCAGAACTCTAAGGATTGTTACCTTCTGTCCTAGTACTCTGGAATCCTGTCTCCTGAAGGTCCTCTGCCGTGCTTCATTTCCCAAGTTTCCTAGACTTTCATACTAAGGAGTGCAATGTAAGAGTAACAACATGCTGTGGTTTGGATCTTGAATGTCCCTCAAAGGTCTATGTGTAAAGGTTTGACAGTTTGGTGTGATCAGGTAGTTGTGGGAAGTCTTGAAAAGGGTACTGATATTTTAGATGGATCTTGCAATGTACTTGCTATTTCAATCTACATTTTTATTTTTCACCTCCTACCAACTCTTCTGAGGTTTCCTCAGACTTAATATCTAACTATTTTGTCAAAGTTTTTTTGAAGTGTGACTTCAAGGAGATTGTTAGGTTTATATCTTCTATCCTTCTCTTCATGTCCCACCCATGAAGAGAGGGTTGTTGTTTCTGCAAGTCCCATGGTATACGGCTTTGCCACCAGCCTGCAGGTGACAATTCACCTGATCACAAACTGAGACTTTTCAAAATCATGATCTAAAATAAACTTCTTTTTGACAAAAGAAAAGTTGCCAGGTTTTGAAGAAGGTGTTACAAGGGAAAAGCAGAGGTACTCACCAAAATAAAACTGATATTTCAAGGAGGAAAAAGAAAACCCACAAGGAAATAATTTATAAGTTCAGGGGTATTGAACTAAATGGAAATGTTATTACATTAAATTAAAAATGATCCTATTATTTCTAAAAAAATACACTTTACACATTACAATTATATTTAGGCATAATATATGCATAATCATCTATGAAAGCAGAAAAATTGATAGAATAGTTAGATGTTAAATCTGAGGAAAACTCAGAAGAGTTGATAGGAAGTGAAAAATAAAATGTAGACTGAAATGGCAAGTACATTGCAAGAGCCTTCTAAAGTATCAGAATCCTAAACCAGGACTTTCCTTGAGAAAGTTGGAGGATAAGATGTTATTGAAAACTAAGTCAAAGAGAAAAGTGTTTGGGACACTCAGAGAGGATGCTCTAAATGGAAATGGTAATGACGCATTCTCATCAAATGAAAAGAAAACTTTCAAATTATTAAATCACTAAGACTGAAGACAGCAGTTTTTAGACAGAGAAGTTATTCACAATGGGTTTGGGATTAAAATGGCAGAGAAACATCTATTCCTATAGCCCTGAGAACCAGGATTTAGAAAATACACCATAGAGCAAAGCCTTAAATTTCTGCCAAAGTATAGAAAGACAACACATATTTGAGGGTGGAAGTCTCTACTACATGGTGTCTCAATTTTTTTTCCTTTTACTGTGGTTTAAAAAGATACTTTGACTACAGCAATTTAAGGGAGAAGGGGTTCGTTTTAGCTTACAATTAAAGATGTACTCAACAATGGCAAGGTTCTCAAAGCAGCAGGATCAGGAAGAAGCTGGTCACTCTGCATCCACAACTGGGAAACAGGGATAAGTACAAACTGATGTTCAGCTTACTTTCTCCATTTTATACATCCAGAATCTCCATCCCAGGGAGTTGTTCTACAAACAAGTAAGATGAGTCTTCTCACTACAATTAAAGTGAGTAAAAACCCTCTAAGGATATGCCCAATGATCCTTTTCCAAGGTTATTCTAATATTATAAGTTATAATATTATAACTATCTAATATTATATTCTAAATATCAAGTTGATATTTAATACTCCACCCCATTACAACCCCACTCTATGGCAAAATTCCCAATTTGAGTTGCTGATTTAATGAAATCTGTATTAAATTTCCAGCTTTCCTTTCCTTGTGACTGATGAACTGACCTTAAAATTCAGAGAAATATAGAGACATCAAATTGCTAAAAAAAAATCCCGCAGAATAAATTAGCATACATAATATTCAATTTAAAAGTATTACAGTTATAGTAATCTGGACATTATGATACTACCATAACATATTCAATGTAGTAGAATTCAAAATCCAAAATTATATCTATGTACTTAGAGGCAAGTGTTACTTGAAAATTTTACCAGGACAACTATTGAAAAAAGAAATGCCTTTTTAATATATTATTCATAAAAAAATCAATAGTCACATGCAAAAAACTCATCATATTTTAATAACATACAAAAATGAGTTCTAAGTAAATCCAAGAGGTAAACACAAAGTACAAACTGGTTAATTTAGTGTAATCATTATATATGATGATTTATTATTTTTATTATATATATTATTATATATTATATATTGATTATATATAATGATTGCATTATATATAATATATATATTATATATTCTCAGAATATATAAGTCCATAGAGACAGAAACCAAATTAAGAGTACTCTAATTGGGGAATGAAGAAGGTGGACAGAGGAAAAGGTGATATTCACAAGTGACTGCTAGGGATTATGGGATTCTTTCTGGGCTGATTAAACTTCATACAATCAGATTTGATAATGATTGCATAATGCTTTAAATACACTGAACTATACAATTTACAAAACCCATTGACTTACACACTGGTAAATTTTATAGAATATAAATTACAACTTCATCAGGCCATCCTTATCAAAAGTGTTTCAGAAACAAAAAGAAATCTGATCCTTACACTAAAATTCATGAACTGACTATCATGTGATACATCTAGTTGAATATGGCCAAGTTGCTTTCAACAGGGAACTGTTAGGAACAGATCCACACCTTCTAGCATAATGTTAACACCTTTTTGAAAACATATTTTAGTGTAGAATACTTATTCTCACATTAGTTCCCCACATTAGTGATAGTACAACCTTCCCTCTAAAACATATTTTCTCAAAGAATGCTTCACTGAGTGGTTATTGATTCAAATACTGTCTTTGATTTAACAGGCAGACTTCCTGTAAAATTCACTTTCAGATGTTTACAAGGCATGAAATGTATTTCACATTATCATATTCTCCTTCATTAAGTGCATTTCAGAAAATGCAACAAGGCATGTTAGATCTTCAAGTCATGCTAAATTTTCCCGTGTGATAACACATATTATTTCCTTACAAAGAAAGAAGTCATTGAGTGTGATGAAAACTCACCATCTAAAGCAGACAGCTATTTCCTTCACACATATAATGCAGTTTTAAGAAGACTGAAATACTCATCTGTTATGAATCACAACGCTCACATGAGGAAGCACTACCCTCACTAAAGATAGGAGAACTCTGGCTATCTTATATATAATCCTGACACTACATCTTCATGGAGACCATTTTATATGCTGGTCAGTCATCTAAAAATTATGAATGAACTAATCCTCATACAAAAACATGAGTATTTTTTTTTATCACTTTGCAGGTGAGGAGTAAGATTGAACAGATGCATATATAGACATAATAAACATTGTAAAACATTTGATGGGATTGAAAATAGTACGTCTATTCCAAACTTTATATTGTCATAATGATTATTTATTACATTATTAAAATTCTAGTACTTTTTACATAAGATCACTAGTAGCTTTAATGTATTCAGATGAATGGATTGTCATTAACACTTATGCTTTCATTGGCATAGAAATGTATACTTGATATCCAATGATCTACTGCAGCACTAATCTTCAATACACTTCTATGGTCTGAAAATTAAGACCAGACTTCATTAGAGTTTGTAACAATGATCAAATCATTTGCTTTAAAAGATAATACCTATGCTAATATGAATAGGGATCAAATGTAACAGCTTCACCCTTCAGATCTAAAGGAAAATAATTTAAATTGGTACATAAAACACCAATTTGTCTTTTTTACTGTTGTAACATTTTCCTTTCATTGCTTTTAAAGATAACAATAGGTTTTTTTTCTAAAGCCTAAAAAAATTCCATTCAAAATCATTTACTATGATGAATACCATTCATTCCATTGACATACTTACATAATATCCTCATAACTATAAATAATACCACATTGCTAATTTGGGCGGTAAAATAATTGTTTTCCAAAACGCATGTGCATTTTAATATTTTAGATTTATTTTTCTAAATCAAGCCTATAGTTTTATTTCATATATATGAAAATCAATTCATATATCTGTATATCAATACATACATAGTTTACATGAAAGACAATTTTTCAATTGTATCTACTTTACTAAAATATCACACTTTTGTGTTCCTAATATGAATCTTTAGTTTA
This sequence comes from Cricetomys ansorgei, assembly GCA_026225945.1. Classification (NCBI taxonomy): domain Eukaryota; kingdom Metazoa; phylum Chordata; class Mammalia; order Rodentia; family Nesomyidae; genus Cricetomys; species Cricetomys ansorgei. The sequence goes on along the minus strand of JAMJFZ010000107.1, from coordinate 46,006,118 downwards.
GTCCTTAAGACCTGTGAATAATACAAAATAATACTTTCAGAGAGAAGGAAATCATGTGGTACCTAGTCCCAATTGATACATCTATAGCACAACTTCTACAATTAAGGCTTGGAGATCATTGTGAAAAGGGGGGTAGGAAATATTATGAGAGCCAGAAGAACAAGAAATTTGCTGTGATAGTGTGTCTCCTAGAGATGTCAGAGACTCTAAACTCATGAATTGTTATCAACTTGGTTTCCTAAACCCAACCTGAGCAAAGACAATACCAACAGATGTGATAACATGGCAGGTGGAAAGCTCATAAATCCTCAGTCTCAGACAAAGAATTACGGGCAACTAAGCAGAAGTAGTTTTCCTTAGGTTATTGAATACCAAGTGGTCAGCCCTGAAACCTTATACATAAAACTATCATTACAGAATGAGCAGTATGTGTGTGTATATATACACACACACATATATATACATATACATATATATATATACATACATACATACATACACACACACACACACATGTATGTTTGTGTGTGTGTGTGGAGGGAAGTATCAATGGTCAATGATTAAAGGAAAAGAGGACACAAATTTGAGAGCAGACGAGAGACAGGAATACTTAGAAGAGTTTGGAGGGAAGAAAGAGAAGGGGAAAATATGTAACTATGACTTCAAAAAGTGAAAAATAATCATATATAAGAATAACAACATTTACTTGAGCACACACTTCAATATCAAAGAATAATTAGGAACAATGCCAACAATTGTTAATATGTGTTACACAGTGCTTTTTTATATAGTTGTTAAAGAAAAAGAATTTTTTTTTCATTTCTTAGCTCTTAAGATTTCTTTTCAACACCAGTGGTTTCCAAGGGTAAAAACTGAGGTTTTATTTTTACTAAAAGAAAAAAGTAGACATAAGAAGGAAAGAACTTAAAAACATGAAGAATCAAATGATGCCACATAATTGAAATGGGTGGTGATTGAAGTTGTCCAAGTGTAAAAATCTTTTCCAACAGATATCAAGCTGGTCCTCCCCAGGAAGGCCCAGTCTCATCAGGTGGCTCTCACAATGCTGGAAGGTATTATCCACTAATCACCAGTCTTTCCCAGCTTGAATACTGTGAGCTATAATAACAACTGGCCTTAGTGGATTTCAGGTATCTCCATAGATGCAACCTACACCTGGCACCATTATCAGGCCAACAATTTGTAACTAAATAGATCATAGCCATTAGAGGAAAATCTGCTACTATTATTCTGCTAAATGGATGTAGAATTAAGCTAACTCCCATTGACTTATTATGTTCAAAGATTAATGCATTCCTTACCCCTTATCAGAGAAGTATTTATTTACATGAAATCCTGATTAACATTGAAAATCACAACTGGTCAAGGTGTAAATAATGAGATACTATAAAATACTAAACATTAAAGGGGTCATCTATGTTATATACCCTCCTCCCAAGGCTCAGGGGTCACTGCTGAAAAGGAGATGGTAAGATTGTTAAGAACCAAAAGTAGTGGATGGCTTCAAAGAATTTTTTTTTCAGGTCCCAAAAGGGCCACTGTCCACATGAACCCATAGTTGTTGCAACAGCATGCACAAGTCCTAAAGTCAGTCATGCAAGCTAAAGTCAGACCAAATCCAAGTATGATGAGTGGAGGTGGCCACAAATTCCCACCCTTAGCTGAGAAACTATTGGCAATTGAAAGAAGGAGCGAGAGAGAGAGAGAGAGACAGAGAAAGAGAAAGAGAAAGAGAGAGAATTTTGAAAGTATAGACTAGGCTCTGGTAAATCATCCGCACACCACTGGAAGATCATGCTTCCAAGATTCCTTGGGCAGCACAAATTCATGGATTTTTAAAAGAAAACTGCAAAAAGTTGCATGGGTAGGGAAAGGTGAGTGGATCTGGGAGGACCTGGGAAAGGGGTGAATATGACAAAAATCACATTGTATAAAATTCTCAATGAACTAATAAAAATAAGAAAAAATAAGAAATAAAAATATTTGCAATACGAATTCCAAAGCCTGATGTTTATATTTTATCATTAATGCTGTTTATTTTTATCTACTACTTTGTTAGTAGACATGTTAAGTACAGAGCATTCTGTTACAATAGGGATTGTATTTAATGTCAATTAGGTCATTCTACTAATGATCCATATTAGTTGAACATTCTTTCACTTTTCTGAGCTAAGATAAAAGACATTCCCAATCATGGAATTTTTCCAATTCAGTTCCAGAAGCATGATTGATTATTTCAAGAAGATTCATCTTATCAAAATGTGGAGTGGGAGGTCATTTCTATGATGTAAAATAAATAGGTTTTTCTGAAACTCTTTATTAGGTTTAGTTTTATAAATCTTTAAAAACAGATATTAGGGTATTGAAGTGTGCTCTTTTTTTTCAATACAATCAGCTATAAAAATAGAATGCTATATAGTACACTTTAGTTCCAACTCTGATTAATTCAGATTAATCAGTACATATCAGAATAATTACTATATTTCATTTAATTATAGATAAAAATGAATATGACCTTTGAAAGCTCTCTGCCTTGTAGGCCATGAAAGATCTTGTACAACATGAAGAATGTAAGTGCTGAGTACTCTTTCTAGTATCTATGTCTTCATCTGTGTTACTGATGCTTTGCCTCTAAGGATGTATTATTTTCTTTTCTAACTTCATTGGTAAAGCAGCATGTAGCTGTAGCATGCATATAGCAGACCCTATCTTTTGCCTGCTTTTCTTTCAAGTAACAGTGTACTGAGCAGATCATCAAATCCTCTGTGCTTTGGATTCTGTGCATCAAGAATTGTGTCAATTCTGAAACCTTTATCTAAATAAATATTTGAGTGTATCCTATTTGCTGATCACTGAGCTCTCATCAGAGTTTCCTTCTCCATTCTCTCTTTTCTGATTTCTCTTTCTACCATCAATGGCACATGCATTTGTAAGATATAATTTCTTCACAGAGATAGAACTATTTCTTAAAGTGATTATAGGATTTAATTAGAGAAAAACTCTCTGGCCTCAGATAAGATAATGCCTAACAATAAATAAAATCAATAAATTCATATAAAGTAGAAAGTTAATTGATTGTAACACACCATAATGGCTAATGTTTTTATTTCCTTTAGAAAACAGAGGTTAAAAAAACTTGTGATGTTCTCCATCACAAGTTAATCCTTTGGATTAAGGAGAATGTCTGCCCCATAATTCTTAATAAAAAATATGAGTATGCACAAGGGGTGAAGAGATGTGAAAGGCTTCTCAGTGATTATGACATTAAAGCCAAGTCAAAAATAGAGAGAATCCTCCCTCATGAGATTAATGAATAGCAAAAGTTTATTAATCCTCTGTCCTGAATATTGTGGTGATCACCAAATTTGTACATTGTGGACATGAATAGAAATTATTAATACCCTCTGCAAATAAAAATTTGACATTTTTATATCTTTTTATGTGTTTACACATTCACGTGGAAATATTGATGACTTCATCAGTCTCATGCAGTTTTATTCTTTATGGCACAGTATGTAATCACCCAAAATACCACCATGATTATACAGTTAATAATAGTCATAGTGAAAATATTCATACTCATAATAACATTAACTTTGAAAAGGAAGATACGATCATAATAAACTGTGCACATCTATGATAACCTCAAATAATAAAATATTATTTTTTAAAACTGCATGTGAATATATTCAGTTATCCATCTACGAATGAGGTAAATTTGGAAAAATTAAAATAAGCAAAAAATAAGTATTCTTTGTCTCTATGAAATAAATTGAAATACAGACGTCAAAGAAGAAAAATTTTATCATGGGAAGCCTTTCAATCATTTTTAACATATGAATGTGTAATCAATTTAAAAAGAATTAGAGAGAGAATGGAAAAGAAGAAAGAGGGAGGTGCAAAGCCTAAATAGAGTTCTTGCTATCCAAGGACTTCTACAGTTAGTTACTGGTGAGATCAAAAATGAAGATCCCATGGAAGTATTTAAGCAAAGTAGCGCCCCCCAAACAAGATTCTGTGTTCATTAGGATGAGCAATACAGCCAAACTACTAGGTCTTACGTGAGAGTTAAAGGAAAGAGTCTCCTTTGACGTATTGCAAACACACATCAAGTTGAGTAGTGGAGTCCAGCTATTCATTTTGTACTTGTAGACTTGTAGCTTTCTGACTTATCCCATAACTACTTGATACTTGTGTAAAAAGAATTCCTGACAAAAGCTGAATTACTTGTCATGGAGTATTTGAGGACTAAGTTTTATTTTTGTTTAAAATGTCAAGAGTAATAGCAGACCTAGGTTAAGTTTCCTCTATGGCATATAGTTAGTGAAACTAAAAATAACTCTTTTGCTATTAACAAGAAGTACTATCTCTTCTTGCTAGTATTTCTTTCTTTAACTTTGTCCTTTTAGATTTGAACCTAGAGTTTCTGTTGTTAAGTCTTATTTTATTCTTTAGGTAAGAAACTTTATTTTCTCCCAGTGTTAGAAAATGGAGTTTTAAGTTATAAATGTGCTGAACTAGAGAAATCAAAAACATGTTAGTTGAAAAAATATTCAAAACAGTTTAGAGGTTGCGTAGATGGTTCAGTTAGAACAGTGATGCTGTTAGAACAAGAGAGTCTGAGCTCGGATTCCTAACACCACCTAAAAAGCTGGCAATTAGTAGCACATATGCAACACCTGGCCAGGCTTCACTGAACTGGTTATCTCCAGGTTATGGGAAAGACCCTAATTTAAAATGCATATAAAAGGGAAACAGCAACTGGAGAAAATACCCAACATTGACATCTAGACTCCAAGGCATGTGAACATAAGAGTATACATATCCACATGCACATTGGTACAGATGCACAATGATAGACATATACCTCACACATACAAGTACATGTACACACAAAGAATGAAGAAAATTATAGTTAACTACAAACATGACCTAAAGGGACAATATAGTGATCAAAAAAATAGACTGGACTGTCCAAACTATTTCTGGAAATAATGCAACTTTTAACACTATTATGGCAAACAATAAGAGAACAAAGGTCCTTTATATGTTTCTTTTTAATAGTTTAAGTGCAATAGAATTATATCGTTCCCTACCTCCATTTTCTCCTCTAGCTCCTCCCAATTACCCTCTCTCAAACTTCTCCTATGCCCCTAAACTCAAGTCCAGAGTCTTCTTTTCTAACGTTTGTATTTGTCACGTGTGTGTGTGTGTGTGTGTGTGTGTGTGTGTGTGTGTGTGTGTGTGTGTGTCCCCTGATGAGTAATTTTGTTCTTTGTGTATATATGGTTTCAAGACTGATAATTCTGCATTGGAAAAACGATACCAGGCTCATCGCTGAAGTGGCTAATTCTCCCCCTCTCAGCAGTCAATAGATACCTGTACTTCTTTGTCTAGGGGGTGAGATCCCTTCAAATTTCTCCTCTTCCATGTCAGCATACCCATTGATATTGCTGTTTCTCTGGTCTTGTTTATGTAGACATTTATAGGAGAGACTGCTTCATAGCACTTGTTCTCTTATTTTGGCTCTTACAATCTTTCTTCCTGTTCTATAATATTCTCTGAGTCACAGACATGGGAGCCGTGATGTAGATGTATCCATTGGAATTGAGATCTCCATAGACCATTGATCTCAGCTATATGCTTAGTTAGTTGTGATTTTGCCAATTTCTTTAACAATTTGTTTGCTAACTATTTCAGAAACACATAAAATCAGATAAGTAAGTGTGCAACTTACATATCAAAATTATGATATTTGATTATATTACAAGCAACTAGAGTATTACCTAAGTCAATTTTATTGTATTCACAAGCTATTTGGCCTGAAAGTAGTTTAGTCTCTCTTTTTAATTCCCAGAGAAACAAAATTTATTAAATACAAATATTACCTTCTATAGCATCTGAATTTTTTTCCTTTATTGAGAATAGTGTTTTTTTCCATACAATATATTCTGATATGGTTTTTCTTCCCTAAATTCTCCCAGTTTCTTCCCTCCTCCTCTCCCATCAAGATTCACAACATTTTGTTAGAAAACAAACAGGTATCTAAGGAATAATAATAATGAGTAAAATAAAATAAAATGAAACAAAAAAAAATGAGTCAGAATAGGCAAAAAAAAGGAAAGGAGCCAAAGCAAAAGCACTGAAACACATACAGTTATAGAGACACACATTCTTTTAAATTCTTTTAAACTCTATAAAAGACAAAGTAGATAGCTTATGGTATCACTTTCATTAAGTGAACATAGTTACAAGGGTAGTCAGTTTGATTTAATTTGGGTTGACTCAATCAAAAAGTTCAATTTATGAATTGACTCAATAAGAGTCTCACTCCAGAAATGGGAAGCTAAGTAGATGAATTGAAACTGTCGTTCTTGGTTCATTGGGATTTTCATTAGGTGGTTTCCCTGCCTCTGGGAAACATTCTGAGCTAAAATGTGTCAAGTCAAGTATAGTTAAGATTTGACTCTAAGTTTCTTTAAATGATTGATTTTGAGTCCTCAAGAACTGTATGACTAAGAAGGACTAATATTTTATAACTAGATCACAAAATTCCTATGAAAAATAGAAGATATAGGAAGCATAATCAAGAAATAGGATTTTTTTTTTTTTGGGTTTTGTTCTAAACAGTTTCTTTGTTGTTACTCTGACTGTCCTGGAACTCACTCTGTTGACCAGGCTGGCCTTGAACTCACAGAGATCTGCCTGCCTCTGGCTTCCAAGTGCTGGGGTCAATGGCATGTTGCTACTACTCTTAGGCTAATAGATATAATTTTAATAGGATTTTTTGACATTCCAAAAATATCTAAAATAAAATAGTTAGACTTAGAGAAGCAAGCTCTATTATCCCCTAAGATTTCATTCCCTAGCAGTTTTGAGTACCAAATTATTAAATATGGTTGCTTATTTTTATTAATTTGCACTGCATAGTGAATATCATGTGCTTAATATTATTTATTTATTCTTGTTCAACACTTGATGTGCTTTTTCAACAACAACAACAAAACTCAGGTCTGGAACATGGTTCAGCTAGTAAAGACACTGGCTGGTAAAAGCCTGACAACCTGAGTTCAATCCCTGGATCACACATGGATACATGAGAGAACTGACCTCTACAGATGGTCCTGCAACCAAAAAATTCATGCTGTGGCATACCCCCTACACATATAAGCACACACATTAAATACACATGATACTAAGGTAAATATTCAATGGAAAAATTCATTTTTCACGTTTTATAAGAGAAATATTAAGATATTATAAGATTGTGTTAGTACTTTTGTCCAGTTGGCATAAGCTAGTGTTATCTGGGAAGTGAGCCTCTATAAGACTGGCCTAGAGGCAATCTTTATTAATGATTAATTTGGGAGGGTTGAACACACTGTGGGAAGTGGAGGGTGCTAGTATATATAAGAAAGACTTACAGGCTAAGCAAGCCAGTAAGTAGCATTCCTCCATGGGTGTGGTTTCAGTCTCTGCCTTCAAGTTCCTGTCTTGATTTTCAGCTCTGGATTCCCTTTATGATTTTATTCCCCAGGTTGTTTTGGGTCATAGTATTTAATCATCTAAAACACAAAGACAGAGATCTATGATATTTTTAATAAACAGGCCTATTTTTATATTTTAAAAGGTTTCAGTATAAAACTGCAACATTGAAAGTCATAATATAAAAACAGATTAATACTGTGAATAAAATATTTTCATTAATAAATATTTTTTTACCTATAACTATGACACAGGATATAGGAATTTAACCAAAGTTTGGTTGAAGATATATTTTATTTTTAAATGTAATTTTATTATCTAAAATGTATAAAGAACTAAAAAAAAAAATAAACTTGCTATCAAGAAAGCAAAGAACCCAATGAAAAAAATGGGGTCCAGATCTAAACATAGAATTTTCGATAGATGAAAAAGAAATGGCTGAGAATTACTCAAAGAAATGTTCAATATCCTTAGTCATCAGGAAAAAGCAAATCAAAACTACATTGATATTTTATCTTACACTCATTAAAATGACTAAGATCAATAAAACAATCTATTTTCAAAAAAAGAAAAAGTATGTGAAGAAGAAATATAATTTTATAAAAATATTTACTGTGAAGTACTGTGAAAGTACTGTGTACTGTGAAAAAAATGCCTAATAATCTAAAGGAAAGCAAGAATTAATAAGACATTACAAACAGCTGGTACAGTGGCTAAACAGTGCTAGATTTGGGGGGAACATACAGATTTCAGTACAACATATTTCCTGTGACAGGATGTGAACAGGAAACTATGAATCTGAAAAGCCTAAACCAAAATGCAAAAGTAACTTCTAAAATGGTATCAGTGATATGATATCTGATCACACCTGTCTCCCAGAATTCTCTACTATATACAATTTAATCTATAGGAAGCTAGTTTTGGTTCTACTTTTAACTCAGTTAATAATATGATGTGGCAGTTTGTTCATTGACTCAAATACTTACTGAGAATCTACTTGGGTCCACATACTTTCCTAGCTTCCAGGAGGGCAGAGTTACTGCAGAAAAACATATTTGTGGAAAGCAGAACTGCTGCTTCATTCCAGAGCCACTGAGATCTAAGAGATGCTACAGAGCAAGCCATTGTCTTTGTGGGGACATGGTTTGTACTCTTTTATGACCAAATGGACTCTAGGGTCATTCTTCCCATAAAGGATTATTATTACCCTAGCCAGTCATGAGACAAGGATCATAAACTAAAAACTTGAGTTAATTAACTGATAGTTTTTAAAAGAGCATTTTTTTTTTTTTAGAAATGTAAAGATATCATGCTACTAGATAGTACAGATAGTCTTACTACCATCTCTTGGCCCTGGATTTTAACTTCCTCATGGAAACTATCTGTAAGGACTATGTACATGAGGCAGGGTGACATACACCTGTAATATCAGGTATGAAGGAAAATGAGTCAAGGGAATCACAGCTAGGGCTATATAGTATGACCCTCAAACACACACACACACACACACACACACACACACACACAGAGAGAGAGAGAGAGAGAGAGAGAGAGAAGTGTTGTAGTACAATTTGCAACTTGGGGGAGAAAATGATGTATGAGTCTCCCGCACTGCATCACGAAATGTTCTCAGTTCCTTTGTCTATAGAAGCCAGTCATTCTTAGAACACATGAGCACACATTTAGCAAGTCAGTTTCTCCCATTTTTACATGGCCTTTTCACGGACAGTTTGCCATAAGGTCAGCAGCAGCTGCCTTGTTTTTCTCTTCAGTGTGCCAGGATGCAATTTTTTCTCCAAGGATTCACTCAAGCAAGAAGGTTCTGTGTGGTGCAGGAAGGAGTCAAAGATCTTGGAGAAATAATCATAAAAGATGTCTCTAGACTTACAATTAGACAAAACTATTTAATCCCTGTTACATAGCCACGAATATAGGACAAATCAATTGGCAACCTCCTATTGATTACACCAATTTTAGGTTTCTACTTTGGACATCTGTGATTTATTTCTGAAATTCTTCAAACCATGATTTTCAGTTTCTTTTATATTACTACTAACATGCCTTCATCCATTTTCGTAGTTGCTCCTTGATAAAATTTTTAGATAAAATTAAATTTTTGTTGCCTAGGGAGTCATTTCAGTGAATGTATTGATTTCATATACTGGGATACAGAAGTCACTAGAGCAGTGGTTCTCAACCTTCCTAATGCTGTGACCTTTTAATACAGTTCTTCATGTTGTGGTGACCCCTAACCATAAAGTTATTTTTGTTGCTATTTTATAACTGTAATTTTGCTACTGTTATGAATCTTAATGTAAATGTGTAATATGTAGAGGGTCTTGTGAAACGGTTGTTTGACACCCCCCCCCAAAGGGGTCACAATCTATAAGCTGAGAACCACTGCACTAGAGTAAAACCTTTTCTTGTAATATTTTATATCAAACAAGAATAATAGCACATAATCCTATGAGAAAATGAATGTGAAATTAATAAGAGTTCACAAAGTAGGAAATTCTACTTCCTAGGAAAAGTTTGAAAGAATACTTAAGTTGCAACCACAGTTATTATTCCCACTCATTGTATGAGCCAGCCTTAAATAGAAAAAAAAATGTACTGTTTCTAAGAAAAACCTAAAGGAAATCTTGGCACTTAGGAATGCACATGGCATTAGTGACCTTAGAATGTGATCATTCCATGTTGATTAAATTTTCAAATAGACATTTGTGATTTAATGTCTCTACCCCTGGGATTCTGTCACATAAAAAAAAGTATCTGCATTAAAGAGTTGTGTATAACAATGTTCAAGTCAAAATTGCCTGTAGTGTTAAAAAATTGAGAATAGTGGAACATCACTATGTATCAATAATCCCAGCTACTCCTGAAGCTGAGGCAGAAGGATCCTGAGTTCAAGACCAACCTCAAGGGGAAAACAGAGTCTGAAAATAAGGCATATGCCATTTATTAGAGGAATTTTTGTGGCTGATATACAGCATGAATTTATTATATCAGCATAAAATGACAGTCAATTAAACATACATCTGTTGGCCAAATAAGAGGATTTTCTGTAGTGTATTGTTAAATAAGAGAAAAAAGTAGAGAAATCTAAAATTTATGATTGCTTCTAAAAAAGAAAGAATAGTAGTGAATTTCTGTTTATAAGTGTTTCTATTTGCATGTGACTATGTCAGAATGGAGACACATCTAAAAGAATCTCTATTGTTTGATAATGCAGACTTTCCTCAACTTGTGATGGGTTGTATCCAATAAACCCCACAACACGTTGAAAATACAGAAATCCAAATCTACAGGCACTGTGGCCTCTAGCAGGCGCCTGGACATCACACAAGCACCCCAATAACTCGCAAGTACCAGGGCATCTCACAAGGCCCCAGACTTTATACAGGCACCAGATCCTAAATGCCCATCATCAGAGAACCCTGCTACCTTTAAAGACTATATTGATACCTTTGATTCATGCTCCTGCTACACAAGATGACTTGATTTTATTTTCTTTTTATTTTTTAAAGGGAACAGGAGTAGAAAGGTGGGACAGGAGGAATGAGAAGAGAGTGTTATCCAGATGCATTCTATGAAACTTAAATTATTACTAAAAGTATTATTTAAAAAAGAAAATACAGAAGTCAGAAATGCATTCAATCTACATACATAACCAAATATCATGGTCAACCATAAACCACACCACAGTGTATCAGCTGCTGCCCCATGATTAGGTAGCTGACTGAAGTTTGGCTCAAGGGCACAGCCTCTGCCAATGTATCACCACCCCCACTTTCTCATTGAAATAATTTAGTGGAGCTAGTGCCACCTTCATTAAGATGAATCCAATATTTACAGTTAATGTAATTATACCCAGAAATATAAACAGACTGAAGGAGTCTCTGCAGTTCTAGGGAAAACAAACTAAAATTTTCCCTACTCTGAAAGTCAACACTCAACCTGTGATTTTAACTTCTGGCCACTAAAAGAGTTTTCTCTAGCTACGACCTATCAGGCACTCATAGAGAACCCTCTAATTTAGTGTTGAGATAGTCTGAAATTGTCTCAGATTCCACTGGTTAAGAGCTCAGTTGTATAAGGGCTTCAATCTATCTCAGGTGCCAGCCACAAACTCCAAATTTTGCCTTGTGCTTCTAACAGTCTACAAAATTAAGGTTTCACACATACCTTACAAAAATAAGGAAATCACTTAATTGGGCTTACCTGTTTATTACAAAGTTTACAAATAAACAGCCAGATAGAAGTTGTGTTTGTTTTCTCATTATTGATACAACACATGCTAGGAACAACTTAAGGAGAGTGATTTATTTTGTTTCATAGTTTAAGGTTCATAGTGGCACAGAAGGTGTGGTATCGGGCAGCTCCTGTCTGTGGCAGGAGAACAAAGTGGCTTGCTCACATCTCAGTGGATCAGGATGCAAAGAGCAAGAACCAAACAAAGGTGAAGTTGTAAATAGAAATCTCACCCCTACATCTTATCCCTGCCAGTTCGGCTTCACATTTCAAAGGTTTCCCAAGCTCTCAAACACATGTGCTTGTAGGAGACATATCACCTTCAAACCATACCAGAAATTACCCACAGGATGAGGCTTAGAGAAAGACCGGAAGCATCCATCTTTCAGCCATATCCTCCTCTCTGAGCAATACCATGTGCTTAGTAAAGTAAAAGTTCTTGGAACCCTGTCCTTTGATGTATTTAGACTGATTAAATATTAGTTGTTCGCCAGCAATCTACAGACTCGTTTTCATCCCCTGAAATTAAGAGAATGAAATTGAAAGCCTCAGCCTCCTGACAGATATTGGTCTCCCTTGTGAGTAGCCCCTTTCTGAAGCTATTCTGGGCCCTCTAGCTACCAGTCATCTCACTAGCTTACAGAAGATGTACTTACAGTAGTGATCCCAATTACTTTTTAATGTGTTCCAGGAACAAGAGGCAGAGACCGAATACATATTTCCTATCATTTCTGTTCTTCTTTAGAGAATAATTGACATTGTGGGGAATAATAGCTCTTTGATAATAGAAGGAAACCAATTTCAGTCCTAGGTGGCAAATAAATTGTAACAGGAATCTGGTAAAAACTTATTACAAACCACTCCTGGGATGAGCTCCCTTGGCCCATTTTGTAGGTAGAAATCATTAACCTGCATCTAGATGAAATGCAAACGGCTACTGTTGGATGATATTAAGCAGGCTAAGTTGAGTTGCTGTTACTTTTTCTGGGGAAAAGCTAGACACTTTGAGTATAGCCAGAACCTGAGAATTAGCTGAAAAAAACTATATGGTAACATGGGAGAGAGAAAGACATGATGGAAGGGTATGTGCAGGTGAAAGAGTGATTTTCTACTTGTTTAACATTTTCTGGATTTTTCATGAGTATGAGTTAGTGAAGTACAATTACTATTTCTAATTCTACTGGAATTAGAATGATATGCTTTTGACATGTGTTCCTGGCTCTTTAACAGTAAATTTAAAAAAGTAAAAAGGAAAGCTTTAAAAAAGAGTCAAGTATTCCCCGTGGGAAGACAGAAATGGACTGGATGTTTGTCCTTCTTCCCCAGGGACATTCTTCCAAACAGAACTAAATCTCCACAGTTCCTACTCTCTGAGAAATTAATGAGAAAGTACTTCAGATCACAACCTGATCTCTACACAAACCTCTGGACTACCCCTAATCTGACAATAGAGTGATAGTCCCTGTGAGAAAGAAAGCCTATGCTATGCAGACAACCAAAAACAAACAATGAAGGAAAACACCTTTAATCCTTTACAGAAAACACTCCTCTAACAAGCTATCCAAGGCTATACACAAACCTAATTAAAAATCAAACCCTGAAACATTTGATGATACTTGTTACATGTTATACAAAATTAGGACCTCCCCCACAATGGAAAAATAAAATAGGAGAACATAGATATTTAATTCCATAAAATAAGTCAAGTAGTCATAAACTGTGAAAAGTAAATGAATGATGTATAATGTGGTGATGGGATATTTTAGGTATTGTATAATAAGGGACAGTGGTTTACTTATACTGCATGTCCTCGTGGCAGTTTGCATCCCCTGTGAGTGGTTTCTAATGGTGATGGATAGATAATAGTATGCTGATGCAGACCATTTTACAAATTAGGAAGCTCTAGACAAATGGAAAAGTTACTGAGCAAAGATTGGATTGCCTTGATGTCAGCTTCAGACTCTCCTGAAGCTAGACTAAGGATGACCTGAGCTCAAGCAACGGAAGACTACATGTTACATTCATCACTACTTGTTGGTCTAACTGCTACAATATGTATGGCAGACATGTTCTTAAGTCACTGTGCATGACCTAAAATGTGCTACACAAATGATTCACTTATTACACGCATATTTGCTTCAAAAGGGGAAGAAATATAAAACTAACCAATGAATAATAATCCATTATTACAAAATATTCATTGAAACTGAGAAAAATGTAGGGATTCCTCCTAACTTAAAGTATGACACATTTTAATATCCACTCTGATTACCGTCTATTCCTTAGCCATTACCTCATAGACCATATTGGTTTTCAAGCACTCTATACAAGGAAATTCTGAGGAGCATTTAACACAGCTCACTTGAGTCTAGAGAACTAGAATGCCTGTGGTTGTAGCCTAGGCGTTGTGAAGGCTTTTGTCTAGACCTCTGTGAAGTGCAAGGCAGCAGGTGCTCTTTGACCATGCACTGATCTATGTGCTGCCTTTAGAAACCAATGAAACTACAATTTCATACCACAAGGTGAGTGCACAGCCATTTGCATGTCGGTCTGATTTATTTCCCAAATCTTCTTTTGTTAGTTTCTTTTCTCACTGTACATATAGTCAGGTAGTAACTTAAGGGGAGAAGAGTTTGCTTTGGGTTATAGCTTGAGAAGATACAGTCTGTCATTACAGCAAAGGTATGATGGTGTATGGCTCTGTGGTGGCAGAAGCACATGACAGCAGCTTGCTAACATCTCAGTGGATCCAAAGGCAGAGAAAAGGGAATTCTAACTCAGTTGGCTTTCTTCTTTTTCTCCTCTTACTCAGCCTGGGACTCCAACACTGTGTCATTCCCCCTTAGCCGATGTTCTCTGGAAGAGCCCTAAAAGACATACTCAACGTCATGCCACATTAATGCCCCCAATTATCCCTTAGTCCAATCAAGCTGACAGTCATAATTAATCATTATAGACCTCTTTTTATCAAGAGGCATCTTTGTAACTCTTTCTACTGTTGTATCATGGCACATCTTACCAATTGTGAAACACTGCCAGTGTCTCCAGGTCAATTCTTTTATTCTAGTAATCCTTTTCCAGATGAGTTTGGTACCTAAATTTTCCATCATTGTAGTTCACATTAAAAGACTTTAGCTCTAATATGAAAAATCACAAAAATGTAGAAAATAGTCTGATACTTTAAAAAGACAAAATTAAAGAGATACTATGTGAAAGAAAATGTATAAGCCAAGGGGAATATGCTCTCTATTTCTGGTTCTCCCCAAGACTGGTTTGGGGTAGTACTTATTTATTATTAAGACACAGGAAACAAAAATTGTAAATTAATATCTACACAAAATAAAAAAACAAATCTCATCTGTTTGGAGCTGTGTTATTGAACTTACATGTTAGAAAATCAAGCCTCAGAGAATTTATGCAATTTGCAAAGACCACAAGGTAGTGAGTACTGTCTTTATAGAAACACAGATCTGATAGGTTCTAATTCATGCTAGAAGCCATTAATAGGATAAAGTTTGACTGTTTCCTTATTAGTTTTAATTGTTTTTAAGTGTATAAAGTTTAAAATAATGAAATAGCCATGTTAAGTTCTAGTGAAAAATATAACATTTTATAGGACTTAGAATTCTTTCAATGTAGCTGAGATCCTATCTCAGTATAAAATTATTTTTGATTTTTTAATAGTGGAGTAATGTGTCCTTTTTGATCTTATTAAGACTGTGATCCATAATGTGCTTCATACAGCATCCAGGAAACAGAAGTATGAACACATGAAATAACCTTTCTGAACCTTTCCCTTTGCAACAATATGAAATACTTTTCTTTGGCTATAATGAATCTTTCATATACCTATGCACTCTTGCAGTAACTTGAAATAAGTTTTGCTGTATTAGTTATGTATTGCTATGTAACAAAACATTTAAAACATCTTGATGTTGTTGTTATTGCTTAATTTCTATTGATTATGTGAGTCAACTGAACAGGATGGCCTTGCCAAGGCTTATTCCTGCATCTGCAGTCAGCAGGCAGTATTGCTAAGGGAGAAGGGTCTCAGGCTACCCTCCTATTTTTAAGCTTTCTTTTGTATACAGGATGGCTGAAAGAGTTGGCCATCTGTTGAAACATGGTCTCTTACTCTAGGCTTTTAAGAAATGAGACCAGAAGTTATAAATTTTCCTGGTGCAGTTGTTTATAAGTCACCAAAGTATACACATAAATTACCAAAGTGAGTTGCAAGATCAGTTTAAGTTGAAGGAATAAGATGTTTTTATCTTCTAAAGAGAGACCTGGGAAGGATTGGGATCACACTTAAAATAGTCAGGTACCCCAAATACTAAGTTCTGTGCCAATATCCATGACAACATGAGAGGCAGAATTATATAGACAGAAGATCAGAGAATGTAGAGAATAAACCTAGTATAGCAAGTACAGTCTGTCCCATTGAAATGGTGGTTTTTATGCTCTGACTTCAAATCTTTTGACAATAAACTTTTTTCTCCAAGTGTAAAATATCATTTCCCACACAGAATGACTATGATAATTAAATAACTAAATAAGGCTACATAGAAAAGCAAATCTTGTAAGGTATTAGATACTCAATGATAGTGAGTTATTACATGAATAATTATTTTACTACCTGGTTTTTTATACTATCTTAAGAAAAAATATAAGCAGGAATACTGGGATTTTACATAAGTGCTCAGATTTTAAAATTGTATTGGTAGAGTCTGTGTATTATTATCAAGAAAACATTTAATTGTTCTTTACCAGAAGCAGCAAGGAAATGGAAAGAGATTTCAAGTCCAACCTTAAGACACCAGTGAGAGAGGATGGAAGACAGTGGCTGGTTTATAGAGAATCATTACTTTTGGTAAAGTATGATAACTTACCTGGATACTGGTTGAATATGAATTTGTAAATTAAGGTTTTTTTTTCCCTTGGAGTCAGATATAATATAATAAATATGCAACCCCAGAGTCAGGAAAATGGGCCTTGTGAACATGAGCTCATAGCAACTCCCAGAAAACAAAACAAAGCTTTAAATCCACCCTAGATGTGCAAATGCCTCATTCAAACTTAATTTAGGTCCTTTTCTAAGGGTAAGGATGTAGCAGTTGACTGCAAGATCGCATCCCAACAAATCAGAAGATTTGCCTGATTGGATTTTGATCTGATTTCCAACAGTGGATTCAGTTTGACAAGAGGTTGTAACTTCCATTTCCTTTCTATGTTAAAACTTTTGATTTCTCTTATTAGAACACAGATGCTGTACTCTTTCTGGAGTATAAAAGAGCATTTGTATATTGCACTTCTGTACCAAAAGTAAGAATAAATGTTGTAGCCTTGACAGATCAACTGGATTAATGTTCAGAAGACCAGCTCCAGATGTTTCATATTTATGCTGCTGAAATCTGTACCTGTCAATATAAGTAAGACAGGTCTCACTCACTGGCTGACATTGAGTTACAGAGCAATGAGGCTTGCACAGAATGGCAAATACAAGTTTCATTGGTACAAAGAGAGCAGCAGTGCAAACTAATGACTTCTGTCCCTTTAAATTATGGCTGGCAGAGATTTGAACCAGCCATGAAACCTCTTTCAAATACCCTATCAGCATCAACTCCCCACCATAAGCATCAGTGTCACTTTGACCTCTGCCCTCCTTTGCCAAAACCATCTCTCTGGAGGCATTTCAAAGCCCCTGACTTTATCTATTTCATCACCCTGAAATAATACAAGATTTACAATGTAGGCTGGATTTCTTTCCTTCTTTTTTTTTTTTGCTAGTTTACATTCAGGTAAAGTTTGTGAGTTTTTCCAAAACTAATAGGGTGTATAATTGCCCAGAGACAAAATATAAATATAGTTTCTACTTACTACAACTTTAAGTTTTCTCTTTCTCTGGTGCTCCAGGGTACTCTGTCATTCTGTTAATTTTTACTGCATATTCCCCAAATGTCATCTATTTTCATTATAATTTATTGTATAGCTTCTTACTAGGAGTTCTGTTAGTAAGTAACAACTCAGCTAAACAGTTAAACTATTTTTTCTAAAATGTATGCACGATACATGTGTATATTAATTCGATTATCTTAAAGACTATTTCCCTCTGATCCCAATATTAGCCAGGCTTTCATATTTAAAAGAAACTTAGTCAATTACACAAGGAACAAGTCAGTGAGAATTCACTGTAGCAGGCAATGCGGCATTCATATACATGTCTGTACTGTACTGGTTATATCACCAAACCTCCAAATGCATTTGTAGGAGTTTCTACAGTCCATAGGATTGTTGATGTCACTTGTTCTGGTCATCTACTGCTTCCTTTCTCTAGCTGATCCTTTGAATATCCATTTCTCACAAATATATTCAATAGATAAAGATGCAAAGATGTTTCTTCAGTGCATAGTCCTTGCTAGAACACCATTGTCAATACTCAGGGGGCATAGCTTGTTTGTCTAAGATGCCCCCCTTACAGGACCTTGACCTGGCTTCATTAGCGAAGTCTGGTCTAGCACTACTGATACCTGAGTCTCATAGATGCCTATTTAAGAAGTGAGCTTTTGTTTTCAGGTTCTTCTTCCCATGCCTTCATGTGCAAGTAGAAAAATAAAATGTATATATCAGGAGCACATGACTTTTGGACTAGGAATAATTCCAAATCTTACTCATAGAAAATAAATTCTCTCTTTAGGAAATGAGATAAAATACAGCTAAGCATGATGGACAGACACGATTTTCTGTTGTTACATAAAGTTCTCAACTTCCCTAATGCTGGGACCCTTCAATATAGTTCCTCATGTTGTGGTAACCCCTAACTATAAAATTACTTTTGTTGCTACTTCATAACTGTAATTTTGCTACTGTTATGAATCTTAACTCCAACCCACAACATCCTAACAGATAGGGCCATCTCACTACAGCTTATGGAGGCTTTCTGTCCACTCTGAGAGGAAAAGATATTTATAGACAATTGTGAAATCTATAATCCAGAAGCATATACTCACTAAAGCCATAGAGACATAATCACAAAACTTTAGATTTCTTCTCTGCTTGCAACATATTGTTATTTTTATTAAGACCTATTTCTTGAGTCCCTTTTATCCAGGCTAACAATTATGATCATCAACAAATTGACAAGAAGTTATACAGGGAAAAAAATCAAACATAATTCTAAGGAAATACCAAATATTAAAACCAAAAAATGTTACCAATGTTAAAATATCAAATTAAGAATTTTAAAATTAGGATGAGTATTCCAAATGCTCAAATGAATAAGGTAATAAAATGAATAATAACATGGACAGGCTTACCAAGAGACTTGAAACCCAGGAAAGGAAAACAAATTTTGAAAAAATAATATTTGAAACCTCCAAAGTTGAACAGCAAAGAAAATAAAGAAAAGTTAAAATAAGTTTTGAAAGGTGTGACAACTACAGAAGGTGTAACAAATGGGTAATGGAAGTACAAGAAGAGAAGGAAATTTTTACAAGGTATTTGAAATAATACTATTTGAGACTGCACACCAAATTATTGTCAGATACCAAACCCCAGGTTCAGGAAACTCAGAGAATGCCAAGTAGGACCGTAAAATCAAACAACAAATGAATCCTGGACTATTTGAAAATTACTGAAAATCATATATGAAACTAGAAAAAATCATCCTGAGTAAAGTAACCCAGTCCAAGAACACAAACATGGTACGTACTCACTTATATGTGTATATTAACTGTTAAGCAAAGGAGAAAGGTACTAGTTAGTATCTACAGACCCAAAGAGACTATGCAACAAGGAAGACCCCAGTGGGAATGCAAGAATCTCCCTGGTAAAGAGAAATAGAACAGATGGTGCAGATGGGCTGGGGGAGGATGGGAATTGGAGCACAGCAGATCAGGAAGGGGAGAGAGATGGAGGGAGAGAGAATATATGGAGAGATGACTGGAATTAGGGGACAATTGGGAGGTGATCAGGAGGCCTACTGCAGTGGAAACTCACTGGAACCTATGAGAGAGACACCAGAAAGATTCTCAGTAATTGGTTAAAAGGAGCCTGAACAGGCCATCTCCTGTGGCCAGGCAAGGCATCCAGTGGGATGGGACACCATCCCAGCCACAAAACCTCTGACCTATGGTTTGGTTGATGGGTGGGGGTGGGAATTACTTACTGAAGGAAAAGGAAGATGAGGGGATTTAGGATGAGTGGAGGTAGGGAGGAGGGAGGTCAGGATATATTGTGTGAGAGAAGAAAATTAAAATAAAATAAGTATCATATATGAATAATATATTTATGTTACCCTCCCAACTCTTCCAATGTCCCAGTGCTACCTCTCAAATTCATGCTTTCTTTTTCTTTAATTATTCTATATTATTGATATATATATATATATATATCAATTGCTTATATTGCTCCTTGTATATATGTAGAATATATATATATATATATATATATATGTGTGTGTGTGTGTGTGTGTGTGTGTATCATAATTCATTTAATATTGTTCATGGATATCTTCTCCCTCTCCGTATACAAGGAGCAGTTTTAGTTACAGACATATTACATTGCATGAGGTGAGAAATCATTGATGTTCAATGGATAGCTGGAAGAAGACAAGAGAATTCCAAAATTTCCCTGCAACAATAAGAGGCAACTAGGATCCCAACCAAAAGAAAGTTATGAAATAGTCAATAGATTTTCAGCTTTGGGATCCTACCTAGGACCTTATGCATGATGGGAATGTGTTCTGCCACTAAGTTACACCTTTACACTCTTAATATTGTTTTTAGGATGTTTAATATGAAGTTCTCAAACAGAAAAAATAAATAAATCATTTGGAAAGCCAGGAAAAAAATGCAGTTCTCCTGTTTTGCAATCAAATATTCTTTCCTAAGAGGGAACATTATTGCTTTAGGGAACACTAATAAAAAAGGAATGAAAACTCTTCATCACACAGTGTTTTTCAACAGCCCCATTGAATAGGGACATGCTTTCTCTGTCAGTGATCACAGTGATACTGAAAAATAGGGGAAGTTCTTCAGTTTTTATCATCTATCTGTAGGAAAGCTGATAGAAAATTGTTCTCAGACTAGTACCATTTGAGAACTTTACATTTTTCCTCTTTTTGACTTTGAAGACAAGGAAAAAGGATCATAATAGATACATTTTAAAACTTTTGAGAAGCTAGGCATAGTAGCATTATGGTACTTGTCTGTAATCTCAGAACTCTGGAACTTAATGCAGAAGAATCACAAGTTTGACAATAGCCTGGTCCCCTTACCAGTAGAGTCAGGACTGTGAAAAAAGACTCAGACTAAAAAGAGCAAGGGAAATAAATCTTTAAATGAAGAGTTCATTTGAAGGAAAGAAAGAATAAGAAAAAAATAAGAAGGAAGAGGTAGGAGATAAGATCATAAATAATTCCCCTTCATTTCTTCAAGTTGACTTTTTAAGTCTCATTGTCTTTAGGCTGTCCATTGCAAATGAAAGAAAACAAAGCAGAAAGAGAAGAGACCTGAAATCATTGACAAGAAAGTCCTCCTCACTGTCGTAGGAGATAAACATTAAATATCTTCTTAGAAAATGGTGAATTAATGAGTCAGAGTTGAGCTACTGCTGCTGTCAATGATTATGCCAGAATCAATGGGTTTATAAAAACAAAGGATACTGACCTATGTTTCCCCAAAGATAAATAAACACATTTATTTTGTGTAATTCCAATTTACAAAATTATTATCTCAAAACACATTTACTCAGAATGATTTTTTTAAATCATGTTGATTTTATTCAGAAGCTAAGGGTTAAAAATATCTATACAGAGATAAAATATCGTTAGATGTGATTTTATGTATCCTCTTGTACAACTTGCAATGAGGCACTTTGCTATAAAATAGTTACTAAAGACAAATTAACTCGGTATGTCCCTTGCGTTTTTCATGTAAGGATGTTGGTTTTATCTAAAAGTTGTCTTTATGTATCAGGTAGTCTGAAGATACACTTAGTGTCCTAGCTATGCTAATATGGAAACATATGAGGGTTATACCAGTCCCTTTATTGAACATGAATGGTGGTTAGCCTCTGTCTGAACTCTAAAACATGTTTAATCCTATCATATACCATATGTTCCATTCCATCCTACCATGAATAACTGTCCTTTCTCAAATAAAAAAAATCATATGTATTGAACTCTGTCCTCTTTATGATACCCTCTTTTCTTGTAAAACGTCAGTCTATTTCCATGTGGAAAATTAAATCAATGAGCAAGATGTCCCTGGCTCACAGGATTTCTCTCCTTTCCCATTTCCACCTTATCAATGATAGGGTTCTGTCTGTGTTAACACATTTCTGACTGACATTTCTGATTCAGTTTTGAGAGTACGTAATAAATCATCTTCCGTCACACAAATAAAAATGAAGACATTAGTTTATAGCTAGAGAGAAAAGTGGAGCAGAGGGTACAGGTGGACAGAGAAGACTTGTGAGCCCTTATTCCCTGTAACATTGTACTTCTCTGTTTATTTGATTTGATTTTTTTAAGACAGGATTTCATGTGCTATAGATTGGTCTTGACTATTTATGTTGCTAAAGAGAATTGCTTGGTCCTTTTGCTTCCCAAGAGCTAAGATCACAAACTTAAGACAGTAGGCCCAGCGCAGTTCTTACATTTCTCAAGTGTAGGATGGTCCATAAGTCCTCCTAAATTATTTGATTTTTTTTCTTACTTTAATTTCTTATGACAATACAAAGCATCACAGTCATGATAAAAATTCTAAATTCAAGAATTTTATGGATCTAATTTTGTTCTACAAAAGGATGATCACATTTCAATGACCAGAACCTATGGAAGTGATATTACTTGGAGATAAGATCTTTAGAAATAAGATACTTTTCACAAGTTCTTATTCTGATGAGGCAATAATGAATTACTTCAGGTATAAATTCAATGTTTAGACTTGATATAAAGTAGAGAAGTTAGGACATAAACACACAGACAAAAGAGCACCATGTACAGTTCACCCTAGACAAACTCAGAGGAAAACATTACTGTAAAATCAAAGCAGAGTGTAGAGTGACACATCTACAAGTCAATAGAGTAAGGATTGATGGTCAAAACAGGAGCCAGGAGATTCTTATAGAACAAATTCTCCCTCAGAGCTTCCAGAAGAAGAAACCATGCTAATAACTTAGTCTTCTAGAATTATGAAAAATTATATTCATATTAATTAACCACTCAGTTTATGAGATGCTTGCAACAACCTCAAGGAAGAACTACAGAAGACACTGGGAGGAAATGTTGTAAGGGTTCTGTTGTTCAATCATCAAGGCTAGACGCTAAAGTGGCCAGATCATAATGTGATCCTTTAACCCATTTTAAAGGATAGTTTGCACCCTGTCTTGAAATGTTATAATGAAAAGTTCTCTGATATTCTAAAGGGAGTGGTGAATCTGTCAATATTTCATCAAGAGAGGAGTGAGAGAAAGACATGGTGAAAGTAGTGACTACCACCACACAGGGACAGTTAAGGGGTGGCTTTCCACCAGTGCTGTCTAGATCTTTTCACTACACGGATGTAGGAGGTTCTGGGGCAAAAGACCACAAAGTAGGAGATGCTCATTTATTGGCCCATTTTAGCACAACCAGAAACACATTTACCCTTGACATAAAAATTCACAAGTTTGGAACACAGTTCAGTGAAGGAATGCTAGAACATTTAAAAACAGTTAGAATTGGTAGCTATCCTGGGTCATTGATCACAATGGCAGAACCTTCAGGTTGACTGTGTGCATTATACTAAAGGACCTGGGTTTATTGTCTTCATGCAGTTTCCTTTGCATACTAAGGGTTGACCCATGTCTTTCTCCTTCAAATAGTTGTGCCCCACTCCCTGTAACTTTGGAAAACAAGTGAAGGGGGGCATTGAGTATCACACCACACTCCATCAACATGCCCGTGATTATCTCAAGGCAGGTAGTCAGGGGATTGTCAAGACCATCCTCCTCCTCCTGCCCTCCTTGCTAGTTTTATTCCTCCCCTGTTACTCTGCTTTTGTGTCATTTTTTTTGGTTATCTATGTCTGTAAATATAGCCTCTGTTTTCTGCATTTGAGAGAAAACATGTAGTGCTGGTCACTTTGGGTCTAGCTTAGTCTACTGAACATAATGAACTCCGGTTCAACCCATTTTCCTGAAAATGACATACTGCTTTCATGCTCCTTTGTGACCAGTTAAAAACCTATTGTGACACAAGGAATTATGAATTTGTACACTGAAGTTTTAAAAACTAAAATATGAGAAGTTCAAACCTAGAAAAATAAGATCACAAAAAATAGAAAATGTAGAAATATTAAAGTTTGTGAAAGACAAAAAAGAAAAAAATAGTGAAGAGAAATTGTGATATGCAAGAAGCATGTATCCCTAAAAATAGGCAATTTTTATCAAGCATAAGATACATGTTTTCATTAAAAAACAAATCTTTCAGAAAGGCAAAGATGCATAGAGAAATTATGATGGAAATGTTGGAAATCATCATATATTTCCAGCACTTCTAACAAGGCAGAAAAGCAGAAAGTATTTAGAGGGAAAAAAACCCACTTTTACTAGCAATATGTGGTGCCAGGAAAAGACAAGGATGGGAGTGAAGAATGAACTTTTGATGCTGTTAACCTGCTGTGATTCAGGGCTTATTGCTAATAAAGTTAGGCTTGTCTGAATATAAAATGAACTGGATAATCTGATGAGTCAAGGGTGAGAGATTTAAGAGCGCCATTTGGAATCCTTGAAGTGACTGCTAAATTTACAAGTATGATGATTATTAATAATGGTGCTAAAAGCACAACCAGATGAGCCAAAAGCAGAAGAGACAGGAAGTCTTATGAGGCATTGAAAGCCTTATCATAGCAAGGAGGTTGAAAGTGGATAGATAACTGCAACTTCAAAAACAGGATAACAAGTAAATAAGTATAAGTGATTTTAATACTTACCAGACAGTTGGGAAATCTGTTCACACTACTTTTCTTTGAGTAATTATTGCTCCCTCTGTACTCTTGGGCTATCTAGTATTCTTCTTCCCATAAGTATCTATTACTTTTAAATGTGAAAGATGCTATTGCATAAAAATCCAATCATTAAATTATGTACATCTATTCAGTTGAGTACTATCACACATATTTAGTTGGTGAAGGGCTATCTTATTTATAGAAATATATATTATAGATAGCCTTAGTGTATTTTAAAGAGTAAATGAGTTTATCTGCTCAATTGTGAATGTTAGAAATGAGCCAGAATATACATAAATTAATAAACTTGCATAAATATATGTATGTGTGTACATATGAAATGATTCACAGAAAAAATACATAGAAATGATACATAGGATAGGATAGAGAGACATATAGAGAGAGACAGAGAGAGTGATAAAGCTAAAGATGGAAACTATAATGGAAATAGGGGAGGGAACAAAAGAAGAGTAGAGAGAAAAAGAGAGGAGATGAGGGGAGAAGCAATAACTATAAGAAAGAGAAGATGAGACAGAGAAAGGAGAAATAACTATAAGAAAGTATGTAGAACAGAGCAGTGGTGGCACACACCTTTAATCTCAGCACTTGGGAGGCAGAGGCAGGTGGATCTCTGTTGAGTTCAAGGCCAGCCTGGTCTACAGAGTGAGTTCCAGGACATCCAGAGTTACAACAGAGAAGCCCTCTCTTAAAAAATCAAGAAAGGAAGAAAGAAAGAATGAATAAAAGAAAGGAAGGAAGGAAGGAAGGAAGGAAGGAAGGAAGGAAGGAAGGAAGGAAAGAAGGAGGGAAGGAAATGGGTAAGACAGAAGACATAAACTTCACCTGGGAGATGATACCTAGGAGGAAGAGGAAGGAAGGAGGAGGGTAGCACAGAAGACACAAACCTCACCTGGGAGAAGATACCTAGGAGGAAGAGGACAAGTTCCACTGTGCACTCAATCAACACCAAAGAGAATAACACCAATGGCTCCATGCACAGCAGAGCAGAGTGATCAATCATCCAAGGTTTTCAAATAACTATCATTTATCCCCAATCTTGAAATTTCCTAGATGTGGGTATCAGAACATCAATCAAGTAAATTTTAAATTGCTTTAATAAAACTCATATTTTTTATGTGATGACTAATGTAGTTGATCAATAGCACCATATGTTATGGATTACAAAGATTTGGCTTATTGACATTTTCTTCAGCTATATTTAATTGTGTCTCTTTTTTTAAGTTAAATTTTTTAAGAGTTCATTTAAAATAACATAACAAATGACTTTTTAAATTTCAATGTAAGTTTTAATATTTTACTTGTTGTTCAATTTAAAAGTAATAACATTCAAATTTCTTGCCAGAAACATTTATTCTTTTTAACTCACATAGATACAGATTTTTCAGTTGGCCAAATTTCCCATCTTTTAATAAACAGCAATACATGTTAATGAGATTAGTACAACTAGGTAGTTTTTATGTTTTATTCTGATTTGTTTTATTTTACCTTTTGCCAGGGATAATCTAAAAAAAAGCTGATGATATTATTAGTCAAAATATACTTGATCATGTTCTAGCCAGAAAATTGAAATCAAATATATAATGGATCTAGATTTATTTTCTTTTTATATATAGTTAAAGGACACTGGCAAAAAAAATCATTACAAAAAAAAAACACAAAACATAGAAAGCAGTTCTTAAGTAACAGTTTTCCTCAAATTATTCTTTACCTTGGGCTGTGTGCTTGGCTGATAGCAGTAGCACAAAAAACAAGAATCCATGTACCGAGCAAATAATTTTGAACCACTTTGCTGTGAAAATCATACTGGTAACAATCCTCAGCGTGCAGAAGTCTAAGGTCATGTAGCAATTTATATTATACACATCTTGTATTATTCAGCATATGTTCACTAGCAAGAGAGTGATAAATGCTGTCATCAGTTTGTGTCATCATAGGGACACGGTGTCTAATAATCTGTTGATTGAAACATGATACAATAAACCAGACAGACACAGGGTACTGTTGAAGAGCTGAGCATAATAAGGTGTCAGTATAGTATGGCTGCAAAAATGTCCAAAACAGAGGTGACACTGACTGCTATGTGGTGAGCTTTGCTCCAGATGTCACATTTGTCATTCTGAACAGTGTATTGTGTCAGTTATGAGTCATACTTAGCAACAAACTGCAAAACACAGTCACCAATAAAGTCATTCTGGGAGCTTGGCAATGGAAGTATGGTTAGTGAATCTGATCCTGCTCACTATTCATACACTGGGACAGGTGTCTGTCACATCAAGGGGTAACTGATGATAGACTTGAAACAGAAATGAACATGTGGCAGCTCTTCTATGAGAAAGCATAGTATCTGCAGCAACAAATAGGAAAGAAATAAGTAGATGCACTGAAGTAGTCTCACTAATGTGCAGTGACAACCCTGACTTCTGGCAAAGAGAATGGCAGACAGGTGACTAAAGCAGAGTCAGATGCAGGGAAGGCTGGAGGAACTTCACTCAATTGACTCTAAATCTGAAGGTTGGTGCTCAAGCAGTTCTTCCCCCTCTTCCCTGTGGCAAAAGCCTACTCACCAAGCAGTCTGCAAATAACCAAAAATTATCACCCTGTCTAATTCTAGTCAATAAAATTGATAAAGCCTTGGGTCCTGACTTCTACAAATGACTGTCTCAAGGAATAAGGTAACTTTATTTTTGCATTATTGATTGGACTTTGAGATATTATAATGATAGAACACTATTAATTTTCTATTATGAATAAATTATAAATAGGGTTTTTTTTACCTACTTGGTGAATGCATGTATGCAATATTGATAGGTTAAGTGGGTATCATAATGTGAGTCTAGACAAACAACAAGTTACTACCATTTTGGTAATTCAACAAAGAGTTGAACAGGACAACTAATTCCCTAACATCTAAGGGGAGAGAGATATGTACAGGGAGAGATGAAATTTGGCTACTAGTGTAGCCTTGTTCACAGGGAATACATAAAGGAAGAGGGAGAGAAGATACGTAGGGAAAGCCCTCTGACAAAGCAGATGCCATTTCTAAACCATCTCCAGTGAAAGTTTAAATCTGTGGTATCCAAGCAAGGGTATAACACACCCAACCTGAAACTCAACTCACCTCTTAACCAGATGTGCTCAGCTCTCCGTGTCTAAGACCTACAAGTAGAAAAACATGAAAGGTTACACTACCCACAGGTTGAATTAATTCCACTTGGCTTCTCTCTGGCTCTCTTTTGCCTATTTAATATTTTTTTCTCTCTGAAAATGATCTCTTCTACTGTTATGTTGGATTCCAGAAACAACGAGATTCATCTGTATTCATCTGTATTCACTGAGAAGGTGAAGGATTGAAACTACCACAAGCAACAAGGACAGATCTCCTTATAATGAAATCATCCTCCAAATAAGGACCTCAGCCAGGATGGTGAGGCTGTGTCCTAGAGCAAGTATATCATGCCTCTGGAATTAGATTGCTTCCTTCAAGTAAGAACAGAAGCAGCACCAGAACAAAAATAGTATCAATTAAACCAATGTTCTGACCAAGGTTACCTACTCTTCTAACTATGCACAACCCAAAATACTCCTTTGTTTTCTTTATCTAGAAAACATCAAGGTTACTATTAACCTAACAAAGATAGACTTAGTACAGGTTACTGAACTCTTTTATTAGTTCCTTCCTGTACCCACATTGATTAATTTCCTTTTACAAACTGCCTTTATCTGCCCTTCACTGCTACTGTGACTACATATTGAGACAGATAGCTGAGATTAGCTTTCTTGGTTCACAGACATAAGTAAACTCTACCTTCTGACAAACTCTAGTAAGAAACATGTCTCTTTCCAAACATAAAACAATTATTCCAGTTTATACAGTATTAGAGATGATATCTTGTTTTACCCCTAAAAAGTTAGCATTTTTAAAAAAAAGAGCAAAATAACTAGACTTTCCAAAGGAAATAAAAAAATCATCCCATTTGGACTCAACAAAGCCACAAGGCTCTAATGCTGCAGTCAGACAGCATGCAAGACCACATGGATAATTTTAATGAAGAGGTGAAGACTTTAAGAAAAAATCCAATAGGAATACTATCGATGAAAAACAAAGATGAGAACTTGCTTTCATTAGGATCATTAGTAGACTTCACGCAGATTTTTTTAAAAAGTGAACTCACTCTCCTTCTGCTGAACTATCTCTATGGATTATCTGACTAATTCTCTAGCTGACTGCCTGATTCTTTGAGATGAAAGCTTGCTTTTGTATTATGATAGTTGGGCATGTCCTCACTCTGACTCATATGCTAACTCTTCCTCTGGTTCATTACTTTGCCTGCTCTTCACTCTGATTCATCTGACTTTACTGTGTCAAGTTTTCACACTGATTCACTCTCAGATTTAAGATTAAAGGTATGTATTCACTCTGTATTTCACTCTGCATCTGACTTTTCACTTCTCATTTGACTAACATGCTCTGACTCTATCTCCTTCCATTTTCTCAATCTCTAGTGCTCCCTTAACTTTGAACTGACTTTGAACTCTGAACTGAAAACTATGAACTGAAAGCCATGAACAGTGATCTACTTCTGAAGTGATTACTTCCTTTTACATCTTGAGAGTTGGGATTGAAGGCCTGTGCCACCATTGCCTTCTGAGTTGGGTTACTTAAAAGCATGTGCTGTATTCCAGCTGGATCACACAGGCCTTGAATGTGATCCTTTCCAAGAACAGCCATGATGCTGGATTAAAAGATTTAATGTTCTTCTACAAGCAGAGCCTTCCCTGGTTCAGGCTCAGGGAACTGGCAAAGATTTCATCTAGTCCATGTGCTGACACTGACCGTACACAACCTAGCAGCTACAGCTTCCTGCTCCCAGATGACTGCAATATGAAATTGCTCCCATACAGAGACCCCTTCCTATGTTATACATAATAAACTTGCTGAGGTTCCTGTTGTGTATGTAGTTGGTGCCATGCCATCAGAGCTACCACAGCTTACCCAATGCCAGATTTTCCATCTGTGTGTAGTGTCTCCATTCTTCTTTCATTCCTGTATTACTTCAAGACCAAGCCCTTCAGGACAGGGCATGTTTTACTCAGATGTCTGACATACATCACCTATCCAGATTCCTAAATGCATCCTCTCTATTGCCATCTATGGTGATTGGACTCAAAATGTCCACCATAGACTCACGTATTTGAACTTTTGATCTTCAGTTAGTGGCATTGTTTGGGAGGACTATGAGACCTTTAGGAGGTAGAGCCTTAATAGATGAAGTGAGTCACTAGGAGCAGACTTTGAGAATTCATAGCCTGGTCTTACTTACTGTTTTTCATCTCTTCTTCTTTTGTGAAGAGGAAAATAACGATCATCAGCTTGCTCCAGTCACCAAGCCTGTTGCCATGCTTCTCAGTCATAACAGACTCTATTCCTCCGGGACTTGAAATTAAAATAAACTCTTCCTTTCTAAAGTTACTTTTTCTTCATTGTACTCTACCAGAACAACAAAAAAGTAACTCATAATATCGTTTCTCCATCATTTTTATCCTTTGTTATTCTTATTTGTCTTGATACCACTTAATCCTTTAATCCAGCAGGATAGAAGCAGAGTGTGGAAACAGTGGAAGTCAAGAAGAACAGAGCCAGTCCGGAATAAACAGAGAGAAAGCAGAGAATGAGAAGCAGACTGTTTATATAATTTATAGTTCAGAGTTCACAATACAGATCAGAATGATAAAAGGTAGTTTTGAAGACAGCTCGTCAGAGTGAACCCAGTCAGTAATAAGTCTCAGAGGCTGAAACATTCTAGGTTTAGGTTCATGGATTAGATTGTACTGAGGCTGATACCCTTTAGGACTGGAGATTGAATTAACAAAGAATAAACTGTCCTCTGCCATGTACCCACATAATAAAGCATTGTATACATCTATGCTTACACATCTATGTATGTGTACACATCTATGCAACACAGGTTGATAAGTGGTATTATTATCAAAAATTAAATACTCAATAATATATTTGAAAGAATAAGAGATTAATGAACTAGTCTCAACCACCTGCTTGAGTTCTTAATTCTTTCTTGCTCCATACTTCACTGTCCTGTTGAACCTCTGACATAGCAAACTGATTAAACTTCATACTGGAAAATACTTATCTTGCTCTTAATTGCTAAAAGAGCAGTCAGGATTGCTAAATATTCCTTGAATTTTGGGAATCTAAGTTTATTTAATTTTTAAAATTTTATTATATTTATTTATACATTATGTATTTCTTTATCTTTATTTATGTTTGTCTGTGTGTGTGTGTGTGTGTGTGTGTGTGTGTGTGTGTGTGTGTGTGTGTGTCTGTATATGCCACATCATGCATGTGGAGGTCAGACAACTTTCAGGAGCCCCTTCTGTCCTTGTGCAGTGTGGCTTCCAGGAACCAAATGCAGGTAGTCAAGTTCAGAAGCAAGAATTCTTCCTTTTGGAGCCAAGTCACTGGTCTCTCCTTTGTCTTCTTGACAACCATCTTGAAATGTGTTCCCTTTACCCTTTCTATATTTTAGTACTTAGTAGAGCAATGAGTAAGCAGTATAGACTTCAGATTCCAGTAACAATGTTCAGGAAGCATCACTCTGTTGGCTCCTTGATTTGAGGATGCCTATGATCACTCTGGCAAAACTTAGTTCAACTGCTTGTGGTTATCTCAGCAGGCTTGTGGAACTCTAGGGACCACCTAGCAGCTCCTACAAAACAAATTTCCAGCCTTAGGTATTCCTCTTCTCTTCTTGGCTGCTTATGGGAACTTTCTTAATAAAAGCAAAAGGATTTTGGCTTTTGAAGAACCCATAGGTCCTAGACTGGGCTCCAGATTAGAACACAAACTTGATTGGTTTGTTGCCTTGGAAGGTACTCATTTGGTTGAGTTTTTTGTTTGTTTTGTTTTTGTTTTGTTTTGTTTGTTTGTTTGTTTTTGGATGGGTACCATCCTACATGATCCACCTGGTTATGTCGTACGAGGTGTACCCACACACCTTCTCTTTCTATTATTTTGATGTCCCTTGGATAATTTTATGCTAGAAGTTAATATGAGACTATTTGTCTTCGTTGCTTGAGGGTTTGAGCTGTCTGGAACTGGTTTGAATCATTTGGGTACAGGCTGCTGTGAAATAACGTGAGGGAACTGAAGCTTCCAAGGAATGTGTTTGAAAATACTTACTTGTTTCAGCTTTTCTCTTCTTGAATTTTTGTTTCTGGAATAGGCAATTAAGTTTCAATATCATCTAATTCCTCCTAACCACACTCTGGTTGATTACTTTCAGCTATACTTCTTGAACAAAAGAAATTGGAAATAAATTGTGTTAGTGTGTGTTCCACACCCATGTTAAGTTTTTTATGCAAGAAGGTTGTCTAAAAGGTCTTTATAATTGGGACCATTTTGTCACAAAAACATATACAAAATAAAACTTGTCATAAAGGGTGAAGGCTGCTCCATAACATTAGATTCAATCTACTATATTACGTTATTACAGTACAAGCACGTTTAATTCTTCCTGATTTAGAAAAGAACATTTGACAAATAGATTTAAGGAATCAGAGCTAGTGAATTGTAAGATGAGAGAGAGAGAGGGAGAGAAGGAGAGAGAGAGAGAGAGAGAGAGAGAGAGAGAACATATGAGCATATGCTGATGCACGTACCGTGATGCAAGGATCAGAGGTTGACATTAGGTGTCTTCCTCTATCACTCTCCACATTAGGCTTATGAAGCACTCTCCACATTAAGTTTGTGATAGAGTCTGTGACTGAACCTGCACATCACTGATTTGTTTCCGTTGACTGACAGGGTAGCCTCCAGAATCCTCCTGTCTCCAGTCCCCCAGCACCGGAGTTTCAGACCTATGTTATTATGGCTGGCTTTTTTACATTGGTGATTAGGATCCAGACTCAGCTCCTTATGCTAGCCCAGTAAGCACTTTAATCACTGAGTTAATGTCTCAGTCCAAGTTCCTTTAACTTTCATGAATTATTTACCTATTCTAAAATTTAAGACTATTTAAAACCTAATTTTTAAATGTTTTGAATTATACTTTTAAAATATATTATCTTATTGAAGCTGCTGAAAAGCCCTGGTTTTGCATGTGATTTAAAAACATTAAGTTTTAAGGTAATGTTTTATAGCAAATGCAAATATTTAAAACTTTGAAGAATTAATAGCATAAATAATTGAACCTGATGATGGGGGATTGGGTGATGATAGAGGAACATGCCACTCAGACAAAAGTAGAGAACTACAATTCTCTAGAATTAGCTGTAAGGAAAGAGAGCAAGGGCAGTAACCAGCAGATAATGGGTTATAGCTATATGCATTTAGAAATTATTCCCTTTGGGTTTGGGTGACATCAATAATTTTCCTCATATAATTTTCACTATGAGGGCATAATTTTCCCAAATGAGGGTAGTCCTGATTGGTTGATGTCTGGGTTTGCAGAACAGAAACTTGTGGTACTGGATCCTGATTAACTTTACTTGTGCGTGTTGAGTAAGTCTTTCTGCTACTCTTGGTTTGTGTAGTAGTTGGCCATTGTTTTGGCCCAGCAAGGAGACATGGAGACTTACTCATAGGTAGACCTGTGAGTAAACACTGGTAGACCTCAGCAGAAGGAACCACAATCCTGGCCAGCGCCATACTGGACAATGGAACATTGAGTGTTAGAGCTCAGGTGTTTTTCTTTATCCAGAACTCCTCAGATGTTCTACTAATAGCATATGCAGATCATTAGCAATCAAGATCCCCCACATAAATTCAACTCCTGCAGACAATACAAAATGCCAAGAAGTAGGCAGACCCTCACCCAACAGTGAACAAAGCAATTATTTTAAACACAACTAAAAATGAACTTCTCCATCAGTTAAATTGATATTTTACATTATCCCCTCAACTCCATGCTTCTCTGCTTCTGAACAACACAGGCTCATCACTGGCCACAGGGGCACGGATCAGACATGAGAGACACACTCTGCTCCATGATCACTGGGGATAAGAGGGCATTCCATTGCTATTTCTCATTTTTTCTAAGAAAATTGTGACAAGTGTGCCAAATAGGTAGGTAGGTGGAAGTCTGCAATGTCTAATCCTACATTTCCTATATATTTCTGTTTATGCCATTAAAGAATATCTGAACCCACTGAGTGATTCTATAATAGAGCTAGGGAAATGTCTCCCCTAATTCCTGTGGTTCAATTTAATATCATTACTTGCCCATTGAATCTAGCCACAAAGGTACCTGGATGGAGCCTGTGACAAAGGTGTATAATGGATGCTAGGCTAAATCTGAGTCATAATGTTATATGTGAAAAATTTCTTTTGACATTTCTAATTATGTATTTATTTACTTTAAAATAACATATAAGATAAAACAAAAACTAACACATCAGATTAGACAAAACAAACAGAAGAAAAAGAGCCCAAAAGAAGGCACAAGAAACATAGACCCACTCATTACCACATTCAGAAATCCCATAAAAACACTAAACTGGAAGCCATAATATATAGATTATAGATAGATAGATACATAGATAGATAGATAGATAGATAGATAGATAGATAGATAGATAGATAGATAGATAGATAGTTAACCTGGAGCAGACCCATGCATGCCCTGAGCATGCTGCCTCAGCCTTTGTGAGTTCATCTGTGTTTCAATCCTGCCATTTTTAGAAGCCTTATTTCCTTGGTGTCCTCCATTCTCTCTGGCTCTTACACACTTCCCCCCACTTCTGCAGGATTTCCTGAGCCTTGAGGAAAGGGATTTGATGGATGCATTTCTTTTGAGGCTGAGTGTTCCAACATCTCCCCTCACTCTCTGTGTATCATCTGGCTGCGGGTCTCTGTATTTGCTCTCATGTTTTGTAGGAGGAAGCTTCTCTGATGATGACCAAGCAAATCATTGACCTATGATTTCAGCAAAATGTCATTAGGAGTCATTTTATCGCTCCTGTTATTTTTATAACAATAGTATTTGGTTATCGCCTAGGTCCCTAATCTATCAAGTCTCAGGTTCTTGGTCATATAAGCAGTGTCGTATGGGTTCCATCTTCTGGAGTAGGCCTTCAGTCAAATCAGCTATTGGCTGGCTATTCCGACAGACTTTATGCCACTATTGTACTATCATACGTTACAGGAAGGACACCATTGTAAACCAAAGGTTTTGTGGCTGGGTTAGTGTTTATGTTTCTCCTTTTGTAGAATGCAGAGTATCTTCCTGTACAAAAGACACTAGCCTGTAACGGTGAAGG
Source organism: Cricetomys ansorgei (assembly GCA_026225945.1). NCBI lineage: Eukaryota > Metazoa > Chordata > Mammalia > Rodentia > Nesomyidae > Cricetomys > Cricetomys ansorgei. The sequence goes on along the minus strand of JAMJFZ010000107.1, from coordinate 45,971,076 downwards.
CTCTATGTAGGCACCAGCTTCAGTTTTCTGTGTTCAATGAGTTGTGGAGGTGTTGTCTTCAGCAATGGGGCTTTGCAGGCAGTTTGTGCAGAGAAACCTGTGGTCTTGGCAATAGTTGGGTTGTTTCTGTTTTCACATAGGACACCTTTGGCCAAGAACTCAATTTTATGTAGCCCAATCCTAGTAATAGAAGCTTCATTTGATGACAAGAAATGTCCATTTGGGGTTCTATTTCCCCCATTTTGTGGCAACTTCATTTATATCTTCTTCACATATATCCCTTCCTGAAATATTTACATATCGTATATTCATAGATAATATGCATATACAATAATTATAATATAATATGTGTATATAATTACATGTAATATGTAAATATTCTAGGAAGCTTCTACTGTATTAGGTTTCATACTACCCTTAAAATGGCCCTTTATTTCCTAGTTTTAGCTCTTTCTCCCTGTATTCTATCATCATCCACCTCTCCCTCTCCCCTTGATCTTCCCATTCTACCACACTCATGAATCCAAATGTATTTATTCTATTTCCTTTATTTTGGGAGATGTATCTGTCACCCTCTACTCCTTTACTCTATTCCTAATCTCTGTGGTTCCTCTAATTTTAGCTTGGTTATCATTAATTTAACAGTTAATATCTACATATAAGAGAACACATCCATATTTGTCTTTCTGAGTATGGATTACCTAACTTGGGACTTTGTTGGTAGTGGTGGTGGTGGTGGTGTGGTGGTTTTTTGTTTGTTTGTTTGTTTGTTTCTGGTTCCATTTATTTATTTGTGAATTTCATGATCTCCTTTATTTAGCTGCAGTGGAATAATACTTCATTGTGTAAATGTATCACATATTCTTTATCCATTGGTCCATTGACAGGCACCTAAACTGTTTCCAATTCCTGGCTATGAATAGAGAAGCAATGAACATGGTAGAAAATGCCTCTGTGATAGGATAAAATGCCCTTTGGGTATATTCCCTAGGATAGTATAGCTGGATCATGAGGTAGATCAATGCCCATATTTCTGAATAACTGTCACACTAATTTCCATAGTGGCTGAACAAGTTTGCACTCCCACCTCAATGAATAAGTGTTTCTCTTGATCCACATCCTCACCAGCATGAGCTGTCTGTCACTTGTTTTATTGATCTTAGCCATTCTGATGGGTATAAGATGAAATATCAAAGTAGTTTTGGTTTGCATTTCCCTCATGACTAAGTATGTTGAACACTTCAAGTGTTTCTCAGCCATTTGAGTTTCTTGAAAATTATCTGTTTAGAGATGTACCCCATTTTTAATGAGATTGTTTTCTTGATGTTTAAATTTTGACTTTTTATATTTTAGATATACGAGCTCTTTCAGATGTGTAGTTGGTAAAATTCTTTCCTCATTCTATAGGCTGCTGCTTTGTTTGAATAATGGTTTCCTTTGTCAGATAGAAGCTTTGCAGTTTAATGAGGCCCATTTAATTATTTGTTGATCGAAAAGCCTGTGCTAACAGTGTTCTCATCAGAAAGTGTTCTGTGCAAACAGTTCAAGGCTATTCCTCACTTTCTTTTCTGTCAGACTTAGTGTATCTGGTTTTATGTTGAGGTCTTGATCCATTTGGAGTTGAGTTTTATGTAGGGTAATAAATATGGATATATTTGCATTCTTCTACATGTATCTGTCCATTTTGACCAGTACCATTTTTTTTTTCTTTTTTTTTCCAGTGTGTCTTTCAGGTTTTATTGAAAAGAAAAGTCAGTCCATTGGTATGTAGGTTTCACTGGGTCTTCATTTGGATTCCATTGATTGATGTGCTGGCTGTCATGAAAATGCAATGCTATTGTTATTATTATATCTCTGTACAACAATTTTAAATTGTGTATATGGTGAGACCTCCAGTGGTTCTTTATTGTTCAGTATTGCTTTAGTTATCCTGGGGTTTTGGTGATTTCATATGAAGCTGAGAATTATACTCTCAAGATCTGTGAAATTTAATGGGAATTGCATTGGATCTCTAGATTGTTTCTGGTAGGAAGGCCACTTTTTATTAGTCATACTGATCCATGAACACGAGAGATCTTTCCATTTTTTGGATATCATCTTCAATTTCTATCTTCAGCCTCTCAAAATTTTTTTCATGTAAGCCTTTCACTTGCTTGGTTAGAGATACCCCTGAGATATTTTATATTATTTGAATCTTCTGTGAAAGGTGTTGTCTCCCTGCTTTTTTTTTTTCTCAGTCCATTTGTCATTTGGATATTGGAGGCCTGTTGATTTTTGTGAGTTTATTTTGTATTCACTCACTTTGCTGAAAATGTTTATCTGCTATAGTAGTTTCCTGGTGGGAATTTAGAGTCAATTTTCTATATCATATCATCTGCAATGGATACTCTGACTTCTTTTTCAATTTGTGTCCCCTTGATCTCCTTCAGTTGTCTTATTGTTCTAGCTAGACTTTCAAGTCCTATATTGAATAGATATAGAAATATTGGGCGGCTTTGTTATATTCCTTATTTTAGTGGAATTGTTTGAAGTTTCTCTCCGTTCAATTTGATGTTGGCCATACACGCTGTAAATTGCCTTTGTTATGTTTATATGTGTCTCTTGGATCCTTAATCTCTCCAAGACTTTTATCATGAAGAAGTGTTGAATTTTCTCAAAGGCTTTTTCAGCATCTAATGAGATGGTCATGTATATTTTTATCTTTCAATTTGTTTATACAATAGATTACATTTACTGACCTCTGTATGTTGAACCATCCCTGCATCTTTGGGATTAAGCCTACTTGATCATTGTGGATGATCTTTTTGATGTGTTCTTGATTCAGTTTGTGAGTATTTTATTCAGTATTTTTGGATCTATGTTCAGAAGGGAAATTTTTCTGTGATTCTTTGTTTAATATTTGTGTGATCTGCATATCAGGATACTCTGGCCTCATAATGTGAGTTTGACAATGTTCTTTCTGTTTCTATTTTGTGGAATAATTTGAAGAATATTGGTGTTAACTCGTCTTTGAAAGTCTGGTAGTATTTTTCACTAAAACCATCTGGTCCTGGGCATTTTTTGGTTAAGAGGTTTTTGATGACTGCCTCTATATCTGGTTATGGGCTTGTTTAAACCGCATATCTGATATTTATCTAACTTTGGTAATTGGCAAGTATTAAGAAAATTATCCATTTTGGGTGGCTTCCAAATTTAGTAAAATATAGGTTTTTAAAATATGTCCTTATGATTCTCTGGATTTCCTTGGTGTCCATTATTATGTCCTCCTATTTATTTCTAACTTTGCTAATTTGGACATTCTCTTTCAGTCTTTTAGTTAGTTTGGATAAATGTCAACTTTATTGGTTTTTCTCTTTGTTTCATTGATTATTTGTATTGATTTTTTTTTCTATTTTACTGATTTTAGCCCTAAGTTTGATTATCTCTAACCATCTATTCTTTTTCAGTGTGATTTCTTCTTTTTGTTCCAGAGGTTTCAGGTGTGCCATAAAGTCACTAGTATGAAATCTCTTCACTTTTCTTATGTAGCCACTTAATGCCATGAACTTGCCTTCATAAGGTCCCCAAAGTTTAGGT